>CAJUYC020000006.1:3836098-5114798 GCA_910591585.2 Nysson spinosus
ATTGAAAATATTTTCACCGACGACGAATCTTTTAAATCTTAGATTGAGTTATAGGAGCGTATTTGAAACACTTTTGCTTAATAGACCACGGCTCTATCTCTTACGATTGATTTTTAAATTAATCAGAAAGGCTTCGTCGGTAGCGCTCCTCGGTAGCCTCTCCGTACAGAGACTAAGTCCGAATTGAAAATATTTTCACCGACGAGGTACCTTTTATATGTTAGATTGAGTTATAGGAGCGTATTTGAAGCACTTTTGCTTAATAAACGACGGCTCCATCTCTTACGGTTGATTTTTAAATAATTTCTAAAGTCGTCGTCGGCGACTCTTCACGGTAGCCACTCGCTAGGAAAAAATCTAAGTCCGAACTGTAATTATTTTCACCGACGAGGTACCTTTTATATGTTAGATTGAGTTATAGGAGCGTATTTGAAGCACTTTTGCTTAATAAACCACGGCTCTATCTCTTACGGTTGATTTTTAAATTAATCAGAAAGTCTTCGTCGGTAGCGCTTCTCGGTAGCCTCTCCGTACCGAGACTAATTCCGAACTGTAATTATTTTCACCGCCGAGGTACCTTTTATATGTTAGATTGAGTTATAGGAGCGTATTTGAAGCACTTTTGCTTAATAAACCACGGCTCTATCTCTTACGGTTGATTCTTAAATAATTTCTAAAGTCGTCGTCGGCGACTCTTCGTGGTAGCCACTCGGTAGGAAAAAATCTAAGTCCGAACTGTAATTATTTTCACCGACGAGGTACCTTTTATATGTTAGATTGAGTTATAGGAGCGTATTTGAAGCACTTTTGCTTAATAAACCACGGCTCTATCTCTTACGGTTGATTTTTAAATAATTTCTAAAGCCGTCGTCGGTAGCGGTTCTCGGTAGCCTCTCCCTACAGAGACTAAGTCCGAATTGAAAATATTTTCAGCGACGACGTATCTTTTAAATGTTATGTTCAGTTATGGGAGTGTATTTGAAGCACTTTTGCTTAATAAACCACGGCTCTATCTCTTACGGTTGATTTTTAAATAATTTCTAAAGTCGTCGTCGGCGACTCTTCTTGGTAGCCACTCGGTAGGAAAAAATCTAAGTCCGAACTGTAATTATTTTCACCGACGAGGTACCTTTTATATGTTAGATTGAGTTATAGGAGCGTATTTGAAGCACTTTTGCTTAATAAACCACGGCTCTATCTCTTACGGTTGATTTTTTAATTAATCAGAAAGTCTTCGTCGGTAGCGCTTCTCGGTAGCCTCTCCGTTCAGAGACTAAGTCCGAATTGAAAATATTTTCACCGACGACGTATCTTTTAAATGTTATGTTCAGTTATGGGAGTGTATTTGAAGCACTTTTGCTTAATAAACCACGGCTCGATCTCTTACGGTTGATTTTTCAATAATTTCTAAAGTCGTCGTCGGCGACTCTTCGTGGTAGCCACTCGGTAGGAAAAAATCTAAGTCCGAACTGTAATTATTTTCACCGACGAGGTACCTTTTATATGTTAGATTGAGTTATAGGAGCGTATTTGAAGCACTTTTGCTTAATAAACCACGGCTCTATCTCTTACAGTTGATTTTTAAATTAATCAGAAAGTCTTCGTCGGTAGCGCTCCTCGGTAGCCTCTCCGTACAGAGACTAAGTCCGAATTGAAAATATTTTCACCGACGACGTATCTTTTAAATGTTATGTTCAGTTATGGGAGCGTATTTGACGCACTTTTGCTTAATAAACCACGGCTCTATCTCTTACGGTTGATTTTTAAATAATTTCTAAAGTTGTCGTCGGCGACTCTTCGTGGTAGCCACTCGGTAGGAAAAAATCTAAGTCCGAACTGTAATTATTTTCACCGACGACGTATCTTTTAAATGTTATGTTCAGTTATGGGAGTGTATTTGAAGCACTTTTGCTTAATAAACCACGGCTCGATCTCTTACGGTTGATTTTTCAATAATTTCTAAAGTCGTCGTCGGCGACTCTTCGTGGTAGCCACTCGGTAGGAAAAAATCTAAGTCCGAACTGTAATTATTTTCACCGACGAGGTACCTTTTATATGTTAGATTGAGTTATAGGACCGTATTTGAAGCACTTTTGCTTAATAAACCACGGCTCTATCTCTTACGGTTGATTTTTAAATTAATCAGAAAGTCTTCGCCGGTAGCGCTTCTCGGTAGCCTCTCCGTACCGAGACTAAGTCCGAACTGTAATTATTTTCACCGCCGAGGTACCTTTTATATGTTAGATTGAGTTATCGGAGCGTATTTGAAGCACTTTTGCTTAATAAACCACGGCTCTATCTCTTACGGTTGATTCTTAAATAATTTCGAAAGTCGTCGTCGGCGACTCTTCACGGTAGCCTCTCCGTACAGAGACTAAGTCCGAATTGAAAATATTTTCACCGACGACGTATCTTTTAAATCTTAGATTGAGTTATAGGAGCGTATTTGAAACACTTTTGCTTAATAGACCACGGCTCTATCTCTTACGATTGATTTTTAAATTAATCAGAAAGGCTTCGTCGGTAGCGCTTCTCGGTAGCCTCTCCCTACAGAGACTAAGTCCGAATTGAAAATATTTTCACCGACGACGTATCTTTTAAATGTTATGTTCAGTTATGGGAGTGTATTTGAAGCACTTTTGCTTAATAAACCACGGCTCTATCTCTTACGGTTGATTTTTAAATAATTTCTAAAGTCGTCGTCGGCGACTCTTCGTGGTAGCCACTCGGTAGGAAAAAATCTAAGTCCGAACTGAAATTATTTTCACCGACGACGTATCTTTTAAATGTTATGTTCAGTTATGGGAGTGTATTTGAAGCACTTTTGCTTAATAAACCACGGCTCCATCTCTTACGGTTGATTTTTAAATAATTTCTAAAGTCGTCGTCGGCGACTCTTCACGGTAGCCACTCGGTAGGAAAAAAATCTAAGTCCGAACTGTAATTATTTTCACCGACGAGGTACCTTTTATATGTTAGATTGAGTTATAGGAGCGTGTTTGAAGCACTTTTGCTTAATAAACCACGGCTCTATCTCTTACGGTTGATTTTTAAATTAATCAGAAAGTCTTCGTCGGTAGCGCTTCTCGGTAGCCTCTCCGTACCGAGACTAAGTCCGAACTGTAATTATTTTCACCGACGAGGTACCTTTTATATGTTAGATTGAGTTATAGGAGCGCATTTGAAGCACTTTTGCTTAATAAACCACGGCTCTATCTCTTACGGTTGATTTTTTAATTAATCAGAAAGTCTTCGTCGGTAGCGCTTCTCGGTAGCCTCTCCGTTCAGAGACTAAGTCCGAATTGAAAATATTTTCACCGACGACGTATCTTTTAAATGTTATGTTCAGTTATGGGAGTGTATTTGAAGCACTTTTGCTTAATAAACCACGGCTCGATCTCTTACGGTTGATTTTTCAATAATTTCTAAAGTCGTCGTCGGCGACTCTTCGTGGTAGCCACTCGGTAGGAAAAAATCTAAGTCCGAACTGTAATTATTTTCACCGACGAGGTACCTTTTATATGTTAGATTGAGTTATAGGAGCGTATTTGAAGCACTTTTGCTTAATAAACCACGGCTCTATCTCTTACGGTTGATTTTTAAATAATTTCTAAAGCCGTCGTCGGTAGCGGTTCTCGGTAGCCTCTCCCTACAGAGACTAAGTCCGAATTGAAAATATTTTCAGCGACGACGTATCTTTTAAATGTTATGTTCAGTTATGGGAGTGTATTTGAAGCACTTTTGCTTAATAAACCACGGCTCTATCTCTTACGGTTGATTTTTAAATAATTTCTAAAGTCGTCGTCGGCGACTCTTCGTGGTAGCCACTCGGTAGGAAAAAATCTAAGTCCGAACTGTAATTATTTTCACCGACGAGGTACCTTTTATATGTTAGATTGAGTTATAGGAGCGTATTTGAAGCACTTTTGCTTAATAAACCACGGCTCTATCTCTTACGGTTGATTTTTTAATTAATCAGAAAGTCTTCGTCGGTAGCGCTTCTCGGTAGCCTCTCCGTTCAGAGACTAAGTCCGAATTGAAAATATTTTCACCGACGACGTATCTTTTAAATGTTATGTTCAGTTATGGGAGTGTATTTGAAGCACTTTTGCTTAATAAACCACGGCTCGATCTCTTACGGTTGATTTTTCAATAATTTCTAAAGTCGTCGTCGGCGACTCTTCGTGGTAGCCACTCGGTAGGAAAAAATCTAAGTCCGAACTGTAATTATTTTCACCGACGAGGTACCTTTTATATGTTAGATTGAGTTATAGGAGCGTATTTGAAGCACTTTTGCTTAATAAACCACGGCTCTATCTCTTACAGTTGATTTTTAAATTAATCAGAAAGTCTTCGTCGGTAGCGCTCCTCGGTAGCCTCTCCGTACAGAGACTAAGTCCGAATTGAAAATATTTTCACCGACGACGTATCTTTTAAATGTTATGTTCAGTTATGGGAGCGTATTTGACGCACTTTTGCTTAATAAACCACGGCTCTATCTCTTACGGTTGATTTTTAAATAATTTCTAAAGTTGTCGTCGGCGACTCTTCGTGGTAGCCACTCGGTAGGAAAAAATCTAAGTCCGAACTGTAATTATTTTCACCGACGACGTATCTTTTAAATGTTATGTTCAGTTATGGGAGTGTATTTGAAGCACTTTTGCTTAATAAACCACGGCTCTATCTCTTACGGTTGATTTTTAAATAATTTCTAAAGTTGTCGTCGGCGACTCTTCGTGGTAGCCACTCGGTAGGAAAAAATCTAAGTCCGAACTGTAATTATTTTCACCGACGAGGTACCTTTTATATGTTAGATTGAGTTATAGGAGCGTATTTGAAGCACTTTTGCTTAATAAACCACGGCTCTATCTCTTACGGTTGATTTTTAAATTAATCAGAAAGTCTTCGTCGGTAGCGCTTCTCGGTAGCCTCTCCGTACAGAGACTAAGTCCGAATTGAAAATATTTTCACCGACGACGTATCTTTTAAATGTTATGTTCAGTTTTGGGAGTGTATTTGAAGCACTTTTGCTTAATAAACCACGGCTCTATCTCTTACGGTTGATTTTTCAATAATTTCTAAAGTCGTCGTCGGCGACTCTTCGTGGTAGCCACTCGGTAGGAAAAAATATAAGTCCGAACTATAATTATTTTCACCGACGAGGTACCTTTTATATGTTAGATTGAGTTATAGGAGCGTATATGAAGCACTTTTGCTTAATAAACCACGGCTCTATCTCTTACGGTTGATTTTTAAATTAATCAGAAAGTCTTCGTCGGTAGCGGTTCTCGGTAGCCTCTCCCAACAGAGACTAAGTCCGAATTGAAAATATTTTCACCGACGACGTATCTTTTAAATGTTATGTTCAGTTATGGGAGTGTATTTGAAGCACTTTTGCTTAATAAACCACGGCTCTATCTCTTACGGTTGATTTTTAAATAATTTCTAAATTCGTCGTCGGCGACTCTTCGTGGTAGCCACTCGGTGGGAAAAAATCTAAGTCCGAACTGAAATTATTTTCACCGACGAGGTACCTTTTAAATTTTAGATTGAGTTATAGGAGCGTATTTGACGCACTTTTGCTTAATAAACCACGGCTCTATCTCTTACGGTTGATTTTTAAATAATTTCGAAAGTCGTCGGCGGCGACTCTTCACGGTAGCCACTCGGTAGGAAAAAAACTAAGTCCAAACTGAAATTATTTTCACCGACGAGGTACCTTTTAAATGCTAGATTGAGTTATAGGAGCGTATTTGAAGCACTTTTGCTTAATAGACCACGGCTCTATCCCTTACGGTTGATTTTTAAATTAATCAGAAAGTCTTCGTCGGTAGCGCTTCTCGGTAGCCTCTCCGTACAGCGACTAAGTCCGAATTGAAAATATTTTCACCGACGACGTATCTTTTAAATGTTATGTTCAGTTATGGGAGTGTATTTGAAGCACTTTTGCTTAATAAACCACGGCTCTATCTCTTACGGTTGATTTTTAAATAATTTCTAAAGTCGTCGTCGGCGACTCTTCGTGGTAGCCACTCGGTAGGAAAAAATCTAAGTCCGAACTGTAATTATTTTCACCGACGAGGTACCTTTTATATGTTAGATTGAGTTATAGGAGCGTATTTGAAGCACTTTTGCTTAATAAACCACGGCTCTATCTCTTACGGTTGATTTTTAAATTAATCAGAAAGTGTTCGTCGGTAGCGGTTCTCGGTAGCCTCTCCCTACAGAGACTAAGTCCGAATTGAAAATATTTTCACCGACGACGTATCTTTTAAATGTTATGTTCAGTTATGGGAGTGTATTTGAAGCACTTTTGCTTAATAAACCACGGCTCTATCTCTTACGGTTGATTTTTAAATAATTTCTAAAGTCGTCGTCGGCGACTCTTCGTGGTAGCCACTCGGTAGGAAAAAATCTAAGTCCGAACTGTAATTATTTTCACCGACGAGGTACCTTTTATATGTTAGATTGAGTTATAGGAGCGTATTTGAAGCACTTTTGCTTAATAAACCACGGCTCTATCTCTTACGGTTGATTTTTAAATTAATCAGAAAGTCTTCGTCTGTAGCGGTTCTCGGTAGCCTCTCCCTACAGAGACTAAGTCCGAATAGAAAATATTTTCACCGACGACGTATCTTTTAAATGTTATGTTCAGTTATGGGAGTGTATTTGAAGCACTTTTGCTTAATAAACCACGGCTCTATCTCTTACGGTTGATTTTTAAATAATTTCTAAAGTCGTCGTCGGCGACTCTTCGTGGTAGCCACTCGGTAGGAAAAAATCTAAGTCCGAACTGTAATTATTTTCACCGACGAGGTACCTTTTATATGTTAGATTGAGTTATAGGAGCGTATTTGAAGCACTTTTGCTTAATAAACCACGGCTCTATCTCTTACGGTTGATTTTTAAATTAATCAGAAAGTCTTCGTCGGTAGCGGTTCTCGGTAGCCTCTCCCTACAGAGACTAAGTCCGAATTGAAAATATTTTCACCGACGACGTATCTTTTAAATGTTATGTTCAGTTATGGGAGTGTATTTGAAGCACTTTTGCTTAATAAACCACGGCTCTATCTCTTACGGTTGATTTTTAAATAATTTCTAAAGTCGTCGTCGGCGACTCTTCCTGGTAGCCACTCGGTAGGAAAAAATCTAAGTCCGAAATGTAATCATTTTCATCGACGAGGTACCTTTTATATGTTAGATTGAGTTATAGGAGCGTATTTGAAGCACTTTTGCTTAATAAACCACGGCTCTATCTCTTACGGTTGATTTTTAAATTAATCAGAAAGTCTTCGTCTGTAGCGGTTCTCGGTAGCCTCTCCCTACAGAGACTAAGTCCGAATTGAAAATATTTTCACCGACGACGTATCTTTTAAATGTTATGTTCAGTTATGGGAGTGTATTTGAAGCACTTTTGCTTAATAAACCACGGCTCTATCTCTTACGGTTGATTTTTAAATAATTTCTAAAGTCGTCGTCGGCGACTCTTCGTGGTAGCCACTCGGTAGGAAAAAATCTAAGTCCGAACTGTAATTATTTTCACCGACGAGGTACCTTTTATATGTTAGATTGAGTTATAGGAGCGTATTTGAAGCACTTTTGCTTAATAAACCACGGCTCTATCTCTTACGGTTGATTTTTAAATTAATCAGAAAGTCTTCGTCGGTAGCGGTTCTCGGTAGCCTCTCCCTACAGAGACTAAGTCCGAATTGAAAATATTTTCACCGACGACGTATCTTTTAAATGTTATGTTCAGTTATGGGAGTGTATTTGAAGCACTTTTGCTTAATAAACCACGGCTCTATCTCTTACGGTTGATTTTTAAATAATTTCTAAAGTCGTCGTCGGCGACTCTTCGTGGTAGCCACTCGGTAGGAAAAAATCTAAGTCCGAACTGTAATTATTTTCACCGACGAGGTACCTTTTATATGTTAGATTGAGTTATAGGAGCGTATTTGAAGCACTTTTGCTTAATAAACCACGGCTCTATCTCTTACGGTTGATTTTTAAATTAATCAGAAAGTCTTCGTCTGTAGCGGTTCTCGGTAGCCTCTCCCTACAGAGACTAAGTCCGAATTGAAAATATTTTCACCGACGACGTATCTTTTAAATGTTATGTTCAGTTATGGGAGTGTATTTGAAGCACTTTTGCTTAATAAACCACGGCTCTATCTCTTACGGTTGATTTTTAAATAATTTCTAAAGTCGTCGTCGGCGACTCTTCGTTGTAGCCACTCGGTAGGAAAAAATCTAAGTCCGAACTGTAATTATTTTCACCGACGAGGTACCTTTTATATGTTAGATTGAGTTATAGGAGCGTATTTGAAGCACTTTTGCTTAATAAACCACGGCTCTATCTCTTACGGTTGATTTTTAAATTAATCAGAAAGTCTTCGTCGGTAGCGCTTCTCGGTAGCCTCTCCGTACAGAGACTAAGTCCGAATTGAAAATATTTTCACCGACGACGTATCTTTTAAATGTTATGTTCGGTTATAGGAGCGTATTTGAAGCACTTTTGCTTAATAAACCACGGCTCTATCTCTTACGGTTGATTTTAAATAATTTCTAAAGTCGTCGTCGGCGACTCTTCACGGGAGCCACTCGGTAGGAAAAAATCTAAGTCCGAACTGTAATTATTTTCACCGACGAGGTACCTTTTATATGTTAGATTGAGTTATAGGAGCGTATTTGAAGCACTTTTGCTTAATAAACCACGGCTCTATCTCTTTCGGTTGATTTTTAAATTAATCAGAAAGTCTTCGTCGGTAGCGCATCTCGGTAGCCTCTCCGTACAGAGACTAAGTCCGAATTGAAATTATTTTCAGCGACGACGTATCTTTTAAATGCTATGATCAGTTATGGGAGCGTATTTGACGCACTTTTGCTTAATAAACCACGGCTCTATCTCTTACGGTTGATTTTAAATAATTTCTAAAGTCGTCGTCGGCGACTCTTCACGGGAGCCACTCGGTAGGAAAAAATCTAAGTCCGAACTGTAATTATTTTCACCGACGAGGTACCTTTTATATGTTAGATTGAGTTATAGGAGCGTATTTGAAGCACTTTTGCTTAATAAACCACGGCTCTATCTCTTTCGGTTGATTTTTAAATTAATCAGAAAGTCTTCGTCGGTAGCGCATCTCGGTAGCCTCTCCGTACAGAGACTAAGTCCGAATTGAAATTATTTTCAGCGACGACGTATCTTTTAAATGCTATGATCAGTTATGGGAGCGTATTTGACGCACTTTTGCTTAATAAACCACGGCTCTATCTCTTACGGTTGATTTTAAATAATTTCTAAAGTCGTCGTCGGCGACTCTTCACGGGAGCCACTCGGTAGGAAAAAATCTAAGTCCGAACTGTAATTATTTTCACCGACGAGGTACCTTTTATATGTTAGATTGAGTTATAGAGCGTATTTGAAGCACTTTTGCTTAATAAACCACGGCTCTACCTCTTACGGTTGATTTTTAAATTAATCAGAAAGTCTTCGTTGGTAGCGGTTCTCGGTAGCCTCTCCGTCCAGAGACTAAGTCCGAATTGAAAATATTTTCTCCGACGACGTATCTTTTAAATGTTATGTTCGGTTATGGGAGCGTATTTGACGCACTTTTGCTTAATAAACCACGGCTCCATCCCTTACGGTTGATTTTTAAATAATTTCTAAAGTCGTCGTCGGCGACTCTTCACGGGAGCCACTCGGTAGGAAAAAATCTAAGTCCGAACTGTAATTATTTTCACCGACGAGGTACCTTTTATATGTTAGATTGAGTTATAGAGCGTATTTGAAGCACTTTTGCTTAATAAACCACGGCTCTATCTCTTACGGTTGATTTTTAAATTAATCAGAAAGTCTTCGTCGGTAGCGGTTCTCGGTAGCCGCTCCGTACAGAGACTAAGTCCGAATTGAAAATATTTTCACCGACGACGTACCTTTTAAATGTTATGTTCAGTTATGGGAGCGTATTTGAAGCACTTTTGCTTAATAAACCACGGCTCTATCTCTTTCGGTTGATTTTTAAATTAATCAGAAAGTCTTCGTCGTTAGCGGTTCTCTGTAGCCTCTCCGTACAGAGACTATGTCCGAATTGAAAATATGTTCACCGGCGACGTATCTTTTAAATGTTATGTTCAGTTATGGGAGTGTATTTGAAGCACTTTTGCTTAACAAACCACGGCTCTATCTCTTACGGTTGAGTTTTAAATAATTTCTAAAGTCGTCGTCGGCGACTCTTCGTCGTAGCCACTCGGTAGGAAAAAATCTAAGTCCGAACTGAAATTATTTTCACCGACGAGGTACCTTTTAAATGTTAGATTGAGTTATAGGAGCGTATTTGAAGCACTTTTGCTTAATAAACCACGGCTCTATCTCTTTCGGTTGATTTTTAAATTAATCAGAAAGTCTTCGTCGGTAGCGGTTCTCGGTAGCCGCTCCGTACAGAGACTAAGTCCGAATTGAAAATATTTTCACCGACGACGTATCTTTTAAATGTTATGTTCAGTTATGGGAGCGTATTTGAAGCACTTTTGCTTAACAAACCACGGCTCTATCTCTTACTGTTGATTTTTAAATAATTTCTAAAGTCGTCGTCGGCGACTCTTCGTGGTAGCCACTCGGTAGGAAAAAATCTAAGTCCGAACTGAAATTATTTTCACCGACGAGGTACCTTTTAAATGTTAGATTGAGTTATAGGAGCGTATTTGAAGCACTTTTGCTTAATAAACCACGGCTCTATCTCTTTCGGTTGATTTTTAAATTAATCAGAAAGTCTTCGTCGATAGCGGTTCTCGGTAGCCTCTCCGTACAGAGACTAAGTCCGAATTGAAAATATTTTCACCGACGACGTATCTTTTAAATGTTATGTTCAGTTATAGGAGCGTATTTGAAGCACTTTTGCTTAATAGACCACGGCTCTATCTCTTACGGTTGATTTTTAAATAATTTCTAAAGTCGTCGTCGGCGAATTTTCGTGGTAGCCACTCGGTAGGAAAAAATCTAAGTCCGAACTGAAATTATTTTCCCCGACGAGGTACCTTTTAAATGTTAGATTGTGTTATAGGAGCGTATTTGAAGCACTTTTGCTTAACAAACCACGGCTCTATCTCTTACGGTTGAGTTTTAAATAATTTCTAAAGTCGTCGTCGGCGACTCTTCGTCGTAGCCACTCGGTAGGAAAAAATCTAAGTCCGAACTGTAATTATTTTCACCGACGAGGTACCTTTTAAATGTTAGATTGAGTTATAGGAGCGTATTTGAAGCACTTTTGCTTAATAAACCACGGCTCTATCTCTTTCGGTTGATTTTTAAATTAATCAGAAAGTCTTCGTCGGTAGCGGTTCTCGGTAGCCGCTCCGTACAGAGACTAAGTCCGAATTGAAAATATTTTCACCGACGACGTATCTTTTAAATGTTATGTTCAGTTATGGGAGCGTATTTGAAGCACTTTTGCTTAACAAACCACGGCTCTATCTCTTACTGTTGATTTTTAAATAATTTCTAAAGTCGTCGTCGGCGACTCTTCGTGGTAGCCACTCGGTAGGAAAAAATCTAAGTCCGAACTGAAATTATTTTCACCGACGAGGTACCTTTTAAATGTTAGATTGAGTTATAGGAGCGTATTTGAAGCACTTTTGCTTAATAAACCACGGCTCTATCTCTTTCGGTTGATTTTTAAATTAATCAGAAAGTCTTCGTCGATAGCGGTTCTCGGTAGCCTCTCCGTACAGAGACTAAGTCCGAATTGAAAATATTTTCACCGACGACGTATCTTTTAAATGTTATGTTCAGTTATAGGAGCGTATTTGAAGCACTTTTGCTTAATAGACCACGGCTCTATCTCTTACGGTTGATTTTTAAATAATTTCTAAAGTCGTCGTCGGCGAATTTTCGTGGTAGCCACTCGGTAGGAAAAAATCTAAGTCCGAACTGAAATTATTTTCCCCGACGAGGTACCTTTTAAATGTTAGATTGTGTTATAGGAGCGTATTTGAAGCACTTTTGCTTAACAAACCACGGCTCTATCTCTTACGGTTGAGTTTTAAATAATTTCTAAAGTCGTCGTCGGCGACTCTTCGTCGTAGCCACTCGGTAGGAAAAAATCTAAGTCCGAACTGTAATTATTTTCACCGACGAGGTACCTTTTAAATGTTAGATTGAGTTATAGGAGCGTATTTGAAGCACTTTTGCTTAATAAACCACGGCTCTATCTCTTTCGGTTGATTTTTAAATTAATCAGAAAGTCTTCGTCGGTAGCGGTTCTCGGTAGCCGCTCCGTACAGAGACTAAGTCCGAATTGAAAATATTTTCACCGACGACGTATCTTTTAAATGTTATGTTCAGTTATGGGAGCGTATTTGAAGCACTTTTGCTTAATAAACCACGGCTCTATCTCTTACTGTTGATTTTTAAATAATTTCTAAAGTCGTCGTCGGCGACTCTTCGTGGTAGCCACTCGGTAGGAAAAAATCTAAGTCCGAACTGAAATTATTTTCACCGACGAGGTACCTTTTAAATGTTAGATTGAGTTATAGGAGCGTATTTGAAGCACTTTTGCTTAATAAACCACGGCTCTATCTCTTTCGGTTGATTTTTAAATTAATCAGAAAGTCTTCGTCGATAGCGGTTCTCGGTAGCCTCTCCGTACAGAGACTAAGTCCGAATTGAAAATATTTTCACCGACGACGTATCTTTTAAATGTTATGTTCAGTTATAGGAGCGTATTTGAAGCACTTTTGCTTAATAGACCACGGCTCTATCTCTTACGGTTGATTTTTAAATAATTTCTAAAGTCGTCGTCGGCGAATTTTCGTGGTAGCCACTCGGTAGGAAAAAATCTAAGTCCGAACTGAAATTATTTTCCCCGACGAGGTACCTTTTAAATGTTAGATTGTGTTATAGGAGCGTATTTGAAGCACTTTTGCTTAATAAACCACGGCTCTATCTCTTACGGTTGATTTTTAAATAATTTCTAAAGTCGTCGTCGGCGACTCTTCGTGGTAGCCACTCGGTAGGAAAAAATCTAAGTCCGAACTGTAATTATTTTCACCGACGAGGTACCTTTTAAATGTTAGATTGAGTTATAGGAGCGTATTTGAAGCACTTTTGCTTAATAAACCACGGCTCTATCTCTTACGGTTGATTTTTAAATAATTTCTAAAGTCGTCGTCGGCGACTCTTCGTGGTAGCCACTCGGTAGGAAAAAATCTAAGTCCGAACTGTAATTATTTTCACCGACGAGGTACCTTTTAAATGTTAGATTGAGTTATAGGAGCGTATTTGAAGCACTTTTGCTTAATAAACCACGGCTCTATCTCTTTCGGTTGATTTTTAAATTAATCAGAAAATCTTCGTCGGTAGCGGTTCTCGGTAGCCGCTCCGTACAGAGACTAAGTCCGAATTGAAAATATTTTCACCGACGACGTATCTTTTAAATGTTATGTTCAGTTATGGGAGCGTATTTGAAGCACTTTTGCTTAATAAACCACGGCTCTATCTCTTACGGTTGATTTTTAAATTAATCAGAAAGTCTTCGTCGGTAGCACTTCTCGGTAGCCTCTCCGTACAGAGACTAAGTCCGAATTGAAAATATTTTCACCGACGACGTATCTTTTAAATGTTATGTTGAGTTATAGGAGCGTATTTGAAGCAATTTTGCTTAACAAACCACGGCTCTATCTCTTACGGTTGAGTTTTAAATAATTTCTAAAGTCGTCGTCGGCGACTCTTCGTGGTAGCCACTCGGTAGGAAAAAATCTAAGTCCGAACTGTAATTATTTTCACCGAGGAGGTACCTTTTAAATGTTAGATTGAGTTATAGGAGCGTATTTGAAGCACTTTTGCTTAATAGACCACGGCTCTATCTCTTACGGTTGATTTTTAAATTAACCAGAAAGTCTTCGTCAGTAGCGCTTCTCGGTAGCCTCTCCGTACAGAGGCTGAGTCCGAATTGAAAATATTTTCACCGACGACGTATCTTTTAAATGTTATGTTGAGTTATAGGAGCGTATTTGAAGCAATTTTGCTTAACAAACCACGGCTCTATCTCTTACGGTTGATTTTTAAATAATTTCTAAAGTCGTCGTCGGCGACTCTTCGTGGTAGCCACTCGGTAGGAAAAAATCTAAGTCCGAACTGAAATTATTTTCACCGACGAGGTACCTTTTAAATGTTAGATTGAGTTATAGGAGCGTATTTGAAGCACTTTTGCTTAATAAACCACGGCTCTATCTCTTTCGGTTGATTTTTAAATTAATCAGAAAGTCTTCGTCGGTAGCGGTTCTCGGTAGCCGCTCCGTACAGAGACTAAGTCCGAATTGAAAATATTTTCACCGACGACGTATCTTTTAAATGTTATGTTCAGTTATGGGAGCGTATTTGAAGCACTTTTGCTTAATAAACCACGGCTCTATCTCTTTCGGTTGATTTTTAAATTAATCAGAAAGTCTTCGTCGTTAGCGGTTCTCTGTAGCCCCTCCGTACAGAGACTATGTCCGAATTGAAAATATGTTCTCCGGCGACGTATCTTTTAAATGTTATGTTCAGTTATGGGAGTGTATTTGAAGCACTTTTGCTTAACAAACCACGGCTCTATCTCTTACGGTTGAGTTTTAAATAGTTTCTAAAGTCGTCGTCGGCGACTCTTCGTGGTAGCCACTCGGTAGGAAAAAATCTAAGTCCGAACTGTAATTATTTTCACCGACGAGGTACCTTTTAAATGTTAGATTGAGTTATAGGAGCGTATTTGAAGCACTTTTGCTTAATAAACCACGGCTCTATCTCTTTCGGTTGATTTTTAAATTAATCAGAAAGTCTTCGTCGGTAGCGGTTCTCGGTAGCCGCTCCGTACAGAGACTAAGTCCGAATTGAAAATATTTTCACCGACGACGTACCTTTTAAATGTTATGTTCAGTTATGGGAGCGTATTTGAAGCACTTTTGCTTAATAAACCACGGCTCTATCTCTTTCGGTTGATTTTTAAATTAATCAGAAAGTCTTCGTCGTTAGCGGTTCTCTGTAGCCTCTCCGTACAGAGACTATGTCCGAATTGAAAATATGTTCACCGGCGACGTATCTTTTAAATGTTATGTTCAGTTATGGGAGTGTATTTGAAGCACTTTTGCTTAACAAACCACGGCTCTATCTCTTACGGTTGAGTTTTAAATAGTTTCTAAAGTCGTCGTCGGCGACTCTTCGTGGTAGCCACTCGGTAGGAAAAAATCTAAGTCCGAACTGTAATTATTTTCACCGACGAGGTACCTTTTAAATGTTAGATTGAGTTATAGGAGCGTATTTGAAGCACTTTTGCTTAATAAACCACGGCTCTATCTCTTTCGGTTGATTTTTAAATTAATCAGAAAGTCTTCGTCGGTAGCGGTTCTCGGTAGCCGCTCCGTACAGAGACTAAGTCCGAATTGAAAATATTTTCACCGACGACGTACCTTTTAAATGTTATGTTCAGTTATGGGAGCGTATTTGAAGCACTTTTGCTTAATAAACCACGGCTCTATCTCTTTCGGTTGATTTTTAAATTAATCAGAAAGTCTTCGTCGTTAGCGGTTCTCTGTAGCCTCTCCGTACAGAGACTATGTCCGAATTGAAAATATGTTCACCGGCGACGTATCTTTTAAATGTTATGTTCTGTTATGGGAGTGTATTTGAAGCACTTTTGCTTAACAAACCACGGCTCTATCTCTTACGGTTGATTTTTAAATAATTTCTAAAGTCGTCGTCGGCGACTCTTCGTCGTAGCCACTCGGTAGGAAAAAATCTAAGTCCGAACTGTAATTATTTTCACCGACGAGGTACCTTTTAAATGTTAGATTGAGTTATAGGAGCGTATTTGAAGCACTTTTGCTTAATAAACCACGGCTCTATCTCTTTCGGTTGATTTTTAAATTAATCAGAAAGTCTTCGTCGGTAGCGGTTCTCTGTAGCCGCTCCGTACAGAGACTAAGTCCGAATTGAAAATATTTTCACCGACGACGTATCTTTTAAATGTTATGTTCAGTTATGGGAGCGTATTTGAAGCACTTTTGCTTAACAAACCACGGCTCTATCTCTTACGGTTGATTTTTAAATAATTTCTAAAGTCGTCGTCGGCGACTCTTCGTGGTAGCCACTCGGTAGGAAAAAATCTAAGTCCGAACTGAAATTATTTTCACCGACGAGGTACCTTTTAAATGTTAGATTGAGTTATAGGAGCGTATTTGAAGCACTTTTGCTTAATAAACCACGGCTCTATCTCTTTCGGTTGATTTTTAAATTAATCAGAAAGTCTTCGTCGATAGCGGTTCTCGGTAGCCTCTCCGTACAGAGACTAAGTCCGAATTGAAAATATTTTCACCGACGACGTATCTTTTAAATGTTATGTTCAGTTATAGGAGCGTATTTGAAGCACTTTTGCTTAATAGACCACGGCTCTATCTCTTACGGTTGATTTTTAAATAATTTCTAAAGTCGTCGTCGGCGAATTTTCGTGGTAGCCACTCGGTAGGAAAAAATCTAAGTCCGAACTGAAATTATTTTCCCCGACGAGGTACCTTTTAAATGTTAGATTGTGTTATAGGAGCGTATTTGAAGCACTTTTGCTTAATAAACCACGGCTCTATCTCTTACGGTTGATTTTTAAATAATTTCTAAAGTCGTCGTCGGCGACTCTTCGTGGTAGCCACTCGCTAGGAAAAAATCTAAGTCCGAACTGTAATTATTTTCACCGACGAGGTACCTTTTAAATGTTAGATTGAGTTATAGGAGCGTATTTGAAGCACTTTTGCTTAATAAACCACGGCTCTAACTCTTACGGTTGATTTTTAAATAATTTCTAAAGTCGTCGTCGGCGACTCTTCGTGGTAGCCACTCGGTAGGAAAAAATCTAAGTCCGAACAGAAATTATTTTCACCGACGAGGTACCTTTTAAATGTTAGATTGTGTTATAGGAGCGTATTTGAAGCACTTTTGCTTAATAAACCACGGCTCTATCTCTTACGGTTGATTTTTAAATAATTTCTAAAGTCGTCGTCGGCGACTCTTCGTGGTAGCCACTCGGTAGGAAAAAATCTAAGTCCGAACTGTAATTATTTTCACCGACGAGGTACCTTTTAAATGTTAGATTGAGTTATAGGAGCGTATTTGAAGCACTTTTGCTTAATAAACCACGGCTCTATCTCTTTCGGTTGATTTTTAAATTAATCAGAAAGTCTTCGTCGGTAGCGGTTCTCGGTAGCCGCTCCGTACAGAGACTAAGTCCGAATTGAAAATATTTTCACCGACGACGTATCTTTTAAATGTTATGTTCAGTTATAGGAGCGTATTTGAAGCACATTTGCTTAATAGACCACGGCTCTATCTCTTACTGTTGATTTTTAAATTAATCAGAAAGTCTTCGTCGGTAGCGCTTCTCGGTAGCCTCTCCGTACAGAGACTAAGTCCGAATTGAAAATATTTTCACCGACGACGTATCTTTTAAATGTTATGTTCAGTTATAGGAGCGTATTTGAAGCACTTTTGCTTAATAGACCACGGCTATATCTCTTTCGGTTGATTTTTAAATTAATCAGAAAATCTTCGTCGGTAGCGGTTCTCGGTAGCCTCTCCGTACAGAGACTAAGTCCGAATTGAAAATATTTTCACCGACGACGTATCTTTTAAATGTTATGTTCAGTTATAGGAGCGTATTTGAAGCACTTTTGCTTAATAAACCACGGCTCTATCTCTTACGGTTGATTTTTAAATAATTTCTAAAGTCGTCGTCGGCGAATTTTCGTGGTAGCCACTCGGTAGGAAAAAATCTAAGTCCGAACTGTAATTATTTTCACCGACGAGGTACCTTTTAAATGTTAGTTTGAGTTATAGGAGCGTAATTGAAGCACTTTTGCTTAATAAACCACGGCTCTAACTCTCACGGTTGATTTTTAAATAGTTTCTAAAGTCGTCGTCGGCGACTCTTCGTGGTAGCCACTCGGTAGGAAAAAATCTAAGTCCGAACTGTAATTATTTTCACCGACGAGGTACCTTTTAAATGTTAGATTGAGTTATAGGAGCGTATTTGAAGCACTTTTGCTTAATAAACCACGGCTCTATCTCTTTCGGTTGATTTTTAAATTAATCAGAAAGTCTTCGTCGGTAGCGGTTCTCGGTAGCCGCTCCGTACAGAGACTAAGTCCGAATTGAAAATATTTTCACCGACGACGTACCTTTTAAATGTTATGTTCAGTTATGGGAGCGTATTTGAAGCACTTTTGCTTAATAAACCACGGCTCTATCTCTTTCGGTTGATTTTTAAATTAATCAGAAAGTCTTCGTCGTTAGCGGTTCTCTGTAGCCTCTCCGTACAGAGACTATGTCCGAATTGAAAATATGTTCACCGGCGACGTATCTTTTAAATGTTATGTTCTGTTATGGGAGTGTATTTGAAGCACTTTTGCTTAACAAACCACGGCTCTATCTCTTACGGTTGAGTTTTAAATAATTTCTAAAGTCGTCGTCGGCGACTCTTCGTCGTAGCCACTCGGTAGGAAAAAATCTAAGTCCGAACTGTAATTATTTTCACCGACGAGGTACCTTTTAAATGTTAGATTGAGTTATAGGAGCGTATTTGAAGCACTTTTGCTTAATAAACCACGGCTCTATCTCTTTCGGTTGATTTTTAAATTAATCAGAAAGTCTTCGTCGGTAGCGGTTCTCGGTAGCCGCTCCGTACAGAGACTAAGTCCGAATTGAAAATATTTTCACCGACGACGTATCTTTTAAATGTTATGTTCAGTTATGGGAGCGTATTTGAAGCACTTTTGCTTAACAAACCACGGCTCTATCTCTTACGGTTGATTTTTAAATAATTTCTAAAGTCGTCGTCGGCGACTCTTCGTGGTAGCCACTCGATAGGAAAAAATCTAAGTCCGAACTGTAATTATTTTCACCGACGAGGTACCTTTTAAATGTTAGATTGAGTTATAGGAGCGTATTTGAAGCACTTTTGCTTAATAAACCACGGCTCTATCTCTTTCGGTTGATTTTTAAATTAATCAGAAAGTCTTCGTCGGTAGCGGTTCTCGGTAGCCGCTCCGTACAGAGACTAAGTCCGAATTGAAAATATTTTCACCGACGACGTATCTTTTAAATGTTATGTTCAGTTATAGGAGCGTATTTGAAGCACATTTGCTTAATAGACCACGGCTCTATCTCTTACTGTTGATTTTTAAATTAATCAGAAAGTCTTCGTCGGTAGCGCTTCTCGGTAGCCTCTCCGTACAGAGACTAAGTCCGAATTGAAAATATTTTCACCGACGACGTATCTTTTAAATGTTATGTTCAGTTATAGGAGCGTATTTGAAGCACTTTTGCTTAATAGACCACGGCTCTATCTCTTTCGGTTGATTTTTAAATTAATCAGAAAATCTTCGTCGGTAGCGGTTCTCGGTAGCCTCTCCGTACAGAGACTAAGTCCGAATTGAAAATATTTTCACCGACGACGTATCTTTTAAATGTTATGTTCAGTTATAGGAGCGTATTTGAAGCACTTTTGCTTAATAGACCACGGCTCTATCTCTTACGGTTGATTTTTAAATAATTTCTAAAGTCGTCGTCGGCGAATTTTCGTGGTAGCCACTCGGTAGGAAAAAATCTAAGTCCGAACTGTAATTATTTTCACCGACGAGGTACCTTTTAAATGTTAGTTTGAGTTATAGGAGCGTAATTGAAGCACTTTTGCTTAATAAACCACGGCTCTAACTCTCACGGTTGATTTTTAAATAATTTCTAAAGTCGTCGTCGGCGACTCTTCGTGGTAGCCACTCGGTAGGAAAAAATCGAAGTCCGAACTGAAATTATTTTCACCGACGAGGTACCTTTTAAATGTTAGATTGTGTTATAGGAGCGTATTTGAAGCACTTTTGCTTAATAAACCACGGCTCTATCTCTTACTGTTGATTTTTAAATAATTTCTAAAGTCGTCGTCGGCGACTCTTCGTGGTAGCCACTCGGTAGGAAAAAATCTAAGTCCGAACTGAAATTATTTTCACCGACGAGGTACCTTTTAAATGTTAGATTGAGTTATAGGAGCGTATTTGAAGCACTTTTGCTTAATAAACCACGGCTCTATCTCTTTCGGTTGATTTTTAAATTAATCAGAAAGTCTTCGTCGATAGCGGTTCTCGGTAGCCTCTCCGTACAGAGACTAAGTCCGAACTGAAATTATTTTCCCCGACGAGGTACCTTTTAAATGTTAGATTGTGTTATAGGAGCGTATTTGAAGCACTTTTGCTTAATAAACCACGGCTCTATCTCTTACGGTTGATTTTTAAATAATTTCTAAAGTCGTCGTCGGCGACTCTTCGTGGTAGCCACTCGGTAGGAAAAAATCTAAGTCCGAACTGTAATTATTTTCACCGACGAGGTACCTTTTAAATGTTAGATTGAGTTATAGGAGCGTATTTGAAGCACTTTTGCTTAATAAACCACGGCTCTATCTCTTACGGTTGATTTTTAAATAATTTCTAAAGTCGTCGTCGGCGACTCTTCGTGGTAGCCACTCGGTAGGAAAAAATCTAAGTCCGAACTGTAATTATTTTCACCGACGAGGTACCTTTTAAATGTTAGATTGAGTTATAGGAGCGTATTTGAAGCACTTTTGCTTAATAAACCACGGCTCTATCTCTTTCGGTTGATTTTTAAATTAATCAGAAAATCTTCGTCGGTAGCGGTTCTCGGTAGCCGCTCCGTACAGAGACTAAGTCCGAATTGAAAATATTTTCACCGACGACGTATCTTTTAAATGTTATGTTCAGTTATGGGAGCGTATTTGAAGCACTTTTGCTTAATAAACCACGGCTCTATCTCTTACGGTTGATTTTTAAATTAATCAGAAAGTCTTCGTCGGTAGCACTTCTCGGTAGCCTCTCCGTACAGAGACTAAGTCCGAATTGAAAATATTTTCACCGACGACGTATCTTTTAAATGTTATGTTGAGTTATAGGAGCGTATTTGAAGCAATTTTGCTTAACAAACCACGGCTCTATCTCTTACGGTTGAGTTTTAAATAATTTCTAAAGTCGTCGTCGGCGACTCTTCGTGGTAGCCACTCGGTAGGAAAAATTCTAAGTCCGAACTGTAATTATTTTCACCGAGGAGGTACCTTTTAAATGTTAGATTGATTTATAGGAGCGTATTTGAAGCACTTTTGCTTAATAGACCACGGCTCTATCTCTTACGGTTGATTTTTAAATTAACCAGAAAGTCTTCGTCAGTAGCGCTTCTCGGTAGCCTCTCCGTACAGAGGCTGAGTCCGAATTGAAAATATTTTCACCGACGACGTATCTTTTAAATGTTATGTTGAGTTATAGGAGCGTATTTGAAGCAATTTTGCTTAACAAACCACGGCTCTATCTCTTACGGTTGATTTTTAAATAATTTCTAAAGTCGTCGTCGGCGACTCTTCGTGGTAGCCACTCGGTAGGAAAAAATCTAAGTCCGAACTGAAATTATTTTCACCGACGAGGTACCTTTTAAATGTTAGATTGAGTTATAGGAGCGTATTTGAAGCACTTTTGCTTAATAAACCACGGCTCTATCTCTTTCGGTTGATTTTTAAATTAATCAGAAAGTCTTCGTCGGTAGCGGTTCTCGGTAGCCGCTCCGTACAGAGACTAAGTCCGAATTGAAAATATTTTCACCGACGACGTATCTTTTAAATGTTATGTTCAGTTATGGGAGCGTATTTGAAGCACTTTTGCTTAATAAACCACGGCTCTATCTCTTACGGTTGATTTTTAAATTAATCAGAAAGTCTTCGTCGGTAGCACTTCTCGGTAGCCTCTCCGTACAGAGACTAAGTCCGAATTGAAAATATTTTCACCGACGACGTATCTTTTAAATGTTATGTTGAGTTATAGGAGCGTATTTGAAGCAATTTTGCTTAACAAACCACGGCTCTATCTCTTACGGTTGAGTTTTAAATAATTTCTAAAGTCGTCGTCGGCGACTCTTCGTGGTAGCCACTCGGTAGGAAAAATTCTAAGTCCGAACTGTAATTATTTTCACCGAGGAGGTACCTTTTAAATGTTAGATTGAGTTATAGGAGCGTATTTGAAGCACTTTTGCTTAATAGACCACGGCTCTATCTCTTACGGTTGATTTTTAAATTAACCAGAAAGTCTTCGTCAGTAGCGCTTCTCGGTAGCCTCTCCGTACAGAGGCTGAGTCCGAATTGAAAATATTTTCACCGACGACGTATCTTTTAAATGTTATGTTGAGTTATAGGAGCGTATTTGAAGCAATTTTGCTTAACAAACCACGGCTCTATCTCTTACGGTTGATTTTTAAATAATTTCTAAAGTCGTCGTCGGCGACTCTTCGTGGTAGCCACTCGGTAGGAAAAAATCTAAGTCCGAACTGAAATTATTTTCACCGACGAGGTACCTTTTAAATGTTAGATTGAGTTATAGGAGCGTATTTGAAGCACTTTTGCTTAATAAACCACGGCTCTATCTCTTTCGGTTGATTTTTAAATTAATCAGAAAGTCTTCGTCGGTAGCGGTTCTCGGTAGCCGCTCCGTACAGAGACTAAGTCCGAATTGAAAATATTTTCACCGACGACGTATCTTTTAAATGTTATGTTCAGTTATGGGAGCGTATTTGAAGCACTTTTGCTTAATAAACCACGGCTCTATCTCTTTCGGTTGATTTTTAAATTAATCAGAAAGTCTTCGTCGTTAGCGGTTCTCTGTAGCCCCTCCGTACAGAGACTATGTCCGAATTGAAAATATGTTCTCCGGCGACGTATCTTTTAAATGTTATGTTCAGTTATGGGAGTGTATTTGAAGCACTTTTGCTTAACAAACCACGGCTCTATCTCTTACGGTTGAGTTTTAAATAGTT
The DNA here is from genome assembly GCA_910591585.2 of Nysson spinosus. Taxonomy (NCBI): domain Eukaryota; kingdom Metazoa; phylum Arthropoda; class Insecta; order Hymenoptera; family Crabronidae; genus Nysson; species Nysson spinosus. Next base: position 3,858,969 of record CAJUYC020000006.1, read on the forward strand.
TCTAAAGTCGTCGTCGGCGACTCTTCGTGGTAGCCACTCGGTAGGAAAAAATCTAAGTCCGAACTGTAATTATTTTCACCGACGAGGTACCTTTTAAATGTTAGATTGAGTTATAGGAGCGTATTTGAAGCACTTTTGCTTAATAAACCACGGCTCTATCTCTTTCGGTTGATTTTTAAATTAATCAGAAAGTCTTCGTCGGTAGCGGTTCTCGGTAGCCGCTCCGTACAGAGACTAAGTCCGAATTGAAAATATTTTCACCGACGACGTATCTTTTAAATGTTATGTTCAGTTATGGGAGCGTATTTGAAGCACTTTTGCTTAACAAACCACGGCTCTATCTCTTACGGTTGATTTTTAAATAATTTCTAAAGTCGTCGTCGGCGACTCTTCGTGGTAGCCACTCGGTAGGAAAAAATCTAAGTCCGAACTGAAATTATTTTCACCGACGAGGTACCTTTTAAATGTTAGATTGAGTTATAGGAGCGTATTTGAAGCACTTTTGCTTAATAAACCACGGCTCTATCTCTTTCGGTTGATTTTTAAATTAATCAGAAAGTCTTCGTCGTTAGCGGTTCTCTGTAGCCTCTCCGTACAGAGACTATGTCCGAATTGAAAATATGTTCACCGGCGACGTATCTTTTAAATGTTATGTTCAGTTATGGGAGTGTATTTGAAGCACTTTTGCTTAACAAACCACGGCTCTATCTCTTACGGTTGAGTTTTAAATAATTTCTAAAGTCGTCGTCGGCGACTCTTCGTCGTAGCCACTCGGTAGGAAAAAATCTAAGTCCGAACTGTAATTATTTTCACCGACGAGGTACCTTTTAAATGTTAGATTGAGTTATAGGAGCGTATTTGAAGCACTTTTGCTTAATAAACCACGGCTCTATCTCTTTCGGTTGATTTTTAAATTAATCAGAAAGTCTTCGTCGTTAGCGGTTCTCTGTAGCCCCTCCGTACAGAGACTATGTCCGAATTGAAAATATGTTCTCCGGCGACGTATCTTTTAAATGTTATGTTCAGTTATGGGAGTGTATTTGAAGCACTTTTGCTTAACAAACCACGGCTCTATCTCTTACGGTTGAGTTTTAAATAGTTTCTAAAGTCGTCGTCGGCGACTCTTCGTGGTAGCCACTCGGTAGGAAAAAATCTAAGTCCGAACTGTAATTATTTTCACCGACGAGGTACCTTTTAAATGTTAGATTGAGTTATAGGAGCGTATTTGAAGCACTTTTGCTTAATAAACCACGGCTCTATCTCTTTCGGTTGATTTTTAAATTAATCAGAAAGTCTTCGTCGGTAGCGGTTCTCGGTAGCCGCTCCGTACAGAGACTAAGTCCGAATTGAAAATATTTTCACCGACGACGTATCTTTTAAATGTTATGTTCAGTTATGGGAGCGTATTTGAAGCACTTTTGCTTAACAAACCACGGCTCTATCTCTTACGGTTGATTTTTAAATAATTTCTAAAGTCGTCGTCGGCGACTCTTCGTGGTAGCCACTCGGTAGGAAAAAATCTAAGTCCGAACTGAAATTATTTTCACCGACGAGGTACCTTTTAAATGTTAGATTGAGTTATAGGAGCGTATTTGAAGCACTTTTGCTTAATAAACCACGGCTCTATCTCTTTCGGTTGATTTTTAAATTAATCAGAAAGTCTTCGTCGTTAGCGGTTCTCTGTAGCCTCTCCGTACAGAGACTATGTCCGAATTGAAAATATGTTCACCGGCGACGTATCTTTTAAATGTTATGTTCAGTTATGGGAGTGTATTTGAAGCACTTTTGCTTAACAAACCACGGCTCTATCTCTTACGGTTGAGTTTTAAATAATTTCTAAAGTCGTCGTCGGCGACTCTTCGTCGTAGCCACTCGGTAGGAAAAAATCTAAGTCCGAACTGTAATTATTTTCACCGACGAGGTACCTTTTAAATGTTAGATTGAGTTATAGGAGCGTATTTGAAGCACTTTTGCTTAATAAACCACGGCTCTATCTCTTTCGGTTGATTTTTAAATTAATCAGAAAGTCTTCGTCGGTAGCGGTTCTCGGTAGCCGCTCCGTACAGAGACTAAGTCCGAATTGAAAATATTTTCACCGACGACGTATCTTTTAAATGTTATGTTCAGTTATAGGAGCGTATTTGAAGCACTTTTGCTTAACAAACCACGGCTCTATCTCTTACGGTTGATTTTTAAATAATTTCTAAAGTCGTCGTCGGCGACTCTTCGTGGTAGCCACTCGGTAGGAAAAAATCTAAGTCCGAACTGAAATTATTTTCACCGACGAGGTACCTTTTAAATGTTAGATTGAGTTATAGGAGCGTATTTGAAGCACTTTTGCTTAATAAACCACGGCTCTATCTCTTTCGGTTGATTTTTAAATTAATCAGAAAGTCTTCGTCGACAGCGGTTCTCGGTAGCCTCTCCGTACAGAGACTAAGTCCGAATTGAAAATATTTTCACCGACGACGTATCTTTTAAATGTTATGTTCAGTTATAGGAGCGTATTTGAAGCACTTTTGCTTAATAGACCACGGCTCTATCTCTTACGGTTGATTTTTAAATAATTTCTAACGTCGTCGTCGGCGAATTTTCGTGGTAGCCACTCGGTAGGAAAAAATCTAAGTCCGAACTGAAATTATTTTCCCCGACGAGGTACCTTTTAAATGTTAGATTGTGTTATAGGAGCGTATTTGAAGCACTTTTGCTTAATAAACCACGGCTCTATCTCTTACGGTTGATTTTTAAATAATTTCTAAAGTCGTCGTCGGCGACTCTTCGTGGTAGCCACTCGGTAGGAAAAAATCTAAGTCCGAACTGTAATTATTTTCACCGACGAGGTACCTTTTAAATGTTAGATTGAGTTATAGGAGCGTATTTGAAGCACTTTTGCTTAATAAACCACGGCTCTAACTCTTACGGTTGATTTTTAAATAATTTCTAAAGTCGTCGTCGGCGACTCTTCGTGGTAGCCACTCGGTAGGAAAAAATCTAAGTCCGAACAGAAATTATTTTCACCGACGAGGTACCTTTTAAATGTTAGATTGTGTTATAGGAGCGTATTTGAAGCACTTTTGCTTAATAAACCACGGCTCTATCTCTTACGGTTGATTTTTAAATAATTTCTAAAGTCGTCGTCGGCGACTCTTCGTGGTAGCCACTCGGTAGGAAAAAATCTAAGTCCGAACTGTAATTATTTTCACCGACGAGGTACCTTTTAAATGTTAGATTGAGTTATAGGAGCGTATTTGAAGCACTTTTGCTTAATAAACCACGGCTCTATCTCTTTCGGTTGATTTTTAAATTAATCAGAAAGTCTTCGTCGGTAGCGGTTCTCGGTAGCCGCTCCGTACAGAGACTAAGTCCGAATTGAAAATATTTTCACCGACGACGTATCTTTTAAATGTTATGTTCAGTTATAGGAGCGTATTTGAAGCACATTTGCTTAATAGACCACGGCTCTATCTCTTACTGTTGATTTTTAAATTAATCAGAAAGTCTTCGTCGGTAGCGCTTCTCGGTAGCCTCTCCGTACAGAGACTAAGTCCGAATTGAAAATATTTTCACCGACGACGTATCTTTTAAATGTTATGTTCAGTTATAGGAGCGTATTTGAAGCACTTTTGCTTAATAGACCACGGCTATATCTCTTTCGGTTGATTTTTAAATTAATCAGAAAATCTTCGTCGGTAGCGGTTCTCGGTAGCCTCTCCGTACAGAGACTAAGTCCGAATTGAAAATATTTTCACCGACGACGTATCTTTTAAATGTTATGTTCAGTTATAGGAGCGTATTTGAAGCACTTTTGCTTAATAGACCACGGCTCTATCTCTTACGGTTGATTTTTAAATAATTTCTAAAGTCGTCGTCGGCGAATTTTCGTGGTAGCCACTCGGTAGGAAAAAATCTAAGTCCGAACTGTAATTATTTTCACCGACGAGGTACCTTTTAAATGTTAGTTTGAGTTATAGGAGCGTAATTGAAGCACTTTTGCTTAATAAACCACGGCTCTAACTCTCACGGTTGATTTTTAAATAATTTCTAAAGTCGTCGTCGGCGACTCTTCGTGGTAGCCACTCGGTAGGAAAAAATCAAAGTCCGAACTGAAATTATTTTCACCGACGAGGTACCTTTTAAATGTTAGATTGTGTTATAGGAGCGTATTTGAAGCACTTTTGCTTAATAAACCACGGCTCTATCTCTTACGGTTGATTTTTAAATAATTTCTAAAGTCGTCGTCGGCGACTCTTCGTGGTAGCCACTCGGTAGGAAAAAATCTAAGTCCGAACTGTAATTATTTTCACCGACGAGGTACCTTTTAAATGTTGGATTGAGTTATAGGAGCGTATTTGAAGCACTTTTGCTTAATAAACCACGGCTCTATCTCTTTCGGTTGATTTTTAAATTAATCAGAAAGTCTTCGTCGGTAGCGGTTCTCGGTAGCCGCTCCGTACAGAGACTAAGTCCGAATTGAAAATATTTTCACCGACGACGTATCTTTTAAATGTTATGTTCAGTTATGGGAGCGTATTTGAAGCACTTTTGCTTAATAAACCACGGCTCTATCTCTTACGGTTGATTTTTAAATAATTTCTAAAGTCGTCGTCGGCGACTCTTCGTGGTAGCCACTCGGTAGGAAAAAATCTAAGTCCGAACTGTAATTATTTTCACCGACGAGGTACCTTTTAAATGTTAGATTGAGTTATAGGAGCGTATTTGAAGCACTTTTGCTTAATAAACCACGGCTCTATATCTTACGGTTGATTTTTAAATAATTTCTAAAGTCGTCGTCGGCGACTCTTCGTGGTAGCCACTCGGTAGGAAAAAATCTAAGTCCGAACAGAAATTATTTTCACCGACGATGTACCTTTTAAATGTTAGATTGTGTTATAGGAGCGTATTTGAAGCACTTTTGCTTAATAAACCACGGCTCTATCTCTTACGGTTGATTTTTAAATAATTTCTAAAGTCGTCGTCGGCGACTCTTCGTGGTAGCCACTCGGTAGGAAAAAATCTAAGTCCGAACTGTAATTATTTTCACCGACGAGGTACCTTTTAAATGTTAGATTGAGTTATAGGAGCGTATTTGAAGCACTTTTGCTTAATAAACCACGGCTCTATCTCTTTCGGTTGATTTTTAAATTAATCAGAAAGTCTTCGTCGGTAGCGGTTCTCGGTAGCCGCTCCGTACAGAGACTAAGTCCGAATTGAAAATATTTTCACCGACGACGTATCTTTTAAATGTTATGTTCAGTTATAGGAGCGTATTTGAAGCACATTTGCTTAATAGACCACGGCTCTATCTCTTACTGTTGATTTTTAAATTAATCAGAAAGTCTTCGTCGGTAGCGCTTCTCGGTAGCCTCTCCGTACAGAGACTAAGTCCGAATTGAAAATATTTTCACCGACGACGTATCTTTTAAATGTTATGTTCAGTTATAGGAGCGTATTTGAAGCACTTTTGCTTAATAGACCACGGCTCTATCTCTTTCGGTTGATTTTTAAATTAATCAGAAAGTCTTCGTCGGTAGCGGTTCTCGGTAGCCTCTCCGTACAGAGACTAAGTCCGAATTGAAAATATTTTCACCGACGACGTATCTTTTAAATGTTATGTTCAGTTATAGGAGCGTATTTGAAGCACTTTTGCTTAATAGACCACGGCTCTATCTCTTACGGTTGATTTTTAAATAATTTCTAAAGTCGTCGTCGGCGAATTTTCGTGGTAGCCACTCGGTAGGAAAAAATCTAAGTCCGAACTGTAATTATTTTCACCGACGAGGTACCTTTTAAATGTTAGTTTGAGTTATAGGAGCGTAATTGAAGCACTTTTGCTTAATAAACCACGGCTCTAACTCTCACGGTTGATTTTTAAATAATTTCTAAAGTCGTCGTCGGCGACTCTTCGTGGTAGACACTCGGTAGGAAAAAATCGAAGTCCGAACTGAAATTATTTTCACCGACGAGGTACCTTTTAAATGTTAGATTGTGTTATAGGAGCGTATTTGAAGCACTTTTGCTTAATAAACCACGGCTCTATCTCTTACGGTTGATTTTTAAATAATTTCTAAAGTCGTCGTCGGCGACTCTTCGTGGTAGCCACTCGGTAGGAAAAAATCTAAGTCCGAACTGTAATTATTTTCACCGACGAGGTACCTTTTAAATGTTAGATTGAGTTATAGGAGCGTATTTGAAGCACTTTTGCTTAATAAACCACGGCTCTATCTCTTTCGGTTGATTTTTAAATTAATCAGAAACTCTTCGTCGGTAGCGGTTCTCGGTAGCCGCTCCGTACAGAGACTAAGTCCGAATTGAAAATATTTTCACCGACGACGTATCTTTTAAATGTTATGTTCAGTTATAGGAGCGTATTTGAAGCACATTTGCTTAATAGACCACGGCTCTATCTCTTACTGTTGATTTTTAAATTAATCAGAAAGTCTTCGTCGGTAGCGCTTCTCGGTAGCCTCTCCGTACAGAGACTAAGTCCGAATTGAAAATATTTTCACCGACGACGTATCTTTTAAATGTTATGTTCAGTTATAGGAGCGTATTTGAAGCACTTTTGCTTAATAGACCACGGCTCTATCTCTTTCGGTTGATTTTTAAATTAATCAGAAAATCTTCGTCGGTAGCGGTTCTCGGTAGCCTCTCCGTACAGAGACTAAGTCCGAATTGAAAATATTTTCACCGACGACGTATCTTTTAAATGTTATGTTCAGTTATAGGAGCGTATTTGAAGCACTTTTGCTTAATAGACCACGGCTCTATCTCTTACGGTTGATTTTTAAATAATTTCTAAAGTCGTCGTCGGCGAATTTTCGTGGTAGCCACTCGGTAGGAAAAAATCTAAGTCCGAACTGTAATTATTTTCACCGACGAGGTACCTTTTAAATGTTAGTTTGAGTTATAGGAGCGTAATTGAAGCACTTTTGCTTAATAAACCACGGCTCTAACTCTCACGGTTGATTTTTAAATAATTTCTAAAGTCGTCGTCGGCGACTCTTCGTGGTAGACACTCGGTAGGAAAAAATCGAAGTCCGAACTGAAATTATTTTCACCGACGAGGTACCTTTTAAATGTTAGATTGTGTTATAGGAGCGTATTTGAAGCACTTTTGCTTAATAAACCACGGCTCTATCTCTTACGGTTGATTTTTAAATAATTTCTAAAGTCGTCGTCGGCGACTCTTCGTGGTAGCCACTCGGTAGGAAAAAATCTAAGTCCGAACTGTAATTATTTTCACCGACGAGGTACCTTTTAAATGTTGGATTGAGTTATAGGAGCGTATTTGAAGCACTTTTGCTTAATAAACCACGGCTCTATCTCTTTCGGTTGATTTTTAAATTAATCAGAAACTCTTCGTCGGTAGCGGTTCTCGGTAGCCGCTCCGTACAGAGACTAAGTCCGAATTGAAAATATTTTCACCGACGACGTATCTTTTAAATGTTATGTTCAGTTATGGGAGCGTATTTGAAGCACTTTTGCTTAATAAACCACGGCTCTATCTCTTACGGTTGATTTTTAAATAATTTCTAAAGTCGTCGTCGGCGACTCTTCGTGGTAGCCACTCGGTAGGAAAAAATCTAAGTCCGAACTGTAATTATTTTCACCGACGAGGTACCTTTTAAATGTTAGATTGAGTTATAGGAGCGTATTTGAAGCACTTTTGCTTAATAAACCACGGCTCTATCTCTTACGGTTGATTTTTAAATAATTTCTAAAGTCGTCGTCGGCGACTCTTCGTGGTAGCCACTCGATAGGAAAAAATCTAAGTCCGAACTGTAATTATTTTCACCGACGAGGTACCTTTTAAATGTTAGATTGAGTTATAGGAGCGTATTTGAAGCACTTTTGCTTAATAAACCACGGCTCTATCTCTTTCGGTTGATTTTTAAATTAATCAGAAAGTCTTCGTCGGTAGCGGTTCTCGGTAGCCGCTCCGTACAGAGACTAAGTCCGAATTGAAAATATTTTCACCGACGACGTATCTTTTAAATGTTATGTTCAGTTATGGGAGCGTATTTGAAGCACTTTTGCTTAATAAACCACGGCTCTATCTCTTTCGGTTGATTTTTAAATTAATCAGAAAGTCTTCGTCGTTAGCGGTTCTCTGTAGCCCCTCCGTACAGAGACTATGTCCGAATTGAAAATATGTTCTCCGGCGACGTATCTTTTAAATGTTATGTTCAGTTATGGGAGTGTATTTGAAGCACTTTTGCTTAACAAACCACGGCTCTATCTCTTACGGTTGAGTTTTAAATAGTTTCTAAAGTCGTCGTCGGCGACTCTTCGTGGTAGCCACTCGGTAGGAAAAAATCTAAGTCCGAACTGTAATTATTTTCACCGACGAGGTACCTTTTAAATGTTAGTTTGAGTTATAGGAGCGTAATTGAAGCACTTTTGCTTAATAAACCACGGCTCTAACTCTCACGGTTGATTTTTAAATAATTTCTAAAGTCGTCGTCGGCGACTCTTCGTGGTAGACACTCGGTAGGAAAAAATCGAAGTCCGAACTGAAATTATTTTCACCGACGAGGTACCTTTTAAATGTTAGATTGTGTTATAGGAGCGTATTTGAAGCACTTTTGCTTAATAAACCACGGCTCTATCTCTTACGGTTGATTTTTAAATAATTTCTAAAGTCGTCGTCGGCGACTCTTCGTGGTAGCCACTCGGTAGGAAAAAATCTAAGTCCGAACTGTAATTATTTTCACCGACGAGGTACCTTTTAAATGTTGGATTGAGTTATAGGAGCGTATTTGAAGCACTTTTGCTTAATAAACCACGGCTCTATCTCTTTCGGTTGATTTTTAAATTAATCAGAAAGTCTTCGTCGGTAGCGGTTCTCGGTAGCCGCTCCGTACAGAGACTAAGTCCGAATTGAAAATATTTTCACCGACGACGTATCTTTTAAATGTTATGTTCAGTTATGGGAGCGTATTTGAAGCACTTTTGCTTAATAAACCACGGCTCTATCTCTTACGGTTGATTTTTAAATAATTTCTAAAGTCGTCGTCGGCGACTCTTCGTGGTAGCCACTCGGTAGGAAAAAATCTAAGTCCGAACTGTAATTATTTTCACCGACGAGGTACCTTTTAAATGTTAGATTGAGTTATAGGAGCGTATTTGAAGCACTTTTGCTTAATAAACCACGGCTCTATCTCTTACGGTTGATTTTTAAATAATTTCTAAAGTCGTCGTCGGCGACTCTTCGTGGTAGCCACTCGATAGGAAAAAATCTAAGTCCGAACTGTAATTATTTTCACCGACGAGGTACCTTTTAAATGTTAGATTGAGTTATAGGAGCGTATTTGAAGCACTTTTGCTTAATAAACCACGGCTCTATCTCTTTCGGTTGATTTTTAAATTAATCAGAAAGTCTTCGTCGGTAGCGGTTCTCGGTAGCCGCTCCGTACAGAGACTAAGTCCGAATTGAAAATATTTTCACCGACGACGTATCTTTTAAATGTTATGTTCAGTTATGGGAGCGTATTTGAAGCACTTTTGCTTAATAAACCACGGCTCTATCTCTTTCGGTTGATTTTTAAATTAATCAGAAAGTCTTCGTCGTTAGCGGTTCTCTGTAGCCCCTCCGTACAGAGACTATGTCCGAATTGAAAATATGTTCTCCGGCGACGTATCTTTTAAATGTTATGTTCAGTTATGGGAGTGTATTTGAAGCACTTTTGCTTAACAAACCACGGCTCTATCTCTTACGGTTGAGTTTTAAATAGTTTCTAAAGTCGTCGTCGGCGACTCTTCGTGGTAGCCACTCGGTAGGAAAAAATCTAAGTCCGAACTGTAATTATTTTCACCGACGAGGTACCTTTTAAATGTTAGATTGAGTTATAGGAGCGTATTTGAAGCACTTTTGCTTAATAAACCACGGCTCTATCTCTTTCGGTTGATTTTTAAATTAATCAGAAAGTCTTCGTCGGTAGCGGTTCTCGGTAGCCGCTCCGTACAGAGACTAAGTCGGAATTGAAAATATTTTCACCGACGACGTATCTTTTAAATGTTATGTTCAGTTATGGGAGCGTATTTGAAGCACTTTTGCTTAATAAACCACGGCTCTATCTCTTACGGTTGATTTTTAAATTAATCAGAAAGTCTTCGTCGGTAGCGCTTCTCGGTGGCCTCTCCGTACAGAGACTAAGTCCGAATTGAAAATATTTTCACCGACGACGTATCTTTTAAATGTTATGTTGAGTTATAGGAGCGTATTTGAAGCAATTTTGCTTAACAAACCACGGCTCTATCTCTTACGGTTGATTTTTAAATAATTTCTAAAGTCGTCGTCGGCGACTCTTCGTGGTAGCCACTCGGTAGGAAAAAATCTAAGTCCGAACTGAAATTATTTTCACCGACGAGGTACCTTTTAAATGTTAGATTGAGTTATAGGAGCGTATTTGAAGCACTTTTGCTTAATAAACCACGGCTCTATCTCTTTCGGTTGATTTTTAAATTAATCAGAAAGTCTTCGTCGATAGCGGTTCTCGGTAGCCTCTCCGTACAGAGACTAAGTCCGAATTGAAAATATTTTCACCGACGACGTATCTTTTAAATGTTATGTTCAGTTATAGGAGCGTATTTGAAGCACTTTTGCTTAATAGACCACGGCTCTATCTCTTACGGTTGATTTTTAAATAATTTCTAAAGTCGTCGTCGGCGAATTTTCGTGGTAGCCACTCGGTAGGAAAAAATCTAAGTCCGAACTGTAATTATTTTCACCGACGAGGTACCTTTTAAATGTTAGTTTGAGTTATAGGAGCGTATTTGAAGCACTTTTGCTTAATAAACCACGGCTCTAACTCTCACGGTTGATTTTTAAATAATTTCTAAAGTCGTCGTCGGCGACTCTTCGTGGTAGCCACTCGGTAGGAAAAAATCTAAGTCCGAACAGAAATTATTTTCACCGACGAGGTACCTTTTAAATGTTAGATTGTGTTATAGGAGCGTATTTGAAGCACTTTTGCTTAATAAACCACGGCTCTATCTCTTACGGTTGATTTTTAAATAATTTCTACAGTCGTCGTCGGCGACTCTTCGTGGTAGCCACTCGGTAGGAAAAAATCTAAGTCCGAACTGAAATTATTTTCACCGACGAGGTACCTTTTAAATGTTAGATTGAGTTATAGGAGCGTATTTGAAGCACTTTTGCTTAATAAACCACGGCTCTATCTCTTTCGGTTGATTTTTAAATTAATCAGAAAGTCTTCGTCGGTAGCGGTTCTCGGTAGCCTCTCCGTACAGAGACTAAGTGCGAATTGAAAATATTTTCACCGACGACGTATCTTTTAAATGTTATGTTCGGTTATAGGAGCGTATTTGAAGCACTTTTGCTTAATAGACCACGGCTCTATCTCTTACGGTTGATTTTTAAATAATTTCTAAAGTCGTCGTCGGCGAATCTTCGTGGTAGCCACTCGGTAGGAAAAAATCTAAGTCCGAACTGTAATTATTTTCACCGACGAGGTACCTTTTAAATGTTAGATTGAGTTATAGGAGCGTATTTGAAGCACTTTTGCTTAATAAACGACGGCTCTATCTCTTACGGTTGATTTTTAAATAATTTCTAAAGTCGTCGTCGGCGACTCTTCGTGGTAGCCACTCGGTAGGAAAAAATCTAAGTCCGAACTGAAATTATTTTCACCGACGAGGTACCTTTTAAATGTTAGATTGAGTTATAGGAGCGTATTTGAAGCACTTTTGCTTAATAAACCACGGCTCTATCTCTTTCGGTTGATTTTTAAATTAATCAGAAAGTCTTCGTCGGTAGCGGTTCTCGGTAGCCTCTCCGTACAGAGACTAAGTCCGAATTGAAAATATTTTCACCGACGACGTATCTTTTAAATGTTATGTTCAGTTATAGGAGCGTATTTGAAGCACATTTGCTTAATAGACCACGGCTCTATCTCTTACTGTTGATTTTTAAATTAATCAGAAAATCTTCGTCGGTAGCGCTTCTCGGTAGCCTCTCCGTACAGAGACTAAGTCCGAATTGAAAATATTTTCACCGACGACGTATCTTTTAAATGTTTTGTTCAGTTATAGGAGCGTATTTGAAGCACTTTTGCTTAATAGACCACGGCTCTATCTCTTTCGGTTGATTTTTAAATTAATCAGAAAATCTTCGTCGGTAGCGGTTCTCGGTAGCCTCTCCGTACAGAGACTAAGTCCGAATTGAAAATATTTTCACCGACGACGTATCTTTTAAATGTTATGTTCAGTTATAGGAGCGTATTTGAAGCACATTTGCTTAATAGACCACGGCTCTATCTCTTACTGTTGATTTTTAAATTAATCAGAAAATCTTCGTCGGTAGCGGTTCTCGGTAGCCTCTCCGGACAGAGACTAAGTCCGAATTGAAAATATTTTCACCGACGACGTATCTTTTAAATGTTATGTTCGGTTATAGGAGCGTATTTGAAGCACTTTTGCTTAATAGACCACGGCTCTATCTCTTACGGTTGATTTTTAAATAATTTCTAAAGTCGTCGTCGGCGAATCTTCGTGGTAGCCACTCGGTAGGAAAAAATCTAAGTCCGAACTGTAATTATTTTCACCGACGAGGTACCTTTTAAATGTTAGTTTGAGTTATAGGAGCGTATTTGAAGCACTTTTGCTTAATAAACCACGGCTCTAACTCTCACGGTTGATTTTTAAATAATTTCTAAAGTCGTCGTTGGCGACTCTTCGTGGTAGCCACTCGGTAGGAAAAAATCTAAGTCCGAACTGAAATTATTTTCACCGACGAGGTACCTTTTAAATGTTAGATTGTGTTATAGGAGCGTATTTGAAGCACTTTTGCTTAATAAACCACGGCTTTATCTCTTACGGTTGATTTTTAAATAATTTCTAAAGTCGTCGTCGGCGACTCTTCGTGGTAGCCACTCGGTAGGAAAAAATCTAAGTCCGAACTGTAATTATTTTCACCGACGAGGTACCTTTTAAATGTTAGATTGAGTTATAGGAGCGTATTTGAAGCACTTTTGCTTAATAAACCACGGCTCTAACTCTTACGGTTGATTTTTAAATAATTTCTAAAGTCGTCGTCGGCGACTCTTCGTGGTAGCCACTCGGTAGGAAAAAATCTAAGTCCGAACTGAAATTATTTTCACAGACGAGGTACCTTTTAAATGTTAGATTGTGTTATAGGAGCGTATTTGAAGCACTTTTGCTTAATAAACCACGGCTCTATCTCTTACGGTTGATTTTTAAATAATTTCTAAAGTCGTCGTCGGCGACTCTTCGTGGTAGCCACTCGGTAGGAAAAAATCTAATTCCGAACTGTAATTATTTTCACCGACGAGGTACCTTTTAAATGTTAGATTGAGTTATAGGAGCGTATTTGAAGCACTTTTGCTTAATAAACCACGGCTCTAACTCTTACGGTTGATTTTTAAATAATTTCTAAAGTCGTCGTCGGCGACTCTTCGTGGTAGCCACTCGGTAGGAAAAAATCTAAGTCCGAACTGAAATTATTTTCACAGACGAGGTACCTTTTAAATGTTAGATTGTGTTATAGGAGCGTATTTGAAGCACTTTTGCTTAATAAACCACGGCTCTATCTCTTACGGTTGATTTTTAAATAATTTCTAAAGTCGTCGTCGGCGACTCTTCGTGGTAGCCACTCGGTAGGAAAAAATCTAAGTCCGAACTGAAATTATTTTCACCGACGAGGTACCTTTTAAATGTTAGATTGAGTTATAGGAGCGTATTTGAAGCACTTTTGCTTAATAAACCACGGCTCTATCTCTTTCGGTTGATTTTTAAATTAATCAGAAAGTCTTCGTCGGTAGCGGTTCTCGGTAGCCTCTCCGTACAGAGACTAAGTCCGAATTGAAAATATTTTCACCGACGACGTATCTTTTAAATGTTATGTTCAGTTATAGGAGCGTATTTGAAGCACATTTGCTTAATAGACCACGGCTCTATCTCTTACTGTTGATTTTCAAATTAATCAGAAAATCTTCGTCGGTAGCGCTTCTCGGTAGCCTCTCCGTACAGAGACCAAGTCCGAATTGAAAATATTTTCACCGACGACGTATCTTTTAAATGTTATGTTCAGTTATAGGAGCGTATTTGAAGCACTTTTGCTTAATAGACCACGGCTCTATCTCTTTCGGTTGATTTTTAAATTAATCAGAAAATCTTCGTCGGTAGCGGTTCTCGGTAGCCTCTCCGTACAGAGACTAAGTCCGAATTGAAAATATTTTCACCGACGACGTATCTTTTAAATGTTATGTTCGGTTATAGGAGCGTATTTGAAGCACTTTTGCTTAATAGACCACGGCTCTATCTCTTACGGTTGATTTTTAAATAATTTCTAAAGTCGTCGTCGGCGAATCTTCGTGGTAGCCACTCGGTAGGAAAAAATCTAAGTCCGAACTGAAATTATTTTCACAGACGAGGTACCTTTTAAATGTTAGATTGTGTTATAGGAGCGTATTTGAAGCACTTTTGCTTAATAAACCACGGCTCTATCTCTTACGGTTGATTTTTAAATAATTTCTAAAGTCGTCGTCGGCGACTCTTCGTGGTAGCCACTCGGTAGGAAAAAATCTAAGTCCGAACTGAAATTATTTTCACCGACGAGGTACCTTTTAAATGTTAGATTGAGTTATAGGAGCGTATTTGAAGCACTTTTGCTTAATAAACCACGGCTCTATCTCTTTCGGTTGATTTTTAAATTAATCAGAAAGTCTTCGTCGGTAGCGGTTCTCGGTAGCCTCTCCGTACAGAGACTAAGTCCGAATTGAAAATATTTTCACCGACGACGTATCTTTTAAATGTTATGTTCAGTTATAGGAGCGTATTTGAAGCACATTTGCTTAATAGACCACGGCTCTATCTCTTACTGTTGATTTTTAAATTAATCAGAAAATCTTCGTCGGTAGCGCTTCTCGGTAGCCTCTCCGTACAGAGACTAAGTCCGAATTGAAAATATTTTCACCGACGACGTATCTTTTAAATGTTATGTTCAGTTATAGGAGCGTATTTGAAGCACTTTTGCTTAATAGACCACGGCTCTATCTCTTTCGGTTGATTTTTAAATTAATCAGAAAATCTTCGTCGGTAGCGGTTCTCGGTAGCCTCTCCGTACAGAGACTAAGTCCGAATTGAAAATATTTTCACCGACGACGTATCTTTTAAATGTTATGTTCGGTTATAGGAGCGTATTTGAAGCACTTTTGCTTAATAGACCACGGCTCTATCTCTTACGGTTGATTTTTAAATAATTTCTAAAGTCGTCGTCGGCGAATCTTCGTGGTAGCCACTCGGTAGGAAAAAATCTAAGTCCGAACTGTAATTATTTTCACCGACGAGGTACCTTTTAAATGTTAGTTTGAGTTATAGGAGCGTATTTGAAGCACTTTTGCTTAATAAACCACGGCTCTAACTCTCACGGTTGATTTTTAAATAATTTCTAAAGTCGTCGTTGGCGACTCTTCGTGGTAGCCACTCGGTAGGAAAAAATCTAAGTCCGAACTGAAATTATTTTCACCGAGGAGGTACCTTTTAAATGTTAGATTGTGTTATAGGAGCGTATTTGAAGCACTTTTGCTTAATAAACCACGGCTCTATCTCTTACGGTTGATTTTTAAATAATTTCTAAAGTCGTCGTCGGCGACTCTTCGTTGTAGCCACTCGGTAGGAAAAAATCTAAGTCCGAACTGTAATTATTTTCACCGACGAGGTACCTTTTAAATGTTAGATTGAGTTATAGGAGCGTATTTGAAGCACTTTTGCTTAATAAACCACGGCTCTAACTCTTACGGTTGATTTTTAAATAATTTCTAAAGTCGTCGTCGGCGACTCATCGTGGTAGCCACTCGGTAGGAAAAAATCTAAGTCCGAACTAAAATTATTTTCACAGACGAGGTACCTTTTAAATGTTAGATTGTGTTATAGGAGCGTATTTGAAGCACTTTTGCTTAATAAACCACGGCTCTATCTCTTACGGTTGATTTTTAAATAATTTCTAAAGTCGTCGTCGGCGACTCTTCGTGGTAGCCACTCGGTAGGAAAAAATCTAAGTCCGAACTGAAATTATTTTCACCGACGAGGTACCTTTTAAATGTTTGATTGTGTTATAGGAGCGTATTTGAAGCACTTTTGCTTAATAAACCACGGCTCTATCTCTTACGGTTGATTTTTAAATAATTTCTAAAGTCGTTGTCGGCGACTCTTCGTGGTAGCCACTCGGTAGGAAAAAATCTA
Source organism: Nysson spinosus (assembly GCA_910591585.2). Classification (NCBI taxonomy): domain Eukaryota; kingdom Metazoa; phylum Arthropoda; class Insecta; order Hymenoptera; family Crabronidae; genus Nysson; species Nysson spinosus. The sequence continues at coordinate 3,875,193 of CAJUYC020000006.1, forward strand.
AGTCCGAACTGAAATTATTTTCACAGACGAGGTACCTTTTAAATGTTAGATTGAGTTATAGGAGCGTATTTGAAGCACTTTTGCTTAATAAACCACGGCTCTAACTCTTACGGTTGATTTTTAAATAATTTCTAAAGTCGTCGTCGGCGACTCTTCGTGGTAGCCACTCGGTAGGATAAAATCTAAGTCCGAACTGAAATTATTTTCACCGACGAGGTACATTTTAAATGTTAGATTGAGTTATAGGAGCGTATTTGAAGCACTTTTGCTTAATAAACCACGGCTCTATCTCTTTCGGTTGATTTTTAAATTAATCAGAAAGTCTTCGTCGTTAGCGGTTCTCTGTAGCCTCTCCGTACAGAGACTATGTCCGAATTGAAAATATGTTCTCCGGCGACGTATCTTTTAAATGTTATGTTCAGTTATGGGAGTGTATTTGACGCACTTTTGCTTAACAAACCACGGCTCTATCTCTTACGGTTGAGTTTTAAATAATTTCTAAAGTCGTCGTCGGCGACTCTTCGTGGTAGCCACTCGGTAGGAAAAAATCTAAGTCCGAACTGTAATTATTTTCACCGAGGAGGTAACTTTTAAATGTTAGATTGAGTTATAGGAGCGTATTTGAAGCACTTTTGCTTAATGAACAACGGCTCTATCTCTTTCGGTTGATTTTTAAATTAATCAGAAAGTCTTCGTCGGTAGCGGTTCTCGGTAGCCTCTCCGTACAGAGACTAAGTCCGAATTGAAAATATTTTCACCGACGACGTATCTTTTAAATGTTATGTTCAGTTATAGGAGCGTATTTGAAGCACTTTTGCTTAATAGACCACGGCTCTATCTCTTTCGGTTGATTTTTAAATTAATCAGAAAATCTTCGTCGGTAGCGGTTCTCGGTAGCCTCTCCGTACAGAGACTATGTCCGAATTGAAAATATGTTCTCCGGCGACGTATCTTTTAAATGTTATGTTCAGTTATGGGAGTGTATTTGACGCACTTTTGCTTAACAAACCACGGCTCTATCTCTTACGGTTGAGTTTTAAATAATTTCTAAAGTCGTCGTCGGCGACTCTTCGTGGTAGCCACTCGGTAGGAAAAAATCTAAGTCCGAACTGTAATTATTTTCACCGAGGAGGTAACTTTTAAATGTTAGATTGAGTTATAGGAGCGTATTTGAAGCACTTTTGCTTAATGAACAACGGCTCTATCTCTTTCGGTTGATTTTTAAATTAATCAGAAAGTCTTCGTCGGTAGCGGTTCTCGGTAGCCTCTCCGTACAGAGACTAAGTCCGAATTGAAAATATTTTCACCGACGACGTATCTTTTAAATGTTATGTTCGGTTATAGGAGCGTATTTGAAGCACTTTTGCTTAATAGACCACGGCTCTATCTCTTACGGTTGATTTTTAAATAATTTCTAAAGTCGTCGTTGGCGACTCTTCGTGGTAGCCACTCGGTAGGAAAAAATCTAAGTCCGAACTGAAATTATTTTCACCGACGAGGTACCTTTTAAATGTTAGATTGTGTTATAGGAGCGTATTTGAAGCACTTTTGCTTAATAAACCACGGCTCTATCTCTTACGGTTGATTTTTAAATAATTTCTAAAGTCGTCGTTGGCGACTCTTCGTGGTAGCCACTCGGTAGGAAAAAATCTAAGTCCGAACTGAAATTATTTTCACAGACGAGGTACCTTTTAAATGTTAGATTGTGTTATAGGAGCGTATTTGAAGCACTTTTGCTTAATAAACCACGGCTCTATCTCTTACGGTTGATTTTTAAATAATTTCTAAAGTCGTCGTCGGCGACTCTTCGTGGTAGCCACTCGGTAGGAAAAAATCTAAGTCCGAACTGAAATTATTTTCACCGACGAGGTACCTTTTAAATGTTAGATTGAGTTATAGGAGCGTATTTGAAGCACTTTTGCTTAATAAACCACGGCTCTATCTCTTTCGGTTGATTTTTAAATTAATCAGAAAGTCTTCGTCGGTAGCGGTTCTCGGTAGCCTCTCCGTACAGAGACTAAGTCCGAATTGAAAATATTTTCACCGACGACGTATCTTTTAAATGTTATGTTCAGTTATAGGAGCGTATTTGAAGCACATTTGCTTAATAGACCACGGCTCTATCTCTTACTGTTGATTTTTAAATTAATCAGAAAATCTTCGTCGGTAGCGCTTCTCGGTAGCCTCTCCGTACAGAGACTAAGTCCGAATTGAAAATATTTTCACCGACGACGTATCTTTTAAATGTTATGTTCAGTTATAGGAGCGTATTTGAAGCACTTTTGCTTAATAGACCACGGCTCTATCTCTTTCGGTTGATTTTTAAATTAATCAGAAAATCTTCGTCGGTAGCGGTTCTCGGTAGCCTCTCCGTACAGAGACTAAGTCCGAATTGAAAATATTTTCACCGACGACGTATCTTTTAAATGTTATGTTCGGTTATAGGAGCGTATTTGAAGCACTTTTGCTTAATAGACCACGGCTCTATCTCTTACGGTTGATTTTTAAATAATTTCTAAAGTCGTCGTCGGCGAATCTTCGTGGTAGCCACTCGGTAGGAAAAAATCTAAGTCCGAACTGTAATTATTTTCACCGACGAGGTACCTTTTAAATGTTAGTTTGAGTTATAGGAGCGTATTTGAAGCACTTTTGCTTAATAAACCACGGCTCTAACTCTCACGGTTGATTTTTAAATAATTTCTAAAGTCGTCGTTGGCGACTCTTCGTGGTAGCCACTCGGTAGGAAAAAATCTAAGTCCGAACTGAAATTATTTTCACCGAGGAGGTACCTTTTAAATGTTAGATTGTGTTATAGGAGCGTATTTGAAGCACTTTTGCTTAATAAACCACGGCTCTATCTCTTACGGTTGATTTTTAAATAATTTCTAAAGTCGTCGTCGGCGACTCTTCGTTGTAGCCACTCGGTAGGAAAAAATCTAAGTCCGAACTGTAATTATTTTCACCGACGAGGTACCTTTTAAATGTTAGATTGAGTTATAGGAGCGTATTTGAAGCACTTTTGCTTAATAAACCACGGCTCTAACTCTTACGGTTGATTTTTAAATAATTTCTAAAGTCGTCGTCGGCGACTCATCGTGGTAGCCACTCGGTAGGAAAAAATCTAAGTCCGAACTAAAATTATTTTCACAGACGAGGTACCTTTTAAATGTTAGATTGTGTTATAGGAGCGTATTTGAAGCACTTTTGCTTAATAAACCACGGCTCTATCTCTTACGGTTGATTTTTAAATAATTTCTAAAGTCGTCGTCGGCGACTCTTCGTGGTAGCCACTCGGTAGGAAAAAATCTAAGTCCGAACTGAAATTATTTTCACCGACGAGGTACCTTTTAAATGTTTGATTGTGTTATAGGAGCGTATTTGAAGCACTTTTGCTTAATAAACCACGGCTCTATCTCTTACGGTTGATTTTTAAATAATTTCTAAAGTCGTTGTCGGCGACTCTTCGTGGTAGCCACTCGGTAGGAAAAAATCTAAGTCCGAACTGAAATTATTTTCACAGACGAGGTACCTTTTAAATGTTAGATTGAGTTATAGGAGCGTATTTGAAGCACTTTTGCTTAATAAACCACGGCTCTAACTCTTACGGTTGATTTTTAAATAATTTCTAAAGTCGTCGTCGGCGACTCTTCGTGGTAGCCACTCGGTAGGATAAAATCTAAGTCCGAACTGAAATTATTTTCACCGACGAGGTACATTTTAAATGTTAGATTGAGTTATAGGAGCGTATTTGAAGCACTTTTGCTTAATAAACCACGGCTCTATCTCTTTCGGTTGATTTTTAAATTAATCAGAAAGTCTTCGTCGTTAGCGGTTCTCTGTAGCCTCTCCGTACAGAGACTATGTCCGAATTGAAAATATGTTCTCCGGCGACGTATCTTTTAAATGTTATGTTCAGTTATGGGAGTGTATTTGACGCACTTTTGCTTAACAAACCACGGCTCTATCTCTTACGGTTGAGTTTTAAATAATTTCTAAAGTCGTCGTCGGCGACTCTTCGTGGTAGCCACTCGGTAGGAAAAAATCTAAGTCCGAACTGTAATTATTTTCACCGAGGAGGTAACTTTTAAATGTTAGATTGAGTTATAGGAGCGTATTTGAAGCACTTTTGCTTAATGAACAACGGCTCTATCTCTTTCGGTTGATTTTTAAATTAATCAGAAAGTCTTCGTCGGTAGCGGTTCTCGGTAGCCTCTCCGTACAGAGACTAAGTCCGAATTGAAAATATTTTCACCGACGACGTATCTTTTAAATGTTATGTTCAGTTATAGGAGCGTATTTGAAGCACTTTTGCTTAATAGACCACGGCTCTATCTCTTTCGGTTGATTTTTAAATTAATCAGAAAATCTTCGTCGGTAGCGGTTCTCGGTAGCCTCTCCGTACAGAGACTATGTCCGAATTGAAAATATGTTCTCCGGCGACGTATCTTTTAAATGTTATGTTCAGTTATGGGAGTGTATTTGACGCACTTTTGCTTAACAAACCACGGCTCTATCTCTTACGGTTGAGTTTTAAATAATTTCTAAAGTCGTCGTCGGCGACTCTTCGTGGTAGCCACTCGGTAGGAAAAAATCTAAGTCCGAACTGTAATTATTTTCACCGAGGAGGTAACTTTTAAATGTTAGATTGAGTTATAGGAGCGTATTTGAAGCACTTTTGCTTAATGAACAACGGCTCTATCTCTTTCGGTTGATTTTTAAATTAATCAGAAAGTCTTCGTCGGTAGCGGTTCTCGGTAGCCTCTCCGTACAGAGACTAAGTCCGAATTGAAAATATTTTCACCGACGACGTATCTTTTAAATGTTATGTTCGGTTATAGGAGCGTATTTGAAGCACTTTTGCTTAATAGACCACGGCTCTATCTCTTACGGTTGATTTTTAAATAATTTCTAAAGTCGTCGTTGGCGACTCTTCGTGGTAGCCACTCGGTAGGAAAAAATCTAAGTCCGAACTGAAATTATTTTCACCGACGAGGTACCTTTTAAATGTTAGATTGAGTTATAGGAGCGTATTTGAAGCACTTTTGCTTAATAAACCACGGCTCTATCTCTTACGGTTGATTTTTAAATAATTTCTAAAGTCGTCGTTGGCGACTCTTCGTGGTAGCCACTCGGTAGGAAAAAATCTAAGTCCGAACTGAAATTATTTTCACAGACGAGGTACCTTTTAAATGTTAGATTGTGTTATAGGAGCGTATTTGAAGCACTTTTGCTTAATAAACCACGGCTCTATCTCTTACGGTTGATTTTTAAATAATTTCTAAAGTCGTCGTCGGCGACTCTTCGTGGTAGCCACTCGGTAGGAAAAAATCTAAGTCCGAACTGAAATTATTTTCACCGACGAGGTACCTTTTAAATGTTAGATTGAGTTATAGGAGCGTATTTGAAGCACTTTTGCTTAATAAACAACGGCTCTATCTCTTTCGGTTGATTTTTAAATTAATCAGAAAGTCTTCGTCGGTAGCGGTTCTCGGTAGCCTCTCCGTACAGAGACTAAGTCCGAATTGAAAATATTTTCACCGACGACGTATCTTTTAAATGTTATGTTCAGTTATAGGAGCGTATTTGAAGCACATTTGCTTAATAGACCACGGCTCTATCTCTTACTGTTGATTTTTAAATTAATCAGAAAATCTTCGTCGGTAGCGCTTCTCGGTAGCCTCTCCGTACAGAGACTAAGTCCGAATTGAAAATATGTTCACCGACGACGTATCTTTTAAATGTTATGTTCAGTTATAGGAGCGTATTTGAAGCACTTTTGCTTAATAGACCACGGCTCTATCTCTTTCGGTTGATTTTTAAATTAATCAGAAAATCTTCGTCGGTAGCGGTTCTCGGTAGCCTCTCCGTACAGAGACTAAGTCCGAATTGAAAATATTTTCACCGACGACGTATCTTTTAAATGTTATGTTCGGTTATAGGAGCGTATTTGAAGCACTTTTGCTTAATAAACCACGGCTCTATCTCTTACGGTTGATTTTTAAATAATTTCTAAAGTCGTCGTCGGCGAATCTTCGTGGTAGCCACTCGGTAGGAAAAAATCTAAGTCCGAACTGAAATTATTTTCACAGACGAGGTACCTTTTAAATGTTAGATTGTGTTATAGGAGCGTATTTGAAGCACTTTTGCTTAATAAACCACGGCTCTATCTCTTACGGTTGATTTTTAAATAATTTCTAAAGTCGTCGTCGGCGACTCTTCGTGGTAGCCACTCGGTAGGAAAAAATCTAAGTCCGAACTGAAATTATTTTCACCGACGAGGTACCTTTTAAATGTTAGATTGAGTTATAGGAGCGTATTTGAAGCACTTTTGCTTAATAAACCACGGCTCTATCTCTTTCGGTTGATTTTTAAATTAATCAGAAAGTCTTCGTCGGTAGCGGTTCTCGGTAGCCTCTCCGTACAGAGACTAAGTCCGAATTGAAAATATTTTCACCGACGACGTATCTTTTAAATGTTATGTTCAGTTATAGGAGCGTATTTGAAGCACATTTGCTTAATAGACCACGGCTCTATCTCTTACTGTTGATTTTTAAATTAATCAGAAAATCTTCGTCGGTAGCGCTTCTCGGTAGCCTCTCCGTACAGAGACTAAGTCCGAATTGAAAATATTTTCACCGACGACGTATCTTTTAAATGTTATGTTCAGTTATAGGAGCGTATTTGAAGCACTTTTGCTTAATAGACCACGGCTCTATCTCTTTCGGTTGATTTTTAAATTAATCAGAAAATCTTCGTCGGTAGCGGTTCTCGGTAGCCTCTCCGTACAGAGACTAAGTCCGAATTGAAAATATTTTCACCGACGACGTATCTTTTAAATGTTATGTTCGGTTATAGGAGCGTATTTGAAGCACTTTTGCTTAATAGACCACGGCTCTATCTCTTACGGTTGATTTTTAAATAATTTCTAAAGTCGTCGTCGGCGAATCTTCGTGGTAGCCACTCGGTAGGAAAAAATCTAAGTCCGAACTGTAATTATTTTCACCGACGAGGTACCTTTTAAATGTTAGTTTGAGTTATAGGAGCGTATTTGAAGCACTTTTGCTTAATAAACCACGGCTCTAACTCTCACGGTTGATTTTTAAATAATTTCTAAAGTCGTCGTTGGCGACTCTTCGTGGTAGCCACTCGGTAGGAAAAAATCTAAGTCCGAACTGAAATTATTTTCACCGACGAGGTACCTTTTAAATGTTAGATTGTGTTATAGGAGCGTATTTGAAGCACTTTTGCTTAATAAACCACGGCTCTATCTCTTACGGTTGATTTTTAAATAATTTCTAAAGTCGTCGTCGGCGACTCTTCGTTGTAGCCACTCGGTAGGAAAAAATCTAAGTCCGAACTGTAATTATTTTCACCGACGAGGTACCTTTTAAATGTTAGATTGAGTTATAGGAGCGTATTTGAAGCACTTTTGCTTAATAAACCACGGCTCTATCTCTTACGGTTGATTTTTAAATAATTTCTAAAGTCGTCGTCGGCGACTCATCGTGGTAGCCACTCGGTAGGAAAAAATCTAATTCCGAACTAAAATTATTTTCACAGACGAGGTACCTTTTAAATGTTAGATTGTGTTATAGGAGCGTATTTGAAGCACTTTTGCTTAATAAACCACGGCTCTATCTCTTACGGTTGATTTTTAAATAATTTCTAAAGTCGTCGTCGGCGACTCTTCGTGGTAGCCACTCGGTAGGAAAAAATCTAAGTCCGAACTGAAATTATTTTCACCGACGAGGTACCTTTTAAATGTTAGATTGAGTTATAGGAGCGTATTTGAAGCACTTTTGCTTAATAAACCACGGCTCTATCTCTTTCGGTTGATTTTTAAATTAATCAGAAAGTCTTCGTCGGTAGCGGTTCTCGGTAGCCTCTCCGTACAGAGACTAAGTCCGAATTGAAAATATTTTCACCGACGACGTATCTTTTAAATGTTATGTTCAGTTATAGGAGCGTATTTGAAGCACATTTGCTTAATAGACCACGGCTCTATCTCTTACTGTTGATTTTTAAATTAATCAGAAAATCTTCGTCGGTAGCGCTTCTCGGTAGCCTCTCCGTACAGAGACTAAGTCCGAATTGAAAATATTTTCACCGACGACGTATCTTTTAAATGTTATGTTCAGTTATAGGAGCGTATTTGAAGCACTTTTGCTTAATAGACCACGGCTCTATCTCTTTCGGTTGATTTTTAAATTAATCAGAAAATCTTCGTCGGTAGCGGTTCTCGGTAGCCTCTCCGTACAGAGACTAAGTCCGAATTGAAAATATTTTCACCGACGACGTATCTTTTAAATGTTATGTTCGGTTATAGGAGCGTATTTGAAGCACTTTTGCTTAATAGACCACGGCTCTATCTCTTACGGTTGATTTTTAAATAATTTCTAAAGTCGTCGTCGGCGAATCTTCGTGGTAGCCACTCGGTAGGAAAAAATCTAAGTCCGAACTGAAATTATTTTCACAGACGAGGTACCTTTTAAATGTTAGATTGTGTTATAGGAGCGTATTTGAAGCACTTTTGCTTAATAAACCACGGCTCTATCTCTTACGGTTGATTTTTAAATAATTTCTAAAGTCGTCGTCGGCGACTCTTCGTGGTAGCCACTCGGTAGGAAAAAATCTAAGTCCGAACTGAAATTATTTTCACCGACGAGGTACCTTTTAAATGTTAGATTGAGTTATAGGAGCGTATTTGAAGCACTTTTGCTTAATAAACCACGGCTCTATCTCTTTCGGTTGATTTTTAAATTAATCAGAAAGTCTTCGTCGGTAGCGGTTCTCGGTAGCCTCTCCGTACAGAGACTAAGTCCGAATTGAAAATATTTTCACCGACGACGTATCTTTTAAATGTTATGTTCAGTTATAGGAGCGTATTTGAAGCACTTTTGCTTAATAGACCACGGCTCTATCTCTTACTGTTGATTTTTAAATTAATCAGAAAATCTTCGTCGGTAGCGCTTCTCGGTAGCCTCTCCGTACAGAGACTAAGTCCGAATTGAAAATATTTTCACCGACGACGTATCTTTTAAATGTTATGTTCAGTTATAGGAGCGTATTTGAAGCACTTTTGCTTAATAGACCACGGCTCTATCTCTTTCGGTTGATTTTTAAATTAATCAGAAAATCTTCGTCGGTAGCGGTTCTCGGTAGCCTCTCCGTACAGAGACTAAGTCCGAATTGAAAATATTTTCACCGACGACGTATCTTTTAAATGTTATGTTCGGTTATAGGAGCGTATTTGAAGCACTTTTGCTTAATAGACCACGGCTCTATCTCTTACGGTTGATTTTTAAATAATTTCTAAAGTCGTCGTCGGCGAATCTTCGTGGTAGCCACTCGGTAGGAAAAAATCTAAGTCCGAACTGTAATTATTTTCACCGACGAGGTACCTTTTAAATGTTAGTTTGAGTTATAGGAGCGTATTTGAAGCACTTTTGCTTAATAAACCACGGCTCTAACTCTCACGGTTGATTTTTAAATAATTTCTAAAGTCGTCGTTGGCGACTCTTCGTGGTAGCCACTCGGTAGGAAAAAATCTAAGTCCGAACTGAAATTATTTTCACCGACGAGGTACCTTTTAAATGTTAGATTGTGTTATAGGAGCGTATTTGAAGCACTTTTGCTTAATAAACCACGGCTCTATCTCTTACGGTTGATTTTTAAATAATTTCTAAAGTCGTCGTCGGCGACTCTTCGTTGTAGCCACTCGGTAGGAAAAAATCTAAGTCCGAACTGTAATTATTTTCACCGACGAGGTACCTTTTAAATGTTAGATTGAGTTATAGGAGCGTATTTGAAGCACTTTTGCTTAATAAACCACGGCTCTAACTCTTACGGTTGATTTTTAAATAATTTCTAAAGTCGTCGTCGGCGACTCATCGTGGTAGCCACTCGGTAGGAAAAAATCTAATTCCGAACTAAAATTATTTTCACAGACGAGGTACCTTTTAAATGTTAGATTGTGTTATAGGAGCGTATTTGAAGCACTTTTGCTTAATAAACCACGGCTCTATCTCTTACGGTTGATTTTTAAATAATTTCTAAAGTCGTCGTCGGCGACTCTTCGTGGTAGCCACTCGGTAGGAAAAAATCTAAGTCCGAACTGAAATTATTTTCACCGACGAGGTACCTTTTAAATGTTAGATTGAGTTATAGGAGCGTATTTGAAGCACTTTTGCTTAATAAACCACGGCTCTATCTCTTTCGGTTGATTTTTAAATTAATCAGAAAGTCTTCGTCGGTAGCGGTTCTCGGTAGCCTCTCCGTACAGAGACTAAGTCCGAATTGAAAATATTTTCACCGACGACGTATCTTTTAAATGTTATGTTCAGTTATAGGAGCGTATTTGAAGCACATTTGCTTAATAGACCACGGCTCTATCTCTTACTGTTGATTTTTAAATTAATCAGAAAATCTTCGTCGGTAGCGCTTCTCGGTAGCCTCTCCGTACAGAGACTAAGTCCGAATTGAAAATATTTTCACCGACGACGTATCTTTTAAATGTTATGTTCAGTTATAGGAGCGTATTTGAAGCACTTTTGCTTAATAGACCACGGCTCTATCTCTTTCGGTTGATTTTTAAATTAATCAGAAAATCTTCGTCGTTAGCGGTTCTCGGTAGCCTCTCCGTACAGAGACTAAGTCCGAATTGAAAATATTTTCACCGACGACGTATCTTTTAAATGTTATGTTCGGTTATAGGAGCGTATTTGAAGCACTTTTGCTTAATAGACCACGGCTCTATCTCTTACGGTTGATTTTTAAATAATTTCTAAAGTCGTCGTCGGCGAATCTTCGTGGTAGCCACTCGGTAGGAAAAAATCTAAGTCCGAACTGTAATTATTTTCACCGACGAGGTACCTTTTAAATGTTAGTTTGAGTTATAGGAGCGTATTTGAAGCACTTTTGCTTAATAAACCACGGCTCTAACTCTCACGGTTGATTTTTAAATAATTTCTAAAGTCGTCGTTGGCGACTCTTCGTGGTAGCCACTCGGTAGGAAAAAATCTAAGTCCGAACTGAAATTATTTTCACCGACGAGGTACCTTTTAAATGTTAGATTGTGTTATAGGAGCGTATTTGAAGCACTTTTGCTTAATAAACCACGGCTCTATCTCTTACGGTTGATTTTTAAATAATTTCTAAAGTCGTCGTCGGCGACTCTTCGTTGTAGCCACTCGGTAGGAAAAAATCTAAGTCCGAACTGTAATTATTTTCACCGACGAGGTACCTTTTAAATGTTAGATTGAGTTATAGGAGCGTATTTGAAGCACTTTTGCTTAATAAACCACGGCTCTAACTCTTACGGTTGATTTTTAAATAATTTCTAAAGTCGTCGTCGGCGACTCATCGTGGTAGCCACTCGGTAGGAAAAAATCTAATTCCGAACTAAAATTATTTTCACAGACGAGGTACCTTTTAAATGTTAGATTGTGTTATAGGAGCGTATTTGAAGCACTTTTGCTTAATAAACCACGGCTCTATCTCTTACGGTTGATTTTTAAATAATTTCTAAAGTCGTCGTCGGCGACTCTTCGTGGTAGCCACTCGGTAGGAAAAAATCTAAGTCCGAACTGAAATTATTTTCACCGACGAGGTACCTTTTAAATGTTAGATTGAGTTATAGGAGCGTATTTGAAGCACTTTTGCTTAATAAACCACGGCTCTATCTCTTTCGGTTGATTTTTAAATTAATCAGAAAGTCTTCGTCGGTAGCGGTTCTCGGTAGCCTCTCCGTACAGAGACTAAGTCCGAATTGAAAATATTTTCACCGACGACGTATCTTTTAAATGTTATGTTCAGTTATAGGAGCGTATTTGAAGCACATTTGCTTAATAGACCACGGCTCTATCTCTTACTGTTGATTTTTAAATTAATCAGAAAATCTTCGTCGGTAGCGCTTCTCGGTAGCCTCTCCGTACAGAGACTAAGTCCGAATTGAAAATATTTTCACCGACGACGTATCTTTTAAATGTTATGTTCAGTTATAGGAGCGTATTTGAAGCACTTTTGCTTAATAGACCACGGCTCTATCTCTTTCGGTTGATTTTTAAATTAATCAGAAAATCTTCGTCGGTAGCGGTTCTCGGTAGCCTCTCCGTACAGAGACTAAGTCCGAATTGAAAATATTTTCACCGACGACGTATCTTTTAAATGTTATGTTCGGTTATAGGAGCGTATTTGAAGCACTTTTGCTTAATAGACCACGGCTCTATCTCTTACGGTTGATTTTTAAATAATTTCTAAAGTCGTCGTCGGCGACTCTTCGTGGTAGCCACTCGGTAGGAAAAAATCTAAGTCCGAACTGTAATTATTTTCACCGACGAGGTACCTTTTAAATGTTAGTTTGAGTTATAGGAGCGTATTTGAAGCACTTTTGCTTAATAAACCACGGCTCTAACTCTCACGGTTGATTTTTAAATAATTTCTAAAGTCGTCGTTGGCGACTCTTCGTGGTAGCCACTCGGTAGGAAAAAATCTAAGTCCGAACTGAAATTATTTTCACCGACGAGGTACCTTTTAAATGTTAGATTGTGTTATAGGAGCGTATTTGAAGCACTTTTGCTTAATAAACCACGGCTCTATCTCTTACGGTTGATTTTTAAATAATTTCTAAAGTCGTCGTCGGCGACTCTTCGTTGTAGCCACTCGGTAGGAAAAAATCTAAGTCCGAACTGTAATTATTTTCACCGACGAGGTACCTTTTAAATGTTAGATTGAGTTATAGGAGCGTATTTGAAGCACTTTTGCTTAATAAACCACGGCTCTAACTCTTACGGTTGATTTTTAAATAATTTCTAAAGTCGTCGTCGGCGACTCATCGTGGTAGCCACTCGGTAGGAAAAAATCTAATTCCGAACTAAAATTATTTTCACAGACGAGGTACCTTTTAAATGTTAGATTGTGTTATAGGAGCGTATTTGAAGCACTTTTGCTTAATAAACCACGGCTCTATCTCTTACGGTTGATTTTTAAATAATTTCTAAAGTCGTCGTCGGCGACTCTTCGTGGTAGCCACTCGGTAGGAAAAAATCTAAGTCCGAACTGAAATTATTTTCACCGACGAGGTACCTTTTAAATGTTAGATTGAGTTATAGGAGCGTATTTGAAGCACTTTTGCTTAATAAACCACGGCTCTATCTCTTACGGTTGATTTTTAAATTAATCAGAAAGTCTTCGTCGGTAGCGCTTCTCGGTAGCCTCTCCGTACAGAGACTAAGCCCGAATTGAAAGTATTTTCACCGACGACGTATTTTTAAATGTTATGTTCAGTTATAGGAGCGTATTTGAAGCACTTTTGCTTAATAGACCACGGCTCTATCTCTTACGGTTGATTTTTAAATTAATCAGAAAGTCTTCGTCGGTAGCGCTTCTCGGTAGCCTCTCCGTACACAGACTGAGTCCGAATTGAAAATATTTTCACCGACGACGTATCTTTTAAATGTTATGTTCGGTTATGGGAGTGTATTTGAAGCAATTTTGCTTAATAGACCACGGCTCTATCTCTTACGGTTGATTTTTAAATTAATAAGAAATTCTTCGTCGGTAGCGCTTCTCGGTAGCATCTCCGTGCAGAGACTAAGTCCGAATTGAAAATATTTTCACCGACGACGTATCTTTTAAATGTTATGTTCAGTTATAGGAGCGTATTTGAAGCACTTTTGCTTAATAGACCACGGCTCTATCTCTTACGGTTGATTTTTAAATTAATCAGAAAGTCTTCGTCGGTAGCGCTTCTCGGTAGCCTCTCCGTACAGAGCACTTAGTTTCCTCGAACACATACGCTTTCGAGTAGCATCGCCACAGATTTCAGAGAACAGGCGCTTCTCCTGGCACAGTATCGAACACTTAGTTCCAGATAGAACAATTTGTTTAAAATGGAACTTAATTTCGCATCTGGAGATTCCTCTCCCACAATGTCGACCAATTAGATTCGTCGAACACATACGGTTTCGAGTAGCATCGCCACACATTTCAGAGAACAGGCTCTTCTCCTGGCACAGTATCGAACACTTAGTTTCAGATAGAACAATTTGCTTAAAATGGAACTAAGTTTCGCATCTGGAGTTTCCTCTCCCACAAGGTCGACCACTTAGTTTCCTCGAACACATACGGTTTCGAGTAGCATCGCCACAGATTTCAGAGAACAGGCGCTTCTCGTGGCACAGTATCGAACACTTAGTTTCAGATAGAACAATTAGTTTAAAATGGAACTAAATTTCGCATCTGGAGTTTCTTCCCTCACAAGGCGACCTCTTAAGTTCGTCGAACACATACGGTTTCGAGGGCATCGCCACAGATTTCAGAGAACAGGCGCCTCGCCTGGCACAGTATCGAACACTTATTTCAGATAGAACAATTTGCTTAAATTGGAACTAAGTTTCGCATCTGGAGTTTGCTCTCCCACAAGGTCGACCACTTGGTTTCCTCGAACACATACGGTTTCGAGTAGCATCGCCACAGATTTCAGAGAACAGGCACTTCTCCTGGCACATTATCGAACACTTATTTCAGATAGAACAATTTGCTTAAATTGGAACTAAGTTTCGCATCTGGAGTTTGCTCTCCCACAAGGTCGACCACTTAGTTTCCTCGAACACATACCGTTTCGAGTAGCATCGCCACAGATTTCAGAGAACAGGCGCTTCTCCTGGCACAATATCGAACACTTAGTTTCAGATAGAACAATTAGTTTAAAATTCTACTAAATTTCGCATCTGGTGTTTCTTCCCTCACAAGGCGACCACTTAGTTTCGTCGAACATATACCGTTTCGAGCGGCATCGCCACACAGTTCAGAGAACAAGCGCTTCTCCTGGCACAGTATCGAACACTTAGTTTCAGATAGAACAATTAGTTTAAAATTCTACTAAATTTCGCATCTGGTGTTTCTTCCCTCACAAGGCGACCACTTAGTTTCGTCGAACATATACCGTTTCGAGCGGCATCGCCACACAGTTCAGAGAACAGGCGCTTCTCCTGGCACAGTATCGAACACTTAGTTTTAGATAGAACAATTAGTTTAAAATGGAACTAAGTTTCGCATCTGGAGTTTCCTCTCTCACAAGGTCGACGACTTAGTTTCGTCGAACACATTCGGTTTCGAGTGGCATCGCCACAGATTTCAGAGACAGGCGCTTCTACTGGCACAGTATCGAAAACTTAGTTTCAGATAGAACAATTAGTTTAAAATGGAACTATGTTTCGCATCTGGAGTTTCCTCTCTCACAAGGTGGACCACTTTGTTTCGTCGAACACATACGGTTTCGAGTGGCATCGCCCCAGATTTCAGAGAACAGGCGCTTCTCCTGGCACATTATCGAACACTTAGTTTCAGATAGAACAATTATTTTAAAATGGAAGTAAGTTTCGCATCTGGAGTTTCCTCTCTCACAAGGTCGACCACTTAGTTCCGTCGAACACATACCGTTTCGAGTGGCATCGCCACAGATTTCAGAGAACAGACGCTTCTACTGGCACAGTATCGAACACATAGTTTCAGATAGAACAATTAGTGTTAAATGGAACTAAGTTTCGCTTCTGGAGTTTCCTCTCTCACAAGGCCGAACACATACGGTTTCGAGTAGCATCGCCACCGATTTCAGAGAACAGGCGCATCTCCTGGCACTGTATCAAGCACATAGTTTCATATAGAACAATTAGTTTATAATGGTACTAAGTTTCGCATCTGGAGCTTCTTCTCTCACAAGGTCGACGACATAGTTTCGTCGAAACCACGGCTCTATGTCTTACGGTTGATTTTTAAATTAATCAGAAAGTCTTCGTCGGTAGCGCTTCTCGGTAGCCTCTCCGTACAGAGACTAAGTCCGAATTGAAAGTATTTTCACGAACGACGTATCTTTTAAATGTTATGTTCAGTTATAGGAGCGTATTTGAAGCACTTTTGCTTAATAGACCACGGCTCTATCTCTTACGGTTGATTTTTAAATTAATCAGAAAGTCTTCGTCGGTAGCGCTTCTCGGTAGCCTCTCCGTACAGAGACTGAGTCCGAATTGAAAATATTTTCACCGACGACGCATCTTTTAAATGTTATGTTCAGTTATGGGAGTGTATTTGAAGCAATTTTGCTTAATAAACCAAGGCTCTATCTCTTACGGTTGATTTTTAAATTAATCAGAAATTCTTCGTCGGTAGCGCTTCTCGGTAGCCTCTCCGTACACAGACTGAGTCCGAATTGAAAATATTTTCACCGACGACGTATCTTTTAAATGTAATGTTCAGTTATGGGAGTGTATTTGAAGCAATTTTGCTTAATAGACCACGGCTCTATCTCTTACGGTTGATTTTTAAATTAATAAGAAAGTCTTCGTCGGTAGCGCTTCTCGGTAGCCTCTCCGTACAGAGCACTTAGTTTCCTCGAACACATACGCTTTCGAGTAGCATCGCCACAGATTTCAGAGAACAGGCGCTTCTCCTGGCACAGTATCGAACACTTAGTTTTAGATAGAACAATTAGTTTAAAATGGAACTAAGTTTCGCATCTGGAGTTTCCTCTCTCACAAGGTCGACGACTTAGTTTCGTCGAACACATTCGGTTTCGAGTGGCATCGCCACAGATTTCAGAGACAGGCGCTTCAACTGGCACAGTATCGAAAACTTAGTTTCAGATAGAACAATTAGTTTGAAATGGAACTAAGTTTCGCATCTGGAGTTTCCTCTCTCACAAGAACGACCACTTAGTTTCGTCGAACACATACGGTTTCGAGTGGCATCGCCACAGATTTCAGAGAACAGGCGGTTCTCCTGGCACAGTATCGAACACTTAGTATCAGATAGAACAATTAGTTTAAAATGGAACAAAGCTTCGCATCTGCAGTTTCCTCTCTCACAAGGTCGACGACTTAGTTTCGTCGAACACATACGGTTTCGAGTGGCATCGCCACAGATTTCAGAGAACAACCGCTTCTCGAGGCACAGCATCGAACAAGTTTCAGACAGAACAATTAGTTTAAAATGTAACTATGTTTCGCATCTGGAGTATCCTCTCTCACAAGGTCGACCACTTAGTTTCGTCGAACATATACGGTTTCAAGTAGCATCGCCACAGATTTCAGAGAACGGGCACTTCCCTGGCACAGTATCGAACACTTAGTTTCAGATAGAACAATTAGTTTGAAATGGAACTAAGTTTCGCATCTGCAGTTTCCTCTGAAGGATTCGTGGTTGTGTTTAAATAATCACAAGTTCGTTTCTGTTGCTTTTATTATACTGGTCTTTTCCGTTCGAGTTTCGAATCCTTAATGATATTTTACATTTAGATCTTATCCTACGAAAACTATCCTAGGACGAACTCGTTGCCTAATTGGTTGGGCCCGAAAGCTGGCTTAACAAATTATGTGGTTTTTTCGATAAGGTTGCACCGCCTATTCCTCACGCCCGAAGCGCGCCTTTTCCTGGAACGGGGGTGCAACCTGTCAGGGAGGATATCTTGCCGATGTGACGAGTTGCAGCAGGCTTTCCTGCAGGCCCGAACTTACGCCTCCGGAGGTCCCCGACCGGCGTGTCTGGACTCGAGGGCCCTTAGGAAATTCCGGGTTTATGACACTTGCGAACGCTATTGAGCCTGTCGACTATTCTTCGCGGAGAAAGTAAGTTCTTCCTTTCGAACACCTAAAAACGATGGAAAACAGTTCCTCAAAAATAGCTTACGCAGGCGCGGGCGTCATAAATCGTTTTGACCGTTTGCACGCCAAGTATTTTCACTTGTACGTGCATCTGGCCGCTACATCACCCCCCTGTCAGTGCAAACGTTACTATTCTAATCTATGTGCGAACTAGCGACGACTTATTATCTACTTACGACTAAACTTATACATTAATGACAAGAAAATTATTATACTAAGTACTTATTAAAATCGCTAGGACACTACCTGAAGACGGTCTGGAAATCTCACACGCCTACCAGAACGCGTCCGTACCGGTTCTTGCATGAGAGGGGGTCTACTCATTGAAATTGTTTGTTGCGCGGTGATATTTGGCGTTTGCGTATCATAGTCCTGATCTGCGATTATGAACGCAGGTTTGAAGCGGTCTATTGAGTTTACAGTGTCTCGGCCTTTCATTGTAATTAGGAAGGTTTTGTCGCGTCGTTCCACTACCGGGTATGGTCCTTCGTAAGGGTTGTCTAAAGGTCCCTTTACGCGATCAACGCGGACAAAGACGTACGACGCGGATGCAAGCTCCTTGTACACGAAAACATTTTTCGTTCCGTGCCGAGTTGCCGCGATCGGTCGCAGTTCGGTAAAATGTGCGCGTAGCTGTGATATCAATTCTGCCGGTTCTATTGCGGTTTCGCCCGGTTTAACAAAAAAGTCTGCCGGCAGAAGTAACCTTTCTCCGTATACTAATTCGGCGACGGAGGCTTTTAGGTCTTCGCGATATGCCGTACGCATGCCTAACAATACAATGGGTAAGGCGTCAACCCAGGTTTGGTCATTGTGGCATTTTATTGCTGCCTTCAGGTAGCGATGGTAACGCTCGACTAAACCGTTTGCGGCCGGATGGTATGCCGTCATTTGCAGGTGTATCGTACCCAGCAACGCATTGAGTCGTCTAAACAAGTGAGACTCAAATTGTCTCCCTTGATCAGTCGTAATGCCTGCTGGTGTGCCGAAACGAGCAATCCAACCGTGGACAAAAGCTCTCGCGACCGTTTCTGCTTCGATGTTTTCTAACGGGAAAACCTCGGGCCAGCGCGTAAATCTATCGACACACGTCAGGCAATACCGGCAGTTTCGCGAAACAGGTAACGGACCCACTAAGTCGATATGTACATGCTCGAACCTAGCAGACGTTTGAGCGAAATCTTTAACGGGGCTCGTTACGTGTTTGTGAATTTTTGCTTTCTGGCATTCCAGACAAGCGCGGGTCCATTCGCGGCAATCCCTTTCCACAGACGGCCCTACGAAACGCACTTTAATTAATTTTACGGTTGCCTTCACACCTGGGTGTGCGAGGCTGTGCACGGACATAAATACCTGTCTGCGGAAAGGTCTTGTGACGAAGGGTCTGGCGACACCTGTCGATACGTCGCAGAATACTTCGGTGTTACTGTCTGCCAACCTGACGCGTTCGAGCTGCAGCGAAGTACCAGACGTCTTTCGGAACTTTTCTAAATCTTCGTCCGAGTTCTGCGATATAGCTAATTTACTAAAGTCCACTGACGAACTGACTGAATCTATCCGCGATAATGCGCCTGCTACTTCGTTGTCTCTTCCGCTGATGTGCCTAATGTCGGTCGTAAACTGTCCGATGAAATCTAGGTATCGGAACTGCCTCGGCGTACATTTCTCGGATTTTTGCTTAAAGGCGTATATCAGAGGTTTGTGATCTGTATACGACGTGAACGCGCGGCCTTCAATCGCGTGACGGAATTGCTTTACCGCCGAATAAACCGATAAAAGTTCTCTGTCGTAGGCGCTGTACTTGCGTTGCGTCGGCGACAGAGATTTCGTGTGGAAACCTAGAGGTTGCCACGAATTTCCCTGTCGTTGTTGCAACGTCGCACCAAGCGCGAAATCTGATGCATCCACCATAATCGCGAGCTGAGAACGAAACCCTATGTGTTCGACGAAACTAAGTGGTCGACCTTGTGAGAGAGGAAACTCCAGATGCGAAACATAGTTCCATTTAAAACTAATTGTTCTATTTGATACTGAGTGTTCGATACTGTGCCAGGAGAAGGGCCTGTTCTCTGAAATCTGTGGCGATGCAGCTCGAAACCGTATGTGTTCGACGAAACTAAGTGGTCGACCTTGTGAGAGAGGATACTCAAGATGCGAAGCATAGTTACATTTTAAACTAATTGTTCTGTCTGAAACTTGTTCGATGCTGTGCCTCGAGAAGCGGTTGTTCTCTGAAATCTGTGGCGATGCCACTCGAAACCGTATGTGTTCGACGAAACTAAGTCGTCGACCTTGTGAGAGAGGAAACTCCAGATGCGAAGGTTTGTTCCATTTTAAACTAATTGTTCTATCTGATACTAAGTGTTCGATACTGTGCCAGGAGAACCGCCTGTTCTCTGAAATCTGTGGCGATGCCACTCGAAACCGTATGTGTTCGACGAAACTAAGTGGTCGTTCTTATGAGAGAGGAAACTCCAGATGCGAAACTTAGTTCCATTTCAAACTAATTGTTCTATCTGTAACTATGTGTTCGATAATGTGCCAGGAGAAACGCCTGTTCTCTGAATTCTGTGGCGATGCCACTCGAAACCGTATGTGTTCGACGAGACTAAGTGGTCGCCTTGTGCGGGAAGAAACTCCAAATGCGAAACTTAGTACCATTTTAAACTAATTGTTCTATGTGAAACTAAGTGTTCGATAGTGCGCCAGGAGAAACGCCGGTTCTCTGAAATTTGTGGCGATGCCACTCGAAACAGTATTTGTTCGACGAAACTAAGTGGTCGACCTTGTGAGAGAGGAAACTACAGATGCGAAACTTAGTTCCATTTTAAACTAATTGTTCTATCTGAAACTATGTGTTCGATAATGAGCCAGGAGAAACGCCGTTCTGCGAAATCTGTGGCGATACAACTCGAAACCGTATGTGTTCGACGAATCTAAATGGTCGACCTTGTGAGCGAGGAAACCCCAGATGCTAAACTTAGTTCCATTTTAAACTAAGTGTTCTATCTGAAACTAAGTGTTCGATACTGTGCCAGGAGAAGCGACTGTTCTCTGAACTCTGTGGCGATGCCACTCGAAACCGTATGTGTTCGACGAAACTAAGTGGTCGTTCTTGTGAGAGAGGAAACTCCAGATGCGAAACTTAGTTCCCTTTCAAACTAATTGTTCTATCTGAACCTAAGTGTTCGATACTGTGCCAGGAGAAGCGCCTGTTCTCTGAAATATGTGGCGATGCCACTCGAAACCGTATGAGTTCGACGAAACCAAGTGGTCGACCTTGTGAGAGAGGAAACTCCAGATGCGAAACGTAGTTCCATTTTAAACTAATTGTCCTATATGATGTTAAGTGTTCGATAGTGTGCCAGGAGAAGCGCCTGTTCTCTGAAATCTGTGGCGATGCTACTCGAAACCGTATGTGTTCGACGAAACTAAGTGGTCCACCTTCTGAGAGCGGAAACTCCAGATGCGGAGCTTAGTTCCATTTTAAACTAATTGTTCTATCTGAAACTAAGTGTTCGATACTGTGCCAGGAGAAGCGCCTGTTCTCTGAATTCTGTGGCGATGCCACTCGAAACCGTATGTGTTCGACGAGACTAAGTGGTCGCCTTGTGCGGGAAGAAACTCCAAATGCGAAACTTAGTACCATTTTAAACTAATTGTTCTATGTGAAACTAAGTATTCGATAGGGTGCCAGGAGAAACGCCGGTTCTCTGAAATCTGTGGCGATGCCACTCGAAACAGTATTTGTTCGACGAAACTAAGTGGTCGACCTTGTGAGAGAGGAAATTACAGATGCGAAACTTAGTTCCCTTTCAAACTAATTGTTCTATCTGAAACTATGTGTTCGATAATGAGCCAGGAGAAACGCCGTTCTGCGAAATCTGTGGCGATACCACTCGAAACCGTATGTGTTCGACGAATCTAAATGGTCGACCTTGTGAGAGAGGAAACCCCAGATGCCAAACTTAGTTCCATTTTAAACTAATTGTTCTATCTGAAACTAAGTGTTCGATACTGTGCCAGGAGAAGCGACTGTTCTCTGAAATCTGTGGCGATGCCACTCGAAACCGTATGTGTTCGACGAAACTAAGTGGTCGACCTTGTGAGAGAGGAAACTCCAGATGCGAAACTCAGTTCCATTTTAAACCAAATGTTCCATCCGAAACTAAGTGTTCGATACTGTGCCAGGAGAAGCACCTGTTCTCTGAAATCTGTGGCGATGCCACTCGAAACCGTATGTGTTCGACGAAACTAAGTGGTCGGCATGGTGAGAGAGGTAACTCCAGATGCGAAACTTAGTTCCATTTTAAACTGATTGTTCTATCTGAAACTATGTGTTCGATACTGTGCCAGGAGAAGCGCCTGTTCGCGGAAATCTATGGCGATGCCACTCGAAACCGTATGTGTTCGACGAAACTAAGTGGCCGACCTTGTGAGAGAGGAAACTCCAGATGCGAAACTTAGTTCCATTTTAAACTAATTGTTCTGTCTGTAAGTGTTCGATACTGTGCCAGAAGAAGCGCCTGTTCTCCGAAATCTGTGGCGATGCCACTCGAAACCGTATGTGTTCGTCGAAACTAAGTGGTAGACCTTGTGAGAGATGAATCTCCAGTTGCGAAACTTAGTTCCATTTTAAACTAATTGTTCTATCTGAAACTAAGTGATCGATACTGTGCCAGGAGAAGCGCCTGTTCTCTGAAATCTGTGATGATGCTACTCGAAACCGAATGTTTTTCACGAAACTAAGTGGCCGCCTTGTGGGAGAGGAAACTCCAGATGCGAAACTTAGTGCCATTTTAAACTAATTGTTCCATCTGAAATTAAGTGTTCGATACTGTGCCAGGTGAAGCGCCTGTTCTCTGAAATCTGTGGCGATGCCACTCGAAACCGTATGCGTTCGGCGAAACTAAGTGGTCGACCTTGTGAGAGAGGAAACTCCAGATGCGAATCTTGGTTCCATTTTAAATTAATTGTTCTATCTGAAACTAAGTGTTCGATACTGTGCAACGAGAAGCGTCCGTTCTGTGAAACCTGTGGCGATACTACTCGGAACGGTATGTGTTCGACGAAACTGAGTGGTCGACATTGTGAGAGAGGAAACTCCAGACGCGAAACTTAGTGCCATTTTAAACTAATTGTTCTATCTGAAACTAAGTGTTCGATACTGTGCCAGCCGAAGCGCCTGTTCTCTGTAATCTGTGGCGATGCCACTCGAAACCGTATGCGTTCGGCGAAACTAAGTGGTCGACCTTGTGAGAGGGGAAACTCCAGATGCGAAACTTAGAGCCATTTTTAATTAATTGTTCTATCTTAAACTAAGTGTTCGATACTTTGCCAGGAGAAGCGCCCGTTCTGTGAAACCTGTGGCGAGGCCACTCGAAACCGTATGTGTTCGACGAAACTAAGTGGTCGACCTTATGAGAGAGGAAACTCCAGATGCGAATCTTAGTTCCATTTTAAACTAATTGTTCTACCTGAAACTAAGTGTTCGATACTGTGCAAGGAGAAGCGTCCGTTCTGTGAAACCTGTGGCGATACTACTCGGAACGGTATGTGTTCGACGAAACTGAGTGGTCGACCTTGTGAGAGAGGAAACTCCAGATGCGAAACTTAGTTTCTTTTAAAACTAACTGTTCTACCTGAAACTAAGTGTTCGATACTGTGCCAGGAGAAGCGCCTGTTCTCTGAAATCTGTTGCGATGCCACTCGAATCCGTATGTGTTCGACGAAACTAAGTGGTCGACCTTGTGAGAGAGGAAACTCTAGATGCGAAACATAGTTCAATCTTAAACTAAATGTTCCATCTGAAACTAAGTGTTCGATACTGTGCCAGGAGAAGCGCCTGTTCTCTGAAATCTGTGGCGATGCCACTCGAAACCGAATGTGTTCAACGAAACTAAGTGGTCGCCATGTGAAAGAAGAAACTCCAGATGCGAAACTTAGTACCATTTTAAACTAATTGTTCTATCTGAAACTAAGTGTCCGATAGTGTGCCGGGAGAAGTGCCTGTTCTCTGAAATCTGTGGCGATGCCACTGGAAACCGTATGTGTTCGACGAAACTAAGTGGTCGACCTTGTGACATAGGAAACTCCAGACGCGAAACTTAGTGCCATTTTAAACTAATTGTTCTATATGAAGCTAAGTGTTCAATACAGTGCCATCAGAAACGCCTGTTCTCTGAAATCTGTGGCGATGCCACTCGAAACCGTATGTGTTCGACGAAACAAAGTGGTCGACCTGGTGAGAGAGGAAACTCCAGATGCGGAGCTTAGTTCCATTTTAAACTAATTGTTCTATCTGATACTCAGTGTTCGATACTGTGCCAGGAGAAGCGCCTGTTCTCTTAAATCTGTGGCGATGTCACTCGAAACCGTATGTGTGCGACAAAACTAAGTGGTCGATACTGTGACAGGAGTAACTCCCGTTCGGCGCAATCTGTGGCGATACCACTCGAAACCGAATGTGTTCGACGAAACTAAGTCGTCGACCTTGTGAGAGAGGAAACTCCAGATGCGAAACATAGTTCCATTTTAAACTAATTGTTCTATCTGAAATTAAGCGCCTGTTCACTGAAATCTGTGGCGATGCCACTCGAAACCGTATGTGTTCAACGAAACTAAGTGGTCGACCTTGTGAGAGAGGAAACTCCAGATGCGAAACATAGTACCATTTTAAACTAATTGTTCTATCTGAAACTAAGTGTTCGATACAGTGCCAGGAGAAACGCCTGTTCTCTGAAATCTGTGGCGATGCCACTCGAAACCCTATGTGTTCGAAGAAACTAAATGGTCGACCTTGTGAGGGAGGAAACTCCAGATGCGAAACATAGATCCATTTTAAACTAATTGTTCTATCTGAAACTAAGTGTTCGATACAGTGCCAGGAGAAACGCCTGTTCACTGAAATCTGTGGCGATGCGACTCGAAACCGTATGTGTTCGTCGAAACTAAGTGGTCGACCTTGTGAGAGAGGAAACTCCAGATGCGAAACATAGTTCCATTTTAAACTAATTGTTCTATCTGAAACTAAGTGTTCGATACAGTGCCAGGAGAAACGCCTGTTCTCTGAAATCTGTGGCGATGCCACTCGAAAACGTATGTGTTCGAGGAGACTAAGTTGTCGACCTTGTGGGAGAGGAAACTCCAGATGCGAAACTTAGTTCCATTTTAAACTAATTGTTCTATCTGAAACTAAGCGCCTGTTCACTGAAATCTGTGGCGATGCCACTCGAAAACGTATGCGTTCAACGAAACTAAGTGGTCGATACTGTGACAGGAGTAACTCCCGTTCGGCGCAATCTGTGGCGATACCACTCGAACCCGCATGTGTTCGACGAAAATGGTTGACCTTGTGAGAGAGGAAACTCCAGCTGCGAAACATAGTTCCATTTAAAACTAATTGTTCTATCTGAAACTAAGTGTTCGATACTGTGCCAGGAGAAGCGCCTGTTCTCTTAAATCTGTGGCGATGTCACTCGTAACCGTATGTGTGCGACAAAACTAAGTGGTCGATACTGTGACAGGAGTAACTCCCGTTCGTCGCAATCTGTGGCGATACCACTCGAACCCGCATGTGTTCGACGAAAATGGTTGACCTTGTGAGAGAGGAAACTCCAGCTGCGAAACATAGTTCCATTTAAAACTAATTGTTCTATCTGAAACTAAGTGTTCGACAGTGTGCCAGGAGAAGCGCCTGTTCTCTGAAATCTGTGGCGATGCCACTCGAAACCCTATGTGTTCGACGAAACTAAATGGTCGACCTTGTGGGAGAGGAAACTCCAGATGCGAAACTTAGTACCATTTTAAACAAATTGTTCTATCTGAAACTAAGTGTTCGATACTGTGCCAGGCGAAGCGCCTGTTCTCTAAAATCTGTGGCGATGTCACTCGAAACCGTATGTGTTCGACGAAACAAAGCGGTCGACCTTGTGAGAGAGGAAACTCCAGATGCGAAACTTAGTTCCATTTTAAATTAATTGTTCTATCTGAAATTAAGCGCCTGTTCACTGAAATCTGTGGCGATGCAACTCGAAACCGTATGTGTTCGACGAAACTAAGTGGTCGACCTTGTGAGAGAGGAAACTCCAGATGCGAAACATAGTTCCATTTTAAACTAATTGTTCTATCTGAAATTAAGCGCCTGTTCTCTGAAATCTGTGGCGTTGCCACTCGAAACCGTATGTGTTCTACGAAATTAAGTGGTCGCCTTGTGAGGGAAGAAACTCCAGATGCGAAATTTAGTACAATTTTAATCTAATTGTTCTATCTGAAACTATGTGTCTGAAACTGTGCCAGGAGAAGCGCCTGTTCTCTGAAATCTGTGGCGTTGCCACTCGAAACCGTATGTTTTCGATGAAACTAGGTTGTCGACCTTCTGAGTGAAGAAACTCCAGATGCGAAACTTAGTACCATTTTAAACTAATTGTTCTATCTGAAACTAAGTGTTCGATACAGTGCCAGGAGAAACGCCTGTTCTCTGAAATCTGTCGCGATGCCACTCGAATCCGTATGTGTTCGACGAAACTAAGTGGTCGACCTTGTGAGAGAGGAAACTCCAGATGCGAAACATATTTCAATTTTAAACTAAATGTTCCATCTGAAACTAAGTGTTCGATACTGTGCCAGGAGAAGCGCCTGTTCTCTGAAATCTGTGGCGATGCCACTCGAAACCGAATGTGTTCAACGAAACTAAGTGGTCGCCATGTGAAAGAAGAAACTCCAGATGCGAAACTTAGTACCATTTTAAACTAATTGTTCTATCTGAAACTAAGTGTCCGATAGTGTGCCGGGAGAAGTGCCTGTTCTCTGAAATCTGTGGCGATGCCACTGGAAACCGTATGTGTTCGACGAAACTAAGTGGTCGACCTTGTGACATAGGAAACTCCAGACGCGAAACTTAGTGCCATTTTAAACTAATTGTTCTATATGAAGCTAAGTGTTCAATACAGTGCCATCAGAAACACCTGTTCTCTGAAATCTGTGGCGATGCCACTCGAAACCGTATGTGTTCGACGAAACAAAGTGGTCGACCTGGTGAGAGAGGAAACTCCAGATGCGGAGCTTAGTTCCATTTTAAACTAATTGTTCTATCTGATACTCAGTGTTCGATACTGTGCCAGGAGAAGCGCCTGTTCTCTTAAATCTGTGGCGATGTCACTCGAAACCGTATGTGTGCGACAAAACTAAGTGGTCGATACTGTGACAGGAGTAACTCCCGTTCGGCGCAATCTGTGGCGATACCACTCGAAACCGTATGTGTTCGACGAAACAAAGTGGTCGACCTTGTGAGAGAGGAAACTCCAGATGCGAAACATAGTTCCATTTTAAACTAATTGTTCTATCTGAAATTAAGCGCCTGTTCACTGAAATCTGTGGCGATGCCACTCGAAACCGTATGTGTTCAACGAAACTAAGTGGTCGACCTTGTGAGAGAGGAAACTCCAGATGCGAAACATAGTACCATTTTAAACTAATTGTTCTATCTGAAACTAAGTGTTCGATACAGTGCCAGGAGAAACGCCTGTTCTCTGAAATCTGTGGCGATGCCACTCGAAACCCTATGTGTTCGAAGAAACTAAATGGTCGACCTTGTGAGGGAGGAAACTCCAGATGCGAAACATAGTTCCATTTTAAACTAATTGTTCTATCTGAAACTAAGTGTTCGATACAGTGCCAGGAGAAACGCCTGTTCTCTGAAATCTGTGGCGATGCCACTCGAGAACGTATGTGTTCGAGGAGACTAAGTTGTCGACCTTGTGGGAGAGGAAACTCCAGATGCGAAACTTAGTTCCATTTTAAACTAATTGTTCTATCTGATACTCAGTGTTCGATACTGTGCCAGGAGAAGCGCCTGTTCTCTTAAATCTGTGGCGATGTCACTCGAAACCGTATGTGTGCGACAAAACTAAGTGGTCGATACTGTGACAGGAGTAACTCCCGTTCGGCGCAATCTGTGGCGATACCACTCGAACCCGCATGTGTTCGACGAAAATGGTTGACCTTGTGAGAGAGGAAACTCCAGCTGCGAAACATAGTTCCATTTAAAACTAATTGTTCTATCTGAAACTAAGTGTTCGACAGTGTGCCAGGAGAAGCGCCTGTTCTCTGAAATCTGTGGCGATGCCACTCGAAACCCTATGTGTTCGACGAAACTAAATGGTCGACCTTGTGGGAGAGGAAACTCCAGATGCGAAACTTAGTACCATTTTAAACAAATTGTTCTATCTGAAACTAAGTGTTCGATACTGTGCCAGGCGAAGCGCCTGTTCTCTAAAATCTGTGGCGATGTCACTCGAAACCGTATGTGTTCGACGAAACAAAGCGGTCGACCTTGTGAGAGAGGAAACTCCAGATGCGAAACTTAGTTCCATTTTAAATTAATTGTTCTATCTGAAATGAAGCGCCTGTTCACTGAAATCTGTGGCGATGCAACTCGAAACCGTATGTGTTCAACGAAACTAAGTGGTCGACCTTGTGAGAGAGGAAACTCCAGATGCGAAACATAGTTCCATTTTAAACTAATTGTTCTATCTGAAATTAAGCGCCTGTTCTCTGAAATCTGTGGCGATGCCACTCGAAACCGTATGTGTTCTACGAAATTAAGTGGTCGCCTTGTGAGGGAAGAAACTCCAGATGCGAAATTTAGTACAATTTTAATCTAATTGTTCTATCTGAAACTATGTGTCTGAAACTATGCCAGGAGAAGCGCCTGTTCTCTGAAATCTGTGGCGTTGCCACTCGAAACCGTATGTTTTCGATGAAACTAGGTTGTCGACCTTCTGAGTGAAGAAACTCCAGATGCGAAACTTAGTACCATTTTAAACTAATTGTTCTATCTGAAACTAAGTGTTCGATACAGTGCCAGGAGAAACGCCTGTTCTCTGAAATCTGTGGCGATGCCACTCGAAACCCTATGTGTTCGACGAAACTAAATGGTCGACCTTGTGGGAGAGGAAACTCCAGATGCGAAACTTAGTACCATTTTAAACAAATTTTTCTATCTGAAAGTAAGTGTTCAATACTGTGCCAGGCGAAGCGCCTGTTCTCTGAAATCTGTGGCGATGCCACTCGAAACCGTATGTGTTCGACGAAATTAAGTGGTCGCCTTGTGAGGGAAGAAACTCCAGATGCGAAATTTAGTACAATTTTAATCTAATTGTTCTATCTGAAACTATGTGTCTGAAACTGTGCCAGGAGAAGCGCCTGTTCTCTGAAATCTGTGGCGTTGCCACTCGAAACCGTATGTTTTCGACGAAACTAGGTTGTCGACCTTCTGAGAGAAGAAACTCCAGATGCGAAACTTAGTACCATTTTAAACTAATTGTTCTATCTGAAACTAAGTGTTCGATAGTGTGCCAGGAGAAGTGCCTGTTCTCTGAAATCTGTGGCGATGCCACTCGAAACCGTATGTGTTCAACGAAACTAAGTGGTCGACCTTGTGAGGGAGGAAACTCCAGATGCGAAACATAGTTCCATTTTAAACTAATTGTTCTATCTGAAACTAAGTGTTCGATACAGTGCCAGGAGAAACGCCTGTTCTCTGAAATCTGTGGCGATGCCACTCGAAACCCTATGTGTTCGACGAAACTAAATGGTCGACCTTGTGGGAGAGGAAACTCCAGATGCGAAACTTAGTACCATTTTAAACAAATTGTTCTCTGTGAAACTAAGTGTTCGATACTGTGCCAGGCGAAGCGCCTGTTCACTGAAATCTGTGGCGATGCCACTCAAAACCGTATGTGTTCGTCGAAACTAAATGGTCGACCTTGTGAGAGAGGAAACTCCAGATGCGAAACTTAGTTCCATTTTAAACAAATTGTTCTATCTGAAATTAAGCGCCTGTTCACTGAAATCTGTGGCGATGCCACTCGAAACCGTATGTGTTCAACGAAACTAAGTGGTCGACCTTGTGAGAGAGGAAACTCCAGATGCGAAACATAGTACCATTTTAAACTAATTGTTCTATCTGAAACTAAGTGTTCGATACAGTGCCAGGAGAAACGCCTGTTCTCTGAAATCTGTGGCGATGCCACTCGAAACCGAATGTGTTCAACGAAACTAAGTGGTCGCCTTGTGAAAGAAGAAACTCCAGATGCGAAACTTAGTACCATTTTAAACTAATTGTTCTATCTGAAACTAAGTGTTCGATAGTGTGCCGGGAGAAGTGCCTGTTCTCTGAAATCTGTGGCGATGCCACTCGAAACCGTATGTGTTCGACGAAACTAAGTGGTTGACCTTGTGAGAGAGGAAACTCCAGATGCGAAACATAGTTCAATTTTAAACTAATTGTTCTATCTGAAATAAGTGTTCGATACTGTGCCAGGCGAAGCGCCTGTTCACTGAAATCTGTGGCGATGCCACTCGAAACCGTATGTGTTCGTCGGAACTAAGTGGTCGACCTTGTGAGAGAGGAAACTCCAGATGCGAAACTTAGTTCCATTTTAAACTAATTGTTCTATCTGAAATTAAGCGCCTGTTCTCTGAAATCTGTGGCGATGCCACTCGAAACCGTATGTGTTCTACGAAATTAAGTGGTCGCCTTGTGAGGGAAGAAACTCCAGATGCGAAATTTAGTACAATTTTAATCTAATTGTTCTATCTGAAACTATGTGTCTGAAACTGTGCCAGGAGAAGCGCCTGTTCTCTGAAATCTGTGGCGTTGCCACTCGAAACCGTATGTTTTCGATGAAACTAGGTTGTCGACCTTCTGAGTGAAGAAACTCCAGATGCGAAACTTAGTACCATTTTAAACTAATTGTTCTATCTGAAACTAAGTGTTCGATACAGTGCCAGGAGAAACGCCTGTCCTCTGAAATCTGTGGCGATGCCACTCGCAACCCTATGTGTTCGACGAAACTAAATGGTCGACCTTGTGGGAGAGGAAACTCCAGATGCGAAACTTAGTACCATTTTAAACAAATTTTTCTATCTGAAAGTAAGTGTTCAATACTGTGCCAGGCGAAGCGCCTGTTCTCTGAAATCTGTGGCGATGCCACTCGAAACCGTATGTGTTCGACGAAATTAAGTGGTCGCCTTGTGAGGGAAGAAACTCCAGATGCGAAATTTAGTACAATTTTAATCTAATTGTTCTATCTGAAACTATGTGTCTGAAACTGTGCCAGGAGAAGCGCCTGTTCTCTGAAATCTGTGGCGTTGCCACTCGAAACCGTATGTTTTCGACGAAACTAGGTTGTCGACCTTCTGAGAGAAGAAACTCCAGATGCGAAACTTAGTACCATTTTAAACTAATTGTTCTATCTGAAACTAAGTGTTCGATAGTGTGCCAGGAGAAGCGCCTGTTCTCTGAAATCTGTGGCGATGCCACTCGAAACCGTATGTGTTCAACGAAACTAAGTGGTCGACCTTGTGAGGGAGGAAACTCCAGATGCGAAACATAGTTCCATTTTAAACTAATTGTTCTATCTGAAACTAAGTGTTCGATACAGTGCCAGGAGAAACGCCTGTTCTCTGAAATCTGTGGCGATGCCACTCGAAACCCTATGTGTTCGACGAAACTAAATGGTCGACCTTGTGGGAGAGGAAACTCCAGATGCGAAACTTAGTACCATTTTAAACAAATTGTTCTATCTGAAACTAAGTGTTCGATACTGTGCCAGGCGAAGCGCCTGTTCACTGAAATCTGTGGCGATACCAGTCGAAACCGTATGTGTTCGTCGAAACTAAGTGGTCGACCTTGTGAGAGAGGAAACTCCACATGCGAAACTTAGTTCCATTTTAAACTAATTGTTCTATCTGAAATTAAGCGCCTGTTCACTGAAATCTGTGGCGATGCCACTCGAAACCGTATGTGTTCAACGAAACTAAGTGGTCGACCTTGTGAGGGAGGAAACTCCAGATGCGAAACTTAGTACCATTTTAAACAAATTGTTCTCTGTGAAACTAAGTGTTCGATACTGTGCCAGGCGAAGCGCCTGTTCACTGAAATCTGTGGCGATGCCACTCGAAACCGTATGTGTTCGTCGAAACTAAATGGTCGACCTTGTGAGAGAGGAAACTCCAGATGCGAAACTTAGTTCCATTTTAAACAAATTGTTCTATCTGAAATTAAGCGCCTGTTCACTGAAATCTGTGGCGATGCCACTCGAAACCGTATGTGTTCAACGAAACTAAGTGGTCGACCTTGTGAGAGAGGAAACTCCAGATGCGAAACATAGTACCATTTTAAACTAATTGTTCTATCTGAAACTAAGTGTTCGATACAGTGCCAGGAGAAACGCCTGTTCTCTGAAATCTGTGGCGATGCCACTCGAAACCCTATGTGTTCGACGAAACTAAATGGTCGACCTTGTGGGAGAGGAAACTCCAGATGCGAAACTTAGTACCATTTTAAACAAATTTTTCTATCTGAAAGTAAGTGTTCAATACTGTGCCAGGCGAAGCGCCTGTTCTCTGAAATCTGTGGCGATGCCACTCGAAACCGTATGTGTTCGACGAAATTAAGTGGTCGCCTTGTGAGGGAAGAAACTCCAGATGCGAAATTTAGTACAATTTTAATCTAATTGTTCTATCTGAAACTATGTGTCTGAAACTGTGCCAGGAGAAGCGCCTGTTCTCTGAAATCTGTGGCGTTGCCACTCGAAACCGTATGTTTTCGACGAAACTAGGTTGTCGACCTTCTGAGAGAAGAAACTCCAGATGCGAAACTTAGTACCATTTTAAACTAATTGTTCTATCTGAAACTAAGTGTTCGATAGTGTGCCGGGAGAAGTGCCTGTTCTCTGAAATCTGTGGCGATGCCACTCGAAACCGTATGTGTTCAACGAAACTAAGTGGTCGACCTTGTGAGGGAGGAAACTCCAGATGCGAAACATAGTTCCATTTTAAACTAATTGTTCTATCTGAAACTAAGTGTTCGATACAGTGCCAGGAGAAACGCCTGTTCTCTGAAATCTGTGGCGATGCCACTCGAAACCCTATGTGTTCGACGAAACTAAATGGTCGACCTTGTGGGAGAGGAAACTCCAGATGCGAAACTTAGTACCATTTTAAACAAATTGTTCTATCTGAGACTAAGTGTTCGATACTGTGCCAGGCGAAGCGCCTGTTCACTGAAATCTGTGGCGATGCCACTCGAAACCGTATGTGTTCGTCGAAACTAAGTGGTCGACCTTGTGAGAAGAAACTCCAGATGCGAAACTTAGTTCCATTTTAAACTAATTGTTCTATCTGAAATTAAGCGCCTGTTCACTGAAATCTGTGACGATGCCACTCGAAACCGTATGTGTTCAACGAAACTAAGTGGTCGACCTTGTGAGGGAGGAAACTCCAGATGCGAAACATAGTACCATTTTAAACTAATTGTTCTATCTGAAACTAAGTGTTCGATACTGTGCCAGGAGAAGCGCCTGTTCTCTGAAATCTGTGGCGATACCACTCGAAACCGTATGTGTTCGACGAAACTAAGTGGCCGACCTTGTGAGAGAGGAAACTCCAGATGAGAAACATAGTTGCATTTTAAACTAATTGTTCTATCTGTAACTAAGTGTCCGATACTGTGCCAGGAGAAACTCCCGTTCTGCGAAATCTGTGGCGATACTACTCGAAACCGTATGTGTTCGACGAAACTAAGTGGCCGACCTTGTGAGAGAGGAAACTCCAGATGCGAAACATAGTTGCATTTTAAACTAATTGTTCTATCTGTAACTAAGTGTTCGATAATGTGCCAGGAGAAACTCCCGTTCTGCGAAATCTGTGGCGATACTACTCGAAACCGTATGTGTTCGACGAAACTAAGTGGCCGACCTTGTGAGAGAGGAAACTCCAGATGCGAAACATAGTTGCATTTTAAACTAATTGTTCTATCTGTAACTAAGTGTCCGATACTGTGCCAGGAGAAACTCCCGTTCTGCGAAATCTGTGGCGATACTACTCGAAACCGTATGTGTTCGACGAAACTAAGTGGCCGACCTTGTGAGAGAGGAAACTCCAGACGCGAAACATAGTTGCATTTTAAACTAATTGTTCTATCAGTAACTAAGTGTTCGATAATGTGCCAGGAGAAGCGCCTGTTCTCTGAAATCTGTGGCGATATCACTCGAAACCGTATGTGTTCGACGAAACTAAGTGGCCGACCTTGTGAGAGAGGAAACTCCAGATGAGAAACATAGTTGCATTTTAAACTAATTGTTCTATCTGTAACTAAGTGTTCGATAATGTGCCAGGAGAAGCGCCTGTTCTCTGAAATCTGTGGCGATACCACTCGAAACCGTATGTGTTCGACGAAACTAAGTGGTCGCCTTGTGAAAGAGGAAACTCCAGATGCGAAACATAGTTCCATTTTAAACTAATTGTTCTATCTGAAACTAAGTGTTCGATAATGTGCCAGGAGAAGCGCCTGTTCTCTGAAATCTGTGGCGACACCACTCGAAACCGTAAGTGTTCGACGAAACTAAGTGGCCGACCTTGTGAAAGAGGAAACCCCACATGCGAAACATAGTTGCATTTTAATCTAATTGTTCTATCTGAAACTAAGTGTTCGATACTGTGCCAGGAGAAACTCCCGTTCTGCGAAATCTGTGGCGATACTACTCGAAACCGTATTTTTTCGACGAAACTAAGTGGCCGACCTTGTGGGAGAGGAAATTCCAGATGCGAAACATAGTTGGATTTTAAACTAATTGTTCTATCTGTAACTAAGTGTTCGATAATGTGCCAGGAGAAGCGCCTGTTCTCTGAAATCTGTGGCGATACCACTCGAAACCGTATGTGTTCGACGAAACTAAGTGGCCGACCTTGTGAGAGAGGAAACTCCAGATGCGAAACATAGTTGCATTTTAAACTAATTGTTCTATCTGTAACTAAGTGTCCGATACTGTGCCAGGAGAAACTCCCGTTCTGCGAAATCTGTGGCGATACTGCTCGAAACCGTATGTGTTCGACGAAACTAAGTGGCCGACCTTGTGAGAGAGGAAACTCCAGATGCGAAACATAGTTGCATTTTAAACTAATTTTTCTATCTGTAACTAAGTGTTCGATAATGTGCCAGGAGAAGCGCCTGTTCTCTGAAATCTGAGGCGATACCACTCGAAACCGTATGTGTTCGACGAAACTAAGTGGCCGACCTTGTGAGAGAGGAAACTCCAGATGAGAAACATAGTTGCATTTTAAACTAATTGTTCTATCTGTAACTAAGTGTCCGATACTGTGCCAGGAGAAACTCCCGTTCTGCGAAATCTGTGGCGATACTACTCGAAACCGTATGTGTTCGACGAAACTAAGTGGCCGACCTTGTGAGAGAGGAAACTCCAGATGCGAAACATAGTTGCATTTTAAACTAATTGTTCTATCTGTAACTAAGTGTTCGATAATGTGCCAGGAGAAACTCCCGTTCTGCGAAATCTGTGGCGATACTACTCGAAACCGTATGTGTTCGACGAAACTAAGTGGCCGACCTTGTGAGAGAGGAAACTCCAGATGCGAAACATAGTTGCATTTTAAACTAATTGTTCTATCTGTAACTAAGTGTCCGATACTGTGCCAGGAGAAACTCCCGTTCTGCGAAATCTGTGGCGATACTACTCGAAACCGTATGTGTTCGACGAAACTAAGTGGCCGACCTTGTGAGAGAGGAAACTCCAGACGCGAAACATAGTTGCATTTTAAACTAATTGTTCTATCAGTAACTAAGTGTTCGATAATGTGCCAGGAGAAGCGCCTGTTCTCTGAAATCTGTGGCGATATCACTCGAAACCGTATGTGTTCGACGAAACTAAGTGGCCGACCTTGTGAGAGAGGAAACTCCAGATGAGAAACATAGTTGCATTTTAAACTAATTGTTCTATCTGTAACTAAGTGTCCGATACTGTGCCAGGAGAAACTCCCGTTCTGCGAAATCTGTGGCGATACTACTCGAAACCGTATTTTTTCGACGAAACTAAGTGGCCGACCTTGTGGGAGAGGAAATGCCAGATGCGAAACATAGTTGGATTTTAAACTAATTGTTCTATCTGTAACTAAGTGTTCGATAATGTGCCAGGAGAAGCGCCTGTTCTCTGAAATCTGTGGCGATACCACTCGAAACCGTATGTGTTCGACGAAACTAAGTGGCCGACCTTGTGAGAGAGGAAACTCCAGATGCGAAACATAGTTGCATTTTAAACTAATTGTTCTATCTGTAACTAAGTGTCCGATACTGTGCCAGGAGAAACTCCCGTTCTGCGAAATCTGTGGCGATACTGCTCGAAACCGTATGTGTTCGACGAAACTAAGTGGCCGACCTTGTGAGAGAGGAAACTCCAGATGCGAAACATAGTTGCATTTTAAACTAATTGTTCTATCTGTAACTAAGTGTTCGATAATGTGCCAGGAGAAGCGCCTGTTCTCTGAAATCTGTGGCGATACCACTCGAAACCGTATGTGTTCGACGAAACTAAGTGGCCGACCTTGTGAGAGAGGAAACTCCAGATGCGAAACATAGTTGCATTTTAAACTAATTGTTCTATCTGTAACTAAGTGTCCGATACTGTGCCAGGAGAAACTCCCGTTCTGCGAAATCTGTGGCGATACTACTCGAAACCGTATGTGTTCGACGAAACTAAGTGGTCGACCTTGTGAGAGAGGAAACTCCAGATGCGAAACATAGTTGCATTTTAAACTAATTGTTCTATCTGTAACTAAGTGTCCGATACTGTGCCAGGAGAAACTCCCGTTCTGCGAAATCTGTGGCGATACTACTCGAAACCGTATGTGTTCGACGAAACTAAGTGGCCGACCTTGTGAGAGAGGAAACTCCAGATGCGAAACATAGTTGCATTTTAAACTAATTGTTCTATCTGTAACTAAGTGTTCGATAATGTGCCAGGAGAAACTCCCGTTCTGCGAAATCTGTGGCGATACTACTCGAAACCGTATGTGTTCGACGAAACTAAGTGGCCGACCTTGTGAGAGAGGAAACTCCAGATGCGAAACATAGTTGCATTTTAAACTAATTGTTCTATCTGTAACTAAGTGTCCGATACTGTGCCAGGAGAAACTCCCGTTCTGCGAAATCTGTGGCGATACTACTCGAAACCGTATGTGTTCGACGAAACTAAGTGGCCGACCTTGTGAGAGAGGAAACTCCAGACGCGAAACATAGTTGCATTTTAAACTAATTGTTCTATCAGTAACTAAGTGTTCGATAATGTGCCAGGAGAAGCGCCTGTTCTCTGAAATCTGTGGCGATATCACTCGAAACCGTATGTGTTCGACGAAACTAAGTGGCCGACCTTGTGAGAGAGGAAACTCCAGATGAGAAACATAGTTGCATTTTAAACTAATTGTTCTATCTGTAACTAAGTGTCCGATACTGTGCCAGGAGAAACTCCCGTTCTGCGAAATCTGTGGCGATACTACTCGAAACCGTATGTGTTCGACGAAACTAAGTGGTCGACCTTGTGAGAGAGGAAACTCCAGATGCGAAACATAGTTGCATTTTAAACTAATTGTTCTATCTGTAACTAAGTGTTCGATAATGTGCCAGGAGAAACTCCCGTTCTGCGAAATCTGTGGCGATACTACTCGAAACCGTATGTGTTCGACGAAACTAAGTGGCCGACCTTGTGAGAGAGGAAACTCCAGATGCGAAACATAGTTGCATTTTAAACTAATTGTTCTATCTGTAACTAAGTGTCCGATACTGTGCCAGGAGAAGCGCCTGTTCTCTGAAATCTGTGGCGATACCACTCGAAACCGTATGTGTTCGACGAAACTAAGTGGTCGCCTTGTGAAAGAGGAAACTCCAGATGCGAAACATAGTTCCATTTTAAACTAATTGTTCTATCTGAAACTAAGTGTTCGATAATGTGCCAGGAGAAGCGCCTGTTCTCTGAAATCTGTGGCGACACCACTCGAAACCGTAAGTGTTCGACGAAACTAAGTGGCCGACCTTGTGAAAGAGGAAACCCCACATGCGAAACATAGTTGCATTTTAAACTAATTGTTCTATCTGAAACTAAGTGTTCGATACTGTGCCAGGAGAAACTCCCGTTCTGCGAAATCTGTGGCGATACTACTCGAAACCGTATGTGTTCGACGAAACTAAGTGGTCGACCTTGTGAGAGAGGAAACTCCAAATGCGAAACGTATTTCCATTTTAAACTAATTATTCTAACTGAAACTAAGTGTTCGATAATGTGCCAGGAGAAGCGCCTGTTCTCTGAAAACTGTGGCGATGCCAATCGAAACCGTCTGTGTTCGACGAAACTAAGTGGCCGCCTTGTGAAAGAGGAAACTCCAGATGCAAACCTTAGTTCCATTTAAAACTAATTGTTCCATCTGAAACTAAGTGTTCGATACTGTGCCAGGAGAAGCGCCTGTTCTCTGAAATCTGTGGCGATACCACTCGAAACCGAATGTGTTCGACGAAACTAAGTGGCCGACCTTGTGAGAGAGGAAACTCCAGATGCGAAACATAGTTGCATTTTAAACTAATTGTTCTATCTGTAACTAAGTGTTCGATAATGTGCCAGGAGAAGCGCCTGTTCTCTGAAATCTGTGGCGATACCACTCGAAACCGTATGTGTTCGACGAAACTAAGTGGTCGCCTTGTGAAAGGGGAAACTCCAGATGCGAAACATAGTTCCATTTTAAACTAATTGTTCTATCTGAAACTAAGTGTTCGATAATGTGCCAGGAGAAGCGGCTGTTCTCTGAAATCTGTGGCGATGCCACTCAAAACCGAATGTGTTCGACGAAACTAAGTGGCCGACCTTGTTGTAGAGGAAACACCAGATGCGAAACATAGTTCCATTTTAAACTAATTGTTCTATCTGAAACTAAGTGTTCGATACTGTGCCAGGAGAAGCGCCTGTTCTCTGAAATCTGTGGCGATACTACTCGAAACCGTATGTGTTCGACGAAACTAAGTGGTCGACCTTGTGAGAGAGGAAACTCCAAATGCGAAACGTATTTCCATTTTAAACTAATTATTCTAACTGAAACTAAGTGTTCGATACTGTGCCAGGAGAAGCGCCTGTTCTCCGAAATCTGTGGCGATGCCAATCGAAACCGTCTGTGTTCGACGAAACTAAGTGGCCGCCTTGTGAAAGAGGAAACTCCAGATGCGAAACATAGTTGCATTTTAAACTAATTGTTCTATCTGTAACTAAGTGTTCGATACTGTGCCAGGAGAAGCGCCTGTTCTCTGAAATCTGTGGCGATACCACTCGAAACCGTATGTG
Source organism: Nysson spinosus (assembly GCA_910591585.2). Classification (NCBI taxonomy): domain Eukaryota; kingdom Metazoa; phylum Arthropoda; class Insecta; order Hymenoptera; family Crabronidae; genus Nysson; species Nysson spinosus. The sequence continues at coordinate 3,914,032 of CAJUYC020000006.1, forward strand.
TTCGACGAAACTAAGTGGCCGACCTTGTGAGAGAGGAAACTCCAGATGCGAAACATAGTTGCATATGAAACTAATTGTTCTATCTGGAACTAAGTGTTCGATACTGTGCCAGGAGAAACTCCCGTTCTGCGAAATCTGTGGCGATACTACTCGAAACCGTATGTGTTCGACGAAACTAAGTTGTTGACCTTGTGAGAGAGGAAACTCCAAATGCGAAACGTATTTCCATTTTAAACTAATTATTCTAACTGAAACTAAGTGTTCGATACTGTGCCAGGAGAAGCGCCTGTTCTCTGAAATCTGTGGCGATACCACTCGAAACCGTATGTGTTCGACGAAACTAAGTGGCCGACCTTGTGAGAGAGGAAACTCCAGCTGCGAAACATAGTTGCATTTTAAACTAATTGTTCTATCTGAAACTAAGTGTTCGATACTGTGCCAGGAGAAACTCCCGTTCTGCGAAATCTGTGGCGATACTACTCGAAACCGTATTTTTTCGACGAAACTAAGTGGCCGACCTTGTGGGAGAGGAAATTCCAGATGCGAAACATAGTTGGATTTTAAACTAATTGTTCTATCTGTAACTAAGTGTTCGATAATGTGCCAGGAGAAGCGCCTGTTCTCTGAAATCTGTGGCGATACCACTCGAAACCGTATGTGTTCGACGAAACTAAGTGGCCGACCTTGTGAGAGAGGAAACTCCAGATGCGAAACATAGTTGCATTTTAAACTAATTGTTCTATCTGTAACTAAGTGTCCGATACTGTGCCAGGAGAAACTCCCGTTCTGCGAAATCTGAGGCGATACTGCTCGAAACCGTATGTGTTCGACGAAACTAAGTGGCCGACCTTGTGAGAGAGGAAACTCCAGATGCGAAACATAGTTGCATTTTAAACTAATTGTTCTATCTGTAACTAAGTGTTCGATAATGTGCCAGGAGAAGCGCCTGTTCTCTGAAATCTGTGGCGATACCACTCGGAACCGTATGTGTTCGACGAAACTAAGTGGCCGACCTTGTGAGAGAGGAAACTCCAGATGCGAAACATAGTTGCATTTTAAACTAATTGTTCTATCTCTAACTAAGTGTCCGATACTGTGCCAGGAGAAACTCCCGTTCTGCGAAATCTGTGGCGATACTACTCGAAACCGTATGTGTTCGACGAAACTAAGTGGCCGACCTTGTGAGAGAGGAAACTCCAGATGCGAAACATAGTTGCATTTTAAACTAATTGTTCTATCTGTAACTAAGTGTTCGATAATGTGCCAGGAGAAACTCCCGTTCTGCGAAATCTGTGGCGATACTACTCGAAACCGTATGTGTTCGACGAAACTAAGTGGCCGACCTTGTGAGAGAGGAAACTCCAGATGCGAAACATAGTTGCATTTTAAACTAATTGTTCTATCTGTAACTAAGTGTCCGATACTGTGCCAGGAGAAGCGCCTGTTCTCTGAAATCTGTGGCGATACCACTCGAAACCGTATGTGTTCGACGAAACTAAGTGGTCGCCTTGTGAAAGAGGAAACTCCAGATGCGAAACATAGTTGCATTTTAAACTAATTGTTCTATCTGAAACTAAGTGTTCGATAATGTGCCAGGAGAAGCGCCTGTTCTCTGAAATCTGTGGCGACACCACTCGAAACCGTAAGTGTTCGACGAAACTAAGTGGCCGACCTTGTGAAAGAGGAAACCCCACATGCGAAACATAGTTGCATTTTAATCTAATTGTTCTATCTGAAACTAAGTGTTCGATACTGTGCCAGGAGAAACTCCCGTTCTGCGAAATCTGTGGCGATACTACTCGAAACCGTATGTGTTCGACGAAACTAAGTGGTCGACCTTGTGAGAGAGGAAACTCCAAATGCGAAACGTATTTCCATTTTAAACTAATTATTCTAACTGAAACTAAGTGTTCGATAATGTGCCAGGAGAAGCGCCTGTTCTCTGAAAACTGTGGCGATGCCAATCGAAACCGTCTGTGTTCGACGAAACTAAGTGGCCGCCTTGTGAAAGAGGAAACTCCAGATGCAAACCTTAGTTCCATTTAAAACTAATTGTTCCATCTGAAACTAAGTGTTCGATACTGTGCCAGGAGAAGCGCCTGTTCTCTGAAATCTGTGGCGATACCACTCGAAACCGAATGTGTTCGACGAAACTAAGTGGCCGACCTTGTGAGAGAGGAAACTCCAGATGCGAAACATAGTTGCATTTTAAACTAATTGTTCTATCTGTAACTAAGTGTTCGATAATGTGCCAGGAGAAGCGCCTGTTCTCTGAAATCTGTGGCGATACCACTCGAAACCGTATGTGTTAGACGAAACTAAGTGGTCGCCTTGTGAAAGAGGAAACTCCAGATGCGAAACATAGTTCCATTTTAAACTAATTGTTCTATCTGTAACTAAGTGTTCGATAATGTGCCAGGAGAAGCGGCTGTTCTCTGAAATCTGTGGCGATGCCACTCAAAACCGAATGTGTTCGACGAAACTAAGTGGCCGACCTTGTTGTAGAGGAAACACCAGATGCGAAACATAGTTCCATTTTAAACTAATTGTTCTATCTGAAACTAAGTGTTCGATACTGTGCCAGGAGAAGCGCCTGCTCTCTGAAATCTGTGGCGATACTACTCGAAACCGTATGTGTTCGACGAAACTAAGTGGTCGACCTTGTGAGAGAGGAAACTCCAAATGCGAAACGTATTTCCATTTTAAACTAATTATTCTAACTGAAACTAAGTGTTCGATACTGTGCCAGGAGAAGCGCCTGTTCTCCGAAATCTGTGGCGATGCCAATCGAAACCGTCTGTGTTCGACGAAACTAAGTGGCCGCCTTGTGAAAGAGGAAACTCCAGATGCGAAACATAGTTGCATTTTAAACTAATTGTTCTATCTGTAACTAAGTGTTCGATACTGTGCCAGGAGAAGCGCCTGTTCTCTGAAATCTGTGGCGATACCACTCGAAACCGTATGTGTTCGACGAAACTAAGTGGCCGACCTTGTGAGAGAGGAAACTCCAGATGCGAAACATAGTTGCATTTGAAACTAATTGTTCTATCTGGAACTAAGTGTTCGATACTGTGCCAGGAAAAACTCCCGTTCTGCGAAATCTGTGGCGATACTACTCGAAACCGTATGTGTTCGACGAAACTAAGTTGTTGACCTTGTGAGAGAGGAAACTCCAAATGCGAAACGTATTTCCATTTTAAACTAATTATTCTAACTGAAACTAAGTGTTCGATACTGTGCCAGGAGAAGCGCCTGTTCTCTGAAATCTGTGGCGATACCACTCGAAACCGTATGTGTTCGACGAAACTAAGTGGCCGACCTTGTGAGAGAGGAAACTCCAGCTGCGAAACATAGTTGCATTTTAAACTAATTGTTCTATCTGAAACTAAGTGTTCGATACTGTGCCAGGAGAAACTCCCGTTCTGCGAAATCTGTGGCGATACTACTCGAAACCGTATTTTTTCGACGAAACTAAGTGGCCGACCTTGTGGGAGAGGAAATTCCAGATGCGAAACATAGTTGGATTTTAAACTAATTGTTCTATCTGTAACTAAGTGTTCGATAATGTGCCAGGAGAAGCGCCTGTTCTCTGAAATATGTGGCGATACCACTCGAAACCGTATGTGTTCGACGAAACTAAGTGGCCGACCTTGTGAGAGAGGAAACTCCAGATGCGAAACATAGTTGCATTTTAAACTAATTGTTCTATCTGTAACTAAGTGTTCGATAATGTGCCAGGAGAAGCGCCTGTTCTCTGAAATCTGTGGCGATACCACTCGAAACCGTATGTGTTCGACGAAACTAAGTGGCCGACCTTGTGAGAGAGGAAACTCCAGATGCGAAACATAGTTGCATTTTAAACTAATTGTTCTATCTGTAACTAAGTGTCCGATACTGTGCCAGTAGAAACTCCCGTTCTGCGAAATCTGTGGCGATACTACTCGAAACCGTATGTGTTCGACGAAACTAAGTGGCCGACCTTGTGAGAGAGGAAACTCCAGATGCGAAACATAGTTGCATTTTAAACTAATTGTTCTATCTGTAACTAAGTGTTCGATAATGTGCCAGGAGAAACTCCCGTTCTGCGAAATCTGTGCTGATACTACTCGAAACCGTATGTGTTCGACGAAACTAAGTGGCCGACCTTGTGAGAGAGGAAACTCCAGACGCGAAACATAGTTGCATTTTAAACTAATTGTTCTATCAGTAACTAAGTGTTCGATAATGTGCCAGGAGAAGCGCCTGTTCTCTGAAATCTGTGGCGATACCACTCGAAACCGTATGTGTTCCACGAAACTAAGTGGCCGACCTTGTGAGAGAGGAAACTCCAGATGAGAAACATAGTTGCATTTTAAACTAATTGTTCTATCTGTAACTAAGTGTCCGATACTGTGGCAGGAGAAACATAGTTGCATTTTAAACTAATTGTTCTATCAGTAACTAAGTGTTCGATAATGTGCCAGGAGAAGCGCCTGTTCTCTGAAATCTGTGGCGATACCACTCGAAACCGTATGTGTTCCACGAAACTAAGTGGCCGACCTTGTGAGAGAGGAAACTCCAGATGAGAAACATAGTTGCATTTTAAACTAATTGTTCTATCTGTAACTAAGTGTCCGATACTGTGGCAGGAGAAACTCCCGTTCTGCGAAATCTGTGGCGATACTACTCGAAACCGTATGTGTTCGACGAAACTAAGTGGTCGCCTGGTGAAAGAGGAAACTCCAGATGCGAAACTTAGTTCCATTTAAAACTAATTGTTCCATCTGAAACTAAGTGTTCGATAATGTGCCAGGAGAAGCGCCTGTTCTCTGAAATCTGTGGCGATGCCACTCGAAACCGTATGTGTTCGACGAAACTAAGTGGACGAGCTTGTGAGAGAGTAAACTCCAGATGCGAAACATAGTTGCATTTTAAACTAATTGTTCTATCTGAAACTAAGTGTTCGATACTGTGCCAGGAGAAACTCCCGTTCTGCGAAATATGTGGCGATACTACTCGAAACCGTATGTGTTCGACGAGACTAAGTGGTCGACCTTGTGAGAGAGGAAACTCCAAATGCGAAACGTATTTCCATTTTAAACTAATTATTCTAACTGAAACTAAGTGCTCGATACTGTGCCAGGAGAAGCGCCTGTTCTCTGAAATCTGTGGCGATGCCAATCGAAACTGTCTGTGTTCGACGAAACTAAGTGGCCGCCTTGTGATAGAGGAAACTCCAGATGCGAAACATAGTTCCATTTTAAACTAATTGTTCTATCCGAAACTAAGTGTTCGATACTGTACCAGGAGAAGCGCCTGTTCTCTGAAATCTGTGGCGATACCACTCGAAACCGTATGTGTTCGACGAAACTAAGTGGCCGACCTTGTGAGAGAGGAAACTCCAGATGCGAAACATAGTTGCATTTTAAACTAATTGTTCTATCTGAAACTAAGTGTTCGATACTGTGCCAGGAGAAACTCCCGTTCTGCGAAATCTGTGGCGATACTACTCGAAACCGTATGTGTTCGACGAAACTAAGTGGTCGACCTTGTGAGAGAGGAAACTCCAAATGCGAAACGTATTTCCATTTTAAACTAATTATTCTAACTGAAACTAAGTGTTCGATACTGTGCCAGGAGAAGCGCCTGTTCTCTGAAATCTGTGGGGATGCCAATCGAAACCGTCTGTGTTCGACGAAACTAAGTGGCCGACCTTGTGAGAGAGGAAACTCCAGATGCAAAACTTAGTTCCATTTAAAACTAATTGTTCCATCTGAAACTAAGTGTTCGATACTGTGCCAGGAGAAGCGCCCGTTCTGCGAAATCTGTGGCGATACTACTCGAAACCGTATTTGTTCGACGAAACTAAGTGGCCGACCTTGTGAGAGAGGAAATTCCAGATGCGAAACATAGTTGCATTTTAAACTAATTGTTCTATCTGTAACTAAGTGTTCGATACTGTGCCAGGAGAAACTCCCGTTCTGCGAAATCTGTGGCGATACTACTCGAAACCGTATGTGTTCGACGAAACTAAGTGGCCGACCTTGTGAGAGAGGAAACTCCAGACGCGAAACATAGTTGCATTTTAAACTAATTGTTCTATCAGTAACTAAGTGTTCGATAATGTGCCAGGAGAAGCGCCTGTTCTCTGAAATCTGTGGCGATACCACTCGAAACCGTATGTGTTCGACGAAACTAAGTGGCCGACCTTGTGAGAGAGGAAACTCCAGATGAGAAACATAGTTGCATTTTAAACTAATTGTTCTATCTGTAACTAAGTGTCCGATACTGTGGCAGGAGAAACTCCCGTTCTGCGAAATCTGTGGCGATACTACTCGAAACCGTATGTGTTCGACGAAACTAAGTGGTCGCCTGGTGAAAGAGGAAACTCCAGATGCGAAACTTAGTTCCATTTAAAACTAATTGTTCCATCTGAAACTAAGTGTTCGATAATGTGCCAGGAGAAGCGCCTGTTCTCTGAAATCTGTGGCGATGCCACTCGAAACCGTATGTGTTCGACGAAACTAAGTGGACGAGCTTGTGAGAGAGTAAACTCCAGATGCGAAACATAGTTGCATTTTAAACTAATTGTTCTATCTGAAACTAAGTGTTCGATACTGTGCCAGGAGAAACTCCCGTTCTGCGAAATATGTGGCGATACTACTCGAAACCGTATGTGTTCGACGAGACTAAGTGGTCGACCTTGTGAGAGAGGAAACTCCAAATGCGAAACGTATTTCCATTTTAAACTAATTATTCTAACTGAAACTAAGTGCTCGATACTGTGCCAGGAGAAGCGCCTGTTCTCTGAAATCTGTGGCGATGCCAATCGAAACTGTCTGTGTTCGACGAAACTAAGTGGCCGCCTTGTGATAGAGGAAACTCCAGATGCGAAACATAGTTCCATTTTAAACTAATTGTTCTATCCGAAACTAAGTGTTCGATACTGTACCAGGAGAAGCGCCTGTTCTCTGAAATCTGTGGCGATACCACTCGAAACCGTATGTGTTCGACGAAACTAAGTGGCCGACCTTGTGAGAGAGGAAACTCCAGATGCGAAACATAGTTGCATTTTAAACTAATTGTTCTATCTGAAACTAAGTGTTCGATACTGTGCCAGGAGAAACTCCCGTTCTGCGAAATCTGTGGCGATACTACTCGAAACCGTATGTGTTCGACGAAACTAAGTGGTCGACCTTGTGAGAGAGGAAACTCCAAATGCGAAACGTATTTCCATTTTAAACTAATTATTCTAACTGAAACTAAGTGTTCGATACTGTGCCAGGAGAAGCGCCTGTTCTCTGAAATCTGTGGGGATGCCAATCGAAACCGTCTGTGTTCGACGAAACTAAGTGGCCGACCTTGTGAGAGAGGAAACTCCAGATGCAAAACTTAGTTCCATTTAAAACTAATTGTTCCATCTGAAACTAAGTGTTCGATACTGTGCCAGGAGAAGCGCCCGTTCTGCGAAATCTGTGGCGATACTACTCGAAACCGTATGTGTTCGACGAAACTAAGTGGCCGACCTTGTGAGAGAGGAAATTCCAGATGCGAAACATAGTTGCATTTTAAACTAATTGTTCTATCTGTAACTAAGTGTTCGATACTGTGCCAGGAGAAACTCCCGTTCTGCGAAATCTGTGGCGATACTACTCGAAACCGTATGTGTTCGACGAAACTAAGTGGTCGCCTTGTGAAAGAGGAAACTCCAGATGCGAAACTTAGTTCCATTTCAAACTAATTGTTCTATCCGAAACTAAGTGTTCGATACTGTGCCAGGAGAAGCGCCTGTTCTCTGAAATCTGTGGCGATACCACTCGAAACCGTTTGTGTTCGCCGAAACTAAGTGGCCGACCTTGTGAGAGAGGAAACTCCAGATGCGAAACATAGTTGCATTTTAAACTAATTGTTCTATCTGTAACTAAGTGTTCGATAATGTGCCAGGAGAAGCGCCTGTTCTCTGAAATCTGTGGCGATACCACTCGAAACCGTATGTGTTCGACGAAACTAAGTGGCCGACCTTGTGAGAGAGGAAACTCCAGATGCGAAACATAGTTGCATTTTAAACTAATTGTTCTATCTGTAACAAAGTGTTCGATAATGTGCCAGGAGAAGCGCCTGTTCTCTGAAATCTGTGGCGATGCCACTCGGAACCGTATGTGTTCGACAAAATTAAGTTGTTGACCTTGTGAAAGAGGATACTCCAGATGCGAAACATAGTTCCATTTTAAACTAATTGTTCTATCTGAAACTAAGTGTTCGATACTGTGCCAGGAGAAGCGCCTGTTCTCTGAAATCTGTGGCGATACCACTCGAAACCGTATGTGTTCGACGAAACTAAGTGGCCGACCTTGTGAGAGAGGAAACTCCAGCTGCGAAACATAGTTGCATTTTAAACTAATTGTTCTATCTGAAACTAAGTGTTCGATACTGTGCCAGGAGAAACTCCCGTTCTGCGAAATCTGTGGCGATACTACTCGAAACCGTATGTGTTCGACGAAACTAAGTGGCCGACCTTGTGAGAGAGGAAACTCCAGATGCGAAACATAGTTGCATTTTAAACTAATTGTTCTATCTGTAACTAAGGGTCCGATACTGTGCCAGGAGTAACACCCGTTCTGCGAAATCTGTGGCGATACTACTCGAAACCGTATGTGTTCGACGAAACTAAGTGGCCGACCTTGTGAGGGAGGAAACTCCAGATGCGAAACATAGTTGCATTTTAAACTAATTGTTCTATCTGTAACTAAGTGTCCTATACTGTGCCAGGAGAAACACACGTTCTGCGAAATCTGTGGCGATACTACTCGAAACCGTATGTGTTCGACGAAACTAAGTGGTCGCCTTGTGAAAGAGGAAACTCCAGATGCGAAACTTAGTTCCATTTAAAACTAATTGTTCCATCTGAAACTAAGTGTTCGATAATGTGCCAGGAGAAGCGCCTGTTCTCTGAAATCTGTGGCGATGCCACTCGAAACCGTATGTGTTCGACGAAACTAAGTGGACGAGCTTGTGAGAGAGTAAGCTCCAGATGCGAAACATAGTTGCATTTTAAACTAATTGTTCTATCTGAAACTAAGTGTTCGATACTGTGCCAGGAGAAACTCCCGTTCTGCGAAATCTGTGGCGATACTACTCGAAACCGTATGTGTTCGACGAAACTAAGTGGTCGACCTTGTGAGAGAGGAAACTCCAAATGCGAAACGTATTTCCATTTTAAACTAATTATTCTAACTGAAACTAAGTGTTCGATACTGTGCCAGGAGAAGCGCCTGTTCTCTGAAATCTGTGGGGATGCCAATCGAAACCGTCTGTGTTCGACGAAACTAAGTGGCCGACCTTGTGAGAGAGGAAACTCCAGATGCAAAACTTAGTTCCATTTAAAACTAATTGTTCCATCTGAAACTAAGTGTTCGATACTGTGCCAGGAGAAGCGCCCGTTCTGCGAAATCTGTGGCGATACTACTCGAAACCGTATTTGTTCGACGAAACTAAGTGGCCGACCTTGTGAGAGAGGAAATTCCAGATGCGAAACATAGTTGCATTTTAAACTAATTGTTCTATCTGTAACTAAGTGTTCGATACTGTGCCAGGAGAAACTCCCGTTCTGCGAAATCTGTGGCGATACTACTCGAAACCGTATGTGTTCGACGAAACTAAGTGGTCGCCTTGTGAAAGAGGAAACTCCAGATGCGAAACTTAGTTCCATTTCAAACTAATTGTTCTATCCGAAACTAAGTGTTCGATACTGTGCCAGGAGAAGCGCCTGTTCTCTGAAATCTGTGGCGATACCACTCGAAACCGTTTGTGTTCGCCGAAACTAAGTGGCCGACCTTGTGAGAGAGGAAACTCCAGATGCGAAACATAGTTGCATTTTAAACTAATTGTTCTATCTGTAACAAAGTGTTCGATAATGTGCCAGGAGAAGCGCCTGTTCTCTGAAATCTGTGGCGATGCCACTCGAAACCGTATGTGTTCGACAAAATTAAGTTGTTGACCTTGTGAAAGAGGATACTCCAGATGCGAAACATAGTTCCATTTTAAACTAATTGATCTATCTGAAACTAAGTGTTCGATACTGTGCCAGGAGAAGCGCCTGTTCTCTGAAATCTGTGGCGATACCACTCGAAACCGTATGTGTTCGACGAAACTAAGTGGCCGACCTTGTGAGAGAGGAAACTCCAGCTGCGAAACATAGTTGCATTTTAAACTAATTGTTCTATCTGAAACTAAGTGTTCGATACTGTGCCAGGAGAAACTCCCGTTCTGCGAAATCTGTGGCGATACTACTCGAAACCGTATGTGTTCGACGAAACTAAGTGGCCGACCTTGTGAGAGAGGAAACTCCAGATGCGAAACATAGTTGCATTTTAAACTAATTGTTCTATCTGTAACTAAGGGTCCGATACTGTGCCAGGAGTAACACCCGTTCTGCGAAATCTGTGGCGATACTACTCGAAACCGTATGTGTTCGACGAAACTAAGTGGCCGACCTTGTGAGGGAGGAAACTCCAGATGCGAAACATAGTTGCATTTTAAACTAATTGTTCTATCTGTAACTAAGTGTCCTATACTGTGCCAGGAGAAACACCCGTTCTGCGAAATCTGTGGCGATACTACTCGAAACCGTATGTGTTCGACGAAACTAAGTGGTCGCCTTGTGAAAGAGGAAACTCCAGATGCGAAACTTAGTTCCATTTAAAACTAATTGTTCCATCTGAAACTAAGTGTTCGATAATGTGCCAGGAGAAGCGCCTGTTCTCTGAAATCTGTGGCGATGCCACTCGAAACCGTATGTGTTCGACGAAACTAAGTGGACGAGCTTGTGAGAGAGTAAGCTCCAGATGCGAAACATAGTTGCATTTTAAACTAATTGTTCTATCTGAAACTAAGTGTTCGATACTGTGCCAGGAGAAACTCCCGTTCTGCGAAATCTGTGGCGATACTACTCGAAACCGTATGTGTTCGACGAAACTAAGTGGTCGACCTTGTGAGAGAGGAAACTCCAAATGCGAAACGTATTTCCATTTTAAACTAATTATTCTAACTGAAACTAAGTGCTCGATACTGTGCCAGGAGAAGCGCCTGTTCTCTGAAATCTGTGGCGATGCCAATCGAAACCGTCTGTGTTCGACGAAACTAAGTGGCCGACCTTGTGAGAGAGGAAACTCCAGATGCGAAACATAGTTGCATTTTAAACTAATTGTTCTATCTGTAACTAAGTGTTCGATAATGTGCCAAGAGAAGCGCCTGTTCTCTGAAATCTGTGGCGATACCACTCGAAACCGTATGTGTTCGACGAAACTAAGTCGCCGACCTTGTGAGCGAGGAAACACCAGATGCGAAACATAGTTGCATTTTAAACTAATTGTTCTATCTGTAACTAAGTGTTCGATAATGTACCAGGAGAAGCGCCTGTTCTCTGAAATCTGTGGCGATACCACTCGAAACCGTATGTGTTCGACGAAACTAAGTGGCCGACCTTGTGAGAGAGGAAACTCCAGATGCGAAACATAGTTGCATTTTAAACTAATTGTTCTATCTGTAACAAAGTGTTCGATAATGTGCCAGGAGAAGCGTCTGTTCTCTGAAATCTGTGGCGATGCCACTCGAAACCGTATGTGTTCGACAAAACTAAGTTGTTGACCTTGTGAGAGAGGATACTCCAGATGCGAAACATAGTTCCGTTTTAAACTAATTGTTCTATCTGAAACTAAGTGTTCGATACTGTGCCAGGAGAAGCGCCTGTTCTCTGAAATCTGTGGCGATACCACTCGAAACCGTATGTGTTCGACGAAACTAAGTGGCCGACCATGTGAGAGAGGAAACTCCAGCTGCGAAACATAGTTGCATTTTAAACTAATTGTTCTATCTGAAACTAAGTGTTCGATACTGTGCCAGGAGAAACTCCCGTTCTGCGAAATCTGTGGCGATGCCACTCGAAACCGTATGTGTTCGACGAAACTAAGTGGTTGACCTTGTGAGAGAGGATACTCCAGATGCGAAACATAGTTCCATTTTAAACTAATTGTTCTATCCGAAACTAAGTGTTCGATACTGTGCCAGGAGAAGCGCCTGTTCTCTGAAATCTGTGGCGATACCACTCGAAACCGTATGTGTTCGACGAAACTAAGTGGCCGACCTTGTGAGAGAGGAAACTCCAGATGCGAAACATAGTTCCATTTTAAACTAATTGTTCTATCCGAAACTAAGTGTTCGATACTGTGCCAGGAGAAGCGCCTGTTCTCTGAAATCTGTGGCGATACCACTCGAAACCGTATGTGTTCGACGAAACTAAGTGGCCGACCTTGTGAGAGAGGAAACTCCAGATGCGAAACATAGTTGCATATTAAACTAATTGTTCTATCTGAAACTAAGTGTTCGATACTGTGCCAGGAGAAACTCCCGTTCTGCGAAATCTGTGGCGATACTACTCGAAACCGTATGTGTTCGACGAAACTAAGTGGTCGACCTTGTGAGAGAGGAAACTCCAAATGCGAAACGTATTTCCATTTTAAACTAATTATTCTAACTGAAACTAAGTGTTCGATACTGTGCCAGGAGAAGCGCCTGTTCTGCGAAATCTGTGGCGATACTACTCGAAACCGTATGTGTTCGACGAAACTAAGTGGCCGCCTTGTGGAAGAGGAAACTCCAGATGCAAAACTTAGTTCCATTTAAAACTAATTGTTCCATCTGAAACTAAGTGTTCGATACTGTGCCAGGAGAAGCGCCTGTTCTCTGAAATCTGTGGCGATACCACTCGAAACCGTATGTGTTCGACGAAACTAAGTGGCCGACCTTGTGAGAGAGGAAACTCCAGATGCGAAACATAGTTGCAATTGAAACTAATTGTTCTATCTGGAACTAAGTGTTCGATACTGTGCCAGGAGAAACTCCCGTTCTGCGAAATCTGTGGCGATACTACTCGAAACCGTATGTGTTCGACGAAACTAAGTTGTTGACCTTGTGAGAGAGGAAACTCCAAATGCGAAACGTATTTCCATTTTAAACTAATTATTCTAACTGAAACTAAGTGTTCGATACTGTGCCAGGAGAAGCGCCTGTTCTCTGAAATCTGTGGCGATACCACTCGAAACCGTATGTGTTCGACGAAACTAAGTGGCCGACCTTGTGAGAGAGGAAACTCCAGATGCGAAACATAGATGCATTTTAAACTAATTGTTCTATCTGTAACAAAGTGTTCGATAATGTGCCAGGAGAAGCGCCTGTTCTCTGAAATCTGTGGCGATGCCACTCGAAACCGTATGTGTTCGACAAAACTAAGTTGTTGACCTTGTGAGAGAGGATACTCCAGATGCGAAACATAGTTCCATTTTAAACTAATTGTTCTATTTGAAACTAAGTGTTCGATACTGTGCCAGGAGAAGCGCCTGTTCTCTGAAATCTGTGGCGACACCACTCGAAACCGTATGTGTTCGACGAAACTAGGTTGTTGACCTTGTGAGAGAGGAAACTCCAAATGCGAAACGTATTTCCATTTTAAACTAATTATTCTAACTGAAACTGAGTGTTCGATACTGTGCCAGGAGAAGCGCCTGTTCTCTGAAATCTGTGGCGATACCACTCGAAACCGTATGTGTTCGACGAAACTAAGTGGCCGACCTTGTGAGAGAGGAAACTCCAGCTGCGAAACATAGTTGCATTTTAAACTAATTGTTCTATCTGAAACTAAGTGTTCGATACTGTGCCAGGAGAAACTCCCGTTCTGCGAAATCTGTGGCGATACTACTCGAAACCGTATTTGTTCGACGAAACTAAGTGGCCGTACTTGTGAGAGAGGAAATTCCAGATGCGAAACATAGTTGCATTTTAAACTAATTGTTCTATCTGTAACTAAGTGTTCGATACTGTGCCAGGAGAAACTCCCGTTCTGCGAAATCTGTGGCGATACTACTCGAAACCGTATGTGTTCGACGAAACTAAGTGGTCGCCTTGTGAAAGAGGAAACTCCAGATGCGAAACTTAGTTCCATTTCAAACTAATTGTTCTATCCGAAACTAAGTGTTCGATACTGTGCCAGGAGAAGCGCCTGTTCTCTGAAATCTGTGGCGATACCACCCGAAACCGTATGTGTTCGACGAAACTAAGTGGCCGACCTTGTGAGAGTGGAAACTCCAGATGCGAAACATAGTTGCATTTTAAACTAATTGTTCTATCTGTAACTAAGTGTTCGATAATGTGCCAGGAGAAGCGCCTGTTCTCTGAAATCTGTGGCGATACCACTCGAAACCGTATGTGTTCGACGAAACTAAGTCGCCGACCTTGTGAGAGAGGAAACTCCAGATGCGAAACATAGTTGCATTTTAAACTAATTGTTCTATCTGTAACTAAGTGTTCGATAATGTGCCAGGAGAAGCGCCTGTTCTCTGAAATCTGTGGCGATACCACTCGAAACCGTATGTGTTCGACGAAACTAAGTGGCCGACCTTGTGAGAGAGGAAACTCCAGATGCGAAACATAGTTGCATTTTAAACTAATTGTTCTATCTGTAACAAAGTGTTCGATAATGTGCCAGGAGAAGCGCCTGTTCTCTGAAATCTGTGGCGATGCCACTCGAAACCGTATGTGTTCGACAAAACTAAGTTGTTGACCTTGTGAGAGAGGATACTCCAGATGCGAAACATAGTTCCATTTTAAACTAATTGTTCTATTTGAAACTAAGTGTTCGATACTGTGCCAGGAGAAGCGCCTGTTCTCTGAAATCTGTGGCGACACCACTCGAAACCGTATGTGTTCGACGAAACTAAGTGGACGAGCTTGTGAGAGAGTAAACTCCAGATGCGAAACATAGTTGCATTTTAAACTAATTGTTCTATCTGAAACTAAGTGTTCGATACTGTGCCAGGAGAAACTCCCGTTCTGCGAAATCTGTGGCGATACTACTCGAAACCGTATGTGTTCGACGAAACTAAGTGGTCGACCTTGTGAGAGAGGAAACTCCAAATGCGAAACGTAATTCAATTTTAAACTAATTATTCTAACTGAAACTAAGTGTTCGATACTGTGCCAGGAGAAGCGCCTGTTCTCTGAAATCTGTGGCGATGCCAATCGAAACCGTCTGTGTTCGACGAAACTAAGTGGCCGCCTTGTGAAAGAGGAAACTCCAGATGCGAAACATAGTTCCATTTTAAACTAATTGTTCTATCTGAAAATAAGTGTTCGATAATGTGCCAGGAGAAGCGCCTGTTCTCTGAAATCTGTGGCGATGCCACTCGAAACCGTATGTGTTCGACGAAACTAAGTGGTTGACCTTGTGAGAGAGGATACTCCAGATGCGAAACATAGTTCCATTTTAAACTAATTGTTCTATCTGTAACTAAGTGTTCGATAATGTGCCAGGAGAAGCGCCTGTTCTCTGAAATCTGTGGCGATACCACTCGAAACCGTATGTGTTCGACGAAACTAAGTGGCCGACCTTGTGAGAGAGGAAACTCCAGCTGCGAAACATAGTTGCATTTTAAACTAATTGT
Organism: Nysson spinosus; assembly: GCA_910591585.2. NCBI lineage: Eukaryota > Metazoa > Arthropoda > Insecta > Hymenoptera > Crabronidae > Nysson > Nysson spinosus. The sequence goes on from CAJUYC020000006.1 coordinate 3,929,505, forward strand.
TCTATCTGAAACTAAGTGTTCGATACTGTGCCAGGAGAAGCGCCTGTTCTCTGAAATCTGTGGCGATGCCACTCGAAACCGTATGTGTTCGACAAAACTAAGTTGTTGACCTTGTGAGAGAGGATACTCCAGATGCGAAACATAGTTCCATTTTAAACTAATTGTTCTATTTGAAACTAAGTGTTCGATACTGTGCCAGGAGAAGCGCCTGTTCTCTGAAATCTGTGGCGACACCACTCGAAACCGTATGTGTTCGACGAAACTAAGTGGCCGACCTTGTGAGAGAGGAAACTCCAGCTGCGAAACATAGTTGCATTTTAAACTAATTGTTCTATCTGAAACTAAGTGTTCGATACTGTGCCAGGAGAAACTCCCGTTCTGCGAAATCTGTGGCGATATTACTCGAAACCGTATGTGTTCGACGAAACTAAGTGGCCGACCTTGTGAGAGAGGAAACTCCAAATGCGAAACGTATTTCCATTTTAAACTAATTATTCTAACTGAAACTAAGTGTTCGATACTGTGCCAGGAGAAGCGCCTGTTCTGCGAAATCTGTGGCGATACTACTCGAAACCGTATGTGTTCGACGAAACTAAGTGGCCGCCTTGTGAAAGAGGAAACTCCAGATGCAAAACTTAGTTCCATTTAAAACTAATTGTTCTATCTGTAACTAAGTGTTCGATAATGTGCCAGGAGAAGCGCCTGTTCTCTGAAATCTGTGGCGATACCACTCGAAACCGTATGTGTTCGACGAAACTAAGTGGTCGTCTTGTGAAAGAGGAAACTCCAGATGCGAAACATAGTTCCATTTTAATCTAATTGTTCTATCTGAAACTAAGTGTTCGATAATGTGCCAGGAGAAGCGCCTGTTCTCTGAAATCTGTGGCGACACCACTCGAAACCGTAAGTGTTCGACGAAACTAAGTGGCCGACCTTGTGAAAGAGGAAACCCCACATGCGAAACATAGTTGCATTTTAAACTAATTGTTCTATCTGAAACTAAGTGTTCGATACTGTGCCAGGAGAAACTCCCGTTCTGCGAAATCTGTGGCTATACTACTCGAAACCGTATGTGTTCGACGAAACTAAGTGGTCGACCTTGTGAGAGAGGAAACTCCAAATGCGAAACGTATTTCCATTTTAAACTAATTATTCTAACTGAAACTAAGTGTTCGAAACTGTGCCAGGTGAAGCGCCTGTTGTCTGAAATCTGTGGCGATGCCAATCGAAACCGTCTGTGTTCGACGAAACTAAGTGGCCGCCTTGTGAAAGAGGAAACTCCAGATGCAAAACTTAGTTCCATTTAAAACTAATTGTTCCATCTGAAACTAAGTGTTCGATACTGTGCCAGGAGAAGCGCCTGTTCTCTGAAATCTGTGGCGATACCACTCGAAACCGTATGTGTTCGACGAAACTAAGTTGTCGCCTTGTGAAAGAGGAAACTCCAGATGCGAAACTTAGTTCCATTTAAAACTAATTGTTCCATCTGAAGCTAAGTGTTCGATACTGTGCCAGGAGAAGCGCCTGTTCTCTGAAATCTGTGGCGATGCCAATCGAAACCGTCTGTGTTCGACGAAACTAAGTGGCCGCCTTGTGAAAGAGGAAACTCCAGATGCAAAACTTAGTTCCATTTAAAACTAATTGTTCTATCTGTAACTAAGTGTTCGATAATGTGCCAGGAGAAGCGCCTGTTCTCTGAAATCTGTGGCAATACCACTCGAAACCGTATGTGTTCGACGAAACTAAGTGGCCGACCTTGTGAGAGAGGAAACTCCAGATGCGAAACATAGTTGCATTTTAAACTAATTGTTCTATCTGTAACTAAGTGTTCGATAATGTGCCAGGAGAAGCGCCTGTTCTCTGAAATCGGTGGCGATGCCACTCGAAACCGTATGTGTTCGACGAAACTAAGTGGTTGACCTTGTGAGAGAGGATACTCCAGATGCAAAACTTAGTTCCATTTAAAACTAATTGTTCTATCTGTAACTAAGTGTTCGATAATGTGCCAGGAGAAGCGCCTGTTCTCTGAAATCTGTGGCAATACCACTCGAAACCGTATGTGTTCGACGAAACTAAGTGGCCGACCTTGTGAGAGAGGAAACTCCAGATGCGAAACATAGTTGCATTTTAAACTAATTGTTCCATCTGAAACAAAGTGTTCGATACTGTGCCAGGAGAAGCGCCTGTTCTCTGAAATCTGTGGCGATACCACTCGAAACCGTACGTGTTCGACGAAACTAAGTGGTCGACCTTGTGAGAGAGGAAACTCCAGATGCGAAACTTAGTTACATTTTAAACAAATTGTTCTATCTGAAACTAAGTGTTCGATACTGTGCCAGGAGTAGCGCCTGTTCTCTGAAATCTGTGGCGATGCTACTTGAAACCGTATGTGGTCGACGAAACTAAGTGGCCGACCTTGTGAGAGAGGAAACTCCAGATGCGAAACATAGTTGCATTTTAAACTAATTGTTCCATCTGAAACAAAGTGTTCGATACTGTGCCAGGAGAAGCGCCTGTTCTCTGAAATCTGTGGCAATACCACTCGAAACCGTATGTGTTCGACGAAACTAAGTGGCCGACCTTGTGAGAGAGGAAACTCCAGATGCGAAACATAGTTGCATTTTAAACTAATTGTTCCATCTGAAACAAAGTGTTCGATACTGTGCCAGGAGAAGCGCCTGTTCTCTGAAATCTGTGGCAATACCACTCGAAACCGTATGTGTTCGACGAAACTAAGTGGCCGACCTTGTGAGAGAGGAAACTCCAGATGCGAAACATAGTTGCATTTTAAACTAATTGTTCCATCTGAAACTAAGTGTTCGATACTGTGCCAGGAGAAGCGCCTGTTCTCTGAAATCTGTGGCGATGCTACTCGAAACCGTATGTGTTCGACGAAACTAAGTGGTCGACCTTGTGAGAGAGGAAACTCCAGATGCGAAACTTAGTTACATTTTAAACAAATTGTTCTATCTGAAACTAAGTGTTCGATACTGTGCCAGGAGTAGCGCCTGTTCTCTGAAATCTGTGGCGATGCTACTTGAAACCGTATGTGGTCGACGACACTAAGTGGTCCACCTTTTGAGAGAGGAAACTCCAGATGCGAAGCAGAGTTCCATTTTAAACTAATTGTTCTATCTGATCCTAAGTGTTCGATACTGTGCCAGGAGAAGCGCCTGTTCACTGAAATGTGTGGCGATGCCAGTCGAAACCGTATGTGTTCGACGAAACTAAGTGGTCGACCTTGTGAGAGAGGATACTCCAGATGCGGAATATAGTTCCATTTTAAACTAATTGTTCTACCTGAAACTAAGTGTTCGATACTGTGCCAGGAGAAGCGCCTGTTCTCTGACATGTGTGGCGATGCTACTCGAAACCGTATGTGTTCGACGAAACTAAGTGGTCCACCTTGTGAGGGGGGAAACTCCAGATGCCAGACTTAGTTTCATTTAAAACTAATTGTTCTATCTGAAACTAAGTGTTCGATACTGTGCAAGGAGAAGCGCCTGTTCTCTGAAATCTGTGGCGATGCTACTTGTTCAGGAATTCTCGAAGTCCGGAACGTTCGATGTAGTCAAACCTGCCTGTTCTCTGAAATCTGTGGCGATGCTACTCGAAACCGTATGTGTTCGACGAAACTAAGTGGTCGACCTTCTGAGAGAGGAAACTCCAGATGCGAAACTTAGTTCCATTTTAAACTATTTGTTCTATCTGATACTAAGTGTTCGATACTGTGCCAGGAGAAGCGCCTGTTCTCTGAAATGTGTGGGGATGCTACTCGAATCCGTCTGTGTTCGACGAATCTAAATGTTCGACCTTCTGAGAGAGGAAACTCCGGATGCGAGACTTAGTACCATTTTAAACTAATTGTTCGATCGAAAACTATGTGTTCGACACTGTGCCAGGAGAAGCGCCTGTTCTCTGAAATGTTTGGCGATGCCACTCGAAACCATACGTGTTCGACGAAACTAAGTGGTTGACCTTGCGAAAGAGGAAACTTCAGATGCGAAATTTAGTTCCATTTAAAACTAATTGTTCTATCTGAAAGTGTTCGATACTGTTCCAGGAGAAGCGCCTGTTCTCTGAAATCTCTGGCGATGCCACTCGAAACCGTATGTGTTCGACGAAATTAAGTCGTCGACCTTGTGCGAAAGGAAACACCAGATGCGAAACATTGTTCCATTTTAAACTCATTGTTCTATCTGATACTAAGTGTTCGATAATGTGCCAGAACAAGCGCCAGTTCTGTGAAACCTGTGGCGATGCCACTCGAAACCGTATGTGTTCGACGAAATTAAGTCGTCGACCTTGTGCGAAAGGAAACACCAGATGCGAAACATTGTTCCATTTTAAACTAATTGTTCTATCTGAAACCAAGTGTTCGATAGTGTGCCAGGAGAACCGCCTGTTCTCTGAAATCTGTGGCGATGCCACTCGAAACCGGATATGTTCGACGAAACTAAGTGGTTGACCTTGTGAGAGATGAAACTCCAGATGCGAGACTTAGTACCATTTTAAACTAATTGTTCGATCGAAAACTATGTGTTCGACACTGTGCCAGGAGAAGCGCCTGTTCTCTGAAATGTTTGGCGATGCCACTCGAAACCATACGTGTTCGACGAAACTAAGTGGTTGACCTTGCGAAAGAGGAAACTTCAGATGCGAAATTTAGTTCCATTTAAAACTAATTGTTCTATCTGGAACCAAGTGTTCGATAGTGTGCCAGGAGGAACGCCTGTTCTCTGCAATCTGTGGCGATGCTACTCGAAACCGTATGTGTTCGACAAAACTAAGTTGTCGACCTTCTGATAGAGGAAACTCCGGATGCGAAACTTAGGTCCATTTTAAACTAATTGTTCTATCTGAAACTAAGTGTTCGATACTGTGCCAGGAGAAGCGCCTGTTCTCTGAAATCTGTGGCGATGCCACTCGAAACCGTATGTGTTCGACGATACTAAGTGGCCGACTTTGTGAGTGAGGAAACTCCAGATGCGAAACATTGTTCCATTTTAAACTAATTGTTCTATCTGATACTAAGTGTTCGATACTGTGCCAGGAGAAGCGCCTGTTCTCTGAAATCTGTGGCGATACCACTCGAAACCGTATGTGTTCGACGAAACTAAGTGGCCGACCTTGTGAGAGAGGAAACTCCAGATGCGAAACATAGTTGCATTTTAAACTAATTGTTCTATCTGTAACTAAGTGTTCGATAATGTGCCAGGAGAAGCGCCTGTTCTCTGAAATCTGTGGCGATGCCACTCGAAACCGTATGTGTTCGACGAAACTAAGTGGTTGACCTTGTGAGAGAGGATACTCCAGATGCAAAACTTAGTTCCATTTAAAACTAATTGTTCCATCTGAAACTGAGTGTTCGATACTGTGCCAGGAGAAGCGCCTGTTCTCTGAAATCTGTGGCGATGCCACTCGAAACCGTATGTGTTCGACAAAACTAAGTTGTTGACCTTGTGAGAGAGGATACTCCAGATGCGAAACATAGTTCCATTTTAAACTAATTGTTCTATCCGAAACTAAGTGTCCGATACTGTGCCAGGAGAAGCGCCTGTTCTCTGAAATCTGTGGCGATACCACTCGAAACCGTATGTGTTCGACGAAACTAAGTGGCCGACCTTGTGAGAGAGGAAACTCCAGATGCGAAACATAGTTCCATTTTAAACTAATTGTTCTATCCGAAACTAAGTGTTCGATACTGTGCCAGGAGAAGCGCCTGTTCTCTGAAATCTGTTGCGATACCACTCGAAACCGTATGTGTTCGACGAAACTAAGTGGCCGACCTTGTGAGAGAGGAAACTCCAGCTGCGAAACATAGTTGCATTTTAAACTAATTGTTCTATCTGTAACTAAGTGTTCGATACTGTGCCAGGAGAAGCGCCTGTTCTCTGAAATCTGTGGCGATGCCACTCGAAACCGTATGTGTTCGACGAAACTAAGTGGTTGACCTTGTGAGAGAGGATACTCCAGATGCAAAACTTAGTTCCATTTAAAACTAATTGTTCCATCTGAAACTGAGTGTTCGATACTGTGCCAGGAGAAGCGCCTGTTCTCTGAAATCTGTGGCGATGCCACTCGAAACCGTATGTGTTCGACAAAACTAAGTTGTTGACCTTGTGAGAGAGGATACTCCAGATGCGAAACATAGTTCCATTTTAAACTAATTGTTCTATCCGAAACTAAGTGTCCGATACTGTGCCAGGAGAAGCGCCTGTTCTCTGAAATCTGTGGCGATACCACTCGAAACCGTATGTGTTCGACGAAACTAAGTGGCCGACCTTGTGAGAGAGGAAACTCCAGATGCGAAACATAGTTCCATTTTAAACTAATTGTTCTATCCGAAACCAAGTGTTCGATAGTGTGCCAGGAGAACCGCCTGTTCTCTGAAATCTGTGGCGATGCCACTCGAAACCGGATATGTTCGACGAAACTAAGTGATTGACCTTGTGAGAGATGAAACTCCAGATGCGAGACTTAGTACCATTTTAAACTAATTGTTCGATCGAAAACTATGTGTTCGACACTGTGCCAGGAGAAGCGCCTGTTCTCTGAAATGTTTGGCGATGCCACTCGAAACCATACGTGTTCGACGAAACTAAGTGGTTGACCTTGCGAAAGAGGAAACTTCAGATGCGAAATTTAGTTCCATTTAAAACTAATTGTTCTATCTGGAACCAAGTGTTCGATAGTGTGCCAGGAGGAACGCCTGTTCTCTGCAATCTGTGGCGATGCTACTCGAAACCGTATGTGTTCGACAAAACTAAGTTGTCGACCTTCTGATAGAGGAAACTCCGGATGCGAAACTTAGGTCCATTTTAAACTAATTGTTCTATCTGAAACTAAGTGTTCGATACTGTGCCAGGAGAAGCGCCTGTTCTCTGAAATCTGTGGCGATGCCACTCGAAACCGTATGTGTTCGACGATACTAAGTGGCCGACTTTGTGAGTGAGGAAACTCCAGATGCGAAACATTGTTCCATTTTAAACTAATTGTTCTATCTGATACTAAGTGTTCGATACTGTGCCAGGAGAAGCGCCTGTTCTCTGAAATCTGTGGCGATACCACTCGAAACCGTATGTGTTCGACGAAACTAAGTGGCCGACCTTGTGAGAGAGGAAACTCCAGATGCGAAACATAGTTGCATTTTAAACTAATTGTTCTATCTGTAACTAAGTGTTCGATAATGTGCCAGGAGAAGCGCCTGTTCTCTGAAATCTGTGGCGATGCCACTCGAAACCGTATGTGTTCGACGAAACTAAGTGGTTGACCTTGTGAGAGAGGATACTCCAGATGCAAAACTTAGTTCCATTTAAAACTAATTGTTCCATCTGAAACTGAGTGTTCGATACTGTGCCAGGAGAAGCGCCTGTTCTCTGAAATCTGTGGCGATGCCACTCGAAACCGTATGTGTTCGACAAAACTAAGTTGTTGACCTTGTGAGAGAGGATACTCCAGATGCGAAACATAGTTCCATTTTAAACTAATTGTTCTATCCGAAACTAAGTGTCCGATACTGTGCCAGGAGAAGCGCCTGTTCTCTGAAATCTGTGGAGATACCACTCGAAACCGTATGTGTTCGACGAAACTAAGTGGCCGACCTTGTGAGAGAGGAAACTCCAGATGCGAAACATAGTTCCATTTTAAACTAATTGTTCTATCCGAAACTAAGTGTTCGATACTGTGCCAGGAGAAGCGCCTGTTCTCTGAAATCTGTTGCGATACCACTCGAAACCGTATGTGTTCGACGAAACTAAGTGGCCGACCTTGTGAGAGAGGAAACTCCAGCTGCGAAACATAGTTGCATTTTAAACTAATTGTTCTATCTGTAACTAAGTGTTCGATACTGTGCCAGGAGAAGCGCCTGTTCTCTGAAATCTGTGGCGATGCCACTCGAAACCGTATGTGTTCGACGAAACTAAGTGGTTGACCTTGTGAGAGAGGATACTCCAGATGCAAAACTTAGTTCCATTTAAAACTAATTGTTCCATCTGAAACTGAGTGTTCGATACTGTGCCAGGAGAAGCGCCTGTTCTCTGAAATCTGTGGCGATGCCACTCGAAACCGTATGTGTTCGACAAAACTAAGTTGTTGACCTTGTGAGAGAGGATACTCCAGATGCGAAACATAGTTCCATTTTAAACTAATTGTTCTATCCGAAACTAAGTGTCCGATACTGTGCCAGGAGAAGCGCCTGTTCTCTGAAATCTGTGGCGATACCACTCGAAACCGTATGTGTTCGACGAAACTAAGTGGCCGACCTTGTGAGAGAGGAAACTCCAGATGCGAAACATAGTTCCATTTTAAACTAATTGTTCTATCCGAAACTAAGTGTTCGATACTGTGCCAGGAGAAGCGCCTGTTCTCTGAAATCTGTGGCGATGCCACTCGAAACCATACGTGTTCGACGAAACTAAGTGGTTGACCTTGCGAAAGAGGAAACTTCAGATGCGAAATTTAGTTCCATTTAAAACTAATTGTTCTATCTGAAAGTGTTCGATACTGTTCCAGGAGAAGCGCCTGTTCTCTGAAATCTCTGGCGATGCCACTCGAAACCGTATGTGTTCGACGAAATTAAGTCGTCGACCTTGTGCGAAAGGAAACACCAGATGCGAAACATTGTTCCATTTTAAACTAATTGTTCTATCTGATACTAAGTGTTCGATAATGTGCCAGAACAAGCGCCAGTTCTGTGAAACCTGTGGCGATGCCACTCGAAACCGTATGTGTTCGACGAAATTAAGTCGTCGACCTTGTGCGAAAGGAAACACCAGATGCGAAACATTGATCCATTTTAAACTAATTGTTCTATCTGAAACCAAGTGTTCGATAGTGTGCCAGGAGAACCGCCTGTTCTCTGAAATCTGTGGCGATGCCACTCGAAACCGGATATGTTCGACGAAACTAAGTGGTTGACCTTGTGAGAGATGAAACTCCAGATGCGAGACTTAGTACCATTTTAAACTAATTGTTCGATCGAAAACTATGTGTTCGACACTGTGCCAGGAGAAGCGCCTGTTCTCTGAAATGTTTGGCGATGCCACTCGAAACCATACGTGTTCGACGAAACTAAGTGGTTGACCTTGCGAAAGAGGAAACTTCAGATGCGAAATTTAGTTCCATTTAAAACTAATTGTTCTATCTGGAACCAAGTGTTCGATAGTGTGCCAGGAGGAACGCCTGTTCTCTGCAATCTGTGGCGATGCTACTCGAAACCGTATGTGTTCGACAAAACTAAGTTGTCGACCTTCTGATAGAGGAAACTCCGGATGCGAAACTTAGGTCCATTTTAAACTAATTGTTCTATCTGAAACTAAGTGTTCGATACTGTGCCAGGAGAAGCGCCTGTTCTCTGAAATCTGTGGCGATGCCACTCGAAACCGTATGTGTTCGACGATACTAAGTGGCCGACTTTGTGAGTGAGGAAACTCCAGATGCGAAACATAGTTCCATTTTAAACTAATTGTTCTATCTGATACTAAGTGTTCGATACTGTGCCAGGAGAAGCGCCTGTTCTCTGAAATCTGTGGCGATACCACTCGAAACCGTATGTGTTCGACGAAACTAAGTGGCCGACCTTGTGAGAGAGGAAACTCCAGATGCGAAACATAGTTGCATTTTAAACTAATTGTTCTATCTGTAACTAAGTGTTCGATAATGTGCCAGGAGAAGCGCCTGTTCTCTGAAATCTGTGGCGATGCCACTCGAAACCGTATGTGTTCGACGAAACTAAGTGGTTGACCTTGTGAGAGAGGATACTCCAGATGCAAAACTTAGTTCCATTTAAAACTAATTGTTCCATCTGAAACTAAGTGTTCGATACTGTGCCAGGAGAAGCGCCTGTTCTCTGAAATCTGTGGCGATGCCACTCGAAACCGTATGTGTTCGACAAAACTAAGTTGTTGACCTTGTGAGAGAGGATACTCCAGATGCGAAACATAGTTCCATTTTAAACTAATTGTTCTATCCGAAACTAAGTGTCCGATACTGTGCCAGGAGAAGCGCCTGTTCTCTGAAATCTGTGGAGATACCACTCGAAACCGTATGTGTTCGACGAAACTAAGTGGCCGACCTTGTGAGAGAGGAAACTCCAGATGCGAAACATAGTTCCATTTTAAACTAATTGTTCTATCTGAAACTAAGTGTTCGATACTGTGCCAGGAGAAGCGCCTGTTCTCTGAAATCTGTTGCGATACCACTCGAAACCGTATGTGTTCGACGAAACTAAGTGGCCGACCTTGTGAGAGAGGAAACTCCAGCTGCGAAACATAGTTGCATTTTAAACTAATTGTTCTATCTGTAACTAAGTGTTCGATACTGTGCCAGGAGAAGCGCCTGTTCTCTGAAATCTGTGGCGATGCCACTCGAAACCGTATGTGTTCGACGAAACTAAGTGGTTGACCTTGTGAGAGAGGATACTCCAGATGCAAAACTTAGTTCCATTTAAAACTAATTGTTCCATCTGAAACTGAGTGTTCGATACTGTGCCAGGAGAAGCGCCTGTTCTCTGAAATCTGTGGCGATGCCACTCGAAACCGTATGTGTTCGACAAAACTAAGTTGTTGACCTTGTGAGAGAGGATACTCCAGATGCGAAACATAGTTCCATTTTAAACTAATTGTTCTATCCGAAACTAAGTGTCCGATACTGTGCCAGGAGAAGCGCCTGTTCTCTGAAATCTGTGGCGATACCACTCGAAACCGTATGTGTTCGACGAAACTAAGTGGCCGACCTTGTGAGAGAGGAAACTCCAGATGCGAAACATAGTTCCATTTTAAACTAATTGTTCTATCCGAAACTAAGTGTTCGATACTGTGCCAGGAGAAGCGCCTGTTCTCTGAAATCTGTTGCGATGCCACTCGAAACCATACGTGTTCGACGAAACTAAGTGGTTGACCTTGCGAAAGAGGAAACTTCAGATGCGAAATTTAGTTCCATTTAAAACTAATTGTTCTATCTGAAAGTGTTCGATACTGTTCCAGGAGAAGCGCCTGTTCTCTGAAATCTCTGGCGATGCCACTCGAAACCGTATGTGTTCGACGAAATTAAGTCGTCGACCTTGTGCGAAAGGAAACACCAGATGCGAAACATTGTTCCATTTTAAACTAATTGTTCTATCTGATACTAAGTGTTCGATAATGTGCCAGAACAAGCGCCAGTTCTGTGAAACCTGTGGCGATGCCACTCGAAACCGTATGTGTTCGACGAAATTAAGTCGTCGACCTTGTGCGAAAGGAAACACCAGATGCGAAACATTGATCCATTTTAAACTAATTGTTCTATCTGAAACCAAGTGTTCGATAGTGTGCCAGGAGAACCGCCTGTTCTCTGAAATCTGTGGCGATGCCACTCGAAACCGGATATGTTCGACGAAACTAAGTGGTTGACCTTGTGAGAGATGAAACTCCAGATGCGAGACTTAGTACCATTTTAAACTAATTGTTCGATCGAAAACTATGTGTTCGACACTGTGCCAGGAGAAGCGCCTGTTCTCTGAAATGTTTGGCGATGCCACTCGAAACCATACGTGTTCGACGAAACTAAGTGGTTGACCTTGCGAAAGAGGAAACTTCAGATGCGAAATTTAGTTCCATTTAAAACTAATTGTTCTATCTGGAATCAAGTGTTCGATAGTGTGCCAGAAGGAACGCCTGTTCTCTGCAATCTGTGGCGATGCTACTCGAAACCGTATGTGTTCGACAAAACTAAGTTGTCGACCTTCTGATAGAGGAAACTCCGGATGCGAAACTTAGGTCCATTTTAAACTAATTGTTCTATCTGAAACTAAGTGTTCGATACTGTGCCAGGAGAAGCGCCTGTTCTCTGAAATCTGTGGCGATGCCACTCGAAACCGTATGTGTTCGACGATACTAAGTGGCCGACTTTGTGAGTGAGGAAACTCCAGATGCGAAACATTGTTCCATTTTAAACTAATTGTTCTATCTGATACTAAGTGTTCGATACTGTGCCAGGAGAAGCGCCTGTTCTCTGAAATCTGTGGCGATACCACTCGAAACCGTATGTGTTCGACGAAACTAAGTGGCCGACCTTGTGAGAGAGGAAACTCCAGATGCGAAACATAGTTGCATTTTAAACTAATTGTTCTATCTGTAACTAAGTGTTCGATAATGTGCCAGGAGAAGCGCCTGTTCTCTGAAATCTGTGGCGATGCCACTCGAAACCGTATGTGTTCGACGAAACTAAGTGGTTGACCTTGTGAGAGAGGATACTCCAGATGCAAAACTTAGTTCCATTTAAAACTAATTGTTCCATCTGAAACTGAGTGTTCGATACTGTGCCAGGAGAAGCGCCTGTTCTCTGAAATCTGTGGCGATGCCACTCGAAACCGTATGTGTTCGACAAAACTAAGTTGTTGACCTTGTGAGAGAGGATACTCCAGATGCGAAACATAGTTCCATTTTAAACTAATTGTTCTATCCGAAACTAAGTGTCCGATACTGTGCCAGGAGAAGCGCCTGTTCTCTGAAATCTGTGGCGATACCACTCGAAACCGTATGTGTTCGACGAAACTAAGTGGCCGACCTTGTGAGAGAGGAAACTCCAGATGCGAAACATAGTTCCATTTTAAACTAATTGTTCTATCCGAAACTAAGTGTTCGATACTGTGCCAGGAGAAGCGCCTGTTCTCTGAAATCTGTTGCGATACCACTCGAAACCGTATGTGTTCGACGAAACTAAGTGGCCGACCTTGTGAGAGAGGAAACTCCAGCTGCGAAACATAGTTGCATTTTAAACTAATTGTTCTATCTGAAACTAAGTGTTCGATACTGTGCCAGGAGAAACTCCCGTTCTGCGAAATCTGTGGCGATACTACTCGAAACCGTATGTGTTCGACGAAACTAAGTGGCCGACCTTGTGAGAGAGGAAACTCCAGATGCGAAACATAGTTGCATTTTAAACTAATTGTTCTATCTGTAACTAAGTGTCCGATACTGTGCCAGGAGAAACTCCCGTTCTGCGAAATCTGTGGCGATACTGCTCGAAACCGTATGTGTTCGACGAAACTAAGTGGCCGACCTTGTGAGAGAGGAAACTCCAGATGCGAAACATAGTTGCATTTTAAACTAATTGTTCTATCTGTAACTAAGTGTTCGATAATGTGCCAGGAGAAGCGCCTGTTCTCTGAAATCTGTGGCGATACCACTCGAAACCGTATGTGTTCGACGAAACTAAGTCGCCGACCTTGTGAGAGAGGAAACTCCAGATACGAAACATAGTTGCATTTTAAACTAATTGTTCTATCTGTAACTAAGTGTTCGATAATGTGCCAGGAGAAGCGCCTGTTCTCTGAAATCTGTGGCGATGCCACTCGAAACCGTATGTGTTCGACGAAACTAAGTGGTTGACCTTGTGAGAGAGGATACTCCAGATGCGAAACATAGTTCCATTTTAAACTAATTGTTCTATCCGAAACTAAGTGTTCGATACTGTGCCAGGAGAAGCGCCTGTTCTCTGAAATCTGTGGCGATACCACTCGAAACCGTATGTGTTCGACGAAACTAAGTGGCCGACCTTGTGAGAGAGGAAACTCCAGATGCGAAACATAGTTCCATTTTAAACTAATTGTTCTATCCGAAACTAAGTGTTCGATACTGTGCCAGGAGAAGCGCCTGTTCTCTGAAATCTGTTGCGATACCACTCGAAACTGTATGTGTTCGACGAAACTAAGTGGCCGACCTTGTGAGAGAGGAAACTCCAGATGCGAAACATAGTTGCATTTTAAACTAATTGTTCTATCTGTAACTAAGTGTTCGATAATGTGCCAGGAGAAGCGCCTGTTCTCTGAAATCTGTGGCGATACCACTCGAAACCGTATGTGTTCGACGAAACTAAGTGGCCGACCTTGTGAGAGAGGAAACTCCAGATGCGAAACATAGTTGCATTTTAAACTAATTGTTCTATCTGAAACTAAGTGTTCGATACTGTGCCAGGAGAAACTCCCGTTCTGCGAAATCTGTGGCGATACTACTCGAAACCGTATGTGTTCGACGAAACTAAGTCGCCGACCTTGTGAGAGAGGAAACTCCAGATGCGAAACATAGTTGCATTTTAAACTAATTGTTCTATCTGTAACTAAGTGTCCGATACTGTGCCAGGAGAAACTCCCGTTCTGCGAAATCTGTGGCGATACTACTCGAAACCGTATGTGTTCGACGAAACTAAGTGGTCGCCTTGTGAAAGAGGAAACTCCAGATGCGAAACTTAGTTCCATTTAAAACTAATTGTTCCATCTGAAACTAAGTGTTCGATAATGTGCCAGGAGAAGCGCCTGTTCTCTGAAATCTGTGGCGATGCCACTCGAAACCGTATGTGTTCGACGAAACTAAGTGGACGAACTTGTGAGAGAGTAAACTCCAGATGCGAAACATAGTTGCATTTTAAACTAATTGTTCTATCTGAAACTAAGTGTTCGATACTGTGCCAGGAGAAACTCCCGTTCTGCGAAATCTGTGGCGATACTACTCGAAACCGTATGTGTTCGACGAAACTAAGTGGTCGACCTTGTGAGAGAGGAAACTCCAAATGCGAAACGTATTTCCATTTTAAACTAATTATTCTAACTGAAACTAAGTGCTCGATACTGTGCCAGGAGAAGCGCCTGTTCTCTGAAATCTGTGGCGATGCCAATCGAAACCGTCTGTGTTCGACGAAACTAAGTGGCCGCCTTGTGAAAGAGGAAACTCCAGATGCAAAACTTAGTTGCATTTTAAACTAATTGTTCTATCTGAAACTAAGTGTTCGATACTCTGCCAGGAGAAACTCCCGTTCTGCGAAATCTGTGGCGATACTACTCGAAACCGTATGTGTTCGACGAAACTAAGTGGTCGACCTTGTGAGAGAGGAAACTCCTAATGCGAAACGTATTTCCATTTTAAACTAATTCTTCTAACTGAAACTAAGTGCTCGATACTGTGCCAGGAGAAGCGCCTGTTCTCTGAAATCTGTGGCGATGCCAATCGAAACCGTCTGTGTTCGACGAAACTAAGTGGCCGCCTTGTGAAAGAGGAAACTCCAGATGCAAAACTTAGTTCCATTTAAAACTAATTGTTCCATCTGAAACTAAGTGTTCGATACTGTGCCAGGAGAAGCGCCTGTTCTCTGAAATCTGTGGCGATACCACTCGAAACCGTATGTGTTCGACGAAACTAAGTGGCCGACCTTGTGAGAGAGGAAACTCCAGATGCGAAACATAGTTGCATTTTAAACTAATTGTTCTATCTGTAACTAAGTGTTCGATAATGTGCCAGGAGAAGCGCCTGTTCTCTGAAATCTGTGGCGATACCACTCGAAACCGTATGTGTTCGACGAAACTAAGTGGCCGACCTTGTGAGAGAGGAAACTCCAGATGCGAAACATAGTTGCATTTTAAACTAATTGTTCTATCTGTAACTAAGTGTTCGATAATGTGCCAGGAGAAGCGCCTGTTCTCTGAAATCTGTGGCGATGCCACTCGAAACCGTATGTGTTCGACGAAACTAAGTGGCCGACCTTGTGAGAGAGGAAACTCCAGATGAGAAACATAGTTGCATTTTAAACTAATTGTTCTATCTGTAACTAAGTGTCCGATACTGTGCCAGGAGAAACTCCCGTTCTGCGAAATCTGTGGCGATACTACTCGAAACCGTATGTGTTCGACGAAACTAAGTGGTCGCCTTGTGAAAGAGGAAACTCCAGATGCGAAACTTGGTTCCATTTAAAACTAATTGTTCCATCTGAAACTAAGTGTTCGATACTGTGCCAGGAGAAGCGCCTGTTCTCTGAAATCTGTGGCGATACCACTCGAAACCGTATGTGTTCGACGAAACTAAGTGGCCGACCTTGTGAGAGAGGAAACTCCAGATGCGAAACATAGTTGCATTTTAAACTAATTGTTCTATCTGTAACAAAGTGTTCGATAATGTGCCAGGAGAAGCGCCTGTTCTCTGAAATCTGTGGCGATACCACTCGAAACCGTATGTGTTCGACGAAACTAAGTGGCCGACCTTGTGAGAGAGGAAACTCCAGATGCGAAACATAGTTGCATTTTAAACTAATTGTTCTATCTGTAACTAAGTGTTCGATAATGTGCCAGGAGAAGCGCCTGTTCTCTGAAATCTGTGGCGATGCCACTCGAAACCGTATGTGTTCGACGAAACTAAGTGGCCGACCTTGTGAGAGAGGAAACTCCAGATGAGAAACATAGTTGCATTTTAAACTAATTGTTCTATCTGTAACTAAGTGTCCGATACTGTGCCAGGAGAAACTCCCGTTCTGCGAAATCTGTGGCGATACTACTCGAAACCGTATGTGTTCGACGAAACTAAGTGGTCGCCTTGTGAAAGAGCAAACTCCAGATGCGAAACTTAGTTCCATTTAAAACTAATTTTTCCATCTGAAACTAAGTGTTCGATAATGTGCCAGGAGAAGCGCCTGTTCTCTGAAATCTGTGGAGATGCCACTCGAAACCGTATGTGTTCGACGAAACTAAGTGGACGAGCTTGTGAGAGAGTAAACTCCAGATGCGAAACATAGTTGCATTTTAAACTAATTGTTCTATCTGAAACTAAGTGGTCGATACTGTGCCAGGAGAAACTCCCGTTCTGCGAAATCTGTGGCGATACTACTCGAAACCGTATGTGTTCGACGAAACTAAGTGGTCGACCTTGTGAGAGAGGAAACTCCAAATGCGAAACGTATTTCCATTTTAAACTAATTATTCTAACTGAAACTAAGTGCTCGATACTGTGCCAGGAGGAGCGCCTGTTCTCTGAAATCTGTGGCGATGCCAATCGAAACCGTCTGTGTTCGACGAAACTAAGTGGCCGCCTTGTGAAAGAGGAAACTCCAGATGCAAAACTTAGTTCCATTTAAAACTAATTGTTCCATCTGAAACTAAGTGTTCGATACTCTGCCAGGAGAAGCGCCTGTTCTCTGAAATCTGTGGCGATACCACTCGAAACCGTATGTGTTCGACGAAACTAAGTGGCCGACCTTGTGAGAGAGGAAACTCCAGATGCGAAACATAGTTGCATTTTAAACTAATTGTTCTATCTGTAACTAAGTGTTCGATAATGTGCCAGGAGAAGCGCCTGTTCTCTGAAATCTGTGGCGATACCACTCGAAACCGTATGTGTTCGACGAAACTAAGTGGCCGACCTTGTGAGAGAGGAAACTCCAGATGCGAAACATAGTTGCATTTTAAACTAATTGTTCTATCTGTAACTAAGTGTTCGATAATGTGCCAGGAGAAGCGCCTGTTCTCTGAAATCTGTGGCGATGCCACTCGAAACGGTATGTGTTCGACGAAACTAAGTGGCCGACCTTGTGAGAGAGGAAACTCCAGATGCGAAACATAGTTGCATTTTAAACTAATTGTTCTATCTGAAACTAAGTGTTCGATACTGTGCCAGGAGAAACTCCCGTTCTGCGAAATCTGTGGCGATACTACTCGAAACCGTATGTGTTCGACGAAACTAAGTGGTCGACCTTGTGAGAGAGGAAACTCCAAATGCGAAACGTATTTCCATTTTAAACTAATTATTCTAACTGAAACTAAGTGTTCGATACTGTGCCAGGAGAAGCGCCTGTTCTCTGAAATCTGTGGGGATGCCAATCGAAACCATCTGTGTTCGACGAAACTAAGTGGCCGCCTTGTGAAAGAGGAAACTCCAGATGCAAAACTTAGTTCCATTTAAAACTAATTGTTCCATCTGAAACTAAGTGTTCGATACTGTGCCAGGAGAAGCGCCTGTTCTCTGAAATCTGTGGCAATACCACTCGAAACCGTATGTGTTCGACGAAACTAAGTGGCCGACCTTGTGAGAGAGGAAACTCCAGATGCGAAACATAGTTGCATTTGAAACTAATTGTTCTATCTGGAACTAAGTGTTCGATACTGTGCCAGGAGAAACTCCCGTTCTGCGAAATCTGTGGCGATACTACTCGAAACCGTATGTGTTCGACGAAACTAAGTTGTTGACCTTGTGAGAGAGGAAAGTCCAAATGCGAAACGTATTTCCATTTTAAACTAATTATTCTAACTGAAACTAAGTGTTCGATACTGTGCCAGGAGAAGCGCCTGTTCTCTGAAATCTGTGGCGATACCACTCGAAACCGTATGTGTTCGACGAAACTAAGTGGCCGACCTTGTGAGAGAGGAAACTCCAGCTGCGAAACATAGTTGCATTTTAAACTAATTGTTCTATCTGAAACTAAGTGTTCGAAACTGTGCCAGGAGAAACTCCCGTTCTGCGAAATCTGTGGCGATACTACTCGAAACCGTATTTGTTCGACGAAACTAAGTGGCCGACCTTGTGAGAGAGGAAATTCCAGATGCGAAACATAGTTGCATTTTAAACTAATTGTTCTATCTGTAACTAAGTGTTCGATAATGTGCCAGGAGAAACTCCCGTTCTGCGAAATCTGTGGCGATACTACTCGAAACCGTATGTGTTCGACGAAACTAAGTGGCCGACCTTGTGAGAGAGGAAACTCCAGATGCGAAACATAGTTGCATTTTAAACTAATTGTTGTATCTGTAACTAAGTGTTCGATAATGTGCCAGGAGAAGCGCCTGTTCTCTGAAATCTGTGGCGATTCCACTCGAAACCGTATGTGTTCGACGAAACTAAGTGGCCGACCTTGTGAGAGAGGAAACTCCAGATGCGAAACATAGTTGCATTTTAAACTAATTGTTCTATCTGTAACTAAGTGTCCGATACTGTGCCAGGAGAAACTCCCGTTCTGCGAAATCTGTGGCGATACTACTCGAAACCGTATGTGTTCGACGAAACTAAGTGGCCGACCTTGTGAGAGAGGAAACTCCAGATGCGAAACATAGTTGCATTTTAAACTAATTGTTCTATCTGTAACTAAGTGTTCGATAATGTGCCAGGAGAAGCGCCTGTTCTCTGAAATCTGTGGCGATACCACTCGAAACCGTATGTGTTCGACGAAACTAAGTCGCCGAGCTTGTGAGAGAGGAAACTCCAGATACGAAACATAGTAGCATTTTAAACTAATTGTTCTATCTGTAACTAAGTGTTCGATAATGTGCCAGGAGAAGCGCCTGTTCTCTGAAATCTGTGGCGATACCACTCGAAACCGTATGTGTTCGACGAAACTAAGTGGCCGACCTTGTGAGAGAGGAAACTCCAGCTGCGAAACATAGTTGCATTTTAAACTAATTGTTCTATCTGTAACTAAGTGTTCGATAATGTGCCAGGAGAAGCGCCTGTTCTCTGAAATCTGTGGCGATACCACTCGAAACCGTATGTGTTCGACGAAACTAAGTGGCCGACCTTGTGAGAGAGGAAACTCCAGATGCGAAACATAGTTGCATTTTAAACTAATTGTTCTATCTGTAACTAAGTGTTCGATAATGTGCCAGGAGAAGCGCCTGTTCTCTGAAATCTGTGGCGATACCACTCGAAACCGTATGTGTTCGACGAAACTAAGTGGCCGACCTTGTGAGAGAGGAAACTCCAGATGCGAAACATAGTTGCATTTTAAACTAATTGTTCTATCTGTAACAAAGTGTTCGATAATGTGCCAGGAGAAGCGCCTGTTCTCTGAAATCTGTGGCGATGCCACTCGAAACCGTATGTGTTCGACAAAACTAAGTTGTTGACCTTGTGAGAGAGGATACTCCAGATGCGAAACTTAGTTCCATTTTAAACTAATTGTTCTATCTGAAACTAAGTGTTCGATACTGTGCCAGGAGAAGCGCCTGTTCTCTGAAATCTGTGGCGATACCACTCGAAACCGTATGTGTTCGACGAAACTAAGTGGCCGACCTTGTGAGAGAGGAAACTCCAGCTGCGAAACATAGTTGCATTTTAAACTAATTGTTCTATCTGAAACTAAGTGTTCGATACTGTGCCAGGAGAAACTCCCGTTCTGCGAAATCTGTGGCGATACTACTCGAAACCGTATGTGTTCGACGAAACTAAGTGGCCGACCTTGTGAGAGAGGAAACTCCAGATGAGAAACATAGTTCCATTTTAAACTAATTGTTCTATCTGTAACTAAGTGTCCGATACTGTGCCAGGAGAAACTCCCGTTCTGCGAAATCTTTGGCGATACTACTCGATACCGTATGTGTTCGACGAAACTAAGTGGTCGCCTTGTGAAAGAGGAAACTCCAGATGCGAAACTTAGTTCCATTTAAAACTAATTGTTCCATCTGAAACTAAGTGTTCGATAAGGTGCCAGGAGAAGCGCCTGTTCTCTGAAATCTGTGGCGATGCCACTCGAAACCGTATGTGTTCGACAAAACTAAGTGGACGAGCTTGTGAGAGAGTAAACTCCAGATGCGAAACATAGTTGCATTTTAAACTAATTGTTCTATCTGAAACTAAGTGTTCGATACTGTGCCAGGAGAAACTCCCGTTCTGCGAAATCTGTGGCGATACTACTCGAAACCGTATGTGTTCGACGAAACTAAGTGGTCGACCTTGTGAGAGAGGAAACTCCAAATGCGAAACGTATTTCCATTTTAAACTAATTATTCTAACTGAAACTAAGTGCTCGATACTGCGCCAGGAGAAGCGCCTGTTCTCTGAAATCTGTGGCGATGCCAATCGAAACCGTCTGTGTTCGACGAAACTAAGTGGCCGCCTTGTGAAAGAGGAAACTCCAGATGCAAAACTTAGTTCCATTTAAAACTAATTGTTCCATCTGAAACTAAGTGTTCGATACTGTGCCAGGAGAAGCGCCTGTTCTCTGAAATTTGTGGCGATACCACTCGAAACCGTATGTGTTCGACGAAACTAAGTGGCCGACCTTGTGAGAGAGGAAACTCCAGATGCGAAATATAGTTGCATTTTAAACTAATTGTTCTATCTGTAACTAAGTGTTCGATAATGTGCCAGGAGAAGCGCCTGTTCTCTGAAATCTGTGGCGATACCACTCGAAACCGTATGTGTTCGACGAAACTAAGTGGCCGACCTTGTGAGAGAGGAAACTCCAGATGCGAAACATAGTTGCATTTTAAACTAATTGTTCTATCTGTAACTAAGTGTTCGATAATGTGCCAGGAGAAGCGCCTGTTCTCTGAAATCTGTGGTGATGCCACTCGAAACCGTATGTGTTCGACGAAACTAAGTGGTTGACCTTGTGAGAGAGGATACTCCAGATGCGAAACATAGTTCCATTTTAAACTAATTGTTCTATCCGAAACTAAGTGTTCGATACTGTGCCAGGAGAAGCGCCTGTTCTCTGAAATCTGTGGCGATACCACTCGAAACCGTATGTGTTCGACGAAACTAAGTGGCCGACCTTGTGAGAGAGGAAATTCCAGATGCGAAACATAGTTGCATTTTAAACTAATTGTTCTATCTGTAACTAAGTGTTCGATACTGTGCCAGGAGAAACTCCCGTTCTGCGAAATCTGTGGCCATACTACTCGAAACCGTATGTGTTCGACGAAACTAAGTGGTCGCCTTGTGAAAGAGGAAACTCCAGATGCGAAACTTAGTTCCATTTCAAACTAATTGTTCTATCCGAAACTAAGTGTTCGATACTGTGCCAGGAGAAGCGCCTGTTCTCTGAAATCTGTGGCGATACCACTCGAAACCGTATGTGTTCGACGAAACTAAGTGGCCGACCTTGTGAGAGAGGAAACTCCAGATGCGAAACATAGTTGCATTTTAAACTAATTGTTCTATCTGTAACTAAGTGTTCGATAATGTGCCAGGAGAAGCGCCTGTTCTCTGAAATCTGTGGCGATACCACTCGAAACCGTATGTGTTCGACGAAACTAAGTCGCCGACCTTGTGAGAGAGGAAACTCCAGATGCGAAACATAGTTGCATTTTAAACTAATTGTTCTATCTGTAACTAAGTGTTCGATAATGTGCCAGGAGAAGCGCCTGTTCTCTGAAATCTGTGGCGATACCACTCGAAACCGTATGTGTTCGACGAAACTAAGTGGCCGACCTTGTGAGAGAGGAAACTCCAGATGCGAAACATAGTTGCATTTTAAACTAATTGTTCTATCTGTAACAAAGTGTTCGATAATGTGCCAGGAGAAGCGCCTGTTCTCTGAAATCTGTGGCGATGCCACTCGAAACCGTATGTGTTCGACAAAACTAAGTTGTTGACCTTGTGAGAGAGGATACTCCAGATGCGAAACATAGTTCCATTTTAAACTAATTGTTCTATCTGAAACTAAGTGTTCGATACTGTGCCAGGAGAAGCGCCTGTTCTCGGAAATCTGTGGCGATACCACTCGAAACCGTATGTGTTCGACGAAACTAAGTGGCCGACCTTGTGAGAGAGGAAACTCCAGCTGCGAAACATAGTTGCATTTTAAACTAATTGTTCTATCTGAAACTAAGTGTTCGATACTGTGCCAGGAGAAACTCCCGTTCTGCGAAATCTGTGGCGATACTACTCGAAACCGTATGTGTTCGACGAAACTAAGTGGCCGACCTTGTGAGAGAGGAAACTCCAGATGCGAAACATAGTTGCATTTTAAACTAATTGTTCTATCTGTAACTAAGTGTCCGATACTGTGCCAGGAGAAACACCCGTTCTGCGAAATCTGTGGCGATACTACTCGAAACCGTATGTGTTCGACGAAACTAAGTGGTCGCCTTGTGAAAGAGTAAACTCCAGATGCGAAACATAGTTGCATTTTAAACTAATTGTTCTATCTGAAACTAAGTGTTCGATACTGTGCCAGGAGAAACTCCCGTTCTGCGAAATCTGTGGCGATACTACTCGAAACCGTATGTGTTCGACGAAACTAAGTGGTCGACCTTGTGAGAGAGGAAACTCCAAATGCGAAACGTATTTCCATTTTAAACTAATTATTCTAACTGAAACTAAGTGCTCGATACTGTGCCAGGAGAAGCGCCTGTTCTCTGAAATCTGTGGCGATGCCAATCGAAACCGTCTGTGTTCGACGAAACTAAGTGGCCGACCTTGTGAGAGAGGAAACTCCAGATGCGAAACATAGTTGCATTTTAAACTAATTGTTCTATCTGAAACTAAGTGTTCGATACTGTGCCAGGAGAAACTCCCGTTCTGCGAAATCTGTGGCGATGCCACTCGAAACCGTATGTGTTCGACGAAACTAAGTGGTTGACCTTGTGAGAGAGGATACTCCAGATGCGAAACATAGTTCCATTTTAAACTAATTGTTCTATCCGAAACTAAGTGTTCGCTACTGTGCCAGGAGAAGCGCCTGTTCTCTGAAATCTGTGGCGATACCACTCGAAACCGTATGTGTTCGACGAAACTAAGTGGCCGACCTTGTGAGAGAGGAAACTCCAGATGCGAAACATAGTTGCATTTTAAACTAATTGTTCTATCTGAAACTAAGTGTTCGATACTGTGCCAGGAGAAACTCCCGTTCTGCGAAATCTGTGGCGATACTACTCGAAACCGTATGTGTTCGACGAAACTAAGTGGTCGACCTTGTGAGAGAGGAAACTCCAAATGCGAAACGTATTTCCATTTTAAACTAATTATTCTAACTGAAACTAAGTGTTCGATACTGTGCCAGGAGACGCGCCTGTTCTCTGAAATCTGTGGGGATGCCAATCGAAACCGTGTGTGTTCGACGAAACTAAGTGGCCGCCTTGTGAAAGAGGAAACTCCAGATGCAAAACTTAGTTCCATTTAAAACTAATTGTTCCATCTGAAACTAAGTGTTCCATACTGTGCCAGGAGAAGCGCCTGTTCTCTGAAATCTGTGGCGATACCACTCGAAACCGTATGTGTTCCACGAAACTAAGTGGCCGACCTTGTGAGAGAGGAAACTCCAGATGCGAAACATAGTTGCATTTTAAACTAATTGTTCTATCTGTAACTAAGTGTTCGATAATGTGCCAGGAGAAGCGCCTGTTCTCTGAAATCTGTGGCGATACCACTCGAAACCGTATGTGTTCGACGATTCTAAGTGGTCGACCTTGTGAGAGAGGAAACTCCAGATGCGAAACATAGTTGCATTTTAAACTAATTGTTCTATCTGTAACTAAGTGTTCGATACTGTGCCAGGAGAAACTCCCGTTCTGCGAAATCTGTGGCGATACTACTCGAAACCGTATGTGTTCGACGAAACTAAGTGGCCGACCTTGTGAGAGAGGAAACTCCAGATGCGAAACATAGTTGCATTTTAAACTAATTGTTCTCTCTGTAACTAAGTGTTCGATACTGTGCCAGGAGAAAATCCCGTTCTGCGAAATCTGTGGCGATACTACTCGAAACCGTATGTGTTCGACGAAACTAAGTGGTCGCCTTGTGAAAGAGGAAACTCCAGATGCGAAACATAGTTGCATTCTAAACTAATTGTTCCATCTGAAACTAAGTGTTCGATAATGTGCCAGGAGAAGCGCCTGTTCTCTGAAATCTGTGGAGATGCCACTCGAAACCGTATGTGTCCGACGAAACTAAGTGGTTGACCTTGTGAGAGAGGATACTCCAGATGCGAAACATAGTTCCATTTTAAACTAATTGTTCTATCTGAAACTAAGTGTTCGATACTGTGCCAGGAGAAGCGCATGTTCTCTGAAATCTGTGGCGATACCACTCGAAACCGTATGTGTTCGACGAAACTAAGTGGACGAGCTTGTGAGAGAGTAAACTCCAGATGCGAAACATAGTTGCATTTTAAACTAATTGTTCTATCTGAAACTAAGTGTTCGATACTGTGCCAGGAGAAACTCCCGTTCTGCGAAATCTGTGGCGATACTACTCGAAACCGTATGTGTTCGACGAAACTAAGTGGTCGACCTTGTGAGAGAGGAAACTCCAAATGCGAAACGTGTTTCCATTTTAAACTAATTATTCTAACTGAAACTAAGTGTTCGATACTGTGCCAGGAGAAGCGCCTGTTCTCTGAAATCTGTGGCGATGCCAATCGAAACCGTCTGTGTTCGACGAAGCTAAGTGGCCGCCTTGTGAAAGAGGAAACTCCAGATGCGAAACATAGTTCCATTTTAGACTAATTGTTCTATCTGAAAATAAGTGTTCGATAATGTGCCAGGAGAAGCGCCTGTTCTCTGAAATCTGTGGCGATGCCACTCGAAACCGTATGTGTTCGACGAAACTAAGTGGCCGACCTTGTGAGAGAGGAAACTCCAGCTGCGAAACATAGTTGCATTTTAAACTAATTGTTCTATCTGAAACTAAGTGTTCCATACTGTGCCAGGAGAAACTCCCGTTCTGCGAAATCTGTGGCGATACTACTCGAAACCGTATTTGTTCGACGAAACTAAGTGGCCGACCTTGTGAGAGAGGAAATTCCAGATGCGAAACATAGTTGCATTTTAAACTAATTGTTCTATCTGTAACTAAGTGTTCGATACTGTGCCAGGAGAAACTCCCGTTCTGCGAAATCTGTGGCGATACTACTCGAAACCGTATGTGTTCGACGAAAAAAAGTGGTCGAAATTGTGAGAGAGGAAACTCCAAATGCGAAACGTATTTCCATTTTAAACTAATTATTCTAACTGAAACTAAGTGTTCGATACTGTGCCAGCAGAAGCGCCTGTTCTCTGAAATCTGTGGCGATGCCACTCGAAACCGTATGTGTTCGACAAAACTAAGTTGTTGACCTTGTGAGAGAGGAAACTCCAAATGCGAAACGTATTTCCATTTTAAACTAATTATTCTAACTGAAACTAAGTGCTCGATACTGTGCCAGGAGAAGCGCCTGTTCTCGGAAATCTGTGGCGATACCACTCGAAACCGTATGTGTTCGACGAAACTAAGTGGCCGACCTTTTGAGAGAGGAAACTCCAGCTGCGAAACATAGTTGCATTTTAAACTAATTGTTCTATCTGAAAC
The DNA here is from genome assembly GCA_910591585.2 of Nysson spinosus. NCBI lineage: Eukaryota > Metazoa > Arthropoda > Insecta > Hymenoptera > Crabronidae > Nysson > Nysson spinosus. Next base: position 3,955,304 of record CAJUYC020000006.1, read on the forward strand.
TAAGTGTTCGATACTGTGCCAGGAGAAACTCCCGTTCTGCGAAATCTGTGGCGATACTACTCGAAACCGTATGTGTTCGACGAAACTAAGTGGCCGACCTTGTGAGAGAGGAAACTCCAGATGCGAAACTTAGTTGCATTTTAAACTAATTGTTCTATCTGTAACTAATTGTCCGATACTGTGCCAGGAGAAACACCCGTTCTGCGAAATCTGTGGCGATACTACTCGAAACCGTATGTGTTCGACGAAACTAAGTGGTCGCCTTGTGAAAGAGTAAACTCCAGATGCGAAACATAGTTGCATTTTAAACTAATTGTTCTATCTGAAACTAAGTGTTCGATACTGTGCCAGGAGAAACTCCCGTTCTGCGAAATCTGTGGCGATACTACTCGAAACCGTATGTGTTCGACGAAACTAAGTGGTCGACCTTGTGAGAGAGGAAACTCCAAATGCGAAACGTATTTCCATTTTAAACTAATTATTCTAACTGAAACTAAGTGCTCGATACTGTGCCAGGAGAAGCGCCTGTTCTCTGAAATCTGTGGCGATGCCAATCGAAACCGTCTGTGTTCGACGAAACTAAGTGGCCGACCTTGTGAGAGAGGAAACTCCAGATGCGAAACATAGTTGCATTTTAAACTAATTGTTCTATCTGAAACTAAGTGTTCGATACTGTGCCAGGAGAAACTCCCGTTCTGCGAAATCTGTGGCGATGCCACTCGAAACCGTATGTGTTCGACGAAACTAAGTGGTTGACCTTGTGAGAGAGGATACTCCAGATGCGAAACATAGTTCCATTTTAAACTAATAGTTCTATCCGAAACTAAGTGTTCGATACTGTGCCAGGAGAAGCGCCTGTTCTCTGAAATCTGTGGCGATACCACTCGAAACCGTATGTGTTCGACGAAACTAAGTGGCCGACCTTGTGAGAGAAGAAACTCCAGATGCGAAACATAGTTGCATTTTAAACTAATTGTTCTATCTGAAACTAAGTGTTCGATACTGTGCCAGGAGAAACTCCCGTTCTGCGAAATCTGTGGCGATACTACTCGAAACCGTATGTGTTCGACGAAACTAAGTGGTCGACCTTGTGAGAGAGGAAACTCCAAATGCGAAACGTATTTCCATTTTAAACTAATTATTCTAACTGTAACTAAGTGTTCGATACTGTGCCAGGAGAAGCGCCTGTTCTCTGAAATCTGTGGGGATGCCAATCGAAACCGTCTGTGTTCGACGAAACTAAGTGGCCGCCTTGTGAAAGAGGAAACTCCAGATGCAAAACTTAGTTCCATTTAAAACTAATTGTTCCATCTGAAACTAAGTGTTCCATACTGTGCCAGGAGAAGCGCCTGTTCTCTGAAATCTGTGGCGATACCACTCGAAACCGTATGTGTTCGACGAAACTAAGTGGCCGACCTTGTGAGAGAGGAAACTCCAGATGCGAAACATAGTTGCATTTTAAACTAATTGTTCTATCTGTAACTAAGTGTTCGATAATGTGCCAGGAGAAGCGCCTGTTCTCTGAAATCTGTGGCGATGCCACTCGAAACCGTATGTGTTCGACAAAACTAAGTTGTTGACCTTGTGAGAGAGGAAACTCCAGATGCGAAACATAGTTGCATTTTAAACTAATTGTTCTATCTGTAACTAAGTGTTCGATAATGTGCCAGGAGAAGCGCCTGTTCTCTGAAATCTGTGGCGATACCACTCGAAACCGTATGTGTTCGACGAAACTAAGTGGCCGACCTTGTGAGAGAGGAAATTCCAAATGCGAAACATAGTTGCATTTTAAACTAATTGTTCTATCTGTAACTAAGTGTTCGATACTGTGCCAGGAGAAACTCCCGTTCTGCGAAATCTGTGGCGATACTACTCGAAACCGTATGTGTTCGACGAAAAAAAGTGGTCGAAATTGTGAGAGAGGAAACTCCAAATGCGAAACGTATTTCCATTTTAAACTAATTATTCTAACTGAAACTAAGTGTTCGATACTGTGCCAGGAGAAGCGCCTGTTCTCTGAAATCTGTGGCGATGCCACTCGAAACCGTATGTGTTCGACAAAACTAAGTTGTTGACCTTGTGAGAGAGGAAACTCCAAATGCGAAACGTATTTCCATTTTAAACTAATTATTCTAACTGAAACTAAGTGCTCGATACTGTGCCAGGAGAAGCGCCTGTTCTCGGAAATCTGTGGCGATACCACTCGAAACCGTATGTGTTCGACGAAACTAAGTGGCCGACCTTGTGAGAGAGGAAACTCCAGCTGCGAAACATAGTTGCATTTTAAACTAATTGTTCTATCTGAAACTAAGTGTTCGATACTGTGCCAGGAGAAACTCCCGTTCTGCGAAATCTGTGGCGATACTACTCGAAACCGTATGTGTTCGACGAAACTAAGTGGCCGACCTTGTGAGAGAGGAAACTCCAGATGCGAAACTTAGTTGCATTTTAAACTAATTGTTCTATCTGTAACTAAGTGTCCGATACTGTGCCAGGAGAAACACCCGTTCTGCGAAATCTGTGGCGATACTACTCGAAACCGTATGTGTTCGACGAAACTAAGTGGTCGCCTTGTGAAAGAGTAAACTCCAGATGCGAAACATAGTTGCATTTTTAACTAATTGTTCTATCTGAAACTAAGTGTTCGATACTGTGCCAGGAGAAACTCCCGTTCTGCGAAATCTGTGGCGATGCCACTCGAAACCGTATGTGTTCGACGAAACTAAGTGGTTGACCTTGTGAGAGAGGATACTCCAGATGCGAAACATAGTTCCATTTTAAACTAATTGTTCTATCCGAAACTAAGTGTTCGATACTGTGCCAGGAGAAGCGCCTGTTCTCTGAAATCTGTGGCGATACCACTCGAAACCGTATGTGTTCGACGAAACTAAGTGGCCGACCTTGTGAGAGAAGAAACTCCAGATGCGAAACATAGTTGCATTTTAAACTAATTGTTCTATCTGAAACTAAGTGTTCGATACTGTGCCAGGAGAAACTCCCGTTCTGCGAAATCTGTGGCGATACTACTCGAAACCGTATGTGTTCGACGAAACTAAGTGGTCGACCTTGTGAGAGAGGAAACTCCAAATGCGAAACGTATTTCCATTTTAAACTAATTATTCTAACTGTAACTAAGTGTTCGATACTGTGCCAGGAGAAGCGCCTGTTCTCTGAAATCTGTGGGGATGCCAATCGAAACCGTCTGTGTTCGACGAAACTAAGTGGCCGCCTTGTGAAAGAGGAAACTCCAGATGCAAAACTTAGTTCCATTTAAAACTAATTGTTCCATCTGAAACTAAGTGTTCCATACTGTGCCAGGAGAAGCGCCTGTTCTCTGAAATCTGTTGCGATACCACTCGAAACCGTATGTGTTCGACGAAACTAAGTGGCCGACCTTGTGAGAGAGGAAACTCCAGATGCGAAACATAGTTGCATTTTAAACTAATTGTTCTATCTGTAACTAAGTGTTCGATAATGTGCCAGGAGAAGCGCCTGTTCTCTGAAATCTGTGGCGATACCACTCGAAACCGTATGTGTTCGACGATTCTAAGTGGTCGACCTTGTGAGAGAGGAAACTCCAGATGCGAAACATAGTTGCATTTTAAACTAATTGTTCTATCTGTAACTAAGTGTTCGATACTGTGCCAGGAGAAACTCCCGTTCTGCGAAATCTGTGGCGATACTACTCGAAACCGTATGTGTTCGACGAAACTAAGTGGCCGACCTTGTGAGAGAGGAAACTCCAGATGCGAAACATAGTTGCATTTTAAACTAATTGTTCTCTCTGTAACTAAGTGTTCGATACTGTGCCAGGAGAAAATCCCGTTCTGCGAAATCTGTGGCGATACTACTCGAAACCGTATGTGTTCGACGAAACTAAGTGGTCGCCTTGTGAAAGAGGAAACTCCAGATGCGAAACATATTTCCATTTTAAACTAATTGTTCCATCTGAAACTAAGTGTTCGATAATGTGCCAGGAGAAGCGCCTGTTCTCTGAAATCTGTGGAGATGCCACTCGAAACCGTATGTGTTCGACGAAACTAAGTGGTTGACCTTGTGAGAGAGGATACTCCAGATGCGAAACATAGTTCCATTTTAAACTAATTGTTCTATCTGAAACTAAGTGTTCGATACTGTGCCAGGAGAAGCGCATGTTCTCTGAAATCTGTGGCGATACCACTCGAAACCGTATGTGTTCGACGAAACTAAGTGGACGAGCTTGTGAGAGAGTAAACTCCAGATGCGAAACATAGTTGCATTTTAAACTAATTGTTCTCTCTGTAACTAAGTGTTCGATACTGTGCCAGGAGAAAATCCCGTTCTGCGAAATCTGTGGCGATACTACTCGAAACCGTATGTGTTCGACGAAACTAAGTGGTCGCCTTGTGAAAGAGGAAACTCCAGATGCGAAACATATTTCCATTTTAAACTAATTGTTCCATCTGAAACTAAGTGTTCGATAATGTGCCAGGAGAAGCGCCTGTTCTCTGAAATCTGTGGAGATGCCACTCGAAACCGTATGTGTTCGACGAAACTAAGTGGTTGACCTTGTGAGAGAGGATACTCCAGATGCGAAACATAGTTCCATTTTAAACTAATTGTTCTATCTGAAACTAAGTGTTCGATACTGTGCCAGGAGAAGCGCATGTTCTCTGAAATCTGTGGCGATACCACTCGAAACCGTATGTGTTCGACGAAACTAAGTGGACGAGCTTGTGAGAGAGTAAACTCCAGATGCGAAACATAGTTGCATTTTAAACTAATTGTTCTATCTGAAACTAAGTGTTCGATACTGTGCCAGGAGAAACTCCCGTTCTGCGAAATCTGTGGCGATACTACTCGAAACCGTATGTGTTCGACGAAACTAAGTGGTCGACCTTGTGAGAGAGGAAACTCCAAATGCGAAACGTGTTTCCATTTTAAACTAATTATTCTAACTGAAACTAAGTGTTCGATACTGTGCCAGGAGAAGCGCCTGTTCTCTGAAATCTGTGGCGATGCCAATCGAAACCGTCTGTGTTCGACGAAACTAAGTGGCCGACCTTGTGAGAGAGGAAACTCCAGCTGCGAAACATAGTTGCATTTTAAACTAATTGTTCTATCTGAAACTAAGTGTTCGATACTGTGCCAGGAGAAATTCCCGTTCTGCGAAATCTGTGGCGATACTACTCGAAACCGTATTTGTTCGACGAAACTAAGTGGCCGACCTTGTGAGAGAGGAAATTCCAGATGCGAAACATAGTTGCATTTTAAACTAATTGTTCTATCTGTAACTAAGTGTTCGATACTGTGCCAGGAGAAACTGCCGTTCTGCGAAATCTGTGGCGATACTACTCGAAACCGTATGTGTTCGACGAAACTAAGTGGTCGAAATTGTGAGAGAGGAAACTCCAAATGCGAAACGTATTTCCATTTTAAACTAATTATTCTAACTGAAACTAAGTGTTCGATACTGTGCCAGGAGAAGCGCCTGTTCTCTGAAATCTGTGGCGATGCCACTCGAAACCGTATGTGTTCGACAAAACTAAGTTGTTGACCTTGTGAGAGAGGATACTCCAGATGCGAAACATAGTTCCATTTTAAACTAATTGTTCTATTTGAAACTAAGTGTTCGATACTGTGCCAGGAGAAGCGCCTGTTCTCTGAAATCTGTGGCGATACCACTCGAAACCGTATGTGTTCGACGAAACTAAGTGGCCGACCTTGTGAGAGAGGAAACTCCAGCTGCGAAACATAGTTGCATTTTAAACTAATTGTTCTATCTGAAACTAAGTGTTCGATACTGTGCCAGGAGAAACTCCCGTTCTGCGAAATCTGTGGCGATACTACTCGAAACCGTATGTGTTCGACGAAACTAAGTGGCCGACCTTGTGAGAGAGGAAACTCCAGATGCGAAACATAGTTGCATTTTAAACTAATTGTTCTATCTGTAACTAAGTGTTCGATACTGTGCCAGGAGAAACTCCCGTTCTGCGAAATCTGTGGCGATACTACTCGAAACCGTATGTGTTCGACGAAACTAAGTGGTCGCCTTGTGAAAGAGGAAACTCCAGATGCGAAACACATTTCCATTTTAAACTAATTGTTCCATCTGAAACTAAGTGTTCGATAATGTGCCAGGAGAAGCGCCTGTTCTCTGAAATCTGTGGCGATGCCACTCGAAACCGTATGTGTTCGACGAAACTAAGTGGTTGACCTTGTGAGAGAGGATACTCCAGATGCAAAACTTAGTCCCATTTAAAACTAATTGTTCCATCTGAAACTAAGTGTTGGATACTGTGCCAGGAGAAGCGCCTGTTCTCTGAAATCTGTGGCGATACCACTCGAAACCGTACGTGTTAGACGAAACTAAGTGGCCGACCTTGTGAGAGAGGAAACTCCAGATGCGAAACATAGTTGCATTTTAAACTAATTGTTCTATCTGTAACTAAGTGTTCGATAATGTGCCAGGAGAAGCGCCTGTTCTCTGAAATCTGTGGCGATACCACTCGAAACCGTATGTGTTCGACGAAACTAAGTGGCCGACCTTGTGAGAGAGGAAACTCCAGATGCGAAACATAGTTGCATTTTAAACTAATTGTTCTATCTGAAACTAAGTGTTCGATACAGTGCCAGGAAAAACTCCCGTTCTGCGAAATCTGTGGCGATACTACTCGAAACCGTATATGTTCGACGAAACTAAGTGGTCGCCTTGTGAAAGAGGAAACTCCAGATGCGAAACATAGTTCCATTTTAAACTAATTGTTCTATCTGAAGCTAAGTGTTCGATAATGTTCCAGGAGAAGCGCCTGTTCTCTGAAATCTGTGGCGACACCACTCGAAACCGTAAGTGTTCGACGAAACTTAGTGGCCGACCTTGTGAAAGAGGAAACCCCACATGCGAAACATAGTTGCATTTCAAACTAATTGTTCTATCTGAAACTAAGTGTTCGATACTGTGCCAGGAGAAACTCCCGTTCTGCGAAATCTGTGGCGATACTACTCGAAACCGTATGTGTTCGACGAAACTAAGTGGTCGACCTTGTGAGAGAGGAAACTCCAAATGCGAAACGTATTTCCATTTTAAACTAATTATTCTAACTGAAACTAAGTGTTCGATACTGTGCCAGGAGAAGCGCCTGTTCTCTGAAAGCTGTGGCGATGCCAATCGAAACCGTCCGTGTTCGACGAAACAAAGTGGCCGCCTTGTGAAAGAGGAAACTCCAGATGCAAAACTTAGTTCCATTTAAAACTAATTGTTCCATCTGAAACTAAGTGTTCGATACTGTGCCAGGAGAAACGCCTGTTCTCTGAAATCTGTGGCGATACCACTCGAAACCGTATGTGTTCGACGAATCTAAATGGTCCACCTTGTGAGAGAGGAAACTCCAGATGCGAAACTTAGTTCCATTTTAAACTATTTGTTCTATCTGAAAATACGTGATCGATAATGTGCCAGGAGAAACGCCGTGCAGCGTAATCTGTGGCGGTACCACTCGAAACCGCATGTGTTCGACGAAACTAAGTTGTCGAACTTGTGAGAGAGGAAACTCCAGATGCGAAACATAGTACAATTTTAAACTAATTGTTCTATCTGAAACTAAGTGTTCACTACTGTGTCAGGAGAAGCGCCTGTTCTCTGAAATCTGTGGCGATGCCACTCGCGACCGTATGTGTTCGGCGAAACTAAGTGGTCGACCTTGTTAGAGAGGAAACTCCAAATGCGAAACATAGTTCATTTTTAAACTAAATGTTCCATCTGAAACTAAGTGTCCACTACTGTGCCAGGATGAGCGCCTGTTCTCTGATATCTGTGGCGATGCGCCCTCGAAACCATATGTGTTCGACGAAACTAAGTGGTTGACCTTTTGAGAGAGGAAACTCCAGATGCGAAGCTTTGGTCCATTTTAAACTAATTGTTCTATATGATATTAAGTGTTCGATACTGTGCCAGGAGAAGCGCCTGTTCTCTGAAATCTGTGGCGATACCACTCGAAACCGCATGTGTTCAACGAAACTAAGTGGTCGACCTTGTGCGAGAGGAAACTCCAGATGCGGAACTTAGTTCCATTTTAAACTAATTGTTCTATCTGAAACTAAGTGTGCGACAGTGTGCCAGGATAAACCCCTGTTCTCTGAAATGTGTGGCAATGCCGTCCGAAACCGTATGTGTTCGACGAAACTAAGTGGTCGACCTTGCGGGGCAGGAAACTCCAGTTGCGAAGCTTAGTTGCATTTTAAACTAATTGTTCTATCTGAAACTAAGTGTCCGATACTGTCCCAGGAGAAGCGCCTGTTCTCTGAAATCTGTGGCGATGCTTCTCGAAACCGTATGTGTTCGACGAAAATAAGTGGTCGACCTTGTTGTAGAGGAAACTCCAGATGCGAAACATAGTTCCATTTTAAACTAATTGTTCTATCTGAAACTAAGTGTTCGGCACTGTGCCAGGAGATGCGCCTGTTCTCTGAAATCTGTGACAATGCCACTCGAAACCGTATCTGTTCGACGAAACTAAATGGTCCACCTTGTGAGAGAGGAAACTCCAGATGCGAAACCTAGTTCCATTTTAAACTAATTGTTCTATCTGAAACGAAGTGTTCGTTACTGTGCCAGGAGAAGCGCCCGTTCTGTGAAACCTGTGGCGATACCACTCGAAACCGAATGTTTTCCACGAAACTAAGTGGCCGCCTTGTGAGGGAGGAAACTCCAGATGCGAAACTTAGTACCATTTTAAACTAATTGTTCTATCTGAAACTAAGTGTTCGATACTGTGCCAGGAGAAGCGGCTGTTCTCTGAAATCTGTGGCGATGCCACTCGAAAACGTATGTGTTCGACGAAACTAAGTGGCCGAACTTGTGAGAGAGGAAACTCCAGATGCGAAACTTAGTTCCATTTACAACTAATTGTTCTATCTGAAACTAAGTGTTCGATACTGTGCCAGGAGAAGCGCCTGTTCTCTGAAATCTGTGTCGATGCTACGCGAAACCGTATGTGTTCGAGGAAACTAAGTGGCCGACCTTGTGAGAGAGGAAACTCCAGATGCGGAACTTAGTTCCATTTTAAACTAATTGTTCTATCTGAAACTAAGTGTGCGACAGTGTGCCAGGATAAACGCCTGTTCTCTGAAATGTGTGGCGATGCCATCCGAAACCGTATGTGTTCGATGAAACTAAGTGGTCGACCTTGCGGGGCAGGAAACTCCAGTTGCGAAGCTTAGTTGCATTTTAAACTAATTGTTCTATCTGAAACTAAGTGTCCGATACTGTCCCAGGAGAAGCGCCTGTTCTCTGAAATCTGTGGCGATGCTACTCGAAACCGTATGTGTTCGACGAAAATAAGTGGTCGACCTTGTGGTAGAGGAATCTCCAGATGCGAAACATAGTTCCATTTTAAACTAATTGTTCTATCTGAAACTAAGTGTTCGGCACTGTGCCAGGAGATGCGCCTGTTCTCTGAAATCTGTGACGATGCCACTCGAAACCGTATCTGTTCGACGAAACTAAGTGGCCGACCTTGTGAGAGAGGAAACTTCATATGCGAAACTTAGTTCCATTTTAAATTAATTGTTCTATATGAAACGAAGTGTTCGTTACTGTGCCAGGAGAAGCGCCCGTTCTGTGAAACTTGTGGCGATACCACTCGAAACCGAATGTTTTCCACGAAACTCAGTGGCCGCCTTGTGAGGGAGGAAACTCCAGATGCGAAATTTAGTACCATTTTAAACTAATTGTTCTATCTGAAACTAAGTGTTCGATACTGTGCCAGGAGAAGTGGCTGTTCTCTGAAATCTGTGGCGATGCCACTCGAAAACGTATGTGTTCGACGAAACTAAGTGGCCGAACTTGTGAGAGAGGAAACTCCAGATGCGAAACTTAGTACCATTTAAAACTATTTGTTCTATCTGAAACTAAGTGTTCGATACTGTGCCAGGAGAAGCGCCTGCTCTCTGAAATCTGTGGCGATGCTACTCGAAACCGTATGTGTTCGACGAAACTAAGTGGTCGATCTTGTGAGAGAGGAAACTCCAGATGCGAAACTTAGTTCCATTTTAAACTAATTGTTCTATCTGAAACTGAGTGTTCGATACTGTGCCAGGAGAAGCGCCTGTTCTCTGAACTGTGTGGCGATGCCGCTCAAAACCGTATGTGTTCCATGAAACTAAGTGGCCGACCTTTTGAGAGAGGAAACTCCGAATGCGAAACTTAGTTCCATTTTGAACTAATTGTTCTATCGGAAACTAAGTGTTCGATACTGTGCCAGGAGAAGCGCCTGTTCTCTGAATTCTGTGGCGATGCCACTCGAAAACGTATGTGTTCGACGAGACTAAGTGGTCGCCTTGTGCGGGAAGAAACTCCAAATGCGAAACTTAGTACCATTTTAAACTAATTGTTCTATGTGAAACTAAGTGTTCGATAGTGCGCCAGGAGAAACGCCGGTTCTCTGAAATTTGTGGCGATGCCACTCGAAACAGTATTTGTTCGACGAAACTAAGTGGTCGACCTTGTGAGAGAGGAAACTACAGATGCGAAACTTAGTTCCATTTTAAACTAATTGTTCTATCTGAAACTATGTGTTCGATAATGAGCCAGGAGAAACGCCGTTCTGCGAAATCTGTGGCGATACAACTCGAAACCGTATGTGTTCGACGAATCTAAATGGTCGACCTTGTGAGCGAGGAAACCCCAGATGCTAAACTTAGTTCCATTTTAAACTAAGTGTTCTATCTGAAACTAAGTGTTCGATACTGTGCCAGGAGAAGCGACTGTTCTCTGAACTCTGTGGCGATGCCACTCGAAACCGTATGTGTTCGACGAAACTAAGTGGTCGTTCTTGTGAGAGAGGAAACTCCAGATGCGAAACTTAGTTCCCTTTCAAACTAATTGTTCTATCTGAACCTAAGTGTTCGATACTGTGCCAGGAGAAGCGCCTGTTCTCTGAAATATGTGGCGATGCCACTCGAAACCGTATGAGTTCGACGAAACCAAGTGGTCGACCTTGTGAGAGAGGAAACTCCAGATGCGAAACGTAGTTCCATTTTAAACTAATTGTCCTATATGATGTTAAGTGTTCGATAGTGTGCCAGGAGAAGCGCCTGTTCTCTGAAATCTGTGGCGATGCTACTCGAAACCGTATGTGTTCGACGAAACTAAGTGGTCCACCTTCTGAGAGCGGAAACTCCAGATGCGGAGCTTAGTTCCATTTTAAACTAATTGTTCTATCTGAAACTAAGTGTTCGATACTGTGCCAGGAGAAGCGCCTGTTCTCTGAATTCTGTGGCGATGCCACTCGAAACCGTATGTGTTCGACGAGACTAAGTGGTCGCCTTGTGCGGGAAGAAACTCCAAATGCGAAACTTAGTACCATTTTAAACTAATTGTTCTATGTGAAACTAAGTATTCGATAGGGTGCCAGGAGAAACGCCGGTTCTCTGAAATCTGTGGCGATGCCACTCGAAACAGTATTTGTTCGACGAAACTAAGTGGTCGACCTTGTGAGAGAGGAAATTACAGATGCGAAACTTAGTTCCCTTTCAAACTAATTGTTCTATCTGAAACTATGTGTTCGATAATGAGCCAGGAGAAACGCCGTTCTGCGAAATCTGTGGCGATACCACTCGAAACCGTATGTGTTCGACGAATCTAAATGGTCGACCTTGTGAGAGAGGAAACCCCAGATGCCAAACTTAGTTCCATTTTAAACTAATTGTTCTATCTGAAACTAAGTGTTCGATACTGTGCCAGGAGAAGCGACTGTTCTCTGAAATCTGTGGCGATGCCACTCGAAACCGTATGTGTTCGACGAAACTAAGTGGTCGACCTTGTGAGAGAGGAAACTCCAGATGCGAAACTCAGTTCCATTTTAAACCAAATGTTCCATCCGAAACTAAGTGTTCGATACTGTGCCAGGAGAAGCACCTGTTCTCTGAAATCTGTGGCGATGCCACTCGAAACCGTATGTGTTCGACGAAACTAAGTGGTCGGCATGGTGAGAGAGGTAACTCCAGATGCGAAACTTAGTTCCATTTTAAACTGATTGTTCTATCTGAAACTATGTGTTCGATACTGTGCCAGGAGAAGCGCCTGTTCGCGGAAATCTATGGCGATGCCACTCGAAACCGTATGTGTTCGACGAATCTAAATGGTCGACCTTGTGAGAGAGGAAACTCCAGATGCGAAACTCAGTTCCATTTTAAACAAAATGTTCCATCCGAAACTAAGTGTTCGATACTGTGCCAGGAGAAGGGCCTGTACTCTGAAATCTGTGGCGATGCCACTCGAAAACGTATGTGTTCGACGAAACTAAGTGGCCGACCTTGTGAGAGAGGAAACTCCAGATGCGAAACTTAGTTCCATTTTAAACTAATTGTTCTGTCTGTAAGTGTTCGATACTGTGCCAGAAGAAGCGCCTGTTCTCCGAAATCTGTGGCGATGCCACTCGAAACCGTATGTGTTCGTCGAAACTAAGTGGTAGACCTTGTGAGAGATGAATCTCCAGTTGCGAAACTTAGTTCCATTTTAAACTAATTGTTCTATCTGAAACTAAGTGATCGATACTGTGCCAGGAGAAGCGCCTGTTCTCTGAAATCTGTGATGATGCTACTCGAAACCGAATGTTTTTCACGAAACTAAGTGGCCGCCTTGTGGGAGAGGAAACTCCAGATGCGAAACTTAGTGCCATTTTAAACTAATTGTTCCATCTGAAATTAAGTGTTCGATACTGTGCCAGGTGAAGCGCCTGTTCTCTGAAATCTGTGGCGATGCCACTCGAAACCGTATGCGTTCGGCGAAACTAAGTGGTCGACCTTGTGAGAGAGGAAACTCCAGATGCGAATCTTGGTTCCATTTTAAATTAATTGTTCTATCTGAAACTAAGTGTTCGATACTGTGCAACGAGAAGCGTCCGTTCTGTGAAACCTGTGGCGATACTACTCGGAACGGTATGTGTTCGACGAAACTGAGTGGTCGACATTGTGAGAGAGGAAACTCCAGACGCGAAACTTAGTGCCATTTTAAACTAATTGTTCTATCTGAAACTAAGTGTTCGATACTGTGCCAGCCGAAGCGCCTGTTCTCTGTAATCTGTGGCGATGCCACTCGAAACCGTATGCGTTCGGCGAAACTAAGTGGTCGACCTTGTGAGAGGGGAAACTCCAGATGCGAAACTTAGAGCCATTTTTAATTAATTGTTCTATCTTAAACTAAGTGTTCGATACTTTGCCAGGAGAAGCGCCCGTTCTGTGAAACCTGTGGCGAGGCCACTCGAAACCGTATGTGTTCGACGAAACTAAGTGGTCGACCTTGTGAGAGAGGAAACTCCAGATGCGAATCTTAGTTCCATTTTAAACTAATTGTTCTACCTGAAACTAAGTGTTCGATACTGTGCAAGGAGAAGCGTCCGTTCTGTGAAACCTGTGGCGATACTACTCGGAACGGTATGTGTTCGACGAAACTGAGTGGTCGACCTTGTGAGAGAGGAAACTCCAGATGCGAAACTTAGTTTCTTTTAAAACTAACTGTTCTACCTGAAACTAAGTGTTCGATTCTGTGCCAGGAGAAGCGCCTGTTCTCTGAAATCTGTCGCGATGCCACTCGAATCCGTATGTGTTCGACGAAACTAAGTGGTCGACCTTGTGAGAGAGGAAACTCCAGATGCGAAACATAGTTCAATCTTAAACTAAATGTTCCATCTGAAACTAAGTGTTCGATACTGTGCCAGGAGAAGCGCCTGTTCTCTGAAATCTGTGGCGATGCCACTCGAAACCGAATGTGTTCAACGAAACTAAGTGGTCGCCATGTGAAAGAAGAAACTCCAGATGCGAAACTTAGTACCATTTTAAACTAATTGTTCTATCTGAAACTAAGTGTCCGATAGTGTGCCGGGAGAAGTGCCTGTTCTCTGAAATCTGTGGCGATGCCACTGGAAACCGTATGTGTTCGACGAAACTAAGTGGTCGACCTTGTGACATAGGAAACTCCAGACGCGAAACTTAGTGCCATTTTAAACTAATTGTTCTATATGAAGCTAAGTGTTCAATACAGTGCCATCAGAAACACCTGTTCTCTGAAATCTGTGGCGATGCCACTCGAAACCGTATGTGTTCGACGAAACAAAGTGGTCGACCTGGTGAGAGAGGAAACTCCAGATGCGGAGCTTAGTTCCATTTTAAACTAATTGTTCTATCTGATACTCAGTGTTCGATACTGTGCCAGGAGAAGCGCCTGTTCTCTTAAATCTGTGGCGATGTCACTCGAAACCGTATGTGTGCGACAAAACTAAGTGGTCGATACTGTGACAGGAGTAACTCCCGTTCGGCGCAATCTGTGGCGATACCACTCGAAACCGAATGTGTTCGACGAAACTAAGTCGTCGACCTTGTGAGAGAGGAAACTCCAGATGCGAAACATAGTTCCATTTTAAACTAATTGTTCTATCTGAAATTAAGCGCCTGTTCACTGAAATCTGTGGCGATGCCACTCGAAACCGTATGTGTTCAACGAAACTAAGTGGTCGACCTTGTGAGAGAGGAAACTCCAGATGCGAAACATAGTACCATTTTAAACTAATTGTTCTATCTGAAACTAAGTGTTCGATACAGTGCCAGGAGAAACGCCTGTTCTCTGAAATCTGTGGCGATGCCACTCGAAACCCTATGTGTTCGAAGAAACTAAATGGTCGACCTTGTGAGGGAGGAAACTCCAGATGCGAAACATAGATCCATTTTAAACTAATTGTTCTATCTGAAACTAAGTGTTCGATACAGTGCCAGGAGAAACGCCTGTTCACTGAAATCTGTGGCGATGCGACTCGAAACCGTATGTGTTCGTCGAAACTAAGTGGTCGACCTTGTGAGAGAGGAAACTCCAGATGCGAAACATAGTTCCATTTTAAACTAATTGTTCTATCTGAAACTAAGTGTTCGATACAGTGCCAGGAGAAACGCCTGTTCTCTGAAATCTGTGGCGATGCCACTCGAAAACGTATGTGTTCGAGGAGACTAAGTTGTCGACCTTGTGGGAGAGGAAACTCCAGATGCGAAACTTAGTTCCATTTTAAACTAATTGTTCTATCTGAAACTAAGCGCCTGTTCACTGAAATCTGTGGCGATGCCACTCGAAAACGTATGCGTTCAACGAAGCTAAGTGGTCGATACTGTGACAGGAGTAACTCCCGTTCGGCGCAATCTGTGGCGATACCACTCGAACCCGCATGTGTTCGACGAAAATGGTTGACCTTGTGAGAGAGGAAACTCCAGCTGCGAAACATAGTTCCATTTAAAACTAATTGTTCTATCTGAAACTAAGTGTTCGATACTGTGCCAGGAGAAGCGCCTGTTCTCTTAAATCTGTGGCGATGTCACTCGTAACCGTATGTGTGCGACAAAACTAAGTGGTCGATACTGTGACAGGAGTAACTCCCGTTCGGCGCAATCTGTGGCGATACCACTCGAAACCGAATGTGTTCGACGAAACTAAGTCGTCGACCTTGTGAGAGAGGAAACTCCAGATGCGAAACATAGTTCCATTTTAAACTAATTGTTCTATCTGAAATTAAGCGCCTGTTCACTGAAATCTGTGGCGATGCCACTCGAAACCGTATGTGTTCAACGAAACTAAGTGGTCGACCTTGTGAGAGAGGAAACTCCAGATGCGAAACATAGTACCATTTTAAACTAATTGTTCTATCTGAAACTAAGTGTTCGATACAGTGCCAGGAGAAACGCGTGTTCTCTGAAATCTGTGGCGATGCCACTCGAAACCCTATGTGTTCGAAGAAACTAAATGGTCGACCTTGTGAGGGAGGAAACTCCAGATGCGAAACATAGATCCATTTTAAACTAATTGTTCTATCTGAAACTAAGTGTTCGATACAGTGCCAGGAGAAACGCCTGTTCACTGAAATCTGTGGCGATGCGACTCGAAACCGTATGTGTTCGTCGAAACTAAGTGGTCGACCTTGTGAGAGAGGAAACTCCAGATGCGAAACATAGTTCCATTTTAAACTAATTGTTCTATCTGAAACTAAGTGTTCGATACAGTGCCAGGAGAAACGCCTGTTCTCTGAAATCTGTGGCGATGCCACTCGAAAACGTATGTGTTCGAGGAGACTAAGTTGTCGACCTTGTGGGAGAGGAAACTCCAGATGCGAAACTTAGTTCCATTTTAAACTAATTGTTCTATCTGAAACTAAGCGCCTGTTCACTGAAATCTGTGGCGATGCCACTCGAAAACGTATGCGTTCAACGAAACTAAGTGGTCGATACTGTGACAGGAGTAACTCCCGTTCGGCGCAATCTGTGGCGATACCACTCGAACCCGCATGTGTTCGACGAAAATGGTTGACCTTGTGAGAGAGGAAACTCCAGCTGCGAAACATAGTTCCATTTAAAACTAATTGTTCTATCTGAAACTAAGTGTTCGATACTGTGCCAGGAGAAGCGCCTGTTCTCTTAAATCTGTGGCGATGTCACTCGTAACCGTATGTGTGCGACAAAACTAAGTGGTCGATACTGTGACAGGAGTAACTCCCGTTCGGCGCAATCTGTGGCGATACCACTCGAACCCGCATGTGTTCGACGAAAATGGTTGACCTTGTGAGAGAGGAAACTCCAGCTGCGAAACATAGTTCCATTTAAAACTAATTGTTCTATCTGAAACTAAGTGTTCGACAGTGTGCCAGGAGAAGCGCCTGTTCTCTGAAATCTGTGGCGATGCCACTCGAAACCCTATGTGTTCGACGAAACTAAATGGTCGACCTTGTGGGAGAGGAAACTCCAGATGCGAAACTTAGTACCATTTTAAACAAATTGTTCTATCTGAAACTAAGTGTTCGATACTGTGCCAGGCGAAGCGCCTGTTCTCTAAAATCTGTGGCGATGTCACTCGAAACCGTATGTGTTCGACGAAACAAAGCGGTCGACCTTGTGAGAGAGGAAACTCCAGATGCGAAACTTAGTTCCATTTTAAATTAATTGTTCTATCTGAAATTAAGCGCCTGTTCACTGAAATCTGTGGCGATGCAACTCGAAACCGTATGTGTTCAACGAAACTAAGTGGTCGACCTTGTGAGAGAGGAAACTCCAGATGCGAAACATAGTTCCATTTTAAACTAATTGTTCTATCTGAAATTAAGCGCCTGTTCTCTGAAATCTGTGGCGTTGCCACTCGAAACCGTATGTGTTCTACGAAATTAAGTGGTCGCCTTGTGAGGGAAGAAACTCCAGATGCGAAATTTAGTACAATTTTAATCTAATTGTTCTATCTGAAACTATGTGTCTGAAACTGTGCCAGGAGAAGCGCCTGTTCTCTGAAATCTGTGGCGTTGCCACTCGAAACCGTATGTTTTCGATGAAACTAGGTTGTCGACCTTCTGAGTGAAGAAACTCCAGATGCGAAACTTAGTACCATTTTAAACTAATTGTTCTATCTGAAACTAAGTGTTCGATACAGTGCCAGGAGAAACGCCTGTTCTCTGAAATCTGTCGCGATGCCACTCGAATCCGTATGTGTTCGACGAAACTAAGTGGTCGACCTTGTGAGAGAGGAAACTCCAGATGCGAAACATATTTCAATTTTAAACTAAATGTTCCATCTGAAACTAAGTGTTCGATACTGTGCCAGGAGAAGCGCCTGTTCTCTGAAATCTGTGGCGATGCCACTCGAAACCGAATGTGTTCAACGAAACTAAGTGGTCGCCATGTGAAAGAAGAAACTCCAGATGCGAAACTTAGTACCATTTTAAACTAATTGTTCTATCTGAAACTAAGTGTCCGATAGTGTGCCGGGAGAAGTGCCTGTTCTCTGAAATCTGTGGCGATGCCACTGGAAACCGTATGTGTTCGACGAAACTAAGTGGTCGACCTTGTGACATAGGAAACTCCAGACGCGAAACTTAGTGCCATTTTAAACTAATTGTTCTATATGAAGCTAAGTGTTCAATAGAGTGCCATCAGAAACACCTGTTCTCTGAAATCTGTGGCGATGCCACTCGAAACCGTATGTGTTCGACGAAACAAAGTGGTCGACCTGGTGAGAGAGGAAACTCCAGATGCGGAGCTTAGTTCCATTTTAAACTAATTGTTCTATCTGATACTCAGTGTTCGATACTGTGCCAGGAGAAGCGCCTGTTCTCTTAAATCTGTGGCGATGTCACTCGAAACCGTATGTGTGCGACAAAACTAAGTGGTCGATACTGTGACAGGAGTAACTCCCGTTCGGCGCAATCTGTGGCGATACCACTCGAAACCGAATGTGTTCGACGAAACTAAGTGGTCGACCTTGTGAGAGAGGAAACTCCAGATGCGAAACATAGTTCCATTTTAAACTAATTGTTCTATCTGAAATTAAGCGCCTGTTCACTGAAATCTGTGGCGATGCCACTCGAAACCGTATGTGTTCAACGAAACTAAGTGGTCGACCTTGTGAGAGAGGAAACTCCAGATGCGAAACATAGTACCATTTTAAACTAATTGTTCTATCTGAAACTAAGTGTTCGATACAGTGCCAGGAGAAACGCCTGTTCTCTGAAATCTGTGGCGATGCCACTCGAAACCCTATGTGTTCGAAGAAACTAAATGGTCGACCTTGTGAGGGAGGAAACTCCAGATGCGAAACATAGTTCCATTTTAAACTAATTGTTCTATCTGAAACTAAGTGTTCGATACAGTGCCAGGAGAAACGCCTGTTCACTGAAATCTGTGGCGATGCGACTCGAAACCGTATGTGTTCGTCGAAACTAAGTGGTCGACCTTGTGAGAGAGGAAACTCCAGATGCGAAACATAGTTCCATTTTAAACTAATTGTTCTATCTGAAACTAAGTGTTCGATACAGTGCCAGGAGAAACGCCTGTTCTCTGAAATCTGTGGCGATGCCACTCGAGAACGTATGTGTTCGAGGAGACTAAGTTGTCGACCTTGTGGGAGAGGAAACTCCAGATGCGAAACTTAGTTCCATTTTAAACTAATTGTTCTATCTGAAACTAAGCGCCTGTTCTCTGAAATCTGTGGCGATGCCACTCGAAAACGTATGTGTTCAACGAAACTAAGTGGTCGACCTTGTGAGGGAGGAAACTCCAGATGCGAAACATAGGTCAATTTTGAACTAATTTTTCTATCTGAAACTAAGTGTTCGATACTGTGCCAGAAGAAGCGCCTGTTCTCTTAAATCTGTGGCGATGTCACTCGAAACCGTATGTGTTCGACGAAACAAAGTGGTCGACCTGGTGAGAGAGGAAACTCCAGATGCGGAGCTTAGTTCCATTTTAAACTAATTGTTCTATCTGATACTCAGTGTTCGATACTGTGCCAGGAGAAGCGCCTGTTCTCTTAAATCTGTGGCGATGTCACTCGTAACCGTATGTGTGCGACAAAACTAAGTGGTCGATACTGTGACAGGAGTAACTCCCGTTCGGCGCAATCTGTGGCGATACCACTCGAACCCGCATGTGTTCGACGAAAATGGTTGACCTTGTGAGAGAGGAAACTCCAGCTGCGAAACATAGTTCCATTTAAAACTAATTGTTCTATCTGAAACTAAGTGTTCGACAGTGTGCCAGGAGAAGCGCCTGTTCTCTGAAATCTGTGGCGATGCCACTCGAAACCCTATGTGTTCGACGAAACTAAATGGTCGACCTTGTGGGAGAGGAAACTCCAGATGCGAAACTTAGTACCATTTTAAACAAATTGTTCTATCTGAAACTAAGTGTTCGATACTGTGCCAGGCGAAGCGCCTGTTCTCTAAAATCTGTGGCGATGTCACTCGAAACCGTATGTGTTCGACGAAACAAAGCGGTCGACCTTGTGAGAGAGGAAACTCCAGATGCGAAACTTAGTTCCATTTTAAATTAATTGTTCTATCTGAAATTAAGCGCCTGTTCACTGAAATCTGTGGCGATGCAACTCGAAACCGTATGTGTTCAACGAAACTAAGTGGTCGACCTTGTGAGAGAGGAAACTCCAGATGCGAAACATAGTTCCATTTTAAACTAATTGTTCTATCTGAAATTAAGCGCCTGTTCTCTGAAATCTGTGGCGATGCCACTCGAAACCGTATGTGTTCTACGAAATTAAGTGGTCGCCTTGTGAGGGAAGAAACTCCAGATGCGAAATTTAGTACAATTTTAATCTAATTGTTCTATCTGAAACTATGTGTCTGAAACTATGCCAGGAGAAGCGCCTGTTCTCTGAAATCTGTGGCGTTGCCACTCGAAACCGTATGTTTTCGATGAAACTAGGTTGTCGACCTTCTGAGTGAAGAAACTCCAGATGCGAAACTTAGTACCATTTTAAACTAATTGTTCTATCTGAAACTAAGTGTTCGATACAGTGCCAGGAGAAACGCCTGTTCTCTGAAATCTGTGGCGATGCCACTCGAAACCCTATGTGTTCGACGAAACTAAATGGTCGACCTTGTGGGAGAGGAAACTCCAGATGCGAAACTTAGTACCATTTTAAACAAATTTTTCTATCTGAAAGTAAGTGTTCAATACTGTGCCAGGCGAAGCGCCTGTTCTCTGAAATCTGTGGCGATGCCACTCGAAACCGTAAGTGTTCGACGAAATTAAGTGGTCGCCTTGTGAGGGAAGAAACTCCAGATGCGAAATTTAGTACAATTTTAATCTAATTGTTCTATCTGAAACTATGTGTCTGAAACTGTGCCAGGAGAAGCGCCTGTTCTCTGAAATCTGTGGCGTTGCCACTCGAAACCGTATGTTTTCGACGAAACTAGGTTGTCGACCTTCTGAGAGAAGAAACTCCAGATGCGAAACTTAGTACCATTTTAAACTAATTGTTCTATCTGAAACTAAGTGTTCGATAGTGTGCCGGGAGAAGTGCCTGTTCTCTGAAATCTGTGGCGATGCCACTCGAAACCGTATGTGTTCAACGAAACTAAGTGGTCGACCTTGTGAGGGAGGAAACTCCAGATGCGAAACATAGTTCCATTTTAAACTAATTGTTCTATCTGAAACTAAGTGTTCGATACAGTGCCAGGAGAAACGCCTGTTCTCTGAAATCTGTGGCGATGCCACTCGAAACCCTATGTGTTCGACGAAACTAAATGGTCGACCTTGTGGGAGAGGAAACTCCAGATGCGAAACTTAGTACCATTTTAAACAAATTGTTCTCTGTGAAACTAAGTGTTCGATACTGTGCCAGGCGAAGCGCCTGTTCACTGAAATCTGTGGCGATGCCACTCAAAACCGTATGTGTTCGTCGAAACTAAATGGTCGACCTTGTGAGAGAGGAAACTCCAGATGCGAAACTTAGTTCCATTTTAAACAAATTGTTCTATCTGAAATTAAGCGCCTGTTCACCGAAATCTGTGGCGATGCCACTCGAAACCGTATGTGTTCAACGAAACTAAGTGGTCGACCTTGTGAGAGAGGAAACTCCAGATGCGAAACATAGTACCATTTTAAACTAATTGTTCTATCTGAAACTAAGTGTTCGATACAGTGCCAGGAGAAACGCCTGTTCTCTGAAATCTGTGGCGATGCCACTCGAAACCGAATGTGTTCAACGAAACTAAGTGGTCGCCTTGTGAAAGAAGAAACTCCAGATGCGAAACTTAGTACCATTTTAAACTAATTGTTCTATCTGAAACTAAGTGTTCGATAGTGTGCCGGGAGAAGTGCCTGTTCTCTGAAATCTGTGGCGATGCCACTCGAAACCGTATGTGTTCGACGAAACTAAGTGGTTGACCTTGTGAGAGAGGAAACTCCAGATGCGAAACATAGTTCAATTTTAAACTAATTGTTCTATCTGAAATAAGTGTTCGATACTGTGCCAGGCGAAGCGCCTGTTCACTGAAATCTGTGGCGATGCCACTCGAAACCGTATGTGTTCGTCGAAACTAAGTGGTCGACCTTGTGAGAGAGGAAACTCCAGATGCGAAACTTAGTTCCATTTTAAACTAATTGTTCTATCTGAAATTAAGCGCCTGTTCTCTGAAATCTGTGGCGATGCCACTCGAAACCGTATGTGTTCTACGAAATTAAGTGGTCGCCTTGTGAGGGAAGAAACTCCAGATGCGAAATTTAGTACAATTTTAATCTAATTGTTCTATCTGAAACTATGTGTCTGAAACTGTGCCAGGAGAAGCGCCTGTTCTCTGAAATCTGTGGCGTTGCCACTCGAAACCGTATGTTTTCGATGAAACTAGGTTGTCGACCTTCTGAGTGAAGAAACTCCAGATGCGAAACTTAGTACCATTTTAAACTAATTGTTCTATCTGAAACTAAGTGTTCGATACAGTGCCAGGAGAAACGCCTGTCCTCTGAAATCTGTGGCGATGCCACTCGCAACCCTATGTGTTCGACGAAACTAAATGGTCGACCTTGTGGGAGAGGAAACTCCAGATGCGAAACTTAGTACCATTTTAAACAAATTGTTCTATCTGAAACTAAGTGTTCGATACTGTGCCAGGCGAAGCGCCTGTTCACTGAAATCTGTGGCGATACCAGTCGAAACCGTATGTGTTCGTCGAAACTAAGTGGTCGACCTTGTGAGAGAGGAAACTCCACATGCGAAACTTAGTTCCATTTTAAACTAATTGTTCTATCTGAAATTAAGCGCCTGTTCACTGAAATCTGTGGCGATGCCACTCGAAACCGTATGTGTTCAACGAAACTAAGTGGTCGACCTTGTGAGGGAGGAAACTCCAGATGCGAAACTTAGTACCATTTTAAACAAATTGTTCTCTGTGAAACTAAGTGTTCGATACTGTGCCAGGCGAAGCGCCTGTTCACTGAAATCTGTGGCGATGCCACTCGAAACCGTATGTGTTCGTCGAAACTAAATGGTCGACCTTGTGAGAGAGGAAACTCCAGATGCGAAACTTAGTTCCATTTTAAATTAATTGTTCTATCTGAAATTAAGCGCCTGTTCACTGAAATCTGTGGCGATGCAACTCGAAACCGTATGTGTTCAACGAAACTAAGTGGTCGACCTTGTGAGAGAGGAAACTCCAGATGCGAAACATAGTTCCATTTTAAACTAATTGTTCTATCTGAAATTAAGCGCCTGTTCTCTGAAATCTGTGGCGTTGCCACTCGAAACCGTATGTGTTCTACGAAATTAAGTGGTCGCCTTGTGAGGGAAGAAACTCCAGATGCGAAATTTAGTACAATTTTAATCTAATTGTTCTATCTGAAACTATGTGTCTGAAACTGTGCCAGGAGAAGCGCCTGTTCTCTGAAATCTGTGGCGTTGCCACTCGAAACCGTATGTTTTCGATGAAACTAGGTTGTCGACCTTCTGAGTGAAGAAACTCCAGATGCGAAACTTAGTACCATTAAAAACTAATTGTTCTATCTGAAACTAAGTGTTCGATACAGTGCCAGGAGAAACGCCTGTTCTCTGAAATCTGTCGCGATGCCACTCGAATCCGTATGTGTTCGACGAAACTAAGTGGTCGACCTTGTGAGAGAGGAAACTCCAGATGCGAAACATAGTTCAATTTTAAACTAATTGTTCTATCTGAAATAAGTGTTCGATACTGTGCCAGGCGAAGCGCCTGTTCACTGAAATCTGTGGCGATGCCACTCGAAACCGTATGTGTTCGTCGAAACTAAGTGGTCGACCTTGTGAGAGAGGAAACTCCAGATGCGAAACTTAGTTCCATTTTAAACTAATTGTTCTATCTGAAATTAAGCGCCTGTTCTCTGAAATCTGTGGCGATGCCACTCGAAACCGTATGTGTTCTACGAAATTAAGTGGTCGCCTTGTGAGGGAAGAAACTCCAGATGCGAAATTTAGTACAATTTTAATCTAATTGTTCTATCTGAAACTGTGTGTCTGAAACTGTGCCAGGAGAAGCGCCTGTTCTCTGAAATCTGTGGCGTTGCCACTCGAAACCGTATGTTTTCGATGAAACTAGGTTGTCGACCTTCTGAGTGAAGAAACTCCAGATGCGAAACTTAGTACCATTTTAAACTAATTGTTCTATCTGAAACTAAGTGTTCGATACAGTGCCAGGAGAAACGCCTGTCCTCTGAAATCTGTGGCGATGCCACTCGCAACCCTATGTGTTCGACGAAACTAAATGGTCGACCTTGTGGGAGAGGAAACTCCAGATGCGAAACTTAGTACCATTTTAAACAAATTTTTCTATCTGAAAGTAAGTGTTCAATACTGTGCCAGGCGAAGCGCCTGTTCTCTGAAATCTGTGGCGATGCCACTCGAAACCGTATGTGTTCGACGAAATTAAGTGGTCGCCTTGTGAGGGAAGAAACTCCAGATGCGAAATTTAGTACAATTTTAATCTAATTGTTCTATCTGAAACTATGTGTCTGAAACTGTGCCAGGAGAAGCGCCTGTTCTCTGAAATCTGTGGCGTTGCCACTCGAAACCGTATGTTTTCGACGAAACTAGGTTGTCGACCTTCTGAGAGAAGAAACTCCAGATGCGAAACTTAGTACCATTTTAAACTAATTGTTCTATCTGAAACTAAGTGTTCGATACTGTGCCGGGAGAAGTGCCTGTTCTCTGAAATCTGTGGCGATGCCACTCGAAACCGTATGTGTTCAACGAAACTAAGTGGTCGACCTTGTGAGGGAGGAAACTCCAGATGCGAAACATAGTTCCATTTTAAACTAATTGTTCTATCTGAAACTAAGTGTTCGATACAGTGCCAGGAGAAACGCCTGTTCTCTGAAATCTGTGGCGATGCCACTCGAAACCCTATGTGTTCGACGAAACTAAATGGTCGACCTTGTGGGAGAGGAAACTCCAGATGCGAAACTTAGTACCATTTTAAACAAATTGTTCTATCTGAAACTAAGTGTTCGATACTGTGCCAGGCGAAGCGCCTGTTCACTGAAATCTGTGGCGATACCAGTCGAAACCGTATGTGTTCGTCGAAACTAAGTGGTCGACCTTGTGAGAGAGGAAACTCCACATGCGAAACTTAGTTCCATTTTAAACTAATTGTTCTATCTGAAATTAAGCGCCTGTTCACTGAAATCTGTGGCGATGCCACTCGAAACCGTATGTGTTCAACGAAACTAAGTGGTCGACCTTGTGAGGGAGGAAACTCCAGATGCGAAACTTAGTACCATTTTAAACAAATTGTTCTCTGTGAAACTAAGTGTTCGATACTGTGCCAGGCGAAGCGCCTGTTCACTGAAATCTGTGGCGATGCCACTCGAAACCGTATGTGTTCGTCGAAACTAAATGGTCGACCTTGTGAGAGAGGAAACTCCAGATGCGAAACTTAGTTCCATTTTAAATTAATTGTTCTATCTGAAATTAAGCGCCTGTTCACTGAAATCTGTGGCGATGCAACTCGAAACCGTATGTGTTCAACGAAACTAAGTGGTCGACCTTGTGAGAGAGGAAACTCCAGATGCGAAACATAGTTCCATTTTAAACTAATTGTTCTATCTGAAATTAAGCGCCTGTTCTCTGAAATCTGTGGCGTTGCCACTCGAAACCGTATGTGTTCTACGAAATTAAGTGGTCGCCTTGTGAGGGAAGAAACTCCAGATGCGAAATTTAGTACAATTTTAATCTAATTGTTCTATCTGAAACTATGTGTCTGAAACTGTGCCAGGAGAAGCGCCTGTTCTCTGAAATCTGTGGCGTTGCCACTCGAAACCGTATGTTTTCGATGAAACTAGGTTGTCGACCTTCTGAGTGAAGAAACTCCAGATGCGAAACTTAGTACCATTTTAAACTAATTGTTCTATCTGAAACTAAGTGTTCGATACAGTGCCAGGAGAAACGCCTGTTCTCTGAAATCTGTCGCGATGCCACTCGAATCCGTATGTGTTCGACGAAACTAAGTGGTCGACCTTGTGAGAGAGGAAACTCCAGATGCGAAACATATTTCAATTTTAAACTAAATGTTCCATCTGAAACTAAGTGTTCGATACTGTGCCAGGAGAAGCGCCTGTTCTCTGAAATCTGTGGCGATGCCACTCGAAACCGAATGTGTTCAACGAAACTAAGTGGTCGCCATGTGAAAGAAGAAACTCCAGATGCGAAACTTAGTACCATTTTAAACTAATTGTTCTATCTGAAACTAAGTGTCCGATAGTGTGCCGGGAGAAGTGCCTGTTCTCTGAAATCTGTGGCGATGCCACTGGAAACCGTATGTGTTCGACGAAACTAAGTGGTCGACCTTGTGACATAGGAAACTCCAGACGCGAAACTTAGTGCCATTTTAAACTAATTGTTCTATATGAAGCTAAGTGTTCAATAGATTGCCATCAGAAACACCTGTTCTCTGAAATCTGTGGCGATGCCACTCGAAACCGTATGTGTTCGACGAAACAAAGTGGTCGACCTGGTGAGAGAGGAAACTCCAGATGCGGAGCTTAGTTCCATTTTAAACTAATTGTTCTATCTGATACTCAGTGTTCGATACTGTGCCAGGAGAAGCGCCTGTTCTCTTAAATCTGTGGCGATGTCACTCGAAACCGTATGTGTGCGACAAAACTAAGTGGTCGATACTGTGACAGGAGTAACTCCCGTTCGGCGCAATCTGTGGCGATACCACTCGAAACCGAATGTGTTCGACGAAACTAAGTCGTCGACCTTGTGAGAGAGGAAACTCCAGATGCGAAACATAGTTCCATTTTAAACTAATTGTTCTATCTGAAATTAAGCGCCTGTTCACTGAAATCTGTGGCGATGCCACTCGAAACCGTATGTGTTCAACGAAACTAAGTGGTCGACCTTGTGAGAGAGGAAACTCCAGATGCGAAACATAGTACCATTTTAAACTAATTGTTCTATCTGAAACTAAGTGTTCGATACAGTGCCAGGAGAAACGCCTGTTCTCTGAAATCTGTGGCGATGCCACTCGAAACCCTATGTGTTCGAAGAAACTAAATGGTCGACCTTGTGAGGGAGGAAACTCCAGATGCGAAACATAGTTCCATTTTAAACTAATTGTTCTATCTGAAACTAAGTGTTCGATACAGTGCCAGGAGAAACGCCTGTTCACTGAAATCTGTGGCGATGCGACTCGAAACCGTATGTGTTCGTCGAAACTAAGTGGTCGACCTTGTGAGAGAGGAAACTCCAGATGCGAAACATAGTTCCATTTTAAACTAATTGTTCTATCTGAAACTAAGTGTTCGATACAGTGCCAGGAGAAACGCCTGTTCTCTGAAATCTGTGGCGATGCCACTCGAGAACGTATGTGTTCGAGGAGACTAAGTTGTCGACCTTGTGGGAGAGGAAACTCCAGATGCAAAACTTAGTTCCATTTTAAACTAATTGTTCTATCTGAAACTAAGCGCCTGTTCTCTGAAATCTGTGGCGATGCCACTCGAAAACGTATGTGTTCAACGAAACTAAGTGGTCGACCTTGTGAGGGAGGAAACTCCAGATGCGAAACATAGGTCAATTTTGAACTAATTTTTCTATCTGAAACTAAGTGTTCGATACTGTGCCAGAAGAAGCGCCTGTTCTCTTAAATCTGTGGCGATGTCACTCGAAACCGTATGTGTTCGACGAAACAAAGTGGTCGACCTGGTGAGAGAGGAAACTCCAGATGCGAAACATAGTTCCATTTTAAACTAATTGTTCTATCTGAAACTAAGTGTTCGATACAGTGCCAGGAGAAACGCCTGTTCACTGAAATCTGTGGCGATGCGACTCGAAACCGTATGTGTTCGTCGAAACTAAGTGGTCGACCTTGTGAGAGAGGAAACTCCAGATGCGAAACATAGTTCCATTTTAAACTAATTGTTCTATCTGAAACTAAGTGTTCGATACAGTGCCAGGAGAAACGCCTGTTCTCTGAAATCTGTGGCGATGCCACTCGAGAACGTATGTGTTCGAGGAGACTAAGTTGTCGACCTTGTGGGAGAGGAAACTCCAGATGCAAAACTTAGTTCCATTTTAAACTAATTGTTCTATCTGAAACTAAGCGCCTGTTCTCTGAAATCTGTGGCGATGCCACTCGAAAACGTATGTGTTCAACGAAACTAAGTGGTCGACCTTGTGAGGGAGGAAACTCCAGATGCGAAACATAGGTCAATTTTGAACTAATTTTTCTATCTGAAACTAAGTGTTCGATACTGTGCCAGAAGAAGCGCCTGTTCTCTTAAATCTGTGGCGATGTCACTCGAAACCGTATGTGTTCGACGAAACAAAGTGGTCGACCTGGTGAGAGAGGAAACTCCAGATGCGGAGCTTAGTTCCATTTTAAACTAATTGTTCTATCTGATACTCAGTGTTCGATACTGTGCCAGGAGAAGCGCCTGTTCTCTTAAATCTGTGGCGATGTCACTCGTAACCGTATGTGTGCGACAAAACTAAGTGGTCGATACTGTGACAGGAGTAACTCCCGTTCGGCGCAATCTGTGGCGATACCACTCGAACCCGCATGTGTTCGACGAAAATGGTTGACCTTGTGAGAGAGGAAACTCCAGCTGCGAAACATAGTTCCATTTAAAACTAATTGTTCTATCTGAAACTAAGTGTTCGACAGTGTGCCAGGAGAAGCGCCTGTTCTCTGAAATCTGTGGCGATGCCACTCGAAACCCTATGTGTTCGACGAAACTAAATGGTCGACCTTGTGGGAGAGGAAACTCCAGATGCGAAACTTAGTACCATTTTAAACAAATTGTTCTATCTGAAACTAAGTGTTCGATACTGTGCCAGGCGAAGCGCCTGTTCTCTAAAATCTGTGGCGATGTCACTCGAAACCGTATGTGTTCGACGAAACAAAGCGGTCGACCTTGTGAGAGAGGAAACTCCAGATGCGAAACTTAGTTCCATTTTAAATTAATTGTTCTATCTGAAATTAAGCGCCTGTTCACTGAAATCTGTGGCGATGCCACTCGAAACCGTATGTGTTCAACGAAACTAAGTGGTCGACCTTGTGAGAGAGGAAACTCCAGATGCGAAACATAGTTCCATTTTAAACTAATTGTTCTATCTGAAATTAAGCGCCTGTTCTCTGAAATCTGTGGCGATGCCACTCGAAACCGTATGTGTTCTACGAAATTAAGTGGTCGCCTTGTGAGGGAAGAAACTCCAGATGCGAAATTTAGTACAATTTTAATCTAATTGTTCTATCTGAAACTATGTGTCTGAAACTATGCCAGGAGAAGCGCCTGTTCTCTGAAATCTGTGGCGTTGCCACTCGAAACCGTATGTTTTCGATGAAACTAGGTTGTCGACCTTCTGAGTGAAGAAACTCCAGATGCGAAACTTAGTACCATTTTAAACTAATTGTTCTATCTGAAACTAAGTGTTCGATACAGTGCCAGGAGAAACGCCTGTTCTCTGAAATCTGTGGCGATGCCACTCGAAACCCTATGTGTTCGACGAAACTAAATGGTCGACCTTGTGGGAGAGGAAACTCCAGATGCGAAACTTAGTACCATTTTAAACAAATTTTTCTATCTGAAAGTAAGTGTTCAATACTGTGCCAGGCGAAGCGCCTGTTCTCTGAAATCTGTGGCGATGCCACTCGAAACCGTATGTGTTCGACGAAATTAAGTGGTCGCCTTGTGAGGGAAGAAACTCCAGATGCGAAATTTAGTACAATTTTAATCTAATTGTTCTATCTGAAACTATGTGTCTGAAACTGTGCCAGGAGAAGCGCCTGTTCTCTGAAATCTGTGGCGTTGCCACTCGAAACCGTATGTTTTCGACGAAACTAGGTTGTCGACCTTCTGAGAGAAGAAACTCCAGATGCGAAACTTAGTACCATTTTAAACTAATTGTTCTATCTGAAACTAAGTGTTCGATAGTGTGCCGGGAGAAGTGCCTGTTCTTTGAAATCTGTGGCGATGCCACTCGAAACCGTATGTGTTCAACGAAACTAAGTGGTCGACCTTGTGAGGGAGGAAACTCCAGATGCGAAACATAGTTCCATTTTAAACTAATTGTTCTATCTGAAACTAAGTGTTCGATACAGTGCCAGGAGAAACGCCTGTTCTCTGAAATCTGTGGCGATGCCACTCGAAACCCTATGTGTTCGACGAAACTAAATGGTCGACCTTGTGGGAGAGGAAACTCCAGATGCGAAACTTAGTACCATTTTAAACAAATTGTTCTCTGTGAAACTAAGTGTTCGATACTGTGCCAGGCGAAGCGCCTGTTCACTGAAATCTGTGGCGATGCCACTCAAAACCGTATGTGTTCGTCGAAACTAAATGGTCGACCTTGTGAGAGAGGAAACTCCAGATGCGAAACTTAGTTCCATTTTAAACAAATTGTTCTATCTGAAATTAAGCGCCTGTTCACTGAAATCTGTGGCGATGCCACTCGAAACCGTATGTGTTCAACGAAACTAAGTGGTCGACCTTGTGAGAGAGGAAACTCCAGATGCGAAACATAGTACCATTTTAAACTAATTGTTCTATCTGAAACTAAGTGTTCGATACAGTGCCAGGAGAAACGCCTGTTCTCTGAAATCTGTGGCGATGCCACTCGAAACCGAATGTGTTCAACGAAACTAAGTGGTCGCCTTGTGAAAGAAGAAACTCCAGATGCGAAACTTAGTACCATTTTAAACTAATTGTTCTATCTGAAACTAAGTGTTCGATAGTGTGCCGGGAGAAGTGCCTGTTCTCTGAAATCTGTGGCGATGCCACTCGAAACCGTATGTGTTCGACGAAACTAAGTGGTTGACCTTGTGAGAGAGGAAACTCCAGATGCGAAACATAGTTCAATTTTAAACTAATTGTTCTATCTGAAATAAGTGTTCGATACTGTGCCAGGCGAAGCGCCTGTTCACTGAAATCTGTGGCGATGCCACTCGAAACCGTATGTGTTCGTCGAAACTAAGTGGTCGACCTTGTGAGAGAGGAAACTCCAGATGCGAAACTTAGTTCCATTTTAAACTAATTGTTCTATCTGAAATTAAGCGCCTGTTCTCTGAAATCTGTGGCGATGCCACTCGAAACCGTATGTGTTCTACGAAATTAAGTGGTCGCCTTGTGAGGGAAGAAACTCCAGATGCGAAATTTAGTACAATTTTAATCTAATTGTTCTATCTGAAACTATGTGTCTGAAACTGTGCCAGGAGAAGCGCCTGTTCTCTGAAATCTGTGGCGTTGCCACTCGAAACCGTATGTTTTCGATGAAACTAGGTTGTCGACCTTCTGAGTGAAGAAACTCCAGATGCGAAACTTAGTACCATTTTAAACTAATTGTTCTATCTGAAACTAAGTGTTCGATACAGTGCCAGGAGAAACGCCTGTCCTCTGAAATCTGTGGCGATGCCACTCGCAACCCTATGTGTTCGACGAAACTAAATGGTCGACCTTGTGGGAGAGGAAACTCCAGATGCGAAACTTAGTACCATTTTAAACAAATTTTTCTATCTGAAAGTAAGTGTTCAATACTGTGCCAGGCGAAGCGCCTGTTCTCTGAAATCTGTGGCGATGCCACTCGAAACCGTATGTGTTCGACGAAATTAAGTGGTCGCCTTGTGAGGGAAGAAACTCCAGATGCGAAATTTAGTACAATTTTAATCTAATTGTTCTATCTGAAACTATGTGTCTGAAACTGTGCCAGGAGAAGCGCCTGTTCTCTGAAATCTGTGGCGTTGCCACTCGAAACCGTATGTTTTCGACGAAACTAGGTTGTCGACCTTCTGAGAGAAGAAACTCCAGATGCGAAACTTAGTACCATTTTAAACTAATTGTTCTATCTGAAACTAAGTGTTCGATAGTGTGCCAGGAGAAGCGCCTGTTCTCTGAAATCTGTGGCGATGCCACTCGAAACCGTATGTGTTCAACGAAACTAAGTGGTCGACCTTGTGAGGGAGGAAACTCCAGATGCGAAACATAGTTCCATTTTAAACTAATTGTTCTATCTGAAACTAAGTGTTCGATACAGTGCCAGGAGAGACGCCTGTTCTCTGAAATCTGTGGCGATGCCACTCGAAACCCTATGTGTTCGACGAAACTAAATGGTCGACCTTGTGGGAGAGGAAACTCCAGATGCGAAACTTAGTACCATTTTAAACAAATTGTTCTATCTGAAACTAAGTGTTCGATACTGTGCCAGGCGAAGCGCCTGTTCACTGAAATCTGTGGCGATACCAGTCGAAACCGTATGTGTTCGTCGAAACTAAGTGGTCGACCTTGTGAGAGAGGAAACTCCACATGCGAAACTTAGTTCCATTTTAAACTAATTGTTCTATCTGAAATTAAGCGCCTGTTCACTGAAATCTGTGGCGATGCCACTCGAAACCGTATGTGTTCAACGAAACTAAGTGGTCGACCTTGTGAGGGAGGAAACTCCAGATGCGAAACTTAGTACCATTTTAAACAAATTGTTCTCTGTGAAACTAAGTGTTCGATACTGTGCCAGGCGAAGCGCCTGTTCACTGAAATCTGTGGCGATGCCACTCGAAACCGTATGTGTTCGTCGAAACTAAATGGTCGACCTTGTGAGAGAGGAAACTCCAGATGCGAAACTTAGTTCCATTTTAAACAAATTGTTCTATCTGAAATTAAGCGCCTGTTCACTGAAATCTGTGGCGATGCCACTCGAAACCGTATGTGTTCAACGAAACTAAGTGGTCGACCTTGTGAGAGAGGAAACTCCAGATGCGAAACATAGTACCATTTTAAACTAATTGTTCTATCTGAAACTAAGTGTTCGATACAGTGCCAGGAGAAACGCCTGTTCTCTGAAATCTGTGGCGATGCCACTCGAAACCCTATGTGTTCGACGAAACTAAATGGTCGACTTTGTGGGAGAGGAAACTCCAGATGCGAAACTTAGTACCATTTTAAACAAATTTTTCTATCTGAAAGTAAGTGTTCAATACTGTGCCAGGCGAAGCGCCTGTTCTCTGAAATCTGTGGCGATGCCACTCGAAACCGTATGTGTTCGACGAAATTAAGTGGTCGCCTTGTGAGGGAAGAAACTCCAGATGCGAAATTTAGTACAATTTTAATCTAATTGTTCTATCTGAAACTATGTGTCTGAAACTGTGCCAGGAGAAGCGCCTGTTCTCTGAAATCTGTGGCGTTGCCACTCGAAACCGTATGTTTTCGACGAAACTAGGTTGTCGACCTTCTGAGAGAAGAAACTCCAGATGCGAAACTTAGTACCATTTTAAACTAATTGTTCTATCTGAAACTAAGTGTTCGATAGTGTGCCGGGAGAAGTGCCTGTTCTCTGAAATCTGTGGCGATGCCACTCGAAACCGTATGTGTTCAACGAAACTAAGTGGTCGACCTTGTGAGGGAGGAAACTCCAGATGCGAAACATAGTTCCATTTTAAACTAATTGTTCTATCTGAAACTAAGTGTTCGATACAGTGCCAGGAGAAACGCCTGTTCTCTGAAATCTGTGGCGATGCCACTCGAAACCCTATGTGTTCGACGAAACTAAATGGTCGACCTTGTGGGAGAGGAAACTCCAGATGCGAAACTTAGTACCATTTTAAACAAATTGTTCTATCTGAGACTAAGTGTTCGATACTGTGCCAGGCGAAGCGCCTGTTCACTGAAATCTGTGGCGATGCCACTCGAAACCGTATGTGTTCGTCGAAACTAAGTGGTCGACCTTGTGAGAAGAAACTCCAGATGCGAAACTTAGTTCCATTTTAAACTAATTGTTCTATCTGAAATTAAGCGCCTGTTCACTGAAATCTGTGACGATGCCACTCGAAACCGTATGTGTTCAACGAAACTAAGTGGTCGACCTTGTGAGGGAGGAAACTCCAGATGCGAAACATAGTACCATTTTAAACTAATTGTTCTATCTGAAACTAAGTGTTCGATACTGTGCCAGGAGAAGCGCCCGTTCTCTGAAATCTGTGGCGATGCTACTCGAAACCGTATGTGTTCGTCCAAACTAAGCGGTCGACCTTGTGAGAGAGGAAACTCCAGATGCGAAACTTAGTTCCATTTTAAACTAATTGTTCTATCTGAAACTAAGTGTTCGATACTGTGCCAGGAGAAGCGCCTGTTCTCTGAAATCTGTGGCGATACCACTCGAAACCGTATGTGTTCGACGAAAATAAGTGGTCGACCTTGTGGTAGAGGAAACTCCAGGTGCGAAGTATAGTTCCATTTTAAACTAATTGTTCTATCTGAAACTAAGTGTTCGGTACTGTGCCAGGAGAAGCGCCTGTTCTCTGAAATCTGTCGCGATGCTAATCGAGACCGTATGTTTTCGACGAAACTAAGTGGTCGACCTTCTGGGAGAGGAAACTCCAGATGCGATACTTAGTCCCATTTTAAACCAATTGTTCTATCTCAAACCATGTGTTCGATACTGTGCCAGGAGAAGCGCCTGTCCTCTGAAATGTGTGGCGATGCCACTCGAAACCGTATGTAATCGACGAAACTAAGTGGTTGACCTTGTGAGGGAGGAAACTCCGGATGCGAAATATAGTTGCATTTTAAACTAATTGTTCTATCTGTAACTAAGTGTTCGATAATGTGCCAGGAGAAGCGCCTGTTCTCTGAAATCTGTGGCGATACCACTCGAAACCGTATGTGTTCGACGAAACTAAGTGGTCGCCTTGTGAAAGAGGAAACTCCAGATGCGAAACATAGTTCCATTCAAAACTAATTGTTCTATCTGGAACTAAGTGTTCCATAGTGTGCCACGATAAACGCCTGTTCTCTGAAATCTGTGGCGATGCCACTCGAAACCGTATGTGTTCGAGGAAACTAGGTGGTCGACCTTGTGAGAGAGGAAACTCCAGATGCGAAAATTAGTTCCATTTTAAATTAATTGTTCTATCTGAAACTAAGTGTTCGATACTGTGCCAGGAGAAGCGCCTGTTCTCTGAAATCTGTGGCGATGCTACACGAAACCGTATGTGTTCGATGAAACGAAGTGGTTGACCTTGTGAGAGAGGATACTCCAGATGCAAAACTTAGTTCCATTTAAAACTAATTGTTCCATCTGAAAATAAGTGTTCGATACTGTGCCAGGAGAAGCGCCTGTTCTCTGAAATCTGTGGCGATACCACTCGAAACCGTACGTGTTAGACGAAACTAAGTGGCCGACCTTGTGAAAGAGGAAACTCCAGATGCGAAATATAGTTGCATTTTAAACTAATTGTTCTATCTGAAACTAAGTGTTCGATAATGTGCCAGGAGAAGCGCCTGTTCTCTGAAATCTGTGGCGATACCTCTCGAAACCGTATGTGTTCGACGAAACTAAGTGGCCGACCTTGTGAGAGAGGAAACTCCAGATGCGAAACATAGTTGCATTTTAAACTAATTGTTCTATCTGTAACTAAGTGTTCGATAATGTGCCAGGAGAAGCGCCTGTTCTCTGAAATCTGTGGCGATACCACTCGAAACCGTATGTGTTCGACGAAACTAAGTGGCCGACCTTGTGAGAGAGGAAACTCCAGATGCGAAACATAGTTGCATTTTAAACTATTTGTTCTACCTGAAACTAAGTGTTCGATACTGTGCCAGGAGAAACTCCCGTTCTGCGAAATCTGTGGCGATACTACTCGAAACCGTATGTGTTCGACGAAACTAAGTGGTCGCCTTGTGAAAGAGGAAACTCCAGATGCGAAACAGTTCCATTTTAAACTAATTGTTCTATCTGAAACTAAGTGTTCGATAATGTGCCAGGAGAAGCGCCTGTTCTCTGAAATCTGTGGCGACACCACTCGAAACCGTAAGTGTTCGACGAAACTGAGTGGCCGACCTTGTGAAAGAGGAAACCGCACATGCGAAACATAGGTGCATTTTAAACTAATTGTTCTATCTGAAACTAAGTGTTCGATACTGTGCCAGGAGAAACTCCCGTTCTGCGAAATCTGTGGCGATACTACTCGAAACCGTATGTGTTCGACGAAACTAAGTGGTCGACCTTGTGAGAGAGGAAACTCCAAATGCGAAACGTATTTCCATTTTAAACTAATTATTCTAACTGAAACTAAGTGTTCGATAATGTGCCAGGAGAAGCGCCTGTTCTCTGAAAACTGTGGCGATGCCAATCGAAACCGTCTGTGTTCGACGAAACTAAGTGGCCGCCTTGTGAAAGAGGAAACTCCAGATGCAAACCTTAGTTCCATTTAAAACTAATTGTTCCATCTGAAACTAAGTGTTCGATACTGTGCCAGGAGAAGCGCCTGTTCTCTGAAATCTGTGGCGATACCACTCGAAACCGAATGTGTTCGACGAAACTAAGTGGCCGACCTTGTGAGAGAGGAAACTCCAGATGCGAAATATAGTTGCATTTTAAACTAATTGTTCTATCTGTAACTAAGTGTTCGATAATGTGCCAGGAGAAGCGCCTGTTCTCTGAAATCTGTGGCGATACCACTCGAAACCGTATGTGTTCGACGAAACTAAGTGGTCGCCTTGTGAAAGAGGAAACTCCAGATGCGAAACATAGTTCCATTTTAAACTAATTGTTCTATCTGAAACTAAGTGTTCGATAATGTGCCAGGAGAAGCGCCTGTTCTCTGAAATCTGTGGCGACACCACTCGAAACCGTAAGTGTCCGACGAAACTAAGTGGCCGACCTTGTGAAAGAGGAAACCCCACATGCGAAACATAGTTGCATTTTAATCTAATTGTTCTATCTGAAACTAAGTGTTCGATACTGTGCCAGGAGAAACTCCCGTTCTGCGAAATCTGTGGCGATACTACTCGAAACCGTATGTGTTCGACGAAACTAAGTGGTCGACCTTGTGAGAGAGGAAACTCCAAATGCGAAACGTATTTCCATTTTAAACTAATTATTCTAACTGAAACTAAGTGTTCGATAATGTGCCAGGAGAAGCGCCTGTTCTCTGAAAACTGTGGCGATGCCAATCGAAACCGTCTGTGTTCGACGAAACTAAGTGGCCGCCTTGTGAAAGAGGAAACTCCAGATGCAAACCTTAGTTCCATTTAAAACTAATTGTTCCATCTGAAACTAAGTGTTCGATACTGTGCCAGGAGAAGCGCCTGTTCTCTGAAATCTGTGGCGATACCACTCGAAACCGTATGTGTTCGACGAAACTAAGTGGCCGACCTTGTGAGAGAGGAAACTCCAGATGCGAAACATAGTTGCATTTTAACCTAATTGTTCTATCTGTAACTAAGTGTTCGATAATGTGCCAGGAGAAGCGCCTGTTCTCTGAAATCTGTGGCGATACCACTCGAAACCGTATGTGTTCGACGAAACTAAGTGGTCGCCTTGTGAAAGAGGAAACTCCAGATGCGAAACATAGTTCCATTTTAAACTAATTGTTCTATCTGAAACTAAGTGTTCGATAATGTGCCAGGAGAAGCGGCTGTTCTCTGAAATCTGTGGCGATGCCACTCAAAACCGAATGTGTTCGACGAAACTAAGTGGCCGACCTTGTTGTAGAGGAAACACCAGATGCGAAACATAGTTCCATTTGAAACTAATTGTTCTATCTGAAACTAAGTGTTCGATACTGTGCCAGGAGAAGCGCCTGCTCTCTGAAATCTGTGGCGATACTACTCGAAACCGTATGTGTTCGACGAAACTAAGTGGTCGACCTTGTGAGAGAGGAAACTCCAAATGCGAAACGTATTTCCATTTTAAACTAATTATTCTAACTGAAACTAAGTGTTCGATACTGTGCCAGGAGAAGCGCCTGTTCTCCGAAATCTGTGGCGATGCCAATCGAAACCGTCTGTGTTCGACGAAACTAAGTGGCCGCCTTGTGAAAGAGGAAACTCCAGATGCGAAACATAGTTGCATTTTAAACTAATTGTTCTATCTGTAACTAAGTGTTCGATAATGTGCCAGGAGAAGCGCCTGTTCTCTGAAATCTGTGGCGATGCCACTCGAAACCGTATGTGTTCGACGAAACTAAGTGGTTGACCTTGTGAGAGAGGATACTCCAGATGCGAAACATAGTTCGATTTTAAACTAATTGTTCTATCCGAAACTAAGTGTTCGATATTGTGCCAGGAGAAGCGCCTGTTCTCTGAAATCTGTGGCGATACCACTCGAAACCGTATGTGTTCGACGAAACTAAGTGGCCGACCTTGTGAGAGAGGAAACTCCAGATGCGAAACATAGTTGCATTTTAAACTAATTGTTCTATCTGAAACTAAGTGTTCGATACTGTGCCAGGAGAAACTCCCGTTCTGCGAAATCTGTGGCGATACTACTCGAAACCGTATGTGTTCGACGAAACTAAGTGGTCGACCTTGTGAGAGAGGAAACTCCAAATGCGAAACGTATTTCCATTTTAAACTAATTATTCTAACTGAAACTAAGTGTTCGATACTGTGCCAGGAGAAGCGCCTGTTCTCTGAAATCTGTGGGGATGCCAATCGAAACCGTCTGTGTTCGACGAAACTAAGTGGCCGCCTTGTGAAAGAGGAAACTCCAGATGCAAAACTTAGTTCCATTTAAAACTAATTGTTCCATCTGAAACTAAGTGTTCGATACTGTGCCAGGAGAAGCGCCTGTTCTCTGAAATCTGTGGCGATACCACTCGAAACCTTATGTGTTCGACGAAACTAAGTGGCCGACCTTGTGAGAGAGGAAACTCCAGATGCGAAACATAGTTGCATTTGAAACTAATTGTTCTATCTGGAACTAAGTGTTCGATACTGTGCCAGGAGAAACTCCCGTTCTGCGAAATCTGTGGCGATACTACTCGAAACCGTATGTGTTCGACGAAACTAAGTTGTTGACCTTGTGAGAGAGGAAACTCCAAATGCGAAACGTATTTCCATTTTAAACTAATTATTCTAACTGAAACTAAGTGTTCGATACTGTGCCAGGAGAAGCGCCTGTTCTCTGAAATCTGTGGCGATACCACTC
The DNA here is from genome assembly GCA_910591585.2 of Nysson spinosus. Classification (NCBI taxonomy): domain Eukaryota; kingdom Metazoa; phylum Arthropoda; class Insecta; order Hymenoptera; family Crabronidae; genus Nysson; species Nysson spinosus. The sequence goes on from CAJUYC020000006.1 coordinate 3,993,981, forward strand.
GAAACCGTATGTGTTCGACGAAACTAAGTGGCCGACCTTGTGAGAGAGGAAACTCCAGCTGCGAAATATAGTTGCATTTTAAACTAATTGTTCTATCTGAAACTAAGTGTTCGATACTGTGCCAGGAGAAACTCCCGTTCTGCGAAATCTGTGGCGATACTACTCGAAACCGTATTTTTTCGACGAAACTAAGTGGCCGACCTTGTGGGAGAGGAAATTCCAGATGCGAAACATAGTTGTATTTTAAACTAATTGTTCTATCTGTAACTAAGTGTTCGATAATGTGCCAGGAGAAGCGCCTGTTCTCTGGAATCTGTGGCGATACCACTCGAAACCGTATGTGTTCGACGAAACTAAGTGGCCGACCTTGTGAGAGAGGAAACTCCAGATGCGAAACATAGTTGCATTTTAAACTAATTGTTCTATCTGTAACTAAGTGTCCGATACTGTGCCAGGAGAAACTCCCGTTCTGCGAAATCTGTGGCGATACTGCTCGAAACCGTATGTGTTCGACGAAACTGAGTGGCCGACCTTGTGAAAGAGGAAACCGCACATGCGAAACATAGGTGCATTTTAAACTAATTGTTCTATCTGAAACTAAGTGTTCGATACTGTGCCAGGAGAAACTCCCGTTCTGCGAAATCTGTGGCGATACTACTCGAAACCGTATGTGTTCGACGAAACTAAGTGGTCGACCTTGTGAGAGAGGAAACTCCAAATGCGAAACGTATTTCCATTTTAAACTAATTATTCTAACTGAAACTAAGTGTTCGATAATGTGCCAGGAGAAGCGCCTGTTCTCTGAAAACTGTGGCGATGCCAATCGAAACCGTCTGTGTTCGACGAAACTAAGTGGCCGCCTTGTGAAAGAGGAAACTCCAGATGCAAACCTTAGTTCCATTTAAAACTAATTGTTCCATCTGAAACTAAGTGTTCGATACTGTGCCAGGAGAAGCGCCTGTTCTCTGAAATCTGTGGCGATACCACTCGAAACCGAATGTGTTCGACGAAACTAAGTGGCCGACCTTGTGAGAGAGGAAACTCCAGATGCGAAATATAGTTGCATTTTAAACTAATTGTTCTATCTGTAACTAAGTGTTCGATAATGTGCCAGGAGAAGCGCCTGTTCTCTGAAATCTGTGGCGATACCACTCGAAACCGTATGTGTTCGACGAAACTAAGTGGTCGCCTTGTGAAAGAGGAAACTCCAGATGCGAAACATAGTTCCATTTTAAACTAATTGTTCTATCTGAAACTAAGTGTTCGATAATGTGCCAGGAGAAGCGCCTGTTCTCTGAAATCTGTGGCGACACCACTCGAAACCGTAAGTGTTCGACGAAACTAAGTGGCCGACCTTGTGAAAGAGGAAACCCCACATGCGAAACATAGTTGCATTTTAATCTAATTGTTCTATCTGAAACTAAGTGTTCGATACTGTGCCAGGAGAAACTCCCGTTCTGCGAAATCTGTGGCGATACTACTCGAAACCGTATGTGTTCGACGAAACTAAGTGGTCGACCTTGTGAGAGAGGAAACTCCAAATGCGAAACGTATTTCCATTTTAAACTAATTATTCTAACTGAAACTAAGTGTTCGATAATGTGCCAGGAGAAGCGCCTGTTCTCTGAAAACTGTGGCGATGCCAATCGAAACCGTCTGTGTTCGACGAAACTAAGTGGCCGCCTTGTGAAAGAGGAAACTCCAGATGCAAACCTTAGTTCCATTTAAAACTAATTGTTCCATCTGAAACTAAGTGTTCGATACTGTGCCAGGAGAAGCGCCTGTTCTCTGAAATCTGTGGCGATACCACTCGAAACCGAATGTGTTCGACGAAACTAAGTGGCCGACCTTGTGAGAGAGGAAACTCCAGATGCGAAACATAGTTGCATTTTAACCTAATTGTTCTATCTGTAACTAAGTGTTCGATAATGTGCCAGGAGAAGCGCCTGTTCTCTGAAATCTGTGGCGATACCACTCGAAACCGTATGTGTTCGACGAAACTAAGTGGTCGCCTTGTGAAAGAGGAAACTCCAGATGCGAAACATAGTTCCATTTTAAACTAATTGTTCTATCTGAAACTAAGTGTTCGATAATGTGCCAGGAGAAGCGGCTGTTCTCTGAAATCTGTGGCGATGCCACTCAAAACCGAATGTGTTCGACGAAACTAAGTGGCCGACCTTGTTGTAGAGGAAACACCAGATGCGAAACATAGTTCCATTTTAAACTAATTGTTCTATCTGAAACTAAGTGTTCGATACTGTGCCAGGAGAAGCGCCTGCTCTCTGAAATCTGTGGCGATACTACTCGAAACCGTATGTGTTCGACGAAACTAAGTGGTCGACCTTGTGAGAGAGGAAACTCCAAATGCGAAACGTATTTCCATTTTAAACTAATTATTCTAACTGAAACTAAGTGTTCGATACTGTGCCAGGAGAAGCGCCTGTTCTCCGAAATCTGTGGCGATGCCAATCGAAACCGTCTGTGTTCGACGAAACTAAGTGGCCGCCTTGTGAAAGAGGAAACTCCAGATGCGAAACATAGTTGCATTTTAAACTAATTGTTCTATCTGTAACTAAGTGTTCGATAATGTGCCAGGAGAAGCGCCTGTTCTCTGAAATCTGTGGCGATGCCACTCGAAACCGTATGTGTGCGACGAAACTAAGTGGTTGACCTTGTGAGAGAGGATACTCCAGATGCGAAACATAGTTCGATTTTAAACTAATTGTTCTATCCGAAACTAAGTGTTCGATATTGTGCCAGGAGAAGCGCCTGTTCTCTGAAATCTGTGGCGATACCACTCGAAACCGTATGTGTTCGACGAAACTAAGTGGCCGACCTTGTGAGAGAGGAAACTCCAGATGCGAAACATAGTTGCATTTTAAACTAATTGTTCTATCTGAAACTAAGTGTTCGATACTGTGCCAGGAGAAACTCCCGTTCTGCGAAATCTGTGGCGATACTACTCGAAACCGTATGTGTTCGACGAAACTAAGTGGTCGACCTTGTGAGAGAGGAAACTCCAAATGCGAAACGTATTTCCATTTTAAACTAATTATTCTAACTGAAACTAAGTGTTCGATACTGTGCCAGGAGAAGCGCCTGTTCTCTGAAATCTGTGGGGATGCCAATCGAAACCGTCTGTGTTCGACGAAACTAAGTGGCCGCCTTGTGAAAGAGGAAACTCCAGATGCAAAACTTAGTTCCATTTAAAACTAATTGTTCCATCTGAAACTAAGTGTTCGATACTGTGCCAGGAGAAGCGCCTGTTCTCTGAAATCTGTGGCGATACCACTCGAAACCTTATGTGTTCGACGAAACTAAGTGGCCGACCTTGTGAGAGAGGAAACTCCAGATGCGAAACATAGTTGCATTTGAAACTAATTGTTCTATCTGGAACTAAGTGTTCGATACTGTGCCAGGAGAAACTCCCGTTCTGCGAAATCTGTGGCGATACTACTCGAAACCGTATGTGTTCGACGAAACTAAGTTGTTGACCTTGTGAGAGAGGAAACTCCAAATGCGAAACGTATTTCCATTTTAAACTAATTATTCTAACTGAAACTAAGTGTTCGATACTGTGCCAGGAGAAGCGCCTGTTCTCTGAAATCTGTGGCGATACCACTCGAAACCGTATGTGTTCGACGAAACTAAGTGGCCGACCTTGTGAGAGAGGAAACTCCAGCTGCGAAATATAGTTGCATTTTAAACTAATTGTTCTATCTGAAACTAAGTGTTCGATACTGTGCCAGGAGAAACTCCCGTTCTGCGAAATCTGTGGCGATACTACTCGAAACCGTATTTTTTCGACGAAACTAAGTGGCCGACCTTGTGGGAGAGGAAATTCCAGATGCGAAACATAGTTGGATTTTAAACTAATTGTTCTATCTGTAACTAAGTGTTCGATAATGTGCCAGGAGAAGCGCCTGTTCTCTGGAATCTGTGGCGATACCACTCGAAACCGTATGTGTTCGACGAAACTAAGTGGCCGACCTTGTGAGAGAGGAAACTCCAGATGCGAAACATAGTTGCATTTTAAACTAATTGTTCTATCTGTAACTAAGTGTCCGATACTGTGCCAGGAGAAACTCCCGTTCTGCGAAATCTGTGGCGATACTGCTCGAAACCGTATGTGTTCGACGAAACTAAGTGGCCGACCTTGTGAGAGAGGAAACTCCAGATGCGAAACATAGTTGCATTTTAAACTAATTTTTCTATCTGTAACTAAGTGTTCGATAATGTGCCAGGAGAAGCGCCTGTTCTCTGAAATCTGTGGCGATACCACTCGAAACCGTATGTGTTCGACGAAACTAAGTGGCCGACCTTGTGAGAGAGGAAACTCCAGATGAGAAACATAGTTGCATTTTAAACTAATTGTTCTATCTGTAACTAAGTGTCCGATACTGTGCCAGGAGAAACTCCCGTTCTGCGAAATCTGTGGCGATACTACTCGAAACCGTATGTGTTCGACGAAACTAAGTGGCCGACCTTGTGAGAGAGGAAACTCCAGATGCGAAACATAGTTGCATTTTAAACTAATTGTTCTATCTGTAACTAAGTGTTCGATAATGTGCCAGGAGAAACTCCCGTTCTGCGAAATCTGTGGCGATACTACTCGAAACCGTATGTGTTCGACGAAACTAAGTGGCCGACCTTGTGAGAGAGGAAACTCCAGATGCGAAACATAGTTGCATTTTAAACTAATTGTTCTATCTGTAACTAAGTGTCCGATACTGTGCCAGGAGAAACTCCCGTTCTGCGAAATCTGTGGCGATACTACTCGAAACCGTATGAGTTCGACGAAACTAAGTGGCCGACCTTGTGAGAGAGGAAACTCCAGACGCGAAACATAGTTGCATTTTAAACTAATTGTTCTATCAGTAACTAAGTGTTCGATAATGTGCCAGGAGAAGCGCCTGTTCTCTGAAATCTGTGGCGATACCACTCGAAACCGTATGTGTTCGACGAAACTAAGTGGCCGACCTTGTGAGAGAGGAAACTCCAGCTGCGAAATATAGTTGCATTTTAAACTAATTGTTCTATCTGAAACTAAGTGTTCGATACTGTGCCAGGAGAAACTCCCGTTCTGCGAAATCTGTGGCGATACTACTCGAAACCGTATTTTTTCGACGAAACTAAGTGGCCGACCTTGTGGGAGAGGAAATTCCAGATGCGAAACATAGTTGCATTTTAAACTAATTGTTCTATCTGTAACTAAGTGTCCGATACTGTGCCAGGAGAAACTCCCGTTCTGCGAAATCTGTGGCGATACTGCTCGAAACCGTATGTGTTCGACGAAACTAAGTGGCCGACCTTGTGAGAGAGGAAACTCCAGATGCGAAACATAGTTGCATTTTAAACTAATTGTTCTATCTGTAACTAAGTGTCCGATACTGTGCCAGGAGAAACTCCCGTTCTGCGAAATCTGTGGCGATACTACTCGAAACCGTATGAGTTCGACGAAACTAAGTGGCCGACCTTGTGAGAGAGGAAACTCCAGACGCGAAACATAGTTGCATTTTAAACTAATTGTTCTATCAGTAACTAAGTGTTCGATACTGTGCCAGGAGAAACTCCCGTTCTGCGAAATCTGTGGCGATACTACTCGAAACCGTATTTTTTCGACGAAACTAAGTGGCCGACCTTGTGGGAGAGGAAATTCCAGATGCGAAACATAGTTGGATTTTAAACTAATTGTTCTATCTGTAACTAAGTGTTCGATAATGTGCGAGGAGAAGCGCCTGTTCTCTGGAATCTGTGGCGATACCACTCGAAACCGTATGTGTTCGACGAAACTAAGTGGCCGACCTTGTGAGAGAGGAAACTCCAGATGCGAAACATAGTTGCATTTTAAACTAATTGTTCTATCTGTAACTAAGTGTCCGATACTGTGCCAGGAGAAACTCCCGTTCTGCGAAATCTGTGGCGATACTGCTCGAAACCGTATGTGTTCGACGAAACTAAGTGGCCGACCTTGTGAGAGAGGAAACTCCAGATGCGAAACATAGTTGCATTTTAAACTAATTTTTCTATCTGTAACTAAGTGTTCGATAATGTGCCAGGAGAAGCGCCTGTTCTCTGAAATCTGTGGCGATACCACTCGAAACCGTATGTGTTCGACGAAACTAAGTGGCCGACCTTGTGAGAGAGGAAACTCCAGATGCAAACCTTAGTTCCATTTAAAACTAATTGTTCCATCTGAAACTAAGTGTTCGATACTGTGCCAGGAGAAGCGCCTGTTCTCTGAAATCTGTGGCGATACCACTCGAAACCGAATGTGTTCGACGAAACTAAGTGGCCGACCTTGTGAGAGAGGAAACTCCAGATGCGAAACATAGTTGCATTTTAACCTAATTGTTCTATCTGTAACTAAGTGTTCGATAATGTGCCAGGAGAAACTCCCGTTCTGCGAAATCTGTGGCGATACTACTCGAAACCGTATGTGTTCGACGAAACTAAGTGGCCGACCTTGTGAGAGAGGAAACTCCAGATGCGAAACATAGTTGCATTTTAAACTAATTGTTCTATCTGTAACTAAGTGTCCGATACTGTGCCAGGAGAAACTCCCGTTCTGCGAAATCTGTGGCGATACTACTCGAAACCGTATGAGTTCGACGAAACTAAGTGGCCGACCTTGTGAGAGAGGAAACTCCAGACGCGAAACATAGTTGCATTTTAAACTAATTGTTCTATCAGTAACTAAGTGTTCGATAATGTGCCAGGAGAAGCGCCTGTTCTCTGAAATCTGTGGCGATACCACTCGAAACCGTATGTGTTCGACGAAACTAAGTGGCCGACCTTGTGAGAGAGGAAACTCCAGCTGCGAAATATAGTTGCATTTTAAACTAATTGTTCTATCTGAAACTAAGTGTTCGATACTGTGCCAGGAGAAACTCCCGTTCTGCGAAATCTGTGGCGATACTACTCGAAACCGTATTTTTTCGACGAAACTAAGTGGCCGACCTTGTGGGAGAGGAAATTCCAGATGCGAAACATAGTTGGATTTTAAACTAATTGTTCTATCTGTAACTAAGTGTTCGATAATGTGCCAGGAGAAGCGCCTGTTCTCTGAAATCTGTGGCGATACCACTCGAAACCGTATGTGTTCGACGAAACTAAGTGGCCGACCTTGTGAGAGAGGAAACTCCAGATGCGAAACATAGTTGCATTTTAAACTAATTGTTCTATCTGTAACTAAGTGTCCGATACTGTGCCAGGAGAAACTCCCGTTCTGCGAAATCTGTGGCGATACTGCTCGAAACCGTATGTGTTCGACGAAACTAAGTGGCCGACCTTGTGAGAGAGGAAACTCCAGATGCGAAACATAGTTGCATTTTAAACTAATTTTTCTATCTGTAACTAAGTGTTCGATAATGTGCCAGGAGAAGCGCCTGTTCTCTGAAATCTGTGGCGATACCACTCGAAACCGTATGTGTTCGACGAAACTAAGTGGCCGACCTTGTGAGAGAGGAAACTCCAGATGAGAAACATAGTTGCATTTTAAACTAATTGTTCTATCTGTAACTAAGTGTCCGATACTGTGCCAGGAGAAACTCCCGTTCTGCGAAATCTGTGGCGATACTACTCGAAACCGTATGTGTTCGACGAAACTAAGTGGCCGACCTTGTGAGAGAGGAAACTCCAGATGCGAAACATAGTTGCATTTTAAACTAATTGTTATATCTGTAACTAAGTGTTCGATAATGTGCCAGGAGAAACTCCCGTTCTGCGAAATCTGTGGCGATACTACTCGAAACCGTATGTGTTCGACGAAACTAAGTGGCCGACCTTGTGAGAGAGGAAACTCCAGATGCGAAACATAGTTGCATTTTAAACTAATTGTTCTATCTGTAACTAAGTGTCCGATACTGTGCCAGGAGAAACTCCCGTTCTGCGAAATCTGTGGCGATACTACTCGAAACCGTATGTGTTCGACGAAACTAAGTGGCCGACCTTGTGAGAGAGGAAACTCCAGACGCGAAACATAGTTGCATTTTAAACTAATTGTTCTATCAGTAACTAAGTGTTCGATAATGTGCCAGGAGAAGCGCCTGTTCTCTGAAATCTGTGGCGATATCACTCGAAACCGTATGTGTTCGACGAAACTAAGTGGCCGACCTTGTGAGAGAGGAAACTCCAGATGAGAAACATAGTTGCATTTTAAACTAATTGTTCTATCTGTAACTAAGTGTCCGATACTGTGCCAGGAGAAACTCCCGTTCTGCGAAATCTGTGGCGATACTACTCGAAACCGTATTTTTTCGACGAAACTAAGTGGCCGACCTTGTGGGAGAGGAAATGCCAGATGCGAAACATAGTTGGATTTTAAACTAATTGTTCTATCTGTAACTAAGTGTTCGATAATGTGCCAGGAGAAGCGCCTGTTCTCTGAAATCTGTGGCGATACCACTCGAAACCGTATGTGTTCGACGAAACTAAGTGGCCGACCTTGTGAGAGAGGATACTCCAGATGCGAAACATAGTTGCATTTTAAACTAATTGTTCTATCTGTAACTAAGTGTCCGATACTGTGCCAGGAGAAACTCCCGTTCTGCGAAATCTGTGGCGATACTGCTCGAAACCGTATGTGTTCGACGAAACTAAGTGGCCGACCTTGTGAGAGAGGAAACTCCAGATGCGAAACATAGTTGCATTTTAAACTAATTGTTCTATCTGTAACTAAGTGTTCGATAATGTGCCAGGAGAAACTCCCGTTCTGCGAAATCTGTGGCGATACTACTCGAAACCGTATGTGTTCGACGAAACTAAGTGGCCGACCTTGTGAGAGAGGAAACTCCAGATGCGAAACATAGTTGCATTTTAAACTAATTGTTCTATCTGTAACTAAGTGTCCGATACTGTGCCAGGAGAAACTCCCGTTCTGCGAAATCTGTGGCGATACTACTCGAAACCGTATGTGTTCGACGAAACTAAGTGGCCGACCTTGTGAGAGAGGAAACTCCAGACGCGAAACATAGTTGCATTTTAAACTAATTGTTCTATCAGTAACTAAGTGTTCGATAATGTGCCAGGAGAAGCGCCTGTTCTCTGAAATCTGTGGCGATATCACTCGAAACCGTATGTGTTCGACGAAACTAAGTGGCCGACCTTGTGAGAGAGGAAACTCCAGATGAGAAACATAGTTGCATTTTAAACTAATTGTTCTATCTGTAACTAAGTGTCCGATACTGTGCCAGGAGAAACTCCCGTTCTGCGAAATCTGTGGCGATACTACTCGAAACCGTATTTTTTCGACGAAACTAAGTGGCCGACCTTGTGGGAGAGGAAATGCCAGATGCGAAACATAGTTGGATTTTAAACTAATTGTTCTATCTGTAACTAAGTGTTCGATAATGTGCCAGGAGAAGCGCCTGTTGTCTGAAATCTGTGGCGATACCACTCGAAACCGTATGTGTTCGACGAAACTAAGTGGCCGACCTTGTGAGAGAGGAAACTCCAGATGCGAAACATAGTTGCATTTTAAACTAATTGTTCTATCTGTAACTAAGTGTCCGATACTGTGCCAGGAGAAACTCCCGTTCTGCGAAATCTGTGGCGATACTGCTCGAAACCGTATGTGTTCGACGAAACTAAGTGGCCGACCTTGTGAGAGAGGAAACTCCAGATGCGAAACATAGTTGCATTTTAAACTAATTGTTCTATCTGTAACTAAGTGTTCGATAATGTGCCAGGAGAAGCGCCTGTTCTCTGAAATCTGTGGCGATACCACTCGAAACCGTATGTGTTCGACGAAACTAAGTGGCCGACCTTGTGAGAGAGGAAACTCCAGATGCGAAATATAGTTGCATTTTAAACTAATTGTTCTATCTGTAACTAAGTGTCCGATACTGTGCCAGGAGAAACTCCCGTTCTGCGAAATCTGTGGCGATACTACTCGAAACCGTATGTGTTCGACGAAACTAAGTGGCCGACCTTGTGAGAGAGGAAACTCCAGATGCGAAACATAGTTGCATTTTAAACTAATTGTTCTATCTGTAACTAAGTGTTCGATAATGTGCCAGGAGAAACTCCCGTTCTGCGAAATCTGTGGCGATACTACTCGAAACCGTATGTGTTCGACGAAACTAAGTGGCCGACCTTGTGAGAGAGGAAACTCCAGATGCGAAACATAGTTGCATTTTAAACTAATTGTTCTATCTGTAACTAAGTGTCCGATACTGTGCCAGGAGAAGCGCCTGTTCTCTGAAATCTGTGGCGATACCACTCGAAACCGTATGTGTTCGACGAAACTAAGTGGTCGCCTTGTGAAAGAGGAAACTCCAGATGCGAAACATAGTTCCATTTTAAACTAATTGTTCTATCTGAAACTAAGTGTTCGATAATGTGCCAGGAGAAGCGCCTGTTCTCTGAAATCTGTGGCGACACCACTCGAAACCGTAAGTGTTCGACGAAACTAAGTGGCCGACCTTGTGAAAGAGGAAACCCCACATGCGAAACATAGTTGCATTTTAATCTAATTGTTCTATCTGAAACTAAGTGTTCGATACTGTGCCAGGAGAAACTCCCGTTCTGCGAAATCTGTGGCGATACTACTCGAAACCGTATGTGTTCGACGAAACTAAGTGGTCGACCTTGTGAGAGAGGAAACTCCAAATGCGAAACGTATTTCCATTTTAAACTAATTATTCTAACTGAAACTAAGTGTTCGATAATGTGCCAGGAGAAGCGCCTGTTCTCTGAAAACTGTGGCGATGCCAATCGAAACCGTCTGTGTTCGACGAAACTAAGTGGCCGCCTTGTGAAAGAGGAAACTCCAGATGCAAACCTTAGTTCCATTTAAAACTAATTGTTCCATCTGAAACTAAGTGTTCGATACTGTGCCAGGAGAAGCGCCTGTTCTCTGAAATCTGTGGCGATACCACTCGAAACCGAATGTGTTCGACGAAACTAAGTGGCCGACCTTGTGAGAGAGGAAACTCCAGATGCGAAACATAGTTGCATTTTAAACTAATTGTTCTATCTGTAACTAAGTGTTCGATAATGTGCCAGGAGAAGCGCCTGTTCTCTGAAATCTGTGGCGATACCACTCGAAACCGTATGTGTTCGACGAAACTAAGTGGTCGCCTTGTGAAAGAGGAAACTCCAGATGCGAAACATAGTTCCATTTTAAACTAATTGTTCTATCTGAAACTAAGTGTTCGATAATGTGCCAGGAGAAGCGGCTGTTCTCTGAAATCTGTGGCGATGCCACTCAAAACCGAATGTGTTCGACGAAACTAAGTGGCCGACCTTGTTGTAGAGGAAACACCAGATGCGAAACATAGTTCCATTTTAAACTAATTGTTCTATCTGAAACTAAGTGTTCGATACTGTGCCAGGAGAAGCGCCTGTTCTGTGAAATCTGTGGCGATACTACTCGAAACCGTATGTGTTCGACGAAACTAAGTGGTCGACCTTGTGAGAGAGGAAACTCCAAATGCGAAACGTATTTCCATTTTAAACTAATTATTCTAACTGAAACTAAGTGTTCGATACTGTGCCAGGAGAAGCGCCTGTTCTCCGAAATCTGTGGCGATGCCAATCGAAACCGTCTGTGTTCGACGAAACTAAGTGGCCGCCTTGTGAAAGAGGAAACTCCAGATGCGAAACATAGTTGCATTTTAAACTAATTGTTCTATCTGTAACTAAGTGTTCGATACTGTGCCAGGAGAAGCGCCTGTTCTCTGAAATCTGTGGCGATACCACTCGAAACCGTATGTGTTCGACGAAACTAAGTGGCCGACCTTGTGAGAGAGGAAACTCCAGATGCGAAACATAGTTGCATATGAAACTAATTGTTCTATCTGGAACTAAGTGTTCGATACTGTGCCAGGAGAAACTCCCGTTCTGCGAAATCTGTGGCGATACTACTCGAAACCGTATGTGTTCGACGAAACTAAGTTGTTGACCTTGTGAGAGAGGAAACTCCAAATGCGAAACGTATTTCCATTTTAAACTAATTATTCTAACTGAAACTAAGTGTTCGATACTGTGCCAGGAGAAGCGCCTGTTCTCTGAAATCTGTGGCGATACCACTCGAAACCGTATGTGTTCGACGAAACTAAGTGGCCGACCTTGTGAGAGAGGAAACTCCAGCTGCGAAACATAGTTGCATTTTAAACTAATTGTTCTATCTGAAACTAAGTGTTCGATACTGTGCCAGGAGAAACTCCCGTTCTGCGAAATCTGTGGCGATACTACTCGAAACCGTATTTTTTCGACGAAACTAAGTGGCCGACCTTGTGGGAGAGGAAATTCCAGATGCGAAACATAGTTGGATTTTAAACTAATTGTTCTATCTGTAACTAAGTGTTCGATAATGTGCCAGGAGAAGCGCCTGTTCTCTGAAATCTGTGGCGATACCACTCGAAACCGTATGTGTTCGACGAAACTAAGTGGCCGACCTTGTGAGAGAGGAAACTCCAGATGCGAAACATAGTTGCATTTTAAACTAATTGTTCTATCTGTAACTAAGTGTCCGATACTGTGCCAGGAGAAACTCCCGTTCTGCGAAATCTGAGGCGATACTGCTCGAAACCGTATGTGTTCGACGAAACTAAGTGGCCGACCTTGTGAGAGAGGAAACTCCAGATGCGAAACATAGTTGCATTTTAAACTAATTGTTCTATCTGTAACTAAGTGTTCGATAATGTGCCAGGAGAAGCGCCTGTTCTCTGAAATCTGTGGCGATACCACTCGAAACCGTATGTGTTCGACGAAACTAAGTGGCCGACCTTGTGAGAGAGGAAACTCCAGATGCGAAATATAGTTGCATTTTAAACTAATTGTTCTATCTCTAACTAAGTGTCCGATACTGTGCCAGGAGAAACTCCCGTTCTGCGAAATCTGTGGCGATACTACTCGAAACCGTATGTGTTCGACGAAACTAAGTGGCCGACCTTGTGAGAGAGGAAACTCCAGATGCGAAACATAGTTGCATTTTAAACTAATTGTTCTATCTGTAACTAAGTGTTCGATAATGTGCCAGGAGAAACTCCCGTTCTGCGAAATCTGTGGCGATACTACTCGAAACCGTATGTGTTCGACGAAACTAAGTGGCCGACCTTGTGAGAGAGGAAACTCCAGATGCGAAACATAGTTGCATTTTAAACTAATTGTTCTATCTGTAACTAAGTGTCCGATACTGTGCCAGGAGAAGCGCCTGTTCTCTGAAATCTGTGGCGATACCACTCGAAACCGTATGTGTTCGACGAAACTAAGTGGTCGCCTTGTGAAAGAGGAAACTCCAGATGCGAAACATAGTTCCATTTTAAACTAATTGTTCTATCTGAAACTAACTGTTCGATAATGTGCCAGGAGAAGCGCCTGTTCTCTGAAATCTGTGGCGACACCACTCGAAACCGTAAGTGTTCGACGAAACTAAGTGGCCGACCTTGTGAAAGAGGAAACCCCACATGCGAAACATAGTTGCATTTTAATCTAATTGTTCTATCTGAAACTAAGTGTTCGATACTGTGCCAGGAGAAACTCCCGTTCTGCGAAATCTGTGGCGATACTACTCGAAACCGTATGTGTTCGACGAAACTAAGTGGTCGACCTTGTGAGAGAGGAAACTCCAAATGCGAAACGTATTTCCATTTTAAACTAATTATTCTAACTGAAACTAAGTGTTCGATAATGTGCCAGGAGAAGCGCCTGTTCTCTGAAAACTGTGGCGATGCCAATCGAAACCGTCTGTGTTCGACGAAACTAAGTGGCCGCCTTGTGAAAGAGGAAACTCCAGATGCAAACCTTAGTTCCATTTAAAACTAATTGTTCCATCTGAAACTAAGTGTTCGATACTGTGCCAGGAGAAGCGCCTGTTCTCTGAAATCTGTGGCGATACCACTCGAAACCGAATGTGTTCGACGAAACTAAGTGGCCGACCTTGTGAGAGAGGAAACTCCAGATGCGAAACATAGTTGCATTTTAAACTAATTGTTCTATCTGTAACTAAGTGTTCGATAATGTGCCAGGAGAAGCGCCTGTTCTCTGAAATCTGTGGCGATACCACTCGAAACCGTATGTGTTCGACGAAACTAAGTGGTCGCCTTGTGAAAGAGGAAACTCCAGATGCGAAACATAGTTCCATTTTAAACTAATTGTTCTATCTGAAACTAAGTGTTCGATAATGTGCCAGGAGAAGCGGCTGTTCTCTGAAATCTGTGGCGATGCCACTCAAAACCGAATGTGTTCGACGAAAGTAAGTGGCCGACCTTGTTGTAGAGGAAACACCAGATGCGAAACATAGTTCCATTTTAAACTAATTGTTCTATCTGAAACTAAGTGTTCGATACTGTGCCAGGAGAAGCGCCTGCTCTCTGAAATCTGTGGCGATACTACTCGAAACCGTATGTGTTCGACGAAACTAAGTGGTCGACCTTGTGAGAGAGGAAACTCCAAATGCGAAACGTATTTCCATTTTAAACTAATTATTCTAACTGAAACTAAGTGTTCGATACTGTGCCAGGAGAAGCGCCTGTTCTCCGAAATCTGTGGCGATGCCAATCGAAACCGTCTGTGTTCGACGAAACTAAGTGGCCGCCTTGTGAAAGAGGAAACTCCAGATGCGAAACATAGTTGCATTTTAAACTAATTGTTCTATCTGTAACTAAGTGTTCGATACTGTGCCAGGAGAAGCGCCTGTTCTCTGAAATCTGTGGCGATACTACTCGAAACCGTATGTGTTCGACGAAACTAAGTGGCCGACCTTGTGAGAGAGGAAACTCCAGATGCGAAACATAGTTGCATTTGAAACTAATTGTTCTATCTGGAACTAAGTGTTCGATACTGTGCCAGGAAAAACTCCCGTTCTGCGAAATCTGTGGCGATACTACTCGAAACCGTATGTGTTCGACGAAACTAAGTTGTTGACCTTGTGAGAGAGGAAACTCCAAATGCGAAACGTATTTCCATTTTAAACTAATTATTCTAACTGAAACTAAGTGTTCGATACTGTGCCAGGAGAAGCGCCTGTTCTCTGAAATCTGTGGCGATACCAATCGAAACCGTATGTGTTCGACGAAACTAAGTGGCCGACCTTGTGAGAGAGGAAACTCCAGCTGCGAAACATAGTTGCATTTTAAACTAATTGTTCTATCTGAAACTAAGTGTTCGATACTGTGCCAGGAGAAACTCCCGTTCTGCGAAATCTGTGGCGATACTACTCGAAACCGTATTTTTTCGACGAAACTAAGTGGCCGACCTTGTGAGAGAGGAAACTCCAGACGCGAAACATAGTTCCATTTTAAACTAATTGTTCTATCTGAAACTAAGTGTTCGATACTGTGCCAGGAGAAGCGCCTGTTCTCTGAAATGTGTGGCGATGCTACTCGAAACCGTATGTGTTCGACGAAACTAAGTGGCCGACCTTGTGAGAGAGGAAACTCCAGACGCGAAATATACTTCCATTTTAAACTAATTGTTCTATCTGAAACTAAGTGTTCGATACTGTGCCAGGAGAAACCCCCGTTCTCTGAAATCTGTGGCGATGCCTCTCGAAACCGTAATTGTTCGACGAAACTAAGTGGTGGATCTTGTGAGAGAGGATACTCCAGATGCGAAACTTAGTTCTATTTTAAACTAATTGTTCTATCTGAAATTAAGAGTTCGATACAGTGCCAGGAGACGCGCCTGTTCTCTGAAATCTGTCGCGATGCTACTCGAAACCGTATGTGTTCGACGAAACTAAGTGGCCGACCTTGTGAGAGAGGAAACTCCAGACGCGAAACATAGTTCCATTTTAAACTAATTGTTCTATCTGAAACTAAGTGTTCGATACTGTGCCAGGAGAAGCGCCTGTTCTCTGAAATGTGTGGCGATGCTACTCGAAACCGTATGTGTTCGACGAAACTAAGTGGCCGACCTTGTGAGAGAGGAAACTCCAGACGCGAAATATAGTTCCATTTTAAACTAATTGTTCTATCTGAAACTAAGTGTTCGATACTGTGCCAGGAGAAACCCCCGTTCTCTGAAATCTGTGGCGATGCCTCTCGAAACCGTAATTGTTCGACGAAACTAAGTGGTGGATCTTGTGAGAGAGGATACTCCAGATGCGAAACTTAGTTCTATTTTAAACTAATTGTTCTATCTGAAATTAAGAGTTCGATACTGTGCCAGGGGAAGCGCCTGTTCTCTGAAATCTGTTGCGATGCTACTCGAAACCGTATGTGTTCAAGGAAACTAAGTGGTCGACCTTGTGGGAGAGGAAACTCCAGATGCGAAACTTAGTTCCATTTTAAACTAATTGTTCTATCTGAAACTATGAGTTCGATACTGTGCCAGGAGAAGCGCCTGTTCTCTGAAATCTGTGGCGATGCTACTCGAAACCGTATGTGTTCGACGAATCTAAATGGTCCACCTTCTGAGAGAGGAAACTCCAGATGCGAAACTTAGTTCCATTTTAAACTATTTGTTCTATCTGAAACTACGTGTTCGATAATGTGCCAGGAGAAGCGGCTGTTCTCTGAAATCTGTGGCGAAGCCACTCGAAAACGTATGTGTTCGACGAAACTAAGTGGCCGAACTTGTGAGGGAGGAAACTCCAGATGCGAAACTTAGTTCCATTTTAAACGAATTGTTTTGTATGAAATTGTTCGATACTGTGCCAGGAGAAGTGCCTGTTCTCTGAAATCTGTGGCGATACCACTCGAAACCGTATGTGTTCGACGAAACTAAGTGGGCGACCTTGTGAGAGAGGAAACGTCAGATGCGAAACATAGTTCCATTTTAAACTAATTGTTCATCTGAAATTAAGTGTTCGATACTGTGCCAGGAGAAGCGGCTGTTCTCTGAAATCTGTGAAGATGCCACTCGAAAACGTATGTGTTCGACGAAACTAAGTGGCCGAACTTGTGAGAGAGGAAACAACAGATGCGAAACTTAGTACCATTTAAAACTATTTGTTCTATCTGAAACTAAGTGTTCAATACTGTGCAAGGAGAAGCGCCTGTTCTCTGAAATCTGTGGCGATGCTACTCGAAACCGTATGTGTTCGACGAATCTAAATGGTCCACCTTCTGAGAGAGGAAACTCCAGATGCGAAACTTAGTTCCATTTTAAATTATTTGTTCTATCTGAAACTACGTGTTCGATAATGTGCCAGGAGAAACGCCGTGCAGCGTAATCTGTGGCGGTACCACTCGAAACCGCATGTGTTCGACGAAACTAAGTTGTCGAACTTGTGAGAGAGGAAACTCCAGATGCGAAATTTAGTACCATTTTAAACTAATTGTTCTATCTGAAACTAAGTGTTCACTACTGTGCCAGGAGAAGCGCCTGTTCTCTGAAATCTGTGGCGATGCCACTCGCGACCGTATGTGTTCGGCGAAACTAAGTGGTCGACCTTGTTAGAGAGGAAACTCCAGACGCGAAATATAGTTCCATTTTAAACTAATTGTTCTATCTGAAACTAAGTGTTCGATACTGTGCCAGGAGAAACCCCCGTTCTCTGAAATCTGTGGCGATGCCTCTCGAAACCGTAATTGTTCGACGAAACTAAGTGGTGGATCTTGTGAGAGAGGATACTCCAGATGCGAAACTTAGTTCTATTTTAAACTAATTGTTCTATCTGAAATTAAGAGTTCGATACTGTGCCAGGGGAAGCGCCTGTTCTCTGAAATCTGTGGCGATGCTACTCGAAACCGTATGTGTTCAAGGAAACTAAGTGGTCGACCTTGTGGGAGAGGAAACTCCAGATGCGAAACTTAGTTCCATTTTAAACTAATTGTTCTATCTGAAACTAAGTGTTCGATACTGTGCCAGGAGAAGCGCCTGTTCTCTGAAATGTGTGGCGATGCCACTCGAAACCGTAATTGTTCGACGAAACTAAGTGGTTGATCTTGTGAGAGAGGATACTCCAGATGCGAAACATAGTGCCATTTTAAGCTAATTGTTCTATCTGAAACTAAGTGTTCGATACTGTGCCAGGTGAAGCGCCTCTTCTCTGAAATCTGTGGCGATGCCACTCGAAACAGTATGTGTTCGACGAAACTAAGTGGCCGACCTTGTGAGAGAGGAAACTCCAGATGCGAAACTTAGTACCATTTTAAACTAAATGTTCTATCTGGAACTAAGTGTTCGATAGTGTGCCACGATAAGCGCCTGTTCTCTGAAATCTGTGGCGATGCCACACGAAACCGTATGTGTTCGACGAAACTAACTAGCCGACCTTGTGAGAGAGGAATCTCCAGATGCGAAACTTAGTTCCATTTTAAACTAATTGTTCTATCTGAAATTAAGAGTTCGATACTGTGCCAGGGGAAGCGCCTGTTCTCTGAAATCTGTGGCGATGCTACTCGAAACCGTATGTGTTCAAGGAAACTAAGTGGTCGACCTTGTGGGAGAGGAAGCTCCAGATGCGAAACTTAGTTCCATTTTAAACTAATTGTTCCATCTGAAACTAAGTGTTCGATACAGTGCCAGAAGACGCGCCTGTTCTCTGAAATCTGTCGCGATGCTACTCGAAACCGTATGTGTTCGACGAAACTAAGTGGCCGACCTTGTGAGAGAGGAAACTCCAGACGCGAAACATAGTGCCATTTTAAGCTAATTGTTCTATCTGAAACTAAGTGTTCGATACTGTGCCAGGTGAAGCGCCTCTTCTCTGAAATCTGTGGCGATGCCACTCGAAACAGTATGTGTTCGACGAAACTAAGTGGCCGACCTTGTGAGAGAGGAAACTCCAGATGCGAAACTTAGTACCATTTTAAACTAAATGTTCTATCTGGAACTAAGTGTTCGATAGTGTGCCACGATAAGCGCCTGTTCTCTGAAATCTGTGGCGATGCCACACGAAACCGTATGTGTTCGACGAAACTAACTAGCCGACCTTGTGAGAGAGGAATCTCCAGATGCGAAACTTAGTTCCATTTTAAACTAATTGTTCTATCTGAAATTAAGAGTTCGATACTGTGCCAGGGGAAGCGCCTGTTCTCTGAAATCTGTGGCGATGCTACTCGAAACCGTATGTGTTCAAGGAAACTAAGTGGTCGACCTTGTGGGAGAGGAAGCTCCAGATGCGAAACTTAGTTCCATTTTAAACTAATTGTTCCATCTGAAACTAAGGGTTCGATACAGTGCCAGAAGACGCGCCTGTTCTCTGAAATCTGTCGCGATGCTACTCGAAACCGTATGTGTTCGACGAAACTAAGTGGCCGACCTTGTGAGAGAGGAAACTCCAGACGCGAAACATAGTTCCATTTTAAACTAATTGTTCTATCTGAAACTAAGTGTTCGATACTGTGCCAGGAGAAGCGCCTGTTCTCTGAAATGTGTGGCGATGCTACTCGAAACCGTATGTGTTCGACGAAACTAAGTGGCCGACCTTGTGAGAGAGGAAACTCCAGACGCGAAATATACTTCCATTTTAAACTAATTGTTCTATCTGAAACTAAGTGTTCGATACTGTGCCAGGAGAAACCCCCGTTCTCTGAAATCTGTGGCGATGCCTCTCGAAACCGTAATTGTTCGACGAAACTAAGTGGTGGATCTTGTGAGAGAGGATACTCCAGATGCGAAACTTAGTTCTATTTTAAACTAATTGTTCTATCTGAAATTAAGAGTTCGATACTGTGCCAGGGGAAGCGCCTGTTCTCTGAAATCTGTGGCGATGCTACTCGAAACCGTATGTGTTCAAGGAAACTAAGTGGTCGACCTTGTGGGAGAGGAAACTCCAGATGCGAAACTTAGTTCCATTTTAAACTAATTGTTCTATCTGAAACTAAGTGTTCGATACTGTGCCAGGAGAAGCGCCTGTTCTCTGAAATGTGTGGCGATGCCACTCGAAACCGTATGTGTTCGACGAAACTAAGTGGTTGATCTTGTGAGAGAGGATACTCCAGATGCGAAACTTAGTTCCATTTTAAATTATTTGTTCTATCTGAAACTACGTGTTCGATAATGTGCCAGGAGAAACCCCCGTTCTCTGAAATCTGTGGCGATGCCTCTCGAAACCGTAATTGTTCGACGAAACTAAGTGGTGGATCTTGTGAGAGAGGAAACTCCAGAAGCGAAATATAGTTCCATTTTAAACTAATTGTTCTATCTGAAACTAAGTGTTCGATACTGTGCCAGGAGAAACCCCCGTTCTCTGAAATCTGTGGCGATGCCTCTCGAAACCGTAATTGTTCGACGAAACTAAGTGGTGGATCTTGTGAGAGAGGATACTCCAGATGCGAAACTTAGTTCTATTTTAAACTAATTGTTCTATCTGAAATTAAGAGTTCGATACTGTGCCAGGGGAAGCGCCTGTTCTCTGAAATCTGTGGCGATGCTACTCGAAACCGTATGTGTTCAAGGAAACTAATTGGTCGACCTTGTGGGAGAGGAAACTCCAGATGCGAAACTTAGTTCCATTTTAAACTAATTGTTCTATCTGAAACTAAGTGTTCGATACTGTGCCAGGAGAAGCGCCTGTTCTCTGAAATGTGTGGCGATGCCACTCGAAACCGTAATTGTTCGACGAAACTAAGTGGTTGATCTTGTGAGAGAGGATACTCCAGATGCGAAACATAGTGCCATTTTAAGCTAATTGTTCTATCTGAAACTAAGTGTTCGATACTGTGCCAGGTGAAGCGCCTCTTCTCTGCAATATGTGGCGATGCCACTCGAAACAGTATGTGATCGACGAAACTAAGTGGCCGACCTTGTGAGAGAGGAAACTCCAGATGCGAAACTTAGTACCATTTTAAACTAAATGTTCTATCTGGAACTAAGTGTTCGATAGTGTGCCACGATAAGCGCCTGTTCTCTGAAATCTGTGGTGATGCCACTCGAAACCGTATGTGTTCGACGAAACTAAGTGGCCGACCTTGTGAGAGAGGAAACTCCAGATGCGAAACTTAGTACCATTTTAAACTAATTGTTCTATCTGAAACTATGTGTCCGATACTGTGCCAGGAGAAGCGCCTGTTCTCTGAAATGTGTGGCGATGCCACTCGAAACCGTATGTGTTAGACGAAACTAAGTGGGCGACCTTGTGAGAGAGGAAACTCCAGATGCGAAACTTATTTCCACTTTAAACTAATTGTTCTATCTGAAACTGAGTGTTCGATACTGTGCCAGGAGAAGCACCTGCTCTCTGAAATCTGTGGCGATGCTTCTCGAAACCGTATGAGTTCGACGAAACTAAGTGGTCGACCTTGTGAGACAGGAAACTCCAGATGCGAAACTTCGTTCCATTTTCAATCTTATTGTTCTATCTGAAACTAAGTGTTCGATACTGTGCCAGGAGAAGCGCCTGTTCTTTGAAATCTGTGGCGATGCCACTCGAAACCGTATGTGTTCGACGAAACAAAGTGGTCGACCTTGTGAGGAAGGATAATAAAGATGCGAAACATACTTATATTTTAAACTAAGTGTTCTGTCTGAAATAAGTGTTCGATACTGTGCCAGGAGAAGCGCCTGCTCTCTGAAATCTGTGGCGATGCTACTCGAAACCGTATGTGTTCGACGAAACTAAGTGGTCGACCTTGTGAGAGAGGAAACTCCAGATGCGAAACTTTGTTCCATTTTAAATTAATTGTTCTGTCTGAAATAAGTGTTCGATACTGTGCCAGCGGAAGCGCCTGTTCTCTGAAATCTGTGGCGATGTTACTCGAAACCGTATGTGTTCGAGGAAACTAAGTGGCCGACCTTGTGAGACAGGAAACTCCAGAAGCGAAACTTAGTTCCATTTAAACTAATTGTTCTATCTGAAATTAAGAGTTCGATACTGTGCCAGGGGAAGCGCCTGTTCTCTGAAATCTGTGGCGATGCTACTCGAAACCGTATGTGTTCAAGGAAACTAAGTGGTCGACCTTGTGGGAGAGGAAACTCCAGATGCGAAACTTAGTTCCATTTTAAAATAATTGTTCTATCTGAAACTAAGTGTTCGATACTGTGCCAGGAGAAGCGCCTGTTCTCTGAAATGTGTGGCGATGCCACTCGAAACCGTAATTGTTCGACGAAACTAAGTGGTTGATCTTGTGAGAGAGGATACTCCAGATGCGAAACATAGTGCCATTTTAAACTAATTGTTCTATCTGAAACTAAGTGTTCGATACTGTGCCAGGTGAAGCGCCTCTTCTCTGAAATCTGTGGCGATGCCACTCGAAACAGTATGTGTTCGACGAAACTAAGTGGCCGCCCATGTGAGAGAGGAAACTCCAGATGCGAAACTTAGTACCATTTTAAACTAAATGTTCTATCTGGAACTAAGTGTTCGATAGTGTGCCACGATAAGCGCCTGTTCTCTGAAATCTGTGGCGATGCCACACGAAACCGTATGTGTTCGACGAAACTAACTAGCCGACCTTGTGAGAGAGGAATCTCCAGATGCGAAACTTAGTTCCATTTTAAACTAATTGTTCTATCTGAAATTAAGAGTTCGATACTGTGCCAGGGGAAGCGCCTGTTCTCTGAAATCTGTGGCGATGCTACTCGAAACCGTATGTGTTCAAGGAAACTAAGTGGTCGACCTTGTGGGAGAGGAAGCTCCAGATGCGAAACTTAGTTCCATTTTAAACTAATTGTTCCATCTGAAACTAAGTGTTCGATACAGTGCCAGAAGACGCGCCTGTTCTCTGAAATCTGTCGCGATGCTACTCGAAACCGTATGTGTTCGACGAAACTAAGTGGCCGACCTTGTGAGAGAGGAAACTCCAGACGCGAAACATAGTTCCATTTTAAACTAATTGTTCTATCTGAAACTAAGTGTTCGATACTGTGCCAGGAGAAGCGCCTGTTCTCTGAAATGTGTGGCGATGCTACTCGAAACCGTATGTGTTCGACGAAACTAAGTGGCCGACCTTGTGAGAGAGGAAACTCCAGAAGCGAAATATAGTTCCATTTTAAACTAATTGTTCTATCTGAAACTAAGTGTTCGATACTGTGCCAGGAGAAGCGCCTGTTCTCTGAAATGTGTGGCGATGCCACTCGAAACCGTAATTGTTCGACGAAACTAAGTGGTTGATCTTGTGAGAGAGGATACTCCAGATGCGAAACATAGTGCCATTTTAAGCTAATTGTTCTATCTGAAACTAAGTGTTCGATACTGTGCCAGGTGAAGCGCCTCTTCTCTGCAATATGTGGCGATGCCACTCGAAACAGTATGTGATCGACGAAACTAAGTGGCCGACCTTGTGAGAGAGGAAACTCCAGATGCGAAATTTAGTTCCATTTTAAATTAATTGTTCTGTCTGAAATAAGTGTTCGATAGTGTGCCAGGAGAAGCGCCTGTTCTTTGAAATCTGTGGCGATGGCACTCGAAACCGTATGTGTTCGACGAAACTAAGTGGTCGACCTTGTGAGAGAGGAAACTCCAGATGGGAAACTTAGTTCCCCTTTAAATTAATTGTTCTGTCTGAAATAAGTGTTCGATAGTGTGCCAGGAGAAGCGCCTGCTCTCTGAAATCTGTGGCGATGCTTCTCGAAACCGTATGAGTTCGAAGAAACTAAGTGGTCGACCTTGTGAGACAGGAAACTCCAGATGCGAAACTTCGTTCCATTTTCAATCTTATTGTTCTATCTGAAACTAAGTGTTCGATACTGTGCCAGGAGAAGCGCCTGTTCTTTGAAATCTGTGGCGATGCCACTCGAAACCGTATGTGTTCGACGAAACAAAGTGGTCGACCTTGTGAGGAAGGATAATAAAGATGCGAAACATACTTATATTTTAAACTAAGTGTTCTGTCTGAAATAAGTGTTCGATACTGTGCCAGGAGAAGCGCCTGCTCTCTGAAATCTGTGGCGATGCTACTCGAAACCGTATGTGTTCGACGAAACTAAGTGGTCGACCTTGTGAGAGAGGAAACTCCAGATGCGAAACTTTGTTCCATTTTAAATTAATTGTTCTGTCTGAAATAAGTGTTCGATACTGTGCCAGGAGAAGCGCCTGTTCTCTGAAATGTGTGGCGATGCTACTCGAAACCGTATGTGTTCGACGAAACTAAGTGGCCGACCTTGTGAGAGAGGAAACTCCAGAAGCGAAATATAGTTCCATTTTAAACTAATTGTTCTATCTGAAACTAAGTGTTCGATACTGTGCCAGGAGAAACCCCCGTTCTCTGAAATCTGTGGCGATGCCTCTCGAAACCGTAATTGTTCGACGAAACTAAGTGGTGGATCTTGTGAGAGAGGATACTCCAGATGCGAAACTTAGTTCTATTTTAAACTAATTGTTCTATCTGAAATTAAGAGTTCGATACTGTGCCAGGGGAAGCGCCTGTTCTCTGAAATCTGTGGCGATGCTACTCGAAACCGTATGTGTTCAAGGAAACTAATTGGTCGACCTTGTGGGAGAGGAAACTCCAGATGCGAAACTTAGTACCATTTTAAACTAAATGTTCTATCTGGAACTAAGTGTTCGATAGTGTGCCACGATAAGCGCCTGTTCTCTGAAATCTGTGGTGATGCCACTCGAAACCGTATGTGTTCGACGAAACTAAGTGGCCGACCTTGTGAGAGAGGAAACTCCAGATGCGAAACTTAGTACCACTTTAAACTAATTGTTCTATCTGAAACTGAGTGTTCGATACTGTGCCAGGAGAAGCACCTGCTCTCTGAAATCTGTGGCGATGCTACTCGAAACCGTATGAGTTCGACGAAACTAAGTGGTCGACCTTGTGAGAGAGGAAACTCCAGATGCGAAACTTAGTTCCATTTTAAATTAATTGTTCTGTCTGAAATAAGTGTTCGATAGTGTGCCAGGAGAAGCGCCTGTTCTTTGAAATCTGTGGCGATGGCACTCGAAACCGTATGTGTTCGACGAAACTAAGTGGTCGACCTTCTGAGAGAGGAAACTCCAGATGGGAAACTTAGTTCCCCTTTAAATTAATTGTTCTGTCTGAAATAAGTGTTCGATAGTGTGCCAGGAGAAGCGCCTGCTCTCTGAAATCTGTGGCGATGCTTCTCGAAACCGTATGAGTTCGACGAAACTAAGTGGTCGACCTTGTGAGACAGGAAACTCCAGATGCGAAACTTCGTTCCATTTTCAATCTTATTGTTCTATCTGAAACTAAGTGTTCGATACTGTGCCAGGAGAAGCGCCTGTTCTTTGAAATCTGTGGCGATGCCACTCGAAACCGTATGTGTTCGACGAAACAAAGTGGTCGACCTTGTGAGGAAGGATAATAAAGATGCGAAACATACTTATATTTTAAACTAAGTGTTCTGTCTGAAATAAGTGTTCGATACTGTGCCAGGAGAAGCGCCTGCTCTCTGAAATCTGTGGCGATGCTACTCGAAACCGTATGTGTTCGACGAAACTAAGTGGTCGACCTTGTGAGAGAGGAAACTCCAGATGCGAAAATTTGTTCCATTTCAAATTAATTTTTCTGTCTGAAATAAGTGTTCGATACTGTGCCAGCGGAAGCGCCTGTTCTCTGAAATCTGTGGCGATGTTACTCGAAACCGTATGTGTTCGAGGAAACTAAGTGGCCGACCTTGTGAGACAGGAAACTCCAGAAGCGAAACTTAGTTCCATTTAAAACTAAGTGTTCCATCTGAAACTAAGTGTTCGATACAGTGCCAGGAGACGCGCCTGTTCTCTGAAATCTGTCGCGATGCTACTCGAAACCGTATGTGTTCGACGAAACTAAGTGGCCGACCTTGTGAGAGAGGAAACTCCAGACGCGAAACATAGTTCCATTTTAAACTAATTGTTCTATCTGAAACTAAGTGTTCGATACTGTGCCAGGAGAAGCGCCTGTTCTCTGAAATGTGTGGCGATGCTACTAGGAACCGTATGTGTTCGACGAAACTAAGTGGCCGACCATGTGAGAGAGGAAACTCCAGACGCGAAACATAGTTCCATTTTAAACTAATTGTTCTATCTGAAACTAAGTGTTCGATACTGTGCCAGGAGAAACCCCCGTTCTCTGAAATCTGTGGCGATGCCTCTCGAAACCGTAATTGTTCGACGAAACTAAGTGGTGGATCTTGTGAGAGAGGATACTCCAGATGCGAAACTTAGTTCCATTTTAAACTAATTGTTCTATCTGAAATTAAGAGTTCGATACTGTGCCAGGGGAAGCGCCTGTTCTCTGAAATCTGTGGCGATGCTACTCGAAACCGTATGTGTTCAAGGAAACTAAGTGGTCGACCTTGTGGGAGAGGATACTCCTGATGCGAAACATAGTGCCATTTTAAGCTAATTGTTCTATCTGAAACTAAGTGTTCGATACTGTGCCAGGTGAAGCGCCTCTTCTCTGAAATCTGTGGCGATGCTACTCGAAACCGTATGTGTTCGACGAAACTAAGTGGTCGCCTTGTGAGAGAGGAAACTCCAGATGCGAAACATAGTTCAATTTTAAACTAATTGTTCTCTCTGAAAATATGTGTTCGATAATGTGCCAGGAGAAACGCCGTTCTGCGAAATCTGTGGCGATACCACTTGAAACTGTATGGGTTCGACGAAACTAAGTTGACGACCTGGTGAGAGAAGAAACTCCAGATGCGAAAATTAGTTCCATTTTAAACTAATTGTTAACGTTCTTGAATTTTGAAGTTGGCCGTAGTATTATTAATATTATAGTTTTTAACGGCTATTTATAAGGCCAAAGGTGTAGATTAAAACTTCTTTATTTCAATTTATCGACGAAACGTTTCGATAAGTTGGTTCTTATCCTCTTCAGTCGTATTAATTGTCTGTTGAGCGAATAAATGAAATAAGAGTACAGAATATAAAAATATTATAACATATAAATATAAAAATAGGAATTAAGTGTTAATATGAATATTGTAATCAATAAGTTAAATGTATGAAGATAAATAAGTATGTGAATAAAATCGCTACATCAATAGGAAGAAACGTTTTTTGACTCACTCCAAGAAGTCCTAGGAAGTGTATTGTAAAGTAAGTAGTCCTAGTTGCTATCGTCTCGGATGTTGGTTGAGACTGAGTAGCATTAAACAATTTAAATCTGGGGGTGAGTCAAAAAAGTGGGGGAGATGGACGTTAGGTCATTGTTCTGATATTTATTTTAAAACAAGGCGGTGTAGGTTGTTGTGTATAGCGCACTAGTTGGTATTAATGACTGTAGGTGTCTCTGCCACTGCTACCTGTGATGGATCTGAGTCGATAATTTAAATCAATCCGGAAACGGAAACGTGTCGCACCCTTGTGATTGACGGAGTGGATGATCATTACATTCACCGCGTGCGTTCATTAAGTATCAAGCAGCAGTGGAAGACACATGTTGGACAGAAAGATATATACCGCAACACCAAACACAGAAATAAATGCAGTAAATAGTTGGCGTAGTCACCCTCTGTGGAATTAATTAAGAATAGAGACAAGGTCAGTGTAATACGACGAGATGTTGATAGATTCGTACTTCTTATTGACACTATCTTCCTTCATAATGTATAGGGACTCGGCTATCGTACGACGCCAGTTGTTCGCGTCCCTGTGCAGCACTTCCGCATCCTCGAAATTGAACGTGTGGCCTAACTGGAGCACGTGTTCCGTCAAGGCGGTCTTTTGCATATTGTGTACGAGGCTATACTTATGTTGGTATATCCTGGTTGACAACAAATTATGCGTTTGGCCCATACGACTGAAGAGGATAAGAACCAACTTATCGAAACGTTTCGTCGATAAATTGAAATAAAGAAGTTTTAATCTACACCTTTGGCCTTATAAATAGCCGTTAAAAACTATAATATTAATAATACTACGGCCAACTTCAAAATTCAAGAACGTTAATTATATCATCGAGGCTCAAAACCATGAATAACCCTGGATTTTTTGCGCACATCACCGACACTTTCTCCGCGAACGTTACATCAGACATGAAACAGTGGATTAATATCAATAGAAAACTGATCTCATTAAAATCACAACGCGTGTTCCTGCTACAATGTAGAACTCACAAACTTGTCCCTAGTAAGATTGAGCATTTGAAACTTAACGTCCACTTTAACAGTCAAAATAATAACAAAAGAATACAAACTTTTAAAACGAATTATAACTCAAAAATTTTGAACTTAATGATTAACGACAACTTTTACACAGGCAACCTTCTTCAAAACAAATTACAATTAGTTTTCAATAGATTAACTGACACACTGCCACAAGATATTCTACAGCATTTTATACACACACGAAGAGATTCCCTCAGACGGTTCAAAAAGGATTGTGATAACCAGCATAAGAAAAAACTTCAAAAATTAATTAACATTGCTGAAAAACCGTTAAGTAGTATTGACACCGAAAAATGGCTAATGAATTTAACTGACGTTGACATACCAGTCAATGTCAAAAGAATATTAGCACTTGGTCCCAAACATATATTCAAAGAAAACAAAATAAACAAACAACTTATCAACCTCATTACACATATAGAAACCGGACTGTTAAAAATACCACAAAATAATAGAAATAATGCACGGCTCCTTTTAATAAATCAAATTATAAATAAATTTAAAAATAATAAAAATCTCAGTTTTTTGGACCACCGACTACTACAATATACAAAAGAAACGAAGTTTTTCCTCAAAAACAATCCAGATATTTTTATCACTACCGCTGATAAGGGCAACATCTCCGTGTGCGTCAATAGATCAGTTTACATTGCAAAAGTGGAACAAATGCTCAGTGATACAGAGACTTACTTGGAGACTAGACACGAATATACATCTACTTTCCAGACACATAACAACCGTATCATAAGACAGTGGCTTAACAAAAACTATATAACCGATGCCACTTACAAGAGTATATGTACTAACAATGCTGTGACACCCAGAGCATATGGCTTACCTAAAGTCCATAAAGATGGCATCCCATGGAGGATAATTGTATCATCCATAGGAGGTCCTTGTTACAAACTCTCCAAGTATCTCTCAAATATCTTAAGTAAAAACATAGGTGACAATCCTTACTATATCAAGGACAGTTGGTGTTTTGTCGACAAAATTAATGGCGTGACCATCCCTGATGATTACTCCTTGGTGTCTCTGGATGTCACGGCATTATTCAATAACATTCCTATTGATGTGGTTTCTCAAGTACTGAGTGAGGGATGGACTAATATATCGTCGCATACAAAAATAGACAAAACTAGTTTCATAAAAGCCGTAGAATTCTGTTTAACTTCTAACGTGTTCAAATTCAATAACAAATCTTACAAACAGATCTTCGGTGCAGCCATGGGCTCACCACTCTCGCCAATAGCTGCTGAAATGGTTATGCAAAAATTACAAAGCGTTAGTATTAATCAATTAACTTTCAATATTCCCTTCTTCTATAGATACGTAGATGATATTATTACATGCCTTCCCTCACACAGTATAGATCACACCATTAAAATTTTCGAGGCATTTCACAGCCGCATAAAGTTTACGTTTGAATTGGAACAAAATAACAAGATCAGTTTTCTAGATACAGAAGTCGTCAGAGACGAAGGTCGAATTTTAACTAATTGGTACAGAAAAAAGACATGGTCGGGAAGATATATACATTACATATCTGCACATCCTTTCAAGCAAAAAATCAGCTTGATCGTAGGATTAATTGATCGCGGTATTAAGCTTGCACACCCTAAGTTCAGAAAAGACAACATTAGTATCATTATTGACACACTTAAAAAGAATGGTTACCCGCCTGACCTCATAAAACACTTAATCAAAAAACGAGTGGATGAGTTATATCACCCATTTAGGGTATATAATGAAAAAATCCAGCGTGCGGGTGATCCATCTTCCAACAACTTTGTGTTGCTCCCGCATATTCCCGGAATCAATCTCAGCCACATTCTGCGAACATTTGACATTCGTTGCATATACACCAACAAAAGCAACGCCTTTTCCTTTTTTAACAAAGGTAAAGATAAAATGAATGTTAAAAAATTAACAGATGTGGTATATAAAATACCGTGTGGTAATTGCTCGGAGAGTTACGTGGGCCAAACGCATAATTTGTTGTCAACCAGGATATACCAACATAAGTATAGCCTCGTACACAATATGCAAAAGACCGCCTTGACGGAACACGTGCTCCAGTTAGGCCACACGTTCAATTTCGAGGATGCGGAAGTGCTGCACAGGGACGCGAACAACTGGCGTCGTACGATAGCCGAGTCCCTATACATTATGAAGGAAGATAGTGTCAATAAGAAGTACGAATCTATCAACATCTCGTCGTATTACACTGACCTTGTCTCTATTCTTAATTAATTCCACAGAGGGTGACTACGCCAACTATTTACTGCATTTATTTCTGTGTTTGGTGTTGCGGTATATATCTTTCTGTCCAACATGTGTCTTCCACTGCTGCTTGATACTTAATGAACGCACGCGGTGAATGTAATGATCATCCACTCCGTCAATCACAAGGGTGCGACACGTTTCCGTTTCCGGATTGATTTAAATTATCGACTCAGATCCATCACAGGTAGCAGTGGCAGAGACACCTACAGTCATTAATACCAACTAGTGCGCTATACACAACAACCTACACCGCCTTGTTTTAAAATAAATATCAGAACAATGACCTAACGTCCATCTCCCCCACTTGTTTGACTCACCCCCAGATTTAAATTGTTTAATGCTACTCAGTCTCAACCAACATCCGAGACGATAGCAACTAGGACTACTTACTTTACAATACACTTCCTAGGACTTCTTGGAGTGAGTCAAAAAACGTTTCTTCCTATTGATGTAGCGATTTTATTCACATACTTATTTATCTTCATACACTTAACTTATTGATTACAATATTCATATTAACACTTAATTCCTATTTTTATATATATATGTTATAATATTTTTATATTCTGTACTCTTATTTCATTTATTCGCTCAACAGACAATTAATACGACTGAAGAGGATAAGAACCAACTTATCGAAACGTTTCGTCGATAAATTGAAATAAAGAAGTTTTAATCTACACCTTTGGCCTTATAAATAGCCGTTAAAAACTATAATATTAATAATACTACGGCCAACTTCAAAATTCAAGAACGTTAACAATTAGTTTAAAATGGAACTAATTTTCGCATCTGGAGTTTCTTCTCTCACAAGGTCGTCAACTTAGTTTCGTCGAACCCATACAGTTTCAAGTGGTATCGCCACAGATTTCGCAGAACGGCGTTTCTCCTGGCACATTATCGAACACATATTTTCAGAGAGAACAATTAGTTTAAAATGGAACTAAGTTTCGCATCTGGAGTTTCCTCTCCCACAAGGCGGCCACTTAGTTTCGTGAAAAACATTCGGTTTCGAGTAGCATCATCACAGATTTCAGAGAACAGGCGCTTCTCCTGGCACAGTATCGAAAACTTAGTTTCAGATAGAACAGTTAGTTTAAAATGGAACTATGTTTCGCATCTGGAGTTTCCTCTCTCACAAAGTTAACCACTTAGTTTCGTCGAACACATACGGTTTGGAGTGGCACCGCCACAGATTTCAGAGAGCAGACGCTTCCCCTGGCACTGTATGGAACACTTATTTCAGACAGAACAATTAGTTTAAAATGTAACTATGTTTCGCATCTGGAGTATCCTCCCTCACAAGGTCGACCGCTTAGTTTAGTCGAACACATACTCTTTCGAGTGGCTTCGCCACATATTTCAGGGAACAGGCGCTTCTCCTGGCACAGTATCGAAAACTTAGTTTCAGATAGCACAATTAGTTGAAAATGGACCTATGTTTCGCATTTGGAGTTTCCTCTCTCACAAGTTCGACCACTTAGTTTCGTCGAACACATACGGTTTCGAGTGGCATCGCCACAGATTTCAGAGAACAGGTGTTTCTGATGGCACTGTATTGATCACTTAGCTTCATATAGAACAATTAGTTTAAAATGGCACTAAGTTTTGCGTCTGGAGTTTCCTATGTCACAAGGTCGACCACTTAGTTTCGTCGAACATATACGGTTTCGAGTGGCATCACCACACATTTCAGAGAACAAGCGCTTCTCCTGGCACAGTATCGAAAACCTAGTTTCAGATAGAACAATTAGTTTCAAATGGAACTATGTTTCGCATCTGGAGTTTCCTCTCTCACAAGGTCAACGACTTAGTTTCGTCGAACACATACGGTTTCGAGTGGTATCGCCACAGATTGCGCCGAACGGGAGTTACTCCTGGCACAGTATCGACCACTTAGTTTCGTCAAACACATACGGTTTCGAGTAGAATCGCCACAGATTTCAGAGAACAGGCGCTTCTCCTGGCACAGTATCGAACACTTAGTTTCAGATAGAAAAATTAGTTCAAAATGGACCTATGTCTCGAATTTGGAGTTTCCTCTCTCACAAGTTCGACCACTTAGTTTCGTCGAACACATACGGTTTCGAGTGGCATCGCCACAGATTTCAGAGGACAGGTGTTTCTGATGGCACTGTATTGAACACTTAGCTTCATATAGAACAATTAGTTTAAAATGGCACTAAGTTTTGCGTCTGGAGTTTCCTATGTCACAAGGTCGACCACTTAGTTTCGTCGAACATATACGGTTTCGAGTGGCATCACCACACATTTCAGAGAACAAGCGCTTCTCCTGGCACAGTATCGAAAACCTAGTTTAGATAGAACAATTAGTTTCAAATGGAACTATGTTTCGCATCTGGAGTTTCCTCTCTCACAAGGTCAACGACTTAGTTTCGTCGAACACACACGGTTTCCAGTGGCATCGCCACATATTTCAGAGAACAGGCGGTTCTCCTGGCACAGTATCGAACACTTAGTATCAGATAGAACAATTACTTTAAAATGGAACTAAGCTTCGCATTTGGAGTTTCCCCTCTCACAAGGTAGACCACTTAGTTTCGTCGAACACATATGGTTTCGAGTAGCATCGCCACTGTATTCAGAGAACAGGCGCTTCTCCTGGCACAGTATCGGACACTTAGTTTCAGATAGAACAATTAGTTTAAAATGGACCTATGTTTCGCATTTGGAGTTTCCTCTCTCACAAGGTCGACCACTTAGTTTCGTCGAACACATACCGTTTCGAGTGGTATCGCCACAGGTTTCACTGAACGGGCGCTTCTCCTGGCACAGTGTCGAACACTTAATTTCAGATGGAACATTTAGTTTAAAATGGAACTAAGTTTCGCACCGGAAGTTTCCTCTCTCACAAGGTCGGCCACTTAGTTTCGTCGAACACATACAGTTTCGAGTGGCATCGCCACAGATTTCAGAGAACAGGCGCTTCTCCTGGCACAGTATCGAACACTTATTTCAGACAGAACAATTAATTTAAAGGGGAACTAAGTTTCGCATCTGGAGTTTCCTCTCTCACAAGGTCGACCACTTAGTTTCGTCGAACACATACGGTTTCGAGTGCCATCGCCACAGATTTCAAAGAACAGGCGCTTCTCCTGGCACAGTATCGAACACTTAGTTTCAGATAGAACAATAAGATTGAAAATGGAACGAAGTTTCGCATCTGGAGTTTCCTGTCTCACAAGGTCGGCCACTTAGTTTCCGCGAACTCATACGGTTTCGAGAAGCATCGCCACAGATTTCAGAGAGCAGGCGCTTCTCCTGGCACACTATCGAACACTTATTTCAGACAGAACAATTAATTTAAAGGGGAACTAAGTTTCGCATCTGGAGTTTCCTCTCTCACAAGGTCGACCACTTAGTTTCGTCGATCACATACGGTTTCGAGTGCCATCGCCACATATTTCAAAGAACAGGCGCTTCTCCTGGCACACTATCGAACACTTATTTCAGACAGAACAATTAATTTAAAATGGAACTAAGTTTCGCATCTGGAGTTTCCTCTCTCACAAGGTCGACCACTTAGTTTCGTCGAACACATACGGTTTCGAGTAGCATCGCCACAGATTTCAGAGAGCAGGTGCTTCTCCTGGCACAGTATCGAACACTCAGTTTCAGATAGAACAATTAGTTTAAAGTGGAAATAAGTTTCGCATCTGGAGTTTCCTCTCTCACAAGGTCGACCACTTAGTTTCGTCTAACACATACGGTTTCGAGTGGCATCGCCACACATTTCAGAGAACAGGCGCTTCTCCTGGCACAGTATCGGACACATAGTTTCAGATAGAACAATTAGTTTAAAATGGTACTAAGTTTCGCATCTGGAGTTTCCTCCCTCACAATTTCGGCCACTTAGTTTCGTCGAACACATACGTTTTCGAGTGGCTTCGCCACAGATTTCAGAGAACAGCCGCTTCTCCTGGCACAGTATCGAACACTTAGTTTCAGATAGAACAATTAGGTTAAAATGGTACTAAGTTTCGCATATGAAGTTTCCTCTCTCACAAGGTCGGCCACTTAGTTTCCTCGAACACATACGGTTTCGCGTAGCATCGCCACAGATTTCAGAGAACAGGCGCTTCTCCTGGCACAGTATCGAACACTTAGTTTCAGATAGAACAATTAGTTGTAAATGGAACTAAGTTTCGCATCTGGAGTTTCCTCTCTCACAAGTTCGGCCACTTAGTTTCGACGAACACATACGTTTTCGAGTGGCATCGCCTCAGATTTCAGAGAACAGCCGCTTCTCCTGGCACAGTATCGAACACTTAGTTTCAGATAAAACAATTAGTTTAAAATGGTACTAAGTTTCGCATCTGGAGTTTCCTCCCTCACAAGGCGGCTACTTAGTTTCGTGGAAAACATTCGGTTTCGAGTAGTATCGCCACAGATTTCGCAGAACGGGAGTTTCTCCTGGCACAGTATCGAACACTTAGTTTCAGATAGAACAATTAGTTTAAAATGCAACTATGTTTCGCAGCTGGAGTTTCCTCTCTCACAAGGTCGGCCACTTAGTTTCGTCGAACACATACGGTTTCGAGTGGTGTCGCCACAGATTTCAGAGAACAGGCGCTTCTCCTGGCACAGTATCGAACACTTAGTTTCAGATAGAACAATTAGGTTAAAATGGTACTAAGTTTCGCATATGAAGTTTCCTCTCTCACAAGGTCGGCCACTTAGTTTCCTCGAACACATACGGTTTCGCGTAGCATCGCCACAGATTTCAGAGAACAGGCGCTTCTCCTGGCACAGTATCGAACACTTAGTTTCAGATAGAACAATTAGTTGTAAATGGAACTAAGTTTCGCATCTGGAGTTTCCTCTCTCACAAGTTCGGCCACTTAGTTTCGACGAACACATACGTTTTCGAGTGGCATCGCCTCAGATTTCAGAGAACAGCCGCTTCTCCTGGCACAGTATCGAACACTTAGTTGCAGATAGAACAATTAGTTTAAAATGCAACTATGTTTCGCATCTGGAGTTTCCTCTCTCACAAGGTCGGCCACTTAGTTTCGTCGAACACATACGGTTTCGAGTAGTATCGCCACAGATTTCGCAGAACGGGAGTTTCTCCTGGCACAGTATCGAACACTTAGTTTCAGATAGAACAATTAGTTTAAAATGCAACTATGTTTCGCAGCTGGAGTTTCCTCTCTCACAAGGTCGGCCACTTAGTTTCGTCGAACACATACGGTTTCGAGTGGTGTCGCCACAGATTTCAGAGAACAGGCGCTTCTCCTGGCACAGTATCGAACACTTAGTTTCAAATAGAACAATTAGTTTAAAATGGAACTATGTTTCGCATCTGGAGTATCCTCTCTCACAAGGTCAACAACGTAGTTTTGTCGAAGACATACGGTTTCGAGTGGCATCGCCACAGATTTCAGAGAACAGGCGCTTCTCCTGGCACATTATCGAACACTTTGTTACAGATAGAACAATTAGTATAAAATGCAACTATGTTTCGCATCTGGAGTTTCCTCTCTCACAAGGTCGGCCACTTAGTTTCGTCGAACACATACGGTTTCGAGTGGTATCGCCACAGATTTCAGAGAACAGGCGCTTCTCCTGGCACAGTATCGAACACTTAGTTTCAGTTAGAATAATTAGTTTAAAATGGAAATACGTTTCGCATTTGGAGTTTCCTCTCTCACAAGGTCAACAACTTAGTTTCGTCGAACACATACGGTTTCGAGTAGTATCGCCACAGATTTCGCAGAACGGGAGTTTCTCCTGGCACAGTATCGAACACTTAGTTCCAGATAGAACAATTAGTTTCAATTGCAACTATGTTTCGCATCTGGAGTTTACTCTCTCACAAGGTCGGCCACTTAGTTTCGTCGAACACATACGGTTTCGAGTGGTATCGCCACAGATTTCAGAGAACAGGCGCTTCTCCTGGCACAGTATCGAACACTTAGTTTCAGATGGAACAATTAGTTTTAAATGGAACTAAGTTTTGCATCTGGAGTTTCCTCTTTCACAAGGCGGCCACTTAGTTTCGTCGAACACATACGGTTTCGAGTAGTATCGCCACAGATTTCGCAGAACAGGCGCTTCTCCTGGCACAGTATC
Source organism: Nysson spinosus (assembly GCA_910591585.2). Lineage (NCBI taxonomy): Eukaryota > Metazoa > Arthropoda > Insecta > Hymenoptera > Crabronidae > Nysson > Nysson spinosus. The sequence continues at coordinate 4,030,263 of CAJUYC020000006.1, forward strand.
GAACACTTAGTTTCAGTTAGAATAATTAGTTTAAAATGGAAATACGTTTCGCATTTGGAGTTTCCTCTCTCACAAGGTCGGCCACTTAGTTTCGTCGAACACATACGGTTTCGAGTAGTATCGCCACAGATTTCGCAGAACGGGAGTTTCTCCTGGCACAGTATCGAACACTTAGTTTCAGATAGAACAATTAGTTTAAAATGCAACTATGTTTCGCAGCTGGAGTTTCCTCTCTCACAAGGTCGGCCACTTAGTTTCGTCGAACACATACGGTTTCGAGTGGTGTCGCCACAGATTTCAGAGAACAGGCGCTTCTCCTGGCACAGTATCGAACACTTAGTTTCAAATAGAACAATTAGTTTAAAATGGAACTATGTTTCGCATCTGGAGTATCCTCTCTCACAAGGTCAACAACTTAGTTTTGTCGAACACATACGGTTTCGAGTGGCATCGCCACAGATTTCAGAGAACAGGCGCTTCGCCTGGCACATTATCGAACACTTTGTTACAGATAGAACAATTAGTTTAAAATGCAACTATGTTTCGCATCTGGAGTTTCCTCTCTCACAAGGTCGGCCACTTAGTTTCGTCGAACACATACGGTTTCGAGTGGTATCGCCACAGATTTCAGAGAACAGGCGCTTCTCCTGGCACATTATCGAACACTTCGTTACAGATAGAACAATTAGTTTAAAATGCAACTATGTTTCGCATCTGGAGTTTCCTCTCTCACAAGGTCGGCGACTTAGTTTCGTCGAACACATACGGTTTCGAGTGGTATCGCCACAGATTTCAGAGAACTGGCGCTTCTCCTGGCACATTATCGAACACTTAGTTACAGATAGAACAATTAGTTTAAAATGCAACTATGTTTCGCATCTGGAGTTTCCTCTCTCACAAGGTCGGCCACTTAGTTTCGTCGAACACATACGGTTTCGGGTGGTATCGCCACAGATTTCAGAGAACAGGCGCTTCTCCTGGCACAGTATCGAACACTTAGTTTCGGATAGAACAATTAGTTTGAAATGGAACTAAGTTTCGCATCTGGAGTTTCCTCTTTCACAAGGCGACCACTTAGTTTCGTCGAACACATACGGTTTCGAGTAGTATCGCCACAGATTTCGCAGAACGGGAGTTTCTCCTGGCACAGTATCGAACACTTAGTTACAGATAGAACAATTAGTTTAAAATGCAACTATGTTTCGCATCTGGAATTTCCTCTCTCACAAGGTCGGCCACTTAGTTTCGTCGAACAAATACGGTTTCGAGTAGTATCGCCACAGATTTCGCAGAACGGGAGTTTCTCCTGGCACAGTATCGAACACTTAGTTTCAGATAGAACAATTAGTTTAAAATGCAACTATGTTTCGCAGCTGGAGTTTTCTCTCTCACAAGGTCGGCCACTTAGTTTCGTCGAACACATACGGTTTCGAGTGGTATCGCCACAGATTTCAGAGAACAGGCGCTTCTCCTGGCACAGTATCGAACACTTAGTTTCAGTTAGAATAATTAGTTTAAAATGGAAATACGTTTCGCATTTGGAGTTTCCTCTCTCACAAGGTCAACAACTTAGTTTCGTCGAACACATACGGTTTCGAGTAGTATCGCCACAGATTTCGCAGAACGGGAGTTTCTCCTGGCACAGTATCGAACACTTAGTTCCAGATAGAACAATTAGTTTCAATTGCAACTATGTTTCGCATCTGGAGTTTCCTCTCTCACAAGGTCGGCCACTTAGTTTCGTCGAACACATACGGTTTCGATTGGCATCGCCACAGTTTTCAGAGAACAGGCGCTTCTCCTGGCACATTATCGAACACTTAGTTTCAGTTAGAATAATTAGTTTAAAATGGAAATACGTTTCGCATTTGGAGTTTCCTCTCTCACAAGGTCGACCACTTAGTTTCGTCGAACACATACGGTTTCGAGTAGTATCGCCACATATTTCGCAGAACGGGAGTTTCTCCTGGCACAGTATCGAACACTTAGTTTCAGATAGAACAATTAGTTTAAAATGCACCTATGTTTCGCATGTGCGGTTTCCTCTTTCACAAGGTCGGCCACTCAGTTTCGTCGAACACTTACGGTTTCGAGTGGCGTCGCCACAGATTTCAGAGAACAGGCGCTTCTCCTGGCACATTATCGAACACTTAGTTTCAGATAGAACAATTAGTTTAAAATGGAACTATGTTTCGCATCTGGAGTTTCCTCTTTCACAAGGCGACCACTTAGTTTCGTCGAACACATACGGTTTCGAGTGGTATCGCCACAGATTTCAGAGAACAGGCGCTTCTCCTGGCACATTATCGAACACTTAGTTACAGATAGAACAATTAGTTTAAAATGCAACTATGTTTCGCATCTGGAGTTTCCTCTCTCACAAGGTCGGCCACTTAGTTTCGTCGAACACATTCGGTTTCGAGTGGTATCGCCACAGATTTCAGAGAACAGGCGCTTCTCCTGGCACAGTATCGAACACTTAGTTTCAGATGGAACAATTAGTTTTAAATGGAACTAAGGTTTGCATCTGGAGTTTCCTCTTTCACAAGGCGGCCACTTAGTTTCGTCGAACACAGACGGTTTCGATTGGCATCGCCACAGTTTTCAGAGAACAGGCGCTTCTCCTGGCACATTATCGAACACTTAGTTTCAGTTAGAATAATTAGTTTAAAATGGAACTGTTTCGCATCTGGAGTTTCCTCTTTCACAAGGCGACCACTTAGTTTCGTCGAACACATACGGTTTCGAGTAGTATCGCCACAGATTTCGCAGAACGGGAGTTTCTCCTGGCACAGTATCGAACACTTAGTTCCAGATAGAACTATTAGTTTCAATTGCAACTATGTTTCGCATCTGGAGTTTCCTCTCTCACAAGGTCGGCCACTTAGTTTCGTCGAACACATACGGTTTCGAGTGGTATCGCCACAGATTTCAGAGAACAGGCGCTTCTCCTGGCACAGTATCGAACACTTAGTTTCAGATGGAACAATTAGTTTTAAATGGAACTAAGGTTTGCATCTGGAGTTTCCTCTTTCACAAGGCGGCCACTTAGTTTCGTCGAACACAGACGGTTTCGATTGGCATCGCCACAGTTTTCAGAGAACAGGCGCTTCTCCTGGCACATTATCGAACACTTAGTTTCAGTTAGAATAATTATTTTAAAATGGAAATACGTTTCGCATTTGGAGTTTCCTCTCTCACAAGGTCGACCACTTAGTTTCGTCGAACACATACGGTTTCGAGTAGTATCGCCACATATTTCGCAGAACGGGAGTTTCTCCTGGCACAGTATCGAACACTTAGTTTCAGATAGAACAATTAGTTTAAAATGCACCTATGTTTCGCATGTGCGGTTTCCTCTTTCACAAGGTCGGCCACTCAGTTTCGTCGAACACTTACGGTTTCGAGTGGTGTCGCCACAGATTTCAGAGAACAGGCGCTTCTCCTGGCACATTATCGAACACTTAGTTTCAGATAGAACAATTAGTTTAAAATGGAACTATGTTTCGCATCTGGAGTTTCCTCTTTCACAAGGCGACCACTTAGTTTCGTCGAACACATACGGTTTCGAGTGGTATCGCCACAGATTTCAGAGAACAGGCGCTTCTCCTGGCACATTATCGAACACTTAGTTACAGATAGAACAATTAGTTTAAAATGCAACTATGTTTCGCATCTGGAGTTTCCTCTCTCACAAGGTCGGCCACTTAGTTTCGTCGAACACATACGGTTTCGAGTGGTATCGCCACAGATTTCAGAGAACAGGCGCTTCTCCTGGCACAGTATCGAACACTTAGTTTCAGATGGAACAATTAGTTTTAAATGGAACTAAGGTTTGCATCTGGAGTTTCCTCTTTCACAAGGCGGCCACTTAGTTTCGTCGAACACAGACGGTTTCGATTGGCATCGCCACAGTTTTCAGAGAACAGGCGCTTCTCCTGGCACATTATCGAACACTTAGTTTCAGTTAGAATAATTAGTTTAAAATGGAACTGTTTCGCATCTGGAGTTTCCTCTTTCACAAGGCGACCACTTAGTTTCGTCGAACACATACGGTTTCGAGTAGTATCGCCACAGATTTCGCAGAACGGGAGTTTCTCCTGGCACAGTATCGAACACTTAGTTTCAGGTAGAACAATTAGTTTAAAATGCAACTATGTTTCGCATCTGGAGTTTCCTCTCTCACAAGGTCGGCCACTTAGTTTCGTCGAACACATTCGGTTTCGAGTGGTATCGCCACAGATTTCAGAGAACAGGCGCTTCTCCTGGCACATTATCGAACACTTAGTTACAGATAGAACAATTAGTTTAAAATGCAACTATGTTTCGCATCTGGAGTTTCCTCTCTCACAAGGTCGGCCACTTAGTTTCGTCGAACACATACGGTTTCGAGAGGTATCGCCACAGATTTCAGAGAACAGGCGCTTCTCCTGGCACAGTATCGAACACTTAGTTTCAGATGGAACAATTAGTTTTAAATGGAACTAAGTTTTGCATCTGGAGTTTCCTCTTTCACAAGGCGGCCACTTAGTTTCGTCGAACACAGACGGTTTCGATTGGCATCGCCACAGATTTCAGAGAACAGGCGCTTCTCCTGGCACAGTATCGAACACTTAGTTTCAGTTAGAATAATTAGTTTAAAATGGAAATACGTTTCGCATTTGGAGTTTCCTCTCTCACAAGGTCGGCCACTTAGTTTCGTCGAACACTTACGGTTTCGAGTGGTGTCGCCACAGATTTCAGAGAACAGGCGCTTCTCCTGGCACATTATCGAACACTTAGTTTCAGATAGAACAATTAGTTTAAAATGCAACTATATTTCGCATCTGGAGTTTCCTCTTTCACAAGGTCGGCCACTTAGTTTCGTCTAACACGTACGGTTTCGAGTGGTATCGCCACAGATTTCAGAGAACAGGCGCTTCTCCTGGCACAGTATCGAACACTTATTTTCAGATGGAACACTTAGTTTTAAATGGAACTAAGTTTTGCATCTGGAGTATCCTCTCTCACAAGGTCAACCACTTCGTTTCATCGAACACATACGGTTTCGAGTAGCATCGCCACAGATTTCAGAGAACAGGCGCTTCTCCTGGCACAGTGTCGAACACTTAGTTTCAGATAGAACAATTAATTTAAAATGGAACTAATTTTCGCATCTGGAGTTTCCTCTCTCACAAGGTCGACCACCTAGTTTCCTCGAACACATACGGTTTCGAGTGGCATCGCCACAGATTTCAGAGAACAGGCGTTTATCGTGGCACACTATGGAACACTTAGTTCCAGATAGAACAATTAGTTTTGAATGGAACTATGTTTCGCATCCGGAGTTTCCTCCCTCACAAGGTCAACCACTTAGTTTCGTCGATTACATACGGTTTCGAGTGGCATCGCCACACATTTCAGAGGACAGGCGCTTCTCCTGGCACAGTATCGAACACATGGTTTGAGATAGAACAATTGGTTTAAAATGGGACTAAGTATCGCATCTGGAGTTTCCTCTCCCAGAAGGTCGACCACTTAGTTTCGTCGAAAACATACGGTCTCGATTAGCATCGCGACAGATTTCAGAGAACAGGCGCTTCTCCTGGCACAGTACCGAACACTTAGTTTCAGATAGAACAATTAGTTTAAAATGGAACTATACTTCGCACCTGGAGTTTCCTCTACCACAAGGTCGACCACTTATTTTCGTCGAACACATACGGTTTCGAGTGGTATCGCCACAGATTTCAGAGAACAGGCGCTTCTCCTGGCACAGTATCGAACACTTAGTTTCAGATAGAACAATTAGTTTAAAATGGAACTAAGTTTCGCATCTGGAGTTTCCTCTCTCACAAGGTCGACCGCTTAGTTTGGACGAACACATACGGTTTCGAGTAGCATCGCCACAGATTTCAGAGAACGGGCGCTTCTCCTGGCACAGTATCGAACACTTAATATCATATAGAACAATTATGTTAAAATGGAATTAAGTTTCGCATTTGGAGTTTCCTCTCTCACAAGGTCGACAACTTAGTTTCGTCGAACAAATACGGTTTCGAATGGCATCACCACAGATTTCAGAGAACAGACACTTCTACTGGCACATTATCGAACACATAGTTTGAGATAGAACAATTAGTTTAAAGAGGAACTTAGTTTCGCTGCTGGAGTTTCCTCTCTCACAAGGTTGACCACTTAGTTTCGTCGAACACATACAGTTTCGAGTGGTATCGCCACAGATTTCGCAGAACGGCGTTTCGCCTGGCACATTATCGAACACATAGGTTCAGATAGAACAATTAGTTTAAAATGGAACTAAGTTTCGCATCTGGAGGTTCCTCTCTCACAAGGTCGACCACTTATTTTCGTCGAACACATACGGTTTCGAGTAGCATCGCCACAGATTTCAGAGAACGGGCGCTTCTCCTGGCACATTATCGAACACTTAGTTACAGATAGAACAATTAGTTTAAAATGCAACTATGTTTCGCATCTGGAGTTTCCTCTCTCACAAGGTCGGCCACTTAGTTTCGTCGAACACATTCGGTTTCGAGTGGTATCGCCACAGATTTCAGAGAACAGGCGCTTCTCCTGGCACAGTATCGAACACTTAGTTTCAGATGGAACAATTAGTTTTAAATGGAACTAAGGTTTGCATCTGGAGTTTCCTCTTTCACAAGGCGGCCACTTAGTTTCGTCGAACACAGACGGTTTCGATTGGCATCGCCACAGTTTTCAGAGAACAGGCGCTTCTCCTGGCACATTATCGAACACTTAGTTTCAGTTAGAATAATTAGTTTAAAATGGAAATACGTTTCGCATTTGGAGTTTCCTCTCTCACAAGGTCGACCACTTAGTTTCGTCGAACACATACGGTTTCGAGTAGTATCGCCACATATTTCGCAGAACGGGAGTTTCTCCTGGCACAGTATCGAACACTTAGTTTCAGATAGAACAATTAGTTTAAAATGCACCTATGTTTCGCATGTGCGGTTTCTCTTTCACAAGGTTGGCCACTCAGTTTCGTCGAACACTTACGGTTTCGAGTGGTGTCGCCACAGATTTCAGAGAACAGGCGCTTCTCCTGGCACATTATCGAACACTTAGTTTCAGATAGAACAATTAGTTTAAAATGGAACTGTTTCGCATCTGGAGTTTCCTCTTTCACAAGGCGACCACTTAGTTTCGTCGAACACATACGGTTTCGAGTAGTATCGCCACAGATTTCGCAGAACGGGAGTTTCTCCTGGCACAGTATCGAACACTTAGTTCCAGGTAGAACAATTAGTTTAAAATGCAACTATGTTTCGCATCTGGAGTTTACTCTCTCACAAGGTCGGCCACTTAGTTTCGTCGAACACATTCGGTTTCGAGTGGTATCGCCACAGATTTCAGAGAACAGGCGCTTCTCCTGGCACAGTATCGAACACTTAGTTTCAGATGGAACAATTAGTTTTAAATGGAACTAAGGTTTGCATCTGGAGTTTCCTCTTTCACAAGGCGGCCACTTAGTTTCGTCGAACACAGACGGTTTCGATTGGCATCGCCACAGTTTTCAGAGAACAGGCGCTTCTCCTGGCACATTATCGAACACTTAGTTTCAGTTAGAATAATTAGTTTAAAAAGGAAATACGTTTCGCATTTGGAGTTTCCTCTCTCACAAGGTCGACCACTTAGTTTCGTCGAACACATACGGTTTCGAGTAGTATCGCCACATATTTCGCAGAACGGGAGTTTCTCCTGGCACAGTATCGAACACTTAGTTTCAGATAGAACAATTAATTTAAAATGGAACTAATTTTCGCATCTGGAGTTTCCTCTCTCACAAGGTCGACCACCTAGTTTCCTCGAACACATACGGTTTCGAGTGGCATCGCCACAGATTTCAGAGAACAGGCGTTTATCGTGGCACACTATGGAACACTTAGTTCCAGATAGAACAATTAGTTTTGAATGGAACTATGTTTCGCATCCGGAGTTTCCTCCCTCACAAGGTCGGCCACTCAGTTTCGTCGAACACTTACGGTTTCGAGTGGCATCGCCACACATTTCAGAGAACAGGCGCTTCTCCTGGCACATTATCGAACACTTAGTTTCAGTTAGAATAATTAGTTTAAAATGGAACTGTTTCGCATCTGGAGTTTCCTCTTTCACAAGGCGACCACTTAGTTTCGTCGAACACATACGGTTTCGAGTAGTATCGCCACAGATTTCGCAGAACGGGAGTTTCTCCTGGCACAGTATCGAACACTTAGTTTCAGGTAGAACAATTAGTTTAAAATGCAACTATGTTTCGCATCTGGAGTTTCCTCTCTCACAAGGTCGGCCACTTAGTTTCGTCGAACACATACGGTTTCGAGTGGTATCGCCAGAGATTTCAGAGAACAGGCGCTTCTCCTGGCACATTATCGAACACTTAGTTACAGATAGAACAATTAGTTTAAAATGCAACTATGTTTTGCATCTGGAGTTTCCTCTCTCACAAGGTCGGCCACTTAGTTTCGTCGAACACATACGGTTTCGAGAGGTATCGCCACAGATTTCAGAGAACAGGCGCTTCTCCTGGCACAGTATCGAACACTTAGTTTCAGATGGAACAATTAGTTTTAAATGGAACTAAGTTTTGCATCTGGAGTTTCCTCTTTCACAAGGCGGCCACTTAGTTTCGTCGAACACAGACGGTTTCGATTGGCATCGCCACAGATTTCAGAGAACAGGCGCTTCTCCTGGCACATTATCGAACACTTAGTTACAGATAGAACAATTAGTTTAAAATGCAACTATGTTTCGCATCTGGAGTTTCCTCTCTCACAAGGTCGGCCACTTAGTTTCGTCGAACACATACGGTTTCGAGAGGTATCGCCACAGATTTCAGAGAACAGGCGCTTCTCCTGGCACAGTATCGAACACTTAGTTTCAGATGGAACAATTAGTTTTAAATGGAACTAAGTTTTGCATCTGGAGTTTCCTCTTTCACAAGGCGGCCACTTAGTTTCGTCGAAAACATACGGTCTCGATTAGCATCGCGACAGATTTCAGAGAACAGGCGCTTCTCCTGGCACAGTACCGAACACTTAGTTTCAGATAGAACAATTAGTTTAAAATGGAACTATACTTCGCACCTGGAGTTTCCTCTACCACAAGGTCGACCACTTATTTTCGTCGAACACATACGGTTTCGAGTGGTATCGCCACAGATTTCAGAGAACAGGCGCTTCTCCTGGCACATTATCGAACACTTAGTTACAGATAGAACAATTAGTTTAAAATGCAACTATGTTTTGCATCTGGAGTTTCCTCTCTCACAAGGTCGGCCACTTAGTTTCGTCGAACACATACGGTTTCGAGAGGTATCGCCACAGATTTCAGAGAACAGGCGCTTCTCCTGGAACAGTATCGAACACTTAGTTTCAGATGGAACAATTAGTTTTAAATGGAACTAGGTTTTGCATCTGGAGTTTCCTCTTTCACAAGGCGGCCACTTAGTTTCGTCGAACACAGACGGTTTCGATTGGCATCGCCACAGATTTCAGAGAACAGGCGCTTCTCCTGGCACAGTATCGAACACTTAGTTTCAGTTAGAATAATTAGTTTAAAATGGAACTAAGTCTCGAATCTGAAGTTTCCTCTCCCACAAGGTGGACCACTTCGTTTCATCGAACACATACGGTTTCGAGTAGCATCGCCACAGATTTCAGAGAACAGGCGCTTCTCCTGGCACAGTATCGAACACTTAGTTTCAGATAGAACAATTAATTTAAAATGGAACTAATTTTCGCATCTGGAGTTTCCTCTCTCACAAGGTCGACCACCTAGTTTCCTCGAACACATACGGTTTCGAGTGGCATCGCCACAGATTTCAGAGAACAGGCGTTTATCGTGGCACACTATGGAACACTTAGTTCCAGATAGAACAATTAGTTTTGAATGGAACTATGTTTCGCATTCGGAGTTTCCTCCCTCACAAGGTCAACCACTTAGTTTCGTCGATTACATACGGTTTCGAGTGGCATCGCCACACATTTCAGAGGACAGGCGCTTCTCCTGGCACAGTATCGAACACATGGTTTGAGATAGAACAATTGGTTTAAAATGGGACTAAGTATCGCATCTGGAGTTTCCTCTCCCAGAAGGTCGACCACTTAGTTTCGTCGAAAACATACGGTCTCGATTAGCATCGCGACAGATTTCAGAGAACAGGCGCTTCTCCTGGCACAGTACCGAACACTTAGTTTCAAATAGAACAATTAGTTTAAAATGGAACTGTACTTCGCACCTGGAGTTTCCTCTACCACAAGGTCGACCACTTATTTTCGTCGAACACATACGGTTTCGAGTGGTATCGCCACAGATTTCAGAGAACAGGCGCTTCTCCTGGCACAGTATCGAACACTTAGTTTCAGATAGAACAATTAGTTTAAAATGGAACTAAGTTTCGCATCTGGAGTTTCCTCTCTCACAAGGTCGACCGCTTAGTTTGGACGAACACATACGGTTTCGAGTAGCATCGCCACAGATTTCAGAGAACGGGCGCTTCTCCTGGCACAGTATCGAACACTTAATATCATATAGAACAATTATGTTAAAATGGAATTAAGTTTCGCATTTGGAGTTTCCTCTCTCACAAGGTCGACAACTTAGTTTCGTCGAACAAATACGGTTTCGAATGGCATCACCACAGATTTCAGAGAACAGACACTTCTACTGGCACATTATCGAACACATAGTTTGAGATAGTACAATTAGTTTAAAGAGGAACTTAGTTTCGCTGCTGGAGTTTCCTCTCTCACAAGGTTGACAACTTAGTTTCGTCGAACACATACAGTTTCGAGTGGTATCGCCACAGATTTCGCAGAACGGCGTTTCGCCCCGCACATTATCGAACACATAGGTTCAGATAGAACAATTAGTTTAAAATGGAACTAAGTTTCGCATCTGGAGGTTCCTCTCTCACAAGGTCGACCACTTATTTTCGTCGAACACATACGGTTTCGAGTGGTATCGCCACAGATTTCAGAGAACAGGCGCTTCTCCTGGCACAGTATCGAACACTTAGTTTCAGATAGAACAATTAGTTTAAAATGGAACTAAGTTTCGCATCTGGAGTTTCCTCTCTCACAAGGTCGACCGCTTAGTTTGGACGAACACATACGGTTTCGAGTAGCATCGCCACAGATTTCAGAGAACGGGCGCTTCTCCTGGCACAGTATCGAACACTTAATATCATATAGAACAATTATGTTAAAATGGAATTAAGTTTCGCATTTGGAGTTTCCTCTCTCACAAGGTCGACAACTTAGTTTCGTCGAACAAATACGGTTTCGAATGGCATCACCACAGATTTCAGAGAACAGACACTTCTACTGGCACATTATCGAACACATAGTTTGAGATAGAACAATTAGTTTAAAGAGGAACTTAGTTTCGCTGCTGGAGTTTCCTCTCTCACAAGGTTGACCACTTAGTTTCGTCGAACACATACAGTTTCGAGTGGTATCGCCACAGATTTCGCAGAACGGCGTTTCGCCTGGCACATTATCGAACACATAGGTTCAGATAGAACAATTAGTTTAAAATGGAACTAAGTTTCGCATCTGGAGGTTCCTCTCTCACAAGGTCGACCACTTATTTTCGTCGAACACATACGGTTTCGAGTGGTATCGCCACAGATTTCAGAGAACAGGCGCTTCTCCTGGCACAGTATCGAACACTTAGTTTCAGATAGAACAATTAGTTTAAAATGGAACTAAGTTTCGCATCTGGAGTTTCCTCTCTCACAAGGTCGACCGCTTAGTTTCGACGAACACATACGGTTTCGAGTAGCATCGCCACAGATTTCAGAGAACGGTCGCTTCTCCTGGCACAGTATCGAACACTTAATATCATATAGAACAATTATGTTAAAATGGAATTAAGTTTCGCATTTGGAGTTTCCTCTCTCACAAGGTCGACAACTTAGTTTCGTCGAACAAATACGGTTTCGAATGGCATCACCACAGATTTCAGAGAACAGACACTTCTACTGGCACATTATCGAACACATAGTTTGAGATAGAACAATTAGTTTAAAGAGGAACTTAGTTTCGCTGCTGGAGTTTCCTCTCTCACAAGGTTGACCACTTAGTTTCGTCGAACACATACAGTTTCGAGTGGTATCGCCACAGATTTCGCAGAACGGCGTTTCGCCTGGCACATTATCGAACACATAGGTTCAGATAGAACAATTAGTTTAAAATGGAACTAAGTTTCGCATCTGGAGGTTCCTCTCTCACAAGGTCGACCACTTATTTTCGTCGAACACATACGGTTTCGAGTAGCATCGCCACAGATTTCAGAGAACGGGCGCTTCTCCTGGCACAGTAGCGAACACTTAATTTCAGATGGAACAATTAGTTTAAAATGGAACTAAGTCTCGAATGTGAAGTTTCCTCTCCCACAAGGTGGACCACTTCGTTTCATCGAACACATACGGTTTCGAGTAGCATCGCCACAGATTTCAGAGAACAGGCGCTTCTCCTGGCACAGTATCGAACACTTAGTTTCAGATAGAACAATTAATTTAAAATGGAACTAATTTTCGCATCTGGAGTTTCCTCTCTCACAAGGACGACCACCTAGTTTCCTCGAACACATACGGTTCCGAGTGGCATCGCCACAGATTTCAGAGAACAGGCGTTTATCGTGGCACACTATCGAACGCTTAGTTCCAGATAGAACAATTATTTTTGAATGGAACTATCTGTCGCATGTTGAGTTTCCTCTCTCACAAAGTCGACCACTCAGTTTCGTCGAACTCACACGGTTTCGAGTAGCATCGCCACAGATTTCAGAGAGCAGGCGCTTCTCTTGGCACTGTATCGAACACTTATGTCAGACAGACCAATTAGTTTAAAATGTAACTATGTGTCGCATCTTGAGTTTCCTCTCTTACAAGGTCGACCACTTACTTTCGTGGGACACATACGGTTTCGAGTGGCATCGCCACAGGTTTAAGAGAACAGGCGCTTCTCCTGGCACAGTATCGAACCCTTAGTTACAGATAGAACACTTAGTTTAAAATGGAACTATATTTCGCATTTGGAGTTTCCTCTCTCACAAGGTCGACCACTTAGTTTCGTTGAACACATACGGTTTCGAGTGGCAACGCCACAGATCTTAGAGAACAGGCGCTTCTCCTGGCACAGTATCGAACACTTAGTTTCAGATAGAACAATTAGTTTAAAATGGAACTAAGTTTCGCATCTGGAGTTTCCTCTCTCACAAGGTCGACCACTTAGTTTCGTCGAACACATACGGTTTCGAGTAGCATCGACACTGATTTCAGAGAACAGGCGCTTCTCCTGGCACAGTAACGAACACTTAGTTCCAGATAGATCAATTAGTTTAAAATGGAACAATGTTTCGCATCTGGAGTTTCCTTTCGCACAAGGTCGACGACTTAATTTCGTCGAACACATACGGTTTCGAGTGGCATCGCCAGAGATTTCAGAGAACAGGCGCTTCTCCTGGAACAGTATCGAACAATTTCAGATAGAACAATTAGTTTAAAATGGAACTAAGTTTCGCATCTGGAGTTTCCTCATTCACAAGGTCTGCCACTTAGTTTCATTGAACACATACGGTTTCGAGTGGCAACGCCACAGATTTCAGAGAACAGGCGCTTCTCCTGGCACAGTATCGAACACTTAGTTTCAGATAGAACAATTAGTTTAAAATGGAAATATGTTTCGCATCTGGAGTTTCCTCTCTCACAAGGTCGACCACTTAGTTTCGTTGAACACATTCGGTTTCGAATGGCATCGCCACAGATTTCAGAGAACAGGCGTCTCTCCTGGCACTGTATCGAACACTTAGTTTCAGATAGAACAATTAGTTTAAAATGGTACTATGTTTCGCATCTGGAGTTTCCTCTCTCACAAGGTCGACCACTTAGTTTCGTTGAACACATACGGTTTCGAGTGGCATCGCCACAGATTTCAGTGAACAGGCGCTTAATTTCAGATAGAACAATTAGTTTAAAATGGAACTAAGTTTCGCATCTGGAGTTTCCTCTCTCACAAGGTCGACCACTTAGTTTCGACGAACACATACGGTTTCGAGTCGCATCGCCACAGATTTCAGTGAACAGGCGTTTCTCCTGGCACTGTATCGAACACTTAGTTTCAGATAGAACAATTAGTTTAAAATGCAACTATGTTTCGCATCTGGAGTTTCCTCCCTCACAAGGTCGACCATTTAGTTTCGTCGAACACATAGGGTTTCGAGTGGCATCGCCACAGATTTCAGAGAACAGGCGTTTCTCCTGGCACTGTATCGAACACTTAGTTTCAGATAGAACAATTAGTTTAAAATGGAACTATGTTTCGCATCTGGAGTTTCCTCCCTCACAAGGTCGACCACTTAGTTTCGTTGAACACATACGGTTTCGAGTGGATCGCCACAGATTTCAGTAAACAGGCGCTTAGTTTCAGATAGAACAATTAGTTTAAAATGGAACTAAGTTTCGCATCTGGAGTTTCCTCTCCCACAAGGTCGACCACTTAGTCTCCTCGAACACATACGTTTTCGAGTAGCATCGCCACAGATTTCAGAGAACAGGCGCTTCTCCTGGCACACTGTCGAACACTTAGTTTCAGATAGAACAATTAGTTTTAAATGGAACTAAGTTTCGCAGCTGGAGTTTCCTCTCTCACAAGGTCAACCATTTTCGTCGAACACATGCGGGTTCGAGTGGTATCGCCACAGATTGCGCCGAACGGGAGTTACTCCTGTCACAGTATCGACCACTTAGTTTTGTCGCACACATACGGTTTCGAGTGACATCGCCACAGATTTAAGAGAACAGGCGCTTCTCCTGGCACAGTATCGAACACTCAGTATCAGATAGAACAATTAGTTTAAAATGGAACTAAGCTCCGCATCTGGAGTTTCCTCTCTCACCAGGTCGACCACTTTGTTTCGTCGAACACATACGGTTTCGAGTGACATCGCCACAGATTTAAGAGAACAGGCGCTTCTCCTGGCACAGTATCGAACACTTAGTTTCAGATAGAACAATTAGTTTAAAATGGAACTAAGTTTCGCATCTGGAGTTTCCTCTCTCACAAGGTGGACCACTGTGTTTCGTCGAACACATACGGTTTCGAGTGGCATCGCCCCAGATTTCAGAGAACAGGCGCTTCTCCTGGCACATTATCGAACACTTAGTTTCAGATAGAACAATTATTTTAAAATGGAAGTAAGTTTCGCATCTGGAGTTTCCTCTCTCACAAGGTCGACCACTTAGTTTCCTCGAACACATACGGTTTCGAGTGGCATTGCCACAGATTTCAGGGAACAGACGCTTCTCCTGGCACAGTATCGAACACATAGTTTCAGATAGAACAATTAGTTTAAAATGGTACTATGTTTCGCATCTGGAGTTTCCTATTTCACAAGGCGACTACTTAGTTTCGTCGAGCACATACGGTTTCGAGTAGCATCGCGACAGATTTCAGAGAACAGGCGCCTCTGCTGGCACAGTATCTAACACTTAGTTTCAGATAGAACAATTAATTTAAAATGGAACTAGGTCTCCCATCTGAAGTTTCCTCTCTCTCAAGGTCGACCGCTTAGTTTCGTCGAACACATACGGTTTCGAGTGGCATCGCCACACATTTCAGAGAATAGGTGTTTATCCTGGCACAGTATCGAATACTTAGTTTCAGATGGAACAATTAGTTTAAAATGGAACTAAGTTTCGCATCTGGAGTTTCCTCGCACAGAAGGTCGACCACTTTGTTTCGTCGAACACATACGGTTTCGAGTAGCATCGCGACAGATTTCAGAGAACAGGCGCTTCTCCTGGCACAGTATCGAACACTTAGTTTCAGATAGAACATTTAGTTTAAAATGGAACTAAGTTTCGCATCTGGAGTTTCCTCTGTCACAAGGTCGGCCACTTAGTTTCGTCGAACACATACAGTTTCGAGGGGCATCGCCACAGATTTCAGAGAACAGGCGCTTCTCCTGGCACAGTATCGAACACTTAGTTTTAGATAGAACAATTAATTTAAAATCGAACTAAGTTTCGCACCTGAAGTTTCCTCTGTCACAAGGTCGGCCACTTAGTTTCGTCGAACACATACGGTTTCGAGCGGCATTGCCACAGATTTCAGAGAACAGGCGCTTCTCCTGGCACAGTATCGAACAAATAGTTTCAGATAGAACAATTAGTTTAAAATGGCACTAAGCTTCGCGTCTTGAATTTCCTCTCTCACATGGTCGACCACTCAGTTTCGTCGAACACATACCGTTTCGAGTGGTATCGCCTCAGGTTTCTCAGAACGGGCGCTTCTCCTGGCACAGTGTCGAACACTTAGTTTCAGATAGAACAATTAGTTTAAAATGGGACTAAGTTTCGCATCTGGAGTTTCTTCCCTCACAAGACGACCACTTAGTTTCGCCGAACACATATGGTTTCGTGTGGCATCGCCACAGATTTCAGAGAACAGGCGCTTCTCCTGGCACAGTATCGAACACTTAGTTTCAGATAGAACAATTAGTTTAAAACGGAACGAAGCTTCGCATCTGGAGTTTCCTCTCCCGCAAGGTCGACCATTTAGTTTCGTCGAACACATACGGTTTCGAATGGCATCGCCACACATTTCAGAGAATAGGTGTTTATCCTGACACACTGTCGAACACTTAGTTTCAGATAGAACAATTAGTTTTAAAACGAACTAAGTTTCGCATCTAGAGTTTCCTCTCTCACAAGGTCGGCCACTTAGTTTCCTCCAGCACATACGGTTTCGAGTAGCATCGCCACAGATTTAAGAGTACAGACGCTTCTCCTGGCACAGAATCGAACACTTAGTTTCAGATAGATCGATTAGTTTAAAATGGAACTAAGGTTCGCATCTGGAGTTTCAACTCTCACAAGGTCGAGAACTTAGTTTCGTCGAACACATACGGCTTCGAGTAGCATCGCCACACATTTCAAAGAACAGGCGCTTCTCCTGGCACAGTATCGAACACTTAGTTTCATATAGAACAATTAGTTTAAAATGGAACTATGTTTTGCATCTGGAGTTTCCTCTCTCACAAGGTCGACCACTTGGTTTCGACGAACACATACGGTGTCGAGTGGCATCGCCACATATTTCAGAGGACAGGTGCTTCTCCTGGCCCAGTATCGAACACTTAGTTACAGATAGAACAATTAGTTTTAAACGGAACCAAGCTTCGCATCTGGAGTTTCCTCTCCCGCAAGATCGACCATTTAGTTTCGTCGAACACATACGGTTTCGAATGGCATCGCCACACATTTCAGAGAATAGGTGTTTATCCAGGCACACTGTCGAACACTTAGTTTCAGATAGAACAATTAGATTTAAAACGAACTAAGTTTCGCATCTAGAGTTTCCTCTCTCACAAGGTCGGCCACTTAGTTTCCTCCAACACATACGGTTTCGAGTAGCATCGCCACAGAGTTCAGAGAACAGGCGCTTCTCCTGGCACAGTATCGAACACTTAGTTTCAGATAGAACAATTAGTTTAAAGTGGAACTAAGTTTCGCGTCTGGAGTTTCCTCTCCCACAAGGTCGACCACTCAGTTTCGTCGAACACATACCGTTTCGAGTGGTATCGCCACAGATTTCAGAGAACAGGCGCTTCTCCTGGCATAGTATCAAATACATAGTTTCAGATAGAACAATTAGTTTAAAATGGTACTAAGTTTCGCATCTGGAGTTTCAACTCTCACAAGGTCGACGTCTTGATTTCGTCGAAAACATACGGTTTCGAGCGGCATCGCCACACATTTCAGAGAACAGGCGCTTCTCCTGGCACAGTATCGAACATATAGTTTGAGATATAACAATTAGTTTAAAATGGAACTATGTTTTGCATCTGGAGTTTCCTCTCTCACAAGGTCGACGTCTTGATTTCGTCGAAAACATACGGTTTCGAGCGGCATCGCCACACATTTCAGAGAACAGGCGCTTCTCCTGGCACAGTATCGAACATATAGTTTGAGATATAACAATTAGTTTAAAATGGAACTAAGCTTCGCAACTGGAGTTTCCTCTCCCGCAAGGTCGGCCACTTAGTTTCCTCCAACACATACGGTTTCGAGTAGCATCGCCACAGATTTAAGAGTACAGACGCTTCTCCTGGCACAGAATCGAACACCTAGTTTTAGATAGAACAATTAATTTATAATGGAACTAAGTTTCGCACCTGAAGTTTCCTCTCTCGCAAAGTCGAAAACTTAGTTTCGTCAAACACATACGGTTTCGAGTGGCATCGCCACAGATTTCAGAGAACAGGCGCTTCTCCTGGCACAGTAACGAACACTTAGTTTCAGATAGAACAATTAGTTTAAAATGGAACTAAGCTTCGCATCTGGAGTTTCCTCTCCCACAAGGTCGACCACTTAGTTTCCTCGAACACATACGGTTTCGAGTAGCATCGCCACATATTTCAGAGAACAGGCGCTTCTCCTGGCACAGTATCGAGCACGTAGTTTCAGATAGAACAATTAGTTTAAAATGGAACTAAGTTTCGCATCTGGAGTTTCCACTCTCACAAGGTCGACCACTTAGTTTCGACGAACACTTACGGTTTCGAGGGGCATCGGCACAGATTTCACTGAACAGGCGCTTCTACCGGCAGAGTATCGGATACTTAGTTTCAGATAGAACATTTAGTTGAAAATGGAAATATGTTTCGCACATGGAGTTTCCTCCCTCACAATGTCGACCACTTAGTTTCGTCGAACACATACGGTTTCGAGTAGCATCGCCACAGATTTCAGAGAACAGGCGCTTCTCCTGGCACAGTACCGAACACTTAGTTTCAGATGGAACAATTAGTTTCAAATGGAACTAAGTTTCGCATCTGGAGTTTCCTCTCTCACAAGGTGGACCGCTTAGTTTCGACGAACACATACGGTTTCGAGTAGCATCGCCACAGATTTCAGAGAACAGGCGCTTCTCCTGGCACAGTAACGAACACTTAGTTTCAGATAGAACAATTAGTTTAAAATGGAACTAAGTTTCGCATCTGGAGTTTCCTCTCTCACAAGGTCGACCACTTAGTTTCGCCGAACACATACGGTTTCGAGTGGGATCGAAACACATTTCAGAGAACAGGCGCTTCTCCTGGCACAGTATCGAACACTTAGTTTCAGATAGAACAATTAGTTTAAAATGGAACTATGTTTCGCATTTGGAGTTTCCTCCCTCACAAGGTCGACCACTTAGTTTCGTCGAACACATACGGTTTCGAGTGGCATCGCCACAGATTTCAGAGAACAGTCGCTTCTCCTGGCACAGTATCGAACACTTAGTATCAGATAGAACTATTAGTTTAATATGGAACTAAGCTTCGCATCTGGAGTTTCCTCTCTCACCAGGTCGACCACTTAGTTTCGTCGAACACATACGGTTTCGAGTGGCATCGCCTCAGATTTCAGAAAACCGGCGTTTCTCCTGGCACACTGTCGAACACTTAGTTTCAGATAGAACAATTAGTTTAAAAAGGAACTAGGTTTCGCTGCTGGAGTTTCCTCTCTCACAAGGTGGACCACTTAATTTCGCCGAACACATTCGGTTTCGTGTAGCAACGCCACAGATTTCAGAGAACAGGCGCTTCTACTGGCAGTTTATCGAATACTTAGTTTCAGATAGAATATTTAGTTTAAAATGGAAATATGTTTCGCATTTGGAGTTTCGTCCCTCATAAGTTCGACCACTTAGTTTCGTCGAACACATACGGTTTCGAGTAGCATCGCCACAGATTTCAGAGAACATGCGCTTCTCCTGCACAGTATCGAACACTTAGTCACAGATAGAACAATTAGTTTAAAAAGGAACTAGGTTTCGCTGCTGGAGTTTCCTCTCTCACAAGGTGGACCACTTAATTTCGCCGAACACATTCGGTTTCGTGTAGCAACGCCACAGATTTCAGAGAACAGGCGCTTCTACTGGCAGTTTATCGAATACTTAGTTTCAGATAGAATATTTAGTTTAAAATGGAAATATGTTTCGCATTTGGAGTTTCGTCCCTCATAAGTTCGACCACTTAGTTTCGTCGAACACATACGGTTTCGAGTAGCATCGCCACAGATTTCAGAGAACATGCGCTTCTCCTGCACAGTATCGAACACTTAGTCACAGATAGAACACTTAGTTTAAAATGGAACTATGTTTCGCATTTGGAGTTTCCTCTCTCACACGGTCTACCACTCACTTTCGTCGAACACATTCGGCTTCGAGTAGCAACGCCACAGGTTTCAGAGAACAGGCGCTTCTACTGGCAGTTTATCGAATACTTAGTTTCAGATAGAACATTTAGTTTAAAATGGAAATATATGTCGCATTTGGAGTTTCGTCCCTCACAATTTCGACCACTTAGTTTCGTCGAACACATACGGTTTCGAGTGCCATCGGCACAGATTTCAGAGAACTGGCGCTTCTCCTGGCCCAGTATCGAACACTTAGTTTCAGATGGAACATTTGGTTTAAAATGGAACTATGTTTCGCATCTGGTGTTTCCTCTACCACAAGGTCGGCCACTTAGTTTCGTCGAACACATTCGGTTTCGAGTAGCATCGCCACAGATTTCAGAGAACAGGCGCTTCTCCTGGCACAGTATCGAATACTTAGTTTCAGAGAGAACAATTAGTTTAGAATGGAACTATGTTTCGCATTTGGAGTTTCCTCTCTCACAAGTTCGACCACTTAGTTTCGTCGAACACATACGGTTTCGAGTGGCATCGCCACAGATTTCAGAGAACAGGCGCATCTCCTGGCACAGTATCGAACACTTAGTTTCAGATAGAACAATTAGTTTAAAATGGAACTATGTTTCGCATTTGGAGTTTCCCCTCTCACACGGTCTACCACTTACTTTCGTCGAACACATTCGGCTTCCAGTAGCAACGCCACAGGTTTCAGAGAACAGGCGCATCTCCTGGCACAGTATCGAACACTTAGTTTCAGATAGAACAATTAGTTTAAAATGGAACTATGTTTCGCATTTGGAGTTTCCTCCCTCACAAGGTCGACCACTTAGTTTCGTCGAACACATACGGTTTCGAGTGGCATCGCCACAGATTTCAGAGAACCGGCGTTTCTCCTGGCACACTGTCGAACACTTAGTTTCAGATAGAACAATTAATTTAATATGGAATTAAGTTTCGCATTTGGAGTTCCCTCTCTCACAAGGTCGACAACTTAGTTTCCTCGAACAAATACGGTTTCGTGTGGCATCGCCACAGATTTCAGAGAACAGACGCTTCTACTGGCACAGTATCGAACACATAGTTTCAGATAGAACAATTAGTTTAAAAAGGAACTAAGTTTCGCTGCTGGAGTTTCCTCTCTCAAAAGGTGGACCACTGAATTTCGCCGAACACATACCGTTTCGAGTAGCATCGCCACAGATTTCAGAGAACATGCGCTTCTCCTGCACAGTATCGAACACTTAGTTACAGATAGAACAATTAGTTTTAAATGGAACTAAGTTTCGCTTCTGGAGTTTCCTCTCTCACAAGGTCGACCACTTACTTTCGTCGAACACATTCGGTTTCGTGTAGCAACGCCACAGGTTTCAGAGAACAGGCGCTTCTACTGGCAGTTTATCGAATACTTAGTTTCAGATAGAATATTTAGTTTAAAATGGAAATATGTTTCGCATTTGGAGTTTCGTCCCTCACAAGTTCGACCACTTAGTTTCGTCGAACACATACGGTTTCGAGTAGCATCGCCACAGATTTCAGAGAACATGCGCTTCTCCTGCACAGTATCGAACACTTAGTTACAGATAGAACACTTAGTTTAAAATGGAACTATGTTTCACATTTGGAGTTTCCTCTCTCGCACGGTCTACCACTTACTTTCGTCGAACACATTCGGCTTCGAGTAGCAACGCCACAGGTTTCAGAGAACAGGCGCTTCTACTGGCAGTTTATCGAATACTTAGTTTCAGATAGAACATTTGGTTTAAAATGGAAATATATTTCGCATTTGGAGTTTCGTCCCTCACAAGTTCGACCACTTAGTTTCGTCGAACACATACGGTTTCGAGTGCCATCGCCACAGATTTCAGAGAACAGGCGCTTCTCCTGGCCCAGTATCGAACACTTAGTTTCAGATGGAACATTTGGTTTAAAATGGAACTAAGTTTCGCATCTGGAGTTTCCTCTCTCACAAGGTAGACCACTTACTTTCGCCGAACACATACGGTTTCGAGTGACACCGCCACAGATTTCAGAGAACAGGCACTTCTCCTGGCACAGTATCGGACACTTAGTTTCAGATAGAAAAATTAGTTTAAAAGGAACTATGTTTCGCATTGGAGTTTCCCCTCTCACAAGGTCGACCACTTAATTTCGTCGAACACATGCGGTTTCGAGTGGCATCGCCACAGATGCCAGAGAACAGGCGCTTCTCCTGGCACAGTATCGAACACTTAGTATCAGATAGAACAATTACTTTAAAATGGAACTATGTTTCGCATTTGGAGTTTCCTCTCTCACACGGTCGACCACTTAATTTCGTCGAACACATTCGGCTTCCAGTAGCAACGCCACAGGTTTCAGAGAACAGGCGCATCTCCTGGCACAGTATCGAACACTTAGTTTCAGATAGAACAATTAGTTTAAAATGGAACTATGTTTCGCATTTGGAGTTTCCTCCCTCACAAGGTCGACCACTTAGTTTCGTCGAACACATACGGTTTCGAGTGGCATCGCCACAGATTTCAGAGACCAGGCGCTTCTCCTGGCACAGTATCGAACACTTAGTATCAGATAGAACTATTAGTTTAATATGGAACTAAGCTTCGCATCTGGAGTTTCCTCTCTCACCAGGTCGACCACTTAGTTTCGTCCAACACATACGGTTTCGAGTGGCATCGCCTCAGATTTCAGGGAACCGGCGTTTCTCCTGGCACACTGTCGAACACTTAGTTTCAGATAGAACAATTATTTTAATATGGAATTAAGTTTCGCATTTGGAGTTTCCTCTCTCACAAGGTCGACAACTTAGTTTCCTCGAACAAATACGGTTTCGTGTGGCATCGCCACAGATTTCAGAGAACAGACGCTTCTACTGGTACAGTATCGAACACATAGTTTCAGATAGAACAATTAGTTTAAAAAGGAACTAAGTTTCGCTGCTGGAGTTTCCTCTCTCACAAGGTGGACCACTTAATTTCGCCGAACACATACCGTTTCGAGTGCGCATAGCCAAAGATTTCAGAGAACAGGCGCTTCTCCTGGCACAGTTTTCGAAAACTTAGTTTCAGATAGAACAATTAGTTTAAAAAGGAACTAAGTTTCGCATCTGGAGTTTCCTCTCCCACAAGGTCGACCACTTAGTTTCGTCGAACACAGACGGTTTCGAGTGGCATCGCCACAGATTTCAGAGAACAGGCGCTTCTCCTGGCACAGTATCGAACACTTAGTTTCAGATGGAACATTTAGTTTACAATTGAACTATGTTTCGCATCTGGAGTTTCCTGTCTCACATGGTCGACCACTTACTTTCGTCGAACACATTCGGTTTCGTGTAGCAACGCCACAGATTTCAGAGAACAGGCGCTTCTACTGGCAGTTTATCGAATACTTAGTTTCAGATGGAACATTCGGTTTAAAATGGAACTAAGTTTCGCATCTGGAGTTTCCTCTCTCACAAGGTCCACCACTTAGGTTCGTCGAACACATACGGTTTAGAGTGGCATCGCCACAGATTTCAGAGAACAGTCGCTTCTCCTGGCACAGTATCGAACATTTAGTTTCAAATAGAACAATTAGTTTAAAATGGAACTAAATTTCGCATCTGGAGTTTCCTCTCTCACAAGGTCCACCACTTAGGTTCGTCGAACACATACGGTTTAGAGTGGCATCGCCACAGATTTCAGAGAACAGTCGCTTCTCCTGGCACAGTATCGAACACTTAGTTTCAGGTAGAACAATTAGTTTAAAATGGAACTAAGTTTCGCATCTGGAGTTTCCTCTCTCACTAGGTCGACCACTTAGTTTCCTCGACCACATACGGTTTCGAGTAGCATCGCCAGAGAATTCAGAGAACAGGCGCTTCTCCTGGCACAGTATCGAACACTTAGTTTCAGATAGAACAATTAGTATAAAATGGACTAAGTTTCGCATCTGGAGTTTCCTCTCCCACAAGGTCGACCACTTAGTTTCGACGAACACATACGGTATCGAGGGGCATCGCCACAGATTTCAGTGAACAGGCGCTTCGCCTGGCACAGTATCGAACACTTAGTTTCAGATAGAACAATTAGTTTAAAATGGAACTAAGTTTCGCACCTGGAGTTTCCTCTCTCACAAGGTCGACCACTTAGTTTCGACGAACACATACGGTATCGAGGGGCATCGCCACAGATTTCAGTGAACAGGCGCTTCGCCTGGCACAGTATCGAACACTTATTTCAGACAGAACAATTAGTTTAAAATGGGACTATGTTTCGCATCTGGAATATCCTCTCTCACAAGATCAACCACTTAGTTTCGTCGAACACTTACTGTTTCAAGTGGTATCGCCACACATTTCAGAGAACAGGCGCTTCTCCTGGCACAGTATCGAACACTTAGTTTCGGAGAAAACATTTAGTTTAAAAAGGAACTATGTTTCGCATTTGGAGTATCCTCTCTCACAAGGTCGACCACTTAGTTTCGGAGAAAACATTTAGTTTAAAAAGGAACTATGTTTCGCATTTGGAGTATCCTCTCTCACAAGGTCGACCACTTAGTTTCGGAGAAAACATTTAGTTTAAAAAGGAACTATGTTTCGCATGTGGAGTATCCTCTCTCACAAGGTCGACCACTTAGTTTCGTCGAACACATACGGTTTCGAGTAGCATCGTCACAGATTTCAGAGAACAGGCACTTCTCTTGGCACAGTATCGAACACTTAGTGTCAGATAGAACAATTAGTTTAAAATGGAACTAAGCTCCGCATCTGGAGTTTCCTCTCTCACCATGTCGGCCACTTAGTTTCGTCGAAGACATACGGTTACGAGTAGCATCGTCACAGATTTCAGAGAACAGGCACTTCTCCTGGCACAGTATCGAACATTTAGTTTCAAATAGAACAATTAGTTTAAAATGGAACTAAATTCCGCATCTGGAGTTTCCTCTCTCACAAGGTCGACCACTTAGGTTCGTCGAACACATACGATTTCGAGTGGCATCGCTACAGATTTCAGAGAACAGTCGCTTCTCCTGGCGCAGTATCGAACACTTAGTTTCAGATAGAACAATTGGTTTAAAATGGAACTAAATTTCGCATCTGGAGTTTCCTCTCTCACCAAGTCGAACACTTAGTTTCGTCGAACACATACGGTTTCGAGTGGCATCGCCACAGATTTCCAAGAACAGGCTCTTCTCCTGGCACAGTATCGAACACTTAGTTTCAAATAGAACAATTAGTTTAAAATGGAACTAAATTTCGCATCTGGAGTTTCCTCTCTCACAAGGTCCACCACTTAGGTTCGTCGAACACATACGGTTTAGAGTGGCATCGCCACAGATTTCAGAGAACAGTCGCTTCTCCTGGCACAGTATCGAACACTTAGTTTCAGGTAGAACAATTAGTTTAAAATGGAACTAAGTTTCGCATCTGGAGTTTCCTCTCTCACAAGGTCGGCCACTTAGTTTCGTCGAACACATACGGTTTCGAGTGGCATCGCCACAGATTTCCAAGAACAGGCGCTTCTCCTGGCACAGTATCGAACACTTAGTTTCAAATAGAACAATTAGTTTAAAATGGAACTAAATTTCGCATCTGGAGTTTCCTCTCTCACAAGGTCGACCACTTAGGTTCGTCGAACACATACGGTTTCGAGTGGCATCGCTACAGATTTCAGAGGACAGTCGCTTCTCCTGGCACAGTATCGAACACTTAGTTTCAAATAGAACAATTAGTTTAAAATGCAACTAAATTTCGCATCTGGAGTTTCCTCTCTCACAAGGTCGACCACTTAGTTTCGTCGAACACATACGGTTTCGAGTGGCATCGCCACAGATTTCCGCCAAACAGGCGATTCTCCTGGCACAGTATCGAACACTTAGTTTCAGGTAGAACAATTAGTTTAAAATGGAACTAAGTTTCGCATCTGGAGTTTCCTCTCTCACAAGGTCGACCACTTAGTTTCGTCGAACACATACGGTTTCGAGTAGCATCGTCACAGATTTCAGAGAACAGGCACTTCTCCTGGCACAGTATCGAACACTTAGTTTCAGATCGAACATTTAGTTTAAAAAGGAACTATGTTTCGCATTTGGAGTATCCTCTCTCACAAGGTCGACCACTTAGTTTCATCGAACACATACGGTTTCGAGTAGCATCGTCACAGATTTCAGAGAACAGGCACTTCTCTTGGCACAGTATCGAACACTTAGTTTCAGATAGAACAATTAGTTTAAAATGGAACTAAGCTCCGCATCTGGAGTTTCCTCTCTCACCATGTCGGCCACTTAGTTTCGTCGAAGACATACGGTTACGAGTAGCATCGTCACAGATTTCAGAGAACAGGCACTTCTCCTGGCACAGTATCGAACACCTAGTCTCAGATAGAACAATTAGTTTAAAATGGAACTAAGTTTCGCATCTGGAGTTTCCTCTATCACAAGGTCGACCACTTAGTTTCGTCGAACACATACGGTTTCGAGTGGCATCGCCACAGATTTCCGAGAACAGGCGATTCTCCTGGCACAGTATCGAACATTTAGTTTCAAATAGAACAATTAGTTTAAAATGGAACTAAATTTCGCATCTGGAGTTTCCTCTCTCACAAGGTCCACCACTTAGGTTCGTCGAACACATACGGTTTAGAGTGGCATCGCCACAGATTTCAGAGAACAGTCGCTTCTCCTGGCACAGTATCGAACACTTAGTTTCAGGTAGAACAATTAGTTTAAAATGGAACTAAGTTTCGCATCTGGAGTTTCCTCTCTCACAAGTTCAACCACTTAGTTTCGC
Source organism: Nysson spinosus (assembly GCA_910591585.2). NCBI lineage: Eukaryota > Metazoa > Arthropoda > Insecta > Hymenoptera > Crabronidae > Nysson > Nysson spinosus. Next base: position 4,057,238 of record CAJUYC020000006.1, read on the forward strand.
CGAACACTTACGGTTTCGAGTGGCATCGCTACAGATTTCAGAGAACAGTCGCTTCTCCTGGCGCAGTATCGAACACTTAGTTTCAAATAGAACAATTAGATTAAAATGCAACTAAATTTCGCATCTGGAGTTTCCTCTCTCACAAGGTCGTCCACTTAGTTTCGTCGAACACATACGGTTTCGAGTAGCATCGCCACAGATTTCAGAGAACAAGCGCTTCTGCTGGCAGAGTATCGAACACATAGTCTCAGATAGAACAATTAGTTTACAATGCAACTAAGTTTCGCATCTGGAGTTTCCTGTCTCACCAAGTCGAACACTTAGTTTCGTCGAACACATACGCTTTCGAGTGGCATCGCCACAGATTTCCGAGAACAGGCGATTCTCCTGGCACAGTATCGAACACTTAGTTTCAGATAGAACAATTAGTTTAAAATGGAACTATGTTTCGCATCTGGAGTATCCTCTCTCACAAGTTCAACCACTTTGTTTCGTCGAACACGTACGGTTTCGAGTGGCATCGCCACAGATTTCAGAGAACAGTCGCTTCTCCTGGCACAGTATCGAACACTTAGTTTCAGGTAGAACAATTAGTTTAAAATGGAACTAAGTTTCGCATCTGGAGTTTCCTCTCTCACAAGGTCGACCACTTAGTTTCGTCGAACACATACGGTTTCGAGTGGCATCGCCACAGATTTCCAAGAACAGGCGCTTCTCCTGGCACAGTATCGAACACTTAGTTTCAAATAGAACAATTAGTTTAAAATGGAACTAAATTTCGCATCTGGAGTTTCCTCTCTCACAAGGTCGACCACTTAGGTTCGTCGAACACATACGGTTTCGAGTGGCATCGCTACAGATTTCAGAGAACAGTCGCTTCTCCTGGCACAGTATCGAACACTTAGTTTCAGATGGAAAATTTAGTTTAAAATTGAACTATGTTTCGCATCTGGAGTTTCCTCTCTCACAAGGTCGACCACTTAGTTTCGTCGAACACATACGGTTTCGAGTGGCATCGCCACAGATTTCCGAGAACAGGCGATTCTCCTGGCACAGTATCGAACACTTAGTTTCAAATAGAACAATTAGTTTAAAATGGAACTAAATTTCGCATCTGGAGTTTCCTCTCTCACAAGGTCGACCACTTAGGTTCGTCGAACACATACGGTTTCGAGTGGCATCGCTACAGATTTCAGAGAACAGTCGCTTCTCCTGGCGCAGTATCAAACACTTAGTTTCAAATAGAACAATTAGTTAAAAATGCAACTAAATTTCGCATCTGGAGTTTCCTCTCTCACAAGGTCGACCACTTAGTTTCGTCGAACACATACGGTTTCGAGTAGCATCGCCACAGATTTCAGAGAACAGGCGCTTCTCCTGGCACAGTATCGAACACTTAGTTTCAGATAGAACAATTGGTTTAAAATGGAACTAAGTTTCGCAACTGGAGTTTCCTCTATCACAAGGTCGACCACTTAGTTTCGTCGAACACATACGGTTTCGAGTGGCATCGCCACAAATTTCAGAGAACAGGCGCTTCTCCTGGCACAGTATCGAACACTTTGTTTCAGGTAGAACAATTAGTTTAAAATGGAACTAAGTTTCGCATCTGGAGTTTCCTCTCTCACAAGGTCGACCACTTAGTTTCGTCGAACACATACGGTTTCGAGTAGCATCGTCACAGATTTCAGAGAACAGGCACTTCTCTTGGCACAGTATCGAACACTTAGTTTCAGATCGAACATTTAGTTTAAAAAGGAACTATGTTTCGCATTTGGAGTATCCTCTCTCACAAGGTCGACCACTTAGTTTCGTCGAACACATACGGTTTCGAGTAGCATCGTCACAGATTTCAGAGAAAAGGCACTTCTCTTGGCACAGTATCGAACACTTAGTTTCAGATAGAACAATTAGTTTAAAATGGAACTAAGCTCCGCATCTGGAGTTTCCTCTCTCACCATGTCGGCCACTTAGTTTCGTCGAAGACATACGGTTACGAGTAGCATCGTCACAGATTTCAGAGAACAGGCACTTCTCCTGGCACAGTATCGAACACCTAGTCTCAGATAGAACAATTAGTTTAAAATGGAACTAAGTTTCGCATCTGGAGTTTCCTCTATCACAAGGTCGACCACTTAGTTTCGTCGAACACATACGGTTTCGAGTGGCATCGCCACAGATTTCAGAGTATAGGCGCTTCTCCTGGCACAGTATCGAACCCTTAGTTTCAGATGGAACATTTAGTTTAAAATTTAACTATGTTTCGCATCTGGAGTTCCTCTCTCACAAGTTCGACCACTTAGTTACGCCGAACGCATACGGTTTCGAGTAGCATCGCCACAGATTTCAGAGAACAAGCACTTCTCCTGGCACATTATCGAACACTTAGTTTCAGATAGAACAATTAGTTTAAACTGGAACTATGTTTCGCATTTGGAGTTTCCTCTCTCACAAGGTCGGCCACTTAGTTTCGTCGAACACATACGGTTTCGAGTGGCATCGCCACAGATTTCAGAGTACAGGCGCTTCTCCTGGCGCAGTATCGAACCCTTAGTTTCAGATGGAACATTTAGTTTAAAATTGAACTATGTTTCGCATCTGGAGTTTCCTCTCTCACAAGGTCGACCACTTAGTTTTGTCGAACACATACGGTTTCGAGTGGCATCGCCACAGATTTCCGAGAACAGGCGATTCTCCTGGCACAGTATCGAACATTTAGTTTCAAATAGAACAATTAGTTTAAAATGGAACTAAATTTCGCATCTGGAGTTTCCTCTTTCACAAGGTCGACCACTTAGGTTCGTCGAACACACACGATTTCGAGTGGCATCGCTACAGATTTCAGAGAACAGTCGCTTCTCCTGGCGCAGTATCGAACACTTAGTTTCAAATAGAACAATTAGTTTAAAATGCAACTAAATTTCGCATCTGGAGTTTCCTTTCCACGACCACTTAGTTTCGTCGAACACATACGGTTTCGAGTAGCATCGCCACAGACTTCAGAGAACAGGCGCTTCTCCTGGCACAGTATCGAACACTTAGTTTCAGATACAACAATTGGTTTAAAATGGAACTAAATTTCGCATCTGGAGTTTCCTCTCTCACCAAGTCGAACACTTAGTTTCGTCGAACACATACGGTTTCGAGTGGCATCGCCACAGATTTCCAAGAACAGGCTCTTCTCCTGGCACAGTATCGAACACTTAGTTTCAAATAGAACAATTAGTTTAAAATGGAACTAAATTTCGCATCTGGAGTTTCCTCTCTCACAAGGTCCACCACTTAGGTTCGTCGAACACATACGGTTTAGAGTGGCATCGCTACAGATTTCAGAGAACAGTCGCTTTTCCTGGCACAGTATCGAACACTTAGTTTCAAATAGAACAATTAGTTTAAAATGCAACTAAATTTCGCATCTGGAGTTTCCTCTCTCACAAGGTCGACCACTTAGTTTCGTCGAACACATACGGTTTCGAGTGGCATCGCCACAGATTTCCGCCAAACAGGCGATTCTCCTGGCACAGTATCGAACACTTAGTTTCAGATAGAACAATTAGTTTAAAATGGAACCATGTTTCGCATCTGGAGTATCCTCTCTACAAGTTCAACGACTTAATTTCGTCGAACACTTACGGTTTCGAGTGGCATCGCTACAGATTTCAGAGAACAGTCGCTTCTCCTGGCGCAGTATCGAACACTTAGTTTCAAATAGAACAATTAGTTTAAAATGCAACTAAATTTCGCATCTGGAATTTCCTCTCTCACAAGGTCGTCCACTTAGTTTCGTCGAACACATACGGTTTCGAGTGGCATCGCCACAGATTTCCGAGAACAGGCGATTCTCCTGGCACAGTATCGAACACTTAGTTTCAGATAGAACAATTAGTTTAAAATGGAACTATGTTTCGCATCTGGAGTATCCTCTCTCACAAGTTCAACCACTTTGTTTCGTCGAACACGTACGGTTTCGAGTGGCATCGCCACAGATTTCAGAGAACAGTCGCTTCTCCTGGCACAGTATCGAACACTTAGTGTCAGGTAGAACAATTAGTTTAAAATGGAACTAAGTTTCGCATCTGGAGTTTCCTCTCTCACAAGGTCGACCACTTAGTTTCGTCGAACACATATGGTTTCGAGTGGCATCGCCACAGATTTCCAGGAACAGGCGATTCTCCTGGCACAGTATCGAACACTTAGTTTCAGATAGAACAATTAGTTTAAAATAGAACCATGTTTCGCATCTGGAGTATCCTCTCTCACAAGTTCAACCACTTAGTTTCGCCGAACACTTACGGTTTCGAGTGGCATCGCTACAGATTTCAGAGAACAGTCGCTTCTCCTGGCGCAGTATCGAACACTTAGTTTCAAATAGAACAATTAGTTTAAAATGCAACTAAATTTCGCATCTGGAGTTTCCTCTCTCACAAGGTCGTCCACTTAGTTTCGTCGAACACATACGGTTTCGAGTAGCATCGCCACAGATTTCAGAGAACAAGCGCTTCTGCTGGCAGAGTATCGAACACATAGTCTCAGATAGAACAATTAGTTTACAATGGAACTAAGTTTCGCATCTGGAGTTTCCTTTCTCACCAAGTCGAACACTTAGTTTCGTCGAACACATACGGTTTCGAGTGGCATCGCCACAGATTTCCAAGAACAGGCTCTTCTCCTGGCACAGTATCGAACACTTAGTTTCAAATAGAACAATTAGTTTAAAATGGAACTAAATTTCGCATCTGGAGTTTCCTCTCTCACAAGGTCCACCACTTAGGTTCGTCGAACACATACGGTTTAGAGTGGCATCGCTACAGATTTCAGAGAACAGTCGCTTCTCCTGGCACAGTATCGAACACTTAGTTTCAAATAGAACAATTAGTTTAAAATGCAACTAAATTTCGCCTCTGGAGTTTCCTCTCTCACAAGGTCGACCACTTAGTTTCGTCGAACACATACGGTTTAGAGTGGCATCGCTACAGATTTCAGAGAACAGTCGCTTCTCCTGGCATAGTATCGAACACTTAGTTTCAGATAGAACAATTAATTTAAAATGGAACTCAGTTTCGCATCTGGAGTTTCCTCTCTCAGCAGGTCGACCACTTAGTTTTGTCGAACACATACGGTTTCGAGTGGCATCGCCACAGATTTCCGAGAACAGGCGATTCCCCGGCACAGTATCGAACACTTAGTTTCAGATAGAACAATTAATTTAAAATGGAACTCAGTTTCGCATCTGGAGTTTCCTCTCTCAGCAGGTCGACCACTTAGTTTCGTCGAACACATACGGTTTCGAGTAGGATCGCCAAAGATTTCAGAGAACGAGCACTTCTCCTGGCACAGTATCGAACACTTAGTTACAGATAGAACACTTAGTTTAAAATGGAACTAAGCTTCGCATCTGGAGTTTCCTCTCTCACAAGGACGACCACTTACTTTCGTCGAACACATTCGGTTTCGAGTAGCAACGCCACAGGTTTCAGAGAACAGGCGCTTCTACTGGCAGATTATCGAACACTTTGTTTCAGATGGAACATTTGGTTTAAAATTGACTATGTTTCGCATCTGTAGTTTCCTCTCTCACAAGGTCGGCCACTTAGTTTCGTCGAACACATACGGTTTCGAGTGGCATCATCACAGATTTCAGAGAACAGGCGCATCTCCTGGCACATTATCGAAAACTTAGTTTCAGATAGAACAATTAGTTTAAAATGGAACTAAGTTTCGCGTCTGGAGTTTTCTCTCTCAGAAGGTCGACCACTTAGTTTCGTCGAACACATGCGGTTTCGAGTAGCATCGCGACAGATTTCAAAGAACAGGCGCTTCTCCTGGCACAGTATCGAACACCTAGTTTCTGATAGAACAATTAGTTTAAAATGGAACTAAGTCTCGCATCTGGAGTTTCCTTTCTCACAAGGTCGGCCACTTTGTTTCGACGAACACATACGGTTTCGAGTGGCATCGCCACATATTTCAGAGAACTGGCGCTTCTCATGGCACAGTATCGAACACTTAGTATCAGATAGAACAATTACTTTAAAATGGAACTAAGCTTCGCATCTGGAGTTTCCTCTCTCACAAGGTCGGCCACTTAGTATCGTCGAACACATACGGTTTAGAGTGGCATCGCCACAGATTTCAGAGAACAGGCACTTCTCCTGGCACAGTATCGAACACTTAGTTTCAGATTGAACAATTAGTTTAAAATGGAACTAAGTTTCGCATCTGGAGTTTCCTCTCTCACAAGGTCGACCACTTAATTTCGTCGAACACATACGGTTTCGAATGGCATCGCCACAGATATCAGAGAACAGGCGCTTCTCCTGGCACAGTATCGAACACTTAGTTTCAGATAGAACAATTAGTTTAAAATGGAACTAAGTTTCGCATCTGGAATTTCCTCTCTCACAAGGTCGGCCACTTAGTATCGTTGAACACATACGGTTTCGAGTGGCATCGCCACAGATTTCAGAGAACAGGCCCTTCTCCTGGCACAGTATCGAACACTTAGTTTCAGATGGAACATTTTGTTTAAAATGGAACTAAGCTTCGCATCTGGAGTTTCCTCTCTCACAAGGACGACCACTTACTTTCGTCGAACACATTCGGTTTCGAGTAGCAACGCCACAGGTTTCAGAGAACAGGCGCTTCTACTGGCAGATTATCGAACACTTAGTTTCAGATGGAACATTTGGTTTAAAATTGACTATGTTTCGCATCTGTAGTTTCCTCTCTCACAAGGTCGGCCACTTAGTTTCGTCGAACACATACGGTTTCGAGTGGCATCATCACAGATTTCAGAGAACAGGCGCATCTCCTGGCACATTATCGAAAACTTAGTTTCAGATAGAACAATTAGTTTAAAATGGAACTAAGTTTCGCGTCTGGAGTTTTCTCTCTCAGAAGGTCGACCACTTAGTTTCGTCGAACACATGCGGTTTCGAGTAGCATCGCGACAGATTTCAAAGAACAGGCGCTTCTCCTGGCACAGTATCGAACACCTAGTTTCTGATAGAACAATTAGTTTAAAATGGAACTAAGTTTCGCATCTGGAGTTTCCTTTCTCACAAGGTCGGCCACTTTGTTTCGACGAACACATACGGTTTCGAGTGGCATCGCCACATATTTCAGAGAACTGGCGCTTCTCATGGCACAGTATCGAACACTTAGTATCAGATAGAACAATTACTTTAAAATGGAACTAAGCTTCGCATCTGGAGTTTCCTCTCTCACAAGGTCGGCCACTTAGTATCGTCGAACACATACGGTTTAGAGTGGCATCGCCACAGATTTCAGAGAACAGGCACTTCTCCTGGCACAGTATCGAACACTTAGTTTCAGATTGAACAATTAGTTTAAAATGGAACTAAGTTTCGCATCTGGAGTTTCCTCTCTCACAAGGTCGACCACTTAATTTCGTCGAACACATACGGTTTCGAATGGCATCGCCACAGATATCAGAGAACAGGCGCTTCTCCTGGCACAGTATCGAACACTTAGTTTCAGATAGAACAATTAGTTTAAAATGGAACTAAGTTTCGCATCTGGAGTTTCCTCCCTCACAAGGTCGACCATTTAGATTCGTCGAACACATACGGTTTCGAGGAGCATCGCGACTGATTTCAGAGAACACGCGCTTCTCCTGGCACATTATCGAAAACTTAGTTTCAGATAGAACAATTAGTTTAAAATGGAACTAAGTTTCGCGTCTGGAGTTTTCTCTCTCAGAAGGTCGACCACTTAGTTTCGTCGAACACATGCGGTTTCGAGTAGCATCGCGACAGATTTCAAAGAACAGGCGCTTCTCCTGGCACAGTATCGAACACCTAGTTTCTGATAGAACAATTAGTTTAAAATGGAACTAAGTTTCGCATCTGGAGTTTCCTTTCTCACAAGGTCGGCCACTTTGTTTCGACGAACACATACGGTTTCGAGTGGCATCGCCACATATTTCAGAGAACTGGCGCTTCTCATGGCACAGTATCGAACACTTAGTATCAGATAGAACAATTACTTTAAAATGGAACTAAGCTTCGCATCTGGAGTTTCCTCTCTCACAAGGTCGGCCACTTAGTATCGTCGAACACATACGGTTTAGAGTGGCATCGCCACAGATTTCAGAGAACAGGCACTTCTCCTGGCACAGTATCGAACACTTAGTTTCAGATTGAACAATTAGTTTAAAATGGAACTAAGTTTCGCATCTGGAGTTTCCTCTCTCACAAGGTCGACCACTTAATTTCGTCGAACACATACGGTTTCGAGTGGCATCGCCACAGATTTCAGAGAACAGGCGTTTCTCCTGGCACAGGATCGAACACTTAGTATCAGATAGAACAATTACTTTAAAATGGAACTAAGCTTCGTATCTGGAGTTTCCTCTCTCACAAGTTGGACCACTTAGTTTCGTCGACCACGTACGGTTTCGAGTAGCATCGCCACAGATCTCAGAGAACAGCCGCTTCTCCTGGCACAGTATCGAACACTTAGTTTCAGATAGAACAATTAGTTTAAAGTGGAACTATGTTTCGCATATGGATTTTCCTCTCTCACAAGTTCGAACACTTTGTTTCGTCGAACACATACGGTTTCGATTGGCATTGCCACAGATTTCAGGGAACAGGCGTTTCTCCTGGCACAGGATCGAACACTTAGTATCAGATAGAACAATTACTTTAAAATGGAACTAAGCTTCGTATCTGGAGTTTCCTCTCTCACAAGTTGGACCACTTAGTTTCGTCGACCACGTACGGTTTCGAGTAGCATCGCCATAGATCTCAGAGAACGGGCACATCTCCTGGCACAGTATCGAACACTTAGTTACAGGTAGAACACTTAGTTTAAAATGGAACTATGTTTCGCATTTGGAGTTCCTTCTCTCACAAGGTCGGCCACTTAGTTTCGTCGAACACATACGGTTTCGAGTAGGATCGCCAAAGATTTCAGAGAACGAGCACTTCTCCTGGCACAGTATCGAACACTTAGTTACAGATAGAACACTTAGTTTAAAATGGAACTATGTTTCGCATCTGGAATTTCCTCTCTCACAAGGTCGGCCACTTAGTATCGTCGAACACATACGGTTTCGAGTGGCATCGCCACAGATTTCAGAGAACAGGCCCTTCTCCTGGCACAGTATCGAACACTTAGTTTCAGATGGAACATTTTGTTTAAAATGGAACTAAGTTTCGCATCTGGAGTTTCCTCTCTCACAAGGACGACCACTTACTTTCGTCGAACACATTCGGTTTCGAGTAGCAACGCCACAGGTTTGAGAGAACAGGCGCTTCTACTGGCAGATTATCGAACACTTAGTTTCAGATGGAACATTTGGTTTAAAATTGACTATGTTTCGCATCTGGAGTTTCCTCTCTCACAAGGTCGGCCACTTAGTTTCGTCGAACACATACGGTTTCGAATGGCATCGCCACAGATATCAGAGAACAGGCGCTTCTCCTGGCACAGTATCGAACACTTAGTTTCAGATAGAACAATTAGTTTAAAATGGAACTAAGTTTCGCATCTGGAGTTTCCTCCCTCACAAGGTCGACCATTTAGATTCGTCGAACACATACGGTTTCGAGGAGCATCGCGACTGATTTCAGAGAACACGCGCTTCTCCTGGCACAGTATCGAACACTTAGTTTCAGATAGAACAATTAGTCTAAAATGGAACTAAGTTTCGCATCTGGAGTTTCCTCTCTCACAAGGTCGACGACTTAATTTCGTCGAACACATACGGTTTCGAATGGCATCGCCACAGATATCAGAGAACAGGCGCTTCTCCTGGCACAGTATCGAACACTTAGTTTCAGATAGAACAATTAGTTTAAAGTGGAACTAAGTTTCGCATCTGGAGTTTCCTCCCTCACAAGGTCGACCATTTAGATTCGTCGAACACATACGGTTTCGAGGAGCATCGCGACTGATTTCAGAGAACACGCGCTTCTCCTGACACAGTATCGAACACTTAGTTTCAGATAGAACAATTAGTTTTAAATGGAACTAAGTTTCGCATCTGGAGTTTCCTCTCTCACAAGGTCGGCCACTTAGTTTCGTCGAACACATACGGGTTCGAGTAGCATCGCCACTGATTTCAGAGAACAGGCGCTTCTCCTGGCACAGTATCGAACACTTTCAGATAGAACAATTAGTTTAAAATGGAACTAAGTTCCGCATCTGGAGTTTCATCTCTCACAAGGTCGGCCAGTCAGTTTCGTCGAACACATACGGTTTCGAGTGGCATCGCCACAGATTTCAGAGAACAGCCGCTTCTCCTGGCACAGTATCGAGCATTTAGTTTCAGATAAAACAATTAGTTTAAAATGCAACTAAGTTTCGCATCTGGAGTTTCCTCTCTCACAAGGTCGACCACCCAGTTTCGTCGAACACATACGGTTTCGAGTGGCATCGCCACAGATTTCAGAGAGCAGGCGCTTCTCCTGGCACAGTATCGAACACTTATTTCAGACAGAACAATTAGATTAAAATGGAACTATGTTTCGCATCTGGAGTTTCCTCTCACAAGTTCGAACACATACGGTTTCGAGTAGCATCGCCACAGATTTCAGAGACAGACGCTTCTCCTGGCACAGTATCGAACACTTAGTTTCAGATAGAAGAATTAGTTTGAAATGGAACTAAGTTTCGCATCTGGAGTTTCCTCTCTCACAAGGTCGACCATTTAGATTCGTCGAACACATACGGTTTCGAGTATCATCGCCAGGGATTTCAGAGCACAGGCGCTTCTCCTGGCACAGTATCGAACACTTATTTCAGAAAGAACAATTAGTTTAAAATGGAACTAAGTTTCGCATCTCGAGTTTTCTCTCTCACAAGGTCGGCCACTTAGTTTCGTCGAACACATACGGTTTCGAGTGGCATCGCCACAGATTTCAGAGAACAGCCGCTTCTCCTGGCACAGTATCGAACACTTAGTTTCAGATAGAACAATTAGTTTAAAGTGGAACTATGTTTCGCATATGGATTTTCCTCTCTCACAAGTTCGAACACTTAGTTTCGTCGAACACATACGGTTTCGATTGGCATTGCCACAGATTTCAGGGAACAGGCGTTTCTCCTGGCACAGTATCGAACACTTAGTATCAGATAGAACAATTAATTTAAAATGGAACTAAGTTTCGCATATGAAGTTTCCTCTCTCACAAGGTCGGCCACTGAGTTTCGTCGAACACATACGGTTTCGAGTAGCATCGCGACAGATTTCCGAGAACAGGCGCTTCTCCTGGCACAGTATCGAACACTTAATTTCAGATGGAACAATTAGTTTAAAATGGAACTAAGGTTCGCATCTGGAGTTTCCTCTCCCACAAGGTCGACCACTTATTTTCGTCGAACACATACGGTTTCGAGTGGCATCGCAACAGGTTTCAGAGAACAGGGCCTTCTCCTGGCACAGTATCGAACACTGAGCTTCAGATGGAACAATTTGTTTAAAATGGAACTACGTTTCGCATCTGGAGTTTCCTCTCCCACAATGTCCACCACTTAGTTTCGTCGAACACATACGGTTTCGAGTGGCATCGCCACAGATTTCAGAGAACAGCCGCTTCTCCTGGCACAGTATCGAACACTTAGTTTCAGATAGAACAATTAGTTTAAAGTGGAACTATGTTTCGCATATGGATTTTCCTCTCTCACAAGTTCGAACACTTAGTTTCGTCGAACACATACGGTTTCGATTGGCATTGCCACAGATTTCAGGGAACAGGCGTTTCTCCTGGCACAGTATCGAACACTTAGTATCAGATAGAAAAATTAATTTAAAATGGAACTAAGTTTCGCATATGAAGTTTCCTCTCTCACAAGGTCGGCCACTGAGTTTCGTCGAACACATACGGTTTCGAGTAGCAACGCGACAGATTTCCGAGAACAGGCGCTTCTCCTGGCACAGTATCGAACACTTAATTTCAGATGGAACAATTAGTTTAAAATGGAACTAAGTTTCGCATCTGGAGTTTCCTCTACCACAAGGTCGACCACTTATTTTCGTCGAACACATACGGTTTCGAGTGGCATCGCAACAGGTTTCAGAGAACAGGCGCTTCTCCTGGCACAGTATCGAACACTGAGCTTCAGATAGAACAATTTGTTTAAAATGGAACTACGTTTCGCATCTGGAGTTTCCTCTCCCACAATGTCCACCACTTAGTTTCGTCGAACACATACGGTTTCGAGTGGCATCGCCACAAATTTCAGAGAACAGTCGCTTCTCCTGGCACAGTATCGAACACTTATTTCAGACAGAACAATTAGATTAAAATGGAACTATGTTTCGCATCTAGAGTTTTCTCTCTCACAAGATCGACCACTCAGTTTCGTCGAACACATACGGTTTCCAGTGGCATCGCCACAGATTTCAGAGAACAGGCGCTTCTCCTGGCACAGTATCGAACACTTATTTCAGACAGAACAATTAGATTAAAATGGAACTATGTTTCGCATCTGGAGTTTCCTCTCACAAGTTCGAACACATACGGTTTCGAGTAGCATCGCCACAGATTTCAGAGACAGACGCTTCTCCTGGCACAGTATCGAACACCTAGTTTCAGATAGAAGAATTAGTTTGAAATGGAACTAAGTTTCGCATCTGGAGTTTCCTCTCTCACAAGGTCGACCATTTAGATTCGTCGAACACATACGGTTTCGAGTATCATCGCCACAGATTTCAGAGAACAGCCGCTTCTCCTGGCACAGTATCGAACACTTAGTTTCAGATAGAACAATTAGTTTAAAGTGGAACTATGTTTCGCATATGGATTTTCCTCTCTCACAAGTTCGAACACTTAGTTTCGTCGAACACATACGGTTTCGATTGGCATTGCCACAGATTTCAGGGAACAGGCGTTTCTCCTGGCACAGTATCGAACACTTAGTATCAGATAGAACAATTAGTTTAAAATAGAACTAAGTTTCGCATCTGGAGTTTCCTCTCTCAAAAGGTCGACCACTTAGTTTCGTCGAACACATACGGTTTCGAGTGGCATCGCCACAGATTTCAGAGAACAGCCGCTTCTCCTGGCACAGTATCGAACACTTAGTTTCAGATAGAACAATTAGTTTAAAATGGAACTAAGCTTCGCATCTGGAGTTTCCTCTCTCCCAAGGTGACCACTTAGTTTCGTCGAACACATACGGTTTCGAGTAGCATCGCGACAGATTTCAGAGAACAGCCGCTTCTCCTGGCACAGTATCGAACACTTATTTCAGACAGAACTATTAGTTTTAAATGGAACTATGTTTCGCATCTGGAGTATACTCCCTCACAAGGTGAACTACTTAGTTTCGTCGAACTCATACGGTTTCGAGTGGCGTCGCCACACATTTCAGAGAACAGGCGCTTCTCCTGGCACAGTATCGAACACATAGTTTCAGATAGAACAATTAATTTAAAATGGAACAAAGTTCCGCATCTGGATATTCCTCTTTCACGAGGTCGACCACTTAGTTTCGTCGAACACATACGGTTTCGAGTAGCATCGCCACAGATTTCAGAGAACAGGCGCTTCTTCTGGCACAGTATCGAACACTTAGTTTTAGATCGAACAATTAGTTTAAAATGGAACTAAGTTTCGCACCTGGAGTTTATTCTCTCACAAGATCCCCCACTTAGTTTCGCCGAACACATTCGGTTTCGAGTAGCATCGCCACAGATTTATTAACGAACACTTTGTTTCAGATAGAACAATTAGTTTACAATGGAACTAAGTTTCGCATCTGGAGTTTCCTCTTTCGCAAGGCGACCACTTAGTTTCGTCGAACACATACGGTTTCGAGTGGCATCGCCACAGATTTCAGAGAACCGGCGCTTCTCCTGGCACTGTATCGAACACTTAGTTTCAGATAGAACAATTAGTTTAAAATGTAACAATGTTTCGCATCTGGAGTGTCCTCTCTCACAAGGTCGGCCACTTTGTTTCGTCGAACACATACGGTTTCGAGTGGTATCGCCACAGATTTCAGAGAACAGGCGTTTCTCCAGGCACAGTATCGAACACTTTCAGATAGAAGAATTAGTTTAAAATGTAACTAAGTTTCGCATCTGGAGTTTCCTCTCTCACAAGGTCGGCCATTTAGATTCGTTGAACACATACGGTTTCGAGTAGCATCGCCACAGATTTTAGAGAGCAGGCGCTTCTCCTGGCACAGTATCGAACACTTAGTTTCAGATAGAACAATTAGTTTAAAATTTAACTAAGTTTCGCATCTGGAGTTTCCTCTCTCACAAGGTCGGCCATTTAGATTCGTCGAACACATACGGTTTCGAGTGGCATCGCCACAGATTTCAGAGAACAGGTGCTTCTCCTGGCACAGTATCGAACACTTAGTTTGAGAAGGAACATTTAGTTTAAAATGGAACTAAGTCTTGCATCTGGAGTTTCCTCTCTCACAAGTTCGACCACTTAGTTTCGTTGAACACATACGGTTTCGAGTGGCAACGTGACATATTTCAGAGGACAGGCGCTTCTCCTGGCACACTATCGAACACTTAGTATCAGATAGAACAATTAGTTTAAAATGGAACAAAGCTTCGCATCTGGAGTTTCCTCTCTCACAAGGTCGACCACTTAGTTTCGTCGAACACATACGGTTTCGAGTAGCATCGCCACAGATTTCAGAGAACAGGCGCCTCTCCTGGCACAGTATCGAACACTTAGTTTCAGATAGAACAATGATTTTAAAATGGAACTAAGTTTCGCATCTGGAGTGTCCTCTCCCACAAGGTCGACCACTTTATTTCCTCGAACACATACGGTTTCGAGTAGCATCGCCACAGATTTCAGAGAACAGGCGCTTCTCCTGGCACAGTGTCGAACGCTTAGTTTCAGATAGAACAATTAGCTAATATGTGAAATATTGTTTTAAGCGGCTATTAATAAGGCCAAAGTTTAGGCTAATGCTTCTTTATTTCAATTTTCGACGAAACGTTTCGTTAAGGTAGTTCTTATCCTCTTCAGTCGTATAAATTGTCTGTTGAACGGATGGATGAAATAAGTATACAGAATATAAAAATTATAACATATAAATATAAATTAGGAATTAAGTGTAAATATAAAATATAGAAATAAATATGTTAAATGTATACAGATAAGTAAGTATGTGAATAAAGTCATTTCATCGATAGGAAAAACGTTTTATGACTCACACCAAGAAGTCCTAGGATGTGGATTTTACAGTAATTAGTCCTAGGTGCTATCGTCTCCGGTGTTGGTTGATACTGAATAGCGTTAAACAATTTAAATCTGGGGTGAGCCAAGCAAGTGGGGGAGATGGACGTTAGGTCATTGTTCTGATCTTTATTTTAAAAACATTGCGGTGTCAATTGTTATGTATTGTGCACTAGTTGGCATTGATAAATGTAGGTGTCTCTGCCACTACCACCTGTGAGAGATCTGAAGTCGATAATTTAAGTCGATCCGGAACCGGAAGCGCGTCGCACAACGGTGAGCGAAGGAGTGGATGGTGGTTCCATTCACAACGTGCGCTCATTGAATCGAAGGTAGTATATACATCTACCTTCCAGACACAGAACAACCAAATTATAAAAGAGTGGCTTAACAAAAACTATATAACCGATGGCACTTACAAAGGTATTTGTACTAACAATGCTGTGACACCCAGAGCATATGGCTTACCTAAAGTTCATAAAGAGGGCATCCCGTGGAGGATAATCGTTTCATCCATAGGAGGTCCTTGTTACAAACTCTCCAAGTATCTCTCAAATATCTTAAGTAAAAACATAGGTGACAATCCTTACTATATTAAGGACAGTTGGTGTTTTGTCTACAAAATTAATGGTGTGACCATCCCGGATGATTACTCGTTGGTATCTCTGGATGTCACAGCATTAATCAATAACATTCCTATCGATGTGGTCTCTCAAGTGCTGAGTGAGGGATGGACAAATATATCGTCTCATACAAAAATAGACAAAACTAGTTTCATAAAAGCTGTAGAATTCTGTTAAACTTCTAATGTGTTCAAATTTAATAACAAATCTTACAAACAGATTTTCGGTGCAGCCATGGGCTCACCCCTTTCACCAATAGCTGCAGAAATAGTCATGCAAAAATTGCAAATTGTTAGTATTAATCAATTAACTTTCCATATTCCTTTCTTCTATAGGTAAGTAGACGATATAATTACATGCCTTCCCTCACACAGCATAGATCACACTATTGACATTTTCGAGACATTTCACAACCGTATAAAGTTCACGTTTGAATTGGAACAAAATAATAATAAGATCAGTTTCCTAGATACGGAGGTCGTCAGAGACGAAGGTCGAATTATCACTAATTGGTATCGAAAAAAGACGTGGTCTGGAAGATATATAAATTACATATCTGCACATCCTTTCAAGCAAAAAATCAGCTTGATCATAGGACTAATTGATCGCGGTATTAAGCTTGCACACCCTAGGTTCAGGAGAGACAATATTCGTATCATTATTGACACATTAAGAAAGAATGGTTACCCGCTAGACCTTATAAAACACCTAATCAAAAAACGAGTGGATGAGCTATATCACCCAATTAGGGTATATAACGAAAAACTCCAGCGTGCGGGCGATTCGTCTTCTAACTGCTTTGTGTTGCTCCCACATATCCCCGGAATTAACCTCAGCCACATTCTGCGAACATTTAACATTCGTTGCATACATACCAACAAATGCAATGCCCTTTCCTTTTTTAACAAAGGGAAAGACAAAATTAATGTTAAAAAATTGACAGATGTGGTATATAAAATACCGTGTTGTGATTGCACGGAGAGTTACGTGGGCCAAACGCATAATTTGTTGTCGACTAGGATATACCAACACAAGTATAGCCTTGTACACAATATGCAAAAGACCGCCTTGACGGAACAAGTGCTCGAGTTCGGTCACACTTTCAATTTCGAGAATACGGAGGTGTTACACAGGGACACGAACAACTGGCGTCGTACGATAGCCGAGTCCCTATACATCATGAAAGAAAATAGTGTCAATAAGAAATTCGAATCTATTAACATCTCGTCGTACTACACTGACCTAGTTTCGATTCTTACTTAATTCCGCAGAGGGTACCCACGCCAAGTCTTTAGTGCAGTTATTTTGTATCTGGTATTACTTTGTATGTCTTTCTATCCACCATGTGTCTTCCACTACTACCTTCGATTCAATGAGCGCACGTTGTGAATGGAACCACCATCCACTCCTTCACTCACCGTTGTGCGACGCGCTTCCGGTTCCGGATCGACTTAAATTATCGACTTCAGATCTCTCACAGGTGGTAGTGGCAGAGACACCTACATTTATCAATGCCAACTAGTGCACAATACATAACAATTGACACCGCAATGTTTTTAAAATAAAGATCAGAACAATGACCTAACGTCCATCTCCCCCACTTGCTTGGCTCACCCCAGATTTAAATTGTTTAACGCTATTCAGTCTCAACCAACACCGGAGACGATAGCACCTAGGACTAATTACTGTAAAATCCACATCCTAGGACTTCTTGGTGTGAGTCATAAAACGTTTTTCCAATCGATGTAATGACTTTATTCACATACTTACTTATCTGTATACATTTAACTTATTTATTTCTATATTTTATATTTACACTTAATTCCTAATTTATATTTATATGTTATAATTTTTATATTCTGTATACTTATTTTATCCATCCGTTCAACAGACAATTTATACGACTGAAGAGGATAAGAACTACCTTAACGAAACGTTTCGTCGAAAATTGAAATAAAGAAGCATTAGCCTAAACTTTGGCCTTATTAATAGCCGCTTAAAACAATATTTCACATATTAGCTAATTGTTCTATCTGAAACTAAGCGTTCGACACTGTGCCAGGAGAAGCGCCTGTTCTCTGAAATCTGTGGCGATGCTACTCGAAACCGTATGTGTTCGAGGAAATAAAGTGGTCGACCTGGTGGGAGAGGAAACTCCAGATGCGAAACTTAGTTCCATTTTAAACAAATTGTTCTTTCTGAGACTAAGTGTTCGTTACTGTGCCAGGAGAAGCGCCTCTTCTCTGAAATCTGTGGCGATGCCACTCGAAACCGTATCTGTTCGACGAAACAAAGTGGTCGACCTTGTGAGAGAAGAAACGCCAAATGTGAAACATAGGTCCATTTTAGACTAATTGTTCTATCTGAAACTAAGTGTTCGATAATGTGCCAGGAGAAGCGCCTGTTCTCTGAAATCTGTGGCGATGCTACTCGAAACCGTATGTGGTCGACGAAACTAAGTGGTCCACCTTGTGCGAGAGGAAACTCCAGATACGAAGCTTAGTTCCATTTTAAAGTAATTGTTCTATCTGATACTAAGTGTTCGATACTGTGCCAGGAGAAGCGCCTGTTCTCTGAAATCTGTGGCGATGCTACTCGAAACCGTATGTGTTCGAAGAAACTAAATGGTCGACCTTGTGAGAGAGGATACTCCAGATGCCAAACATAGTTCCATTTTAAACGGATTGTTCTATCCCAAAGTGTTCGATACTGTGCCAAGAGAAGCGCCTGATCTCTGAAATCTGTGGCGATGCTACTGGAAACCGTATGTGTTCGGCGAAACTAAGTGGTCGACCTTGTGAGAGAGGATTCACCAGATGCGAAACATAGTTCAATTTTAAACTAAAAGTTCCATATGAAACTAAGTGTTCGATACTGTGCCAGGAGAAGCGCCTGTTCTCTGAAATCTGTGGCGATGCCACTCGAAACCGTATGTGTTCGACGAAACTGAGTTGTCGACCTTGTGAGAGAGGAAACTCCAGATGCGAAACTTAGATCCATTTAAAACTAATTGTTCTATCAGAAACTAAGTTTTCGATACTGTGCCAGGAGAAGTGCCTGTTCTCTGAAATTTGTGGCGATGATGCTCGAAACCGTATGTGTTCGAAGAAACTAAGTGCTCGACCTTGTGGGTGTTGCGTATGCAGCCCTTGGCCGTGGGGGTTATCTAAGTTACGACCAACGGAAATGGGTCCCATGGCCAAGGGTTTTATTTATGGAATAGACGCGGCTGTGATGTTCGGGGGACGGGACCCTCCGGGAAACTTGAGGCCCATACCAGATAAGCGATGCATCTTGGGGTGGATTTATGACCTTCCCCTTTTCCTTTTCATTTTCCAAGAACTCAGCACATTTCACCCACCCTGTTTCCTTCGGCCCTAGCCACAAAGTTTCCATTAAAAGAGCAACTTTCCACCGTGACTGGCAGTCTTGAAACACCCTTTGGTGCAGTGCGGTTTGAAGGTTATAGTCAAGTGTGCCCAAGTTCCTGGACGATCACCGAACGCAGGACCACACGACATGAAATCACCAAGAACCTATCGAAAATATCCGCCGTGCTCAGATTGCAACGGAAACATTCGCTCGGGATAGGTAAGCACGCTCAGGACTCAACAACACCAAACAGTATTGTAAGGGACATTCTCGCCAACTCATTGTAAAAGTATGAACAAAGAATACAGTATCATAATCCTTAGTTAACGAAATAACGAGAGTACGATATTTCACCTTCCCTGCTCCATCATTCAGTATAGAGTATTACCATCGAACCGTTCACTCCAGCCGCTCGAAGTGACCAAGAAGAAATTACTGCCCAGTCTAACGTAGTAAGACATAACTCGCCCTGGGCTCGTAACAAACTGGTGACAGCGGTGGGGTACTCTTTAATTGAATTCTAATTGCAGGGAAGGCATTTTCTTTTCTTCAAAATGTTTGAGAACGGCTCATCTTCTTTTATAATGAATGATTTGTCCGCATCGTTGGCGATGATGACCAGACAAAACTGTATCCAGAATGTAGCATTCAGTATTCCGGTATTTGATGGAGAAAATCCCCCATTATCGGTATTTGCCCAAGCGGTACAGAATGGCTTAGCGCTCATTCCTAAAGATAGTGAAACACAGTATCTAGCCGTGATATTATCCAAACTGACGGGTGCCGCGAGACGTTGCGTTCTGGAGCTTCGCTTTGAAAACGTGGAAGCTTTATTAAATTATTTAAAAAAAACGATTCGCGCCGGGTAGGGATCTAGCTTATTTCCAAACCGACATCGCTAGGTTGAAAATTCGCGAAGGTGAAAACCTCTCCCGATATAACGATAGGACAGCTTATTTATGGCACTCTGCACGTACCGCGGCTAAGGATCGTTACCCCACGCATAGCGAGGAAATTGTTAAACAAATAAACGACGACGTGATCGAGAATTTTCTGGATGGACTTCCTAATGAAATCGGTTGGCGAGTGCATTCGACAAATAAGGAATTACGAAACCTCGAGGATGCTTTTGAGGCAGCTTTAAGGGTTGACCGACGGCTACGAAATAGAGGAGAAACTTGCAGGGAACGAACCCCTGATAGACGTTCGAGATTTGAATACAGAAATCCTAGTAGGTCTAGAAGTAGAGAAAAAGAGAGGTACGTGTCTTACCCCTCTTCGCCAAGCCCCGTAAGTTTTCATCGTTATCGTAGTCGTCAAGAATCGGAGTCTGACGAAGAATCTCCGATTCGAAGACACCGAGCATCGGCAATGACGCTCCTTCGGAGACCGTCCTCGCGGGATGTTTCGCCCGCCCCATTTTCGGATTATAAACATGAAAAGGAACACGTGGGGAAGCCAAAGAATTTTGCGAAACTATTTTGTTGGAAATGCGGAGCTAAGGGTCATGATGGAAGGACCTGTAGGGAAAGATCCAAATCGCCAAGATACGCCGGAAAAACCGGTCATTTAAACTCCAATCGCGCTCATCGAACCAACGAGGCAATGAGCGAGCGAAATCAATCTCGTCAAAAATTGGTAAGATTCGCCCAGAAGAAAAACTAAGGATCCTCATCAAGGAATCCCCTAGCCCAAAAATCAGAGACAAGGTTCCCGAATTGGAAACGGGGATGGGAGAATTCATCATAGATGGAGGAGCCTCAGTGAATTTAATTTCACGAAATGCGTTGGGAACCAATGCCGATATCACATCGAGGGAGGAAATAGAGATAACCGGTCTGTTATTAATACCTGTCCTCACGCTTGGAACCACCATTCTAAGCCTTAATGGTACATCGGCCATTTTTTACGTTGTGGAGGACCTACCGATACTCGCGGATGGACTTTTGGGTAGCTCGTTCTTACTACAAGAAGAAGCAGAGATATCGTATTTTCATAGCACAATAGTTTTACGGGACACCCCCACCAGGCCATCGAAATTCTGTAACTTCTACGAGTACGATAAAAGGCAACCCTCTGCAACGAAGACAAAACACGTTATACCGGGTCGAACCATTCAACAAATTCCGGTAAAAATCACAAATACAACAATTAAGGAAGGGTACCTGCCTAGGCTAAGGACGCCCAACAAATTATTCATAGGAGACGCCGCGGTAAAAAATAACAATGGCGAATGTCAAGTTCTTGCCTGCAACACTGACACGCAGGACATCGAATTTGAAATTGAACCGCAAGATATCACTCCGTATAATATTTGTTCATCCTCAGACGAGGAGTACTATTTAACTCAACAGGAGCAAATCAGTGATACGCGTAACCGCACTGATCAAATTAAGCGCAACCTGCATCTGAATCACCTAAATGCCGAGGAAAAGGAACATGTATTGGGTTTGGTAGAGGAATTTGCCGACCGATTCTTCCTACCTGGCGATAAATTAGGAAAAGCTAAAAATTTTCAGCACGCACTATACACGACCGACGACATTCCGATTAATACTAGACAGTATCGGTATCCACCGGTCCATCGCAAGGGCATCGAACGGCAAGTAAGCGCAATGCTGAAGGAAGGTATTATTACGAAGTCCATATCACCGTATAACTCTCCTCTATGGATAGTACCGAAGACACCGGACGCAGACGGAAACAGACGTTGGCGAATGGTTATCGATTTTCGGGATTTAAATAAAAAGAAGGTAGGCGATAGGTATCCCTTACCACAAATTACTGAAATATTGGACCGACTGGGCGGCGCGAAATATTTCTCCATTTTTGACCTGGCCAACGGATTTCACCAAATCGAGTTGGATCCAAAAGACAGGAGTAAGACTGCTTTTACAACACCTTTAGGACACTACGAATACGCCAGAATGCCTTTTGGTTTAAAGAATGCACCCCCCACCTTCCAAAGATTAATGGATCAGGTATTAACTGGACTCCAGGGTGAGGAATTATTCGTCTATATAGATGACATTGTTGTTTACTCATCATCATTGGAGGAACATAAAATCAAAGTAAAGAAGTTACTCAAGCGTTTAAGAGAGCATGGTCTAACCCTACAGACTAGTAAATGCGAATTCCTGCGGAAAGAAGTGGCTTACTTGGGTCACATAATCTCTTCTGAGGGTGTGAGACCCGACCCTAAGAAAATTCAAGCGGTTAGAAATTTTCCTGTTCCGAAATCTCAGAGGAATATCCAGCAATTTTTGGGACTCGCAGGTTACTACCGCCGTTTCATACAGCAGTTCTCATTCAAAACCAAACCTCTAACAAGCTTGTTAGGAAAAGGAAAACGGTTCAAATGGGAAGAGGAACAGCAACATAGCTTTGAGACGCTACGTAATGAATTGTGTAATCAACCTATTCTGCAATTTCCGGATTTTGGCCAACCTTTCATAGTGACGACAGATGCTTCGGAAACCGCAGTCGGAGCAGTTCTTAGTCAAGGAGACATAGGTCAAGATTTACCCATAGCCTACGCGTCGCGCGTATTGAACCCTGCCGAGAGGAATTATTCAGCCACCGAAAAAGAGTGCCTAGCTATGGTCTATGCAATTAACCATTTCCGACCGTACCTTTATGGCCAAAGGTTTACCCTGGTGACGGACCATAGGCCATTAGTATGGTTGCACTCAGTCAAAGATCCCACTTCAAGACTCGTAAAGTGGAAATTAAAACTCCTAGAGTACGATTATCATGTGGTTCACAAGGCCGGTAAGGTAAACAAAAATGCGGATGCACTCTCCAGGAACCCAGTGATATGTTTGCCGCTCATACCTCGAGAACGGAATAAGGATCCAATTTACAAGGACTGCAATTACAAGCCTACCAATAATACTAGTACAATAGGAAAAAGGGTATGCGCGAGTAAGAGGAAAACGCGGTCCACACCCTTCTATAAAGAAGTTGATTCGAATTCTTCCGATGACCAGATTAGCGCTCCCTCACCAAAGCGATCATTTGTCAACGTAAGAAATTCACCAATCATTACGGGATCAAACCGAAGGGTACTACCGAGCCTGGAAATGGAAAAAACCCTGGAGGACGAAACCTTTCGTGTCATAGATACACCACCCAAGGGATTCTCTACCGAATTGGAAACAACTAATTACCTAGATGCTTCCCGACTTCATGAATCGCCAGCACTAATTAATTTTGATCAGGAAGTAAATAATACTTTGGTCGAACCAAGAAGACTCGATGAACCAAGAGACGGAATTATCGAATTATTCCCGACAAATTTACCCTCCTCTTCGGACAAAGAGGAACCGATGAATGATCAAGGAAATTTATTGTGCTCCCCGATTCCGGAAACCAATGTACCTTGTCTCGAACCAATGCTCACCGTAAATGAAGAATCAAGTATACAACCAGGTAATTTGACACCCTCGAGTCATATTGCTAACATAAATAGTTTGCTCGGGGTATTGACTTCGGATATGTCTGAGTACGAAAATAGCGAAACGTCCAACATAGTGATTCAGAAGAGGAACCAACTACAGATCCATCAAATTATCATAGCAAGAATGTCGTTCTATCTTCAAATGGACTTATCTCCGAAAAAGGCCACTTGGCTCATTTCCTGTCAGCAGACTGTAGCTTAAAACACCCAATCGGTAAATTGCTATTTGAAACCCAAAAATTAAACGGGGAAAAACTTCTGGAAGGAAAACCCCGGAAAGAAACTATACTGGTATCCGGTAACGACAGATATAAAATATTTAGTATTGTAGCATCGAAACACCATTTTGAAACTCCAACCATATCTGAAATCACGATTGGTTTAAATAACCTTAAGAAGGCTCTAGTACGATACAAGGTACGTTATCTTCGCATGTCCCTCCTAGGCGACGGACATGATAATATTCAACCATCCACCTTCTACAGTCTATTAAAAAATACGTTTAAAAATACCAATATAAGGATAACCCTGTGGGATGCAAAAATCAAAACACCATTAGAGGCAGACCGAGTGGAATTAATAAGGGAAGCACACAGTAGTTTAATCGGTGGACACAAGGGTGTCACTAAAACTCACAACCGCCTAAGGTCACGATTCAATTGGTCCGGTATGCGTGCAGAAATTCAAAATTTCATTAGAGAATGCGCTAGTTGCCAAGAGCAAAAGTTATTACGAGCAAAAACGCGGCAACCTATGATTATTACAGACACTCCTTCGGAACCGTTTGATAAAATCGCGCTAGATACAGTGGGACCTCTTCCGGAAACTCCTAGTGGAAAGAGATACATTCTGACCATGCAGGATAATTTAACCAAATATTGTCTTGGTGTAGCCATCCCTAATATTCGAGCTACTACCATTGCTGACGCGTTTGCCAGGCATTTTATATCCGTGTTCGGCACACCTAATGCCATTTTAACTGACCGAGGAACAAGTTTTATAGGAAAATTAATGGCCAACTTAGCAGAGATTTTTAAAATAAAGCAGGTAACCACGTCTGGGTACCGTCCACAGACGAATGGATCGCTTGAAAGGAGTCACATAGTCCTAACAGAGTATTTGAAACATTTTATGCACAAATACGAGGACTGGGACCTACTAATCCCATTTGCAATGTTTTCCTATAATACTTCTGTTCACGAGGCTACTAATTTTACTCCTCACGAATTGGTTTTCGGTAAATTAGCCAGGACGCCAAGTTCATTTCCGGATGGTGAAAATCTTAAGACATACGGAAATTATTTGGAAGAGCTAATAATTAAATTAGGAAAGATTAGGAATCTAGCCACCGATAACTTAAACAAAGATAAAGTCCGTTCAAAGAAATATTATGACGCGAAATCAAACCCTGTGAAATTTAACGTAGGAGATTTCGTATATATTCAGTTAGAACCTCGCATTAGTAAATTCGATCCCCACTACGTAGGACCATACCGAATACTGGATGTTACGGATTTGCATAATGTGGTGTTGCAAACTCCCAGTCACAAGACTATAGTAAAGCACCAAGACAAGCTAAAACCCTCTTACCTTCCTGACGAGTGCAAAACAGTTGCAGAAATCTGAACATGGAGAAAAACTCCATTTTAACCATTGGCCTGGTAATCCTCGCTACCATAACTTGGATGACGCACGGGAGAATTAATGACTCACAACCTACCAAGTCAGTCATCAACAAATTCTCAAATAACCCATTTACTTTGAAAAATTAGCATCACTTCATTTATATCATACACAATGGAAACTCGTAACTGCTTTGGAGATCGAAAGTTTTCTGGAAACAGTACCAAACCTAACCCAATACCTCAATCTGACCAAGGAAGTCTGCATTAAACATAAAGTCTCACCCTGCATTAGTGAAGAAACAGGGCCACAACTCCAGGCAGAACTAAAGAACCTTGAACAGTACCGTACTCTCCTTAGCTCACTAGTAAAAGGAGACAGAGTACCTGTAAAACGTTCCGTACCCCTGGGATTTGTTGGAGACATCAGCAGAGCGCTTTTCGGAACACTGAGAGAGGAGGACTTGCATCAATATAACCAGGAACTGGATAAGCTCTACGACCGGAATAATCAATTCTCCTCCCTAGTAGCTAACCAGACTCAAATCATGCAGTCGGAATTCAACCGAATCCATCAGCAATTCTTAAACTTTTCAAAAGGAGTAGAACAACTGGCGGTCCAGGTGAGAAAGATATCCGATAGCACCGAAGAAATGGCCGAGGAACTCGACCGGATGGACATAATCAACCAGATGTGGTATTGGTCATCGCAGGTGAAGAGGGAGGTCGACAACTACAAGTCAAATTTAATAATATTACTAGACGCCGTCCTTTTTACCAAGAAAGGAATGCTACACCCAGCTATCTTAGCACCCGCACAGTTACTCCGGGCAGCACAAGAAATAAAGGAGAACACTGAATACAAATTCCCTCTCACCACAAAGGAGCTAGAAACCGAACAAATTGGGGAGGTAGCAAAGATAAGGACTTACTTCGGAAAAAATAGGATAATCCTGGAAATTTCAGTACCACTTCTGGATCAAGATAGCTATACACTCCACAAGGCGTACCCATTGCCTTCCACCCAAATTTATTGAAACCCCAGCGTCGCCGCGTTCATAAAACCGGCCACGACGTACATAGCCGTTTCCACCGACGAGCAAACCTATTTCACCGTCGATGAGGAATATCTGAGTATCTGCTCACAACATAAGGGTCAGTATCTGGGACCAGCAATTCAACCCATTTATAGGTCGCAGGGAAAATTGACCTGTGAGGCGGCATTGTTGCTCAACCAAGCAGCCACGAACTTGGACCAGTGCGACGTAAGGATTTTTAAACCCAAGGACCTTTTAATACAACGGTTGCGGTCACAGCAGACCTGGTTGTACTATGTATCGACGGAGAAAAGAATACAGACCACCTGTAAAGGGTTTGCCACCGGTTCAGAGATCTTAACCGGAGCCGGAACCATACGGATACGGCCACAATGTGCGGCGGTAATAGAGTCAATCAAGTTGACTTCTTTGGAAACCATTAGGGCCACCGAAGAAAGCGAATTCTTGGCGGCTGTTTCGCTAAACATCTCCACCATGATACCTACCAACAACGTACATTTACACAAATTACTTAACGCAAGCCCGGACATTATCCTATATCAGGGTAACCAGTGGACGGAAGCTTCTGCAACACAATCTTTGGCCGAAATACAACAACAGGCAAAGGCATTGGAATTGCATCACCGCACATTCCAGCGCATCCGATCAGCGGTCTACACGGGAACGGGGATCGAGGCTATCCTTTTGATATTGTTGCTAATTGGGCTTAATTACTGGACGCACTTGGAAAAGAGTAGCAAGAAACAACAAGCAACTCAACCTCTGGTGATGTTCCGGGCAAAATCCGAGTCATATCCTCCAAAGGATCAATTCACGCCATTCTTGCAACCAATAGGCCTCACCTCGTCGGGAATAGAGATCGTATAATTCTATCCTGAAAATGTGTTCTATTCCAAAATTTTAATATAATAGTCAACCAGGACCATCAAATGCCAGGACTCCCACATATATAAATTGTAAATTTTAGTAAAATAAGCACACTGACGCTCACACACTAAAGATAAGGACTCTCATCACACCTCACCTGGGGTTACCTGTTCCTGGCGAATGTGACGGAAAGCATCGCGGTCCAGCGATGTTTCATGTAAAGGGGGAGATGTTGCGTATGCAGCCCTTGGCCGTGGGGGTTATCTAAGTTACGACCAACGGAAATGGGTCCCATGGCCAAGGGTTTTATTTATGGAATAGACGCGGCTGTGATGTTCGGGGGACGGGACCCTCCGGGAAACTTGAGGCCCATACCAGATAAGCGATGCACCTTGGGGTGGATTTATGACCTTCCCCTATTCCTTTTCATTTTCCAAGAACTCAGCACATTTCACCCACCCTTTTTCCTTCGGCTCTAGCCAAAAAGTTTCCTTTAAAAGAGCAATTTTCCACCGTGACTGGCAGTCTTGAAACACCCTTTGGTGCAGTGCGGTTTGAAGGTTATAGTCAAGTGTGCCCAAGTTCCTGGACGATCACCGAACGCATGACCACACGACATCAAATCACCAAGAACCTACCGAAAATATCCGCCGTGCTCAGATTGCAACCGAAACATTCGCTCGGGATAGGTAAGCACGCTCAGGACTCAACAACACCAAACAGTATTGTAAGGAACATTCTCGCCAACTCATTGTACAAGTATGAACAAAGAATACAGTATCATAATCCTTAGTTAACGAAATAACGAGAGTACGATATTTCACCTTCCCTGCTCCATCATTCAGTATAGAGTATTACCATCGAACCGTTCACTCCAGCCGCTCGGAGTGACCAAGAAGAAATTACAGCCCAGTCTAACGTAGTAAGACATAACTCGCCCTGGGCTCGTAACATGGGTGAGGAAATTCCAGATGCGAAACTTAGTTCCATTTTAAATTGAATGTTCTATCTGAAACTAAGTGTGCGACACTGTGCCAGGAGAAGCGCCTGTTCTCTGAACTCTGTGGCGATGCTACTCGAAACCGTATGTGTTGGAGGAAACTAAGTGGTCGACATTGTGAGAGAGGAAACTTCAGACGCGAAAATTAGTGCCATTTTAAACCAAATGTTCCATCTGAAACTAAGTGTTCGGTAATCTGCCAGTAGAAGCGCCTGTTCTCTGAAACCTGTGGCGTTGCTACTCGAAACCGTATGTGTTCGACGAAACTAAGTGGTCGACCTTCTGAGAGAGGAAACTCCAGATGCGAAACTTAGTTCCATTTTAAACCAAATGTTCCATCTGAAACTAAGTGTTCGATACTGTGCCAGGAGAAGCGCCTGTTCTCTGAAATCTGTGCCGATGCTACTCGAAAACGTATGTGTTCGACGAAACTAAGTTGTCGACCTTGTGAGGGAGGAAACTCCAAATGCGAAACATATTTCCATTTTAAACTAAATGTTCTATCTGAAACTAAGTATTCGATACTCTGCCAGTAGAAGCGCCTGTTCAGTGAAATCTGTGCCGATGCCCCTCGAAACCGTATGTGTTTGACGAAACTAAGTTGTCGACCTTGTGAGAGAGGAACTCCAGATGCGAAAATTAGTTCCATTTTAAACTAATTGTTCTATCTGAAAATAAGTGTTCGACACTCTGCCAGGAGAAGCGCCTGTTCTCTGAAATCTGTGGCCATGCCACTCGAAACCGTATGTGTTCGACGTAACTAAGTGGTCGACCTTGTGAGGGATTATACTCCAAATGCGAAACATATTTCCATTTTAAATTAATGTTCTATCTGAAACTAAGCGTTCGATATTGTGCCAGGAGAAGCGCCTGTTCTCTGAAATCTGTGGCGATGCTACTCGAAACCGTATGTGTTCGACGAAGCTAAGTGGTCGACCTTGAGAGAGGAAACTCCAGATGCGAAACTTACTACCATTTTAAACTAATTGTTCTATCTGAAACCAAGTGTTCGATACTGTGCCAGGAGAAGCGCCTGTTCTCTGAAATCTGTGGCGAAGCTACTCGAAACCGTTCGTGTTCGACGTAACTAAGTGGTCGACCTTGTGAGGGGGGAAACTCCAAATGCGAGATATATTTCCATTTTAAACTAAGTGTTCTATCTGAAACTAAGTGTTCGATACTGTGCCAGGAGAAGCGCCAGTTCTCTGAAAGCTGTGGCGATGCTACTCGAAACCGTATGTGTTCGACGAAACTAAGTGGTCGACAAGGTGAGAGAGGAAACTCCAGATGCGGAGCTTAGTTCCATTTTAAACTAATTGTTCTATCTGATACTCAGTGTTCGATACTGTGCCAGAAGAAGCGCCTGTTCTCTGAAATCTGTGGCGATGCCACTCGAAACCGTATGTGTTCGACGAAACTAAGTGGTCGACCTCGTGAGAGAGGAAACTCCAGATGCGAAACTTACTACCATTTTAAACTAATTGTTCTATCTGAAACTAAGTGTTCGACACTGTGCCAGGAGAAGCGCCTGTTCTCTGAAATCTGTGGCGATGCTACTCGAAACCGTATGTGTTCGAGGAAACTAAATGGTCGACCTTGTGGGAGAGGAAACTCCAGATGCGAAGCTTAGTTCCATTTTAAACTAATTGTTCTATCTGAAACTAAGTGTTCGACACTGTGCCAGGAGAAGCAACTGTTCTCTGAAATATGTGGCGATGCTACTCGAAACCGTATGTGTACGACGTAACTAAGTGGTCGACCTTGTGAGGGATTAAACTCCAAATGCGAAACATATTTCCATTTTAAACTAAATGTTCTATCTGAAACTAAGTGTTCGATACTGTGCCAAGAGAAGCGCCTGTTCTCTGAAATCTGTGGCGATGCTACTCGAAACCGTATGTGTTCGTCGAAACTAAGCGGTCCACCTTGTGAGAGAGGAAACTCCAGATGCGAAACTTATTACCATTTTAAACTAATTGTTCTATCTGAAACTAAGTGTTCGACACTGTGCCAGGAGAAGCGCCTGTTCTCTGAAATCTGTGGCGATGCTACTAGAAACCGTATGTGTTCGAGGAAACTAAATGGTCGACCTTGTGGGAGAGGAAACTCCAGATGCGAAGCTTAGTTCCATTTTAAACTAATTGTTCTATCTGAAACTAAGTGTTCGACACTGTGCCAGGAGAAGCGCCTGTTCTCTGAAATATGTGGCGATGCTACTCGAAACCGTATGTGTACGACGTAACTAAGTGGTCGACCTTGTGAGGGATTAAACTCCAAATGCGAAACATATTTCCATTTTAAACTAAATGTTCTATCTGAAACTAAGTGTTCGTTACTGTGCCAAGAGAAGCGCCTGTTCTCTGAAATCTGTGGCGATGCTACTCGAAACCGTATGTGTTCGTCGAAACTAAGCGGTCCACCTTGTGAGAGAGGAAACTCCAGATGCGAAACTTAGTTCCATTTGAAACTAACTGTTCCATCTGAAACTAAGTGTTCGGTACTGTGCCAGGAGAAGCGCCTGTTCTCTGAAATCTGTGGCGATGCTACTCGAAACCGTATGTGTTCGACGAAACTAAGTGGTCGACCTTCTGAGGGAGGAAACTCCATGTGCGAAACATATTTCCATTTTAAACTAAATGTTCTATCTGAAACTAAGTATTCGATACTCTGCCAGTAGAAGCGCCTGTTCAGTGAAATCTGTGCCGATGCCCCTCGAAACCGTATGTGTTCGTCGAAACTAAGTGGTCGACCTTGTGAGAGAGGAAACTCCAGATGCGAAACTTAGTTCCATTTTAAACTAATTGTTCTATCTGAAACTACGTGCTCGATTCTGTGCCAGGAGCAGCGCCTGTTCTCTCAAATCTGTGGCGATGCTACTCGAAACCGTATGTGTTCGAGGCAACTAAATGGTCGACCTTGTGGGAGAGGAAACTCCAGATGCGAAGCTTAGTTCCATTTTAAACTAATTGTTCTATCTGAATCTAAGTGTTCGTTACTGTGCCAGGAGAAGCGCCTGTTCTCTGAAATCTGTGGCGATGCCACTCGAAACCGTATGTGTTCGACGAAACTAAGTGGCCGTCCTTGTGAGAGAGGAAACTCCAGATGCGAAACTTAGTTCCATTTTAAACCAAATGTTCCATCTGAAACTAAGTGTTCGATAATCTGCCAGTAGAAGCGCCTGTTCTCTGAAATCTGTGGCGTTGCCACTCGAAACCGTATGTGTTCGACAAAACTAAGTGGTCGACCTTGTGGGAGACGAAACACCAGATGGGAAACTTAGTTCCATTTTAATCTAATTGTTCTATCTGAAACTAAGTGTTCGATACTGTGCCAGGAAAAGCGCCTGCTCTCTGAAATCTGTGGCGATGCTACTCGAAACCGTATGTGTTCGACGAAACTAAGTGGTCGACCTTGTGAGAGAGGAAACTCCAGATGCGAAACTTACTACCATTTTAAACTAATTGTTCTATCTGAAACCAAGTGTTCGGTAC
The DNA here is from genome assembly GCA_910591585.2 of Nysson spinosus. Taxonomy (NCBI): domain Eukaryota; kingdom Metazoa; phylum Arthropoda; class Insecta; order Hymenoptera; family Crabronidae; genus Nysson; species Nysson spinosus. The sequence continues at coordinate 4,088,912 of CAJUYC020000006.1, forward strand.
TGTGCCAGGAGAAGCGCCTGTTCCCTGAAATCTGTGGCGATTCCACTCGAAACCGTATGTGTTCGGCGAAAGTAAGTAGTCGATACTGTGCCGGGAGAAGCTCCCGTTCGGCGAAATTTGCGGCGATACCACTCGAAACCGTAGGTGTTCGACGAAACTAAGTGGTCGAACTTGTGAGAGAGGAAACTCCAAATGCGAAGCTTATTTCCATTTTAAACTAGTTGTTCTATCAGAAACTAAGTTTTCGATACTGTGCCAGGAGAAGCGCCTGTTCTCTGAAATCTGTGGCGATGCCCCTCGAAACCGTATGTGTTCGACAAAACTAAGTGGTCGACCTTGTGAGATAAGAAACTCCAGATGCGAATCTTAGTTCCATTTTAAACTAATTGTTCCGTCTGAAATTAAGTGTTCGATACTGTGCCAGGAGAAGCGGCTGTTCTCTGAAATCTGTGGCGATGCCACTCGAAACCGTATGTGTTCGACGAAACTAAGTGGCCGACCATGTGAGAGAGGAAACTCCAGATGCGAAACTTAGTTCCATTTTAAAACAAATTGTTCTGTCTGAAAGTGTTCGATACTGTGCCAGGAGAATTGCCTGTTCTCTGAAATCTGTGGCGATGCTACTCGAAACCGTATGTGTTCGACGAATCTAAATGGTCGACCTTGTGAGAGAGGAAACTCCAGATGCGAAACTTAGTTCCATTTTAAACCAAATGTTCCATCTGAAACTAAGTGTTCGATACTGTGCCAGATGAAGCGCCTGTTCTCTGAAATCTGTGGCGATGCCACACGAAACCGTATGCGTTCGGCGAAACTAAGTGGTCGACCTTGTGAGATAAGAGACTCCAGATGCGAATCTTAGTTCCATTTTAAACTAATTGTTCCGTCTGAAATTAAGTGTTCGATACTGTGCCAGGAGAAGCGCTGTGTTCTGTGAAATCTGTGGCGATGCTACTCGAAAATGTATGTGTTCGACGAAACTAAGTGGTCGATACTGTGACAGGAGAAACTCCCGTTCGGCGAAATCTGTGGCGATACAACTCGAAAACCTATGTGTTCGACGAAACTAAGTGGTCGACCTTGTGAGAGAGGAAACTCCAGATGCGAAAATTAGTTCCATTTTAAACTAATTGTTCTATCTGAAACTAAGTGTTCGATACTGTGCCAGGAGAAGCGCCTGTTCTCTGAAATCTGTGGCGATGCTACTCGAAACCGTATGTGTTCGAGGAAACTAAGTGGTCGACCTTGTGGGAGAGGAAACTCCAGATGCGAAACATAGTTCCATTTTAAACTAAGCGTTCTATCTGGAACTAAGTGTTCGATACTGTTCCAGGAGAAGCGTCAGTTCTCTGAAATCTGTGCCGATGCCACTCGAATCCGTATGCGTTCGACGAAACTGAGTGGTCGACCTTGTGAGAGAGGAAACTCCTGATGCGAAACATAGTTCCATTTTAAACTAATTGTTCTATCTGAAACTAAGTGTTCCCTACTGTGCCAGGAGAATCGACTGTTCTCTGAAATCTGTTGCGATGCCACTCGAAACCGTATGAGTTCGACGAAACTAAGTGGTCGACCTTGTGGGGGAGGAAACTCCAGATGCGAAATTTAGTTCCATTTTAAACTAATTGTTCTATCTGAAACTATGTGTTCGATACTGTGCCATGAGAAGCGCCTGTTCCCTGAAATCTGTGGCATTGCCACTCGAAACCGTATGTGTTCGACGAGACTAAGTGGTCGCCTTGTGCGGGAAGAAACTCCAAATGCGAAACTTAGTACCATTTTAAACTAATTTTTCTATGTGAAACTAAGTGTTCGATAGTGTGCCAGGAGAAACTCCCGTTCGGCGAAATCTGTGGCTATACAACTCGAAACCGTATGTGTTCAACGAAACTAAGTGGTCGACCTTGTGAGAGAGGAAAATCCAGATGCGAAAAATAGTTCCATTTTAAACTAATTGTTCTATCTGAAACTAAGTGTTCGACACTGTGCCAGGAGAAGCGCATGTTCTCTGAAATCTGTGGCGATGCTACTCGAAACCGTATGTGGGCGACGAAACTAAGTGGTCGATCTTGTGAGAGAGGAATCTCCAGATGCGAAACTTAGTTCCATTTAAAACTAATTGCTCTATCTGAAACTAAGTGTACGATACTGTGCCAGGAGAAGCGCCTGTCCTCTGAAATCTGTGGCGATGCCTCATTAAACCGTATGTGTTCGACGAAACTAAGTGGTCGACATTGTGAGAGAGGAAACTCCAGATGCGGAGCATAGTTCCATTTTAAACTAATTGTTCTATCTGATACTAAGTGTTCTTGTGAAACCTGAAATTAATTCAAGCATTCGTAGGTAATACCGTCAGAGGGCACGCTCTCTTCCGGTCTCTCTCTCTTTTGTTCTTGTAAGGAAGACGCGCGTATGGTGAGCTCACCCAGAAAGATTAAAATAATATAAAATAATATAAAATGATAATAGCTAGCATTAAGATCTTTGTTTATATATTAGTATCCATTAAGTCTGCATAAATATATAATACGTTAATCCTGTAGTTTCATGAATCAGTTAGATTTGTTGGCACATGTTCCTTTGTTTTATTTCGTTAGTTATCTATATCTATTAATAAATACCTTGTTCTCTATAAATATTGTTTCTCTGCTAAGACATAAAACCCAACAGGTTATGGACCCAGAAGCTTAAAGTTCACGCGTAATAAATCGATGCAACAAATCATAAATTCTAACCTATTCTTTTCTGTAACATCGTGCGTGACGAGACTAAGTACCGGTGAAGAGATATTCAAACCTGTTAATACTAAAAGAAGATTGTGTAAAACACAAACTGTTACTTAACAATGGCTAGAAGCATAAATGAAGATTTCTCAAATGTAGAAAAGCTATCGGGAACTGAGGATTTTCAGGTTTGAAAATTTCAAATAACTATATTGGTAAGAGCAAACGATTTGTACGAAGTAGTGATTAATAAAACAGAAGAAGAGAATATGTCTTCGCAATGGAGAAAGAAAGATGCCAGTGCACAGAAGATAATAATAACTACAATTGTTGAAATTTGTTTACGATATCGGCCAACTACAACCGATATTGGAGGAAGTGAAACTTCCTCCTCCGGTCCGGACGAGGGAGAGTGGGTAAAGGTAACTCCAAACCAATATGCCTTTGATTCCCTTTGACTGTCCCGAAAAGGACAGTCGTTTATTGCAGACCCTTTTCGCTCTGTATAATACAAAGTTTTTGCCGATCACAAGAATTTGACTTCTCGGTAGCCTGGCTGTCGGCGGGCCTGCTTGTCCTAGGTTATAATCTCTGGAACAACAGAAAAAGAACGAACGGGTGTAATCACCTGAAATACGATAATCGTAATAACGTTCTGTCCCGGGAATGTTTTGACGCGCACACTTAAACAGCAACGGTAACCGTCCTGTGTGTGCTAATGCGTGTACTGGTGCGTGGCTTTTAAATACGGTAAGCCACGCGTCGACTGTTTTGGCCGATCTGTTCCGTCTTTTTCAGGAACACAATCGTGGCGGTCGGCTAGATTTACGCAATGAAATCTTTAGTGCAACGACCGCACAGTCGTATTGCCTCGAACGGAAAACCAAGGCGGAGGTTGTAAATCTCCTGTATGGATTCCGTGAGCGGGGAGATCCACGGTTACTAGTAACTAGTCCCGGTGGCTGACTACGGAGGCTGATCTAACCGTTTCTTTCTCAACACGCCATGACGTGGAGTAAGAGTGGACCAACGCTAATTCTAACCCGTCTTCCTCAACACGCCGCGTCGTGAAGGAAGCCTGGACACAGCGATATCGAAACTCTCCGGTCGCTCTTTGGTTACTCTAAATGTAACCAAGGCGATTCCCGGTAGAGAACGAGTAGCGGGTCTTAAGTTTAGAATAGCTCGCCAACTAACGTAGTGCTCCGCCGACCAGTGGTCATCCAAGGAGTGGACTCCTGACGCTCCCACGTCGAATAACAATGGTTGGCGAAAACCAGGTGAACCCACCGATTTTCGCCCCAGTACTAATTCAGGGTAAAGACCGCTAAATTACTAAAAGGCGCAGCTATTGTGCTGAAGAGTCAACACGAATTGTCGTGTGTTATTCTCGATTCAGTTTCACAATTTGCTGGTGTTAAGCTGAAAGCAGTGTTCGTTATAACGGGATCACGATCGACAATCGTTGCGCTCCGTGCGAACTGTTGCTGAGGACTCTCTAAATTGAACTGACTGTCTGCGACGTTACACCGTCGTCGACAAGCGCGAACGAGTAATTACTCGTTACGCGGCGCTTTCGTCAAACTATTAGTTCTTTCTCACTCTCTCTCATATCCGTTTACTATTCGCGATTTCGAACGTCTTCAAACGGTAATATGTACCGGTCAGACGTGCCGATCTCTGGTTTCCCACGGTCTAGACGAAAACAATCATTGTCATGTTATTGGACCTCTATAGTTTTTGTGTTTCCTTTTCGAATCACGTCGGTCAAATAAACTCGGTAGACTCAAGAAAAAGAAATTAACTATGAGGCTCGTGATCGGGTGAAACAACTACTGGTGACTTATTTAAACAACAATAGACAAAACTCCACTAATGCATGTAATGTGCTGTACCACGGCTTATGAAATGTGGACAAACATCTGTCGGATATATGAAAGAGACAATGAGCAACAAAAGTGTAACCTACTACAGACATTCTACAGCTATACTTATGATGAGAAGTGTGAATTAGTAACCTATATAGGAAGATTAAGAAGTCTGGCTTGCAAGTTGAAAACCGTTGGTACGGAAATGAATGATGAAATGCTAATTTCTAAAATACTAGCCACACTTCCAGAGAAATATAAACACTTTGCAAGTGCATGGGAATCGACAGAAAAAAAGGAAAGGACACTGGAGAACCTGACTGCAAGGCTCATCGCAGAAGAAATGAGACACAAGTACAACGAGCCTGAAGAGAAGGCAGTGGCATTCAAGGCATCAATGAAGAAATATAACAAACCAAAGGATTGGAAATACAATAGTAAACCAAGGACTCAAGAAAACCTTATACGCTGTTTCAGCTGTAACAAATTGGGGCACACAAGTAAAATGTGTAACGAAAATAAAAAAAGGAGAGAAAAGTTCTGTAGTATCTGCAAGAAAAATAATCATGAAGAACAGAACTGTTTCTTCTGAAATAGGAGTAACTTCAAGACAAATGAGACTAGAGAAGTTGCCTTCTTCACTAGTGAGTATAATACTGAAGGTACATGGATCATCGATTCTGGCACAACTTCACACATGACAAACGACAGAAACGATATACAAGACTTCAAAGAAAAGGACTCGACAATTGCAGTAGCCAAATCAAATGAGACAATGACAGCCAAAGGAGTTGGAAATATAAAGTACAAGGAATGCAAGTTAATTGAAGTGTTGTATGTACACGAGCTAAGTACTAATCTATTGTCGGTTAACGCAATAACAAGAAATGGAAATGAAGTTCAATTTGTGGAAAATGAAGTAATAATAAAACATAAAAATGAAGTCGTAGTGAAAGGCTACAAACATAACAATGGACTGTTCCAGGTAAAACTAAAAAAGTTCACAAGTTCGACCACTTAGTTTCGTCGAGCACATACGGTTTCGAGTGGCATCGCCACCGATTTCAGAGAACAGGCGCTTCTCCTGGCGCAGTATCGAACACTAAGTTACAGAGAGAACAATTAGTTTAAAATGGATCTATGTTTCACTTCTGGAGTTTGCTCTCTCACAAGGTGGACCACTTAGTTTCGTCAAATACATACGGTTTCGAGTGGCATCGCCATAGGTTTCAGAGAACTGGCGCTTCTCCTGGCACACTATCGAACACTTAGTATCAGATAGAACAATTCATTTAAAATGGAACTAAGCTTCGCATCTGGAGCTTCCTCTCTCACAAGGTGGACCACTTAGTTTCGTCGAACACATACGGTTTCGAGTAGCATCGCCACTGATTTCAGAGAACAGGCGCCTCTCCTGGCACAGTACGAACACTTAGTTTCAGATAGAACAATTAGTTTAAAATGGAACTAAGCTTCGCATTTGGAGTTACCTCTGTCACACGGTCTACCACTTACTTTCGTCGAACACATTCGGCTTCGAGTAGCAACGCCACAGGTTTCAGAGAACAGGCGCATCTCCTGGCACAATATCGAACACTTAGTTCCAGATAGAACAGTTAGTTTTAAATGAAACTAAGTTTCACTTCTGGAGTTTCCTCTCTCACAAGGTGGACCACTTAGTTTCGTCAAACACATACGGTTTCGAGTGGCATCGCCACAGGTTTCAGAGAACTGGCGCTTCTCCTGGCACACTATCGAACACTTAGTATCAGATAGAACAATTCATTTAAAATGGAACTAAGCTTCGCATCTGGAGCTTCCTCTCTCACAAGGTGGACCACTTAGTTTCGTCGAACACATACGGTTTCGAGTAGCATCGCCACTGATTTCAGAGAACAGGCGCCTCTCCTGGCAGAGTACGAACACTTAGTTTCAGATAGAACAATTAGTTTAAAATGGAACTAAGCTTCGCATTTGGAGTTACCTCTGTCACACGGTCTACCACTTACTTTCGTCGAACACATTCGGCTTCGAGTAGCAACGCCACAGGTTTCAGAGAACAGGCGTTTCTCCTGGCACAATATCGAACACTTAGTTTCAGATAGAACAATTAATTTAAAATGGACTAAGTTTCGCATATGAAGTTTCCTCCCTCACAAGGTCGGCCACTTAGTTTCGTCGAACAGATACGGTTTCGAGTGGCATCGCAAACGATTTCAGAGAACTGGCGCTTCTCCTGGCACATTATCGAACACTTAGTTTCAGATAGAACAGTTAGTTTTAAATGAAACTAAGTTTCACTTCTGGAGTTTCCTCTCTCACAAGGTGGACCACTTAGTTTCGTCAAACACATACGGTTTCGAGTGGTATCGCCACAGATTTCAGAGAACTGGCGCCTCTCCTGGCACAGTATCGAACACTTAGTTTGAGATAGAACAATTAGTTTAAAATGGAAGTATGTTTCGCATCTGGAGATTCCTCTCTCACAAGCTTGACAACTTAGATTCGTCGAACACATACGGTTCCGAGTGGCATCGCCACACATTTCAAAGAACAGGCGCTTCTCTTGGCACAGTATCGAACACATAGTTTCAGATAGAACAATTAGTTTAAAATAGAAGTAATTTTCGCATCTGGAGATTCCTCTCTCACAAGATTGACCACTTAGTTTCGTCGAACACATACGGTTTCGAGTGGCATCGCCACACATTTCAGAGAACAGGCGCTTCTCCTGGCACAGTATCGAACACATAGTTTCAGATAGAACAATTAGTTTAAAATGGAACTGAGTTTCGCTCTGGATATTCCTCTCTCACAAGGTTGACCACTTAGTTTCGTCGAACACATACGGTTTCGAGTGGCATCGCCACAGATTTCAGAGAATAGGCGTTTTTCCTGGCACAGTATCTGTTTCAGATAGAACAATTAGTTTTAAATGGAACTAAGTTTCGCATCTGGAGTTTCCTCTCTCACCAGGTCGACCACTTAGTTTCGTCAAACACATACGGTTTCGAGTGACATCGCCACAGATTTCAGAGAACAGGCGCTTCTACTGGCACAGTATCGAACACACAGTTTCAGATAGAACAATTAGTTTAGCATGGTATTAAGTTTCGCTTCTGGAGTTTCCTCTCGCAAAGGTTGAACCACTTAGTTTCGTCGAACACATACGGGGTCGAGTGGTATCGCCACAGATTTCGCCGAACGGGAGTTTCTCCTGGCACACTATCGAACACTTAGTTTCAGATAGAACAATTATTTTAAAATGGCTCTAAGTTTCGCGTCTGGAGTTTCCTCTCTCACAAAGTCGACCACTCAGTTTCGTCGAACATATACCGTTTCGAGTGGTATCTTCACAGGTTTCACAGAACGGGCGCTTCTCCTGGCACAGTATCGAACACACAGTTTCAGATAGAACAATTAGTTTAGCATGGTATTAAGTTTCGCTTCTGGAGTTTCCTCTCGCAAAGGTTGAACCACTTAGTTTCGTCGAACACATACGGGGTCGAGTGGTATCGCCACAGATTTCGCCGAACGGGAGTTTCTCCTGGCACATTATCGAACACTTAGTTCCAGATAGAACAGTTAGTTTTAAATGAAACTAAGTTTCACTTCTGGAGTTTCCTCTCTCACAAGGTGGACCACTTAGTTTCGTCAAACACATACGGTTTCGAGTGGCATCGCCACAGGTTTCAGAGAACTGGCGCTTCTCCTGGCACAGTATCGAACACTTAGTATCAGATAGAACAATTCATTTAAAATGGAACTAAGCTTCGCATCTGGAGCTTCCTCTCTCACAAGGTGGACCACTTAGTTTCGTCGAACACATACGGTTTCGAGTAGCATCGCCGCTGATTTCAGAGAATAGGCGCCTCTCCTGGCACAGTACGAACACTTAGTTTCAGATAGAACAATTAGTTTAAAATGGAACTAAGCTTCGCATCTGGAGCTTCCTCTCTCACAAGGTGGACCACTTAGTTTCGTCGAACACATACATTTTCGAGTGGCATCGCCTCAGATTTCAGAGAACAGCCGCTTCTCCTGGCACAGTATCGAACACTTAATTTCAGATGGAACACTTAGTTAAAATGGAACTAAGTTTCGCATCTGGAGTTTCCTCTCTCACAAGGTCGGCCACTTAGTTTCGTCGAACACATACGGTTTCGAGTGGCATCGCCACAGATTTCAGCGAACAGGCGCTTCTCCTGGCACAGTATCGAACACTTAGATTCAGAAGGAACAATTAGTTTAAAATGGAACTAAATTTCGCATCTGGAGTTTCCTCTCTCACAAGGTCGGCCACTTAGTTTTGTCGAACACATACGGTTTCGAGTGGCATCGCCACAGATTTCAGCGAACAGGCGCTTCTCCTGGCACAGTATCGAACACTTAGATTCAGAAGGAACAATTAGTTTAAAATGGAACTAAATTTCGCATCTGGAGTTTCCTCTCTCACAAGGTCGGCCACTTAGTTTTGTCGAACACATACGGTTTCGAGTGGCATCGCCAGAGATTTCAGAGAACACGCGCTTCTCCTGGCACAGTATCGAACACTTAGATTCAGAAGGAACAATTAGTTTAAAATGGAAGTAAGTTTCGCATCTGGAGATTCCTCTCTCACAAGCTTGACAACTTAGATTCGTCGAACACATACGGTTCCGAGTGGCATCGCCACACATTTCAAAGAACAGGCGCTTCTCTTGGCACAGTATCGAACACATAGTTTCAGATAGAACAATTAGTTTAAAATAGAAGTAATTTTCGCATCTGGAGATTCCTCTCTCACAAGATTGACCACTTAGTTTCGTCGAACACATACGGTTTCGAGTGGCATCGCCACACATTTCAGAGAACAGGCGCTTCTCCTGGCACAGTATCGAACACATAGTTTCAGATAGAACAATTAGTTTAAAATGGAACTGAGTTTCGCTCTGGATATTCCTCTCTCACAAGGTTGACCACTTAGTTTCGTCGAACACATACGGATTCGAGTGGCATCGCCACAGATTTCAGAGAATAGGCGTTTTTCCTGGCACAGTATCTGTTTCAGATAGAACAATTAGTTTTAAATGGAACTAAGTTTCGCATCTGGAGTTTCCTCTCTCACCAGGTCGACCACTTAGTTTCGTCAAACACATACGGTTTCGAGTGACATCGCCACAGATTTCAGAGAACAGGCGCTTCTACTGGCACAGTATCGAACACACAGTTTCAGATAGAACAATTAGTTTAGCATGGTATTAAGTTTCGCTTCTGGAGTTTCCTCTCGCAAAGGTTGAACCACTTAGTTTCGTCGAACACATACGGGGTCGAGTGGTATCGCCACAGATTTCGCCGAACGGGAGTTTCTCATGGCACACTATCGAACACTTAGTTTCAGATAGAACAATTATTTTAAAATGGCTCTAAGTTTCGCGTCTGGAGTTTCCTCTCTCACAAGGTCGACCACTCAGTTTCGTCGAACACATACCGTTTCGAGTGGTATCTTCACAGGTTTCACAGAACGGGCGCTTCTCCTGGCACAGTATCGAACACACAGTTTCAGATAGAACAATTAGTTTAGCATGGTATTAAGTTTCGCCTCTGGAGTTTCCTCTCGCAAAGGTTGAACCACTTAGTTTCGTCGAACACATACGGGGTCGAGTGGTATCGCCACAGATTTCGCCGAACGGGAGTTTCTCCTGGCACATTATCGAACACTTAGTTCCAGATAGAACAGTTAGTTTTAAATGAAACTAAGTTTCACTTCTGGAGTTTCCTCTCTCACAAGGTGGACCACTTAGTTTCGTCAAACACATACGGTTTCGAGTGGCATCGCCACAGGTTTCAGAGAACTGGCGCTTCTCCTGGCACAGTATCGAACACTTAGTATCAGATAGAACAATTCATTTAAAATGGAACTAAGCTTCGCATCTGGAGTTTCCTCTCTCACAAGGTGGACCACTTAGTTTCGTCGAACACATACGGTTTCGAGTAGCATCGCCGCTGATTTCAGAGAATAGGCGCCTCTCCTGGCACAGTACGAACACTTAGTTTCAGATAGAACAATTAGTTTAAAATGGAACTAAGCTTCGCATCTGGAGCTTCCTCTCTCACAAGGTGGACCACTTAGTTTCGTCGAACACATACGTTTTCGAGTGGCATCGCCTCAGATTTCAGAGAACAGCCGCTTCTCCTGGCACAGTATCGAACACTTAATTTCAGATGGAACACTTAGTTAAAATGGAACTAAGTTTCGCATCTGGAGTTTCCTCTCTCACAAGGTCGACCACTTAGTTTCGTCGAACACACACGGTTTCATGTGGCATCGCCACAGATTTCAGAGAACAGGCGCTTCTCCTGGCACAGTATCGAACACTTAGATTCAGAAGGAACAATTAGTTTAAAATGGAACTAAATTTCGCATCTGGAGTTTCCTCTCTCACAAGGTCGGCCACTTAGTTTTGTCGAACACATACGGTTTCGAGTGGCATCGCCACAGATTTCAGCGAACAGGCGCTTCTCCTGGCACAGTATCGAACACTTAGATTCAGAAGGAACAATTAGTTTAAAATGGAACTAAATTTCGCATCTGGAGTTTCCTCTCTCACAAGGTCGGCCACTTAGTTTTGTCGAACACATACGGTTTCGAGTGGCATCGCCAGAGATTTCAGAGAACACGCGCTTCTCCTGGCACAGTATCGAACACTTAGATTCAGAAGGAACAATTAGTTTAAAATGGAACTAAGTTTCGCATCTGGAGTTTCCTCTCTCACAAGGTCGGCCACTTAGTTTTGTCGAACACATACGGCTTCGAGTGGCATCGCCACAGATTTCAGAGAACAGGCGCTTCTCCTGGCACAGTATCGAACACTTAGATTCAGAAGGAACAATTAGTTTAAAATGGAAATAAGTTTCGCATCTGGAGTTTCCTCTCTCAAAAGGTCGACCACTTAGTTTCGTCGAACACTTACGGTTTCGAGTAGCATCGCGACAGATTTCAGAGAACAGGCGCTTCTCCCGGCACAGTATCGAACACTAAGTATCGGATAGAACAATTACTTTAAAATGGAACTAAGCTTCGCATCTGGTGTTTCCTGTCTCACAAGGTGGACCACTTAGTTTCGTCGAACACATACGGTTTCCAGTAGCATCGCCACTGATCTCAGAGAACCGGCGCTACTCCTGGCACAGTTTCGCACACTTAGTTTAAGATAGAACGATTAGTTTAAAATGGAACTAAGTTTCGCATCTGGAGATTCCTCTCTCACATGGTCGACCACTTAGTTTCGTCGAACACATACGGTTTCGAGTAGCATCGCCACAGATTTCAGAGAACAGGCGCTTCTCCTGGCACAGTATCGAACACTTAGTTACAGATAGAACACTTAGTTAAAATGGAACTATGTTTCGCATTTGCAGTTTCCTCCCTCACAAGGTCGACCACTTAGTTTCGTCGATCACATACGGTTTCGAGTGGCATCGCCACAGATTTCAGAGAACAGGCGTTTCTCCTGGCACACTGTCGAACACTTAGTTTCAGATAGAACAATTAGTTTTAAATGGAACTAAGTTTTGCCTCTGGAGTTTCCTTTCTCACAAGGTCGACCACTTAGTTTCGTCGAACACATACGGTTTCGAGTGGTATCGCTACAGATTTGGCCGAACGGGAGTTCCTCCTGGCACAGTATTGGCAACTTAGTTTCGTTGAACACATACGGTATCGAGTAGCATCGCCACAGATTTCAGAGAACAGGCGATTCTCCTGGCACAGTATCGAACACTTAGTGTCAGATAGAACAATTAGTTTAAAATGGAACTAAATTTCGCATCTGGAGTTTCCTCTCTCACAAGGTCGACCACTTAGTTTCGTCGAACACATACGGTTTAATGTGGCATCGCCACAGATTTCAGAATACAGGCGCTTCTCCTGGCACAGTATCGTACACTTAGTTTCAGATAGAGCAATTAGTTTTAAATGGAACTAAGTTTCGCATCTGGAGATTCCTCGCTCACAAGGTCGGCCACTTAGTTTCGTCGAACACATACGGTTTCGAGTGGCATCGCCACAGATTTCAGCGAACAGGCGCTTCTCCTGGCACAGTATCGAACACTTAGATTCAGAAGGAACAATTAGTTTAAAATGGAACTAAATTTCGCATCTTAAGTTTCCTCTCTCACAAGGTCGGCCACTTAGTTTCGTCGAACACATACGGTTTCGAGTGGCATCGCCACAGATTTCAGCGAACAGGCGCTTCTCCTGGCACAGTATCGAACACTTAGATTCAGAAGGAACAATTAGTTTAAAATGGAACTAAATTTCGCATCTGGAGTTTCCTCTCTCACAAGGTCGGCCACTTAGTTTTGTCGAACACATACGGTTTCGAGTGGCATCGCCACACATTTCAGCGAACAGGCGCTTCTCCTGGCACAATATCGAACACTTAGATTCAGAGGGAACAATTAGTTTAAAATGGAACTAAATTTCGCATCTGGAGTTTCCTCTCTCACAAGGTCGGCCACTTAGTTTTGTCGAACACACACGGTTTCGAGTGGCATCGCCAGAGATTTCAGAGAACACGCGCTTCTCCTGGCACAGTATCGAACACTTAGATTCAGAAGGAACAATTAGTTTAAAATGGAACTAAGTTTCGCATCTGGAGTTTCCTCTCTCACAAGGTCGGCCACTTAGTTTTGTCGAACACATACGGTTTCGAGTGGCATCGCCAGAGATTTCAGAGAACAGGCGCTTCTCCTGGCACAGTATCGAACACTTAGATTCAGAAGGAACAATTAGTTTAAAATGGAAATAAGTTTCGCATCTGGAGTTTCCTCTCTCAAAAGGTCGACCACTTAGTTTCGTCGAACACTTACGGTTTCGAGTAGCATCGCGACAGATTTCAGAGAACAGGCGCTTCTCCCGGCACAGTATCGAACACTAAGTATCGGATAGAACAATTACTTTAAAATGGAACTAAGCTTCGCATCTGGTGTTTCCTGTCTCACAAGGTGGACCACTTAGTTTCGTCGAACACATACGGTTTCCAGTAGCATCGCCACTGATCTCAGAGAACCGGCGCTACTCCTGGCACAGTTTCGCACACTTAGTTTAAGATAGAACGATTAGTTTAAAATGGAACTAAGTTTCGCATCTGGAGATTCCTCTCTCACATGGTCGACCACTTAGTTTCGTCGAACACACACGGTTTCATGTGGCATCGCCACAGATTTCAGAGAACAGGCGCTTCTCCTGGCACAGTATCGAACACTTAGTTTCAGATAGAACAATTAGTTTAAAATGGAACTATGTTTCGCATCTGGAGTTTCCTCTCTAAAAAGTCGACCACTTAGTTTCGTCGAACACATACGGTTTCGAGTAGCATCGCCACAGATTTCAGAGAACAGGCGCTTCTCCTGGCACAGTATCGAACACTTAGTTTCAGATAGCACAATTAGTTTAAAATGGAACTAAATTTCGCATCAGGAGTTTCCTCTCTCACAAGGTCGACCACTTAGTTTCGTCGAACACATACGGTTTCGAGTAGCATCGCCACAGATTTCAGAGAACAGGCGCTTCTCCTGGCACAGTATCGAACACTTAGTTACAGATAGAACACTTAGTTAAAATGGAACTAAGTTTCGCATTTGCAGTTTCCTCCCTCACAAGGTCGACCACTTAGTTTCGTCGATCACATACGGTTTCGAGTGGCATCGCCACAGATTTCAGAGAACAGGCGTTTCTCCTGGCACACTGTCGAACACTTAGTTTCAGATAGAACAATTAGTTTTAAATGGAACTAAGTTTCGCATCTGGAGTTTCCTTTCTCACAAGGTCGACCACTTAGTTTCGTCGAACACATACGGTTTCGAGTGGTATCGCTACAGATTTGGCCGAACGGGAGTTCCTCCTGGCACAGTATTGGCAACTTAGTTTCGTTGAACACATACGGTATCGAGTAGCATCGCCACAGATTTCAGAGAACAGGCGATTCTCCTGGCACAGTATCGAACACTTAGTTTCAGATAGAAAAATTAGTTTAAAATGGAACTAAATTTCGCATCTGAAGTTTCCTCTCTCACAATGTCGACCACTTAGTTTCGTCGAACACATACGGTTTAATGAGGCATCGCCACAGATTTCAGAGGACAGGCGCTTCTCCTGGCACAGTATCGTACACTTAGTTTCAGATAGAGCAATTAGTTTTAAATGGAACTAAGTTTCGCATCTGGAGATTCCTCTCTCACAAGATCGACCACTTAGTTTCGTCGAACACATACGGTTTCGAGTAGCATCGCCACAGATTTCAGAGAACAGGCGCTTCTCCCGGCACAGTATCGAACACTAAGTATCGGATAGAACAATTACTTTAAAATGGAACTAAGCTTCGCATCTGGAGTTTCCTGTCTCACAAGGTGGACCACTTAGTTTCGTCGAACACATACGGTTTCGAGTAGCATCGCCACTAATCTCAGAGAACCGGCGCTACTCCTGGCACAGTTTCGCACACTTAGTTTCAGATAGAACGATTAGTTTAAAATGGAACTATGTTTCGCATCTGGAGATTCCTCTCTCACATGGTCGACCACTTAGTTTCGTCGAACACACACGGTTTCATGTGGCATCGCCACAGATTTCAGAGAACAGGCGCTTCTCCTGGCACAGTATCGAACACTTAGTTTCAGATAGAACAATTAGTTTAAAATGGAACTATGTTTCGCATCTGGAGTTTCCTCTCTAAAAAGGCGACCACTTAGTTTCGTCGAACACATACGGTTTCGAGTAGCATCGCCACAGATTTCAGAGAACAGGCGCTTCTCCTGGCACAGTATCGAACACTTAGTTTCAGATAGCACAATTAGTTTAAAATGGAACTAAATTTCGCATCTGGAGTTTCCTCTCTCACAAGGTCGACCACTTAGTTTCGTCGAACACATACGGTTTCGAGTAGCATCGCCACAGATTTCAGAGAACAGGCGCTTCTCCTGGCACAGTATCGAACACTTAGTTACAGATAGAACACTTAGTTAAAATGGAACTAAGTTTCGCATTTGCAGTTTCCTCCCTCACAAGGTCGACCACTTAGTTTCGTCGATCACATACGGTTTCGAGTGGCATCGCCACAGATTTCAGAGAACAGGCGTTTCTCCTGGCACACTGTCGAACACTTAGTTTCAGATAGAACAATTAGTTTAAAATGGAACTGAGTTTCGCTCTGGATATTCCTCTCTCACAAGGTTGACCACTTAGTTTCGTCGAACACATACGGTTTCGAGTGGCATCGCCACAGATTTCAGAGAATAGGCGTTTTTCCTGGCACAGTATCTGTTTCAGATAGAACAATTAGTTTTAAATGGAACTAAGTTTCGCATCTGGAGTTTCCTCTCTCACCAGGTCGACCACTTAGTTTCGTCAAACACATACGGTTTCGAGTGACATCGCCACAGATTTCAGAGAACAGGCGCTTCTACTGGCACAGTATCGAACACACAGTTTCAGATAGAACAATTAGTTTAGCATGGTATTAAGTTTCGCTTCTGGAGTTTCCTCTCGCAAAGGTTGAACCACTTAGTTTCGTCGAACACATACGGGGTCGAGTGGTATCGCCACAGATTTCGCCGAACGGGAGTTTCTCCTGGCACACTATCGAACACTTAGTTTCAGATAGAACAATTATTTTAAAATGGCTCTAAGTTTCGCGTCTGGAGTTTCCTCTCTCACAAGGTCGACCACTCAGTTTCGTCGAACACATACCGTTTCGAGTGGTATCTTCACAGGTTTCACAGAACGGGCGCTTCTCCTGGCACAGTATCGAACACACAGTTTCAGATAGAACAATTAGTTTAGCATGGTATTAAGTTTCGCTTCTGGAGTTTCCTCTCGCAAAGGTTGAACCACTTAGTTTCGTCGAACACATACGGGGTCGAGTGGTATCGCCACAGATTTCGCCGAACGGGAGTTTCTCCTGGCACATTATCGAACACTTAGTTCCAGATAGAACAGTTAGTTTTAAATGAAACTAAGTTTCACTTCTGGAGTTTCCTCTCTCACAAGGTGGACCACTTAGTTTCGTCAAACACATACGGTTTCGAGTGGCATCGCCACAGGTTTCAGAGAACTGGCGCTTCTCCTGGCACAGTATCGAACACTTAGTATCAGATAGAACAATTCATTTAAAATGGAACTAAGCTTCGCATCTGGAGCTTCCTCTCTCACAAGGTGGACCACTTAGTTTCGTCGAACACATACGGTTTCGAGTAGCATCGCCGCTGATTTCAGAGAATAGGCGCCTCTCCTGGCACAGTACGAACACTTAGTTTCAGATAGAACAATTAGTTTAAAATGGAACTAAGCTTCGCATCTGGAGCTTCCTCTCTCACAAGGTGGACCACTTAGTTTCGTCGAACACATACATTTTCGAGTGGCATCGCCTCAGATTTCAGAGAACAGCCGCTTCTCCTGGCACAGTATCGAACACTTAATTTCAGATGGAACACTTAGTTAAAATGGAACTAAGTTTCGCATCTGGAGTTTCCTCTCTCACAAGGTCGGCCACTTAGTTTCGTCGAACACATACGGTTTCGAGTGGCATCGCCACAGATTTCAGCGAACAGGCGCTTCTCCTGGCACAGTATCGAACACTTAGATTCAGAAGGAACAATTAGTTTAAAATGGAACTAAATTTCGCATCTGGAGTTTCCTCTCTCACAAGGTCAGCCACTTAGTTTTGTCGAACACATACGGTTTCGAGTGGCATCGCCACAGATTTCAGCGAACAGGCGCTTCTCCTGGCACAGTATCGAACACTTAGATTCAGAAGGAACAATTAGTTTAAAATGGAACTAAATTTCGCATCTGGAGTTTCCTCTCTCACAAGGTCGGCCACTTAGTTTTGTCGAACACATACGGTTTCGAGTGGCATCGCCAGAGATTTCAGAGAACACGCGCTTCTCCTGGCACAGTATCGAACACTTAGATTCAGAAGGAACAATTAGTTTAAAATGGAACTAAGTTTCGCATCTGGAGTTTCCTCTCTCACAAGGTCGGCCACTTAGTTTTGTCGAACACATACGGCTTCGAGTGGCATCGCCACAGATTTCAGAGAACAGGCGCTTCTCCTGGCACAGTATCGAACACTTAGATTCAGAAGGAACAATTAGTTTAAAATGGAAATAAGTTTCGCATCTGGAGTTTCCTCTCTCAAAAGGTCGACCACTTAGTTTCGTCGAACACTTACGGTTTCGAGTAGCATCGCGACAGATTTCAGAGAACAGGCGCTTCTCCCGGCACAGTATCGAACACTAAGTATCGGATAGAACAATTACTTTAAAATGGAACTAAGCTTCGCATCTGGTGTTTCCTGTCTCACAAGGTGGACCACTTAGTTTCGTCGAACACATACGGTTTCCAGTAGCATCGCCACTGATCTCAGAGAACCGGCGCTACTCCTGGCACAGTATCGAACACTTAGTTTCAGATAGAACAATTAGTTTAAAATGGAACTATGTTTCGCATCTGGAGTTTCCTCTCTAAAAAGTCGACCACTTAGTTTCGTCGAACACATACGGTTTCGAGTAGCATCGCCACAGATTTCAGAGAACAGGCGCTTCTCCTGGCACAGTATCGAACACTTAGTTTCAGATAGCACAATTAGTTTAAAATGGAACTAAATTTCGCATCTGGAGTTTCCTCTCTCACAAGGTCGACCACTTAGTTTCGTCGAACACATACGGTTTCGAGTAGCATCGCCACAGATTTCAGAGAACAGGCGCTTCTCCTGGCACAGTATCGAACACTTAGTTACAGATAGAACACTTAGTTAAAATGGAACTAAGTTTCGCATTTGCAGTTTCCTCCCTCACAAGGTCGACCACTTAGTTTCGTCGATCACATACGGTTTCGAGTGGCATCGCCACAGATTTCAGAGAACAGGCGTTTCTCCTGGCACACTGTCGAACACTTAGTTTCAGATAGAACAATTAGTTTTAAATGGAACTAAGTTTTGCCTCTGGAGTTTCCTTTCTCACAAGGTCGACCACTTAGTTTCGTCGAACACATACGGTTTCGAGTGGTATCGCTACAGATTTGGCCGAACGGGAGTTCCTCCTGGCACAGTATTGGCAACTTAGTTTCGTTGAACACATACGGTATCGAGTAGCATCGCCACAGATTTCAGAGAACAGGCGATTCTCCTGGCACAGTATCGAACACTTAGTGTCAGATAGAACAATTAGTTTAAAATGGAACTAAATTTCGCATCTGGAGTTTCCTCTCTCACAAGGTCGACCACTTAGTTTCGTCGAACACATACGGTTTAATGTGGCATCGCCACAGATTTCAGAATACAGGCGCTTCTCCTGGCACAGTATCGTACACTTAGTTTCAGATAGAGCAATTAGTTTTAAATGGAACTAAGTTTCGCATCTGGAGATTCCTCGCTCACAAGGTCGGCCACTTAGTTTCGTCGAACACATACGGTTTCGAGTGGCATCGCCACAGATTTCAGCGAACAGGCGCTTCTCCTGGCACAGTATCGAACACTTAGATTCAGAAGGAACAATTAGTTTAAAATGGAACTAAATTTCGCATCTGGAGTTTCCTCTCTCACAAGGTCGGCCACTTAGTTTCGTCGAACACATACGGTTTCGAGTGGCATCGCCACAGATTTCAGCGAACAGGCGCTTCTCCTGGCACAGTATCGAACACTTAGATTCAGAAGGAACAATTAGTTTAAAATGGAACTAAATTTCGCATCTGGAGTTTCCTCTCTCACAAGGTCGGCCACTTAGTTTTGTCGAACACATACGGTTTCGAGTGGCATCGCCACACATTTCAGCGAACAGGCGCTTCTCCTGGCACAGTATCGAACACTTAGATTCAGAGGGAACAATTAGTTTAAAATGGAACTAAATTTCGCATCTGGAGTTTCCTCTCTCACAAGGTCGGCCACTTAGTTTTGTCGAACACACACGGTTTCGAGTGGCATCGCCAGAGATTTCAGAGAACACGCGCTTCTCCTGGCACAGTATCGAACACTTAGATTCAGAAGGAACAATTAGTTTAAAATGGAACTAAGTTTCGCATCTGGAGTTTCCTCTCTCACAAGGTCGGCCACTTAGTTTTGTCGAACACATACGGTTTCGAGTGGCATCGCCACAGATTTCAGAGAACAGGCGCTTCTCCTGGCACAGTATCGAACACTTAGATTCAGAAGGAACAATTAGTTTAAAATGGAAATAAGTTTCGCATCTGGAGTTTCCTCTCTCAAAAGGTCGACCACTTAGTTTCGTCGAACACTTACGGTTTCGAGTAGCATCGCGACAGATTTCAGAGAACAGGCGCTTCTCCCGGCACAGTATCGAACACTAAGTATCGGATAGAACAATTACTTTAAAATGGAACTAAGCTTCGCATCTGGTGTTTCCTGTCTCACAAGGTGGACCACTTAGTTTCGTCGAACACATACGGTTTCCAGTAGCATCGCCACTGATCTCAGAGAACCGGCGCTACTCCTGGCACAGTTTCGCACACTTAGTTTAAGATAGAACGATTAGTTTAAAATGGAACTAAGTTTCGCATCTGGAGATTCCTCTCTCACATGGTCGACCACTTAGTTTCGTCGAACACACACGGTTTGATGTGGCATCGCCACAGATTTCAGAGAACAGGCGCTTCTCCTGGCACAGTATCGAACACTTAGTTTCAGATAGAACAATTAGTTTAAAATGGAACTATGTTTCGCATCTGGAGTTTCCTCTCTAAAAAGTCGACCACTTAGTTTCGTCGAACACATACGGTTTCGAGTAGCATCGCCACAGATTTCAGAGAACAGGCGCTTCTCCTGGCACAGTATCGAACACTTAGTTTCAGATAGCACAATTAGTTTAAAATGGAACTAAATTTCGCATCTGGAGTTTCCTCTCTCACAAGGTCGACCACTTAGTTTCGTCGAACACATACGGTTTCGAGTAGCATCGCCACAGATTTCAGAGAACAGGCGCTTCTCCTGGCACAGTATCGAACACTTAGTTACAGATAGAACACTTAGTTAAAATGTAACTAAGTTTCGCATTTGCAGTTTCCTCCCTCACAAGGTCGACCACTTAGTTTCGTCGATCACATACGGTTTCGAGTGGCATCGCCACAGATTTCAGAGAACAGGCGTTTCTCCTGGCACACTGTCGAACACTTAGTTTCAGATAGAACAATTAGTTTTAAATGGAACTAAGTTTCGCATCTGGAGTTTCCTTTCTCACAAGGTCGACCACTTAGTTTCGTCGAACACATACGGTTTCGAGTGGTATCGCTACAGATTTGGCCGAACGGGAGTTCCTCCTGGCACAGTATTGGCAACTTAGTTTCGTTGAACACATACGGTATCGAGTAGCATCGCCACAGATTTCAGAGAACAGGCGATTCTCCTGGCACAGTATCGAACACTTAGTTTCAGATAGAAAAATTAGTTTAAAATGGAACTAAATTTCGCATCTGAAGTTTCCTCTCTCACAATGTCGACCACTTAGTTTCGTCGAACACATACGGTTTAATGAGGCATCGCCACAGATTTCAGAGGACAGGCGCTTCTCCTGGCACAGTATCGTACACTTAGTTTCAGATAGAGCAATTAGTTTTAAATGGAACTAAGTTTCGCATCTGGAGATTCCTCTCTCACAAGATCGACCACTTAGTTTCGTCGAACACATACGGTTTCGAGTAGCATCGCCACAGATTTCAGAGAACAGGCGCTTCTCCCGGCACAGTATCGAACACTAAGTATCGGATAGAACAATTACTTTAAAATGGAACTAAGCTTCGCATCTGGAGTTTCCTGTCTCACAAGGTGGACCACTTAGTTTCGTCGAACACATACGGTTTCGAGTAGCATCGCCACTAATCTCAGAGAACCGGCGCTACTCCTGGCACAGTTTCGCACACTTAGTTTCAGATAGAACGATTAGTTTAAAATGGAACTATGTTTCGCATCTGGAGATTCCTCTCTCACATGGTCGACCACTTAGTTTCGTCGAACACACACGGTTTCATGTGGCATCGCCACAGATTTCAGAGAACAGGCGCTTCTCCTGGCACAGTATCGAACACTTAGTTTCAGATAGAACAATTAGTTTAAAATGGAACTATGTTTCGCATCTGGAGTTTCCTCTCTAAAAAGTCGACCACTTAGTTTCGTCGAACACATACGGTTTCGAGTAGCATCGCCACAGATTTCAGAGAACAGGCGCTTCTCCTGGCACAGTATCGAACACACAGTTTCAGATAGAACAATTAGTTTAGCATGGTATTAAGTTTCGCTTCTGGAGTTTCCTCTCGCAAAGGTTGAACCACTTAGTTTCGTCGAACACATACGGGGTCGAGTGGTATCGCCACAGATTTCGCCGAACGGGAGTTTCTCCTGGCACATTATCGAACACTTAGTTCCAGATAGAACAGTTAGTTTTAAATGAAACTAAGTTTCACTTCTGGAGTTTCCTCTCTCACAAGGTGGACCACTTAGTTTCGTCAAACACATACGGTTTCGAGTGGCATCGCCACAGGTTTCAGAGAACTGGCGCTTCTCCTGGCACAGTATCGAACACTTAGTATCAGATAGAACAATTCATTTAAAATGGAACTAAGCTTCGCATCTGGAGCTTCTTCTCTCACAAGGTGGACCACTTAGTTTCGTCGAACACATACGGTTTCGAGTAGCATCGCCGCTGATTTCAGAGAATAGGCGCCTCTCCTGGCACAGTACGAACACTTAGTTTCAGATAGAACAATTAGTTTAAAATGGAACTAAGCTTCGCATCTGGAGCTTCCTCTCTCACAAGGTGGACCACTTAGTTTCGTCGAACACATACGTTTTCGAGTGGCATCGCCTCAGATTTCAGAGAACAGCCGCTTCTCCTGGCACAGTATCGAACACTTAATTTCAGATGGAACACTTAGTTAAAATGGAACTAAGTTTCGCATCTGGAGTTTCCTCTCTCACAAGGTCGGCCACTTAGTTTCGTCGAACACATACGGTTTCGAGTGGCATCGCCACAGATTTCAGCGAACAGGCGCTTCTCCTGGCACAGTATCGAACACTTAGATTCAGAAGGAACAATTAGTTTAAAATGGAACTAAATTTTGCATCTGGAGTTTCCTCTCTCACAAGGTCGGCCACTTAGTTTTGTCGAACACATACGGTTTCGAGTGGCATCGCCACAGATTTCAGCGAACAGGCGCTTCTCCTGGCACAGTATCGAACACTTAGATTCAGAAGGAACAATTAGTTTAAAATGGAACTAAATTTCGCATCTGGAGTTTCCTCTCTCACAAGGTCGGCCACTTAGTTTTGTCGAACACATACGGTTTCGAGTGGCATCGCCAGAGATTTCAGAGAACACGCGCTTCTCCTGGCACAGTATCGAACACTTAGATTCAGAAGGAACAATTAGTTTAAAATGGAAATAAGTTTCGCATCTGGAGTTTCCTCTCTCAAAAGGTCGACCACTTAGTTTCGTCGAACACTTACGGTTTCGAGTAGCATCGCGACAGATTTCAGAGAACAGGCGCTTCTCCCGGCACAGTATCGAACACTAAGTATCGGATAGAACAATTACTTTAAAATGGAACTAAGCTTCGCATCTGGTGTTTCCTGTCTCACAAGGTGGACCACTTAGTTTCGTCGAACACATACGGTTTCCAGTAGCATCGCCACTGATCTCAGAGAACCGGCGCTACTCCTGGCACAGTTTCGCACACTTAGTTTAAGATAGAACGATTAGTTTAAAATGGAACTAAGTTTCGCATCTGGAGATTCCTCTCTCACATGGTCGACCACTTAGTTTCGTCGAACACACACGGTTTCATGTGGCATCGCCACAGATTTCAGAGAACAGGCGCTTCTCCTGGCACAGTATCGAACACTTAGTTTCAGATAGAACAATTAGTTTAAAATGGAACTATGTTTCGCATCTGGAGTTTCCTCTCTCACAAGGTCGACCACTTAGTTTCGTCGAACACATACGGTTTCGAGTAGTATCGCCACAGATTTCGCAGAACGGGTGTTTCTCCTGGCACAGTATCGAACACTTAGTATCAGATAGAACAATTAGTTTAAAATGCAACTATGTTTCGCATCTGGAGTTTCCTCTCTCACAAGGTCGGCCACTTAGTTTCCTCGAACACATACGGTTTCGAGTGGTATCGCCACAAATTTCAGAGAACAGGCGCTTCTCCTGGCACAGTATCGAACACTTAGTTTCAGATAGAACAATTAGTTTAAAATGGAACTATGTTTCACATCTGGAGTGTCCTCTCTCACAAGGTCGACCACTTAGTTTCGTCGAACATATACGGTTTCGAGTAGTATCGCCACAGATTTCGCAGAACAGGCGCTTCTCCTGGCACAGTATCGAACACTTAGTTACAGATAGAACAATTAGTTTAAAATGCAACTATGTTTCGCATCTGGAGTTTCCTCTCTCACAAGGTCGGCCACTTAGTTTCGTCGAACATATACGGATTCGAGTGGTATCGCCACATATGTCAGAGAACAGGCGCTTCTCCTGGCACAGTATCGAACACTTAGTTTCAGATGGAACATTTAGTTTAAAATTGGACTATGTTTCGCATCTGGAGTTTCCTCTCTCACAATGTCGACCACTTAGTTTGGTCGAACACATACTGTTTCGAGTGGCATCGCCACAGATTTCGCAGAACGGGAGTTTTTTCCTGGCACAGTATCGAACACTTAGTATCAGATAGAACAATTAGTTTAAAATGCAACTATGTGTCGCATCTGGAGTTTCCTCTCTCACAAGGTCGGCCACTTAGTTTCCTCGAACACATACGGTTTCGAGTGGTATCGCCACAAATTTCAGAGAACAGGCGCTTCTCCTGGCACATTATCGAACACTCAGTATCAGATAGAACAATTAGTTTAAAATGGATCTATGTTTCACATCTGGAGTTTCCTCTCTCACAAGGTCGACCACTTAGTTTCGTCGAACACATACGGTTTCGAGTAGCATCGCCACATATGTCAGAGAACAGGCGCTTCTCCTGGCACAGTATCAAACACTTTGTTTCAGATAGAACAATTAGTTTAAAATGGAACTAAGTTTCGCATTTGGAGTTTCCTCTCTCACAAGTTCGACCACTTAGTTTCGTCGAACACATACCGTTTCGAGTGGTATCTTCACAGGTTTCACAGAACGGGCGCTTCTCCTGGCACAGTATCGAACACACAGTTTCAGATAGAACAATTAGTTTAGCATGGTATTAAGTTTCGCTTCTGGAGTTTCCTCTCGCAAAGGTTGAACCACTTAGTTTCGTCGAACACATACGGGGTCGAGTGGTATCGCCACAGATTTCGCCGAACGGGAGTTTCTCCTGGCACATTATCGAACACTTAGTTCCAGATAGAACAGTTAGTTTTAAATGAAACTAAGTTTCGCATCTGGAGATTCCTCTCTCACAAGATCGACCACTTAGTTTCGTCGAACACATACGGTTTCGAGTAGCATCGCCACAGATTTCAGAGAACAGGCGCTTCTCCCGGCACAGTATCGAACACTAAGTATCGGATAGAACAATTACTTTAAAATGGAACTAAGCTTCGCATCTGGAGTTTCCTGTCTCACAAGGTGGACCACTTAGTTTCGTCGAACACATACGGTTTCGAGTAGCATCGCCACTAATCTCAGAGAACCGGCGCTACTCCTGGCACAGTTTCGCACACTTAGTTTCAGATAGAACGATTAGTTTAAAATGGAACTATGTTTCGCATCTGGAGATTCCTCTCTCACATGGTCGACCACTTAGTTTCGTCGAACACACACGGTTTCATGTGGCATCGCCACAGATTTCAGAGAACAGGCGCTTCTCCTGGCACAGTATCGAACACTTAGTTTCAGATAGAACAATTAGTTTAAAATGGAACTATGTTTCGCATCTGGAGTTTCCTCTCTAAAAAGTCGACCACTTAGTTTCGTCGAACACATACGGTTTCGAGTAGCATCGCCACAGATTTCAGAGAACAGGCGCTTCTCCTGGCACAGTATCGAACACTTAGCTTCAGATAGCACAATTAGTTTAAAATGGAACTAAATTTCGCATTTGGAGTTTCCTCTCTCACAAGGTCGACCACTTAGTTTCGTCGAACACATACGGTTTCGAGTAGCATCGCCACAGATTTCAGAGAACAGGCGCTTCTCCTGGCACAGTATCGAACACTTAGTTACAGATAGAACACTTAGTTAAAATGGAACTAAGTTTCGCATTTGCAGTTTCCTCCCTCACAAGGTCGACCACTTAGTTTCGTCGATCACATACGGTTTCGAGTGGCATCGCCACAGATTTCAGAGAACAGGCGTTTCTCCTGGCACACTGTCGAACACTTAGTTTCAGATAGAACAATTAGTTTAAAATGGAACTGAGTTTCGCTCTGGATATTCCTCTCTCACAAGGTTGACCACTTAGTTTCGTCGAACACATACGGTTTCGAGTGGCATCGCCACAGATTTCAGAGAATAGGCGTTTTTCCTGGCACAGTATCTGTTTCAGATAGAACAATTAGTTTTAAATGGAACTAAGTTTCGCATCTGGAGTTTCCTCTCTCACCAGGTCGACCACTTAGTTTCGTCAAACACATACGGTTTCGAGTGACATCGCCACAGATTTCAGAGAACAGGCGCTTCTACTGGCACAGTATCGAACACACAGTTTCAGATAGAACAATTAGTTTAGCATGGTATTAAGTTTCGCTTCTGGAGTTTCCTCTCGCAAAGGTTGAACCACTTAGTTTCGTCGAACACATACGGGGTCGAGTGGTATCGCCACAGATTTCGCCGAACGGGAGTTTCTCCTGGCACACTATCGAACACTTAGTTTCAGATAGAACAATTATTTTAAAATGGCTCTAAGTTTCGCGTCTGGAGTTTCCTCTCTCACAAGGTCGACCACTCAGTTTCGTCGAACACATACCGTTTCGAGTGGTATCTTCACAGGTTTCACAGAACGGGCGCTTCTCCTGGCACAGTATCGAACACACAGTTTCAGATAGAACAATTAGTTTAGCATGGTATTAAGTTTCGCTTCTGGAGTTTCCTCTCGCAAAGGTTGAACCACTTAGTTTCGTCGAACACATACGGGGTCGAGTGGTATCGCCACAGATTTCGCCGAACGGGAGTTTCTCCTGGCACATTATCGAACACTTAGTTCCAGATAGAACAGTTAGTTTTAAATGAAACTAAGTTTCACTTCTGGAGTTTCCTCTCTCACAAGGTGGACCACTTAGTTTCGTCAAACACATACGGTTTCGAGTGGCATCGCCACAGGTTTCAGAGAACTGGCGCTTCTCCTGGCACAGTATCGAACACTTAGTATCAGATAGAACAATTCATTTAAAATGGAACTAAGCTTCGCATCTGGAGCTTCCTCTCTCACAAGGTGGACCACTTAGTTTCGTCGAACACATACGGTTTCGAGTAGCATCGCCGCTGATTTCAGAGAATAGGCGCCTCTCCTGGCACAGTACGAACACTTAGTTTCAGATAGAACAATTAGTTTAAAATGGAACTAAGCTTCGCATCTGGAGCTTCCTCTCTCACAAGGTGGACCACTTAGTTTCGTCGAACACATACGTTTTCGAGTGGCATCGCCTCAGATTTCAGAGAACAGCCGCTTCTCCTGGCACAGTATCGAACACTTAATTTCAGATGGAACACTTAGTTAAAATGGAACTAAGTTTCGCATCTGGAGTTTCCTCTCTCACAAGGTCGACCACTTAGTTTCGTCGAACACATACGGTTTCGAGTGGCATCGCCACAGATTTCAGCGAACAGGCGCTTCTCCTGGCACAGTATCGAACACTTAGATTCAGAAGGAACAATTAGTTTAAAATGGAACTAAATTTTGCATCTGGAGTTTCCTCTCTCACAAGGTCGGCCACTTAGTTTTGTCGAACACATACGGTTTCGAGTGGCATCGCCACAGATTTCAGCGAACAGGCGCTTCTCCTGGCACAGTATCGAACACTTAGATTCAGAAGGAACAATTAGTTTAAAATGGAACTAAATTTCGCATCTGGAGTTTCCTCTCTCACAAGGTCGGCCACTTAGTTTTGTCGAACACATACGGTTTCGAGTGGCATCGCCAGAGATTTCAGAGAACACGCGCTTCTCCTGGCACAGTATCGAACACTTAGATTCAGAAGGAACAATTAGTTTAAAATGGAACTAAGTTTCGCATCTGGAGTTTCCTCTCTCACAAGGTCGGCCACTTAGTTTTGTCGAACACATACGGCTTCGAGTGGCATCGCCACAGATTTCAGAGAACAGGCGCTTCTCCTGGCACAGTATCGAACACTTAGATTCAGAAGGAACAATTAGTTTAAAATTGAAATAAGTTTCGCATCTGGAGTTTCCTCTCTCAAAAGGTCGACCACTTAGTTTCGTCGAACACTTACGGTTTCGAGTAGCATCGCGACAGATTTCAGAGAACAGGCGCTTCTCCCGGCACAGTATCGAACACTAAGTATCGGATAGAACAATTACTTTAAAATGGAACTAAGCTTCGCATCTGGTGTTTCCTGTCTCACAAGGTGGACCACTTAGTTTCGTCGAACACATACGGTTTCCAGTAGCATCGCCACTGATCTCAGAGAACCGGCGCTACTCCTGGCACAGTTTCGCACACTTAGTTTAAGATAGAACGATTAGTTTAAAATGGAACTAAGTTTCGCATCTGGAGATTCCTCTCTCACATGGTCGACCACTTAGTTTCGTCGAACACACACGGTTTCATGTGGCATCGCCACAGATTTCAGAGAACAGGCGCTTCTCCTGGCACAGTATCGAACACTTAGTTTCAGATAGAACAATTAGTTTAAAATGGAACTATGTTTCGCATCTGGAGTTTCCTCTCTCACAAGGTCGACCACTTAGTTTCGTCGAACACATACGGTTTCGAGTAGTATCGCCACAGATTTCGCAGAACGGGTGTTTCTCCTGGCACAGTATCGAACACTTAGTATCAGATAGAACAATTAGTTTAAAATGCAACTATGTTTCGCATCTGGAGTTTCCTCTCTCACAAGGTCGGCCACTTAGTTTCCTCGAACACATACGGTTTCGAGTGGCATCGCCACAAATTTCAGAGAACAGGCGCTTCTCCTGGCACAGTATCGAACACTCAGTATCAGATAGAACAATTAGTTTAAAATGGATCTATGTTTCACATCTGGAGTGTCCTCTCTCACAAGGTCGACCACTTAGTTTCGTCGAACATATACGGTTTCGAGTAGTATCGCCACAGATTTCGCAGAACAGGCGCTTCTCCTGGCACAGTATCGAACACTTAGTTACAGATAGAACAATTAGTTTAAAATGCAACTATGTTTCGCATCTGGAGTTTCCTCTCTCACAAGGTCGGCCACTTAGTTTCGTCGAACATATACGGATTCGAGTGGTATCGCCACATATGTCAGAGAACAGGCGCTTCTCCTGGCACAGTATCGAACACTTAGTTTCAGATGGAACATTTAGTTTAAAATTGGACTATGTTTCGCATCTGGAGTTTCCTCTCTCACAATGTCGACCACTTAGTTTGGTCGAACACATACTGTTTCGAGTGGCATCGCCACAGATTTCGCAGAACGGGAGTTTTTTCCTGGCACAGTATCGAACACTTAGTATCAGATAGAACAATTAGTTTAAAATGCAACTATGTGTCGCATCTGGAGTTTCCTCTCTCACAAGGTCGGCCACTTAGTTTCCTCGAACACATACGGTTTCGAGTGGTATCGCCACAAATTTCAGAGAACAGGCGCTTCTCCTGGCACATTATCGAACACTCAGTATCAGATAGAACAATTAGTTTAAAATGGATCTATGTTTCACATCTGGAGTTTCCTCTCTCACAAGGTCGACCACTTAGTTTCGTCGAACACATACGGTTTCGAGTAGCATCGCCACATATGTCAGAGAACAGGCGCTTCTCCTGGCACAGTATCAAACACTTTGTTTCAGATAGAACAATTAGTTTAAAATGGAACTAAGTTTCGCATTTGGAGTTTCCTCTCTCACAACTTCGACCACTTAGTTTCGTCGAACACATACGGTTTCGAGTAGCATCGCCACCGATTTCGGAGAACAGACGCTTCTCCTGGCACAGTATCGAACAGTTAGTATCAGATGGAACAATTAGTTTAAAATGGAACTATGTTTCGTATCTGGAGTATGCTCTCTCACAAGGTCAACAACTTAGTTTCGTCGAACACATACGGTTTCGAGTGGCATCGCCACAGATTTCAGAGAACAGGCGCTTCTCCTGGCACATTATCGAACACTTAGTTTCAGATAGAACAATTAGTTTAAAATGGAACTAAGTATCGCATCTGGAGTTTCCTCCCTCACAAGGTCGTACGACTTAGTTTCGTCGAACACATACGGTTTCGACTGGCATCGCCACAGATTTCAGTGAACAGGCGCTTCTCCTGGCACAGTATCGAACACTTAGTTTCAGATAGAACAATTAGTTTAAAATGGAACTATGTTTCGCATCTGGAGTTTCCTCTCTCACAAGGTCGACCACTTAGTTTCGTCGAACACATACGGTTTCGAGTAGTATCGCCACAGATTTCGCAGAACGGGTGTTTCTCCTGGCACAGTATCGAACACTTAGTATCAGATAGAACAATTAGTTTAAAATGCAACTATGTTTCGCATCTGGAGTTTCCTCTCTCACAAGGTCGGCCACTTAGTTTCCTCGAACACATACGGTTTCGAGTGGTATCGCCACAAATTTCAGAGAACAGGCGCTTCTCCTGGCACAGTATCGAACACTCAGTATCAGATAGAACAATTAGTTTAAAATGGATCTATGTTTCACATCTGGAGTGTCCTCTCTCACAAGGTCGACCACTTAGTTTCGTCGAACATATACGGTTTCGAGTAGTATCGCCACAGATTTCGCAGAACAGGCGCTTCCCCTGGCACAGTATCGAACACTTAGTTACAGATAGAACAATTAGTTTAAAATGCAACTATGTTTCGCATCTGGAGTTTCCTCTCTCACAAGGTCGGCCACTTAGTTTCGTCGAACATATACGGATTCGAGTGGTATCGCCACATATGTCAGAGAACAGGCGCTTCTCCTGGCACAGTATCGAACACTTAGTTTCAGATGGAACATTTAGTTTAAAATTGGACTATGTTTCGCATCTGGAGTTTCCTCTCTCACAATGTCGACCACTTAGTTTGGTCGAACACATACTGTTTCGAGTGGCATCGCCACAGATTTCGCAGAACGGGAGTTTTTTCCTGGCACAGTATCGAACACTTAGTATCAGATAGAACAATTAGTTTAAAATGCAACTATGTTTCGCATCTGGAGTTTCCTCTCTCACAAGGTCGGCCACTTAGTTTCCTCGAACACATACGGTTTCGAGTGGTATCGCCACAAATTTCAGAGAACAGGCGCTTCTCCTGGCACATTATCGAACACTCAGTATCAGATAGAACAATTAGTTTAAAATGGATCTATGTTTCACATCTGGAGTTTCCTCTCTCACAAGGTCGACCACTTAGTTTCGTCGAACACATACGGTTTCGAGTAGCATCGCCACATATGTCAGAGAACAGGCGCTTCTCCTGGCACAGTATCAAACACTTTGTTTCAGATAGAACAATTAGTTTAAAATGGAACTAAGTTTCGCATTTGGAGTTTCCTCTCTCACAACTTCGACCACTTAGTTTCGTCGAACACATACGGTTTCGAGTAGCATCGCCACCGATTTCGGAGAACAGACGCTTCTCCTGGCACAGTATCGAACAGTTAGTATCAGATGGAACAATTAGTTTAAAATGGAACTATGTTTCGTATCTGGAGTATGCTCTCTCACAAGGTCAACAACTTAGTTTCGTCGAACACATACGGTTTCGAGTGGTATTGCCACAGATTTCAGAGAACAGGCGCTTCTCCTGGCACATTATCGAACACTTAGTTACAGATAGAACAATTTGTTTAAAATGGAACTAAGTATCGCATCTGGAGTTTCCTCCCTCACAAGGTCGTACGACTTAGTTTCGTCGAACACATACGGTTTCGAGTGGCATCGCCACAGATTTCAGTGAACAGGCGCTTCTCCTGGCACAGTATCGAACACTTAGTTTCAGATAGAACAATTAGTTTAAAATGGAACTAAGTTTCGCATCTGGAGTTTCCTCTCTCACAAGGTCGACCACTTAGTTTCGTCGAACACATACGGTTTCGAGTAGTATCGCCACAGATTTCGCAGAACGGGTGTTTCTCCTGGCACAGTATCGAACACTTAGTATCAGATAGAACAATTAGTTTAAAATGCAACTATGTTTCGCATCTGGAGTTTCCTCTCTCACAAGGTCGGCCACTTAGTTTCCTCGAACACATACGGTTTCGAGTGGTATCGCCACAAATTTCAGAGAACAGGCGCTTCTCCTGGCACAGTATCGAACACTCAGTATCAGATAGAACAATTAGTTTAAAATGGATCTATGTTTCACATCTGGAGTGTCCTCTCTCACAAGGTCGACCACTTAGTTTCGTCGAACATATACGGTTTCGAGTAGTATCGCCACAGATTTCGCAGAACAGGCGCTTCCCCTGGCACAGTATCGAACACTTAGTTACAGATAGAACAATTAGTTTAAAATGCAACTATGTTTCGCATCTGGAGTTTCCTCTCTCACAAGGTCGGCCACTTAGTTTCGTCGAACATATACGGATTCGAGTGGTATCGCCACATATGTCAGAGAACAGGCGCTTCTCCTGGCACAGTATCGAACACTTAGTTTCAGATGGAACATTTAGTTTAAAATTGGACTATGTTTCGCATCTGGAGTTTCCTCTCTCACAATGTCGACCACTTAGTTTGGTCGAACACATACTGTTTCGAGTGGCATCGCCACAGATTTCGCAGAACGGGAGTTTTTTCCTGGCACAGTATCGAACACTTAGTATCAGATAGAACAATTAGTTTAAAATGCAACTATGTTTCGCATCTGGAGTTTCCTCTCTCACAAGGTCGGCCACTTAGTTTCCTCGAACACATACGGTTTCGAGTGGTATCGCCACAAATTTCAGAGAACAGGCGCTTCTCCTGGCACATTATCGAACACTCAGTATCAGATAGAACAATTAGTTTAAAATGGATCTATGTTTCACATCTGGAGTTTCCTCTCTCACAAGGTCGACCACTTAGTTTCGTCGAACACATACGGTTTCGAGTAGCATCGCCACATATGTCAGAGAACAGGCGCTTCTCCTGGCACAGTATCAAACACTTTGTTTCAGATAGAACAATTAGTTTAAAATGGAACTAAGTTTCGCATTTGGAGTTTCCTCTCTCACAAGTTCGACCACTTAGTTTCGTCGAACACATACGGTTTCGAGTAGCATCGCCACCGATTTCGGAGAACAGACGCTTCTCCTGGCACAGTATCGAACAGTTAGTATCAGATGGAACAATTAGTTTAAAATGGAACTATGTTTCGTATCTGGAGTATGCTCTCTCACAAGGTCAACCACTTAGTTTCGTCGAACACATACGGTTTCGAGTGGCATGGCCACAGATTTCAGAGAACAGGCGCTTCTCCTGGCACATTATCGAACACTTAGTTACAGATAGAACAATTTGTTTAAAATGGAACTAAGTATCGCATCTGGAGTTTCCTCCCTCACAAGGTCGACCACTTGGTTTCGTCGAACTCATACGGTTTCGAGTGGCATCGCCCCAGATTTTAGAGAACAGGCGCATCTCCTGGCACAGCATCGAACACTTAGTTTCAGATAGAACAATTAGTTTAAAATGCAACTATGTTTCGCATCTGGAGTTTCCTCCCTCACAAGGTTGGCCACTTAGTTTCGTCGAACACATACGGTTTCGAGTGGTATCGCCAAAGATTTCAGAGAACAGGCGCTTCTCCTGGCACATTATCGAACACCTAGTTACAGATAGAACAATTAGTTTAAAATGGAACTATGTTTCGCATCTGGAGTATCCTCTCTCACAAGGTCAACCACTTAGTTTCGTCGAACACATACGGGTTCGAGCGGCATCGCCACAGATTTCAGTGAACAGGCGCTTCTCCTGGCACAGTATCGAACACTTAGTTTCAGATGGAACAATTAGTTTTAAATGGAACTAAGTTTTGCATCTGGAGTTTCCTCTTTCACAAGGCGGCCACTTAGTTTCGTCGAACACAGACGGTTTCGATTGGCATCGCCACAGATTTCGGAGAACAGGCGCTTCTCCTGGCACAGTATCGAACACTTAGTTTCAGATAGAACAATTAGTTTAAAATGG
Source organism: Nysson spinosus (assembly GCA_910591585.2). Lineage (NCBI taxonomy): Eukaryota > Metazoa > Arthropoda > Insecta > Hymenoptera > Crabronidae > Nysson > Nysson spinosus. The sequence continues at coordinate 4,122,812 of CAJUYC020000006.1, forward strand.
AACTGTTTCGCATCTGGAGTTTCCTCTTTCACAAGGCGACCACTTAGTTTCGTCGAACACATACGGTTTCGAGTAGTATCGCCACAGATTTCGCAGAACGGCAGATTCTCCTGGCACAGTATCGAACCCTTAGTTTCAGGTAGAACAATTAGTTTAAAACGCAACTATGTTTCGCATCTGGAGTTTCCTCTCTCACAAGGTCGACCACTTAGTTTCGTCGAACACATACGGTTTCGAGTGGTATCGCCACAAATTTCAGAGAACAGGCGCTTCTCCTGGCACATTATCGAACAATCAGTATCAGATAGAACAATTAGTTTAAAATGGATCTATGTTTCACATCTGGAGTTTCCTCTCTCACAAGGTCGACCACTTAGTTTCGTCGAACACATACGGTTTCGAGTAGCATCGCCACATATGTCAGAGAACAGGCGCTTCTCCTGGCACAGTATCAAACACTTTGTTTCAGATAGAACAATTAGTTTAAAATGGAACTAAGTTTCGCATTTGGAGTTTCCTCTCTCACAAGTTCGACCACTTAGTTTCGTCGAACACATACGGTTTCGAGTAGCATCGCCACCGATTTCGGAGAACAGACGCTTCTCCTGGCACAGTATCGAACAGTTAGTATCAGATGGAACAATTAGTTTAAAATGGAACTATGTTTCGTATCTGGAGTATGCTCTCTCACAAGGTCAACAACTTAGTTTCGTCGAACACATACGGTTTCGAGTGGCATGGCCACAGATTTCAGAGAACAGGCGCTTCTCCTGGCACATTATCGAACACTTAGTTACAGATAGAACAATTTGTTTAAAATGGAACTAAGTATCGCATCTGGAGTTTCCTCCCTCACAAGGTCGTACGACTTAGTTTCGTCGAACACATACGGTTTCGACTGGCATCGCCACAGATTTCAGTGAACAGGTGCTTCTCCTGGCACAGTATCGAACACTTAGTTTCAGATAGAACAATTAGTTTAAAATGGAACTATGTTTCGCATCTGGAGTTTCCTCTCTCACAAGGTCGACCACTTAGTTTCGTCGAACACATACGGTTTCGAGTAGTATCGCCACAGATTTCGCAGAACGGGTGTTTCTCCTGGCACAGTATCGAACACTTAGTATCAGATAGAACAATTAGTTTAAAATGCAACTATGTTTCGCATCTGGAGTTTCCTCTCTCACAAGGTCGGCCACTTAGTTTCCTCGAACACATACGGTTTCGAGTGGTATCGCCACAAATTTCAGAGAACAGGCGCTTCTCCTGGCACAGTATCGAACACTCAGTATCAGATAGAACAATTAGTTTAAAATGGATCTATGTTTCACATCTGGAGTGTCCTCTCTCACAAGGTCGACCACTTAGTTTCGTCGAACATATACGGTTTCGAGTAGTATCGCCACAGATTTCGCAGAACAGGCGCTTCCCCTGGCACAGTATCGAACACTTAGTTACAGATAGAACAATTAGTTTAAAATGCAACTATGTTTCGCATCTGGAGTTTCCTCTCTCACAAGGTCGGCCACTTAGTTTCGTCGAACATATACGGATTCGAGTGGTATCGCCACATATGTCAGAGAACAGGCGCTTCTCCTGGCACAGTATCGAACACTTAGTTTCAGATGGAACATTTAGTTTAAAATTGGACTATGTTTCGCATCTGGAGTTTCCTCTCTCACAATGTCGACCACTTAGTTTGGTCGAACACATACTGTTTCGAGTGGCATCGCCACAGATTTCGCAGAACGGGAGTTTTTTCCTGGCACAGTATCGAACACTTAGTATCAGATAGAACAATTAGTTTAAAATGCAACTATGTTTCGCATCTGGAGTTTCCTCTCTCACAAGGTCGGCCACTTAGTTTCCTCGAACACATACGGTTTCGAGTGGTATCGCCACAAATTTCAGAGAACAGGCGCTTCTCCTGGCACATTATCGAACACTTAGTTTCAGATGGAACAATTAGTTTTAAATGGATCTAAGTTTTGCATCTGGAGTATCCTCTCTCACAAGGTCAAACACTTAGTTTCGTCGAACACATACGGTTTCGAGTGGCATCGCCACAGATTTCAGCGAACAGGCGCTTCTCCTGGCACAGTATCGAACACTTAGATTCAGAAGGAACAATTAGTTTAAAATGGAACTAAATTTCGCATCTGGAGTTTCCTCTCTCACAAGGTCGGCCACTTAGTTTTGTCGAACACATACGGTTTCGAGTGGCATCGCCAGAGATTTCAGAGAACACGCGCTTCTCCTGGCACAGTATCGAACACTTAGATTCAGAAGGAACAATTAGTTTAAAATGGATCTATGTTTCACATCTGGAGTTTCCTCTCTCACAAGGTCGACCACTTAGTTTCGTCGAACACATACGGTTTCGAGTAGCATCGCCACATATGTCAGAGAACAGGCGCTTCTCCTGGCACAGTATCAAACACTTTGTTTCAGATAGAACAATTAGTTTAAAATGGAACTAAGTTTCGCATTTGGAGTTTCCTCTCTCACAAGTTCGACCACTTAGTTTCGTCGAACACATACGGTTTCGAGTAGCATCGCCACCGATTTCGGAGAACAGACGCTTCTCCTGGCACAGTATCGAACAGTTAGTATCAGATGGAACAATTAGTTTAAAATGGAACTATGTTTCGTATCTGGAGTATGCTCTCTCACAAGGTCAACCACTTAGTTTCGTCGAACACATACGGTTTCGAGTGGCATGGCCACAGATTTCAGAGAACAGGCGCTTCTCCTGGCACATTATCGAACACTTAGTTACAGATAGAACAATTTGTTTAAAATGGAACTAAGTATCGCATCTGGAGTTTCCTCCCTCACAAGGTCGTACGACTTAGTTTCGTCGAACACATACGGTTTCGACTGGCATCGCCACAGATTTCAGTGAACAGGTGCTTCTCCTGGCACAATATCGAACACTTAGTTTCAGATGGAACATTTAGTTTAAAATTGAACTATGTTTCGCATTTGGAGTTTCCTCTCTCACAAGGTCGACCACTTGGTTTCGTCGAACTCATACGGTTTCGAGTGGCATCGCCCCAGATTTTAGAGAACAGGCGCATCTCCTGGCACAGCATCGAACACTTAGTTTCAGATAGAACAATTAGTTTAAAATGCAACTATGTTTCGCATCTGGAGTTTCCTCCCTCACAAGGTTGGCCACTTAGTTTCGTCGAACACATACGGTTTCGAGTGGTATCGCCAAAGATTTCAGAGAACAGGCGCTTCTCCTGGCACATTATCGAACACCTAGTTACAGATAGAACAATTAGTTTAAAATGGAACTATGTTTCGCATCTGGAGTATCCTCTCTCACAAGGTCAACCACTTAGTTTCGTCGAACACATACGGGTTCGAGCGGCATCGCCACAGATTTCAGTGAACAGGCGCTTCTCCTGGCACAGTATCGAACACTTAGTTTCAGATGGAACAATTAGTTTTAAATGGAACTAAGTTTTGCATCTGGAGTTTCCTCTTTCACAAGGCGGCCACTTAGTTTCGTCGAACACAGACGGTTTCGATTGGCATCGCCACAGATTTCGGAGAACAGGCGCTTCTCCTGGCACAGTATCGAACACTTAGTTTCAGATAGAACAATTAGTTTAAAATGGAACTGTTTCGCATCTGGAGTTTCCTCTTTCACAAGGCGACCACTTAGTTTCGTCGAACACATACGGTTTCGAGTAGTATCGCCACAGATTTCGCAGAACGGCAGATTCTCCTGGCACAGTATCGAACCCTTAGTTTCAGGTAGAACAATTAGTTTAAAACGCAACTATGTTTCGCATCTGGAGTTTCCTCTCTCACAAGGTCGACCACTTAGTTTCGTCGAACACATACGGTTTCGAGTAGTATCGCCACAGATTTCGCAGAACGGGAGTTTCTCCTGGCACAGTATCGAACACTTAGTTTCAGATAGAACAATTAGTTTAAAATGCAACTATGTTTCGCATGTGCTGTTTCCTCTTTCACAAGGTCGGCCACTTAGTTTCGTCGAACACTTACGGTTTCGAGTGGTGTCGCCACAGATTTCAGAGAACAGGCGCTTCTCCTGGCACATTATCGAACACTTAGTTTCAGATAGAACAATTAGTTTTAAATGGAACTAAGTTTTGCATCTGGAGTTTCCTCTTTCACAAGGCGGCCACTTAGTTTCGTCGAACACAGACGGTTTCGATTGGCATCGCCACAGATTTCGGAGAACAGGCGCTTCTCCTGGCACAGTATCGAACACTTAGTTTCAGTTAGAATAATTAGTTTAAAATGGAAATACGTTTCGCATTTGGAGTTTCCTCTCTCACAAGGTCGACCACTTAGTTTCGTCGAACACAGACGGTTTCGATTGGCATCGCCACAGATTTCAGAGAACAGGCGCTTCTCCTGGCACAGTGTCGAACAATTAGTTTCAGTTAGAATAATTAGTTTAAAATGGAAATACGTTTCGCATTTGGAGTTTCCTCTCTCACAAGGTCGAACACTTAGTTTCGTCTAACACGTACGGTTTCGAGTGGTATCGCCACAGATTTCAGAGAACAGGCGCTTCTCCTGGCACAGTATCGAACACTTAGTTTCAGATGGAACAATTAGTTTTAAATGGATCTAAGTTTTGCATCTGGAGTATCCTCTCTCACAAGGTCAAACACTTAGTTTCGTCGAACACATACGGTTTCGAGTAGTATCGCCACAGATTTCGCAGAACGGGAGTTTCTCCTGGCACAGTATCGAACACTTAGTTTCAGATAGAACAATTAGTTTAAAATGCAACTATGTTTCGCATGTGGGGTTTCCTCTTTCACAAGGTCGGCCACTTAGTTTCGTCGAACACTTACGGTTTCGAGTGGTGTCGCCACAGATTTCAGAGAACAGGCGCTTCTCCTGGCACATTATCGAACACTTAGTTTCAGATAGAACAATTAGTTTAAAATGCAACTATATTTCGCATCTGGAGTTTCCTCTCTCACAAGGTCAACAACTTAGTTTTGTCGAACACATACGGTTTCGAGTGGCATCGCCACAGATTTCAGAGAACAGGCGCTTCTCCTGGCACATTATCGAACACTTTGTTACAGATAGAACAATTAGTTTAAAATGCAACTATGTTTCGCATCTGGAGTTTCCTCTCTCACAAGGTCGGCCACTTAGTTTCGTCGAACACATACGGTTTCGAGTGGTATCGCCACAGATTTCAGAGAACAGGCGCTTCTCCTGGCACATTATCGAACACTTAGTTACAGATAGAACAATTAGTTTAAAATGGAACTAAGTTTCGCATTCGGAGTTTCCTCTCTCGGAAGGTCGAACACTTAGTTTCGTCGAACACATACGGTTTCGAGTAGTAACGCCACAGGTTTCAGAGAACAGGCGCTCCTACTGGCAGATTATCGAACACTTAGTTTCAGATGGAACATTTGGTTTAAAATGGAACTAAATTTCGCATCTGGAGTTTCCTCTCCCACAAGGTGGACCACTTAGTTTCGTCGAACACATACGGTTTCGAGTAGCATCGCCACAGATTTCAGAGAACAGGCGCTTCTCCTGGTACAGTACCGAACACTTAGTTTCAGATAGAACAATTAGGTTAAAATGGAACTAAGCTTCGCATCTGGAGCTTCCTCTCTCAAAAGGTGGACCACTTAGTTTCGTCAAACACATACGGTTTCGATTAGCATCGCCACAGATTTCAGAGAACAGGCGGTTCTCCTGACACAGTGTCGAACACATAGTTTCAGATAGAACAATTAGTTTAAAATGGAACTAAGTTTCGCATCTGGAGTTTCCTCTCTCACAAGGCGACCTCTTAGTTTCGTCGAACACATACGGTTTCGAGTCGCATCGCCACAGATTTCAGAGAACAGGCGCTTCTCCTGGCACAGTAACGAACACATAGTTTCAGATAGAATAATTAGTTTAAAATGGAACTGAGTTTCGCATCTGGAGTTTCCTCTTTCACAAGGCGACCACTTAGTTTCGTCGAACACACACGGTTTCGAGTGGCATCGCCAAAGATTTCAGAGAACAGGCGCTTCTCCTGGCACAGTATCGAACACTTTATTTCAGCTAGAATATATAGTTTTAAATGGAAATATGTTTCGCATTTGGAGTTTCCTCTCTCACAAGGTCGACCACTTAGTTTCGTCGAACACATACGGTTTCGAGTGACATCGCCACAGATTTCAGAGAACAGGCGCTTCTCCTGGCACAGTATCGAACACTTAGTACAGATAGAACAATTAGTTTAAAATGGAACTATGTTTCGCATCTGGAGTTTCCTCTCTCACAAGGTCGACAACTTAGTTTCGTCGAACACACGCTTTCGAGTAGCATCGCCACAGATTTCAGAGAACAGGCGCTTCTCCTGCCACAGTATCGAACACTTAGTTTCAGATAAAACAATTAGTTTAAAATGGTACTAAGTTTCGCATCTGGAGTTTCCTCTCTCACAAGGCGACCTCTTAGTTTCGTGGAACTCATACGGTTTCGAGTGGCATCGCCACAGATTTCAGAGAACAGGCGCTTCTCCTGGCACAGTATCGAACACTTAGTTTCAGATAGAACAATTAGTTTAAAATGGAACTAAGTTTCGCATCTGGAGTTTCCTCTCCCACAAGGTCGACCACTTAGTTTCCTCGAACACATACGGTTTCGAGTGGCATCGCCACAGGTTTCAGAGAACTGGCGCTTCTCCTGGCACAGTATCGAACACTTAGTATCAGATAGAACAATTAGTTTAAAATGGAACAATGTTTCGCATCTGGTGTTTCCTTTCGCACAAGGTCGACGACTTAACTTCGTCGAACACATACGGTTTCGAGTGGCATCGCCAGAGATTTCAGAGAACAGGCGCTTCTCCTGGCACATTATCGAACACTTAGTTACAGATAGAACAATTAGTTTAAAATGGAACTAAGTTTCGCATTCGGAGTTTCCTCTCTCGGAAGGTCGAACACTTAGTTTCGTCGAACACATACGGTTTCGAGTAGTAACGCCACAGGTTTCAGAGAACAGGCGCTCCTACTGGCAGATTATCGAACACTTAGTTTCAGATGGAACATTTGGTTTAAAATGGAACTAAATTTCGCATCTGGAGTTTCCTCTCCCACAAGGTGGACCACTTAGTTTCGTCGAACACATACGGTTTCGAGTAGCATCGCCACAGATTTCAGAGAACAGGCGCTTCTCCTGGTACAGTACCGAACACTTAGTTTCAGATAGAACAATTAGGTTAAAATGGAACTAAGCTTCGCATCTGGAGCTTCCTCTCTCAAAAGGTGGACCACTTAGTTTCGTCAAACACATACGGTTTCGATTAGCATCGCCACAGATTTCAGAGAACAGGCGGTTCTCCTGACACAGTGTCGAACACATAGTTTCAGATAGAACAATTAGTTTAAAATGGAACTAAGTTTCGCATCTGGAGTTTCCTCTCTCACAAGGCGACCTCTTAGTTTCGTCGAACACATACGGTTTCGAGTCGCATCGCCACAGATTTCAGAGAACAGGCGCTTCTCCTGGCACAGTAACGAACACATAGTTTCAGATAGAATAATTAGTTTAAAATGGAACTGAGTTTCGCATCTGGAGTTTCCTCTTTCACAAGGCGACCACTTAGTTTCGTCGAACACACACGGTTTCGAGTGGCATCGCCAAAGATTTCAGAGAACAGGCGCTTCTCCTGGCACAGTATCGAACACTTTATTTCAGCTAGAATATATAGTTTTAAATGGAAATATGTTTCGCATTTGGAGTTTCCTCTCTCACAAGGTCGACCACTTAGTTTCGTCGAACACATACGGTTTCGAGTGACATCGCCACAGATTTCAGAGAACAGGCGCTTCTCCTGGCACAGTATCGAACACTTAGTACAGATAGAACAATTAGTTTAAAATGGAACTATGTTTCGCATCTGGAGTTTCCTCTCTCACAAGGTCGACAACTTAGTTTCGTCGAACACACGCTTTCGAGTAGCATCGCCACAGATTTCAGAGAACAGGCGCTTCTCCTGCCACAGTATCGAACACTTAGTTTCAGATAAAACAATTAGTTTAAAATGGTACTAAGTTTCGCATCTGGAGTTTCCTCTCTCACAAGGCGACCTCTTAGTTTCGTGGAACTCATACGGTTTCGAGTGGCATCGCCACAGATTTCAGAGAACAGGCGCTTCTCCTGGCACAGTATCGAACACTTAGTTTCAGATAGAACAATTAGTTTAAAATGGAACTAAGTTTCGCATCTGGAGTTTCCTCTCCCACAAGGTCGACCACTTAGTTTCCTCGAACACATACGGTTTCGAGTGGCATCGCCACAGGTTTCAGAGAACTGGCGCTTCTCCTGGCACAGTATCGAACACTTAGTATCAGATAGAACAATTAGTTTAAAATGGAACAATGTTTCGCATCTGGTGTTTCCTTTCGCACAAGGTCGACGACTTAACTTCGTCGAACACATACGGTTTCGAGTGGCATCGCCAGAGATTTCAGAGAACAGGCGCTTCTCCTGGAACAGTATCGAACACTTTCAGATAGAACAATTAGTTTAAAATGGAACTAAGTTTCGCATCTGGAGTTTCCTCACTCACAAGGTCGGCCACTTAGTATCGTCGAACACATACGGTTTCGAGTGGCATCGCCACAGATTTCAGAGAACAGGCGCTTCTCCTGGCACAGTATCGAACACTTAGTTTCAGATAGAACAATTAGTTTTAAATGAAACTAAGTCTGGCATCTGGAGTTTCCCCCCTCACAAGGTGGACCACTTAGTTTCGTCGAACACATACGGTTTCGAGTAGCATCGCCACAGATGTCACAGAACAGGCGCTTCTCCTGGCACAGTATCGAACACTTAGTTTCAGGTAGAACAATTAGTTTAAAATGGAACTATATTCCGCATCTGGAGTATCCTCTCTCACAAGGTCGACCACTTAGTTTCGTCGAACACATACGGTTTCGACTGGCATCGCCACACATTTCAGTGAACAGGCGCTTCTCCTGGCACAGTATCGAACACTTAGGATCAGATAGAACAATTAGTTTAAAATGGAACTCTGCTTCGCATCTGGAGTTTCTTCTCTCACAAGGTGGACCACTTAGTGTCGTCGACCACATACGGTTTCGAGTAGCATCGCCACAGATTTCAGAGAACAGGCGCTACTCCTGGCACAGTATCGAACACTTAGTTTCAGATAGAACAATTAGTTTTAAATGAAACTAAGTCTGGCATCTGGAGTTTCCCCCCTCACAAGGTGGACCACTTAGTTTCGTCGAACACATACGGTTTCGAGTAGCATCGCCGCAGATGTCAGAGAACAGGCGCTTCTCCTGGCACAGTATCGAACACTTAGTAGCAGATAGAACAATTAGTTTAAAATGGAACTAAGTTTCGCATACGGAGTTTCCTCTCTCAGAAGGTCGACCACTTAGTTTCGTGGAACACATACGGTTTCGAGTGGCATCGCCACAGGTTTCAGAGAACTGGCGCTTCTCCTGGGACAATATCGAACACTTATTATCAGATAGAACAATTAGTTTAAAATGGAACTATGTTTCGCATCCGGAGTTTCCTCTCTCAGAAGGTCGACCACTTAGTTTCATCGAACACATACGGTTTCGAGTAGCATCGCCACAGATTTCAGAGAACTGGCGCTTCTCCTGGCACAATATCGAACACTTAGTATCAGATAGAACAATTAGTTTAAAATGGAACTAAGTTTCGCATCCGGAGTTTCCTCTCTCAGAAGGTCGACCACTTAGTTTCGTCGAACACATACGGTTTCGAGTAGCATTGTTGAAATTTGTTTTAAATTATCGGCCAACTATAACCGATATTGGAGGAAGTGAAGCTTCCTCCTCCGGTCCGGACGAGGGAGAGTGGGTAAAGGTAACTCCAAACCAATACGCCTTTGATTCCCTTTGACTGTCCTGAAAAGGACAGTCGTTTATTACAGACCCTTTTTCGCTCTGTATAATACAGTGTTATGCCGATCTCAAGAATTTAGCTTCTTGGTAGCCTGGCTGTCGGCGGGCCTGGTTGTCCTAGGTTATGACTCTGGAACAACAGAAAAAAGAACGAACGGGTGTAATCACCTGAAATACGATAATCGTATTAACGTTCTGTCTCGGGAATGTTTTGACGCGCACACTTAAACAGCAACGGTAACCGTGCTGTGTGTGCTAATGCGTGTACTGGTGCGTGGCTTTTAAATACGGTAAGCCACGCGTCGACTCTTTTGGCCGATCTGTTCCGTCTTTTTCAGGAACACAATCGTGGCGGTCGGCTAGATTTACGCAATGAAATCTTTAGTGCAACGACCGCACAGTCGTACTGCCTCGAACGGAAAACCAAGGCGGAGGTTGTAAATCTCCTGTATGGATTCCGTGAGCGGGGAGATCCACGGTTACTAGTAACTAGTCCCGGTGGCTGACAACGGAGGCTGATCTAACCGTTTCTTTCTCAACACGCTTTGGCGTGGAGTAAGAGTGGACCAACGCTATTTCTAACCCGTCTTCTTCAACACGCCGCGTCGTGAAGGAAGCCTAGACACAGCGGTATCGAAACTCTCCGGTCGCTCTTTGGTTTCTCTAAACGTCACCAAGGCGATTCCCGGTAGAGAACGAGTAGCGGGTCTTAAGTTAGAATAGCGCGCCAACTAACGTAGTGCTCCGTCGACCAGTGGTCATCCAAGGAGTGGACTCCTGACGCTCCCACGTCGAATAACAATGGTTGGCGAAAACCAGGTGAACCCACCGATTTTCGCCCCAGTACTAATTCAGGGGAAAGACCGCTAAATTACTAAAAGGCGCAGCTATTGTGCTGAAGAGTCAACACGAATTATCGTGTGCTATTCTCGATTCAGTTTCACAATTGCTGGTGTTGAGCTGAAAGCTGTGTTCGTTATGACGGGAGCACGATCGACAATCGATGCGCTCCGTGCGAACTGTTTCTGAGGACCCTCTAAATTGAACTGACTGTCTGCGACGTTACACCGTCGTCGGCAAGCGCGAACGAGTAATTCCTCGTTACGCGGCGCTTTCATCAAACTATTAGTTCTTTCTCACTCTCTCTCATATCCGTTTACTATTCGCGAATTCCAACGTCTTCAAACGGTAATATGTACCGGTCAGACGTGTCGATCTCTGGTCTCCCACGGTCTAGACGAAAACAATCATTGTCATGTTATTGGACCTCGCTAGTTTTTCTATTTCCTTTTCGAATCACACCGGTCAAATAAACTCGGTAGACTCAAGAAAAAGAAATCAACTATGAGGCTCGTGATCGGGTGAAACAACTACTGGTCACTTATTTAAACAAGCATCGCCACAGATTTCAGAGAACAGGCGCTTCTCCTGGCACAGTATCGAACACTTAGTTTCAGATAGAACAATTAGTTTAAAATGGAACTAAGTTTCGCATCTGGAGTTTCCTCTCTCACAAGGTCGGTCACTTCCTTTCGTCGAACACATACGGTTTCGTGTAGCATCGCCACAGATTTCTGAGAACAGGCGCTTCTCCTGGCACAGTATCGAACACTTAGTTTCAGATAGAACAATTTGTTTAAAATGGAACTAAGTTTCGCATCTGGAGATTCCTCTCCCACAAGGTCGACCACTTAGTTTCCTCGAACACATACGGTTTCGAGTAGCATCGCCAGAGATTTCAGAGAACAGGTGCTTCTACTGGCACAGTATCGAACACTTAATATCATATAGAACAATTAGTTTAAAATGGAACTAATTTTCGCATCTGGAGTTTCTTCTCTCACCAGGTCGTCCACTTAGTTTCGTCGAACCCATACAGTTTCAAGTGGTATCGCCACAGATTTCGCAGAACGGCGTTTCTCCTGGCACATTATCGAACACATATTTTCCGAGAGAACAATTAGTTTAAAATTGAACTATGTTTCGCATCTGGAGTTTCCTCTCTCACAAGGCGACCACTTAGTTTCGTCGAACACATACGGTTTCGAGTAGCATCGCCACAGATTTCAGAGAAGAGGCGCTTCACCTGGCAGAGTATCGAACACTTAGTTTCAGATAGAACAATTAGCTTAAAATGGCACTATGTTTCGCATCAGGAGTATCCTCTCTCACAAGATCAACCACTTAGTTTCGTCGAACAATTACGGTTTCGAGTGGCATCGCCACACATTTCAGAGAACAGGCGCCTCTCCTGGCACAGTATCGAACACTTAGTTGCAGATAGAACAATTAGTTTAAAATGGAACTAAGTTTCGCATCTGGAGTTTCCTCTCCCACAAGGTCGACCACTTAGTTTCCTTGAACAATTACGGTTTCGAGTGGCATCGCCACACATTTCAGAGAACAGGCGCCTCTCCTGGCACAGTATCGAACACTTAGTTTCAGATAGAACAATTAGTTTAAAATGGAACTAAGTTTCGCATCTGGAGTTTCCTCTCCCACAAGGTCGACCACTTAGTTTCCTTGAACACATACGGTTTCGAGTAGCATCGCCACAGATTTCAGAGAACAGGCGCTTCACCTGGCACAGTATCGAACACTTAGTTTCAGATAGAACAATTAGCTTAAAATGGCACTATGTTTCGCATCAGGAGTATCCTCTCTCACAAGATCAACCACTTAGTTTCGTCGAACAATTACGGTTTCGAGTGGCATCGCCACACATTTCAGAGAACAGGCGCCTCTCCTGGCACAGTATCGAACACTTAGTTTCAGATAGAACAATTAGTTTAAAATGGAACTAAGTTTCGCATCTGGAGTATCCTCTCTCACAAGATCCACCACTTAGTTCCGTCGAACAATTACGGTTTCGAGAGGCATCGCCACAGATTTCAGAGAACGGGGGTTTCTCCTGGCACAGTATCGAACACTTAGTTTCAGATAGAACAATTAGTTTAAAATGGAACTATGTTTCGCGTCTGGAGTTTCCTCTCTCACATGGTCGGCCACTTAGTTTCGTCGAACACATAAGGTTTCTAGTAGCATCGCCACACATTTCAGAGAACAGGCGCTTCTCCTGGCACAGTATCGAACACTTAGTTTCAGATAGAACAATTAGTTTCAAATGGAACTATGTTTCGCGTCTGGAGTTTCCTCTCTCACAAGGTCGGCCACTTAGGTTCATCGAACACATACGGTTTCGAGTAGCATCGCGACAGATTTCAGAGAACAGGCGCGTCTCCTGGCACTGTTTCGAACACTTAGTTTCAGATGGAACACTTAGTTTTAAATGGAACTAAGTTTCGCTTCTGGAGTTTCCTTTCTCACAAGGTCGGCCACTTAGTTTCCTCGAACACATACGGTTTCGAGTAACATCGCCACAGATTTCAGAGAACAGGCGCTTCCGCTGGCACAGTATCGAACACTTATTTCAGACAGAACATTTAATTTAAAATGGAACTAAGGTTCGCATCTGGAGTTTCCTCTCTCACAAGGTCGACCACTTAGTTTCGTCGAACACATACGGTTTCGAGTAGCATCGCCACAGATTTCAGAGAGCAGGCGCTTCTCCTGGCACAGTATCGAACACTTATTTCAGACAGAACACTTAGTTTAAAATATAAGTATGTTTCGCATCTTTATTATCCTTCCTCACAAGGTCGACCACTTTGTTTCGTCGAACACATACGGTTTCGAGTGGCATCGCCACAGATTTCAAAGAACAGGCGCTTCTCCTGGCACAGTATCGAACACTTAGTTTCAGATAGAACAATAAGATTGAAAATGGAACGAAGTTTCGCATCTGGAGTTTCCTGTCTCACAAGGTCGACCACTTAGTTTCGTCGAACTCATACGGTTTCGAGAAGCATCGCCACAGATTTCAGAGAGCAGGCGCTTCTCCTGGCACACTATCGAACACTTATTTCAGACAGAACAATTAATTTAAAGGGGAAATAAGTTTCGCATCTGGAGTTTCCTCTCTCACAAGGTCGACCACTTAGTTTCGTCGAACACATACGGTTTCGAGTGCCATCGCCACAGATTTCAAAGAACAGGCGCTTCTCCTGGCACACTATCGAACACTTATTTCAGATAGAGCAATTAGTTTAAAGTGGAACTAAATTTCGCATCTGGAGTTTACTCTCCCACAAGGTCGACCACTTAGTTTCGTCGAACACATACGGTTTCGAGTGGCATCGCCACAGATTTCAGAGAACAGGCGCTTCTCCTGGCACAGTATCGCACACTTAGTTTCAGATAGAGCAATTAGTTTAAAGTCGAACTTAATTTCGCATCTGGAGTTTACTCTCCCACAAGGTCGACCACTTAGTTTCGTCGAACACATACGGTTTCGAGTGGCATCGCCACAGATTTCAGAGAACAGGCGCTTCTCCTGGCACAGTATCGCACACTTAGTTTCAGATAGAACAATTAGTTTAAAATGGAACTAAGTTTCGCTATTGGCGTTTCCTCTCTCACAAGGTGGACCACTTAGTTTCATCGAACACATACGGTTTCGAGTGGCACCACCACAGATTTCAGAGAACAGGCGCTTCTCCTGGCACAGTATCGAACACTTAGTTTCAGATGGAACAGTTCGTTTTAAATGGAACCAAGCTTCGCATTTGGAGTTTACTTTCCCACAAGGTCGACCACTTAGTTTCGTCGAACACATACGGTTTCGAGTAGCATCGCCACAGATTTCAGAGAGCAGGCGCTTCTCCTGGCACAGTATCGAACACTTATTTCAGACAGAACAATTAGTTTAAAATGTAACTATGTTTCGCATCTTGAGTATCCTCCCTCACAAGGTGGACCACTTAGTTTCGTCGAACACATACGGTTTCGAGTGGCATAGCCACAGATTTCAGAGAACAGGCGCTTCTCCTGGCACACTATCGAACACTTATTTCAGACAGAACAATTAATTTAAAATGGAACTAAGTTTCGCATCTGGAGTTTCCTCTCTCACAAGGTCGACCACTTAGTTTCGACGAACACATACGGTTTCGAGTAGCATCGCCACAGATTTCAGAGAGCAGGCGCTTCTCCTGGCACAGTATCGAACACTTATTTCAGACAGAACAATTAGTTTAAAATGTAACTATGTTTCGCATCTTGAGTATCCTCCCTCACAAGGTGGACCACTTAGTTTCGTCGAACACATACGGTTTCGAGTGGCATAGCCACAGATTTCAGAGAACAGGCGCTTCTCCTGGCACACTATCGAACACTTATTTCAGACAGAACAATTAATTTAAAATGGAACTAAGTTTCGCATCTGGAGTTTCCTCGCTCACAAGGTCGACCACTTAGTTTCGACGAACACATACGGTTTCGAGTGGCATCGCCACAGATTTCAAAGAACAGGCGCTTCTCCTGGCACAGTATCGAACACTTAGTTTCAGATAGAACAATAAGATTGAAAATGGAACGAAGTTTCGCATCTGGAGTTTCCTGTCTCACAAGGTCGACCACTTAGTTTCGTCGAACTCATACGGTTTCGAGAAGCATCGCCACAGATTTCAGAGAGCAGGCGCTTCTCCTGGCACACTATCGAACACTTAGTTTCAGATAGAACAATTAGTTTAAAATGGAAATAAGTTTCGGATCTGGAGATTCCTCTCTCACAAGGTCGGCTAGTTAGTTTCATCGAACACATACGGTTTCGTGTGGCATCGCCTCAGATTTCAGAGAACAGGCGCTTCTCCTGGCACAGTATCGAACACTTAGTTTCAGATAGAACAATTAGTTTAAAATGGAACTAAGTTTCGCATCTGGAGATTCCTCTCTCACAAGGTCGGCTAGTTAGTTTCGTCGAACACATACGGTTTCGTGTGGCATCGCCACAGATTTCAGAGAACAGGCGCTTATCGTGGCACAGTATCGGACACATAGTTTCAGATAGAACAATTAGTTTAAAATGGTACTAAGTTTCGCATCTGGAGTTTCCTCTCTCACAAGTTCGGCTACTTAGTTTCGTCGAACACATACGGTTTCGAGTGGCATCACCACAGATTTCAGAGAACAGCAGCTTCTCCTGGCACAGTATCGAACACTTAGTTTCAGATAGAACAAATAGTTTAAAATGGAAATAAGTTTCGGATCTGGAGATTCCTCTCTCACAAGGTCGGCTAGTTAGTTTCGTCGAACACATACGGTTTCGTGTGGCATCGCCTCAGATTTCAGAGAACAGGCGCTTCTCCTGGCACAGTATCGAACACTTAGTTTCAGATAGAACAATTTGTTTAAAATGGAACTAAGTTTCGCATCTGGAGATTCCTCTCCCACAAGGTCGACCACTTAGTTTCCTCGAACACATACGGTTTCGAGTAGCATCGCCAGAGATTTCAGAGAACAGGTGCTTCTACTGGCACAGTATCGAACACTTAATATCATATAGAACAATTAGTTTAATATTATAGTTTTTAACGGCTATTTATAAGGCCAAAGGTGTAGATTAAAACTTCTTTATTTCAATTTATCGACGAAACGTTTCGATAAGTTGGTTCTTATCCTCTTCAGTCGTATTAATTGTCTGTTGAGCGAATAAATGAAATAAGAGTACAGAATATAAAAATATTATAACATATAAATATAAAAATAGGAATTAAGTGTTAATATGAATATTGTAATCAATAAGTTAAGTGTATGAAGATAAATAAGTATGTGAATAAAATCGCTACATCAATAGGAAGAAACGTTTTTTGACTCACTCCAAGAAGTCCTAGGAAGTGTATTGTAAAGTAAGTAGTCCTAGTTGCTATCGTCTCGGATGTTGGTTGAGACTGAGTAGCATTAAACAATTTAAATCTGGGGGTGAGTCAAACAAGTGGGGGAGATGGACGTTAGGTCATTGTTCTGATATTTATTTTAAAACAAGGCGGTGTAGGTTGTTGTGTATAGCGCACTAGTTGGTATTAATGACTGTAGGTGTCTCTGCCACTGCTACCTGTGATGGATCTGAGTCGATAATTTAAATCAATCCGGAAACGGAAACGTGTCGCACCCTTGTGATTGACGGAGTGGATGATCATTACATTCACCGCGTGCGTTCATTAAGTATCAAGCAGCAGTGGAAGACACATGTTGGACAGAAAGATATATACCGCAACACCAAACACAGAAATAAATGCAGTAAATAGTTGGCGTAGTCACCCTCTGTGGAATTAATTAAGAATAGAGACAAGGTCAGTGTAATACGACGAGATGTTGATAGATTCGTACTTCTTATTGACACTATCTTCCTTCATAATGTATAGGGACTCGGCTATCGTACGACGCCAGTTGTTCGCGTCCCTGTGCAGCACTTCCGCATCCTCGAAATTGAACGTGTGGCCTAACTGGAGCACGTGTTCCGTCAAGGCGGTCTTTTGCATATTGTGTACGAGGCTATACTTATGTTGGTATATCCTGGTTGACAACAAATTATGCGTTTGGCCCACGTAACTCTCCGAGCAATTACCACACGGTATTTTATATACCACATCTGTTAATTTTTTAACATTCATTTTATCTTTACCTTTGTTAAAAAAGGAAAAGGCGTTGCTTTTGTTGGTGTATATGCAACGAATGTCAAATGTTCGCAGAATGTGGCTGAGATTGATTCCGGGAATATGCGGGAGCAACACAAAGTTGTTGGAAGATGGATCACCCGCACGCTGGATTTTTTCATTATATACCCTAAATGGGTGATATAACTCATCCACTCGTTTTTTGATTAAGTGTTTTATGAGGTCAGGCGGGTAACCATTCTTTTTAAGTGTGTCAATAATGATACTAATGTTGTCTTTTCTGAACTTAGGGTGTGCAAGCTTAATACCGCGATCAATTAATCCTACGATCAAGCTGATTTTTTGCTTGAAAGGATGTGCAGATATGTAATGTATATATCTTCCCGACCATGTCTTTTTTCTGTACCAATTAGTTAAAATTCGACTTTCGTCTCTGACGACTTCTGTATCTAGAAAACTGATCTTGTTATTTTGTTCCAATTCAAACGTAAACTTTATGCGGCTGTGAAATGCCTCGAAAATTTTAATGGTGTGATCTATACTGTGTGAGGGAAGGCATGTAATAATATCATCTACGTATCTATAGAAGAAGGGAATATTGAAAGTTAATTGATTAATACTAACGCTTTGTAATTTTTGCATAACCATTTCAGCAGCTATTGGCGAGAGTGGTGAGCCCATGGCTGCACCGAAGATCTGTTTGTAAGATTTGTTATTGAATTTGAACACGTTAGAAGTTAAACAGAATTCTACGGCTTTTATGAAACTAGTTTTGTCTATTTTTGTATGCGACGATATATTAGTCCATCCCTCACTCAGTACTTGAGAAACCACATCAATAGGAATGTTATTGAATAATGCCGTGACATCCAGAGACACCAAGGAGTAATCATCAGGGATGGTCACGCCATTAATTTTGTCGACAAAACACCAACTGTCCTTGATATAGTAAGGATTGTCACCTATGTTTTTACTTAAGATATTTGAGAGATACTTGGAGAGTTTGTAACAAGGACCTCCTATGGATGATACAATTATCCTCCATGGGATGCCATCTTTATGGACTTTAGGTAAGCCATATGCTCTGGGTGTCACAGCATTGTTAGTACATATACTCTTGTAAGTGGCATCGGTTATATAGTTTTTGTTAAGCCACTGTCTTATGATACGGTTGTTATGTGTCTGGAAAGTAGATGTATATTCGTGTCTAGTCTCCAAGTAAGTCTCTGTATCACTGAGCATTTGTTCCACTTTTGCAATGTAAACTGATCTATTGACGCACACGGAGATGTTGCCCTTATCAGCGGTAGTGATAAAAATATCTGGATTGTTTTTGAGGAAAAACTTCGTTTCTTTTGTATATTGTAGTAGTCGGTGGTCCAAAAAACTGAGATTTTTATTATTTTTAAATTTATTTATAATTTGATTTATTAAAAGGAGCCGTGCATTATTTCTATTATTTTGTGGTATTTTTAACAGTCCGGTTTCTATATGTGTAATGAGGTTGATAAGATGTTTGTTTATTTTGTTTTCTTTGAATATATGTTTGGGACCAAGTGCTAATATTCTTTTGACATTGACTGGTATGTCAACGTCAGTTAAATTCATTAGCCATTTTTCGGTGTCAATACTACTTAACGGTTTTTCAGCAATGTTAATTAATTTTTGAAGTTTTTTCTTATGCTGGTTATCACAATCCTTTTTGAACCGTCTGAGGGAATCTCCTCGTGTGTGTATAAAATGCTGTAGAATATCTTGTGGCAGTGTGTCAGTTAATCTATTGAAAACTAATTGTAATTTGTTTTGAAGAAGGTTGCCTGTGTAAAAGTTGTCGTTAATCATTAAGTTCAAAATTTTTTAGTTATAATTCGTTTTAAAAGTTTGTATTCTTTTGTTATTATTTTGACTGTTAAAGTGGACGTTAAGTTTCAAATGCTCAATCTTACTAGGGACAAGTTTGTGAGTTCTACATTGTAGCAGGAACACGCGTTGTGATTTTAATGAGATCAGTTTTCTATTGATATTAATCCACTGTTTCATGTCTGATGTAACGTTCGCGGAGAAAGTGTCGGTGATGTGCGCAAAAAATCCAGAGTTATTCATGGTTTTGAGCCTCGATGATATAATTAACGTTCTTGAATTTTGAAGTTGGCCGTAGTATTATTAATATTATAGTTTTTAACGGCTATTTATAAGGCCAAAGGTGTAGATTAAAACTTCTTTATTTCAATTTATCGACGAAAAGTTTCGATAAGTTGGTTCTTATCCTCTTCAGTCGTATGGGCCAAACGCATAATTTGTTGTCAACCAGGATATACCAACATAAGTATAGCCTCGTACACAATATGCAAAAGACCGCCTTGACGGAACACGTGCTCCAGTTAGGCCACACGTTCAATTTCGAAGATGCGGAAGTGCTGCACAGGGACGCGAACAACTGGCGTCGTACGATAGCCGAGTCCCTATACATTATGAAGGAAGATAGTGTCAATAAGAAGTACGAATCTATCAACATCTCGTCGTATTACACTGACCTTGTCTCTATTCTTAATTAATTCCACAGAGGGTGACTACGCCAACTATTTACTGCATTTATTTCTGTGTTTGGTGTTGCGGTATATATCTTTCTGTCCAACATGTGTCTTCCACTGCTGCTTGATACTTAATGAACGCACGCGGTGAATGTAATGATCATCCACTCCGTCAATCACAAGGGTGCGACACGTTTCCGTTTCCGGATTGATTTAAATTATCGACTCAGATCCATCACAGGTAGCAGTGGCAGAGACACCTACAGTCATTAATACCAACTAGTGCGCTATACACAACAACCTACACCGCCTTGTTTTAAAATAAATATCAGAACAATGACCTAACGTCCATCTCCCCCACTTGTTTGACTCACCCCCAGATTTAAATTGTTTAATGCTACTCAGTCTCAACCAACATCCGAGACGATAGCAACTAGGACTACTTACTTTACAATACACTTCCTAGGACTTCTTGGAGTGAGTCAAAAAACGTTTCTTCCTATTGATGTAGCGATTTTATTCACATACTTATTTACCTTCATACACTTAACTTATTGATTACAATATTCATATTAACACTTAATTCCTATTTTTATATTTATATGTTATAATATTTTTATATTCTGTACTCTTATTTCATTTATTCGCTCAACAGACAATTAATACGACTGAAGAGGATAAGAACCAACTTATCGAAACGTTTCGTCGATAAATTGAAATAAAGAAGTTTTAATCTACACCTTTGGCCTTATAAATAGCCGTTAAAAACTATAATATTAAACTAATTGTTCTATATGATATTAAGTGTTCGATACTGTGCCAGTAGAAGCACCTGTTCTCTGAAATCTCTGGCGATGCTACTCGAAACCGTATGTGTTCGAGGAAACTAAGTGGTCGACCTTGTGGGAGAGGAATCTCCAGATGCGAAACTTAGTTCCATTTTAAACAAATTGTTCTATCTGAAACTAAGTATTCGATACTGTGCCAGGAGAAGCGCCTGTTCTCTGAAATCTGTGGCGATGCTACTCGAAACCGTATGTGTTCGACGAAAGGAAGTGACCGACCTTGTGAGAGAGGAAACTCCAGATGCGAAACTTAGTTCCATTTTAAACTAATTGTTCTATCTGAAACTAAGTGTTCGATACTATGACAGGCGAAGCGCCTGTTCCCTGAAATCTGTGGCGATACAACTCGAAACCGTATGTGTTCGTCGAAACTAAGTTGTCGACCTTGTGAGAGAGGAAACTCCAGATGCGAAACTTAGTTCCATTTTAAACTAATTGTTCTATCTGAAATTAAGTGTTCGATACTGTGCCAGCGGAAGCGCCTGTTCTCTGAAATCTGTGGCGATGTTACTCGAAACCGTATGTGTTCGAGGAAACTAAGTGGCCGACCTTGTGAGAGAGGAAACTCCAGAAGCGAAACTTAGTTCCATTTAATACTAAGTGTTCCATCTGAAACTAAGTGTTCGATACAGTGCCAGGAGACGCGCCTGTTCTCTGAAATCTGTCGCGATGCTACTCGAAACCGTATGTGTTCGACGAAACTAAGTGGCCGACGTTGTGAGAGAGGAAACTCCAGATGCGAAATTTAGTTCCATTTTAAACTAATTGTTCTATCTGAAATTAAGTGTTCGATACTGTGCCAGCGGAAGCGCCTGTTCTCTGAAATCTGTGGCGATGTTACTCGAAACCGTATGTGTTCGAGGAAACTAAGTGGCCGACCTTGTGAGAGAGGAAACTCCAGAAGCGAAACTTAGTTCCATTTAAAACTAAGTGTTCCATCTGAAACTAAGTGTTCGATACAGTGCCAGGAGACGCGCCTGTTCTCTGAAATCTGTCGCGATGCTACTCGAAACCGTATGTGTTCGACGAAACTAAGTGGCCGACCTTGTGAGAGAGGAAACTCCAGACGCGAAACATAGTTCCATTTTAAACTAATTGTTCTATCTGAAACTAAGTGTTCGATACTGTGCCAGGAGAAGCGCCTGTTCTCTGAAATGTGTGGCGATGCTACTCGAAACCGTATGTGTTCGACGAAACTAAGTGGCCGACCTTGTGAGAGAGGAAACTCCAGACGCGAAATATAGTTCCATTTTAAACTAATTGTTCTATCTGAAACTAGGTGTTCGATACTGTGCCAGGAGAAACCCCCGTTCTCTGAAATCTGTGGCGATGGCTCTCGAAACCGTAATTGTTCGACGAAACTAAGTGGTGGATCTTGTGAGAGAGGATACTCCAGATGCGAAACTTAGTTCTATTTTAAACTAATTGTTCTATCTGAAATTAAGAGTTCGATACTGTGCCAGGGGAAGCGCCTGTTCTCTGAAATCTGTGGCGATGCTACTCGAAACCGTATGTGTTCAAGGAACCTAAGTGGTCGACCTTGTGGGAGAGGAAACTCCAGATGCGAAACTTAGTTCCATTTTAAACTAATTGTTCTATCTGAAACTAAGTGTTCGATACTGTGCCAGGAGAAGCGCCCGTTCTCTGAAATCTGTGGCGATGCCTCTCGAAACCGTAATTGTTCGACGAAACTAAGTGGTGGATCTTGTGAGAGAGGATACTCCAGATGCGAAACTTAGTTCTATTTTAAACTAATTGTTCTATCTGAAATTAAGAGTTCGATACTGTGCCAGGTGAAGCGCCTCTTCTCTGAAATCTGTGGCGATGCCACTCGAAACCGTATGTGTTCGACGAAACTAAGTGGCCGACCTTGTGAGAGAGGAAACTCCAGATGCGAAACTTAGTACCATTTTAAACTAAATGTTCTATCTGGAACTAAGTGTTCGATAGTGTGCCACGATAAGCGCCTGTTCTCTGAAATCTGTGGCGATGCCACACGAAACCGTATGTGTTCGACGAAACTAACTAGCCGACCTTGTGAGAGAGGAATCTCCAGATCCAAAACTTATTTCCATTTTAAACTAATTGTTCTATCTGAAACTAAGTGTTCGATACTGTGCCAGGAGAAGCGCCTCATCTCTGAAATGTGTGGCGATGCCACTCGAAACCGTATGTGTTCGACGAAACTAAGTGGCCGACCTTGTGCGAGGGGAAACTTCAGATGCGAAACTTAGTTCCATTTTAAGCAAATTTCTCAATCTGAAACTAAGTGTTCGATACTGTGCCAGGAGAAGCGCTTGTTCTCTGAAATCTGTGGCGACGCCACTCGAAACCATATGTGTTCGACGAAACTAAGTGGTCGACCTTGTGGGAGAGGAAACTCCAGATGCGAACCTTAGTTCCATTTTAAACGAATTGTTCTATCTGAAACTAAGTGTTCGATAGTGTGCCAGGAGAAGCGCTTGTTCTCTGAAATCTGTGGCGACGCCACTCGAAACCATATGTGTTCGACGAAACTAAGTGGTCGACCTTGTGGGAGAGGAAACTCCAGATGCGAACCTTAGTTCCATTTTAAACTAATTGTTCTATCTGAAACTAAGTGTTCGATAGTGTGCCCGGAGAAACGCCTATTCTCTGAAATCTGTGGCGATGCCACTCGAAACCGTATGTGTTCGACGGAACTAAGTCGTCGACCTTGTGAGAGAGGAAACTCCAGATGCGAAACTTAGTTCCATTTTAAATTAATTGTTCTATCTGAAAGTATATGTTCGAGACTGTGCCAGCAGAAGCGCCTGTTCTGTAAAACGTGTGGCGATGCCACTCGAAACTGTATGTGTTCGACGAAACTGAGTTGTCGATACTGTGGCAGGAGGAACTCCGGTTCGGGGAAATCTGTGGCGATACCACGCGAAACCGTATGTGTTCGACGAAACTAAGTGGTGGACCTTGTGAGAGAGGATTCTCCAGATGCGGAATATAGTTCCATTTTAAACTAATTGTTCTGTCTGAAACTAAGTGTTCGATACTCTGCCAGGAGAAGCGCCTGTTCTCTGAAATCTGTGGCGATGCCACTCGAAACCGTATGTGTTCGACGAAACTAAGTGGCCGACCTTGTGAGAGAGGAAACTCCAGATGCGAATCTTAGTTCCATTTTAAACTAATTGTTCTATCTGAAACTAAGTGTTCGATACTCTGCCAGGAGAAGCGCCTGTTCTCTGAAATCTGTGGCGATGCCACTCGAAACCGTATGTGTTCGACGTAACTAAGTGGCCGACCTTGTGAGAGAGGAAACTCCAGATGCGAAATATAGTTCAATTTTAAACTAAATGTTCCATCTGAAACTAAGTGTTCGATACTGTGCCAGGAGAAGCGCCTGTTCTCTGAAATCTGTGGCGATGCCACTCGAAACCGTATGTGTTCGACGAAACTAAGTGGCCGACCTTGTGAGAGAGGAAACTCCAGATGCGAATTTTAGTTCCATTTTAAACTAATTGTTCTATCTGAAACTAAGTGTTCGATACTGTGCCAGGAGAAGCGCCTGCTCTCTGAAAACTGTGGCGATGCTACTCGAAACCGTATGTGTTCGCCGAAACTAAGTGGTCGACCTTGTGAGAGAGGAAACTCCAGATGCGAAACTTATTTCCATTTTAAACTAATTGTACTATCTGAAACTTAGTGTTCGATACTGTGCCAGGAGAAGCGCCTGTTCTCTGAAATCTGTGGCGATGCCCCTCGAAACCGTATGTGTTCGACGAAACTAAATAGTCGACCTTGTGAGAGCGGAAACTTCAGATGCGAAACTTAGTTCCATTTTAAATTAATTGGTCTAGCTGAAACTATGTGTTCGACACTGTGCCAGGAGAAGCGCCTGTTCTCTGAAATGTGTGGCGATGCCACTCGAAACCGTATGTGTTCGCCGAAACTAAGTGGGAGACCTTGTGAGAGAGGAAACTCCAGATGCGAAACTTATTTCCATTTTAAACTAATTGTACTATCTGAAACTTAGTGTTCGATACTGTGCCAGGAGAAGCGCCTGTTCTCTGAAATCTGTGGCGATGCCCCTCGAAACCGTATGTGTTCGACGAAACTAAATAGTCGACCTTGTGAGAGCGGAAACTTCAGATGCGAAACGTAGTTCCATTTTAAATTAATTGGTCTAGCTGAAACTATGTGTTCGACACTGTGCCAGGAGAAGCGCCCGTTCTCTGAAATCTGTGGCGATGCCTCTCGAAACCGTAATTGTTCGACGAAACTAAGTGGTGGATCTTGTGAGAGAGGATACTCCAGATGCGAAACTTAGTTCTATTTTAAACTAATTGTTCTATCTGAAATTAAGAGTTCGATACTGTGCCAGGTGAAGCGCCTCTTCTCTGAAATCTGTGGCGATGCCACTCGAAACCGTATGTGTTCGACGAAACTAAGTGGCCGACCTTGTGAGAGAGGAAACTCCAGATGCGAAACTTAGTACCATTTTAAACTAAATGTTCTATCTGGAACTAAGTGTTCGATAGTGTGCCACGATAAGCGCCTGTTCTCTGAAATCTGTGGCGATGCCACACGAAACCGTATGTGTTCGACGAAACTAACTAGCCGACCTTGTGAGAGAGGAATCTCCAGATCCAAAACTTATTTCCATTTTAAACTAATTGTTCTATCTGAAACTAAGTGTTCGATACTGTGCCAGGAGAAGCGCCTCATCTCTGAAATGTGTGGCGATGCCACTCGAAACCGTATGTGTTCGACGAAACTAAGTGGCCGACCTTGTGCGAGGGGAAACTTCAGATGCGAAACTTAGTTCCATTTTAAGCAAATTTCTCAATCTGAAACTAAGTGTTCGATACTGTGCCAGGAGAAGCGCTTGTTCTCTGAAATCTGTGGCGACGCCACTCGAAACCATATGTGTTCGACGAAACTAAGTGGTCGACCTTGTGGGAGAGGAAACTCCAGATGCGAACCTTAGTTCCATTTTAAACGAATTGTTCTATCTGAAACTAAGTGTTCGATAGTGTGCCAGGAGAAGCGCTTGTTCTCTGAAATCTGTGGCGACGCCACTCGAAACCATATGTGTTCGACGAAACTAAGTGGTCGACCTTGTGGGAGAGGAAACTCCAGATGCGAACCTTAGTTCCATTTTAAACTAATTGTTCTATCTGAAACTAAGTGTTCGATAGTGTGCCCGGAGAAACGCCTATTCTCTGAAATCTGTGGCGATGCCACTCGAAACCGTATGTGTTCGACGGAACTAAGTCGTCGACCTTGTGAGAGAGGAAACTCCAGATGCGAAACTTAGTTCCATTTTAAATTAATTGTTCTATCTGAAAGTATATGTTCGAGACTGTGCCAGCAGAAGCGCCTGTTCTGTAAAACGTGTGGCGATGCCACTCGAAACTGTATGTGTTCGACGAAACTGAGTTGTCGATACTGTGGCAGGAGGAACTCCGGTTCGGGGAAATCTGTGGCGATACCACGCGAAACCGTATGTGTTCGACGAAACTAAGTGGTGGACCTTGTGAGAGAGGATTCTCCAGATGCGGAATATAGTTCCATTTTAAACTAATTGTTCTGTCTGAAACTAAGTGTTCGATACTCTGCCAGGAGAAGCGCCTGTTCTCTGAAATCTGTGGCGATGCCACTCGAAACCGTATGTGTTCGACGAAACTAAGTGGCCGACCTTGTGAGAGAGGAAACTCCAGATGCGAATCTTAGTTCCATTTTAAACTAATTGTTCTATCTGAAACTAAGTGTTCGATACTCTGCCAGGAGAAGCGCCTGTTCTCTGAAATCTGTGGCGATGCCACTCGAAACCGTATGTGTTCGACGTAACTAAGTGGCCGACCTTGTGAGAGAGGAAACTCCAGATGCGAAATATAGTTCAATTTTAAACTAAATGTTCCATCTGAAACTAAGTGTTCGATACTGTGCCAGGAGAAGCGCCTGTTCTCTGAAATCTGTGGCGATGCCACTCGAAACCGTATGTGTTCGACGAAACTAAGTGGCCGACCTTGTGAGAGAGGAAACTCCAGATGCGAATTTTAGTTCCATTTTAAACTAATTGTTCTATCTGAAACTAAGTGTTCGATACTGTGCCAGGAGAAGCGCCTGTTCTCTGAAAACTGTGGCGATGCTACTCGAAACCGTATGTGTTCGCCGAAACTAAGTGGTCGACCTTGTGAGAGAGGAAACTCCAGATGCGAAACTTATTTCCATTTTAAACTAATTGTACTATCTGAAACTTAGTGTTCGATACTGTGCCAGGAGAAGCGCCTGTTCTCTGAAATCTGTGGCGATGCCCCTCGAAACCGTATGTGTTCGACGAAACTAAATAGTCGACCTTGTGAGAGCGGAAACTTCAGATGCGAAACTTAGTTCCATTTTAAATTAATTGGTCTAGCTGAAACTATGTGTTCGACACTGTGCCAGGAGAAGCGCCTGTTCTCTGAAATGTGTGGCGATGCCACTCGAAACCGTATGTGTTCGCCGAAACTAAGTGGGAGACCTTGTGAGAGAGGAAACTCCAGATGCGAAACTTATTTCCATTTTAAACTAATTGTACTATCTGAAACTTAGTGTTCGATACTGTGCCAGGAGAAGCGCCTGTTCTCTGAAATCTGTGGCGATGCCCCTCGAAACCGTATGTGTTCGACGAAACTAAATAGTCGACCTTGTGAGAGCGGAAACTTCAGATGCGAAACGTAGTTCCATTTTAAATTAATTGGTCTAGCTGAAACTATGTGTTCGACACTGTGCCAGGAGAAGCGCCTGTTCTCTGAAATGTGTGGCGATGCCACTCGAAACCGTATGTGTTCGACGAAACTAAGTTGTCGACCTTGTGAGAGAGGATTCACCAGATGCGGACCATAGTTCCATTTTAAACTAATTGTTCTATCTGAAACTAAATGTTCGATACTGTGCCAGGAGAAACGCCCGTTCTCTGAAATCTGAGGCGATGCCACTCGAAACCGTATGTATTCGACGAAACTAAATAGTCGACCTTGTGAGAGCGGAAACTTCAGATGCGAAACTTAGTAGCGTTTTAAACTAATTATTCTATCTGAAACTAAGTGTCCGATACTCTGCCAGGAGAAACGCCCGTTCTCTGAAATCTGAGGCGATGCCACTCGAAACCGTATGTATTCGACGAAACTAAGTGGTCGACCTTGTGAGAGAGGAATCTCCAGATGCGAAACATATTTCCATTTTAAAATAATTGTTCTATCTGAAACTAAGTGTTCGATACAGTACCAGGAGAAGCGCGTGTTCTCTGAAATCTGTGGCGATGCCACTCGAAACCGTATGTGTTCGACGAAACTAAGTAGTCGACCTTGT
Source organism: Nysson spinosus (assembly GCA_910591585.2). Lineage (NCBI taxonomy): Eukaryota > Metazoa > Arthropoda > Insecta > Hymenoptera > Crabronidae > Nysson > Nysson spinosus. Next base: position 4,150,957 of record CAJUYC020000006.1, read on the forward strand.
GAGAGAGGAATCTCCAGATGCGAAACTTAGTACCATTCTAAATAAATTGTTCTATCTGAAACTAAGTGTTCAATACTTTGCCAGGAGAAGCGCCCGTTCTCTGAATTCTGAGGCGATGCCACTCGAAACCGTATGTGTTCGACGAAACTAAGTGGTCGACCTTGTGAGGGAGGAACTCCAGATACGAAACTTAGTTCCATTTTAAACTAATTGTTCTATCTGAAACTAAGTGTTCGATACTGTGCCAGGAGAAGTGCCCGTTCTCCGAAATCTGTGGCGATGCCACTCATAACCGTATGTGTTCGACGAAACTAAGTGGTAGACCTTGTGAGAGAGGATTCACCAGATGCGGAACATAGTTCCATTTTAAACTAATTGTTCTATCTGAACGTATGTGTTCGATACTGTGCCAGGAGAAGCGCCTGTTCTCTGAAATCTGTGGCGATGCTACTCGAAACCGTATGTGTTCGACGAAACTAAGTGGTCGACATTGTGAGGGAGGAACTCCAGATACGAAACTTAGTTCCATTTTAAACTAATTGTTCTATCCGAAACTAAGTGTTCGATACTGTGCCAGGAGAAGTGCCCGTTCTCCGAAATCTGTGGCGATGCCACTCATAACCGTATGTGTTCGACGAAACTAAGTGGTAGACTTGTGAGAGAGGATTCACCAGATGCGGAACATAGTTCCATTTTAAACTAATTGTTCTATCTGAAACTATGTGTTCAATACTGTGCCAGTAGAAGCGCCTTTTCTCTGAAATCTGTGGCGATGCCAGTCGAAACCGTATGTGTCGACGAAGCTAAGTGGTCGCCTTGTGCGAGAGGAAACTCCAGATGCGAAACTTAGTTCCATTTTAAACTAATTGTTCTATCTGAAACCATGTGTTCGACACTGTGCCAGGAGAAGAGCCTGTTCTCTGAAATCTGTGGCGATGCTACTCGAAACCGTATGTGTTCGACGAAACTAAGTGGTCGACCTTGTGAGAGAGGAAACTCCAGATGCGAAGCTTATTTCCATTTTAAACTAATTGTCCTATCTGATACTAAGTGTTTGATACTGTGCCACGAGAAGCGGCTGTTCTCTGAAATCTGTGGCGATGCTACTCGAAACCGTATGTGTTCGACGAAACTAAGTGGCCGACCTTGTGAGAGAGGAAACTACAGATGCGAAACTTAGTTCCATTTTAAATTAATTGTTCTATCTGAAACTAAGTGTTCGATACTGTGTCAGTAGAAGCGCCTTTTCTCTGAAATCTGTGGCGATGCCAGTCGAAACCGTATGTGTCGACGAAGCTAAGTGGTCGCCTTGTGCGAGAGGAAACTCCAGATGCGAAACTTAGTTCCATTTTAAACTAATTGTTCTATCTGAAACCATGTGTTCGACACTGTGCCAGGAGAAGAGCCTGTTCTCTGAAATCTGTGGCGATGCTACTCGAAACCGTATGTGTTCGACGAAACTAAGTGGTCGACCTTGTGAGAGAGGAAACTCCAGATGCGAAGCTTATTTCCATTTTAAACTAATTGTTCTACCCTAAACTAAGTATTCCATACTGTGCCAGGAGAAGCGCCTGTTCTCTGATATCTGTGGCGATGCCACTCGAAACCGTATGTGTTCGACGAAATTAAGTGGTCGCCTTGTGAGGGAAGAAACTCCAAATGCGAAACTTAGTACCATTCTAAATAAATTATTCTATCTGAAACTAAGTGTCCGATACTCTGCCAGGAGAAGCGCCCGTTCTCTGAAATCTGAGGCGATGCCACTCGAAACCGTATGTGTTCGACGAAACTAAGTGGTCGACCTTGTGAGAGAGGAATCTCCAGATGCGAAACATATTTCCATTTTAAACTAATTGTTCTATCTGAAACTAAGTGTTCGATACTGTGCTAGGAGAAGCGCCTGCTCTCTGAAAACTGTGGCGATGCTACTCGAAACCGTATGTGTTCGACGAAACTAAGTTGTCGACCTTGTGAGAGAGGATTCACCAGATGCGGACCATAGTTCCATTTTAAACTAATTGTTCTATCTGAAACTAAATGTTCGATACTGTGCCAGGAGAAGCGACTGTTCTCTGAAATCTGTGGCGATGCCACTCGAAACCGTATGTGTTCGACGAAACTAAGTGGTCGACCTTGTGAGAGAGGAAACTCCTGATGCGAAACTTAGTAGCGTTTTAAACTAATTATTCTATCTGAAACTAAGTGTCCGATACTCTGCCAGGAGAAACGCCCGTTCTCTGAAATCTGAGGCGATGCCACTCGAAACCGTATGTTTTCGACGAAACTAAGTGGTCGACCTTGTGAGAGAGGAATCTCCAGATGCGAAACATATTTCCATTTTAAAATAATTGTTCTATCTGAAACTAAGTGTTCGATACAGTACCAGGAGAAGCGCGTGTTCTCTGAAATCTGTGGCGATGCCACTCGAAACCGTATGTGTTCGACGAAACTAAGTAGTCGACCTTGTGAGAGAGGAATCTCCAGATGCGAAACTTAGTACCATTCTAAATAAATTGTTCTATCTGAAACTAAGTGTTCAATACTTTGCCAGGAGAAGCGCCCGTTCTCTGAAATCTGAGGCGATGCCACTCGAAACCGTATGTGTTCGACGAAACTAAGTGGTCGACCTTGTGAGAGAGGATTCACCAGATGCGGAACATAGTTCCATTTTAAACTAATTGTTCTATCTGAACGTATGTGTTCGATACTGTGCCAGGAGAAGCGCCTGTTCTCTGAAATCTGTGGCGATGCTACTCGAAACCGTATGTGTTCGACGAAACTAAGTGGTCGACCTTGTGAGGGAGGAACTCCAGATACGAAACTTAGTTCCATTTTAAACTAATTGTTCTATCTGAAACTAAGTGTTCGATACTGTGCCAGGAGAAGTGCCCGTTCTCCGAAATCTGTGGCGATGCCACTCATAACCGTATGTGTTCGACGAAACTAAGTGGTAGACCTTGTGAGAGAGGATTCACCAGATGCGGAACATAGTTCCATTTTAAACTAATTGTTCTATCTGAACGTATGTGTTCGATACTGTGCCAGGAGAAGCGCCTGTTCTCTGAAATCTGTGCGATGCTACTCGAAACCGTATGTGTTCGACGAAACTAAGTGGTCGACCTTGTGAGGGAGGAACTCCAGATACGAAAATTAGTTCCATTTTAAACTAATCGTTCTATCTGAAACTAAGTGTTCGATACTGTTCCAGGAGTAGCGCCTGTTCTCTGAAGTCTGTCGCGATGTCACTCGAAACCGTATGTGTTCGACAAAACTAAGTGGCCGACCTTCTGAGAGAGGAAACTCCAGATGCGAAATTTAGTTCCATTTTAAACTAATTGTTCTAACTGAAACTAAGTGTTCGATACTGTGCCAGGAGAAGCGCCTGTTCTCTGAAATCTGTGGCGATGCCACTCGAAACCGTATGTGTTCGACCAAACTAAGTGGTCGACCTTGTGAGAGAGGAAACTCCAAATGCGAAACATAGTTCAATTTTAAACTAAATGTTCCATCTGAAACTAAGTGTTCGATACTGTGCCAGGCGAAGCGCCTGTTCTCTGAAATCTGTGGCGATGCCACTCGAAACCGTATGTGTTCGACGAAACTAAGTGGTCGCCTTGAGAAAGAGGAAACTCCAGATGCAAAACTTAGTTCCATTTTAAACTGATTGTTCTATCTGAAAGTGTTCGATACTGTGCCAGGAGAAGCGCCTGTTCTCTGAAACCTGTGGCGTTGCTACTCGAAGCCGAATGTGTTCGACGAAAGTAAGTGGTAGACCGCGTGAGAGAGGAAACTCCAGATGCGAAACACGTTTCCATTTTAAATTGATTGTTCTATCTGAAAGTGTTCGATACTGTGCCAGGAGAAGCGCATGTTCTCTGAAATCTGTGGCGATACCACTCGAAACCGTATGTGTTCGACGAAACTAAGTGGTCGACCTTGTGAGAGTGGAAACTTCAGATGCGAAAATTAGTTCCATTTTAAACTAATCGTTCTAACTGAAACTAAGTGTTCGATACTGTTCCAGGAGTAGCGCCTGTTCTCTGAAATCTGTCGCGATGCTACTCGAGACCGTATGTGTTCGACGAAACTCCAGATGCGAAATTTAGTTCAATTTTAAACTAAATGTTCCATCTGAAACTAAGTGTTCGATACTGTGCCAGGAGAAGCGCCTGTTCTCTGAAATCTGTGGCGATGACCCTCGAAACCGTATGTGTTCGACGAAACTAAGTGGCCGACCTTGTGCGAGAGGAAACTCCAAATGCGAAACATAGTTTCATTTTAAACTAATTCTACTATCTGAAACTAAGTGTACGATACTGTGCCAGGAGAAGCGCCTGTTCTCTGAAATATGTGGCGATGGCACTCGAAACCGTATGTGTTCGACAAAACTAAGTGGCCGACCTTCTGAGAGAGGAAACTCCAGATGCGAAAATTAGTTCCATTTTAAACTAATCGTTCTATCTGAAACTAAGTGTTGGATACTGTTCCAGGAGTAGCGCCTGTTCTCTGAAGTCTGTCGCGATGTTACTCGAAACCGTATGTGTTCGACAAAACTAAGTGGCCGACCTTCTGAGAGAGGAAACTCCAGATGCGAAATTTAGGTCCATTTTAAACTAATTGTTCTAACTGAAACTAAGTGTTCGATACTGTGCCAGGAGAAGCGCCTGTTCTCTGAAATCTGTGGCGATGCCACTCGAAACCGTATGTGTTCGACCAAACTAAGTGGTCGACCATGTGAGAGAGGAATCTCGAGATGCGAAAATTAGTTCCATTTTAAACTAATCGTTCTATCTGAAACTAAGTGTTCGATACTGTTCCAGGAGTAGCGCCTGTTCTCTGAAGTCTGTCGCGATGTTACTCGAAACCGTATGTGTTCGACAAAACTAAGTGGCCGACCTTCTGAGAGAGGAAACTCCAGATGCGAAATTTAGTTCCATTTTAAACTAATTGTTCTAACTGAAACTAAGTGTTCGATACTGTGCCAGGAGAAGCGCCTGTTCTCTGAAATCTGTGGCGATGCCACTCGAAACCGTATGTGTTCGACCAAACTAAGTGGTCGACCTTGTGAGAGAGGAAACTCCAAATGCGAAACATAGTTCAATTTTAAACTAAATGTTCCATCTGAAACTAAGTGTTCGATACTGTGCCAGGCGAAGCGCCTGTTCTCTGAAATCTGTAGCGATGCCACTCGAAACCGTATGTGTTCGACGAAACTAAGTGGTCGCCTTGAGAAAGAGGAAACTCCAGATGCAAAACTTAGTTCCATTTTAAACTGATTGTTCTATCTGAAAGTGTTCGATACTGTGCCAGGAGAAGCGCCTGTTCTCTGAAACCTGTGGCGTTGCTACTCGAAGCCGAATGTGTTCGACGAAAGTAAGTGGTAGACCGCGTGAGAGAGGAAACTCCAGATGCGAAACACGTTTCCATTTTAAATTGATTGTTCTATCTGAAAGTGTTCGATACTGTGCCAGGAGAAGCGCATGTTCTCTGAAATCTGTGGCGATACCACTCGAAACCGAATGTGTTCGACGAAACTAAGTGGTCGACCTTGTGAGAGTGGAAACTTCAGATGCGAAAATTAGTTCCATTTTAAACTAATCGTTCTAACTGAAACTAAGTGTTCGATACTGTTCCAGGAGTAGCGCCTGTTCTCTGAAATCTGTCGCGATGCTACTCGAAACCGTATGTGTTCGACGAAACTCCAGATGCGAAATTTAGTTCAATTTTAAACTAAATGTTCCATCTGAAACTAAGTGTTCGATACTGTGCCAGGCGAAGCGCCTGTTCTCTGAAATCTGTAGCGATGCCACTCGAAACCGTATGTGTTCGACGAAACAAAGTGGTCGCCTTGAGAAAGAGGAAACTCCAGATGCAAAACTTAGTTCCATTTTAAACTGATTGTTCTATCTGAAAGTGTTCGATACTGTGCCAGGAGAAGCGCCTGTTCTCTGAAACCTGTGGCGTTGCTACTCGAAGCCGAATGTGTTCGACGAAAGTAAGTGGTAGACCGCGTGAGAGAGGAAACTCCAGATGCGAAACACGTTTCCATTTTAAATTGATTGTTCTATCTGAAAGTGATCGATACTGTGCCAGGAGAAGCGCATGTTCTCTGAAATCTGTGGCGATACCACTCGAAACCGTATGTGTTCGACGAAACTAAGTGGTCGACCTTGTGAGAGTGGAAACTTCAGATGCGAAAATTAGTTCCATTTTAAACTAATCGTTCTAACTGAAACTAAGTGTTCGATACTGTTCCAGGAGTAGCGCCTGTTCTCTGAAATCTGTCGCGATGCTACTCGAAACCGTATTTGTTCGACGAAACTCCAGATGCGAAATTTAGTTCAATTTTAAACTAAATGTTCCATCTGAAACTAAGTGTTCGATACTGTGCCAGGAGAAGCGCCTGTTCTCTGAAATCTGTGGCGATGACCCTCGAAACCGTATGTGTTCGACGAAACTAAGTGGCCGACCTTGTGAGAGAGGAAACTCCAAATGCGAAACATAGTTTCATTTTAAACTAATTCTACTATCTGAAACTAAGTGTACGATACTGTGCCAGGAGAAGCGCCTGTTCTCTGAAATATGTGGCGATGGCACTCGAAACCGTATGTGTTCGACAAAACTAAGTGGCCGACCTTCTGAGAGAGGAAACTCCAGATGCGAAAATTAGTTCCATTTTAAACTAATCGTTCTATCTGAAACTAAGTGTTGGATACTGTTCCAGGAGTAGCGCCTGTTCTCTGAAGTCTGTCGCGATGTTACTCGAAACCGTATGTGTTCGACAAAACTAAGTGGCCGACCTTCTGAGAGAGGAAACTCCAGATGCGAAATTTAGGTCCATTTTAAACTAATTGTTCTAACTGAAACTAAGTGTTCGATACTGTGCCAGGAGAAGCGCCTGTTCTCTGAAATCTGTGGCGATGCCACTCGAAACCGTATGTGTTCGACCAAACTAAGTGGTCGACCATGTGAGAGAGGAATCTCGAGATGCGAAAATTAGTTCCATTTTAAACTAATCGTTCTATCTGAAACTAAGTGTTCGATACTGTTCCAGGAGTAGCGCCTGTTCTCTGAAGTCTGTCGCGATGTTACTCGAAACCGTATGTGTTCGACAAAACTAAGTGGCCGACCTTCTGAGAGAGGAAACTCCAGATGCGAAATTTAGTTCCATTTTAAACTAATTGTTCTAACTGAAACTAAGTGTTCGATACTGTGCCAGGAGAAGCGCCTGTTCTCTGAAATCTGTGGCGATGCCACTCGAAACCGTATGTGTTCGACCAAACTAAGTGGTCGACCTTGTGAGAGAGGAAACTCCAAATGCGAAACATAGTTCAATTTTAAACTAAATGTTCCATCTGAAACTAAGTGTTCGATACTGTGCCAGGCGAAGCGCCTGTTCTCTGAAATCTGTAGTGATGCCACTCGAAACCGTATGTGTTCGACGAAACTAAGTGGTCGCCTTGAGAAAGAGGAAACTCCAGATGCAAAACTTAGTTCCATTTTAAACTGATTGTTCTATCTGAAAGTGTTCGATACTGTGCCAGGAGAAGCGCCTGTTCTCTGAAACCTGTGGCGTTGCTACTCGAAGCCGAATGTGTTCGACGAAAGTAAGTGGTAGACCGCGTGAGAGAGGAAACTCCAGATGCGAAACACGTTTCCATTTTAAATTAATTGTTCTATCTGAAAGTGTTCGATACTGTGCCAGGGGAAGCGCCTGTTCTCTGAAATATGTGGCGATGGCACTCGAAACCGTATGTGTTCGACGAAACTAAGTGGTCGACCATGTGAGAGAGGAATCTCGAGATGCGAAAATTAGTTCCATTTTAAACTAATCGTTCTATCTGAATCTAAGTGTTCGATACTGTTTCAGGAGTAGCGCCTGTTCTCTGAAGTCTGTCGCGATGTTACTCGAAACCGTATGTGTTCGACAAAACTAAGTGGCCGACCTTCTGAGAGAGGAAACTCCAGATGCGAAATTTAGTTCCATTTTAAACTAATTGTTCTAACTGAAACTAAGTGTTCGATACTGTGCCAGGAGAAGCGCCTGTTCTCTGAAATCTGTGGCGATGCCACTCGAAACCGTATGTGTTCGACCAAACTAAGTGGTCGACCTTGTGAGAGAGGAAACTCCAAATGCGAAACATAGTTCAATTTTAAACTAAATGTTCCATCTGAAACTAAGTGTTCGATACTGTGCCAGGCGAAGCGCCTGTTCTCTGAAATCTGTAGCGATGCCACTCGAAACCGTATGTGTTCGACGAAACTAAGTGGTCGCCTTGAGAAAGAGGAAACTCCAGATGCAAAACTTAGTTCCATTTTAAATTGATTGTTCTATCTGAAAGTGTTCGATACTGTGCCAGGAGAAGCGCATGTTCTCTGAAATCTGTGGCGATACCACTCGAAACCGTATGTGTTCGACGAAACTAAGTGGTCGACCTTGTGAGAGTGGAAACTTCGGATGCGAAAATTAGTTCCATTTTAAACTAATCGTTCTAACTGAAACTAAGTGTTCGATACTGTTCCAGGAGTAGCGCCTGTTCTCTGAAATCTGTCGCGATGCTACTCGAAACCGTATGTGTTCGACGAAACTCCAGATGCGAAATTTAGTTCATTTTTAAACTAAATGTTCCATCGGAAACTAAGTGTTCGATACTGTGCCAGGAGAAGCGCCTGTTCTCTGAAATCTGTGGCGATGACCCTCGAAACCGTATGTGTTCGACGAAACTAAGTGGCCGACCTTGTGAGAGAGGAAACTCCAAATGCGAAACTTGGTTTCATTTTAAACTAATTGTACTATCTGAAACTAAGTGTACGATACTGTGCCAGGGGAAGCGCCTGTTCTCTGAAATATGTGGCGATGGCACTCGAAACCGTATGTGTTCGACGAAACTAAGTGGCCGACCTTGTGAGAGAGGAAACTCCAAATGCGAAACTTAGTTTCCTTTTAAACTAATTGTACTATCTGAAACTAAGTGTACGATACTGTGCCAGGAGAAGCGCCTGTTCTCTGAAATCTGTGGCGATGCCACTCGAAACCGTAAGTTTTCGACGATACTAAGTGGTCGAACTTGTGAGTGAGGAAATTCCAGATGAGAAACTTAGTTCCATTTTAAACTAATTGTTCTATCTGATACTAAGTGTTCGATACTGTGCCAGGAGAAGCGCCTGTTCTCTGAAATCTGTGGCGATGCCACTCGAAACCGTATGTGTTCGAGGAAGCTAAGTGGTCGAACTTGTGGGAGAGGAAACTCCAGATGCGAAATTTACTTCCATTTTAAACTAATTTTTCTATCTGAAAATAAGTGGTCGATACTGTGCCAGGAGAAGCGCCTGTTCTCTGAAATCTGTGGCGATGCAACTCGAAAACGTATGTGTTCGACGAGACTAAGTGGCCGACCTTGTGAGAGAGGAAACTCCAAATGCGAAAATTGGTTCCATTTTAAACTAATTGTTCTATCTGAAACTAAGTGATCGATACCGTGCCACGAGAAGCGCCTGTTCTCTGAAATCGGTGGCGATGCTACTCGAAACCGTATGTGTTCGTCGAAACTAAGTGGTCGACCTTGTGAGAGAGGAAACTCCAGATGCGAAAATTATTTCCATTTTAAACTAAGTGTTCTATCTGAAACTAAGTGTTCGATACTGTGCCAGGAGAAGCGCCTGATCTCTGAAATCTGTGGCGATGCCACTCGAAACCGTAAGTGTTCGACGAAACTAAGTGGTCGAACTTGTGGGAGAGGAAACTCCAAATGCAAAACTTAGTTCCATTTTAAACTAATTGTTCTATCTGAAACTAAGTGTTCGATACTGTGCCAGGAGAAGCGCCCGTTCTCTGGAATCTGTGGCGATGCTACTCGAAAACGTATGTGTTCGAGGAAACTAAGTGGTCGACCTTGTGGGAGAGGAAACTCCAGATGCGAAATTTACTTCCATTTTAAACTAATTGTTCTATCTGAAAATAAGTGTTCGATACTGTGCCAGGAGAAGCGCCCGTTTTGTGAAACCTGTGGCGATACCACTCGAAAACGTATGTGTTCGACGAGACTAAGTGGTCGACCTTGTGAGAGAGGAAACTCCAAATGCGAAGCTTTGTTCCATTTTAAACTTATTTTTCTATCTGAAAATAAGTGACCGATACTGTGCCAGGAGAAGCGCCCGTTTTGTGAAACCTGTGGCGATACCACTCGAAACGGTATGTGTTCGACGAAACTGAGTGGTCGACCTTGTGAAAGAGGAAACTCCAAATGCGAAACTTACTTCCATTTTAAACCAAATGTTCCCTCTGAAACTAAGTGTTCGGTACTGTGCCAGGAGAAGCGCCTGTTCTCTGAAATCTGTGGCGATGCTACTCGAAACCGCATGTGTTCGACGAAACTAAGTGGTCGACCTTGTGAAAGAGGAAACTCCAGATGCGAAAATTATTTCCATTTTAAACTAAGTGTTCTATCTGAAACTAAGTGTTCGATACTGTGCCAGGAGAAGCGCCTGTTCTCTGAAATCTGTGGCGATGCTACTCGAAAACGTATGTGTTCGAGGAAACTAAGTGGCCGACCTTGTGAGAGAGGAAACTCCAAATGCGAAGTTTTGTTCCATTTTAAACTTATTTTTCTATCTGAAACTAAGTGACCGATACTGTGCCAGGAGAAGCGCCCGTTTTGTGAAACCTGTGGCGATACCACTCGAAACGGTATGTGTTCGACGAAACTGAGTGGTCGACCTTGTGAGAGAGGAAACTCCAAATGCGAAACTTACTTCCATTTTAAACCAAATGTTCCCTCTGAAACTAAGTGTTCGGTACTGTGCCAGGAGAAGCGCCTGTTCTCTGAAATCTGTGGCGATGCTACTCGAAACCGCATGTGTTCGACGAAACTAAGTGGTCGACCTTGTGAGAGAGGAAACTCCAGATGCGAAAATTATTTCCATTTTAAACTAAGTGTTCTATCTGAAACTAAGTGTTCGATACTGTGCCAGGAGAAGCGCCTGTTCTCTGAAATCTGTGGCGATGCTACTCGAAAACGTATGTGTTCGAGGAAACTAAGTGGCCGACCTTGTGAGAGAGGAAACTCCAAATGCGAAGCTTTGTTCCATTTTAAACTTATTTTTCTATCTGAAACTAAGTGACCGATACTGTGCCAGGAGAAGCGCCCGTTTTGTGAAACCGGGTGGCGATACCACTCGAAACGGTATGTGTTCGACGAAACTGAGTGGTCGACCTTGTGAGAGAGGAAACTCCAAATGCGAAACTTACTTCCATTTTAAACCAAATGTTCCCTCTGAAACTTAGTGTTCGGTACTGTGCCAGGAGAAGCGCCTGTTCTCTGAAATCTGTGGCGATGCTACTCGAAACCTTATGTGTTCGACGAAACTAAGTGGTCGACCTTCGGAGAGAGGAAACTCCGGATGCGAAACTTAGTTCCATATTAAACTAATTGTTCTATCTGAAACTAAGTGTTCGGTACTGTGCCAGGAGAAGCGCCTGTTCTCTGAAATCTGTGGCGATGCTACTCGAAACCGTATGTGTTCGACGAAACTAAGTGGTCGACCTTGTGAGGGAGGAAACTCCAAATGCGAGACATATTTCATTTTAAACTAAATATTCTATCTGAAACTAAGTATTCGATACTCTGCCAGTAGAAGCGCCTATTCTCTGAAACCTGTGGCGTTGCTATTCGAAGCCGAATGTGTTCGACGAAAGTAAGTGGTAGACCGTGTGAGAGAGGGAACTCCAAATGCGAAACATATTTCCATTTTAAACTAAATGTTCTATCTGAAAGTAAGTAGACGATACTCTGCCAGTAGAAGCGCCTGTTCTCCGAAACCTGTGGCGTTGCTACTCGAAGCCGAATGTGTTCGACGAAACTAAGTGGCCGACCTTGTGAGAGAGGAAATTCCAAATGCGAAATATATTTCTATTTTAAACTAAATGTTCTATCTGAAACTAAGTATACGATACTCTGCCAGTAGAAGCGCCTGTTCTCTGAAACCTGTGGCGTTGTTACTCGAAGCCGAATGTGTTCGACGAAACTAAGTGGTCGAACTTGTGGGAGAGGAAACTCCAAATGCAAAACTTAGTTCCATTTTAAACTAATTGTCCTATCTGAAACTAAGTGTTCGATACTGTGCCAGGAGAAGCGCCTGTTCTCTGAAATCTGTGGCGATGCTACACGAAAACGTATGTGTTCAACGAAACTAAGTGGTGGTTCTTGTGAGAGAGGAAACTCCAGAAGCGAAACTTAGTTCCATTTAAAACTAATTGTTCTATCTGAAACTAAGTTTTCGATACTGTGACAGGAGAAGCGCCTGTTCTCTGAAATCTGTGGCGATGCTCCTCGAAACCGTATGTGTTCGACGAAACTAAGTGGCCGACCTTGTGAGAGAGGAATCTCCAGATGCGAAACTTTGTTCCATTTTAAACTAATTGTTCTATCTGAAAGTGTTCGATACTGTGCCAGGAGAAGCGCCTGTTCTCTGAAATCTGCGGCGATACCACTCGAAACCGTATGTGTTCGACGAAACTAAGTAGTCGATTCTGTGCCGGGAGAAGCGCCTGTTCTGCGAAATCTGTGGCGATACCACTCGAAACAGTATGTTTTCGACGAAACTAAGTGGTCGACCTTGTGAGAGAGGAAACTCCAGATGCGAAACTTAGTTCCATTTTAAACCAAATGTTCCATCTGAACCTAAGTGTTCGATACTGTGCCAGGAGAAGCGCCTGTTCTCTGAAATCTGTCGCGATGCCACTCGAAACCGTATGTGTTCGACGAAACTAAGTGGTAGCCCGTGTGAGAGAGGAAACTCCAAATGCGAAACTTACTTCCATTTTAAACCAAATGTTCCCTCTGAAACTAAGTGTTCGATACTGTGCCAGGAGAAGCGCCTGTTCTCTGAAATCTGTGGCGATGACACTCGAAACCGTATGTGTTCGACGAAACTAAGTGGTCGACCTTCTGAGAGAGGAAACTCCGGATGCGAAACTTAGTTCCATTTTAAACTAATTGATTTTTTCCTACCGAGTGGCTACCACGAATAGTCGCCGACGACGAGTTTAGAAATTATTTAAAAATCAACCGTAAGAGATAGAGCCGTCGTTTATTAAGCAAAAGTGCTTCAAATACACTCCCATAACTGAACATATCATTTAAAAGATACGTCGTCGGTGACCATATTTTCAATTCGGACATAGTCTTTGTACGGAGAGGCCACCGAGAACCGATACCGACGAAGACTTTCTGATTAATTTAAAAATCAACCGAAAGAGATAGAGCCGTGGTTTATTAATCAAAAGTGCTTCAAATTCGCTCCTATAACTGAACATAACATTTAAAAGATACGTCGTCGGTGAAAATATTTCAATTCGGACTCAGTCTCTGTACAGAGAGGCTACCAAGAAGCGTATCGAGTAGTAAATGTTATGTTCAGTTATGGGAGAGTATTTGAAGCACTTTTGCTTAATAGACCACGGCTCTATCACTTACGGTTGATTTTTAAATTAATCAGAAAGTCTTCGTCGGTAGCGCTTCTCGGTAGCCTCTCTGTACAGAGAATAAGTCCGAACTGAAATTATTTTCACCGACGAGGTACTTTTAAATGTTAGATTGAGTTATAGGAGCGTATTTGAAGCACTTTTGCTTAATAAACCACGGCTCTATCTCTTACGGTTGATTTTTAAATTAATCAGAAAGTCTTCGTCGGTAGCGGTTCTCGGTAGCCTCTCCGTACAGAGACTAAGTCCGAATTGAAAATATTTTCACCGACGACGTATCTTTTAAATGTTATGTTCAGTTATAGGAGCGTATTTGAAGCACTTTTGCTTAATAGACCACGGCTCTATCTCTTACGGTTGATTTTTAAATTAATCAGAAAGTCTTCGTCGGTAGCGCTTCTCGGTAGCATCTCCGTACAGAGACTAAGTCCGAATTGAAAATATTTTCACCGACGACGTATCTTTTAAATGTTATGTTCAGTTATAGGAGCGTATTTGAAGCACTTTTGCTTAATAGACCACGGCTCTATCTCTTTCGGTTGATTTTTAAATTTATCAGAAAGTCTTCGTCGGTAGCGGTTCTCGGTAGCCTCTCCGTACAGAGACTAAGTCCGAATTGAAAATATTTTCACCGACGACGTATCTTTTAAATGTTATGTTCAGTTATGGGAGCGTATTTGAAGCACTTTTTCTTAATAAACCTCGGCTCTATCTCTTTCGGTTGGTTTTTAAATTAATCAGAAAGTCTTCGTCGTTAGCGGTTCTCTGTAGCCTCTCCGTACAGAGACTATGTCCGAATTGAAAATATGTTCTCCGGCGACGTATCTTTTAAATGTTATGTTCAGTTATGGGAGTGTATTTGACGCACTTTTGCTTAACAAACCACGGCTCTATCTCTTACGGTTGATTTTTAAATAATTTCTAAAGTCGTCGTCGGCGACTCTTCGTGGTAGCCACTCGGTAGGAAAAAATCTAAGTCCGAACTGTAATTATTTTCACCGAGGAGGTACCTTTTAAATATTAGATTGAGTTATAGGAGCGTATTTGAAGCACTTTTGCTTAATAAACAACGGCTCTATCTCTTTCGGTTGATTTTTAAATTAATCAGAAAGTCTTCGTCGGTAGCGGTTCTCGGTAGCCTCTCCGTACAGAGACTAAGTCCGAATTGAAAATATTTTCACCGACGACGTATCTTTTAAATGTTATGTTCAGTTATAGGAGCGTATTTGAAGCACTTTTGCTTAATAGACCACGGCTCTATCTCTTACGGTTGATTTTTAAATAATTTCTAAAGTCGTCGTCGGCGACTCTTCGTGGTAGCCACTCGGTAGGAAAAAATCTAAGTCCGAACTGTAATTATTTTCACCGACGAGGTACCTTTTAAATGTTAGATTGTGTTATAGGAGCGTATTTGAAGCACTTTTGCTTAATAAACAACGGCTCTATCTCTTTCGGTTGATTTGTAAATTAATCAGAAAGTCTTCGTCGGTAGCGGTTCTCGGTAGCCTCTCCGTACAGAGACTAAGTCCGAATTGAAAATATTTTCACCGACGACGTATCTTTTAAATGTTATGTTCAGTTATAGGAGCGTATTTGAAGCACTTTTGCTTAATAGACCACGGCTCTATCTCTTTCGGTTGGTTTTTAAATTAATCAGAAAGTCTTCGTCGTTAGCGGTTCTCTGTAGCCTCTCCGTACAGAGGCTATGTCCGAATTGAAAATATGTTCTCCGGCGACGTATCTTTTAAATGTTATGTTCAGTTATGGGAGTGTATTTGACGCACTTTTGCTTAACAAACCACGGCTCTATCTCTTACGGTTGATTTTTAAATAATTTCTAAAGTCGTCGTCGGCGACTCTTCGTGGTAGCCACTCGGTAGGAAAAAATCTAAGTCCGAACTGTAATTATTTTCACCGAGGAGGTACCTTTTAAATGTTAGATTGAGTTATAGGAGCGTATTTGAAGCACTTTTGCTTAATAAACAACGGCTCTATCTCTTTCGGTTGATTTTTAAATTAATCAGAAAGTCTTCGTCGGTAGCGGTTCTCGGTAGCCTCTCCGTACAGAGACTAAGTGTGAATTGAAAATATTTTCACCGACGACGTATCTTTTAAATGTTATGTTCAGTTATAGGAGCGTATTTGAAGCACTTTTGCTTAATAGACCACGGCTCTATCTCTTACGGTTGATTTTTAAATAATTTCTAAAGTCGTCGTCGGCGACTCTTCGTGGTAGCCACTCGGTAGGAAAAAATCTAAGTCCGAACTGTAATTATTTTCACCGACGAGGTACCTTTTAAATGTTAGATTGTGTTATAGGAGCGTATTTGAAGCACTTTTGCTTAATAAACAACGGCTCTATCTCTTTCGGTTGATTTGTAAGTTAATCAGAAAGTCTTCGTCGGTAGCGGTTCTCGGTAGCCTCTCCGTACAGAGACTAAGTCCGAATTGAAAATATTTTCACCGACGACGTATCTTTTAAATGTTATGTTCAGTTATAGGAGCGTATTTGAAGCACTTTTGCTTAATAGACCACGGCTCTATCTCTTACGGTTGATTTTTAAATTAATCAGAAAGTCTTCGTCGGTAGCGGTTCTCGGTAGCCCCTCCGTACAGAGACTAAGTCCGAATTGAAAATATTTTCACCGACGACGTATCTTTTAAATGTTATATTCAGTTATGGGAGTGTATTTGAAGCACTTTTGCTTAATAAACGACTGCTCTATCTCTTACGGTTGATTTTTAAATAATTTCTAAAGTCGTCGTCGGCGACTCTTCGTGGTAGCCACTCGGTAGGAAAAAATCTAAGTCCGAACTGAAATTATTTTCACAGACGAGGTACCTTTTAAATGTTAGATTGTGTTATAGGATCGTATTTGAAGCACTTTTGCTTAATAAACCACGGCTCTATCTCTTACGGTTGATTTTTAAATAATTTCTATAGTCGTGGTCGGCGACTCTTCGTGGTAGCCACTCGGTAGGAAAAAATCTAAGTCCGAACTGAAATTATTTTCACCGACGAGGTACCTTTTAAATGTTAGATTGAGTTATAGGAGCGTATTTGAAGCACTTTTGCTTAATAAACCACGGCTCTATCTCTTACGGTTGATTTTTAAATTAATCAGAAAGTCTTCGTCGGTAGCGGTTCACGGTAGCCGCTCCGTACAGATACTAAGTCCGAATTGAAAATATTTTCACCGACGACGTATCTTTTAAATGTTATGTTCAGTTATGGGAGCGTATTTGAACCACTTTTGCTTAATAAACCACGGCTCTATCTCTTTCGGTTGATTTTTAAATTAATCAGAAAGTCTTCGTCGTTAGCGGTTCTCTGTAGCCTCTCCGTACAGAGACTATGTCCGAATTGAAAATATGTTCTCCGGCGACGTATCTTTTAAATGTTATGTTCAGTTATGGGAGTGTATTTGACGCACTTTTGCTTAACAAACCACGGCTCTATCTCTTACGGTTGAGTTTTAAATAATTTCTAAAGTCGTCGTCGGCGACTCTTCGTGGTAGCCACTCGGTAGGAAAAAATCTAAGTCCGAACTGTAATTATTTTCACCGAGGAGGTACCTTTTAAATGTTAGATTGAGTTATAGGAGCGTATTTGAAGCACTTTTGCTTAATGAACAACGGCTCTATCTCTTTCGGTTGATTCTTAAATTAATCAGAAAGTCTTCGTCGGTAGCGGTTCCCGGTAGCCTCTCCGTACAGAGACTAAGTCCGAATTGAAAATATTTTCACCGACGACGTATCTTTTAAATGTTATGTTCAGTTATAGGAGCGTATTTGAAGCACTTTTGCTTAATAGACCACGGCTGTATCTCTTTCGGTTGATTTTTAAATAATTTCTAAAGTCGTCGTCGGCGAATCTTCGTGGTAGCCACTCGGTAGGAAAAAATCTAAGTCCGAACTGTAATTATTTTCACCGACGAGGTACCTTTTAAATGTTAGATTGAGTTATAGGAGCGTATTTGAAGTACTTTTGCTTAATAAACCACGGCTCTATCTCTTTCGGTTGATTTTTAAATTAATCAGAAAGTCTTCGTCGGTAGCGGTTCTCGGTAGCCTCTCCGTACAGAGACTAAGTCCGAATTGAAAATATTTTCACCGACGACGTATCTTTTAAATGTTATGTTCAGTTATAGGAGCGTATTTGAAGCACTTTTGCTTAATAGACCACGGCTCTATCTCTTACTGTTGATTTTTAAATTAATCAGAAAGTCTTCGTCGGTAGCGCTTCTCGGTAGCCTCTCCGTACAGAGACTAAGTCCGAATTGAAAATATTTTCACCGACGACGTATCTTTTAAATGTTATGTTCAGTTATAGGAGCGTATTTGAAGCACTTTTGCTTAATAGACCACGGCTCTATCTCTTTCGGTTGATTTTTAAATTAATCAGAAAATCTTCGTCGGTAGCGGTTCTCGGTAGCCTCTCCGTACAGAGACTAAGTCCGAATCGAAAATATTTTCACCGACGACGTATCTTTTAAATGTTATGTTCAGTTATAGGAGCATATTTGAAGCACTTTTGCTTAATAGACCACGGCTCTATCTCTTACGGTTGATTTTTAAATAATTTCTAAAGTCGTCGTCGGCGAATCTTCGTGGTAGCCACTCGGTAGGAAAAAATCTAAGTCCGAACTGTAATTATTTTCACCGACGAGGTACCTTTTAAATGTTAGATTGAGTTATAGGAGCGTATTTGAAGCACTTTTGCTTAATAAACCACGGCTCTATCTCTTTCGGTTGATTTTTAAATTAATCAGAAAGTCTTCGTCGGTAGCGGTTCTCGGTAGCCTCTCCGTACAGAGACTAAGTCCGAATTGAAAATATTTTCACCGACGACGTATCTTTTAAATGTTATGTTCAGTTATAGGAGCGTATTTGAAGCACTTTTGCTTAATAGACCACGGCTCTATCTCTTACGGTTGATTTTTAAATAATTTCTAAAGTCGTCGTCGGCGACTCTTCGTGGTAGCCACTCGGTAGGAAAAAATCTAAGTCCGAACTGTAATTATTTTCACCGACGAGGTACCTTTTAAATGTTAGATTGAGTTATAGGAGCGTATTTGAAGCACTTTTGCTTAATAAACAACGGCTCTATCTCTTTCGGTTGATTTTTAAATAATTTCTAAAGTCGTCGTCGGCGACTCTTCGTGGTAGCCACTCGGTAGGAAAAAATCTAAGTCCGAACTGAAATTATTTTGAAGGACGAGGTACCTTTTAAATGTTAGATTGAGTTATAGGAGCGTATTTGAAGCACTTTTGCTTAATAGACCACGGCTCTATCTCTTGCGGTTGATTTTTAAATAATTTCTAAAGTCGTCGTCGGCGACTCTTCGTGGTAGCCACTCGGTAGGAAAAAATCTAAGTCCGAACTGTAATTATTTTCACCGACGGGGTACCTTTTAAATGTTAGATTGAGTTATAGGAGCGTATTTGAAGCACTTTTGCTTAATAAACAACGGCTCTATCTCTTTCGGTTGATTTTTAAATTAATCAGAAAGTCTTCGTCGGTAGCGGTTCTCGGTAGCCTCTCCGTACAGAGACTAAGTCCGAATTGAAAATATTTTCACCGACGACGTATCTTTTAAATGTTATGTTCAGTTATAGGAGCGTATTTGAAGCACTTTTGCTTAATAGACCACGGCTCTATCTCTTACGGTTGATTTTTAAATTAATCAGAAAGTCTTCGTCGGTAGCGGTTCACGGTAGCCGCTCCGTACAGATACTAAGTCCGAATTGAAAATATTTTCACCGACGACGTATCTTTTAAATGTTATGTTCAGTTATGGGAGCGTATTTGAACCACTTTTGCTTAATAAACCACGGCTCTATCTCTTTCGGTTGATTTTTAAATTAATCAGAAAGTCTTCGTCGTTAGCGGTTCTCTGTAGCCTCTCCGTACAGAGACTATGTCCGAATTGAAAATATGTTCTCCGGCGACGTATCTTTTAAATGTTATGTTCAGTTATGGGAGTGTATTTGACGCACTTTTGCTTAACAAACCACGGCTCTATCTCTTACGGTTGAGTTTTAAATAATTTCTAAAGTCGTCGTCGGCGACTCTTCGTGGTAGCCACTCGGTAGGAAAAAATCTAAGTCCGAACTGTAATTATTTTCACCGAGGAGGTACCTTTTAAATGTTAGATTGAGTTATAGGAGCGTATTTGAAGCACTTTTGCTTAATGAACAACGGCTCTATCTCTTTCGGTTGATTTTTAAATTAATCAGAAAGTCTTCGTCGGTAGCGGTTCCCGGTAGCCTCTCCGTACAGAGACTAAGTCCGAATTGAAAATATTTTCACCGACGACGTATCTTTTAAATGTTATGTTCAGTTATAGGAGCGTATTTGAAGCACTTTTGCTTAATAGACCACGGCTGTATCTCTTACGGTTGATTTTTAAATAATTTCTAAAGTCGTCGTCGGCGAATCTTCGTGGTAGCCACTCGATAGGAAAAAATCTAAGTCCGAACTGTAATTATTTTCACCGACGAGGTACCTTTTAAATGTTAGATTGAGTTATAGGAGCGTATTTGAAGCACTTTTGCTTAATAAACCACGGCTCTATCTCTTTCGGTTGATTTTTAAATTAATCAGAAAGTCTTCGTCGGTAGCGGTTCTCGGTAGCCTCTCCGTACAGAGACTAAGTCCGAATTGAAAATATTTTCACCGACGACGTATCTTTTAAATGTTATGTTCAGTTATAGGAGCGTATTTGAAGCACTTTTGCTTAATAGACCACGGCTCTATCTCTTACTGTTGATTTTTAAATTAATCAGAAAGTCTTCGTCGGTAGCGCTTCTCGGTAGCCTCTCCGTACAGAGACTAAGTCCGAATTGAAAATATTTTCACCGACGACGTATCTTTTAAATGTTATGTTCAGTTATAGGAGCGTATTTGAAGCACTTTTGCTTAATAGACCACGGCTCTATCTCTTACTGTTGATTTTTAAATTAATCAGAAAGTCTTCGTCGGTAGCGCTTCTCGGTAGCCTCTCCGTACAGAGACTAAGTCCGAATTGAAAATATTTTCACCGACGACGTATCTTTTAAATGTTATGTTCAGTTATAGGAGCGTATTTGAAGCACTTTTGCTTAATAGACCACGGCTCTATCTCTTTCGGTTGATTTTTAAATTAATCAGAAAATCTTCGTGGGTAGCGGTTCTCGGTAGCCTCTCCGTACAGAGACTAAGTCCGACTCGAAAATATTTTCACCGACGACGTATCTTTTAAATGTTATGTTCAGTTATAGGAGCATATTTGAAGAACTTTTGCTTAATAGACCACGGCTCTATCTCTTACGGTTGATTTTTAAATAATTTCTAAAGTCGTCGTCGGCGAATCTTCGTGGTAGCCACTCGGTAGGAAAAAATCTAAGTCCGAACTGTAATTATTTTCACCGACGAGGTACCTTTTAAATGTTAGATTGAGTTATAGGAGCGTATTTGAAGCACTTTTGCTTAATAAACAACGGCTCTATCTCTTTCGGTTGATTTTTAAATTAATCAGAAAGTCTTCGTCGGTAGCGGTTCTCGGTAGCCTCTCCGTACAGAGACTAAGTCCGAATTGAAAATATTTTCACCGACGACGTATCTTTTAAATGTTATGTTCAGTTATAGGAGCGTATTTGAAGCACTTTTGCTTAATAGACCACGGCTCTATCTCTTACGGTTGATTTTTAAATAATTTCTAAAGTCGTCGTCGGCGACTCTTCGTGGTAGCCACTCGGTAGGAAAAAATCTAAGTCCGAACTGTAATTATTTTCACCGACGAGGTACCTTTTAAATGTTAGATTGAGTTATAGGAGCGTATTTGAAGCACTTTTGCTTAATAAACAACGGCTCTATCTCTTTCGGTTGATTTTTAAATAATTTCTAAAGTCGTCGTCGGCGACTCTTCGTGGTAGCCACTCGGTAGGAAAAAATCTAAGTCCGAACTGAAATTATTTTGAAGGACGAGGTACCTTTTAAATGTTAGATTGAGTTATAGGAGCGTATTTGAAGCACTTTTGCTTAATAGACCACGGCTCTATCTCTTGCGGTTGATTTTTAAATAATTTCTAAAGTCGTCGTCGGCGACTCTTCGTGGTAGCCACTCGGTAGGAAAAAATCTAAGTCCGAACTGAAATTATTTTGAAGGACGAGGTACCTTTTAAATGTTAGATTGAGTTATAGGAGCGTATTTGAAGCACTTTTGCTTAATAAACAACGGCTCTATCTCTTTCGGTTGATTTTTAAATTAATCAGAAAGTCTTCGTCGGTAGCGGTTCTCGGTAGCCTCTCCGTACAGAGACTAAGTCCGAATTGAAAATATTTTCACCGACGACGTATCTTTTAAATGTTATGTTCAGTTATAGGAGCGTATTTGAAGCACTTTTGCTTAATAGACCACGGCTCTATCTCTTACGGTTGATTTTTAAATTAATCAGAAAGTCTTCGTCGGTAGCGGTTCACGGTAGCCGCTCCGTACAGATACTAAGTCCGAATTGAAAATATTTTCACCGACGACGTATCTTTTAAATGTTATGTTCAGTTATGGGAGCGTATTTGAACCACTTTTGCTTAATAAACCACGGCTCTATCTCTTTCGGTTGATTTTTAAATTAATCAGAAAGTCTTCGTCGTTAGCGGTTCTCTGTAGCCTCTCCGTACAGAGACTATGTCCGAATTGAAAATATGTTCTCCGGCGACGTATCTTTTAAATGTTATGTTCAGTTATGGGAGTGTATTTGACGCACTTTTGCTTAACAAACCACGGCTCTATCTCTTACGGTTGAGTTTTAAATAATTTCTAAAGTCGTCGTCGGCGACTCTTCGTGGTAGCCACTCGGTAGGAAAAAATCTAAGTCCGAACTGTAATTATTTTCACCGAGGAGGTACCTTTTAAATGTTAGATTGAGTTATAGGAGCGTATTTGAAGCACTTTTGCTTAATGAACAACGGCTCTATCTCTTTCGGTTGATTTTTAAATTAATCAGAAAGTCTTCGTCGGTAGCGGTTCCCGGTAGCCTCTCCGTACAGAGACTAAGTCCGAATTGAAAATATTTTCACCGACGACGTATCTTTTAAATGTTATGTTCAGTTATAGGAGCGTATTTGAAGCACTTTTGCTTAATAGACCACGGCTGTATCTCTTACGGTTGATTTTTAAATAATTTCTAAAGTCGTCGTCGGCGAATCTTCGTGGTAGCCACTCGGTAGGAAAAAATCTAAGTCCGAACTGTAATTATTTTCACCGACGAGGTACCTTTTAAATGTTAGATTGAGTTATAGGAGCGTATTTGAAGCACTTTTGCTTAATAAACCACGGCTCTATCTCTTTCGGTTGATTTTTAAATTAATCAGAAAGTCTTCGTCGGTAGCGGTTCTCGGTAGCCTCTCCGTACAGAGACTAAGTCCGAATTGAAAATATTTTCACCGACGACGTATCTTTTAAATGTTATGTTCAGTTATAGGAGCGTATTTGAAGCACTTTTGCTTAATAGACCACGGCTCTATCTCTTACTGTTGATTTTTAAATTAATCAGAAAGTCTTCGTCGGTAGCGCTTCTCGGTAGCCTCTCCGTACAGAGACTAAGTCCGAATTGAAAATATTTTCACCGACGACGTATCTTTTAAATGTTATGTTCAGTTATAGGAGCGTATTTGAAGCACTTTTGCTTAATAGACCACGGCTCTATCTCTTACTGTTGATTTTTAAATTAATCAGAAAGTCTTCGTCGGTAGCGCTTCTCGGTAGCCTCTCCGTACAGAGACTAAGTCCGAATTGAAAATATTTTCACCGACGACGTATCTTTTAAATGTTATGTTCAGTTATAGGAGCGTATTTGAAGCACTTTTGCTTAATAGACCACGGCTCTATCTCTTTCGGTTGATTTTTAAATTAATCAGAAAATCTTCGTGGGTAGCGGTTCTCGGTAGCCTCTCCGTACAGAGACTAAGTCCGACTCGAAAATATTTTCACCGACGACGTATCTTTTAAATGTTATGTTCAGTTATAGGAGCATATTTGAAGCACTTTTGCTTAATAGACCACGGCTCTATCTCTTACGGTTGATTTTTAAATAATTTCTAAAGTCGTCGTCGGCGAATCTTCGTGGTAGCCACTCGGTAGGAAAAAATCTAAGTCCGAACTGTAATTATTTTCACCGACGAGGTACCTTTTAAATGTTAGATTGAGTTATAGGAGCGTATTTGAAGCACTTTTGCTTAATAAACCACGGCTCTATCTCTTTCGGTTGATTTTTAAATTAATCAGAAAGTCTTCGTCGGTAGCGGTTCTCGGTAGCCTCTCCGTACAGAGACTAAGTCCGAATTGAAAATATTTTCACCGACGACGTATCTTTTAAATGTTATGTTCAGTTATAGGAGCGTATTTGAAGCACTTTTGCTTAATAGACCACGGCTCTATCTCTTACGGTTGATTTTTAAATTAATCAGAAAGTCTTCGTCGGTAGCGCTTCTCGGTAGCATCTCCGTACAGAGACTAAGTCCGAATTGAAAATATTTTCACCGACGACGTATCTTTTAAATGTTATGTTCAGTTATAGGAGCGTATTTGAAGCACTTTTGCTTAATAGACCACGGCTCTATCTCTTTCGGTTGATTTTTAAATTAATCAGAAAATCTTCGTCGGTAGCGGTTCTCGGTAGCCTCTCCGTACAGAGACTAAGTCCGAATCGAAAATATTTTCACCGACGACGTATCTTTTAAATGTTATGTTCAGTTATAGGAGCATATTTGAAGCACTTTTGCTTAATAGACCACGGCTCTATCTCTTACGGTTGATTTTTAAATAATTTCTAAAGTCGTCGTCGGCGAATCTTCGTGGTAGCCACTCGGTTGGAAAAAATCTAAGTCCGAACTGTAATTATTTTCACCGACGAGGTACCTTTTAAATGTTAGATTGAGTTATAGGAGCGTATTTGAAGCACTTTTGCTTAATAAACCACGGCTCTATCTCTTTCGGTTGATTTTTAAATTAATCAGAAAGTCTTCGTCGGTAGCGGTTCTCGGTAGCCTCTCCGTACAGAGACTAAGTCCGAATTGAAAATATTTTCACCGACGACGTATCTTTTAAATGTTATGTTCAGTTATAGGAGCGTATTTGAAGCACTTTTGCTTAATAGACCACGGCTCTATCTCTTACGGTTGATTTTTAAATTAATCAGAAAGTCTTCGTCGGTAGCGCTTCTCGGTAGCATCTCCGTACAGAGACTAAGTCCGAATTGAAAATATTTTCACCGACGACGTATCTTTTAAATGTTATGTTCAGTTATAGGAGCGTATTTGAAGCACTTTTGCTTAATAGACCACGGCTCTATCTCTTTCGGTTGATTTTTAAATTAATCAGAAAATCTTCGTCGGTAGCGGTTCTCGGTAGCCTCTCCGTACAGAGACTAAGTCCGAATCGAAAATATTTTCACCGACGACGTATCTTTTAAATGTTATGTTCAGTTATAGGAGCATATTTGAAGCACTTTTGCTTAATAGACCACGGCTCTATCTCTTACGGTTGATTTTTAAATAATTTCTAAAGTCGTCGTCGGCGAATCTTCGTGGTAGCCACTCGGTAGGAAAAAATCTAAGTCCGAACTGTAATTATTTTCACCGACGAGGTACCTTTTAAATGTTAGATTGAGTTATAGGAGCGTATTTGAAGCACTTTTGCTTAATAAACCACGGCTCTATCTCTTTCGGTTGATTTTTAAATTAATCAGAAAGTCTTCGTCGGTAGCGGTTCTCGGTAGCCTCTCCGTACAGAGACTAAGTCCGAATTGAAAATATTTTCACCGACGACGTATCTTTTAAATGTTATGTTCAGTTATAGGAGCGTATTTGAAGCACTTTTGCTTAATAGACCACGGCTCTATCTCTTTCTGTTGATTTTTAAATTAATCAGAAAGTCTTCGTCGGTAGCGCTTCTCGGTAGCCTCTCCGTACAGAGACTAAGTCCGAATCGAAAATATTTTCACCGACGACGTATCTTTTAAATGTTATGTTCAGTTATAGGAGCATATTTGAAGCACTTTTGCTTAATAGACCACGGCTCTATCTCTTACGGTTGATTTTTAAATAATTTCTAAAGTCGTCGTCGGCGAATCTTCGTGGTAGCCACTCGGTAGGAAAAAATCTAAGTCCGAACTGTAATTATTTTCACCGACGAGGTACCTTTTAAATGTTAGATTGAGTTATAGGAGCGTATTTGAAGCACTTTTGCTTAATAAACCACTGCTCTATCTCTTTCGGTTGATTTTTAAATTAATCAGAAAGTCTTCGTCGGTAGCGGTTCTCGGTAGCCTCTCCGTACAGAGACTAAGTCCGAATTGAAAATATTTTCACCGACGACGTATCTTTTAAATGCTATGTTCAGTTATAGGAGCGTATTTGAAGCACTTTTGCTTAATAGACCACGGCTCTATCTCTTACGGTTGATTTTTAAATAATTTCTAAAGTCGTCGTCGGTGACTCTTCGTGGTAGCCACTCGGTAGGAAAAAATCTAAGTCCGAACTGTAATTATTTTCACCGACGAGGTACCTTTTAAATGTTAGATTGAGTTATAGGAGCGTATTTGAAGCACTTTTGCTTAATAAACAACGGCTCTATCTCTTTCGGTTGATTTTTAAATTAATCAGAAAGTCTTCGTCGGTAGCGTTTCTCGTTAGCCTCTCCGTACAGAGACTAAGTCCGAATTGAAAATATTTTCACCGACGACGTATCTTTTAAATGTTATGTTCAGTTATAGGAGCGTATTTGAAGCACTTTTGCTTAATAGACCACGGCTCTATCTCTTTCGGTTGATTTTTAAATTAATCAGAAAGTCTTCGTCGGTAGCGGTTCTCGGTAGCCTCTCCGTACAGAGACTAAGTCCGAATTGAAAATATTTTCACCGACGACGTATCTTTTAAATGTTATATTCAGTTATGGGAGTGTATTTGAAGCACTTTTGCTTAACAAACCACGGCTCTATCTCTTACCGTTGAGTTTTAAATAATTTCTAAAGTCGTCGTCGGCGACTCTTCGTGGTAGCCACTCGGTAGGAAAAAATCTAAGTCCGAACTGTAATTATTTTCACCGACGAGGTACCTTTTAAATGTTAGATTGAGATATAGGAGCGTATTTGAAGCACTTTTGCTTAATAAACCACGGCTCTATCTCTTTCGGTTGATTTTTAAATTAATCAGAAAGCCTTCCTCGGTAGCGGTTCTCGGTAGCCTCTCCGTACAGAGACTAAGTCCGAATTGAAAATATTTTCACCGACGACGTATCTTTTAAATGTTATGTTCAGTTATAGGAGCGTATTTGAAGCACTTTTGCTTAACAAAGCACGGCTCTATCTCTTACGGTTGAGTTTTAAATAATTTCTAAAGTCGTCGTCGGCGACTCTTCGTGGTAGCCACTCGGTAGGAAAATATCTAAGTCCGAACTGTAATTATTTTCACCGACGAGGTACCTTTTAAATGTTAGATTGAGTTATAGGAGCGTATTTGAAGCACTTTTGCTTAATAAACCACGGCTCTATCTCTTTCGGTTGATTTTTAAATTAATCAGAAAGTCTTCGTCGGTAGCGGTTCTCGGTAGCCTCTCCGTACAGAGACTAAGTCCGAATTGAAAATATTTTCACCGACGACGTATCTTTTAAATGTTATGTTCAGTTATAGGAGCGTATTTGAAGCACTTTTGCTTAACAGACCACGGCTCTATCTCTTACGGTTGATTTTTAAATAATTTCTAAAGTCGTCGTGGGCGACTCTTCGTGGTAGCCACTCGGTAGGAAAAAATCTAAGTCCGAACTGTAATTATTTTCACCGACGAGGTACCTTTTAAATGTTAGATTGAGTTATAGGAGCGTATTTGAAGCACTTTTGCTTAATAGACCACGGCTCTATCTCTTTCGGTTGATTTTTAAATTAATCAGAAAGTCTTCGTCGGTAGCGGTTCTCGGTAGCCTCTCCGTACAGAGACTAAGTCCGAATTGAAAATATTTTCACCGACGACGTATCTTTTAAATGTTATGTTCAGTTATAGGAGCGTATTTGAAGCACTTTTGCTTAATAGACCACGGCTCTATCTCTTACTGTTGATTTTTAAATTAATCAGAAAGTCTTCGTCGGTAGCGCTTCTCGGTAGCCTCTCCGTACAGAGACTAAGTCCGAATTGAAAATATTTTCACCGACGACGTATCTTTTAAATGTTATGTTCAGTTATAGGAGCGTATTTGAAGCACTTTTGCTTAATAGACCACGGCTCTATCTCTTTCGGTTGATTTTTAAATTAATCAGAAAATCTTCGTCGGTAGCGGTTCTCGGTAGCCTCTCCGTACAGAGACTAAGTCCGAATCGAAAATATTTTCACCGACGACGTATCTTTTAAATGTTATGTTCAGTTATAGGAGCGTATTTGAAGCACTTTTGCTTAATAGACCACGGCTCTATCTCTTACGGTTGATTTTTAAATAATTTCTAAAGTCGTCGTCGGCGAATCTTCGTGGTAGCCACTCGGTAGGAAAAAATCTAAGTCCGAACTGTAATTATTTTCACCGACGAGGTACCTTTTAAATGTTAGATTGAGTTATAGGAGCGTATTTGAAGCACTTTTGCTTAATAAACCACGGCTCTATCTCTTTCGGTTGATTTTTAAATTAATCAGAAAGTCTTCGTCGGTAGCGGTTCTCGGTAGCCTCTCCGTACAGAGACTAAGTCCGAATTGAAAATATTTTCACCGACGACGTATCTTTTAAATGTTATGTTCAGTTATAGGAGCGTATTTGAAGCACTTTTGCTTAATAGACCACGGCTCTATCTCTTACTGTTGATTTTTAAATTAATCAGAAAGTCTTCGTCGGTAGCGCTTCTCGGTAGCCTCTCCGTACAGAGACTAAGTCCGAATTGAAAATATTTTCACCGACGACGTATCTTTTAAATGTTATGTTCAGTTATAGGAGCGTATTTGAAGCACTTTTGCTTAATAGACCACGGCTCTATCTCTTTCGGTTGATTTTTAAATTAATCAGAAAATCTTCGTCGGTAGCGGTTCTCGGTAGCCTCTCCGTACAGAGACTAAGTCCGAATCGAAAATATTTTCACCGACGACGTATCTTTTAAATGTTATGTTCAGTTATAGGAGCATATTTGAAGCACTTTTGCTTAATAGACCACGGCTCTATCACTTACGGTTGATTTTTAAATAATTTCTAAAGTCGTCGTCGGCGAATCTTCGTGGTAGCCACTCGGTAGGAAAAAATCTAAGTCCGAACTGTAATTATTTTCACCGACGAGGTACCTTTTAAATGTTAGATTGAGTTATAGGAGCGTATTTGAAGCACTTTTGCTTAATAAACCACGGCTCTATCTCTTTCGGTTGATTTTTAAATTAATCAGAAAGTCTTCGTCGGTAGCGGTTCTCGGTAGCCTCTCCGTACAGAGACTAAGTCCGAATTGAAAATATTTTCACCGACGACGTATCTTTTGAATGTTATGTTCAGTTATAGGAGCGTATTTGAAGCACTTTTGCTTAATAGACCACGGCTCTATCTCTTACTGTTGATTTTTAAATTAATCAGAAAGTCTTCGTCGGTAGCGCTTCTCGGTAGCCTCTCCGTACAGAGACTAAGTCCGAATTGAAAATATTTTCACCGACGACGTATCTTTTAAATGTTATGTTCAGTTATAGGAGCGTATTTGAAGCACTTTTGCTTAATAGACCACGGCTCTATCTCTTTCGGTTGATTTTTAAATTAATCAGAAAATCTTCGTCGGTAGCGGTTCTCGGTAGCCTCTCCGTACAGAGACTAAGTCCGAATCGAAAATATTTTCACCGACGACGTATCTTTTAAATGTTATGTTCAGTTATAGGAGCATATTTGAAGCACTTTTGCTTAATAGACCACGGCTCTATCACTTACGGTTGATTTTTAAATAATTTCTAAAGTCGTCGTCGGCGAATCTTCGTGGTAGCCACTCGGTAGGAAAAAATCTAAGTCCGAACTGTAATTATTTTCACCGACGAGGTACCTTTTAAATGTTAGATTGAGTTATAGGAGCGTATTTGAAGCACTTTTGCTTAATAAACCACGGCTCTATCTCTTTCGGTTGATTTTTAAATTAATCAGAAAGTCTTCGTCGGTAGCGGTTCTCGGTAGCCTCTCCGTACAGAGACTAAGTCCGAATTGAAAATATTTTCACCGACGACGTATCTTTTAAATGTTATGTTCAGTTATAGGAGCGTATTTGAAGCACTTTTGCTTAACAGACCACGGCTCTATCTCTTACGGTTGATTTTTAAATAATTTCTAAAGTCGTCGTCGGCGACTCTTCGTGGTAGCCACTCGGTAGGAAAAAATCTAAGTCCGAACTGTAATTATTTTCACCGACGAGGTACCTTTTAAATGTTAGATTGAGTTATAGGAGCGTATTTGAAGCACTTTTGCTTAATAGACCACGGCTCTATCTCTTTCGGTTGATTTTTAAATTAATCAGAAAGTCTTCGTCGGTAGCGGTTCTCGGTAGCCTCTCCGTACAGAGACTAAGTCCGAATTGAAAATATTTTCACCGACGACGTATCTTTTAAATGTTATATTCAGTTATGGGAGTGTATTTGAAGCACTTTTGCTTAACAAAGCACGGCTCTATCTCTTACGGTTGAGTTTTAAATAATTTCTAAAGTCGTCGTCGGCGACTCTTCGTGGTAGCCACTCGGTAGGAAAAAATC
This sequence comes from Nysson spinosus, assembly GCA_910591585.2. Lineage (NCBI taxonomy): Eukaryota > Metazoa > Arthropoda > Insecta > Hymenoptera > Crabronidae > Nysson > Nysson spinosus. The sequence continues at coordinate 4,181,161 of CAJUYC020000006.1, forward strand.
TAAGTCCGAACTGTAATTATTTTCACCGACGAGGTACCTTTTAAATGTTAGATTGAGTTATAGGAGCGTATTTGAAGCACTTTTGCTTAATAAACCACGGCTCTATCTCTTTCGGTTGATTTTTAAATTAATCAGAAAGTCTTCGTCGGTAGCGGTTCTCGGTAGCCTCTCCGTACAGAGACTAAGTCCGAATTGAAAATATTTTCACCGACGACGTATCTTTTAAATGTTATGTTCAGTTATAGGAGCGTATTTGAAGCACTTTTGCTTAACAGACCACGGCTCTATCTCTTACGGTTGATTTTTAAATAATTTCTAAAGTCGTCGTCGGCGACTCTTCGTGGTAGCCACTCGGTAGGAAAAAATCTAAGTCCGAACTGTAATTATTTTCACCGACGAGGTACCTTTTAAATGTTAGATTGAGTTATAGGAGCGTATTTGAAACACTTTTGCTTAATAGACCACGGCTCTATCTCTTTCGGTTGATTTTTAAATTAATCAGAAAGTCTTCGTCGGTAGCGGTTCTCGGTAGCCTCTCCGTACAGAGACTAAGTCCGAATTGAAAATATTTTCACCGACGACGTATCTTTTAAATGTTATATTCAGTTATGGGAGCGTATTTGAAGCACTTTTGCTTAATAGACCACGGCTCTATCTCTTTCGGTTGATTTTTAAATTAATCAGAAAGACTTCGTCGGTAGCGGTTCTCGGTAGCCTCTCCGTACAGAGACTAAGTCCGAATTGAAAATATTTTCACCGACGACGTATCTTTTAAATGTTATATTCAGTTATGGGAGTGTATTTGAAGCACTTTTGCTTAACAAACCACGGCTCTATCTCTTACGTTTGATTTTTAAATTAATCAGAAAGACTTCGTCGGTAGCGGTTCTCGGTAGCCTCTCCGTACAGAGACTAAGTCCGAATTGAAAATATTTTCACCGACGACGTATCTTTTAAATGTTATATTCAGTTATGGGAGTGTATTTGAAGCACTTTTGCTTAACAAACCACGGCTCTATCTCTTACGGTTGAGATTTAAATAATTTCTAAAGTCGTCGTCGGCGACTCTTCGTGGTAGCCACTCGGTAGGAAAAAATCTAAGTCCGAACTGTAATTATTTTCACCGACGAGGTACCTTTTAAATGTTAGAGTGAGATATAGGAGCGTATTTGAAGCACTTTTGCTTAATAGACCACGGCTCTATCTCTTTCGGTTGATTTTTAAATTAATCAGAAAGTCTTCGTCGGTAGCGGTTCTCGGTAGCCTCTCCGTACAGAGACTAAGTCCGAATTGAAAATATTTTCACCGACGACGTATCTTTTAAATGTTATGTTCAGTTATAGGAGCGTATTTGAAGCACATTTGCTTAATAGACCACGGCTCTATCTCTTTCGGTTGATTTTTAAATTAATCAGAAAGTCTTCGTCGGTAGCGGTTCTCGGTAGCCTCTCCGTACAGAGACTAAGTCCGAATTGAAAATATTTTCACCGACGACGTATCTTTTAAATGTTATATTCAGTTATGGGAGTGTATTTGAAGCACTTTTGCTTAACAAAGCACGGCTCTATCTCTTACGGTTGAGTTTTAAATAATTTCTAAAGTCGTCGTCGGCGACTCTTCGTGGTAGCCACTCGGTAGGAAAAAATCTAAGTCCGAACTGTAATTATTTTCACCGACGAGGTACCTTTTAAATGTTAGATTGAGTTATAGGAGCGTATTTGAAGCACTTTTGCTTAATAAACCACGGCTCTATCTCTTTCGGTTGATTTTTAAATTAATCAGAAAGTCTTCGTCGGTAGCGGTTCTCGGTAGCCTCTCCGTACAGAGACTAAGTCCGAATTGAAAATATTTTCACCGACGACGTATCTTTTAAATGTTATGTTCAGTTATAGGAGCGTATTTGAAGCACTTTTGCTTAACAGACCACGGCTCTATCTCTTACGGTTGATTTTTAAATAATTTCTAAAGTCGTCGTCGGCGACTCTTCGTGGTAGCCACTCGGTAGGAAAAAATCTAAGTCCGAACTGTAATTATTTTCACCGACGAGGTACCTTTTAAATGTTAGATTGAGTTATAGGAGCGTATTTGAAACACTTTTGCTTAATAGACCACGGCTCTATCTCTTTCGGTTGATTTTTAAATTAATCAGAAAGTCTTCGTCGGTAGCGGTTCTCGGTAGCCTCTCCGTACAGAGACTAAGTCCGAATTGAAAATATTTTCACCGACGACGTATCTTTTAAATGTTATATTCAGTTATGGGAGCGTATTTGAAGCACTTTTGCTTAATAGACCACGGCTCTATCTCTTTCGGTTGATTTTTAAATTAATCAGAAAGACTTCGTCGGTAGCGGTTCTCGGTAGCCTCTCCGTACAGAGACTAAGTCCGAATTGAAAATATTTTCACCGACGACGTATCTTTTAAATGTTATATTCAGTTATGGGAGTGTATTTGAAGCACTTTTGCTTAACAAAGCACGGCTCTATCTCTTACGGTTGAGTTTTAAATAATTTCTAAAGTCGTCGTCGGCGACTCTTCGTGGTAGCCACTCGGTAGGAAAAAATCTAAGTCCGAACTGTAATTATTTTCACCGACGAGGTACCTTTTAAATGTTAGATTGAGTTATAGGAGCGTATTTGAAGCACTTTTGCTTAATAAACCACGGCTCTATCTCTTTCGGTTGATTTTTAAATTAATCAGAAAGTCTTCGTCGGTAGCGGTTCTCGGTAGCCTCTCCGTACAGAGACTAAGTCCGAATTGAAAATATTTTCACCGACGACGTATCTTTTAAATGTTATGTTCAGTTATAGGAGCGTATTTGAAGCACTTTTGCTTAACAGACCACGGCTCTATCTCTTACGGTTGATTTTTAAATAATTTCTAAAGTCGTCGTCGGCGACTCTTCGTGGTAGCCACTCGGTAGGAAAAAATCTAAGTCCGAACTGTAATTATTTTCACCGACGAGGTACCTTTTAAATGTTAGATTGAGTTATAGGAGCGTATTTGAAACACTTTTGCTTAATAGACCACGGCTCTATCTCTTTCGGTTGATTTTTAAATTAATCAGAAAGTCTTCGTCGGTAGCGGTTCTCGGTAGCCTCTCCGTACAGAGACTAAGTCCGAATTGAAAATATTTTCACCGACGACGTATCTTTTAAATGTTATATTCAGTTATGGGAGCGTATTTGAAGCACTTTTGCTTAATAGACCACGGCTCTATCTCTTTCGGTTGATTTTTAAATTAATCAGAAAGACTTCGTCGGTAGCGGTTCTCGGTAGCCTCTCCGTACAGAGACTAAGTCCGAATTGAAAATATTTTCACCGACGACGTATCTTTTAAATGTTATATTCAGTTATGGGAGTGTATTTGAAGCACTTTTGCTTAACAAACCACGGCTCTATCTCTTACGGTTGAGTTTTAAATAATTTCTAAAGTCGTCGTCGGCGACTCTTCGTGGTAGCCACTCGGTAGGAAAAAATCTAAGTCCGAACTGTAATTATTTTCACCGACGACGTATCTTTTAAATGTTATGTTCAGTTATAGGAGCGTATTTGAAGCACTTTTGCTTAACAGACCACGGCTCTATCTCTTACGGTTGATTTTTAAATAATTTCTAAAGTCGTCGTCGGCGACTCTTCGTGGTAGCCACTCGGTAGGAAAAAATCTAAGTCCGAACTGTAATTATTTTCACCGACGAGGTACCTTTTAAATGTTAGATTGAGTTATAGGAGCGTATTTGAAGCACTTTTGCTTAATAGACCACGGCTCTATCTCTTTCGGTTGATTTTTAAATTAATCAGAAAGTCTTCGTCGGTAGCGGTTCTCGGTAGCCTCTCCGTACAGAGACTAAGTCCGAATTGAAAATATTTTCACCGACGACGTATCTTTTAAATGTTATATTCAGTTATGGGAGTGTATTTGAAGCACTTTTGCTTAACAAAGCACGGCTCTATCTCTTACGGTTGAGTTTTAAATAATTTCTAAAGTCGTCGTCGGCGACTCTTCGTGGTAGCCACTCGGTAGGAAAAAATCTAAGTCCGAACTGTAATTATTTTCACCGACGAGGTACCTTTTAAATGTTAGATTGAGTTATAGGAGCGTATTTGAAGCACTTTTGCTTAATAAACCACGGCTCTATCTCTTTCGGTTGATTTTTAAATTAATCAGAAAGTCTTCGTCGGTAGCGGTTCTCGGTAGCCTCTCCGTACAGAGACTAAGTCCGAATTGAAAATATTTTCACCGACGACGTATCTTTTAAATGTTATGTTCAGTTATAGGAGCGTATTTGAAGCACTTTTGCTTAATAGACCACGGCTCTATCTCTTACGGTTGATTTTTAAATAATTTCTAAAGTCGTCGTCGGCGACTCTTCGTGGTAGCCACTCGGTAGGAAAAAATCTAAGTCCGAACTGTAATTATTTTCACCGACGAGGTACCTTTTAAATGTTAGATTGAGTTATAGGAGCGTATTTGAAGCACTTTTGCTTAATAGACCACGGCTCTATCTCTTTCGGTTGATTTTTAAATTAATCAGAAAGTCTTCGTCGGTAGCGGTTCTCGGTAGCCTCTCCGTACAGAGACTAAGTCCGAATTGAAAATATTTTCACCGACGACGTATCTTTTAAATGTTATATTCAGTTATGGGAGTGTATTTGAAGCACTTTTGCTTAACAAAGCACGGCTCTCTCTCTTACGGTTGAGTTTTAAATAATTTCTAAAGTCGTCGTCGGCGACTCTTCGTGGTAGCCACTCGGTAGGAAAAAATCTAAGTCCGAACTGTAATTATTTTCACCGACGAGGTACCTTTTAAATGTTAGATTGAGTTATAGGAGCGTATTTGAAGCACTTTTGCTTAATAAACCACGGCTCTATCTCTTTCGGTTGATTTTTAAATTAATCAGAAAGTCTTCGTCGGTAGCGGTTCTCGGTAGCCTCTCCGTACAGAGACTAAGTCCGAATTGAAAATATTTTCACCGACGACGTATCTTTTAAATGTTATGTTCAGTTATAGGAGCGTATTTGAAGCACTTTTGCTTAACAGACCACGGCTCTATCTCTTACGGTTGATTTTTAAATAATTTCTAAAGTCGTCGTCGGCGACTCTTCGTGGTAGCCACTCGGTAGGAAAAAATCTAAGTCCGAACTGTAATTATTTTCACCGACGAGGTACCTTTTAAATGTTAGATTGAGTTATAGGAGCGTATTTGAAACACTTTTGCTTAATAGACCACGGCTCTATCTCTTTCGGTTGATTTTTAAATTAATCAGAAAGTCTTCGTCGGTAGCGGTTCTCGGTAGCCTCTCCGTACAGAGACTAAGTCCGAATTGAAAATATTTTCACCGACGACGTATCTTTTAAATGTTATATTCAGTTATAGGAGCGTATTTGAAGCACTTTTGCTTAATAAACCACGGCTCTATCTCTTTCGGTTGATTTTTAAATTAATCAGAAAGTCTTCGTCGGTAGCGGTTCTCGGTAGCCTCTCCGTACAGAGACTAAGTCCGAATTGAAAATATTTTCACCGACGACGTATCTTTTAAATGTTATGTTCAGTTATAGGAGCGTATTTGAAGCACTTTTGCTTAATAGACCACGGCTCTATCTCTTACGGTTGATTTTTAAATAATTTCTAAAGTCGTCGTCGGCGACTCTTCGTGGTAGCCACTCGGTAGGAAAAAATCTAAGTCCGAACTGTAATTATTTTCACCGACGAGGTACCTTTTAAATGTTAGATTGAGTTATAGGAGCGTATTTGAAGCACTTTTGCTTAATAGACCACGGCTCTATCTCTTTCGGTTGATTTTTAAATTAATCAGAAAGTCTTCGTCGGTAGCGGTTCTCGGTAGCCTCTCCGTACAGAGACCAAGTCCGAATTGAAAATATTTTCACCGACGACGTATCTTTTAAATGTTATATTCAGTTATGGGAGTGTATTTGAAGCACTTTTGCTTAACAAAGCACGGCTCTATCTCTTACGGTTGAGTTTTAAATAATTTCTAAAGTCGTCGTCGGCGACTCTTCGTGGTAGCCACTCGGTAGGAAAAAATCTAAGTCCGAACTGTAATTATTTTCACCGACGAGGTACCTTTTAAATGTTAGATTGAGTTATAGGAGCGTATTTGCAGCACTTTTGCTTAATAAACCACGGCTCTATCTCTTTCGGTTGATTTTTAAATTAATCAGAAAGTCTTCGTCGGTAGCGGTTCTCGGTAGCCTCTCCGTACAGAGACTAAGTCCGAATTGAAAATATTTTCACCGACGACGTATCTTTTAAATGTTATGTTCAGTTATAGGAGCGTATTTGAAGCACTTTTGCTTAACAGACCACGGCTCTATCTCTTACGGTTGATTTTTAAATAATTTCTAAAGTCGTCGTCGGCGACTCTTCGTGGTAGCCACTCGGTAGGAAAAAATCTAAGTCCGAACTGTAATTATTTTCACCGACGAGGTACCTTTTAAATGTTAGATTGAGTTATAGGAGCGTATTTGAAGCACTTTTGCTTAATAGACCACGGCTCTATCTCTTTCGGTTGATTTTTAAATTAATCAGAAAGTCTTCGTCGGTAGCGGTTCTCGGTAGCCTCTCCGTACAGAGACTAAGTCCGAATTGAAAATATTTTCACCGACGACGTATCTTTTAAATGTTATATTCAGTTATGGGAGCGTATTTGAAGCACTTTTGCTTAATAGACCACGGCTCTATCTCTTTCGGTTGATTTTTAAATTAATCAGAAAGTCTTCGTCGGTAGCGGTTCTCGGTAGCCTCTCCGTACAGAGACTAAGTCCAAATTGAAAATATTTTCACCGACGACGTATCTTTTAAATGTTATATTCAGTTATGGGAGTGTATTTGAAGCACTTTTGCTTAACAAACCACGGCTCTATCTCTTACGGTTGAGTTTTAAATAATTTCTAAAGTCGTCGTCGGCGACTCTTCGTGGTAGCCACTCGGTAGGAAAAAATCTAAGTCCGAACTGTAATTATTTTCACCGACGAGGTACCTTTTAAATGTTAGATTGAGTTATAGGAGCGTATTTGAAGCACTTTTGCTTAATAGACCACGGCTCTATCTCTTTCGGTTGATTTTTAAATTAATCAGAAAGTCTTCGTCGGTAGCGGTTCTCGGTAGCCTCTCCGTACAGAGACTAAGTCCGAATTGAAAATATTTTCACCGACGACGTATCTTTTAAATGTTATGTTCAGTTATAGGAGCGTATTTGAAGCACTTTTGCTTAACAGACCACGGCTCTATCTCTTACGGTTGATTTTTAAATAATTTCTAAAGTCGTCGTCGGCGACTCTTCGTGGTAGCCACTCGGTAGGAAAAAATCTAAGTCCGAACTGTAATTATTTTCACCGACGAGGTACCTTTTAAATGTTAGATTGAGTTATAGGAGCGTATTTGAAACACTTTTGCTTAATAGACCACGGCTCTATCTCTTTCGGTTGATTTTTAAATTAATCAGAAAGTCTTCGTCGGTAGCGGTTCTCGGTAGCCTCTCCGTACAGAGACTAAGTCCGAATTGAAAATATTTTCACCGACGACGTATCTTTTAAATGTTATATTCAGTTATGGGAGCGTATTTGAAGCACTTTTGCTTAATAGACCACGGCTCTATCTCTTTCGGTTGATTTTTAAATTAATCAGAAAGTCTTCGTCGGTAGCGGTTCTCGGTAGCCTCTCCGTACAGAGACTAAGTTCGAATTGAAAATATTTTCACCGACGACGTATCTTTTAAATGTTATATTCAGTTATGGGAGTGTATTTGAAGCACTTTTGCTTAACAAACCACGGCTCTATCTCTTACGGTTGAGTTTTAAATAATTTCTAAATTCGTCGTCGGCGACTCTTCGTGGTAGCCACTCGGTAGGAAAAAATCTAAGTCCGAACTGTAATTATTTTCACCGACGAGGTACCTTTTAAATGTTAGATTGAGTTATAGGAGCGTATTTGAAGCACTTTTGCTTAATAGACCACGGCTCTATCTCTTTCGGTTGATTTTTAAATTAATCAGAAAGTCTTCGTCGGTAGCGGTTCTCGGTAGCCTCTCCGGACAGAGACTAAGTCCGAATTGAAAATATTTTCACCGACGACGTATCTTTTAAATGTTATGTTCAGTTATAGGAGCCTATTTGAAGCACTTTTGCTTAACAGACCACGGCTCTATCTCTTACGGTTGAGTTTTAAATAATTTCTAAAGTCGTCGTCGGCGACTCTTCGTGGTAGCCACTCGGTAGGAAAAAATCTAAGTCCGAACTGTAATTATTTTCACCGACGAGGTACCTTTTAAATGTTAGATTGAGTTATAGGAGCGTATTTGAAGCACTTTTGCTTAATAGACCACGGCTCTATCTCTTTCGGTTGATTTTTAAATTAATCAGAAAGTCTTCGTCGGTAGCGGTTCTCGGTAGCCTCTCCGTACAGAGACTAAGTCCGAATTGAAAATATTTTCACCGACGACGTATCTTTTAAATGTTATATTCAGTTATGGGAGTGTATTTGAAGCACTTTTGCTTAACAAAGCACGGCTCTATCTCTTACGGTTGAGTTTTAAATAATTTCTAAAGTCGTCGTCGGCGACTCTTCGTGGTAGCCACTCGGTAGGAAAAAATCTAAGTCCGAACTGTAATTATTTTCACCGACGAGGTACCTTTTAAATGTTAGATTGAGTTATAGGAGCGTATTTGAAGCACTTTTGCTTAATAAACCACGGCTCTATCTCTTTCGGTTGATTTTTAAATTAATCAGAAAGTCTTCGTCGGTAGCGGTTATCGGTAGCCTCTCCGTACAGAGACTAAGTCCGAATTGAAAATATTTTCACCGACGACGTATCTTTTAAATGTTATGTTCAGTTATAGGAGCGTATTTGAAGCACTTTTGCTTAACAGACCACGGCTCTATCTCTTACGGTTGATTTTTAAATAATTTCTAAAGTCGTCGTCGGCGACTCTTCGTGGTAGCCACTCGGTAGGAAAAAATCTAAGTCCGAACTGTAATTATTTTCACCGACGAGGTACCTTTTAAATGTTAGATTGAGTTATAGGAGCGTATTTGAAACACTTTTGCTTAATAGACCACGGCTCTATCTCTTTCGGTTGATTTTTAAATTAATCAGAAAGTCTTCGTCGGTAGCGGTTCTCGGTAGCCTCTCCGTACAGAGACTAAGTCCGAATTGAAAATATTTTCACCGACGACGTATCTTTTAAATGTTATATTCAGTTATGGGAGCGTATTTGAAGCACTTTTGCTTAATAGACCACGGCTCTATCTCTTTCGGTTGATTTTTAAATTAATCAGAAAGTCTTCGTCGGTAGCGGTTCTCGGTAGCCTCTCCGTACAGAGACTAAGTCCGAATTGAAAATATTTTCACCGACGACGTATCTTTTAAATGTTATATTCAGTTATGGGAGTGTATTTGAAGCACTTTTGCTTAACAAACCACGGCTCTATCTCTTACGGTTGAGTTTTAAATAATTTCTAAAGTCGTCGTCGGCGACTCTTCGTGGTAGCCACTCGGTAGGAAAAAATCTAAGTCCGAACTGTAATTATTTTCACCGACGAGGTACCTTTTAAATGTTAGATTGATATATAGGAGCGTATTTGAAGCACTTTTGCTTAATAAACCACGGCTCTATCTCTTTCGGTTGATTTTTAAATTAATCAGAAAGCCTTCGTCGGTAGCGGTTCTCGGTAGCCTCTCCGTACAGAGACTAAGTCCGAATTGAAAATATTTTCACCGACGACGTATCTTTTAAATGTTATGTTCAGTTATAGGAGCGTATTTGAAGCACTTTTGCTTAATAGACCACGGCTCTATCTCTTACTGTTGATTTTTAAATTAATCAGAAAGTCTTCGTCGGTAGCGCTTCCCGGTAGACTCTCCGTACAGAGACTAAGTCCGAATTGAAAATATTTTCACCGACGACGTATCTTTTAAATGTTATGTTCAGTTATAGGAGCGTATTTGAAGCACTTTTGCTTAATAGACCACGGCTCTATCTCTTTCGGTTGATTTTTAAATTAATCAGAAAATCTTCGTCGGTAGCGGTTCTCGGTAGCCTCTCCGTACAGAGACTAAGTCCGAATCGAAAATATTTTCACCGACGACGTATCTTTTAAATGTTATGTTCAGTTATAGGATCGTATTTGAAGCACTTTTGCTTAATACACCACGGCTCTATCTCTTACGGTTGATTTTTAAATAATTTCGAAAGTCGTCGTCGGCGAATCTTCGTGGTAGCCACTCGGTAGGAAAAAATCTAAGTCCGAACTGTAATTATTTTCACCGACGAGGTACCTTTTAAATGTTAGATTGAGTTATAGGAGCGTATTTGAAGCACTTTTGCTTAATAAACCACGGCTCTATCTCTTTCGGTTGATTTTTAAATTAATCAGAAAGTCTTCGTCGGTAGCGGTTCTCGGTAGCCTCTCCGTACAGAGACTAAGTCCGAATTGAAAATATTTTCACCGACGACGTATCTTTTAAATGTTATGTTCAGTTATAGGAGCGTATTTGAAGCACTTTTGCTTAATAGACCACGGCTCTATCTCTTACGGTTGATTTTTAAATAATTTCTAAAGTCGTCGTCGGCGAATCTTCGTGGTAGCCACTCGGTAGGAAAAAATCTAAGTCCGAACTGTAATTATTTTCACCGACGAGGTACCTTTTAAATGTTAGATTGAGTTATAGGAGCGTATTTGAAGCACTTTTGCTTAATAAACCACGGCTCTATCTCTTTCGGTTGATTTTTAAATTAATCAGAAAGTCTTCGTCGGTAGCGGTTCTCGGTAGCCTCTCCGTACAGAGACTAAGTCCGAATTGAAAATATTTTCACCGACGACGTATCTTTTAAATGTTATGTTCAGTTATGGGAGTGTATTTGAAGCACTTTTGCTTAACAAAGCACGGCTCTATCTCTTACGGTTGAGTTTTAAATAATTTCTAAAGTCGTCGTCGGCGACTCTTCGTGGTAGCCACTCGGTAGGAAAAAATCTAAGTCCGAACTGTAATTATTTTCACCGACGAGGTACCTTTTAAATGTTAGATTGAGTTATAGGAGCGTATTTGCAGCACTTTTGCTTAATAAACCACGGCTCTATCTCTTTCGGTTGATTTTTAAATTAATCAGAAAGTCTTCGTCGGTAGCGGTTCTCGGTAGCCTCTCCGTACAGAGACTAAGTCCGAATTGAAAATATTTTCACCGACGACGTATCTTTTAAATGTTATGTTCAGTTATAGGAGCGTATTTGAAGCACTTTTGCTTAACAGACCACGGCTCTATCTCTTACGGTTGATTTTTAAATAATTTCTAAAGTCGTCGTCGGCGACTCTTCGTGGTAGCCACTCGGTAGGAAAAAATCTAAGTCCGAACTGAAATTATTTTCACCGACGAGGTACCTTTTAAATGTTAGATTGTGTTATAGGAGCGTATTTGAAGCACTTTTGCTTAATAAACCACGGCTCTATCTCTTACGGTTGATTTTTAAATAATTTCTAAAGTCGTCGTCGGCGACTCTTCGTTGTAGCCACTCGGTAGGAAAAAATCTAAGTCCGAACTGTAATTATTTTCACCGAGGAGGTACCTTTTAAATGTTAGATTGAGTTATAGGAGCGTATTTGAAGCACTTTTGCTTAATGAACAACGGCTCTATCTCTTTCGGTTGATTTTTAAATTAATCAGAAAGTCTTCGTCGGTAGCGGTTCTCGGTAGCCTCTCCGTACAGAGACTAAGTCCGAATTGAAAATATTTTCACCGACGACGTATCTTTTAAATGTTATGTTCAGTTATAGGAGCGTATTTGAAGCACTTTTGCTTAATAGACCACGGCTCTATCTCTTACGGTTGATTTTTAAATAATTTCTAAAGTCGTCGTCGGCGACTCTTCGTGGTAGCCACTCTGTAGGAAAAAATCTAAGTCCGAACTGAAATTATTTTCACCGACGAGGTACCTTTTAAATGTTAGATTGTGTTATAGGAGCGTATTTGAAGCACTTTTGCTTAATAAACCACGGCTCTATCTCTTTCGGTTGATTTTTAAATTAATCAGAAAGTCTTCGTCTGTAGCGGTTCTCGGTAGTCGCTCCGTACAGAGACTAAGTCCGAATTGAAAATATTTTCACCGACGACGTATCTTTTAAATGTTATGTTCAGTTATGGGAGCGTATTTGAAGCACTTTTGCTTAATAAACCACGGCTCTATCTCTTTCGGTTGATTTTTAAATTAATCAGAAATTCTTCGTCGTTAGCGGTTCTCTGTAGCCTCTCCGTACAGAGACTATGTCCGAATTGAAAATATGTTCTCCGGCGACGTATCTTTTAAATGTTATGTTCAGTTATGGGAGTGTATTTGACGCACTTTTGCTTAACAAACCACGGCTCTATCTCTTACGGTTGAGTTTTAAATAATTTCTAAAGTCGTCGTTGGCGACTCTTCGTGGTAGCCACTCGGTAGGAAAAAATCTAAGTCCGAACTGAAATTATTTCCACCGACGAGGTACCTTTTAAATGTTAGATTGTGTTATAGGAGCGTATTTGAAGCACTTTTGCTTAATAAACCACGGCTCTATCTCTTACGGTTGATTTTTAAATAATTTCTAAAGTCGTCGTCGGCGACTCTTCGTGGTAGCCACTCGGTAGGAAAAAATCTAAGTCCGAACTGTAATTATTTTCACCGACGAGGTACCTTTTAAATGTTAGATTGAGTTATAGGAGCGTATTTGAAGCACTTTTGCTTAATAGACCACGGCTCTATCTCTTACGGTTGATTTTTAAATAATTTCTAAAGTCGTCGTCGGCGACTCTTCGTGGTAGCCACTCGGTAGGAAAAAATCTAAGTCCGAACTGAAATTATTTTCACCGATGAGGTACCTTTTAAATGTTAGATTGAGTTATAGGAGCGTATTTGAAGCACTTTTGCTTAATAAACGACGGCTCTATCTCTTACGGTTGATTTTTAAATAATTTCTAAAGTCGTCGTCGGCGACTCTTCGTGGTAGCCACTCGGTAGGAAAAAATCTAAGTCCGAACTGAAATTATTTTCACCGATGAGGTACCTTTTAAATGTTAGATTGAGTTATAGGAGCGTATTTGAAGCACTTTTGCTTAATAAACGACGGCTCTATCTCTTACGGTTGATTTTTAAATAATTTCTAAAGTCGTCGTCGGCGACTCTTCGTGGTAGCCACTCGGTAGGAAAAAATCTAAGTCCGAACTGAAATTATTTTCACCGACGAGGTACCTTTTAAATGTTAGATTGAGTTATAGGAGCGTATTTGAAGCACTTTTGCTTAATAAACCACGGCTCTATCTCTTTCGGTTGATTTTTAAATTAATCAGAAAGTCTTCGTCGGTAGCGGTTCTCGGTAGTCGCTCCGTACAGAGACTAAGTCCGAATTGAAAATATTTTCACCGACGACGTATCTTTTAAATGTTATGTTCAGTTATGGGAGCGTATTTGAAGCACTTTTGCTTAATAAACCACGGCTCTATCTCTTTCGGTTGATTTTTAAATTAATCAGAAAGTTTTCGTCGTTAGCGGTTCTCTGTAGCCTCTCCGTACAGAGACTATGTCCGAATTGAAAATATGTTCTCCCGCGACGTATCTTTTAAATGTTATGTTCAGTTATGGGAGTGTATTTGACGCACTTTTGCTTAACAAACCACGGCTCTATCTCTTACGGTTGAGTTTTAAATAATTTCTAAAGTCGTCGTCGGCGACTCTTCGTGGTAGCCACTCGGTAGGAAAAAATCTAAGTCCGAACTGTAATTATTTTCACCGAGGAGGTACCTTTTAAATGTTAGATTGAGTTATAGGAGCGTATTTGAAGCACTTTTGCTTAATGAACAACGGCTCTATCTCTTTCGGTCGATTTTTAAATTAATCAGAAAGTCTTCGTCGGTAGCGGTTCTCGGTAGCCTCTCCGTACAGAGACCAAGTCCGAATTGAAAATATTTTCACCGACGACGTATCTTTTAAATGTTATGTTCAGTTATAGGAGCGTATTTGAAGCACTTTTGCTTAATAGACCACGGCTCTATTTCTTACTGTTGATTTTTAAATAATTTCTAAAGTCGTCGTCGGCGACTCTTTGTGGTAGCCACTCGGTAGGAAAAAATCTAAGTCCGAACTGTAATTATTTTCACCGACGAGGTACCTTTTAAATGTTAGATTGAGTTATAGGAGCGTATTTGAAGCACTTTTGCTTAATAAACCACGGCTCTATCTCTTTCGGTTGATTTTTAAATTAATCAGAAAGTCTTCGTCGGTAGCGGTTCTCGGTAGCCTCTCCGTACAGAGACTAAGTCCGAATTGAAAATATTTTCACCGACGACGTATCTTTTAAATGTTATGTTCAGTTATAGGAGCGTATTTGAAGCACTTTTGCTTAATAGACCACGGCTCTATCTCTTACGGTTGATTTTTAAATAATTTCTAAAGTCGTCGTCGGCGACTCTTCGTGGTAGCCACTCGGTAGGAAAAAATCTAAGTCCGAACTGTAATTATTTTCACCGACGAGGTACCTTTTAAATGTTAGATTGAGTTATAGGAGCGTATTTGAAGCACTTTTGCTTAATAAACAACGGCTCTATCTCTTTCGGTTGATTTTTAAATTAATTTGAAAGTCTTCGTCGGTAGCGGTTCTCGGTAGCCTCTCCGTACAGAGACTAAGTCCGAATTGAAAATATTATCACCGACGACGTATCTTTTAAATGTTATGTTCAGTTATAGGAGCGTATTTGAAGCACTTTTGCTTAATAGACCACGGCTCTATCTCTTACGGTTGATTTTTAAATAATTTCTAAAGTCGTCGTCGGCGACTCTTCGTGGTAGCCACTCTGTAGGAAAAAATCTAAGTCCGAACTGAAATTATTTTCACCGACGAGGTACCTTTTAAATGTTAGATTGTGTTATAGGAGCGTATTTGAAGCACTTTTGCTTAATAAACCACGGCTCTATCTCTTTCGGTTGATTTTTAAATTAATCAGAAAGTCTTCGTCGGTAGCGGTTCTCGGTAGTCGCTCCGTACAGAGACTAAGTCCGAATTGAAAATATTTTCACCGACGACGTATCTTTTAAATGTTATGTTCAGTTATGGGAGCGTATTTGAAGCACTTTTGCTTAATAAACCACGGCTCTATCTCTTTCGGTTGATTTTTAAATTAATCAGAAAGTTTTCGTCGTTAGCGGTTCTCTGTAGCCTCTCCGTACAGAGACTATGTCCGAATTGAAAATATGTTCTCCCGCGACGTATCTTTTAAATGTTATGTTCAGTTATGGGAGTGTATTTGACGCACTTTTGCTTAACAAACCACGGCTCTATCTCTTACGGTTGAGTTTTAAATAATTTCTAAAGTCGTCGTCGGCGACTCTTCGTGGTAGCCACTCGGTAGGAAAAAATCTAAGTCCGAACTGTAATTATTTTCACCGAGGAGGTACCTTTTAAATGTTAGATTGAGTTATAGGAGCGTATTTGAAGCACTTTTGCTTAATGAACAACGGCTCTATCTCTTTCGGTCGATTTTTAAATTAATCAGAAAGTCTTCGTCGGTAGCGGTTCTCGGTAGCCTCTCCGTACAGAGACCAAGTCCGAATTGAAAATATTTTCACCGACGACGTATCTTTTAAATGTTATGTTCAGTTATAGGAGCGTATTTGAAGCACTTTTGCTTAATAGACCACGGCTCTATTTCTTACTGTTGATTTTTAAATAATTTCTAAAGTCGTCGTCGGCGACTCTTTGTGGTAGCCACTCGGTAGGAAAAAATCTAAGTCCGAACTGTAATTATTTTCACCGACGAGGTACCTTTTAAATGTTAGATTGAGTTATAGGAGCGTATTTGAAGCACTTTTGCTTAATAAACCACGGCTCTATCTCTTTCGGTTGATTTTTAAATTAATCAGAAAGTCTTCGTCGGTAGCGGTTCTCGGTAGCCTCTCCGTACAGAGACTAAGTCCGAATTGAAAATATTTTCACCGACGACGTATCTTTTAAATGTTATGTTCAGTTATAGGAGCGTATTTGAAGCACTTTTGCTTAATAGACCACGGCTCTATCTCTTACGGTTGATTTTTAAATAATTTCTAAAGTCGTCGTCGGCGACTCTTCGTGGTAGCCACTCGGTAGGAAAAAATCTAAGTCCGAACTGTAATTATTTTCACCGACGAGGTACCTTTTAAATGTTAGATTGAGTTATAGGAGCGTATTTGAAGCACTTTTGCTTAATAAACAACGGCTCTATCTCTTTCGGTTGATTTTTAAATTAATTTGAAAGTCTTCGTCGGTAGCGGTTCTCGGTAGCCTCTCCGTACAGAGACTAAGTCCGAATTGAAAATATTATCACCGACGACGTATCTTTTAAATGTTATGTTCAGTTATAGGAGCGTATTTGAAGCACTTTTGCTTAATAGACCACGGCTCTATCTCTTACGGTTGATTTTTAAATAATTTCTAAAGTCGTCGTCGGCGACTCTTCGTGGTAGCCACTCTGTAGGAAAAAATCTAAGTCCGAACTGAAATTATTTTCACCGACGAGGTACCTTTTAAATGTTAGATTGAGTTATAGGAGCGTATTTGAAGCACTTTTGCTTAATAAACCACGGCTCTATCTCTTTCGGTTGATTTTTAAATTAATCAGAAAGTCTTCGTCTGTAGCGGTTCTCGGTAGTCGCTCCGTACAGAGACTAAGTCCGAATTGAAAATATTTTCACCGACGACGTATCTTTTAAATGTTATGTTCAGTTATGGGAGCGTATTTGAAGCACTTTTGCTTAATAAACCACGGCTCTATCTCTTTCGGTTGATTTTTAAATTAATCAGAAATTCTTCGTCGTTAGCGGTTCTCTGTAGCCTCTCCGTACAGAGACTATGTCCGAATTGAAAATATGTTCTCCGGCGACGTATCTTTTAAATGTTATGTTCAGTTATGGGAGTGTATTTGACGCACTTTTGCTTAACAAACCACGGCTCTATCTCTTACGGTTGAGTTTTAAATAATTTCTAAAGTCGTCGTCGGCGACTCTTCGTGGTAGCCACTCGGTAGGAAAAAATCTAAGTCCGAACTGTAATTATTTTCACCGAGGAGGTACCTTTTAAATGTTAGATTGAGTTATAGGAGCGTATTTGAAGCACTTTTGCTTAATGAACAACGGCTCTATCTCTTTCGGTTGATTTTTAAATTAATCAGAAAGTCTTCGTCGGTAGCGGTTCTCGGTAGCCTCTCCGTACAGAGACTAAGTCCGAATTGAAAATATTTTCACCGACGACGTATCTTTTAAATGTTATGTTCAGTTATAGGAGCGTATTTGAAGCACTTTTGCTTAATAGACCACGGCTCTATCTCTTACGGTTGAGTTTTAAATAATTTCTAAATTCGTCGTCGGCGAATTTTCGTGGTAGCCACTCGGTAGGAAAAAATCTAATTCCGAACTGTAATTATTTTCACCGACGACGTATCTTTTAAATGTTATGTTCAGTTATAGGAGCGTATTTGAAGCACTTTTGCTTAATAGACCACGGCTCTATCTCTTACGGTTGATTTTTAAATAATTTCTAAAGTCGTCGTCGGCGACTCTTCGTGGTAGCCACTCTGTAGGAAAAAATCTAAGTCCGAACTGAAATTATTTTCACCGACGAGGTACCTTTTAAATGTTAGATTGTGTTATAGGAGCGTATTTGAAGCACTTTTGCTTAATAAACCACGGCTCTATCTCTTTCGGTTGATTTTTAAATTAATCAGAAAGTCTTCGTCTGTAGCGGTTCTCGGTAGTCGCTCCGTACAGAGACTAAGTCCGAATTGAAAATATTTTCACCGACGACGTATCTTTTAAATGTTATGTTCAGTTATGGGAGCGTATTTGAAGCACTTTTGCTTAATAAACCACGGCTCTATCTCTTTCGGTTGATTTTTAAATTAATCAGAAATTCTTCGTCGTTAGCGGTTCTCTGTAGCCTCTCCGTACAGAGACTATGTCCGAATTGAAAATATGTTCTCCGGCGACGTATCTTTTAAATGTTATGTTCAGTTATGGGAGTGTATTTGACGCACTTTTGCTTAACAAACCACGGCTCTATCTCTTACGGTTGAGTTTTAAATAATTTCTAAAGTCGTCGTCGGCGACTCTTCGTGGTAGCCACTCGGTAGGAAAAAATCTAAGTCCGAACTGTAATTATTTTCACCGAGGAGGTACCTTTTAAATGTTAGATTGAGTTATAGGAGCGTATTTGAAGCACTTTTGCTTAATGAACAACGGCTCTATCTCTTTCGGTTGATTTTTAAATTAATCAGAAAGTCTTCGTCGGTAGCGGTTCTCGGTAGCCTCTCCGTACAGAGACTAAGTCCGAATTGAAAATATTTTCACCGACGACGTATCTTTTAAATGTTATGTTCAGTTATAGGAGCGTATTTGAAGCACTTTTGCTTAATAGACCACGGCTCTATCTCTTACGGTTGAGTTTTAAATAATTTCTAAATTCGTCGTCGGCGAATTTTCGTGGTAGCCACTCGGTAGGAAAAAATCTAAGTCCGAACTGTAATTATTTTCACCGACGATGTACCTTTTAAATGTTAGATTGAGTTATAGGAGCGTATTTGAAGCACTTTTGCTGAATAAACCACGGCTCTAACCCTTACGGTTGATTTTTAAATAATTTCTAAAGTCGTCGTTGGCGACTCTTCGTTGTAGCCACTCGGTAGGAAAAAATCTAAGTCCGAACTGTAATTATTTTCACCGAGGAGGTACCTTTTAAATGTTAGATTGAGTTATAGGAGCGTATTTGAAGCACTTTTGCTTAATGAACAACGGCTCTATCTCTTTCGGTTGATTTTTAAATTAATCAGAAAGTCTTCGTCGGTAGCGGTTCTCGGTAGCCTCTCCGTACAGAGACTAAGTCCGAATTGAAAATATTTTCACCGACGACGTATCTTTTAAATGTTATGTTCAGTTATAGGAGCGTATTTGAAGCACTTTTGCTTAATAGACCACGGCTCTATCTCTTACGGTTGATTTTTAAATAATTTCTAAAGTCGTCGTCGGCGACTCTTCGTGGTAGCCACTCTGTAGGAAAAAATCTAAGTCCGAACTGAAATTATTTTCACCGACGAGGTACCTTTTAAATGTTAGATTGTGTTATAGGAGCGTATTTGAAGCACTTTTGCTTAATAAACCACGGCTCTATCTCTTTCGGTTGATTTTTAAATTAATCAGAAAGTCTTCGTCTGTAGCGGTTCTCGGTAGTCGCTCCGTACAGAGACTAAGTCCGAATTGAAAATATTTTCACCGACGACGTATCTTTTAAATGTTATGTTCAGTTATGGGAGCGTATTTGAAGCACTTTTGCTTAATAAACCACGGCTCTATCTCTTTCGGTTGATTTTTAAATTAATCAGAAATTCTTCGTCGTTAGCGGTTCTCTGTAGCCTCTCCGTACAGAGACTATGTCCGAATTGAAAATATGTTCTCCGGCGACGTATCTTTTAAATGTTATGTTCAGTTATGGGAGTGTATTTGACGCACTTTTGCTTAACAAACCACGGCTCTATCTCTTACGGTTGAGTTTTAAATAATTTCTAAAGTCGTCGTCGGCGACTCTTCGTGGTAGCCACTCGGTAGGAAAAAATCTAAGTCCGAACTGTAATTATTTTCACCGAGGAGGTACCTTTTAAATGTTAGATTGAGTTATAGGAGCGTATTTGAAGCACTTTTGCTTAATGAACAACGGCTCTATCTCTTTCGGTTGATTTTTAAATTAATCAGAAAGTCTTCGTCGGTAGCGGTTCTCGGTAGCCTCTCCGTACAGAGACTAAGTCCGAATTGAAAATATTTTCACCGACGACGTATCTTTTAAATGTTATGTTCAGTTATAGGAGCGTATTTGAAGCACTTTTGCTTAATAGACCACGGCTCTATCTCTTACGGTTGAGTTTTAAATAATTTCTAAAGTCGTCGTCGGCGACTCTTCGTGGTAGCCACTCGGTAGGAAAAAATCTAAGTCCGAACTGAAATTATTTTCACCGACGAGGTACCTTTTAAATGTTAGATTGAGTTATAGGAGCGTATTTGAAGCACTTTTGCTTAATAAACCACGGCTCTATCTCTTTCGGTTGATTTTTAAATTAATCAGAAAGTCTTCGTCGGTAGCGGTTCTCGGTAGCCTCTCCGTACAGAGACTAAGTCCGAATTGAAAATATTTTCACCGACGACGTATCTTTTAAATGTTATGTTCAGTTATAGGAGCGTATTTGAAGCACATTTGCTTAATAGAAAACGGCTCTATCTCTTACTGTTGATTTTTAAATTAATCAGAAAGTCTTCGTCGGTAGCGCTTCTCGGTAGCCTCTCCGTACAGAGACTAAGTCCGAATTGAAAATATTTTCACCGACGACGTATCTTTTAAATGTTATTTATGTTCAGTTATAGGAGCGTATTTGAAGCACTTTTGCTTAATAGACCACGGCTCTACCTCTTTCGGTTGATTTTTAAATTAATCAGAAAATCTTCGTCGGTAGCGGTTCTCGGTAGCCTCTCCGTACAGAGACTAAGTCCGAATTGAAAATATTTTCACCGACGACGTATCTTTTAAATGTTATTTATGTTCAGTTATAGGAGCGTATTTGAAGCACTTTTGCTTAATAGACCACGGCTCTATCTCTTACGGTTGATTTTTAAATAATTTCTAAAGTCGTCGTCGGCGAATCTTCGTGGTAGCCACTCGGTAGGAAAAAATCTAAGTCCGAACTGTAATTATTTTCACCGACGAGGTACCTTTTAAATGTTAGTTTGAGTTATAGGAGCGTATTTGAAGCACTTTTGCTTAATAAACCACGGCTCTAACTCTCACGGTTGATTTTTAAATAATTTCTAAAGTCGTCGTTGGCGACTCTTCGTGGTAGCGACTCGGTAGGAAAAAATCTAAGTCCGAACTGAAATTATTTCCACCGACGAGGTACCTTTTAAATGTTAGATTGTGTTATAGGAGCGTATTTGAAGCACTTTTGCTTAATAAACCACGGCTCTATCTCTTACGGTTGATTTTTAAATAATTTCTAAAGTCGTCGTCGGCGACTCTTCGTGGTAGCCACTCGGTAGGAAAAAATCTAAGTCCGAACTGTAATTATTTTCACCGACGAGGTACCTTTTAAATGTTAGATTGAGTTATAGGAGCGTATTTGAAGCACTTTTGCTGAATAAACCACGGCTCTAACCCTTACGGTTGATTTTAAATAATTTCTAAAGTCGTCGTTGGCGACTCTTCGTTGTAGCCACTCGGTAGGAAAAAATCTAAGTCCGAACTGTAATTATTTTCACCGAGGAGGTACCTTTTAAATGTTAGATTGAGTTATAGGAGCGTATTTGAAGCACTTTTGCTTAATGAACAACGGCTCTATCTCTTTCGGTTGATTTTTAAATTAATCAGAAAGTCTTCGTCGGTAGCGGTTCTCGGTAGCCTCTCCGTACAGAGACTAAGTCCGAATTGAAAATATTTTCACCGACGACGTATCTTTTAAATGTTATGTTCAGTTATAGGAGCGTATTTGAAGCACTTTTGCTTAATAGACCACGGCTCTACCTCTTTCGGTTGATTTTTAAATTAATCAGAAAATCTTCGTCGGTAGCGGTTCTCGGTAGCCTCTCCGTACAGAGACTAAGTCCGAATTGAAAATATTTTCACCGACGACGTATCTTTTAAATGTTATGTTCGGTTATAGGAGCGTATTTGAAGCACTTTTGCTTAATAGACCACGGCTCTATCTCTTACGGTTGATTTTTAAATAATTTCTAAAGTCGTCGTCGGCGAATCTTCGTGGTAGCCACTCGGTAGGAAAAAATCTAAGTCCGAACTGTAATTATTTTCACCGACGAGGTACCTTTTAAATGTTAGTTTGAGTTATAGGAGCGTATTTGAAGCACTTTTGCTTAATAAACCACGGCTCTAACTCTCACGGTTGATTTTTAAATAATTTCTAAAGTCGTCGTTGGCGACTCTTCGTGGTAGCCACTCGGTAGGAAAAATCTAAGTCCGAACTGAAATTATTTTCACCGACGAGGTACCTTTTAAATGTTAGATTGTGTTATAGGAGCGTATTTGAAGCACTTTTGCTTAATAAACCACGGCTCTATCTCTTACGGTTGATTTTTAAATAATTTCTAAAGTCGTCGTCGGCGACTCTTCGTGGTAGCCACTCGGTAGGAAAAAATCTAAGTCCGAACCGTAATTATTTTCACCGACGAGGTACCTTTTAAATTTTAGATTGAGTTATAGGAGCGTATTTGAAGCACTTTTGCTTAATAAACCACGGCTCTATCTCTTTCGGTTGATTTTTAAATTAATCAGAAAGTCTTCGTCGGTAGCGGTTCTCGGTAGTCGCTCCGTACAGAGACTAAGTCCGAATTGAAAATATTTTCACCGACGACGTATCTTTTAAATGTTATGTTCAGTTATGGGAGCGTATTTGAAGCACTTTTGCTTAATAAACCACGGCTCTATCTCTTTCGGTTGATTTTTAAATTAATCAGAAAGTCTTCGTCGTTAGCGGTTCTCTGTAGCCTCTCCGTACAGAGACTATGTCCGAATTGAAAATATGTTCTCCGGCGACGTATCTTTTAAATGTTATGTTCAGTTATGGGAGTGTATTTGACGCACTTTTGCTTAACAAACCACGGCTCTATCTCTTACGGTTGAGTTTTAAATAATTTCTAAAGTCGTCGTCGGCGACTCTTCGTGGTAGCCACTCGGTAGGAAAAAATCTAAGTCCGAACTGTAATTATTTTCACCGAGGAGGTACCTTTTAAATGTTAGATTGAGTTATAGGAGCGTATTTGAAGCACTTTTCCTTAATAAACCACGGCTCTAACTCTTACGGTTGATTTTTAAATAATTTCTAAAGTCGTCGTCGGCGACTCTTCGTGGTAGCCACTCGGTAGGAAAAAATCTAAGTCAGAACTGAAATTATTTTCACAGACGAGGTACCTTTTAAATGTTAGATTGTGTTATAGGAGCGTATTTGAAGCACTTTTGCTTAATAAACCACGGCTCTATCTCTTACGGTTGATTTTTAAATAATTTCTAAAGTCGTCGTCGGCGACTCTTCGTGGTAGCCACTCGGTAGGAAAAAATCTAAGTCCGAACTGAAATTATTTTCACCGACGAGGTACCTTTTAAATGTTAGATTGTGTTATAGGAGCGTATTTGAAGCACTTTTGCTTAATAAACCACGGCTCTATCTCTTACGGTTGATTTTTAAATAATTTCTAAAGTCGTTGTCGGCGACTCTTCGTGGTAGCCACTCGGTAGGAAAAAATCTAAGTCCGAACTGAAATTATTTTCACAGACGAGGTACCTTTTAAATGTTAGATTGAGTTATAGGAGCGTATTTGAAGCACTTTTGCTTAATAAACCACGGCTCTAACTCTTACGGTTGATTTTTAAATAATTTCTAAAGTCGTCGTCGGCGACTCTTCGTGGTAGCCACTCGGTAGGAAAAAATCTAAGTCCGAACTGAAATTATTTTCACCGACGAGGTACCTTTTAAATGTTAGATTGTGCTATAGGAGCGTATTTGAAGCACTTTAGCTTAATAAACCACGGCTCTATCTCTTACGGTTGATTTTTAAATAATTTCTAAATTCGTTGTCGGCGACTCTTCGTGGTAGCCACTCGGTAGGAAAAAATCTAAGTCCGAACTGTAATTATTTTCACCGACGAGGTACCTTTTAAATGTTAGATTGAGTTATAGGAGCGTATTTGAAGCACTTTTGCTTAATAAACCACGGCTCTATCTCTTTCGGTTGATTTTTAAATTAATCAGAAAGTCTTCGTCGGTAGCGGTTCTCGGTAGTCGCTCCGTACAGAGACTAAGTCCGAATTGAAAATATTTTCACCGACGACGTATCTTTCAAATGTTATGTTCAGTTATGGGAGCGTATTTGAAGCACTTTTGCTTAATAAACCACGGCTCTATCTCTTTCGGTTGATTTTTAAATTAATCAGAAAGTCTTCGTCGGTAGCGGTTCTCGGTAGCCTCTCCGTACAGAGACTAAGTCCGAATTGAAAATATTTTCACCGACGACGTATCTTTTAAATGTTATGTTCAGTTATAGGAGCGTATTTGAAGCACATTTGCTTAATAGACCACGGCTCTATCTCTTACTGTTGATTTTTAAATTAATCAGAAAGTCTTCGTCGGTAGCGCTTCTCGGTAGCCTCTCCGTACAGAGACTAAGTCCGAATTGAAAATATTTTCACCGACGACGTATCTTTTAAATGTTATGTTCAGTTATAGGAGCGTATTTGAAGCACTTTTGCTGAATAGACCACGGCTCTATCTCTTACGGTTGATTTTTAAATTAATCAGAAAGGCTTCGTCGGTAGCGCTTCTCGGTTGCCTCTCCGTACAGAGACTGAGTCCGAATTGAAAATATTTTCACCGACGACGTATCTTTTAAATGTTATGTTCAGCTTTTGGGAGTGTATTTGAAGCAATTTTGCTTAATAAACCAAGGCTCTATCCCTTACGGTTGATTTTTAAATTAATCAGATATTCTTCGTCGGTAGCGCTTCTCGGTAGCATCTCCGTACAGAGACTAAGTCCGAATTGAAAATATTTTCACCGACGACGTATCTTTTAAATGTTATGCTCAGTTATAGGAGCGTATTTGAAGCACTTTTGCTTAATAGACCACGGCTCTATCTCTTACGGTTGATTTTTAAATTAATCAGAAAGTCTTCGTCGGTAGCGCTTCTCGTTAGCCTCTCCGTACAGAGACTGAGTCCGAATTGAAAATATTTTCACCGACGACGTATCTTTTAAATGTTATGTTCAGTTATGGGAGTGTATTTGAAGCAATTTTGCTTAACAAACCAAGGCTCTATCTCTTACGGTTGATTTTTAAATTAATCAGAAAGTCTTCGTCGGTAGCGCTTCTCGGTAGCCTCTCCGTACAGAGACTGAGTCCGAATTGAAAATATTTTCACCGACGACGTATCTTTTAAATGTTATGTTCAGTTATGGGAGTGTATTTGAAGCAATTTTGCTTAATAAACCAAGGCTCTATCTCTTACGGTTGATTTTTAAATTAATCAGATATTCTTCGCCGGTAGCGCTTCTCGGTAGCATCTCCGTACAGAGACTAAGTCCGAATTGAAAATATTTTCACCGACGACGTATCTTTTAAATGTTATGTTCAGTTATAGGAGCGTATTTGAAGCACTTTTGCTTAATAGACCACGGCTCTATCTCTTACGGTTGATTTTTAAATTAATCAGAAAGTCTTCGTCGGTAGCGCTTCTCGGTAGCCTCTCCGCACAGAGACTGAGTCCGAATTGAAAATATTTTCACCGACGACGTATCTTTTAAATGTTATGTTCAGTTATGGGAGTGTATTTGAAGCAATTTTGCTTAATAAACCAAGGCTCTATCTCTTACGGTTGATTTTTAAATTAATCAGAAATTCTTCGCCGGTAGCGCTTCTCGGTAGCATCTCCGTACAGAGACTAAGTCCGAATTGAAAATATTTTCACCGACGACGTATCTTTTAAATGTTATGTTCAGTTATAGGAGCGTATTTGAAGCACTTTTGCTTAATAGACCACGGCTCTATCTCTTACGGTTGATTTTTAAATTAATCAGAAAGTCTTCGTCGGTAGCGCTTCTCGGTAGCCTCTCCGTACAGAGACTGAGTCCGAATTGAAAATATTTTCACCCACGACGTATCTTTTAAATGATAGATTGAGTTATAGGAGCGTATTTGAAGCACTTTTGCTTAATAAACCACGGCTCTATCTCTTTCGGTTGATTTTTAAATTAATCAGAAAGTTTTCGTCGGTAGCGCTTCTCGGTAGCCTCTCCGTACAGAGACTGAGTCCGAATTGAAAATATTTTCACCGACGACGTATCTTTTAAATGTTATGTTCAGTTATAGGAGCGTATTTGAAGCACTTTTGCTTAATAGACCACGGCTCTATCTCTTACGGTTGATTTTTAAATAATTTCTAAAGTCGTCGTCGGCGACTCTTCGTGGTAGCCACTCGGTAGGAAAAAATCTAAGTCCGAATTGAAAATATTTTCACCCACGACGTATCTTTTAAATGTTATGCTCAGTTATAGGAGCGTATTTGAAGCACTTTTGCTTAATAAACCACGGCTCTATCTCTTACGGTTGATTTTTAAATTAATCAGAAATTCTTCGTCGGTAGCGCTTCTCGGTAGCCTCTCCGTACAGAGACTGAGCCCGAATTGAAAATATTTTCACCGACGACGTATCTTTTAAATGTTATGTTCAGTTATGGGAGTGTATTTGAAGCACTCTTGCTTAATAAACCACGGCTCTATCTCTTTCGGTTGATTTTTAAATTAATCAGAAAGTCTTCGTCGGTAGCGGTTCTCGGTAGCCGCTCCGTACAGAGACTAAGTCCGAATTGAAAATATTTTCACCGACGACGTATCTTTTAAATGTTATGTTCAGTTATAGGAGCGTATTTGAAGCACTTTTGCTTAATAGACCACGGCTCTATCTCTTTCGGTTGATTTTTAAATTAATCAGAAAGTCTTCGTCGGTAGCGGTTCTCGGTAGCCTCTCCGTACAGAGACTAAGTCCGAATTGAAAATATTTTCACCGACGACGTATCTTTTAAATGTTATGTTCAGTTATAGGAGCGTATTTGAAGCACTTTTGCTTAATAAACCACGGCTCCATCTCTTTCGGTTGATTTTTAAATGAATCAGAAAGTCTTCGTCGGTAGCGGTTCTCGGTAGCCTCTCCGTACAGAGACTGAGTCCGAATTGAAAATATTTTCACCGACGACGTATCTTTTAAATGTTATGTTCAGTTATAGGAGTGTATTTGAAGCAATTTTGCTTAATAAACCAAGGCTCTATCTCTTACGGTTGATTTTTAAATTAATCAGAAATTCTTCGTCGGTAGCGCTTCTCGGTAGCATCTCCGTACAGAGACTAAGTCCGAATTGAAAATATTTTCACCGACGACGTATCTTTTAAATGTTATGTTCAGTTATAGGAGCGTATTTGAAGCACTTTTGCTGAATAGACCACGGCTCTATCTCTTACGGTTGATTTTTAAATTAATCAGAAAGGCTTCGTCGGTAGCGCTTCTCGGTTGCCTCCCCGTACAGAGACTGAGTCCGAATTGAAAATATTTTCACCGACGACGTATCTTTTAAATGTTATGTTCAGCTTTTGGGAGTGTATTTGAAGCAATTTTGCTTATAAACCAAGGCTCTATCTCTTACGGTTGATTTTTAAATTAATCAGAAAGTCTTCGTCGGTAGCGCTTCTCGGTAGCCTCTCCGTACAGAGACTGAGTCCGAATTGAAAATATTTTCACCGACGACGTATCTTTTAAATGTTATGTTCAGTTATGGGAGTGTATTTGAAGCAATTTTGCTTAACAAACCAAGGCTCTATCTCTTACGGTTGATTTTTAAATTAATCAGAAAGTCTTCGTCGGTAGCGCTTCTCGTTAGCCTCTCCGTACAGAGACTGAGTCCGAATTGAAAATATTTTCACCGACGACGTATCTTTTAAATGTTATGTTCAGTTATGGGAGTGTATTTGAAGCACTCTTGCTTAATAAACCACGGCTCTATCTCTTACGGTTGATTTTTAAATTAATCAGAAAGTCTTCGTCGGTAGCGCTTCTCGGTAGCCTCTCCGTACAGAGACTGAGTCCGAAGTGAATATATTTTCACCGACGACGTATCTTTTAAATGTTATGTTCAGTTATGGGAGTGTATTTGAAGCACTTTTGCTTAATAAACGACGGCTCTATCTCTTACGGTTGATTTTTAAATTAATCAGAAAATCTTCGTCGGTAGCGCTTCTCGGTATCCTCTCCGTACAGAGACTAAGTCCGAATTGAAAGTATTTTCACGGACGACGTATCTTTTAAATGTTATGTTCAGTTATAGGAGCGTATTTGAAGCACTTTTGCTTAATAGACCACGGCTCTATCTCTTACGGTTGATTTTTAAATTAATCAGAAATTCTTCGTCGTTAGCGCTTCTCGGTAGCATCTCCGTACAGAGACTAAGTCCGAATTGAAAATATTTTCACCGACGACGTATCTTTTAAATGTTATGTTCAGTTATGGGAGTGTATTTGAAGCACTCTTGCTTAATAAACCACGGCTCTATCTCTTACGGTTGATTTTTAAATTAATCAGAAAATCTTCGTCGGTAGCGCTTCTCGGTAGCCTCTCCGTACAGAGACTGAGTCCGAATTGAAAATATTTTCACCGACGACGTATCTTTTAAATGTTATGTTCAGTTATAGGAGCGTATTTGAAGCACTTTTGCTTAATAGACCACGGCTCTATCCCTTACGGTTGATTTTTAAATTAATCAGAAAGTCTTCGTCGGTAGCGCTTGTCGGTAGCCTCTCCGTACAGAGACTGAGCCCGAATTGAAAATATTTTCACCGACGACGTATCTTTTAAATGTTATGTTCAGTTATGGGAGTGTATTTGAAGCACTCTTGCTTAATAAACCACGGCTCTATCTCTTACGGTTGATTTTTAAATTAATCAGAAAGTCTTCGTCGGTAGCGCTTCTCGGTAGCCTCTCCGTACAGAGACTGAGTCCGAAGTGAAAATATTTTCACCGACGACGTATCTTTTAAATGTTATGTTCAGTTATGGGAGTGTATTTGAAGCACTTTTGCTTAATAAACGACGGCTCTATCTCTTACGGTTGATTTTTAAATTAATCAGAAAATCTTCGTCGGTAGCGCTTCTCGGTATCCTCTCCGTACAGAGACTAAGTCCGAATTGAAAGTATTTTCACGGACGACGTATCTTTTAAATGTTATGTTCAGTTATAGGAGCGTATTTGAAGCACTTTTGCTTAATAGACCACGGCTCTATCTCTTACGGTTGATTTTTAAATTAATCAGAAATTCTTCGTCGGTAGCGCTTCTCGGTAGCATCTCCGTACAGAGACTAAGTCCGAATTGAAAATATTTTCACCGACGACGTATCTTTTCAATGTTATGTTCAGTTATAGGAGCGTATTTGAAGCACTTTTGCTTAATAGACCACGGCTCTATCTCTTACGGTTGATTTTTAAATTAATCAGAAATTCTTCGTCGGTAGCGCTTCTCGGTAGCATCTCCGTACAGAGACTAAGTCCGAATTGAAAATATTTTCACCGACGACGTATCTTTTCAATGTTATGTTCAGTTATAGGAGCGTATTTGAAGCACTTTTGCTGAATAGACCACGGCTCTATCTCTTACGGTTGATTTTTAAATTAATCAGAAAGTCTTCGTCGGTAGCGCTTCTCGGTAGCCTCTCCGTACAGAGACTGAGTCCGAAGTGAAAATATTTTCACCGACAACGTATCTTTTAAATGTTATGCTCAGTTATAGGAGCGTATTTGAAGCACTTTTGCTTAATAGACCACGGCTCTATCTCTTACGGTTGATTTTTAAATTAATCAGAAAGTCTTCGTCGGTAGCGCTTCTCGGTAGCCTCTCCGTACAGAGACTGAGTCCGAATTGAAAATATTTTCACCCACGACGTATCTTTTAAATGTTAGATTGAGTTATAGGAGCGTATTTGAAGCACTTTTGCTTAATAAACCACGGCTCTATCTCTTTCGGTTGATTTTTAAATTAATCAGAAAGTCTTCGTCGGTAGCGGTTCTCGGTAGCCGCTCAGCCAATTCAGCCTGTTACGTGCGTAAGGAATTATTTCGTGGGCCGAGCGGTTAGCCGTTCCGCGCGTAACGCTTGAATAAATTTAATTTAGGATGGGTTGTATCATCTAAGATTCCATACGGAATCCGCGCATAGGTCAGGAATGAAATAGGTGTTAACGCAGAATAGAGGATGAATACCTTATTGGGCTGTTCTATTGATTCATCACATTATATAAAAACAATTACACGGAATAGTTCAGAAATATCGGAGTCCAGAATGGATGACAATTTTACAATACTTGTTTTAGTTGGAGTCTTAGATTGGTAAATTCCTAACGTGCTAAGTTTACGAATGGGCCCAAGGGAAATTCCGACAAGCATATAAACATATGTTTGGGTCCTCGTATCGCGATGCTAACATAAGTATGGAAACTCACCAATGAATATTATCTTGGAAGCAATTGTTTGCTGAGGGAGCCGTAGATGAAGGAATGGCTGATGAACTTTTCACTTCTGTTTACACTATACTATAAATACGATAAACTACTATAAATACTATAAAGAAAAATTTAATATATGAGGATAGAGATTGATTTTGGATTTGAATAATTCTTGTTTGCTGAGTCCTTCGGTAATTATGGAAGTAACTTCACTAATTTTAACCCGAACTCTGGCTCAAAATAGCAACAAGGGCAAAACGCCACGCACCTCGCGATTTGACTAACGATTGCAACTTGCGGTGATTTCCTGCTCCTTTTTGTTGATTTTGGAACCGCTAAGGGGGGGAATTCCAAGAGCTGTGCTCATTCTTCCCACTTAGGAAATCACCCGTTTCCTGTTCAAAGAATTCCGCCAAAGTTCATCAACCCGCCCTCATCCACAGCCTCTCGCTATTGCAATTTTGCTTATTAGCGAAACGTGGCCGCTGTTCGGAGAATATTCGCGGTTGCTTAAATTCGGTTTTTGCAGACTAATGGTTCATCGATACCGTGTCGTAAGATCGGGCACGCGTGATGCCTACTCTGAAATTTTAACTTCCTCTTTCTTTTTATATTTAATTTTTTTATATGTGCTTGGCACGTAACACCCCTCCCCCCTTAGAATCATCATCGTCCCCGATGATGTTTAACCGTAGGTTAAGTTCGAGAGATGTTCGTATGTATACAATTTTTCGCAATTATTGAACAGGTGGTTCTACATAAAATGGTTGAACTTATATGAAATATAAATTATTGCTTATGATTGATTGCTCGTGCATGATTCGCTTAACTAAATTATGAGAAAAATATGGATTTCGCAAAGTACTATTAGAAAAATGTACAGATGATCTAATATAAAATATTTAATTTATCGCGTTTAAACAAAAGAATCGTGAGAATACGCTAACCATTCAGCATCCCTCCGAGGATGACCGTTGTTGTAATAACAGAGGCTTCAGCAAGGCAGAGACACGTACGTCATGTAGTGGATGCTCTCCAGTTCGTCACCCTGGCTTCTTAACATCTTCTTGTCGAAGGGTGCCGCAGAGTCGAAAGATTTCCGAGTCCACGAAGAACTTCGGTTCTGATAGTTAGTAGTATAGGTTGGATGTTGTACTTCCATAAGGCTATTGGTTAACCGACAATGTCAGTTGAGTTTCCCTGGAGAAGGTTGTTGACACTCCGGGAACGCCAAGCTCTGCTCACTTGCTCAGTGTCTCCTTTGTCTTTCGCTTTTTGCGTACGAATGACATCACACAGAATGATAGTGCTCCGGCCTCCTCGGTGGTGCTGAAGGTAACGTACGCTACGTTCCTTCCGCTCCTCCTGGATCTATTCATGGTATTTTCGACAGAGTCCATTTTCTCGGTCATGTAAATATTAATCAAACAAGAGTAAAATAATAAAAGATAATAAACAATAAATAAATGCATGCAACAAGTTTTCAACCAAAACAATAGAAGAAAATTAATATAAAATAATTAAGTGTAACATTCTGAGTTTGGTAATCGACAATCCCGATTTCTTGATGTTGTTGATTGTGAGTCTTCCTCTAGTGCTGTTGTTTGGATGGTTGTCTTCCTTGTTCCTCTTCTTCTTAATTAGTGGCCAAAATATTATGTGCATGATGATACTTCGGTTGCAGAGTAGTATTGCTCCAGTTGAAGAAATTGGTTGTGATGTAACTTCTCCGTTGTGATGATTGTTTTGCCAATTGGTCCAATTTGCAATCGAATTCATACAGTGGATTGAATTCAGTGGAGATACTATTAATGTGTCTCCCAAATTATTTGGATTTCCTTTTGATATATGATTTGTGATTAATAAAAACAGAATTTATGTGCTGTTGTACTTGTTTTGAGTCGTTTGTGATTCCTTAAAGTAAATTTCCGAGCAAGTATCGATTTAAGTGATTCGATATAACTCATCCTGATCTTTTAAATTTAGTATTATCTAAACAAAACTATTGCAATTATTCTTATCCGCTGCTACTAGCCCCAGTAATAGGATGAGCATCGCCAAGT
This sequence comes from Nysson spinosus, assembly GCA_910591585.2. NCBI lineage: Eukaryota > Metazoa > Arthropoda > Insecta > Hymenoptera > Crabronidae > Nysson > Nysson spinosus. The sequence goes on from CAJUYC020000006.1 coordinate 4,213,318, forward strand.
CCATTGCCATTCCTTATCAAATATCAGGCATCAAATGATTAGTATTTTATGAACTTGGAAATTACTGTGCAGCCAATTCTACTTTATCTGCGTGTTTGATGAATCTTTTACCATTACCATCTTCCAAAACAATATTATTTTTCTCCAAAACTCCAACTATTTTATAGGGACCATGATATCGAGTACTGAACTTTCCTTTCCTGGGTTCTACTAGAACGCGAGCCATATCTCCTACTTTTCCTGGGAATGGTCGTGCCTTTTCATCATAATATCCTTTAGACTTATGTTTAGCAGAAATTAAATTTTGTCCGGCTAATATTTGTGATTCGGAAAGTCGAATTATCAATTCACGAAGATATGAATTATACGTTAGCATATCATCATCTTCGGGAAATGAACTAGTGTCACGCGTTTTTGTTCTGACTAATTTATTTTCTTGACAGCTATGGCAAGTTCTAATGAAATTTTGAATATCATTCCTCATTCCTGGCCAATAGAATCTTTCGCGAATCCTACGATACGTTTTAGTTACTCCTTTGTGACTGCCGACTATGCCTTCATGTAATTCTGAAATTATATTATGACGAAGTTCTTCGGGAGGAATTTGAATTTTCCCAAGGCAAATTGTAATTTCGATGTCGATTTCCTCGAAGATTTCTGTTAGGATTTCCTTTAGTGATTCGAGAGTAAGTGAATCGGTATAATCACCGGATTTTGAAATTCGAAAGGAATTAATATCGGAATTTGGAAGAATTAATTTTAAGTTCCTAAGCCCGGTTTTTATTTTCGCGACGGAAGTCTCGTCAAAATGATGTTTCTGCACAACGATGCTAAATATTTTGTACTTTCCCTGTCTAGTGATTAGTACTTGACCTTCCTTTGGTTTAATTTCTCTGAAATTTTCAACGCTGATAGCGCCTATATCTGTTAGCAATTTTCCTACGGATGTTGTCAATTCGCAATCAGCAGAAATAAAGTGAACATAATTATCATGTGAGTAGGTCAAATTTTCTCGGCTAATATTAATTAATTTCTTTGAAGAGCGCTGTGGTTTCCGAGAAAGATTTACGGGAGAGCTAGGTGTGATATCCGGGGGAATTCCCTGAGTCAGCTGGATGCCAGTGCAGTACGTCTCGTTACCTGATACCGTCCTTGGAATTATTCGCCTTGGTATACCAACAGATTTTGATTTAGTTTCACTGAAGTGTCCTGGTAGAAGTGCATTCTGTCTCGTATTGTTTGGTGAAGCTGGAAAAGGAGTTGACAATGCCAATGGTTTAGAATGTGGAATAGGAGTAGGTAATGTGGATCTATGGGGTTGCCAATGAATTTTGGTCTGCTCGGATGTTTCCAATGTACAGTCAGGTTTTGATTTATCGTGTCCTTCTGTTCCATATTGTTTAAGTAATTTTTCTATTCTACTATTTAACTCTACGTCGTCTAGTTCGTCAGTATCCGAAGTATTACCTGATGATTCTTCCATAATTTCGCTGTGTTCTTTAAGAGATTCGTCAAAACGTTTGAAAGAGTCATGTAATTCCTGTTTGTTTATAGACAGTCTTCGTTCGTCATCTAGGAAAACGTCATCGTCACTGTCCTCTGCTGGTGGTTGTAATTCTAGTAGTATGGTGTCAGCGTTTATTGTTGTCTCGTCTACTGTTTCAGTGTGAACGTCCTCGGCAATTGGTTCCAATGTTTTCCCTTTCGTATGTTTAGAAGTAAATTTCTTGTGTAGATCCAGGCTTGGCATTACACTTTTCCTTTTCCGTAATATGGGTGGTTCTGATGACTCGTCATGTGAATTATCGGAATCTACGTCTGGCGTATCTGCTGACGATGGAACTGTAGGTCGTGGTGGAATGTAAGCGTTGGGTTTTAATTGATTTCGGGTCCTAGTTGCTATTGCACTGACATTTAAAGGGTTTGAAATTTTTGGTTTATTTTTCGATCCAATGGGCCTTCCTGGTTTTCTGGGTACTTCCGAAACTGATTTGGATATTGGTCTAGATGTGGTTCCTGCTGAGCTAAATTTAGATTTTGCTGGTTGTTCTTGAATCGGTAGAATTTTTGATGATTCAAGTTCACTGTCAGAGTCGGTACTGCTAGTATCTGAGAGATTAAATTTAACGACAGGATTTCTGGATAACGCGTCTGCACTTGTGTTTAATTTTCCTGCTTTATGAACGAAATTATAGTCGTAGTCACGCAATTTCAATCTCCATCGAATTAGACGTTGTCCTGGATCCTTTATGGAGTCTATCCATTTCAAGGGCTCGTGATCGCTAACTAACGTAAATTTCCTACCGTAAAGATACGGCCTAAAATGCAAAATTGCGTATAATACTGCCAAACATTCTTTTTCGGTGGTGAAGTAATTTTTCTCAGGGTTTGTTAAAGTTCTAGAAAGATAAGCTATTGGTAAATCGTTTCCATCAACCTCCTGACTAAGTATTGCTCCTATCGCAAAATCTGAGGCGTCTGTTGTTAAAGTGAAAGGCTTATCAAAATTTGGATATTGAAGAATTGGACCTCTACAGAGCGCTTTTCGTAATTCCTGGAAGCTACGTTTTTGTTCCTTTCCCCAAACGAAGGTCGCGTTCTTTTTTAACAATTCTGTTAATGGTTTGGATTTTGCTGCAAAATCTTTAATAAATCTGCGATAATAACCTGCTAAACCTAAAAATTGTCTGACATTCTTTGCTGTTTTTGGTCGAGGAAAGTTTTTTACTGCTATAATTTTGTTTGGATCTGGTCTTACACCCTTTTGACTAATTATATGTCCTAGGTATGCTACTTCAGTTTTCAAAAATTCACATTTATCGGGTTGTAATGTTAATTTAGCTTTTTCTAACCGATTAAATAATCTACGAATTTTCTTTCCGTGTTCTTCAAGAGTTTTTGCGTACACTACAATGTCATCGAGATAAACGAAAACTTCCGTTCCCTGCAAACCACGTAACGTTTGATCCATAAGCCGTTGAAAGGTGGCAGGTGCATTTTTCAAACCTTCGGGCATACGGATATACTCGTAGTGCCCATTAGGAGTTGTAAAGGCTGTTTTAGCCCTATCCTTTGGATCCATCTCTATTTGTTGGAATCCACTCGCGAGATCGATGATCGAGAAATATCTAGCTTGGCCTAATTGATCCAGAATATCGGTTATATTTGGTAACGGATATGCATCTCCTATCGTTTTTTCGTTAAGTTTGCGAAAATCAATTACCATTCTCCACCTGGGTCTTCCTTGAGAATCAGGTTTCTTAGGGACGATCCAGAGAGGTGAATTGTAAGGCGAATTTGATGGTTTAATTATCCTATTGTTTAATTTTGTCAAAATTTGACGGTGTATTTCTTCCTTGTGAACCGGTGGAAAGCGATACTGTCTGGTATTAATCGGTAAATCATCTGATGTCGGAATTGTATGTTTTATTAACGGGGTGAAAGGTAATTGGTCTCCTGGCAAATAAAAGCGATTTGGGTATTCTTCTATAATTTCGATTATATGGTCTCGTTCCTCGTCATTTAGGTGATCTAAACGCAAACGTTTTAGAATTTCGAAAAACCTATCGTGAACTATGGGCAAATTTTGAACTTCTGAGTCTGAATCGAAATATTCTTCTTCTGGAAAATCATAGTACTCAAAGGGAATTACTTCTTGTGGAGTAACTTCGACCTGTATGTCTTCTTCCAACGTATTAATTGCTAATACGTGACAGACACCATCGCGTACACTAACAGCTGCTTCGCCTATGTATAAGCCTTCTACTGATTCTAACTTTGGCAAGTATCCTTCTTTTATTTCTGAATTAACCACGTCTATAGCTATCGGTTGACGAGTGCGAGCTTTAATCGTAAGAATTTGCGAACGAGGACTACGTTTAGATTTATGATTTGGTTCTTCCCCAATGAATCTAAAAGGTCTGATGGGTTCTGTTTTTGTAACTAAGGTATTATGAGCGAACGAGATTTCCGCCTGCTCTTGACGTAGGTAATCTTTGCCTAAAATTCCATCATTATTCAAGGGAAACGATGATCGGACGACGTGAAATTTAACTGGTTGTTCCAAAAGTGTAACGGTAGTTGTTCCTAAGGTTCTCAATTTTTCCGGGGTAATTCCAGTTATAGAGACTGATTCTTGAAGGTCTACTTCGACGTCTTCGTGCAAAGCATTTAATTTTATCAGATTTATATCTGCGCCTGTATCAACCAAAAATAAACCAGATTTATTGCGTAATTCTTTCGCAGACATTTTAATTAATGGTGATTCTAGCTGTCGTTTATAGGAATAGACGATTCCTCTGCTTCCAAAAATTTTACTGTTCGACGCTCCTGATTCGAGTAACTCGCCGTCGCGCCGGCACGACGAGTTGTGCGGGAGTTTAAATTTTCACTGTTCCTTCTCGGCGAATTCGAGTTAAAATGATCAAATGTTGGGATAGGGGAAGAAGATCTGGAATTTTGGTTAGTGGGTGTGTTGGATCTTGAAGGTTCAATGCTTCGCGAAGGAACTGGGGTTGGAGAATTTGCTCTGGTTAGAGTATGATTAGTCAAGTTTGGATTCATATGGAAAGATTGAGGGTGATCGTATATTGGACTGTAAGGCGGATATGGCATTGGTGGATAAAAATACGGTGGATAGTATGGATAAGGATGCGGTGGCAACGGATAATGGTGATGCTTGTAAGGAACAGGTGATGTAGGACGTGCAGATTTTAGAATGGTAATCGGTGAATTTGTGCGATTATAGTTCGGATTTCTCATGGGACTGGGACTCCTCGAATCTTGCTCTCGCAAGGTTTGGGAGCGGTTTGTGTAGGTGGTAGGTAAGTCACGAGAATCTGGATTCGGAACTGAATGTTGTGATAACATTAACCGCGAAGGTTCACCACCGGGGATTATTCCTGATTTCATTCGGGTTTCTATTCGTGCAGCAATTTTTACAGCGTCCTGTATCTTCTTTGGTTCACGCGAATCAACCGCGATAGCAATTTCGTCGGGTAATCCTCGAATAAAAGCCTCTAAAGCACATTCCTCTACGGGAGCCATCATTTGATTAGCGCGTTCTCCATATTTATCTTCTAAAGCGACTCGAGCACCGCTGATTAGGATATTTAATCGATCTGCAAAGTCACTGACCGCTTCTCCGCGTCTCATTCGGATATTTTCTATTTCGTGATGGTAGTATGGATATGTTTTACCCGGCGCAAATCTTTCCTTTAAATGTTTTACGAGATCATCTAGTTTTTGGAAATTTTTACCCCAAATACTATCTCTCGCTGTTCCCTGCAATTTTCCTAATATTGCCCTTACATATGAAGTTTCCAGTGCTGGCGGCACATAGACTGCGCCGTTTTGAACGTCACCTAAGAAATTTTTAAGGGGAATGTTTTTCCCGTCAAAGAAAGGAATGTTTAGTGTACTGTGTTGAATTGTGAAGCATTCAGCCATAGAAGCCATCATCAAATTAGTAACGTGTAATTCGTCCAATGAAACATTTGCAGAAACTTGTGCTGCTGCATTACGAGAGGAATTTGTGGCCATTTTGATAAATTAAGTGAAGGAAAATTCAGCAATCGCTATCGTGTAATTATAATTGATGTTGATTATTTTAACCATCTATGCAACAGTGTGCGAATCTCGAAATCTATACGATCCTTTAATTATTCTGCACTAACACATGCGCTAATTGACAATACGTATCCCACTTCTGACACCAATTCAGCCTGTTACGTGCGTAAGGAATTATTTCGTGGGCCGAGCGGTTAGCCGTTCCGCGCGTAACGCTTGAATAAATTTAATTTAGGATGGGTTGTATCATCTAAGATTCCATACGGAATCCGCGCATAGGTCAGGAATGAAATAGGTGTTAACGCAGAATAGAGGATGAATACCTTATTGGGCTGTTCTATTGATTCATCACATTATATAAAAACAATTACACGGAATAGTTCAGAAATATCGGAGTCCAGAATGGATGACAATTTTACAATACTTGTTTTAGTTGGAGTCTTAGATTGGTAAATTCCTAACGTGCTAAGTTTACGAATGGGCCCAAGGGAAATTCCGACAAGCATATAAACATATGTTTGGGTCCTCGTATCGCGATGCTAACATAAGTATGGAAACTCACCAATGAATATTATCTTGGAAGCAATTGTTTGCTGAGGGAGCCGTAGATGAAGGAATGGCTGATGAACTTTTCACTTCTGTTTACACTATACTATAAATACGATAAACTACTATAAATACTATAAAGAAAAATTTAATATATGAAGATAGAGATTGATTTTGGATTTGAATAATTCTTGTTTGCTGAGTCCTTCGGTAATTATGGAAGTAACTTCACTAATTTTAACCCGAACTCTGGCTCAAAATAGCAACAAGGGCAAAACGCCACGCACCTCGCGATTTGACTAACGATTGCAACTTGCGGTGATTTCCTGCTCCTTTTTGTTGATTTTGGAACCGCTAAGGGGGGGAATTCCAAGAGCTGTGCTCATTCTTCCCACTTAGGAAATCACCCGTTTCCTGTTCAAAGAATTCCGCCAAAGTTCATCAACCCGCCCTCATCCACAGCCTCTCGCTATTGCAATTTTGCTTATTAGCGAAACGTGGCCGCTCTTCGGAGAATATTCGCGGTTGCTTAAATTCGGTTTTTGCAGACTAATGGTTCATCGATACCGTGTCGTAAGATCGGGCACGCGTGATGCCTACTCTGAAATTTTAACTTCCTCTTTCTTTTTATATTTAATTTTTTTATATGTGCTTGGCACGTAACACTCCGTACAGAGACTAAGTCCGAATTGAAAATATTTTCACCGACGACGTATCTTTTAAATGTTATGCTCAGTTATAGGAGCGTATTTGAAGCACTTTTGCTTAATAGACCACGGCTCTATCTCTTACGGTTGATTTTTAAATTAATCAGAAAGTCTTCGTCGGTAGCGCTTCTCGTTAGCCTCTCCGTACAGAGACTGAGTCCGAATTGAAAATATTTTCACCGACGACGTATCTTTTAAATGTTATGTTCAGCTTTTGGGAGTGTATTTGAAGCAATTTTGCTTAATAAACCAAGGCTCTATCTCTTACGGTTGATTTTTAAATTAATCGGATATTCTTCGTCGGTAGCGCTTCTCGGTAGCATCTCCGTACAGAGACTAAGTCCGAATTGAAAATATTTTCACCGACGACGTATCTTTTAAATGTTATGCTCAGTTATAGGAGCGTATTTGAAGCACTTTTGCTTAATAGACCACGGCTCTATCTCTTACGGTTGATTTTTAAATTAATCAGAAAGTCTTCGTCGGTAGCGCTTCTCGTTAGCCTCTCCGTACAGAGACTGAGTCCGAATTGAAAATATTTTCACCGACGACGTATCTTTTAAATGTTATGTTCAGTTATGGGAGTGTATTTGAAGCAATTTTGCTTAATAAACCAAGGCTCTATCTCTTTCGGTTGATTTTTAAATGAATCAGAAAGTCTTCGTCGGTAGCGGTTCTCGGTAGCATCTCCGTACAGAGACAAAGTCCGAATTGAAAATATTTTCACCCACGACGTATCTTTTAAATGTTAGATTGAGTTATAGGAGCGTATTTGAAGCACTTTTGCTTAATAAACCACGGCTCTATCTCTTTCGGTTGATTTTTAAATTAATCAGAAAGTCTTCGTCGGTAGCGGTTCTCGGTAGCCGCTCCGTACAGAGACTAAGTCCGAATTGAAAATATTTTCACCGACGACGTATCTTTTAAATGTTATGTTCAGCTTTTGGGAGTGTATTTGAAGCAATTTTGCTTAATAAACCAAGGCTCTATCTCTTACGGTTGATTTTTAAATTAATCGGATATTCTTCGTCGGTAGCGCTTCTCGGTAGCATCTCCGTACAGAGACTAAGTCCGAATTGAAAATATTTTCACCGACGACGTATCTTTTAAATGTTATGCTCAGTTATAGGAGCGTATTTGAAGCACTTTTGCTTAATAGACCACGGCTCTATCTCTTACGGTTGATTTTTAAATTAATCAGAAAGTCTTCGTCGGTAGCGCTTCTCGTTAGCCTCTCCGTACAGAGACTGAGTCCGAATTGAAAATATTTTCACCGACGACGTATCTTTTAAATGTTATGTTCAGCTTTTGGGAGTGTATTTGAAGCAATTTTGCTTAATAAACCAAGGCTCTATCTCTTACGGTTGATTTTTAAATTAATCGGATATTCTTCGTCGGTAGCGCTTCTCGGTAGCATCTCCGTACAGAGACTAAGTCCGAATTGAAAATATTTTCACCGACGACGTATCTTTTAAATGTTATGCTCAGTTATAGGAGCGTATTTGAAGCACTTTTGCTTAATAGACCACGGCTCTATCTCTTACGGTTGATTTTTAAATTAATCAGAAAGTCTTCGTCGGTAGCGCTTCTCGTTAGCCTCTCCGTACAGAGACTGAGTCCGAATTGAAAATATTTTCACCGACGACGTATCTTTTAAATGTTATGTTCAGTTATGGGAGTGTATTTGAAGCAATTTTGCTTAATAAACCAAGGCTCTATCTCTTACGGTTGATTTTTAAATTAATCAGAAAGTCTTCGTCGGTAGCGCTTCTCGGTAGCCTCTCCGTACAGAGACTGAGTCCGAATTGAAAATATTTTCACCGACGACGTATCTTTTAAATGTTATGTTCAGTTATGGGAGTGTATTTGAAGCAATTTTGCTTAACAAACCAAGGCTCTATCTCTTACGGTTGATTTTTAAATTAATCAGAAAGTCTTCGTCGGTAGCGCTTCTCGTTAGCCTCTCCGTACAGAGACTGAGTCCGAATTGAAAATTATTTCACCGACGACGTATCTTTTAAATGTTATGTTCAGTTATGGGAGTGTATTTGAAGCAATTTTGCTTAATAAACCAAGGCTCTATCTCTTACGGTTGATTTTTAAATTAATGAGAAATTCTTCGTCGGTAGCGCTTCTCGGTAGCCTCTCCGTACAGAGACTGAGTCCGAATTGAAAATATTTTCACCGACGACGTATCTTTTAAATGTTATGTTCAGTTATGGGAGTGTATTTGAAGCAATTTTGCTTAATAAACCAAGGCTCTATCTCTTTCGGTTGATTTTTAAATTAATCAGAAATTCTTCGTCGTTAGCGCTTCTCGATAGCATCTCCGTACAGAGACTAAGTCCGAATTGAAAATATTTTCACCGACGACGTATCTTTTAAATGTTATGCTCAGTTATAGGAGCGTATTTGAAGCACTTTTGCTTAATAGACCACGGCTCTATCTCTTACGGTTGATTTTTAAATTAATCAGAAAGTCTTCGTCGGTAGCGCTTCTCGTTAGCCTCTCCGTACAGAGACTGAGTCCGAATTGAAAATATTTTCACCGACGACGTATCTTTTAAATGTTATGTTCAGTTATGGGAGTGTATTTGAAGCAATTTTGCTTAATAAACCAAGGCTCTATCTCTTACGGTTGATTTTTAAATTAATCAGAAAGTCTTCGTCGGTAGCGCTTCTCGGTAGCCTCTCCGTACAGAGACTGAGTCCGAATTGAAAATATTTTCACCGACGACGTATCTTTTAAATGTTATGTTCAGTTATGGGAGTGTATTTGAAGCAATTTTGCTTAACAAACCAAGGCTCTATCTCTTACGGTTGATTTTTAAATTAATCAGAAAGTCTTCGTCGGTAGCGCTTCTCGTTAGCCTCTCCGTACAGAGACTGAGTCCGAATTGAAAATTATTTCACCGACGACGTATCTTTTAAATGTTATGTTCAGTTATGGGAGTGTATTTGAAGCAATTTTGCTTAATAAACCAAGGCTCTATCTCTTACGGTTGATTTTTAAATTAATGAGAAATTCTTCGTCGGTAGCGCTTCTCGGTAGCCTCTCCGTACAGAGACTGAGTCCGAATTGAAAATATTTTCACCGACGACGTATCTTTTAAATGTTATGTTCAGTTATGGGAGTGTATTTGAAGCAATTTTGCTTAATAAACCAAGGCTCTATCTCTTTCGGTTGATTTTTAAATTAATCAGAAATTCTTCGTCGTTAGCGCTTCTCGATAGCATCTCCGTACAGAGACTAAGTCCGAATTGAAAATATTTTCACCGACGACGTATCTTTTAAATGTTATGTTCAGTTATGGGAGTGTATTTGAAGCACTTTTGCTTAATAAACCACGGCTCTATCTCTTACGGTTGATTTTTAAATAATTTCTAAAGTCGTCGTCGGCGACTCTTCGTGGTAGCCACTCGGTAGGAAAAAATCTAAGTCCGAACTGAAATTATTTTGAACGACGAGGTATCTTTTAAATGTTATGTTCAGTTATAGGAGCGTATTTGAAGCACTTTTGCTTAATAAACCACGGCTCTATCTCTTTCGGTTGATTTTTAAATTAATCAGAAAGTCTTCGTCGGTAGCGGTTCTCGGTAGCCTCTCCATACAGAGACTAAGTCCGAATTGAAAGTATTTTCACGAACGACGTATCTTTTAAATGTTATGTTCAGTTATAGGAGCGTATTTGAAGCACTTTTGCTTAATAGACCACGGCTCTATCTCTTACGGTTGATTTTTAAATTAATCAGAAAGTCTTCGTCGGTAGCGCTTCGTCGGTAGCCTCTCCGTACAGAGACTGAGTCCGAATTGAAAATATTTTCACCGACGACGTATCTTTAAATGTTATGTTCAGTTATGGGAGTGTATTTGAAGCAATTTTGCTTAATAAACCAAGGCTCTATCTCTTACGGTTGAATTTTAAATGTTATGTTCAGTTATGGGAGTGTATTTGAAGCAATTTCGCTTAATAGACCACGGCTCTATCTCTTACGGTTGATTTTTAAATTAATAAGAAAGTCTTCGTCGGTAGCGCTTCTCGGTAGCCTCTCCGTACAGAGCACTTAGTTTCCTCGAACACATACGCTTTCGAGTAGCATCGCCACAGATTTCAGAGAACAGGCGCTTCTCCTGGCACAGTATCGAACACTTAGTTCCAGATAGAACAATTTGTTTAAAATGGAACTTAATTTCGCATCTGGAGATTCCTCTCCCACAATGTCGACCAATTAGATTCGTCGAACACATACGGTTTCGAGTAGCATCGCCACACATTTCAGAGAACAGGCTCTTCTCCTGGCACAGTATCGAACACTTAGTTTCAGATAGAACAATTTGCTTAAAATGGAACTAAGTTTCGCATCTGGAGTTTCCTCTCCCACAAGGTCGACCACTTAGTTTCCTCGAACACATACGGTTTCGAGTATCATCGCCACAATTTTCAGAGAACAGGCGCTTCTCGTGGCACAGTATCGAACACTTAGTTTCAGATAGAACAATTAGTTTAAAATGGAACTAAATTTCGCATCTGGAGTTTCTTCCCTCACAAGGCGGCCTCTTAATTTCGTCGAACACATACGGTTTCGAGGGCATCGCCACAGATTTCAGAGAACAGGCGCCTCGCCTGGCACAGTATCGAACACTTATTTCAGATAGAACAATTTGCTTAAATTGGAACTAAGTTTCGCATCTGGAGTTTGCTCTCCCACAAGGTCGACCACTTGGTTTCCTCGAACACATACGGTTTCGAGTAGCATCGCCACAGATTTCAGAGAACAGGCACTTCTCCTGGCACAGTATCGAACACTTATTTCAGATAGAACAATTTGCTTAAATTGGAACTAAGTTTCGCATCTGGAGTTTGCTCTCCCACAAGGTCGACCACTTAGTTTCCTCGAACACATACGGTTTCGAGTAGCATCGCCACAGATTTCAGAGAACAGGCGCTTCTCCTGGCACAATATCGAACACTTAGTTTCAGATAGAACAATTAGTTTAAAATTCTACTAAATTTCGCATCTGGTGTTTCTTCCCTCACAAGGCGACCACTTAGTTTCGTCGAACATATACCGTTTCGAGTGGCATCGCCACAGATTTCAGAGACAGGCGCTTCTACTGGCACAGTATCGAAAACTTAGTTTCAGATAGAACAATTAGTTTAAAATGGAACTAAGTTTCGCATCTGGAGTTTCCTCTCTCACAAGGTCGACGACTTAGTTTCGGCGAACACATTCGGTTTCGAGTGGCATCGCCACAGATTTCAGAGACAGGCGCTTCTACTGGCACAGTATCGAAAACTTAGTTTCAGATAGAACAATTAGTTTAAAATGGAACTATGTTTCGCATCTGGAGTTTACTCTCTCACAAGGTCGACGACTTAGTTTCGTCGAACACATTCGGTTTCGAGTGGCATCGCCACAGATTTCAGAGAACAGGCGCTTCTCCTGGCACAGTATCGAACACTTAGTTTCAGATAGAACAATTAGTTTAAAATGGAACTAAGTTTCGCATCTGGAGTTTCCTCTCTCACAAGGTGGACCACTTTGTTTCGTCGAACACATACGGTTTCGAGTGGCATCGCCCCAGATTTCAGAGAACAGGCGCTTCTCCTGGCACATTATCGAACACTTAGTTTCAGATAGAACAATTATTTTCAAATGGAAGTAAGTTTCGCATCTGGAGTTTCCTCTCTCACAAGGTCGACCACTTAGTTCCGTCGAACACATACCGTTTCGAGTGGCATCGCCACAGATTTCAGAGAACAGACGCTTCTACTGGCACAGTATCGAACACATAGTTTCAGATAGAACAATTAGTGTTAAATGGAACTAAGTTTCGCTTCTGGAGTTTCCTCTCTCACAAGGCCGTACACATACGGTTTCGAGTAGCATCGCCACCGATTTCAGAGAACAGGCGCATCTCCTGGCACTGTATCAAGCACATAGTTTCAGATAGAACAATTAGTTTATAATGGTACTAAGTTTCGCATCTGGAGCTTCTTCTCTCACAAGGTCGACGACATAGTTTCGTCGAAACCACGGCTCTATCTCTTACGGTTGATTTTTAAATTAATCAGAAAGTCTTCGTCGGTAGCGCTTCTCGGTAGCCTCTCCATACAGAGACTAAGTCCGAATTGAAAGTATTTTCACGAACGACGTATCTTTTAAATGTTATGTTCAGTTATAGGAGCGTATTTGAAGCACTTTTGCTTAATAGACCACGGCTCTATCTCTTACGGTTGATTTTTAAATTAATCAGAAAGTCTTCGTCGGTAGCGCTTCTCGGTAGCCTCTCCGTACAGAGACTGAGTCCGAATTGAAAATATTTTCACCGACGACGTATCTTTTAAATGTTATGTTCAGTTATGGGAGTGTATTTGAAGCAATTTTGCTTAATAAACCAAGGCTCTATCTCTTACGGTTGAATTTTAAATGTTATGTTCAGTTATGGGAGTGTATTTGAAGCAATTTCGCTTAATAGACCACGGCTCTATCTCTTACGGTTGATTTTTAAATTAATAAGAAAGTCTTCGTCGGTAGCGCTTCTCGGTAGCCTCTCCGTACAGAGCACTTAGATTCCTCGAACACATACGCTTTCGAGTAGCATCGCCACAGATTTCAGAGAACAGGCGCTTCTCCTGGCACAGTATCGAACACTTAGTTCCAGATAGAACAATTTGTTTAAAATGGAACTTAATTTCGCATCTGGAGATTCCTCTCCCACAATGTCGACCAATTAGATTCGTCGAACACATACGGTTTCGAGTAGCATCGCCACACATTTCAGAGAACAGGCTCTTCTCCTGGCACAGTATCGAACACTTAGTTTCAGATAGAACAATTTGCTTAAAATGGAACTAAGTTTCGCATCTGGAGTTTCCTCTCCCACAAGGTCGACCACTTAGTTTCCTCGAACACATACGGTTTCGAGTATCATCGCCACAATTTTCAGAGAACAGGCGCTTCTCGTGGCACAGTATCGAACACTTAGTTTCAGATAGAACAATTAGTTTAAAATGGAACTAAATTTCGCATCTGGAGTTTCTTCCCTCACAAGGCGACCTCTTAATTTCGTCGAACACATACGGTTTCGAGGGCATCGCCACAGATTTCAGAGAACAGGCGCCTCGCCTGGCACAGTATCGAACACTTATTTCAGATAGAACAATTTGCTTAAATTGGAACTAAGTTTCGCATCTGGAGTTTGCTCTCCCACAAGGTCGACCACTTGGTTTCCTCGAACACATACGGTTTCGAGTATCATCGCCACAATTTTCAGAGAACAGGCGCTTCTCGTGGCACAGTATCGAACACTTAGTTTCAGATAGAACAATTAGTTTAAAATGGAACTAAATTTCGCATCTGGAGTTTCTTCCCTCACAAGGCGACCTCTTAATTTCGTCGAACACATACGGTTTCGAGGGCATCGCCACAGATTTCAGAGAACAGGCGCCTCGCCTGGCACAGTATCGAACACTTATTTCAGATAGAACAATTTGCTTAAATTGGAACTATGTTTCGCATCTGGAGTTTGCTCTCCCACAAGGTCGACCACTTGGTTTCCTCGAACACATACGGTTTCGAGTGGCATCGCCCCAGATTTCAGAGAACAGGCGCTTCTCCTGGCACATTATCGAACACTTAGTTTCAGATAGAACAATTATTTTCAAATGGAACTAAGTTTCGCATCTGGAGTTTGCTCTCCCACAAGGTCGACCACTTGGTTTCCTCGAACACATACGGTTTCGAGTATCATCGCCACAATTTTCAGAGAACAGGCGCTTCTCGTGGCACAGTATCGAACACTTAGTTTCAGATAGAACAATTAGTTTAAAATGGAACTAAATTTCGCATCTGGAGTTTCTTCCCTCACAAGGCGACCTCTTAATTTCGTCGAACACATACGGTTTCGAGGGCATCGCCACAGATTTCAGAGAACAGGCGCCTCGCCTGGCACAGTATCGAACACTTATTTCAGATAGAACAATTTGCTTAAATTGGAACTATGTTTCGCATCTGGAGTTTGCTCTCCCACAAGGTCGACCACTTGGTTTCCTCGAACACATACGGTTTCGAGTGGCATCGCCCCAGATTTCAGAGAACAGGCGCTTCTCCTGGCACATTATCGAACACTTAGTTTCAGATAGAACAATTATTTTCAAATGGAAGTAAGTTTCGCATCTGGAGTTTCCTCTCTCACAAGGTCGACCACTTAGTTCCGTCGAACACATACCATTTCGAGTGGCATCGCCACAGATTTCAGAGAACAGACGCTTCTACTGGCACAGTATCGAACACATAGTTTCAGATAGAACAATTAGTGTTAAATGGAACTAAGTTTCGCTTCTGGAGTTTCCTCTCTCACAAGGCCGAACACATACGGTTTCGAGTAGCATCGCCACCGATTTAAGAGAACAGGCGCATCTCCTGGCACTGTATCAAGCACATAGTTTCAGATAGAACAATTAGTTTATAATGGTACTAAGTTTCGCATCTGGAGCTTCTTCTCTCACAAGGTCGACGACATAGTTTCGTCGAAACCACGGCTCTATCTCTTACGGTTGATTTTTAAATTAATCAGAAAGTCTTCGTCGGTAGCGCTTCTCGGTAGCCTCTCCATACAGAGACTAAGTCCGAATTGAAAGTATTTTCACGAACGACGTATCTTTTAAATGTTATGTTCAGTTATAGGAGCGTATTTGAAGCACTTTTGCTTAATAGACCACGGCTCTATCTCTTACGGTTGATTTTTAAATTAATCAGAAAGTCTTCGTCGGTAGCGCTTCTCGGTAGCCTCTCCGTACAGAGACTGAGTCCGAATTGAAAATATTTTCACCGACGACGTATCTTTTAAATGTTATGTTCAGTTATGGGAGTGTATTTGAAGCAATTTTGCTTAATAAACCAAGGCTCTATCTCTTACGGTTGAATTTTAAATGTTATGTTCAGTTATGGGAGTGTATTTGAAGCAATTTTGCTTAATAGACCACGGCTCTATCTCTTACGGTTGATTTTTAAATTAATAAGAAAGTCTTCGTCGGTAGCGCTTCTCGGTAGCCTCTCCGTACAGAGCACTTAGTTTCTTCGAACACATACGCTTTCGAGTAGCATCGCCACAGATTTCAGAGAACAGGCGCTTCTCCTGGCACAGTATCGAACACTTAGTTCCAGATAGAACAATTAATTTAAAATGGAACTAAGTTTCGCATCTGGAGTTCCCTCTCCCACAAGGTCGACCACTTTGTTTCGCCGAACACATACGGTTTCGAGAGCGCATCGCCACCGAATTCAGAGAACTGTCGCTTCACCTGGCACCGTATCGAACACTTAGTATCAGATAGAACAATTACTTTAAAATGGAACTAAGCTTCGCATCTGGATTTTCCTCTCTCACAAGGTGGACCACTTAGTTTCGTCGAACACATACGGTTTCGAATGGCATCGCCACAGATTTCAGAGAACAGGCGCTTCTCCTGGCACAGTATCGAAAACTTAGTTTTAGCCAGAACAATAAGTTTAAAATGGAACTAATTTTCGCATCTGGAGTTTCTTCCCTCACAAGGCGACCAGTTAGTTTCGTCCAACACATGCGGTTTCGAGTGGCATCGCCACAGCTTTCAGAGAACAGTCGCTTCACCTGGCACAGTATCGAACACTTAGTATCAGATAGAACAATTACTTTAAAATGGAACTAAGCTTCGCATCTGGAGTTTCCTCTCTCAGAAGGTCGACCGCTTAGTTTCGTCGAACACATACGGTTTCGAGTAGCATCGCCACTGATCTCAGAGAACAGGCGCTACTCCTGGCACAGTATCGAACACTTAGTTTCGGATAGAACGATTAGTTTAAAATGGAACTAAGTTTCGCATCTGGATTTTCCTCTCTCACAAGGCGACCACTTAGTTTCGTCGAACACATGCGGTTCGAGTGGCATCGCCACAGATTTCAGAGAGCAGGCGCTTCTCCTGGCACAGTATCGAACACTTAGTTTCAGATAGAACGATTAGTTTTAAATGGAACTATGTTTCGCTTCTGGAGTTACCTCTTTCACAAGGTCGACCACTTAGTTTCGCCGAACAAATACGGTTTCGAGAGCCCATCGCCACAGAATTCAGATAACAGGCGTTTCTCCTGGCACATTACCGAACACATAGTTACAGATAGAAAAATTAGTTTGAAATGGAACTAAGTTTCGCATCTGGAGTTTCCTCTCTCACAAGAACGACCACTTAGTTTCGTCGAACACATACGGTTTCGAGTAGCATCGCCACAGATTTAAGAGAACAGGCGCTTCTCCTGGCACAGTATCGAAAACTTAGATTCAGATAGAACAATTAGTTTAAAATGGAACTAAGTTTCGCATCTGGAGTTTCCTCTCCCACTAGAACGACCACTTAGTTTCGTCGAACACATACGGTTTCGAGGACGCATCGCCACAGATTACATAGAACAGGCGCTTCTCCTGGCACAGTATCGAACACTCAGTACCAGATAGAACAATTAGTTTAAAAAGAACAAAGCTTCGCATTTGGAGTTTCCTCTCTCACAAGGTCGACCACTGAGTTTCGTCGAACACATACGGTTTCGAGTGGCATCGCCACAGATTTCAGAGAACAGGCGCTTCTCCTGGGACAGTATCGAACAATTAGTTTCAGATAGAACAATTTGTTTTAAATGGAACTATGTTTCGCTTCTGGAGTTTCCTCTTTCACAAGGTCGACCACTTAGTTTCGCCGAACAAATACGGTTTCGAGAGCCCACCGCCACAGAATTCAGATAACAGGCGTTTCTCCTGGCACATTACCGACCACATAGTTACAGATAGAAAAATTAGTTTGAAATGGAACTAAGTTTCGCATCTGGAGTTTCCTCTCTCACAAGAACGACCACTTAGTTTCGTCGAACACATACTGTTTCGAGTGGCATCGCCACAGATTTCAGAGAACAGGCGCTTCTCCTGGGACAGTATCGAACACTTAGTTTCAGATAGAACAATTTGTTTTAAATGGAACTATGTTTCGCTTCTGGAGTTTCCTCTCTCACAAGGTCGACCACTTAGTTTCGCCGAACAAATACGGTTTCGGGAGCCCATCGCCAAAGATTTCAGATAACAGGCGCTTCTCCTGGCACAGTATCGAACACTTAGTTTCAGTTAGAACAATTTGTTTAAAATGGAACTAAGTTTCGCATTTGGAGTTTCCTCTCTCACAAGGTCGGCCACTTAGTTTCGTCGAACACATACGGTTCGGAGTGGTATCGCCACAGATTTCGCAGAACGGGAGTTTCTCCTGGCACAGTATCGAACACTTAGTTTCAGATAGAACAATTAGTTTAAAATGGAACTATGTGTCGTATCTGGAGTTTCCTCTCTCACAAGGTCGGCCACTTAGTTTCGTCGAACACATACGGTTTCGAATGGTATCGCCACAGATTTCAGAGAACAGGTGCTTCTCCTGGCACAGTATTGAACACTTAGTTTCAGATGGAACACTTAGTTTTAAATGGAACTAAGTTTCGCATCTGGAGTTTCCTCTCTCACAAGGTCGACCACTTAGTTTCGTCGAACACATACGGTGTCGAGTAGCATCGCCACAGATTTCAGAGAACAGGCGCTTCGCCTGGCACAGTATCGAACACTTAGTTTCAGATAGAACGTTTAGTTTAAAATGGAACAAAGTTTTGCATCTGGAGTTTGCTCTCTCACAAGGTCGACCACTTTGTTTCGCCGAAAACATACGGTTCGAGTGGCATCGCCACAGATTTCAGAGAGCAGGCGCTTCTCCTGGCACAGTATCGAACACTTAGTTTCAGATAGAACGATTAGTTTAAAATGGAACAAAGTTTTGCATCTGGAGTTTGCTCTCTCACAAGGTCGACCACTTTGTTTCGCCGAACACATACGGTTTCGAGAGCGCATCGCCACCGAATTCAGAGAACAGGCGCTTCTCCTGGCACAGTATCGAAAAGTTAGTTTCAGATAGAACAATTAGTTTAAAATGGAACTAAGTTTCGCATCTGGAGTTTCCTCTCCCACAAGAACGACCACTTAGTTTCGTCGAACACATACGGTTTCGAGGACGCATCGCCACAGATTTCAGAGAACAGGCGCTTCTCCTGGCACAGTATCGAACACTTAGTTTCGGATAGAACGATTAGTTTAAAATGGAACTAAGTTTCGCATCTGGAGTTTCCTCTCTCACAAGGTCGACCACTTAGTTTCGTCGAACACATACGGTTTCGAGGACGCATCGCCACAGATTTCAGAGAACAGGCGCTTCTCCTGGCACAGTATCGAACACTTAGTTTCGGATAGAACGATTAGTTTAAAATGGAACTAAGTTTCGCATCTGGAGTTTCCTCTCTCACAAGGTCCACCACTTAGTTTCGTCGAACACATACGGTGTCGAGTAGCATCGCCACAGATTTCAGAGAACAGGCGCTTCTCCTGGCACAATATCGAACACTTAGTTTCAGATAGAACGATTAGTTTAAAATGGCACAAAGTTTTGCATCTGGAGTTTCCTCTCTCACAAGGTCGACCACTTTGTTTCGCCGAACACATACGGTTTTGAGAGCGCATCGCCACCGAATTCAGAGAACAGGCGCTTTTCCTGGCACATTATCGAACACATAGTTACAGATAGAACAATTAGTTGGAAATGGAACTAAGTTTCGCATCTGGAGTTTCCTCTCCCACTAGAACGACCACTTAGTTTCGTCGAACACATACGGTTTCGAGGACGCATCGCCACAGATTACAGAGAACAGGCGCTTCTCCTGGCACAGTATCGAACACTCAGTACCAGATAGAACAATTAGTTTAAAAAGAACAAAGCTTCGCATTTGGAGTTTCCTCCCTCACAAGGTCGACCACTGAGTTTCGTCGAACACATACGGTTTCGAGTGGCATCGCCACAGATTTCAGAGAACAGGCGCTTCTCCTGGGACAGTATCGAACAATTAGTTTCAGATAGAACAATTAGTTTAAAATGGAACTAAGCTTCGCATCTGGAGTTTCCTCTCTCACAAGGTCGACCACATAGTTTCGTCGAACACATACGGTTTCGAGTGGCATCGCCACAGATTTCGCAGAACGGGTGTTTCTCCTGGCACAGTATCGAACACTTAGTTTCAGATGGAACAATTAGTTTTAAATGGAACTAAGTTTCGCATCTAGAGTTTCCCCTTTCACAAGGCGACCACTCAGTTTCGACGAACACATACGGTTTCGAGTGGCACCGCCACAGATTTCAGAGAACAGTCGCTTCTCCTGGCGCAGTATCGAACACTTAGTTTCAAATAGAACAATTAGTTTAAAATGCAACTAAATTTCGCATCTGGAGTTTCCTTTCCACGACCACTTAGTTTCGTCGTACACATACGGTTTCGAGTAGCATCGCCACAGATTTCAGAGAACAGGCGCTTCTCCTGGCACAGTATCGAACACTTAGTTTCAGATAGAACAATTGGTTTAAAATGGAACTAAGTTTCGCATCTGGAGTTTCCTCTATCACAAGGTCGACCACTTAGTTTCGGAGAAAACATTTAGTTTAAAAAGGAACTATGTTTCGCATTTGGAGTATCCTCTCTCACAAGGTCGACCACTTAGTTTCGGAGAAAACATTTAGTTTAAAAAGGAACTATGTTTCGCATTTGGAGTATCCTCTCTCACAAGGTCGACCACTTAGTTACGCCGAACGCATACGGTTTCGAGTAGCATCGCCACAGATTTCAGAGAACAAGCACTTCTCCTGGCACATTATCGAACACTTAGTTTCAGATAGAACAATTAGTTTAAACTGGAACTATGTTCCGCATTTGGAGTTTCCTCTCTCACAAGGTCGGCCACTTAGTTTCGTCGAACACATACGGTTTCGAGTGGCATCGCCACAGATTTCAGAGTACAGGCGCTTCTCCTGGCACAGTATCGAACCCTTAGTTTCAGATGGAACATTTAGTTTAAAATTGAACTATATTTCGCATCTGGAGATTCCTCTCCCACAAGGTCGGCCACTTACTTTCGTCGAACACATACGGTTTCGAGTGGCATCGCCACAGATTTCAGAGAACAGGCGCTTCTCCTGGCACAGTATCGAACACTTAGTTTCAGATAGAACAATTTGTTTAATATGGAACAAAGTTTCGCATCTGGAGATTCCTCTCCGACAAGGTCGACCAATTAGATTTGTCGAACACATACGGTTTCGAGTAGCATCGCCACAGATTTCAGACAACAGGCGCTTTTCCTGGCACAGTATCGAACACTTAGTTTCAGATAGAACAATTTGTTTAAAATGGAACTAAGTTTCGCATCTGGAATTTCCTCTCCCACAAGGTCGACCACTTAGTTTCCTCGAACACATACGGTTTCGAGTGGCATTGCCACAGATTTCAGGGAACAGACGCTTCTCCTGGCACAGTATCGAACACATAGTTTCAGATAGAACAATTAGTTTAAAATGGTACTATGTTTCGCATCTGGAGTTTCCTATTTCACAAGGCGACTACTTAGTTTCGTCGAACACATACGGTTTCGAGTAGCATCGCCACAGATTTCAGAAAACAGGCGCTTCCCCTGGCACAGTATCAGACACATAGTTTCAGATAGAACAATTAGTTTAAAATGGAACTAAGTTTCGCATCTGGAGTTCCTCTCTCACAAGGCGACCACTCAGTTTCGTCGAACACATTCGGTTTCGAGTGGCATCGCCACAGATTTCAGAGAACAGCCGCTTCTCCTGGCACAGTAACGAACACTTAGTTTCAGATAGAACAATTAGTTTAAAATGGAACTAACTTTCGCCTCTGGAGTTTCCTCTCTCACAAGGTCGACCACTTAGTTTCCTCGAACACATACGGTTTCGAGTGGCATTGCCACAGATTTCAGGGAACAGGCGCTTCTCCTGGCACAGTATCGAACACATAGTTTCAGATAGAACAATTAGTTTAAAATGGAACTAAGTTTCGCATCTGGGGTTTCCTCTCCCAGAAGGTCGACCACTTAGTTTCGTCGAACACATACGGTTTCGAGTGACATCGCCACAGATTTCAGAGAACAGGCGCCTCTCCTGGCACAGTTTCGAACACTTAGTTTCAGATAGAACAATTAGTTTAAAATGGAAGTAAGTTTCGCATCTGCAGTTTCCTCTCTCACAAGGTGGACCACTCAGTTTCGGCGAACACATACGGTTTCGAGTGGCATTGCCACAGATTTCAGGGAACAGAGGCTTCTCCTGGCACAGTATCGAACACATAGTTTCAGATAGAACAATTAGTTTAAAATGGTACTATGTTTCGCATCTGGAGTTTCCTATTTCACAAGGCGACTACTTAGTTTCGTCGAACACATACGGTTTCGAGTAGCATCGCCACAGATTTCAGAAAACAGGCGCTTCCCCTGGCACAGTATCAGACACATAGTTTCAGATAGAACAATTAGTTTAAAATGGAACTAAGTTTCGCATCTGGAGTTCCTCTCTCACAAGGCGACCACTCAGTTTCGTCGAACACATTCTGTTTCGAGTGGCATCGCCACAGATTTCAGAGAACAGGCGCTTCTCCTGGCACAGTAACGAACACTTAGTTTCAGATAGAACAATTAGTTTAAAATGGAACTAACTTTCGCCTCTGGAGTTTCCTCTCTCACAAGGTCGACCACTTAGTTTCCTCGAACAAAAACGGTTTCGAGTGGCATTGCCACAGATTTCAGGGAACAGGCGCTTCTCCTGGCACAGTATCGAACACATAGTTTCAGATAGAACATTTAGTTTAAAATGGAACTAAGTTTCGCATCTGGAGTTTCCTCTGTCACAAGGTCGGCCACTTAGTTTCGTCGAACACATACAGTTTCGAGGGGCATCGCCACAGATTTCAGAGAACAGGCGCTTCTCCTGGCACAGTATCGAACACTTACTTTTAGATAGAACAATTAATTTAAAATCGAACTAAGTTTCGCACCTGAAGTTTCCTCTGTCACAAGGTCGGCCACTTAGTTTCGTCGAACACATACGGTTTCGAGCGGCATTGCCACAGATTTCAGAGAACAGGCGCTTCTCCTGGCACAGTATCGAACAAATAGTTTCAGATAGAACAATTAGTTTAAAATGGCACTAAGTTTCGCGTCTGGAATTTCCTCTCTCACATGGTCGACCACTCAGTTTCGTCGAACACATACCGTTTCGAGTGGTATCGCCTCAGGTTTCTCAGAACGGGCGCTTCTCCTGGCACAGTGTCGAACACTTCGTTTCAGATAGAACAATTAGTTTAAAATGGGACTAAGTTTCGCATCTGGAGTTTCTTCCCTCACAAGACGACCACTTAGTTTCGCCGAACACATATGGTTTCGTGTGGCATCGCCACAGATTTCAGAGAACAGGCGCTTCTCCTGGCACAGTATCGAACACTTAGTTTCAGATAGAACAATTAGTTTAAAACGGAACGAAGCTTCGCATCTGGAGTTTCCTCTCCCGCAAGGTCGACCATTTAGTTTCGTCGAACACATACGGCTTCGAGTAGCATCGCCACACATTTCAAAGAACAGGCGCTTCTCCTGGCACAGTATCGAACACTTAGTTTCATATAGAACAATTAGTTTAAAATGGAACTATGTTTTGCATCTGGAGTTTCCTCTCTCACAAGGTCGACCACTTGGTTTCGACGAACACATACGGTGTCGAGTGGCATCGCCACAGATTTCCGAGAACAGGCGATTCTCCTGGCACAGTATCGAACACTTAGTTTCAGATAGAACAATTAGTTTAAAAAGGAACTATGTTTCGCATCTGGAGTATCCTCTCTCACAAGTTCAACCACTTTGTTTCGTCGAACACGTACGGTTTCGAGTGGCATCGCCACAGATTTCAGAGAACAGGCGATTCTCCTGGCACAGTATCGAACATTTAGTTTCAAATAGAACAATTAGTTTAAAATGGAACTAAATTTCGCATCTGGAGTTTCCTCTCTCACAAGGTCGACCACTTAGGTTCGTCGAACACATACGATTTCGAGTGGCATCGCTACAGATTTCAGAGAACAGTCGCTTCTCCTGGCGCAGTATCGAACACTTAGTTTCAAATAGAACAATTAGTTTAAAATGCAACTAAATTTCGCATCTGGAGTTTCCTTTCCACGACCACTTAGTTTCGTCGAACACATACGGTTTCGAGTAGCATCGCCACAGATTTCAGAGAACAGGCGCTTCTCCTGGCACAGTATCGAACACTTAGTTTCAGATAGAACAATTGGTTTAAAATGGAACTAAATTTCGCATCTGGAGTTTCCTCTCTCACCAAGTCGAACACTTAGTTTCGTCGAACACATACGGTTTCGAGTGGCATCGCCACAGATTTCCAAGAACAGGCTCTTCTCCTGGCACAGTATCGAACACTTAGTTTCAAATAGAACAATTAGTTTAAAATGGAACTAAATTTCGCATCTGGAGTTTCCTCTCTCACAAGGTCCACCACTTAGGTTCGTCGAACACATACGGTTTAGAGTGGCATCGCTACAGATTTCAGAGAACAGTCGCTTCTCCTGGCACAGTATCGAACACTTAGTTTCAAATAGAACAATTAGTTTAAAATGCAACTAAATTTCGCATCTGGAGTTTCCTCTCTCACAAGGTCGACCACTTAGTTTCGTCGAACACATACGGTTTCGAGTGGCATCGCCACAGATTTCCGCCAAACAGGCGATTCTCCTGACACAGTATCGAACACTTAGTTTCAGATAGAACAATTAGTTTAAAATGGAACCATGTTTCGCATCTGGAGTATCCTCTCTACAAGTTCAACGACTTAGTTTCGTCGAACACTTACGGTTTCGAGTGGCATCGCTACAGATTTCAGAGAACAGTCGCTTCTCCTGGCGCAGTATCGAACACTTAGTTTCAAATAGAACAATTAGTTTAAAATGCAACTAAATTTCGCATCTGGAATTTCCTCTCTCACAAGGTCGTCCACTTAGTTTCGTCGAACACAAACGGTTTCGAGTGGCATCGCCACAGATTTCCGAGAACAGGCGATTCTCCTGGCACAGTATCGAACACTTAGTTTCAGATAGAACAATTAGTTTAAAATGGAACTATGTTTCGCATCTGGAGTATCCTCTCTCACAAGTTCAACCACTTTGTTTCGTCGAAAACGTACGGTTTCGAGTGGCATCGCCACAGATTTCAGAGAACAGGCGATTCTCCTGGCACAGTATCGAACATTTAGTTTCAAATAGAACAATTAGTTTAAAATGGAACTAAATTTCGCATCTGGAGTTTCCTCTCTCACAAGGTCGACCACTTAGGTTCGTCGAACACATACGATTTCGAGTGGCATCGCTACAGATTTCAGAGAACAGTCGCTTCTCCTGGCGCAGTATCGAACACTTAGTTTCAAATAGAACAATTAGTTTAAAATGCAACTAAATTTCGCATCTGGAGTTTCCTTTCCACGACCACTTAGTTTCGTCGAACACATACGGTTTCGAGTAGCATCGCCACAGATTTCAGAGAACAGGCGCTTCTCCTGGCACAGTATCGAACACTTAGTTTCAGATAGAACAATTGGTTTAAAATGGAACTAAATTTCGCATCTGGAGTTTCCTCTCTCACCAAGTCGAACACTTAGTTTCGTCGAACACATACGGTTTCGAGTGGCATCGCCACAGATTTCCAAGAACAGGCTCTTCTCCTGGCACAGTATCGAACACTTAGTTTCAAATAGAACAATTAGTTTAAAATGGAACTAAATTTCGCATCTGGAGTTTCCTCTCTCACAAGGTCCACCACTTAGGTTCGTCGAACACATACGGTTTAGAGTGGCATCGCTACAGATTTCAGAGAACAGTCGCTTCTCCTGGCACAGTATCGAACACTTAGTTTCAAATAGAACAATTAGTTTAAAATGCAACTAAATTTCGCATCTGGAGTTTCCTCTCTCACAAGGTCGACCACTTAGTTTCGTCGAACACATACGGTTTCGAGTGGCATCGCCACAGATTTCCGCCAAACAGGCGATTCTCCTGGCACAGTATCGAACACTTAGTTTCAGATAGAACAATTAGTTTAAAATGAAACTAAATTTCGCATCTGGAGTTTCCTCTCTCACAAGGTCGACCACTTAGGTTCGTCGAACACATACGGTTTCGAGTGGCATCGCTACAGATTTCAGAGAACAGTCGCTTCTCCTGGCGTAGTATCGAACACTTAGTTTCAAATAGAACAATTAGTTTAAAATGCAACTAAATTTCGCATCTGGAGTTTCCTCTCTCACAAGGTCGTCCACTTAGTTTCGTCGAACACATACGGTTTCGAGGGGCATCGCCACAGATTTCCGAGAACAGGCGATTCTCCTGGCACAGTATCGAACACTTAGTTTCAGATAGAACAATTAGTTTAAAATGGAACTATGTTTCGCATCTGGAGTATCCTCTCTCACAAGTTCAACCACTTTGTTTCGTCGAACACGTACGGTTTCGAGTGGCATCGCCACAGATTTCAGAGAACAGTCGCTTCTCCTGGCACAGTATCGAACACTTAGTTTCAGGTAGAACAATTAGTTTAAAATGGAACTAAGTTTCGCATCTGGAGTTTCCTCTCTCACAAGGTCGACCACTTAGTTTCGTCGAACACATACGGTTTCGAGTGGCATCGCCACAGATTTCCAAGAACAGGCGCTTCTCCTGGCACAGTATCGAACACTTAGTTTCAAATAGAACAATTAGTTTAAAATGGAACTAAATTTCGCATCTGGAGTTTCCTCTCTCACAAGGTCGACCACTTAGGTTCGTCGAACACATACGGTTTCAAGTGGCATCGCTACAGATTTCAGAGAACAGTCGCTTCTCCTGGCACAGTATCGAACACTTAGTTTCAGATGGAAAATTTAGTTTAAAATTGAACTATGTTTCGCATCTGGAGTTTCCTCTCTCACAAGGTCGACCACTTAGTTTCGTCGAACACATACGGTTTCGAGTGGCATCGCCACAGATTTCCGAGAACAGGCGATTCTCCTGGCACAGTATCGAACACTTAGTTTCAAATAGAACAATTAGTTTAAAATGGAACTAAATTTCGCATCTGGAGTTTCCTCTCTCACAAGGTCGACCACTTAGGTTCGTCGAACACATACGGTTTCGAGTGGCATCGCTACAGATTTCAGAGAACAGTCGCTTCTCCTGGCGCAGTATCAAACACTTAGTTTCAAATAGAACAATTAGTTAAAAATGCAACTAAATTTCGCATCTGGAGTTTCCTCTCTCACAAGGTCGACCACTTAGTTTCGTCGAACACATACGGTTTCGAGTAGCATCGCCACAGATTTCAGAGAACAGGCGCTTCTCCTGGCACAGTATCGAACACTTAGTTTCAGATAGAACAATTGGTTTAAAATGGAACTAAGTTTCGCATCTGGAGTTTCCTCTATCACAAGGTCGACCACTTAGTTTCGTCGAACACATACTGTTTCGAGTGGCATCGCCACAAATTTCAGAGAACAGGCGCTTCTCCTGGCACAGTATCGAACACTTAGTTTCAGGTAGAACAATTAGTTTAAAATGGAACTAAGTTTCGCATCTGGAGTTTCCTCTCTCACAAGGTCGACCACTTAGTTTCGTCGAACACATACGGTTTCGAGTAGCATCGTCACAGATTTCAGAGAACAGGCACTTCTCCTGGCACAGTATCGAACACTTAGTTTCAGATCGAACATTTAGTTTAAAAAGGAACTATGTTTCGCATTTGGAGTATCCTCTCTCACAAGGTCGACCACTTAGTTTCGTCGAACACATACGGTTTCGAGTAGCATCGTCACAGATTTCAGAGAACAGGCACTTCTCTTGGCACAGTATCGAACACTTAGTTTCAGATAGAACAATTAGTTTAAAATGGAACTAAGCTCCGCATCTGGAGTTTCCTCTCTCACCATGTCGGCCACTTAGTTTCGTCGAAGACATACGGTTACGAGTAGCATCGTCACAGATTTCAGAGAACAGGCACTTCTCCTGGCACAGTATCGAACACCTAGTCTCAGATAGAACAATTAGTTTAAAATGGAACTAAGTTTCGCATCTGGAGTTTCCTCTATCACAAGGTCGACCACTTAGTTTCGTCGAACACATACGGTTTCGAGTGGCATCGCCACAGATTTCCGTGTATAGGCGCTTCTCCTGGCACAGTATCGAACCCTTAGTTTCAGATGGAACATTTAGTTTAAAATTTAACTATGTTTCGCATCTGGAGTTCCTCTCTCACAAGTTCGACCACTTAGTTACGCCGAACGCATACGGTTTCGAGTAGCATCGCCACAGATTTCAGAGAACGAGCACTTCTCCTGGCACATTATCGAACACTTAGTTTCAGATAGAACAATTAGTTTAAACTGGAACTATGTTTCGCATTTGGAGTTTCCTCTCTCACAAGGTCGGCCACTTAGTTTCGTCGAACACATACGGTTTCGAGTGGCATCGCCACAGATTTCAGAGTACAGGCGCTTCTCCTGGCACAGTATCGAACCCTTAGTTTCAGATGGAACATTTAGTTTAAAATTGAACTATGTTTCGCATCTGGAGTTTCCTCTCTCACAAGGTCGACCACTTAGTTTTGTCGAACACATACGGTTTCGAGTGGTATCGCCACAGATTTCCGAGAACAGGCGATTCTCCTGGCACAGTATCGAACATTTAGTTTCAAATAGAACAATTAGTTTAAAATGGAACTAAATTTCGCATCTGGAGTTTCCTCTCTCACAAGGTCGACCACTTAGTTTCGTCGAACACATACGATTTCGAGTGGCATCGCTACAGATTTCAGAGAACAGTCGCTTCTCCTGGCGCAGTATCGAACACTTAGTTTCAAATAGAACAATTAGTTTAAAATGCAACTAAATTTCGCATCTGGAGTTTCCTTTCCACGACCACTTAGTTTCGTCGAACACATACGGTTTCGAGTAGCATCGCCACAGACTTCAGAGAACAGGCGCTTCTCCTGGCACAGTATCGAACACTTAGTTTCAGATACAACAATTGGTTTAAAATGGAACTAAATTTCGCATCTGGAGTTTCCTCTCTCACCAAGTCGAACACTTAGTTTCGTCGAACACATACGGTTTCGAGTGGCATCGCCACAGATTTCCAAGAACAGGCTCTTCTCCTGGCACAGTATCGAACACTTAGTTTCAAATAGAACAATTAGTTTAAAATGGAACTAAATTTCGCATCTGGAGTTTCCTCTCTCACAAGGTCCACCACTTAGGTTCGTCGAACACATACGGTTTAGAGTGGCATCGCTACAGATTTCAGAGAACAGTCGCTTCTCCTGGCACAGTATCGAACACTTAGTTTCAAATAGAACAATTAGTTTAAAATGCAACTAAATTTCGCATCTGGAGTTTCCTCTCTCACAAGGTCGACCACTTAGTTTCGTCGAACACATACGGTTTCGAGTGGCATCGCCACAGATTTCCGCCAAACAGGCGATTCTCCTGGCACAGTATCGAACACTTAGTTTCAGATAGAACAATTAGTTTAAAATGGAACCATGTTTCGCATCTGGAGTATCCTCTCTACAAGTTCAACGACTTAGTTTCGTCGAACACTTACGGTTTCGAGTGGCATCGCTACAGATTTCAGAGAACAGTCGCTTCTCCTGGCGCAGTATCGAGCACTTAGTTTCAAATAGAACAATTAGTTTAAAATGCAACTAAATTTCGCATCTGGAATTTCCTCTCTCACAAGGTCGTCCACTTAGTTTCGTCGAACACATACGGTTTCGAGTGGCATCGCCACAGATTTCCGAGAACAGGCGATTCTCCTGGCACAGTATCGAACACTTAGTTTCAGATAGAACAATTAGTTTAAAATGGAACTATGTTTCGCATCTGGAGTATCCTCTCTCACAAGTTCAACCACTTTGTTTCGTCAAACACGTACGGTTTCGAGTGGCATCGCCACAGATTTCAGAGAACAGTCGCTTCTCCTGGCACAGTATCGAACACTTAGTTTCATGTAGAACAATTAGTTTAAAATGGAACTAAGTTTCGCATCTGGAGTTTCCTCTCTCACAAGGTCGACCACTTAGTTTCGTCGAACACATACGGTTTCGAGTGGCATCGCCACAGATTTCCAAGAACAGGCGCTTCTCCTGGCACAGTATCGAACACTTAGTTTCAAATAGAACAATTAGTTTAAAATGGAACTAAATTTCGCATCTGGAGTTTCCTGTCTCACAAGGTCGACCACTTAGGTTCGTCGAACACATACGGTTTCGAGTGGCATCGCTACAGATTTCAGAGGACAGTCGCTTCTCCTGGCACAGTATCGAACACTTAGTTTCAAATAGAACAATTAGTTTAAAATGCAACTAAATTTCGCATCTGGAGTTTCCTCTCTCACAAGGTCGACCACTTAGTTTCGTCGAACACATACGGTTTCGAGTGGCATCGCCACAGATTTCCGCCAAACAGGCGATTCTCCTGGCACAGTATCGAACACTTAGTTTCAGATAGAACAATTAGTTTCAAATGGAACCATGTTTCGCATCTGGAGTATCCTCTCTCACAAGTTCAACCACTTAGTTTCGCCGAACACTTACGGTTTCGAGTGGCATCGCTACAGATTTCAGAGAACAGTCGCTTCTCCTGGCGCAGTATCGAACACTTAGTTTCAAATAGAACAATTAGTTTAAAATGCAACTAAATTTCGCATCTGGAGTTTCCTCTCTCACAAGGTCGTCCACTTAGTTTCGTCGAACACATACGGTTTCGAGTAGCATCGCCACAGATTTCAGAGAACAAGCGCTTCTGCTGGCAGAGTATCGAACACATAGTCTCAGATAGAACAATTAGTTTACAATGGAACTAAGTTTCGCATCTGGAGTTTCCTGTCTCACCAAGTCGAACACTTAGTTTCGTCGAACACATACGCTTTCGAGTGGCATCGCCACAGATTTCCGAGAACAGGCGATTCTCCTGGCACAGTATCGAACACTTAGTTTCAGATAGAACAATTAGTTTAAAATGGAACTATGTTTCGCATCTGGAGTATCCTCTCTCACAAGTTCAACCACTTTGTTTCGTCGAACACGTACGGTTTCGAGTGGCATCGCCACAGATTTCAGAGAACAGTCGCTTCTCCTGGCACAGTATCGAACACTTAGTTTCAGGTAGAACAATTAGTTTAAAATGGAACTAAGTTTCGCATCTGGAGTTTCCTCTCT
Source organism: Nysson spinosus (assembly GCA_910591585.2). Classification (NCBI taxonomy): domain Eukaryota; kingdom Metazoa; phylum Arthropoda; class Insecta; order Hymenoptera; family Crabronidae; genus Nysson; species Nysson spinosus. The sequence goes on from CAJUYC020000006.1 coordinate 4,244,341, forward strand.
CACAAGGTCGACCACTTAGTTTCGTCGAACACATACGGTTTCGAGTGGCATCGCCACAGATTTCCAAGAACAGGCGCTTCTCCTGGCACAGTATCGAACACTTAGTTTCAAATAGAACAATTAGTTTAAAATGGAACTAAATTTCGCATCTGGAGTTTCCTCTCTCACAAGGTCGACCACTTAGGTTCGTCGAACACATACGGTTTCGAGTGGCATCGCTACAGATTTCAGAGAACAGTCGCTTCTCCTGGCACAGTATCGAACACTTAGTTTCAGATGGAAAATTTAGTTTAAAATTGAACTATGTTTCGCATCTGGAGTTTCCTCTCTCACAAGGTCGACCACTTAGTTTCGTCGAACACATACGGTTTCGAGTGGCATCGCCACAGATTTCCGAGAACAGGCGATTCTCCTGGCACAGTATCGAACACTTAGTTTCAAATAGAACAATTAGTTTAAAATGGAACTAAATTTCGCATCTGGAGTTTCCTCTCTCACAAGGTCGACCACTTAGGTTCGTCGAACACATACGGTTTCGAGTGGCATCGCTACAGATTTCAGAGAACAGTCGCTTCTCCTGGCGCAGTATCAAACACTTAGTTTCAAATAGAACAATTAGTTAAAAATGCAACTAAATTTCGCATCTGGAGTTTCCTCTCTCACAAGGTCGACCACTTAGTTTCGTCGAACACATACGGTTTCGAGTAGCATCGCCACAGATTACAGAGAACAGGCGCTTCTCCTGGCACAGTATCGAACACTTAGTTTCAGATAGAACAATTGGTTTAAAATGGAACTAAGTTTCGCATCTGGAGTTTCCTCTATCACAAGGTCGACCACTTAGTTTCGTCGAACACATACGGTTTCGAGTAGCATCGTCACAGATTTCAGAGAACAGGCACTTCTCCTGGCACAGTATCGAACACTTAGTTTCAGATCGAACATTTAGTTTAAAAAGGAACTATGTTTCGCATTTGGAGTATCCTCTCTCACAAGGTCGACCACTTAGTTTCGTCGAACACATACCGTTTCGAGTAGCATCGTCACAGATTTCAGAGAACAGGCACTTCTCTTGGCACAGTATCGAACACTTAGTTTCAGATAGAACAATTAGTTTAAAATGGAACTAAGCTCCGCATCTGGAGTTTCCTCTCTCACCATGTCGGCCACTTAGTTTCGTCGAAGACATACGGTTACGAGTAGCATCGTCACAGATTTCAGAGAACAGGCACTTCTCCTGGCACAGTATCGAACACCTAGTCTCAGATAGAACAATTAGTTTAAAATGGAACTAAGTTTCGCATCTGGAGTTTCCTCTATCACAAGGTCGACCACTTAGTTTCGTCGAACACATACGGTTTCGAGTGGCATCGCCACAGATTTCCGCCAAACAGGCGATTCTCCTGGCACAGTATCGAACACTTAGTTTCAGATAGAACAATTAGTTTAAAATAGAACCATGTTTCGCATCTGGAGTATCCTCTCTCACAAGTTCAACCACTTAGTTTCGCCGAACACTTACGGTTTCGAGTGGCATCGCTACAGATTTCAGAGAACAGTCGCTTCTCCTGGCGCAGTATCGAACACTTAGTTTCAAATAGAACAATTAGTTTAAAATGGAACTAAATTTCGCATCTGGAGTTTCCTCTCTCACAAGGTCGACCACTTAGTTTCGTCGAACACATACGGTTTCGTGTGGCATCGCCACAGATTTCCGCCAAACAGGCGATTCTCCTGGCACAGTATCGAACACTTAGTTTCAGATAGAACAATTAGTTTAAAATGGAACCATGTTTCGCATCTGGAGTATCCTCTCTCACAAGTTCAACCACTTAGTTTCGCCGAACACTTACGGTTTCGAGTGGCATCGCTACAGATTTCAGAGAACAGTCGCTTCTCCTGGCGCAGTATCGAACACTTAGTTTCAAATAGAACAATTAGTTTAAAATGCAACTAAATTTCGCATCTGGAGTTTCCTCTCTCACAAGGTCGTCCACTTAGTTTCGTCGAACACATACGGTTTCGAGTAGCATCGCCACAGATTTCAGAGAACAAGCGCTTCTGCTGGCAGAGTATCGAACACATAGTCTCAGATAGAACAATTAGTTTACAATGGAACTAAGTTTCGCATCTGGAGTTTCCTGTCTCACCAAGTCGAACACTTAGTTTCGTCGAACACATACGCTTTCGAGTGGCATCGCCACAGATTTCCGAGAACAGGCGATTCTACTGGCACAGTATCGAACACTTAGTTTCAGATAGAACAATTAGTTTAAAATGGAACTATGTTTCGCATCTGGAGTATCCTCTCTCACAAGTTCAACCACTTTGTTTCGTCGAACACGTACGGTTTCGAGTGGCATCGCCACAGATTTCAGAGAACAGTCGCTTCTCCTGGCACAGTATCGAACACTTAGTTTCAGGTAGAACAATTAGTTTAAAATGGAACTAAGTTTCGCATCTGGAGTTTCCTCTCTCACAAGGTCGACCACTTAGTTTCGTCGAACACATACGGTTTCGAGTGGCATCGCCACAGATTTCCAAGAACAGGCGCTTCTCCTGGCACAGTATCGAACACTTAGTTTCAAATAGAACAATTAGTTTAAAATGGAACTAAATTTCGCATCTGGAGTTTCCTCTCTCACAAGGTCGACCACTTAGGTTCGTCGAACACATACGGTTTCGAGTGGCATCGCTACAGATTTCAGAGAACAGTCGCTTCTCCTGGCACAGTATCGAACACTTAGTTTCAGATGGAAAATTTAGTTTAAAATTGAACTATGTTTCGCATCTGGAGTTTCCTCTCTCACAAGGTCGACCACTTAGTTTCGTCGAACACATACGGTTTCGAGTGGCATCGCCACAGATTTCCGAGAACAGGCGATTCTCCTGGCACAGTATCGAACACTTAGTTTCAAATAGAACAATTAGTTTAAAATGGAACTAAATTTCGCATCTGGAGTTTCCTCTCTCACAAGGTCGACCACTTAGGTTCGTCGAACACATACGGTTTCGAGTGGCATCGCTACAGATTTCAGAGAACAGTCGCTTCTCCTGGCGCAGTATCAAACACTTAGTTTCAAATAGAACAATTAGTTAAAAATGCAACTAAATTTCGCATCTGGAGTTTCCTCTCTCACAAGGTCGACCACTTAGTTTCGTCGAACACATACGGTTTCGAGTAGCATCGCCACAAATTTCAGAGAACAGGCGCTTCTCCTGGCACAGTATCGAACACTTAGTTTCAGATAGAACAATTGGTTTAAAATGGAACTAAGTTTCGCATCTGGAGTTTCCTCTATCACAAGGTCGACCACTTAGTTTCGTCGAACACATACGGTTTCGAGTGGCATCGCCACAAATTTCAGAGAACAGGCGCTTCTCCTGGCACAGTATCGAACACTTAGTTTCAGGTAGAACAATTAGTTTAAAATGGAACTAAGTTTCGCATCTGGAGTTTCCTCTCTCACAAGGTCGACCACTTAGTTTCGTCGAACACATACGGTTTCGAGTAGCATCGTCACAAATTTCAGAGAACAGGCACTTCTCCTGGCACAGTATCGAACACTTTGTTTCAGATCGAACATTTAGTTTAAAAAGGAACTATGTTTCGCATTTGGAGTATCCTCTCTCACAAGGTCGACCACTTAGTTTCGTCGAACACATACGGTTTCGAGTAGCATCGTCACAGATTTCAGAGAACAGGCACTTCTCTTGGCACAGTATCGAACACTTAGTTTCAGATAGAACAATTAGTTTAAAATGGAACTAAGCTCCGCATCTGGAGTTTCCTCTCTCACCATGTCGGCCACTTAGCTTCGTCGAAGACATACGGTTACGAGTAGCATCGTCACAGATTTCAGAGAACAGGCACTTCTCCTGGCACAGTATCGAACACCTAGTCTCAGATAGAACAATTAGTTTAAAATGGAACTAAGTTTCGCATCTGGAGTTTCCTCTATCACAAGGTCGACCACTTAGTTTCGTCGAACACATACGGTTTCGAGTGGCATCGCCACAGATTTCCGAGAACAGGCGATTCTCCTGGCACAGTATCGAACACTTAGTTTCAAATAGAACAATTAGTTTAAAATGGAACTAAATTTCGCATCTGGAGTTTCCTCTCTCACAAGGTCGACCACTTAGGTTCGTCGAACACATACGGTTTCGAGTGGCATCGCTACAGATTTCAGAGAACAGTCGCTTCTCCTGGCGCAGTATCGAACACTTAGTTTCAAATAGAACAATTAGTTAAAAATGCAACTAAGTTTCGCATCTGGAGTTTCCTCTCTCACAAGGTCGACCACTTAGTTTCGTCGAACACATACGGTTTCGAGTAGCATCGCCACAGATTTCAGAGAACAGGCGCTTCTCCTGGCACAGTATCGAACACTTAGTTTCAGATAGAACAATTGGTTTAAAATGGAACTAAGTTTCGCATCTGGAGTTTCCTCTATCACAAGGTCGACCACTTAGTTTCGTCGAACACATACGGTTTCGAGTGGCATCGCCACAAATTTCAGAGAACAGGCGCTTCTCCTGGCACAGTATCGAACACTTAGTTTCAGGTAGAACAATTAGTTTAAAATGGAACTAAGTTTCGCATCTGGAGTTTCCTCTCTCACAAGGTCGACCACTTAGTTTCGTCGAACACATACGGTTTCGAGTAGCATCGTCACAGATTTCAGAGAACAGGCACTTCTCCTGGCACAGTATCGAACACTTTGTTTCAGATCGAACATTTAGTTTAAAAAGGAACTATGTTTCGCATCTGGAGTATCCTCTCTCACAAGGTCGACCACTTAGTTTCGTCGAACACATACGGTTTCGAGTAGCATCGCCACAGATTTCAGAGAACAGGCGCTTCTCCTGGCACAGTATCGAACACTTAGTTTCAGATAGAACAATTAGTTTAAAATGGAACTAAGCTCCGCATCTGGAGTTTCCTCTCTCACCATGTCGGCCACTTAGTTTCGTCGAAGACATACGGTTACGAGTAGCATCGTCACAGATTTCAGAGAACAGGCACTTCTCCTGGCACAGTATCGAACACCTAGTCTCAGATAGAACAATTAGTTTAAAATGGAACTAAGTTTCGCATCTGGAGTTTCCTCTCTCACAAGGTCGACCACTTAGTTTCGTCGAACACATACGGTTTCGAGTGGCATCGCCACAGATTTCCGCCAAACAGGCGATTCTCCTGGCACAGTATCGAACACTTAGTTTCAGATAGAACAATTAGTTTAAAATAGAACCATGTTTCGCATCTGGAGTATCCTCTCTCACAAGTTCAACCACTTAGTTTCGCCGAACACTTACGGTTTCGAGTGGCATCGCTACAGATTTCAGAGAACAGTCGCTTCTCCTGGCGCAGTATCGAACACTTAGTTTCAAATAGAACAATTAGTTTAAAATGCAACTAAATTTCGCATCTGGAGTTTCCTCTCTCACAAGGTCGTCCACTTAGTTTCGTCGAACACATACGGTTTCGAGTAGCATCGCCACAGATTTCAGAGAACAAGCGCTTCTGCTGGCAGAGTATCGAACACATAGTCTCAGATAGAACAATTAGTTTACAATGGAACTGAGTTTCGCATCTGGAGTTTCCTGTCTCACCAAGTCGAACACTTAGTTTCGTCGAACACATACGGTTTCGAGTGGCATCGCCACAGATTTCCAAGAACAGGCTCTTCTCCTGGCACAGTATCGAACACTTAGTTTCAAATAGAACAATTAGTTTAAAATGGAACTAAATTTCGCATCTGGAGTTTCCTCTCTCACAAGGTCCACCACTTAGGTTCGTCGAACACATACGGTTTAGAGTGGCATCGCTACAGATTTCAGAGAACAGTCGCTTCTCCTGGCACAGTATCGAACACTTAGTTTCAAATAGAACAATTAGTTTAAAATGCAACTAAATTTCGCATCTGGAGTTTCCTCTCTCACAAGGTCGACCACTTAGTTTCGTCGAACACATACGCTTTCGAGTGGCATCGCCACAGATTTCCGAGAACAGGCGATTCTCCTGGCACAGTGTCGAACACTTAGTTTCAGATAGAACAATTAGTTTAAAATAGAACCATGTTTCGCATCTGGAGTATCCTCTCTCACAAGTTCAACCACTTAGTTTCGCCGAACACTTACGGTTTCGAGTGGCATCGCTACAGATTTCAGAGAACAGTCGCTTCTCCTGGCGCAGTATCGAACACTTAGTTTCAAATAGAACAATTAGTTTAAAATGCAACTAAATTTCGCATCTGGAGTTTCCTCTCTCACAAGGTCGTCCACTTAGTTTCGTCGAACACATACGGTTTCGAGTAGCATCGCCACAGATTTCAGAGAACAGGCGCTTCTGCTGGCAGAGTATCGAACACCTAGTCTCAGATAGAACAATTAGTTTACAATGGAACTAAGTTTCGCATCTGGAGTTTCCTGTCTCACCAAGTCGAACACTTAGTTTCGTCGAACACATACGGTTTCGAGTGGCATCGCCACAGATTTCCAAGAACAGGCTCTTCTCCTGGCACAGTATCGAACACTTAGTTTCAAATAGAACAATTAGTTTAAAATGGAACTAAATTTCGCATCTGGAGTTTCCTCTCTCACAAGGTCCACCACTTAGGTTCGTCGAACACATACGGTTTAGAGTGGCATCGCTACAGATTTCAGAGAACAGTCGCTTCTCCTGGCACAGTATCGAACACTTAGTTTCAAATAGAACAATTAGTTTAAAATGCAACTAAATTTCGCATCTGGAGTTTCCTCTCTCACAAGGTCGACCACTTAGTTTCGTCGAACACATACGCTTTCGAGTGGCATCGCCACAGATTTCCGAGAACAGGCGATTCTCCTGGCACAGTGTCGAACACTTAGTTTGAGATAGAACAATTAGTTTAAAATGGAACCATGTTTCGCATCTGGAGTATCCTCTCTCACAAGGTCATCCACTTAGTTTCGTCGAACACATACGGTTTCGAGTGGCATCGCCACAGATTTCCGAGAACAGGCGATTCTCCTGGCACAGTGTCGAACACTTAGTTTGAGATAGAACAATTAGTTTAAAATGGAACCATGTTTCGCATCTGGAGTATCCTCTCTCACAAGGTCGTCCACTTAGTTTCGTCGAACACGTACGGTTTCGAGCGGCATCGCTACTGATTTCAGAGGACAGGCGCTTCTCCTGGCACAGTATCGAACACTTAGTTTCAGATAGAAAAATTAGTTTAAAATGGACCTAAATTTCGCATCTGGAATTTCCTCTCTCACAAGATCGACCACTTAGTTTCGTCGAACACATACGGTTTCGAGTAGCATCGCCACAAATTTCAGAGAACAGGCGCTTCTCCTGGCACAGTATCGAACACTTAGTTTCAGGTAGAACAATTAGTTTAAAATGGAACTAAGTTTCGCATCTGGAGTTTCCTCTCTCACAAGGTCGACCACTTAGTTTCGTCGAACACATACGGTTTCGAGTAGCATCGTCACAAATTTCAGAGAACAGGCACTTCTCCTGGCACAGTATCGAACACTTTGTTTCAGATCGAACATTTAGTTTAAAAAGGAACTATGTTTCGCATTTGGAGTATCCTCTCTCACAAGGTCGACCACTTAGTTTCGTCGAACACATACGGTTTCGAGTAGCATCGTCACAGATTTCAGAGAACAGGCACTTCTCTTGGCACAGTATCGAACACTTAGTTTCAAATAGAACAATTAGTTTAAAATGGAACTAAATTTCGCATCTGGAGTTTCCTCTCTCACAAGGTCGACCACTTAGGTTCGTCGAACACATACGGTTTCGAGTGGCATCGCTACAGATTTCAGAGAACAGTCGCTTCTCCTGGCGCAGTATCAAACACTTAGTTTCAAATAGAACAATTAGTTAAAAATGCAACTAAATTTCGCATCTGGAGTTTCCTCTCTCACAAGGTCGACCACTTAGTTTCGTCGAACACATACGGTTTCGAGTAGCATCGCCACAGATTTCAGAGAACAGTCGCTTCTCCTGGCACAGTATCGAACACTTAGTTTCAAATAGAACAATTAGTTTAAAATGCAACTAAATTTCGCATCTGGAGTTTCCTCTCTCACAAGGTCGACCACTTAGTTTCGTCGAACACATACGCTTTCGAGTGGCATCGCCACAGATTTCCGAGAACAGGCGATTCTCCTGGCACAGTGTCGAACACTTAGTTTGAGATAGAACAATTAGTTTAAAATGGAACCATGTTTCGCATCTGGAGTATCCTCTCTCACAAGGTCATCCACTTAGTTTCGTCGAACACATACGGTTTCGAGTGGCATCGCCACAGATTTCCGAGAACAGGCGATTCTCCTGGCACAGTGTCGAACACTTAGTTTGAGATAGAACAATTAGTTTAAAATGGAACCATGTTTCGCATCTGGAGTATCCTCTCTCACAAGGTCGTCCACTTAGTTTCGTCGAACACGTACGGTTTCGAGCGGCATCGCTACTGATTTCAGAGGACAGGCGCTTCTCCTGGCACAGTATCGAACACTTAGTTTCAGATAGAAAAATTAGTTTAAAATGGACCTAAATTTCGCATCTGGAATTTCCTCTCTCACAAGATCGACCACTTAGTTTCGTCGAACACATACGGTTTCGAGTAGCATCGCCACAAATTTCAGAGAACAGGCGCTTCTCCTGGCACAGTATCGAACACTTAGTTTCAGGTAGAACAATTAGTTTAAAATGGAACTAAGTTTCGCATCTGGAGTTTCCTCTCTCACAAGGTCGACCACTTAGTTTCGTCGAACACATACGGTTTCGAGTAGCATCGTCACAAATTTCAGAGAACAGGCACTTCTCCTGGCACAGTATCGAACACTTTGTTTCAGATCGAACATTTAGTTTAAAAAGGAACTATGTTTCGCATTTGGAGTATCCTCTCTCACAAGGTCGACCACTTAGTTTCGTCGAACACATACGGTTTCGAGTAGCATCGTCACAGATTTCAGAGAACAGGCACTTCTCTTGGCACAGTATCGAACACTTAGTTTCAAATAGAACAATTAGTTTAAAATGGAACTAAATTTCGCATCTGGAGTTTCCTCTCTCACAAGGTCGACCACTTAGGTTCGTCGAACACATACGGTTTCGAGTGGCATCGCTACAGATTTCAGAGAACAGTCGCTTCTCCTGGCGCAGTATCAAACACTTAGTTTCAAATAGAACAATTAGTTAAAAATGCAACTAAATTTCGCATCTGGAGTTTCCTCTCTCACAAGGTCGACCACTTAGTTTCGTCGAACACATACGGTTTCGAGTAGCATCGCCACAGATTTCAGAGAACAGGCGCTTCTCCTGGCACAGTATCGAACACTTAGTTTCAGATAGAACAATTGGTTTAAAATGGAACTAAGTTTCGCATCTGGAGTTTCCTCTATCACAAGGTCGACCACTTAGTTTCGTCGAACACATACGGTTTCGAGTGGCATCGCCACAAATTTCAGAGAACAGGCGCTTCTCCTGGCACAGTATCGAACACTTAGTTTCAGGTAGAACAATTAGTTTAAAATGGAACTAAGTTTCGCATCTGGAGTATCCTCTCTCACAAGGTCATCCACTTAGTTTCGTCGAACACATACGGTTTCGAGTGGCATCGCCACAGATTTCCGAGAACAGGCGATTCTCCTGGCACAGTGTCGAACACTTAGTTTGAGATAGAACAATTAGTTTAAAATGGAACCATGTTTCGCATCTGGAGTATCCTCTCTCACAAGGTCGTCCACTTAGTTTCGTCGAACACGTACGGTTTCGAGCGGCATCGCTACTGATTTCAGAGGACAGGCGCTTCTCCTGGCACAGTATCGAACACTTAGTTTCAGATAGAAAAATTAGTTTAAAATGGACCTAAATTTCGCATCTGGAATTTCCTCTCTCACAAGATCGACCACTTAGTTTCGTCGAACACATACGGTTTCGAGTAGCATCGCCACAAATTTCAGAGAACAGGCGCTTCTCCTGGCACAGTATCGAACACTTAGTTTCAGGTAGAACAATTAGTTTAAAATGGAACTAAGTTTCGCATCTGGAGTTTCCTCTCTCACAAGGTCGACCACTTAGTTTCGTCGAACACATACGGTTTCGAGTAGCATCGTCACAAATTTCAGAGAACAGGCACTTCTCCTGGCACAGTATCGAACACTTTGTTTCAGATCGAACATTTAGTTTAAAAAGGAACTATGTTTCGCATTTGGAGTATCCTCTCTCACAAGGTCGACCACTTAGTTTCGTCGAACACATACGGTTTCGAGTAGCATCGTCACAGATTTCAGAGAACAGGCACTTCTCTTGGCACAGTATCGAACACTTAGTTTCAAATAGAACAATTAGTTTAAAATGGAACTAAATTTCGCATCTGGAGTTTCCTCTCTCACAAGGTCGACCACTTAGGTTCGTCGAACACATACGGTTTCGAGTGGCATCGCTACAGATTTCAGAGAACAGTCGCTTCTCCTGGCGCAGTATCAAACACTTAGTTTCAAATAGAACAATTAGTTAAAAATGCAACTAAATTTCGCATCTGGAGTTTCCTCTCTCACAAGGTCGACCACTTAGTTTCGTCGAACACATACGGTTTCGAGTAGCATCGCCACAGATTTCAGAGAACAGGCGCTTCTCCTGGCACAGTATCGAACACTTAGTTTCAGATAGAACAATTGGTTTAAAATGGAACTAAGTTTCGCATCTGGAGTTTCCTCTATCACAAGGTCGACCACTTAGTTTCGTCGAACACATACGGTTTCGAGTGGCATCGCCACAGATTTCAGAGAACAGGCGCTTCTCCTGGCACAGTATCGAACACTTAGTTTCAGGTAGAACAATTAGTTTAAAATGGAACTAAGTTTCGCATCTGGAGTTTCCTCTCTCACAAGGTCGACCACTTAGTTTCGTCGAACACATACGGTTTCGAGTAGCATCGTCACAGATTTCAGAGAACAGGCACTTCTCCTGGCAGAGAATCGAACACTTTGTTTCAGATCGAACATTTAGTTTAAAAAGGAACTATGTTTCGCATTTGGAGTATCCTCTCTCACAAGGTCGACCACTTAGTTTCGTCGAACACATACGGTTTCGAGTAGCATCGTCACAGATTTCAGAGAACAGGCACTTCTCTTGGCACAGTATCGAACACTTAGTTTCAGATAGAACAATTAGTTTAAAATGGAACTAAGCTCCGCATCTGGAGTTTCCTCTCTCACCATGTCGGCCACTTAGTTTCGTCGAAGACATACGGTTACGAGTAGCATCGTCACAGATTTCAGAGAACAGGCACTTCTCCTGGCACAGTATCGAACACCTAGTCTCAGATAGAACAATTAGTTTAAAATGGAACTAAGTTTCGCATCTGGAGTTTCCTCTATCACAAGGTCGACCACTTAGTTTCGTCGAACACATACGGTTTCGAGTGGCATCGCCACAGATTTCCGCCAAACAGGCGATTCTCCTGGCACAGTATCGAACACTTAGTTTCAGATAGAACAATTAGTTTAAAATAGAACCATGTTTCGCATCTGGAGTATCCTCTCTCACAAGTTCAACCACTTAGTTTCGCCGAACACTTACGGTTTCGAGTGGCATCGCTACAGATTTCAGAGAACAGTCGCTTCTCCTGGCGCAGTATCGAACACTTAGTTTCAAATAGAACAATTAGTTTAAAATGCAACTAAATTTCGCATCTGGAGTTTCCTCTCTCACAAGGTCGTCCACTTAGTTTCGTCGAACACATACGGTTTCGAGTAGCATCGCCACAGATTTCAGAGAACAAGCGCTTCTGCTGGCAGAGTATCGAACACATAGTCTCAGATAGAACAATTAGTTTACAATGGAACTGAGTTTCGCATCTGGAGTTTCCTGTCTCACCAAGTCGAACACTTAGTTTCGTCGAACACATACGGTTTCGAGTGGCATCGCCACAGATTTCCAAGAACAGGCTCTTCTCCTGGCACAGTATCGAACACTTAGTTTCAAATAGAACAATTAGTTTAAAATGGAACTAAATTTCGCATCTGGAGTTTCCTCTCTCACAAGGTCCACCACTTAGGTTCGTCGAACACATACGGTTTAGAGTGGCATCGCTACAGATTTCAGAGAACAGTCGCTTCTCCTGGCACAGTATCGAACACTTAGTTTCAAATAGAACAATTAGTTTAAAATGCAACTAAATTTCGCATCTGGAGTTTCCTCTCTCACAAGGTCGACCACTTAGTTTCGTCGAACACATACGCTTTCGAGTGGCATCGCCACAGATTTCCGAGAACAGGCGATTCTCCTGGCACAGTGTCGAACACTTAGTTTCAGATAGAACAATTAGTTTAAAATAGAACCATGTTTCGCATCTGGAGTATCCTCTCTCACAAGTTCAACCACTTAGTTTCGCCGAACACTTACGGTTTCGAGTGGCATCGCTACAGATTTCAGAGAACAGTCGCTTCTCCTGGCGCAGTATCGAACACTTAGTTTCAAATAGAACAATTAGTTTAAAATGCAACTAAATTTCGCATCTGGAGTTTCCTCTCTCACAAGGTCGTCCACTTAGTTTCGTCGAACACATACGGTTTCGAGTGGCATCGCCACAGATTTCAGAGAACAGGCACTTCTCCTGGCAGAGTATCGAACACATAGTCTCAGATAGAACAATTAGTTTACAATGGAACTAAGTTTCGCATCTGGAGTTTCCTGTCTCACCAAGTCGAACACTTAGTTTCGTCGAACACATACGGTTTCGAGTGGCATCGCCACAGATTTCCAAGAACAGGCTCTTCTCCTGGCACAGTATCGAACACTTAGTTTCAAATAGAACAATTAGTTTAAAATGGAACTAAATTTCGCATCTGGAGTTTCCTCTCTCACAAGGTCCACCACTTAGGTTCGTCGAACACATACGGTTTAGAGTGGCATCGCTACAGATTTCAGAGAACAGTCGCTTCTCCTGGCACAGTATCGAACACTTAGTTTCAAATAGAACAATTAGTTTAAAATGCAACTAAATTTCGCATCTGGAGTTTCCTCTCTCACAAGGTCGACCACTTAGTTTCGTCGAACACATACGCTTTCGAGTGGCATCGCCACAGATTTCCGAGAACAGGCGATTCTCCTGGCACAGTGTCGAACACTTAGTTTGAGATAGAACAATTAGTTTAAAATGGAACCATGTTTCGCATCTGGAGTATCCTCTCTCACAAGGTCGTCCACTTAGTTTCGTCGAACACATACGGTTTCGAGTGGCATCGCCACAGATTTCCGAGAACAGGCGATTCTCCTGGCACAGTGTCGAACACTTAGTTTGAGATAGAACAATTAGTTTAAAATGGAACCATGTTTCGCATCTGGAGTATCCTCTCTCACAAGGTCGTCCACTTAGTTTCGTCGAACACGTACGGTTTCGAGCGGCATCGCTACTGATTTCAGAGGACAGGCGCTTCTCCTGGCACAGTATCGAACACTTAGTTTCAGATAGAAAAATTAGTTTAAAATGGACCTAAATTTCGCATCTGGAATTTCCTCTCTCACAAGATCGACCACTTAGTTTCGTCGAACACATACGGTTTCGAGTAGCATCGCGACAGATTTCAGAGAACAGGCGCTTCTCCTGGCACAGTATCGAACACTTAATTTCAGATGGAACAATTAGTTTAAAATGGAACTAATTTTCGCATTTGAAATTTCCTCTCTCACAAGGTCGGCCACTTAGTTTCGACGAACGCATACGGTTTCGAGTGCGCATCGCCACAGATTTCAGAGAACAGGCGTTTCTCCTGGCACACTATCGAACACTTAGGTTCAGATAGAACAATTGGTTTTGAATGGAACTAAGTTCCGCATCTGGAGTTTCCTCTTTCACAAGGTCAACCACTTAGTTTCGTCGAACACGTATGGTTTCGAGTGGCATCGCCACACATTTCAGAGAACAGGCGCTTCTCCTGGCACAGTATCGAACACTTGGCTTCAGATAGAACAATTAGTTTAAAATGGAACTAAGTTTCGCATCCGGAGTTTCCTCTCTCACAAGGTCGGCCACTTAGTTTCGTCGAACACATACGGTTTCGAGTGGCATCGCCACAGATTTCAGAGAACAGGCGCCTCTCCTGGCACAGTTTCGAACACTTAGTTTCAGATAGAACAATTAGTTTAAAATGGAAGTAAGTTTCGCATCTGCAGTTTCCTCTCTCACAAGGTCGACCACTTAGTTTCGGCGAACACATACGGTTTCGAGTTGCATCGCCAAACATTTCAGAGAACAGGCGCTTCTCCTGGCATAGTGTCGAACACATAGTTTCAGATAGAACAATTAGTTTAAAATGGTACTAAGTTTCGCATCTGGAGTTTCCTCTCTCACATGGTCGACCACTTAGTTTCGTCAACACATACGGTTTCGTGTGGCATCGCCACAGATTTCAGAGAACAGGCGCTTCTCCTGGCACAGTATCGAACACTTAGTTTCAGATAGAACAATTAGTTTAAAATGGAACTAATTGTCGCATATGAAGTTTCCTCTCTCACAAGGTCGGCCACTTAGTTTCATCGAACACATACGGCTTCGAGTGGCATCGCCACAGATTTCAGAGAACAAGCGCTTCTGCTGGCAGAGTATCGAACACATAGTCTCAGATAGAACAATTAGTTTACAATGGAACTAAGTTTCGCATCTGGAGTTTCCTGTCTCACCAAGTCGAACACTTAGTTTCGTCGAACACATACGGTTTCGAGTGGCATCGCCACAGATTTCCAAGAACAGGCTCTTCTCCTGGCACAGTATCGAACACTTAGTTTCAAATAGAACAATTAGTTTAAAATGGAACTAAATTTCGCATCTGGAGTTTCCTCTCTCACAAGGTCCACCACTTAGGTTCGTCGAACACATACGGTTTAGAGTGGCATCGCTACAGATTTCAGAGAACAGTCGCTTCTCCTGGCACAGTATCGAACACTTAGTTTCAAATAGAACAATTTGTTTAAAATGCAACTAAATTTCGCATCTGGAGTTTCCTCTCTCACAAGGTCGACCACTTAGTTTCGTCGAACACATACGCTTTCGAGTGGCATCGCCACAGATTTCCGAGAACAGGCGATTCTCCTGGCACAGTGTCGAACACTTAGTTTGAGATAGAACAATTAGTTTAAAATGGAACCATGTTTCGCATCTGGAGTATCCTCTCTCACAAGGTCGTCCACTTAGTTTCGTCGAACACATACGGTTTCGAGTGGCATCGCCACAGATTTCCGAGAACAGGCGATTCTCCTGGCACAGTATCGAACACTTAGTTTCAGATAGAACAATTAGATTAAAATGGAACTATGTTTCGCATCTGGAGTATCCTCTCTCACAAGTTCAACCACTTTGTTTCGTCGAACACGTACGGTTTCGAGCGGCATCGCTACTGATTTCAGAGGACAGGCGCTTCTCCTGGCACAGTATCGAACACTTAGTTTCAGATAGAAAAATTAGTTTAAAATGGACCTAAATTTCGCATCTGGAATTTCCTCTCTCACAAGATCGACCACTTAGTTTCGTCGAACACATACGGTTTCGAGTAGCATCGCGACAGATTTCAGAGAACAGGCGCTTCTCCTGGCACAGTATCGAACACTTAATTTCAGATGGAACAATTAGTTTAAAATGGAACTAATTTTCGCATCTGAAATTTCCTCTCTCACAAGGTCGGCCACTTAGTTTCGACGAACGCATACGGTTTCGAGTGCGCATCGCCACAGATTTCAGAGAACAGGCGTTTCTCCTGGCACACTATCGAACACTTAGGTTCAGATAGAACAATTGGTTTTGAATGGAACTAAGTTCCGCATCTGGAGTTTCCTCTTTCACAAGGTCAACCACTTAGTTTCGTCGAACACGTATGGTTTCGAGTGGCATCGCCACACATTTCAGAGAACAGGCGCTTCTCCTGGCACAGTATCGAACACTTGGCTTCAGATAGAACAATTAGTTTAAAATGGAACTAAGTTTCGCATCCGGAGTTTCCTCTCTCACAAGGTCGGCCACTTAGTTTCGTCGAACACATACGGTTTCGAGTGGCATCGCCACAGATTTCAGAGAACAGGCGCCTCTCCTGGCACAGTTTCGAACACTTAGTTTCAGATAGAACAATTAGTTTAAAATGGAAGTAAGTTTCGCATCTGCAGTTTCCTCTCTCACAAGGTCGACCACTTAGTTTCGGCGAACACATACGGTTTCGAGTTGCATCGCCAAACATTTCAGAGAACAGGCGCTTCTCCTGGCATAGTGTCGAACACATAGTTTCAGATAGAACAATTAGTTTAAAATGGTACTAAGTTTCGCATCTGGAGTTTCCTCTCTCACATGGTCGACCACTTAGTTTCGTCAACACATACGGTTTCGTGTGGCATCGCCACAGATTTCAGAGAACAGGCGCTTCTCCTGGCACAGTATCGAACACTTAGTTTCAGATAGAACAATTAGTTTAAAATGGTACTAATTGTCGCATATGAAGTTTCCTCTCTCACAAGGTCGGCCACTTAGTTTCATCGAACACATACGGCTTCGAGTGGCATCGCCACACATTTCAGAGAACAGGCGCTTCTCCTGGCACAGTATCGAACACTTAGTTTCACATAGAACAATTAGTTTTAAATGAAACTATGTCTGGCATCTGGAGTTTCCTCTCTCACAAGGTGGACCACTTAGTTTCGTCGAACATATACGGTTTCGAGTGGCATCGCCACAGATTTCACAGAGCAGGCGCTTCTCCTGGCACAGTATCGAACACTTATTTCAGACAGAACAATTAGTTTAAAATGGATCTATGTTTTGCATCTGGAGTATCCTCTCTCACAACTTCAACCACTTAGTTTCGTCGAACACATACGGTTTCGAACGGCATCGCCACACAGTTCAGAGAACAGGCGCTTCTCCTGGCACAGTATCGAACACTTATTTTCAGATAGAACAATTAGTTTAAAATGGAACTAAGCCTCGCATCTGGAGTTTCCTGTCTCAGAAGGTCGACCACTTAGTTTCGTCGAACACATACGGTATCGAGTAGCATCGCCACAGATTTCAGAGAACAGGCGCTTCTCCTGGCTCATTATCGAACACTTAGTTTCAGATAGAACAATTAGTTTAAAATGGAACTAAGTCTCGCATCTGGAGTGTCCTCTCCCACAAGGTCGACCACTTAGTTTCCTCGAACACATACGGTTTGGAGTAGTATCGTCACAGATTTCAGAGAAGAGGCACTTCTCCTGGCACATTATCGAACACTTAGTCTCAGATAGAACAGTTAGTTTAAAATGGAACTATGTTCGCATCTGGAGTTTCCTCTCCCACAAGGTCGACCACTTAGTTTCGTTGGCCACATACGGTTTCGAGTAGCATCGCCACAGATTTCAGAGAACAGGCGCATCTCCTGGCACAGTATCGAACACGTAGTTTCAGATAGAACAATTAGTTTTAAATGAAACTATGTCTCGCATCTGGAGTTTCCTCTATCACAATGTGGACCACTTAGTTTCGTCGAACACATACGGTTTCGAGTGGCATCGCCACAGATTTCAGAGAACAGGCGCATCTCCTGGCACAGTATCGGACACTTAGTTTCAGATAGAACAATTAGTTTTAAATGAAACTAAGTCTCGCATCTGGAGTTTCCTCTCTCACAAGGTGGACCACTTAGTTTCGTCGACCACATACAGTTTCGAATAGCATAGCCACAGATTTCAGAGAACAGACGCTTGTCCTGGCACAGTATCGAACACTTAGTATCAGATGGAACAGTTACTTTAAAATGGAACTAAGCTTCGCATCTGGAGTCTCCTCTCTCACAAGGTCGACCACTTAGTTTCGTCGAACACATACGGTATCGGGTAGCATCGCCACAGATTTCAGAGAACAGGCGCTTCTCCTGGCACAGTATCGAACACTTAGTTTCACATAGAACAATTAGTTTTAAATGAAACTATGTCTGGCATCTGGAGTTTCTTCTCTCACAAGGTGGACCACTTAGTTTCGTCGAACATATACGGTTTCGAGTGGCATCGCCACAGATTTCACAGAGCAGGCGCTTCTCCTGGCACAGTATCGAACACTTATTTCAGACAGAACAATTAGTTTAAAATGGATCTATGTTTTGCATCTGGAGTATCCTCTCTCACAACTTCAACCACTTAGTTTCGTCGAACACATACGGTTTCGAACGGCATCGCCACACAGTTCAGAGAACAGGCGCTTCTCCTGGCACAGTATCGAACACTTATTTTCAGATAGAACAATTAGTTTTGAATGAAACTAAGACTCGCATCTGGAGTTTCCTGTCTCAGAAGGTCGACCACTTAGTTTCGTCGAACACATACGGTTTCGAGTAGCATCGCCACAGATTTCAGAGAACAGGCGCTTCTCCTGGCACAGTATCGAACACTTAGTTTCAGATAGAACAATTAGTTTAAAATGGATCTATGTTTTGCATCTGGGGTATCCTCTCACACAACTCCAATCACTTAGTTTCGTCGAACACATACGGTTTCGAACGGCATCGCCACACAGTTCAGAGAACAGACGCTTGTCCTGGCACAGTATCGAACACTTAGTATCAGATAGAACAATTACTTTAAAATGGAACTAAGCTTCGCATCTGGAGTTTCCTCTCTCACAAGGTCGACTACTTAGTTTCGTCGAACACATACGGTATCGAGTAGCATCGCCACAGATTTCAGAGAACAGGCGCTTCTCCTGGCTCATTATCGAACACTTAGTTTCAGATAGAACAATTAGTTTAAAACGGAACTAAGTCTCGCATCTGGAGTGTCCTCTCCCACAAGGTCGACCACTTAGTTTCCTCGAACACATACGGTTTGGAGTAGCATCGCCACAGATTTCAGAGAACAGGCACTTCTCCTGGCACATTATCGAACACTTAGTCTCAGATAGAACAGTTAGTTTAAAATGGAACTATGTTTCGCATCTGGAGTTTCCTCTCCCACAAGGTCGACCACTTAGTTTCGTTGGCCACATACGGTTTCGAGTAGCATCGCCACAGATTTCAGAGAACAGGCGCATCTCCTGGCACAGTATCGAACACGTAGTTTCAGATAGAACAATTAGTTTTAAATGAAACTATGTCTCGCATCTGGAGTTTCCTCTCTCACAATGTGGACCACTTAGTTTCGTCGAACACATACGGTTTCGAGTGGCATCGCCACAGATTTCAGAGAACAGGCGCATCTCCTGGCACAGTATCGAACACTTAGTTTCAGATAGAACAATTAGTTTTAAATGAAACTAAGTCTCGCATCTGGAGTTTCCTCTCTCACAAGGTGGACCACTTAGTTTCGCCGACCACATACAGTTTCGAATAGCATAGCCGCAGATTTCAGAGAACAGACGCTTGTCCTGGCACAGTATCGAACACTTAGTATCAGATGGAACAGATACTTTAAAATGGAACTAAGCTTCGCATCTGGAGTCTCCTCTCTCACAAGGTCGACCACTTAGTTTCGTCGAACACATACGGTATCGAGTAGCATCGCCACAGATTTCAGAGAACAGGCGCTTCTCCTGGCACAGTATCGAACACTTAGTTTCACATAGAACAATTAGTTTTAAATGAAACTATGTCTGGCATCTGGAGTTTCCTCTCTCACAAGGTGGACCACTTAGTTTCGTCGAACATATAGGGTTTCGAGTGGCATCGCCACAGATTTCACAGAGCAGGCGCTTCTCCTGGCACAGTATCGAACACTTATTTCAGACAGAACAATTAGTTTAAAATGGATCTATGTTTTGCATCTGGAGTATCCTCTCTCACAACTTCAACCACTTAGTTCCGTCGAACACATACGGTTTCGAACGGCATCGCCACACAGTTCAGAGAACAGGCGCTTCTCCTGGCACAGTATCGAACACTTATTTTCAGGTAGAACAATTAGTTTAAAATGGAACTAAGCCTCGCATCTGGAGTTTCCTGTCTCAGAAGGTCGACCACTTAGTTTCGTCGAACACATACGGTTTCGAGTAGCATCGCCACAGATTTCAGAGAACAGGCGCTTCTCCTGGCACAGTATCGAACACTTAGTTTCAGATAGAACAATTAGTTTAAAATGGATCTATGTTTTGCATATGGAGTATCCTCTCACACAACTCCAATCACTTAGTTTCGTCGAACACATACGGTTTCGAACGGCATCGCCACACAGTTCAGAGAACAGACGCTTGTCCTGGCACAGTATCGAACACTTAGTATCAGATAGAACAATTACTTTAAAATGGAACTAAGCTTCGCATCTGGAGTTTCCTCTCTCACAAGGTCGACTACTTAGTTTCGTCGAACACATACGGTTTCGAGTGGCATGGCCACAGATTTCAGAGAACAGGCGCTTCTCCTGGCACAGTGTCGAACACTGAGTTTTAGATAGAACAATTTGTTTAAAATGGAACTAAATTTCGCATCTGGAGACTCCTCTCCCACAAGGTCGACCACTTAGTTTCCTCGAACACATACGGTTTCGAGTGGCATCCCCACACATTTCAGAGAACAGGCGCTTCTCCTGGCACAGTATCGAACGCTTAGTATCAGATAGAACAATTAGTTTAAAATGGAACTATGTTTCGCATCTGGAGTTTCCTCTCTAACAAGGTCGACCACTTATTTTCGTTGAACACATACGGTTTCGAGTGGCAACGCCACAGATTTCAGAGAACAGGCGCTTCTCCTGGCACAGTATCAGACACATAGTTTCAGATAGAATAATTAGTTTAAAATGGAAGTAAGTTTCGCATGTGGAGTTTCCTCTCCCACAAGGTCGAACACTTAGTTTCGTCGAACACATACGGTTTCGAGTGGCATGGCCACAGATTTCAGAGAACAGGCGCTTCTCCTGGCACAGTGTCGAACACTGAGTTTCAGATAGAACAATTTGTTTAAAATGGAACTAAGTTTCGCATCTGGAGACTCCTCCCCACAAGGTCGACCACTTATTTTCCTCGAACACATACGGTTTCGAGTGGCATGGCCACAGATTTCAGAGAACAGGCGCTTCTCCTGGCCCAGACTCGAACGCTTAGTATCAGATAGAACAATTAGTTTAAAATGGAACTAAGTTTCGCATCCGGAGTTTCCTCTCTCACACGGTCTACCACTTACTTTCGTCGAACACATTCGGCTTTGAGTAGCAACGCCACAGGTTTCAGAGAACAGGCGCTTCTCCTGGCACAGTATCAGACACATAGTTTCAGATAGAACAATTAGTCTAAAATTGTACTAAATTTCGCATCTGGAGTTTCTTCCCTCACAACGCGACCACTTAATTTCGTCGAACACATACGGTTTCGAGTGTCATGGCCACAGATTTCAGAGAACAGGCGCTTCTCCTGGCGCAGTATCGAACACTCAGGTTCAGATAGAACAATTAGTTTAAAAGGGAACTATGTTTCGCATCTGGAGTTTCCTCTCTCACATGGTCGACCACTTAGTTTCGTCGAACACATACGGTTTCGAGTGGCATCGCCACAGATTTCAGAAAACAGCCGCTTCTCCTGGCACAGTATCGAACACTGAGTTTCAGATAGAACAATTTGTTTAAAATGGAACTAAGTTTCGCATCTGGAGACTCCTCTCCCTCAAGGTCGACCACTTAGTTTCCTCGAACACATACGGTTTCGAGTGGCATCCCCACACATTTCAGAGAACAGGCGCTTCTGCTGGCACAGTATCGAACGCTTAGTATCAGATAGAACAATTAGTTTAAAATGGAACTAAGTTTCGCATCTGGAGTTTCCTCTCTAACAAGGTCGACCACTTAGTTTCGTTGAACACATACGGTTTCGAGTGGCAACGCCACAGATTTCAGAGAACAGGCGCTTCTCCTGGCACAGTATCAGACACATAGTTTCAGATAGAACAATTAGTCTAAAATTTTACTAAATTTCGCATCTGGAGTTTCTTCCCTCACAACGCGACCACTTAATTTCGACGAACACCTACGGTTTCGAGTGGCATCGCCACAGATTTCAGAGAACAGACGCTTCTCCTGGCACAGTATCGAACACTTAGTTTCAGGTAGAACAATTAGTTTAAAATGGTACTAAGTTTCGCATCTGGAGTTTCCTCTTTCACAAGGCGACCACTTAGATTCGTCGAACACATACGGTTTCGAGTAGCATCGCCACAGATTTCAGAGAACAGGCGCCTCTCCTGGCACAGTATCGAACACTTAGTTTCAGATAGAATAATTAGTTTGAAATGGAACTAAGTTCCGCATCTGGAGTTTCCTCTCTCACAAGGTCGGCCACTTAGTTTCGTCGAACACATACGGTTTCGAGTGGCATCGCCACAGATTTCAGAGAACAGGCGCTTCTCCTGGCACAGTATCGAAAACTTAGTTTCAGATAGAACAATTAGTTTAAAATGGAACTATGTTCCGCATCTGGTGAATCCTCCCTCACAAGGTCAATCACTTAGTTTCGTCGAACACATACGGTTTCGAGTGGCATCCCCACACATTTCAGAGAACAGGCGCTTCTCCTGGCACAGTATCGAACGCTTAGTATCAGATAGAACAATTAGTTTAAAATGGAACTATGTTTCGCATCTGGAGTTTCCTCTCTAACAAGGTCGACCACTTATTTTCGTTGAACACATACGGTTTCGAGTGGCAACGCCACAGATTTCAGAGAACAGGCGCTTCTCCTGGCACAGTATCAGACACATAGTTTCAGATAGAATAATTAGTTTAAAATGGAAGTAAGTTTCGCATGTGGAGTTTCCTCTCCCACAAGGTCGAACACTTAGTTTCGTCGAACACATACGGTTTCGAGTGGCATGGCCACAGATTTCAGAGAACAGGCGCTTCTCCTGGCACAGTGTCGAACACTGAGTTTCAGATAGAACAATTTGTTTAAAATGGAACTAAGTTTCGCATCTGGAGACTCCTCCCCACAAGGTCGACCACTTATTTTCCTCGAACACATACGGTTTCGAGTGGCATGGCCACAGATTTCAGAGAACAGGCGCTTCTCCTGGCCCAGACTCGAACGCTTAGTATCAGATAGAACAATTAGTTTAAAATGGAACTAAGTTTCGCATCCGGAGTTTCCTCTCTCACACGGTCTACCACTTACTTTCGTCGAACACATTCGGCTTTGAGTAGCAACGCCACAGGTTTCAGAGAACAGGCGCTTCTCCTGGCACAGTATCAGACACATAGTTTCAGATAGAACAATTAGTCTAAAATTGTACTAAATTTCGCATCTGGAGTTTCTTCCCTCACAACGCGACAACTTAATTTCGTCGAACACATACGGTTTCGAGTGTCATGGCCACAGATTTCAGAGAACAGGCGCTTCTCCTGGCGCAGTATCGAACACTCAGGTTCAGATAGAACAATTAGTTTAAAAGGGAACTATGTTTCGCATCTGGAGTTTCCTCTCTCACATGGTCGACCACTTAGTTTCGTCGAACACATACGGTTTCGAGTGGCATCGCCACAGATTTCAGAAAACAGCCGCTTCTCCTGGCACAGTATCGAACACTGAGTTTCAGATAGAACAATTTGTTTAAAATGGAACTAAGTTTCGCATCTGGAGACTCCTCTCCCTCAAGGTCGACCACTTAGTTTCCTCGAACACATACGGTTTCGAGTGGCATCCCCACACATTTCAGAGAACAGGCGCTTCTGCTGGCACAGTATCGAACGCTTAGTATCAGATAGAACAATTAGTTTAAAATGGAACTAAGTTTCGCATCTGGAGTTTCCTCTCTAACAAGGTCGACCACTTAGTTTCGTTGAACACATACGGTTTCGAGTGGCAACGCCACAGATTTCAGAGAACAGGCGCTTCTCCTGGCACAGTATCAGACACATAGTTTCAGATAGAACAATTAGTCTAAAATTTTACTAAATTTCGCATCTGGAGTTTCTTCCCTCACAACGCGACCACTTAATTTCGACGAACACCTACGGTTTCGAGTGGCATCGCCACAGATTTCAGAGAACAGACGCTTCTCCTGGCACAGTATCGAACACTTAGTTTCAGGTAGAACAATTAGTTTAAAATGGTACTAAGTTTCGCATCTGGAGTTTCCTCTTTCACAAGGCGACCACTTAGATTCGTCGAACACATACGGTTTCGAGTAGCATCGCCACAGATTTCAGAGAACAGGCGCCTCTCCTGGCACAGTATCGAACACTTAGTTTCAGATAGAATAATTAGTTTGAAATGGAACTAAGTTCCGCATCTGGAGTTTCCTCTCTCACAAGGTCGGCCACTTAGTTTCGTCGAACACATACGGTTTCGAGTGGCATCGCCACAGATTTCAGAGAACAGGCGCTTCTCCTGGCACAGTATCGAAAACTTAGTTTCAGATAGAACAATTAGTTTAAAATGGAACTATGTTCCGCATCTGGTGAATCCTCCCTCACAAGGTCAATCACTTAGTTTCGTCGAACACATACGGTTTCGAGTGTCATCGCCACAGATTTCAGAGAACAGGCGCTTCTCCTGGCGCAGTATCGAACACACAGGTTCAGATAGAACAATTAGTTTAAAAGGGAACTAAGTTTCGCATCTGGAGTTTCCTCTCTAACAAGGTCGACCACTTAGTTTCGTTGAACATATACGGTCTCGAGTGGCAACGCCACAGATTTCAGAGAACAGGCGCTTCTCCTGGCTTAGTATCAGACACATAGTTTCAGATAGAACAATTAGTCTAAAATTGTACTAAATTTCGCATCTGGAGTTTCTTCCCTCACAAGGCGACCACTTAATTTCGTCGAACACCTACGTTTTCGCGTGGCATCGCCACAGATTTCAGAGAACAGGCGCTTGTCCCGGCACAGTATCGAACACTTAGTATCAGATAGAACAATTACTTTAAAATGGAACTAAGCTTCGCATCTGGAGTCTCCTCTCTCACAAGGTCGACCACTTAGTTTCGTCGAACACATACGGTATCGAGTAGCATCGCCACAGATTTCAGAGAACAGGCGCTTCTCCTGGCACAGTATGGAACACTTAGTTTCACATAGAACAATTAGTTTTAAATGAAACTATGTCTGGCATCTGGAGTTTCCTCTCTCACAAGGTGGACCACTTAGTTTCGTCGAACATATACGGTTTCGAGTGGCATCGCCACAGATTTCACAGAGCAGGCGCTTCTCCTGGCACAGTATCGAACACTTATTTCAGACAGAACAATTAGTTTAAAATGGATCTATGTTTTGCATCTGGAGTATCCTCTCTCAAAACTTCAACCACTTAGTTTCGTCGAACACATACGGTTTCGAACGGCATCGCCACACAGTTCAGAGAACAGGCGCTTCTCCTGGCACAGTATCGAACACTTATTTTCAGATAGAACAATTAGTTTAAAATGGAACTAAGCCTCGCATCTGGAGTTTCCTGTCTCAGAAGGTCGACCACTTAGTTTCGTCGAACACATACGGTTTCGAGTAGCATCGCCACAGATTTCAGAGAACAGGCGCTTCTCCTGGCACAGTATCGAACACTTAGTTTCAGATAGAACAATTAGTTTAAAATGGATCTATGTTTTGCAACTGGAGTATCCTCTCACACAACTCCAATCACATAGTTTCGTCGAACACATACGGTTTCGAGTGGTATCGCCACAGATTTCAGAGAACAGGCGCTTCTCCTGGCACAGTATCTAACACTTAGTATCAGATAGAACAATTAGTTTAAAATGGCACTAAGTTTCGCATCAGGAGTTTCCTCTCTCACAAGGTCGACCACTTAGTTTCGACGAACACATACGGTTTCGAGTGGCATCGCCACAGATTTCAGAGAACAGGCGCTTCTCCTGGCACAGTATCTAACACTTAGTATCAGATAGAACAATTAGTTTAAAATGGAAATAAGTTTCGCATCTGGAGTTTCCTCCCTCACAAGGTCGACCACTTATTTTCGTCGAACACATAGTTCAGATAGAACAATTAGTATAAAATGGTACTAAGTTTCGCATCTGGAGTTTCCTCTCTCACAAGGTCGACCACTTAGTTTCGTCGAACACATACGGTTTGGAGTAGCATCGCCATATATTTCAGAGAACAGGCACTTTTACTGGCACAGTATCGAACACTTAGTTTCAGATAGAACAATTAGTTTAAAATGGAACTATGTTTCGCATTTGGAGTTTCCTCCCTCACAAGTTCAACCACTTAGTTTCGTCGAACACGTACGGTTCGAGTAGCATCGCCACAGATTTCAGAGAACAGGCGCTTCTCCTGGCACAGTATCGAACACTTAGTTAAAGATAGAACACTTAGTATAAAATGGAACTATATTTCGCATTTGGAGTTTTCTCTCACACACGGTCTACCACTTACTTTCGTCGAACACATTCGGCTTCGAGTAGCAACGTCAGAGGTTTCAGAGAACAGGCGCTTCTACTGGCAGAGTATCGAATACTTAGTTTCAGATAGAACATTTAGTTTAAAATGGAATTATGTCTCGTATTTGGAGTTTCCTCCATCACAAGGTCGACCACTTAGTCCCGTCGAACACATACGGTTTCGAGTAGCATCGCCACAGATTTCAGAGAACAGGCGCTTCTCCTGGCACAGTACCGAACTCTTAGTTTCACATAGAACAATTAGTTTTAAATGAAACTATGTCTGGCATCTGGGGTTTCCTCTCTCACAAGGTCGACCACTTAGTTTCCTCGAACACATACGGTTTCGAGTGGCATCGCCACACAGTTCAGAGAGCAGGCGCTTCTCCTGGCACAGTATCGAACACTTAGATTCAGAGGGAACAATTAGTTTAAAACGGAACTAAGTTTCGCATCTGAAGTTTCCTCTCACACAAGGTCGACCATTTAGATTCGTCGAACACATACGGTTTCGAGTAGTATCGCCACAGATTTCGCAGAATGGGAGTTTCTCCTGGCACAGTATCGAACACTTAGTTTCAGATAGAACAATTTGTTTAAAATGGAACTATGTTTCGCATCTGGAGTTTCCTCTCTCACAAGGTCGGCCACTTAGTTTCGTCGAACACATACGGTTTCGAGTGGTATCGCCACAGATTTCAGAGAACAGGCGCTTCTCCTGGCACAGTATCGAACACTTAGTTTCAGATGGAACAATTCGTTTAAAATGGAACTATATTTCGCATCTGGAGTATCCTCTCTCACAAGGTCAACCGCTTAGTTTCGTCGAACACATACGGTTTGGATCGGCATCGCCACACATTTCAGAGAACAGGCGCTTCTCCTGGCACAGTATCGAACACTTAGTTTCAGATAGAACAATTAGTTTAAAATGGCACTATGTTTCGCATCTGGAGTATCCTCTCTCACAAGGTCGACCACTTAGATTCGTCGAACACATACGGTTTCGAGTAGTATCGCCACAGATTTCGCAGAATGGGAGTTTCTCCTGGCACAGTATCGAACACTTAGTTTCAGATAGAACAAATAGTTTAAAATGGATCTACGTTTCGCATCTGGAGTGTCCTCTCTCACAAGGTCGTCCACTTAGATTCGTCGAACACACACGGTTTCGAGTAGTATCGCCACAGATTTCGCAGAATGGGAGTTTCTCCTGGCACAGTATCGAACACTTAGTTTCAGATAGAACAATTTGTTTAAAATGGAACTATGTTTCGCATCTGGAGTTTCCTCTCTCACAAGGTCGGCCACTTAGTTTCGTCGAACACATACGGTTTCGAGTGGTAGCGCCACAGATTTCAGAGAACAGGCGCTTCTCCTGGCACAGTATCGAACACTTAGTTTCAGATGGAACAATTAGTTTAAAATGGAACTATATTTCGCATCTGGAGTATCCTCTCTCACAAGGTCAACCACCTAGTTTCGTCGAACACATACGGTTTCGATCGGCATCGCCACACATTTCAGAGAACAGGCGCTTCTCCTGGCACAGTATCGAACACTTAGTTTCAGATAGAACAATTAGTTTAAAATGGCACTATGTTTCGCATCTGGAGTATCCTCTCTCACAAGGTCGACCACTTAGATTCGTCGAACACATACGGTTTCGAGTAGTATCGCCACAGATTTCGCAGAATGGGAGTTTCTCCTGGTACAGTATCGAACACTTAGTTTCAGATAGAACAATTAGTTTAAAATGGATCTACGTTTCGCATCTGGAGTGTCCTCTCTCACAAGGTCGACCACTCAGTTTCGTCGAACACATACCGTTTCGAGTGGTATCGCCACAGGTTTCACAGAACGGGCGCTTCTCCTGGCACAGTATCGAACACTTAGTTTCAGATGGAACAATTAGTTTTAAATGGAACTAAGTTTCGCATCTGGAGTTTCCCCTTTCACAAGGCGACCACTCAGTTTCGTCGAACACATACGGTTTCGAGTGGCATTGCCACAGATTTCAGAGAACAGGCGCTTCTCCTAGCACAGTATCGAACACTTAGTATCAGATAGAACAATTAGTTTAAAATCCAACTATATTTCGCATCTGGAGTTTCCTCTCTTACAAGGTCGGCAACTTAGTTTCGTCGAACACATACGGTTTCGAGTGGTATCGCCACAGATTTCAGAGAACAGGCGCTTCTCCTGGCACAGTATCGAACTCTTAGTTTCAGATGGAACAATTAGTTTTAAATGGAACTAAGTTTCGCATCTGGAGTTTCCTCTTTCACAAGGAGACCACTTAGTTTCGTCGAACACATACGGTTTCGATTAGCATCGCCACAGATTTCAGAGAAAAGGCGCCTCTCCTGGCACAGTATCGAACACTTAGTTTCAGATAGAACAATTAGTTTAAAATGGAAGTAAGTTTCACATCTGCAGTTTCCTCTCTCACAAGGTCGACCACTTAGTTTCGTCGAACACATACGGTTTCGAGTAGCAACGCCACCGATTTCAGATAACAGGCGCTTCTCCTGGCACAGTATCGAACACTTAGTTTCAGATGGAACATTTGATATAAAATGGAACTAAGTTTCGCATCTGGAGTTTCCTCTCTCAAAAGGTCGACCACTTAGTTTCGTCGAACACATACGGTTTCGATTAGCATCGCCACAGATTTCAGAGAACAGGCGCCTCTCCTGGCACAGTATCGAACACTTAGTTTCAGATAGAACAATTAGTTTAAAATGGAAGTAAGTTTCACATCTGCAGTTTCCTCTCTCACAAGGTCGACCACTTAGTTTCGTCGAACACATACGGTTTCGAGTAGCAACGCCACCGATTTCAGATAACAGGCGCTTCTCCTGGCACAGTATCGAACACTTAGTTTCAGATGGAACATTTGGTATAAAATGGAACTAAGTTCCGCATATGGAGTGTCCTGTCTCACCATGTCGACCACTTAGTTTCGTCGAACACATACGGTTTCGAGTAGCATCGCCACAGATTTCGGAGAACAGGCGCTTCTCCTGGCACAGTATGGAACATTTAGTTTCAGATAGAACAATTAGTTTAAAATGGATCTACGTTTCGCATCTGGAGTGTCCTCTCTCACAAGGTCGACCACTTAGATTCGTCGAACACATACGGTTTCGAGTAGTATCGCCACAGATTTCGCAGAATGGGAGTTTCTCCTGGCACAGTATCGAACACTTAGTTTCAGATAGAACAATTTGTTTAAAATGGAACTATGTTTCGCATCTGGAGTTTCCTCTCTCACAAGGTCGGCCACTTAGTTTCGTCGAACACATACGGTTTCGAGTGGTATCGCCACAGATTTCAGAGAACAGGCGCTTCTCCTGGCACAGTATCGAGCACTTAGTTTCAGATGGAACAATTAGTTTAAAATGGAACTATATTTCGCATCTGGAGTATCCTCTCTCACAAGGTCAACCACTTAGTTTCGTCGAACACATACGGTTTCGATCGGCATCGCCACACATTTCAGAGAACAGGCGCTTCTCCTGGCACAGTATCGAACACTTAGTTTCAGATAGAACAATTAGTTTAAAATGGCACTATGTTTCGCATCTGGAGTATTCTCTCTCACAAGGTCGACCACTTAGATTCGTCGAACACATACGGTTTCGAGTAGTATCGCCACAGATTTCGCAGAATGGGAGTTTCTCCTGGCACAGTATCGAACACTTAGTTTCAGATAGAACAATTAGTTTAAAATGGAAGTAAGTTTCACATCTGCAGTTTCCTCTCTCACAAGGTCGACCACTTAGTTTCGTCGAACACATACGGTTTCGAGTAGCAACGCCACCGATTTCAGATAACAGGCGCTTCTCCTGGCACAGTATCGAACACTTAGTTTCAGATGGAACATTTGATATAAAATGGAACTAAGTTTCGCATCTGGAGTTTCCTCTCTCAAAAGGTCGACCACTTAGTTTCGTCGAACACATACGGTTTCGATTAGCATCGCCACAGATTTCAGAGAACAGGCGCCTCTCCTGGCA
The DNA here is from genome assembly GCA_910591585.2 of Nysson spinosus. NCBI lineage: Eukaryota > Metazoa > Arthropoda > Insecta > Hymenoptera > Crabronidae > Nysson > Nysson spinosus. The sequence goes on from CAJUYC020000006.1 coordinate 4,274,706, forward strand.
CAGTATCGAACACTTAGTTTCAGATAGAACAATTAGTTTAAAATGGAAGTAAGTTTCACATTTGCAGTTTCCTCTCTCACAAGGTCGACCACTTAGTTTCGTCGAACACATACGGTTTCGAGTAGCAACGCCACCGATTTCAGATAACAGGCGCTTCTCCTGGCACAGTATCGAACACTTAGTTTCAGATGGAACATTTGGTATAAAATGGAACTAAGTTCCGCATATGGAGTGTCCTGTCTCACCATGTCGACCACTTAGTTTCGTCGAACACATACGGTTTCGAGTGGTATCGCCACAGATTTCAGAGAACAGGCGCTTCTCCTGGCACAGTATCGAACACTTAGTTTCAGATAGAACAATTAGTTTAAAATGGAACTATATTTCGCATCTGGAGTATCCTCTCTCACATGGTCAACCACTTAGTTTCGTCGAACACATACGGTTTCGATCGGCATCGCCACACATTTCAGAGAACAGGCGCTTCTCCTGGCACAGTATCGAACACTTAGTTTCAGATAGAACAATTAGTTTAAAATGGCACTATGTTTCGCATCTGGAGTATTCTCTCTCACAAGGTCGACCACTTAGATTCGTCGAACACATACGGTTTCGAGTAGTATCGCCACAGATTTCGCAGAATGGGAGTTTCTCCTGGCACAGTATCGAACACTTAGTTTCAGATAGAGCAATTTGTTTAAGATGGATCTACGTTTCGCATCTGGAGTGTCCTCTCTCACAAGGTCGACCACTTAGATTCGTCGAACACATACTGTTTCGAGTAGTATGGCCACAGATTTCGCAGAATGGGAGTTTCTCATGGCACAGTATCGAACACTTAGTTTCAGATAGAACAATTTGTTTAAAATGGAACTATGTTTCGCATCTGGAGTTCCCTCTCTCACAAGGTCGACCACTCAGTTTCGTCGAACACATACCGTTTCGAGTGGTATCGCCACAGGTTTCACAGAACGGGCGCTTCTCCTGGCACAGTATCGAACACTTAGTTTCAGATGGAACAATTAGTTTTAAATGGAACTAAGTTTCGCATCTGGAGTTTCCCCTTTCACAAGGCGACCACTCAGTTTCGTCGAACACATACGGCGTCGAGTGGCATCGCCACAGATTTCAGAGAACAGGCGCTTCTCCTAGCACAGTATCGAACACTTAGTATCAGATAGAACAATTAGTTTAAAATGCAACTATATTTCGCATCTGGAGTTTCCTCTCTCACAAGGTCGACCACTTAGTTTCGTCGAACACATACGGTTTCGAGTAGCATCGCCACAGATTCCAGAGAACAGGCGCTTCTCCTGGCACAGTATCGAACACTTAATATCAGATAGAACAATTAGTTTAAAATGCAACTATATTTCGCATCTGGAGTTTCCTCTCTCACAAGGTCAACCACTTAGTTTCGTCGAACACATACGGTTTCGATCGGCATCGCCACACATTTCAGAGAACAGGCGCTTCTCCTGGAACAGTATCAAACACTTAGTTTCAGATAGAACAATTAGTTTAAAATGGCACTATGTTTCGCATCTGGAGTATCCTCTCTCACAAGGTCGACCACTTAGATTCGTCGAACACATACGGTTTCGAGTAGTATCGCCACAGATTTCGCAGAATGGGAGTTTCTCCTGGCACAGTATCGAACACTTAGTTTCAGATAGAACAATGAGTTTAAAATGGATCTACGTTTCGCATCTGGAGTGTCCTCTCTCACAAGGTCGACCACTTAGATTCGTCGAACACATACTGTTTCGAGTAGTATGGCCACAGATTTCGCAGAATGGGAGTTTCTCATGGCACAGTATCGAACACTTAGTTTCAGATAGAACAATTTGTTTAAAATGGAACTATGTTTCGCATCTGGAGTTCCCTCTCTCACAAGGTCGACCACTCAGTTTCGTCGAACACATACCGTTTCGAGTGGTATCGCCACAGGTTTCACAGAACGGGCGCTTCTCCTGGCACAGTATCGAACACTTAGTTTCAGATGGAACAATTAGTTTTAAATGGAACTAAGTTTCGCATCTGGAGTTTCCCCTTTCACAAGGCGACCACTCAGTTTCGTCGAACACATACGGCTTCGAGTGGCATCGCCACAGATTTCAGAGAACAGGCGCTTCTCCTAGCACAGTATCGAACACTTAGTATCAGATAGAACAATTAGTTTAAAATGCAACTATATTTCGCATCTGGAGTTTCCTCTCTCACAAGGTCGACCACTTAGTTTCGTCGAACACATACGGTTTCGAGTAGCATCGCCACAGATTTCAGAGAACAGGCGCTTCTCCTAGCACAGTATCGAACACTTAGTATCAGATAGAACAATTAGTTTAAAATGCAACTATATTTCGCATCTGGATTTTCCTCTCTCACAAGGTCAACCACTTAGTTTCGTCGAACACATACGGTTTCGATCGGCATCGCCACACATTTCAGAGAATAGGCGCTTCTCCTGGCACAGTATCAAACACTTAGTTTCAGATAGAACAATTAGTTTAAAATGGAACTATGTTTCGCATTTGGAGTTTCCTCTCTCACAAGTTCGACCACTTAGTTTCGTCGAACACATACGGTCTCGAGTAGCATCGCCACAGATTTCAGAGAACAGGCGCTTCTCCTGGCACAGTATCGAACACTTAGTATCAGATAGAACAATTAGTTTAAAATGGATCTACGTTTCGCATCTGGAGTGTCCTCTCTCACAAGGTCGACCACTTAGATTCGTCGAACACATACGTTTTCGAGTAGTATCGCCACAGATTTCGCAGAATGGGAGTTTCTCCTGGCACAGTATCGAACACTTAGTTTCAGATAGAACAATTAGTTTTAAATGGAACTAAGTTTCGCATCTGGAGTTTCCTCTTTCACAAGGAGACCACTTAGTTTCGTCGAACACATACGGTTTCGATTAGCATCGCCACAGATTTCAGAGAAAAGGCGCCTCTCCTGGCACAGTATCGAACACTTAGTTTCAGATAGAACAATTAGTTTAAAATGGAAGTAAGTTTCACATCTGCAGTTTCCACTCTCACAAGGTCGACGACTTAGTTTCGTCGAACACATACGGTTTCGAGTAGCAACGCCACCGATTTCAGATAACAGGCGCTTCTCCTGGCACAGTATCGAACACTTAGTTTCGGATGGAACATTTGATATAAAATGGAACTATGTTTCGCATCTGGAGTTTCCTCTCTCAAAGGTTCGACCACTTGGTTTCGACGAACACATACGGTGTCGAGTGGAATCGCCACAGAATTCAGATAACAGGCGTTTCTCCTGGCACATTACCGAAAACATAGTTACAGATAGAAAAATTAGTTTGAAATGGAACTAAGTTTCGCATCTGGAGTTTCCTCTCACACAAGGTCAACCACTTAGTTTCGTCGAACACATACGGTTTCGAGTGGCCAGAAGAAGCGCCTGTTCTCTGAAATCTGTGGCGAGGCCCCTCGAAACCGTATGTGTTCGACGAAATTAAGTGGTCGCCTTGTGAGGGAAGAAACTCCAGATGCGAAATTTAGTACAATTTTAAACTAATTGTTCTTTCTGAAACTATGTGTCTGATAGTCTGCCAGGAGAAGCGTCTGTTCTCTGAAATCGGTGGCGATGCTACTCGAAACCGTATGTGTTCGACGAAACTAATTGGTCGACCTTGTGAGAGAGGAAACTCCAGATGCGAAGCTTAGTTCCATTTTAAACTAATTGTTCTATCTGAAACTAAGTGTTCGATAATGTGCCAGGAGAAGCGCCTGTTCTCTGAAATCTGTGGCGATGCCACTCGAAACCGCATGTGTTCGACGAAACTAAGTGTTCGACCTTGTGAGAGAGGAAACTCCAGATGCGAAACTTAGTTCCATTTTAAACTAATTGTTCTATCTGAAACTATGTGTTCGATACTGTGTCTGGAGAAACTCCCGTTCTGCGAAATCTGTGGCGATACTACTCGAAACCGTATGTGTTCGACGAAACTAAGTGGTCGACCTGTTGAGAGAGGAAACTCCAAATGCGAAACTTAATTCCATTTTAAACTAATTGTTCTATCTGAAACTAAGTGTTCGGTACAGTGCCACGAGAAGCGCCTGTTCTCTGAAATCTGTGGCGATGCTACTCGAAACCGTATGTGTTCGACGAAAATAAGTGGTCGACCTTGTGGTAGAGGAAACTCCAGATGCGAAACATAGTGCCATTTTAAACTAATTGTTCTATCTGAAACTAAGTGTTCGTTACTGTGCCAGGAGAAGCGCCTGTTCTCTGAAATCTGTGGCGTTGCCATTCGAAACCGTATGTGTTCAACGAAACTAAGTGGCCGACCTTGTGAGAGGGGAAATTCCAGATGCGAAGCTTAATTCCATTTTAAACTAATTGTTCTATCTGAAACTATGTGTTCGATACTGTGTCAGGAGAAACTCCCGTTCTGCGAAATCTGTGGCGATACTACTCGAAACCGTATGTGTTCGACGAAACTATGTGGTCGACCTGTTGAGAGAGGAAACTCCAAATGCGAAACTTAATTCCATTTTAAACTAATTGTTCTATCTGAAACTAAGTGTTCGGTACAGTGCCAGGAGAAGTGCCTGTTCTCTTAAATCTGTGGCGTTGCTACTCGAAACCGTATGTGTTCGAGGAAACTAAGTGGTTGATCTTGTGAGAGAGGATACTCCAGATGCGAGACATAGTTCCATTTTAAACTAATTGTTCTCTGTGAAATAAGTGTTCGATACTGTGCCAGGCGAAGCGCCTTTTCTCTGAAATCTGTGGCGATGCCACTCGAAACCGTATGTGTTCGACGAAACTAAGCGGTCGACCTTGTGATTGAGGAAACTCCAGATGCGAAACTTATTTCCATTTTAAACTAATTGTTCTATCTGAAACTAAGTGTTCGTTACTGTGCCAGGAGAAGCGCCTGTTCTCTGAAATCTGTGGCGTTGCCACTCGAAGCCGTATGTGTTCGACGAAACTAAGTGGCCGCCTTGTGGGAGAGGAAACTCCAGATGCGAAACTTAGTTCCATTTTAAACTAATTGTTCTATCTGAAACTATGTCTTCGATACTGTGCCAGGAGAAGCGCCTGTTCTCTTAAATCTGTGGCGTTGCTACTCGAAACCGTATGTGTTCGAGGAAACTAAGTGGTTGATCTTGTGAGAGAGGATACTCCAGATGCGAGACATAGTTCCATTTTAAACTAATTGTTCTCTGTGAAATAAGTGTTCGATACTGTGCCAGGCGAAGCGCCTGTTCTCTGAAATCTGTGGCGATGCCACTCGAAACCGTATGTGTTCGACGAAACTAAGTGGTCGACCTGGTGAGAGAGGAAACTCCAGATGCGAAACTTATCTCTATTTTAAACTAATTGTTCTATCTGAAACCATGTGTTCGATAATGTGCCAGGAGAAACGCTGTTCTGCGAAATCTGTGGCGGTACCACTCGAAACTGTATGTGTTCGACGAAACTAAGTGGTCGACCTGTTGAGAGAGGAAACTCCAAATGCGAAACTTAATTCCATTTTAAACTAATTGTTCTATCTGAAACTAAGTGTTCGGTACAGTGCCAGGAGAAGCGCCTGTTCTCTGAAATCTGTGGCGATGCTACTCGAAACCGTATGTGTTCGACGAAAATAAGTGGTCGACCTTGTGGTAGAGGAAACTCCAGATGCGAAACATAGTGCCATTTTAAACTAATTGTTCTCTGTGAAATAAGTGTTCGATACTGTGCCAGGCGAAGCGCCTTTTCTCTGAAATCTGTGGCGATGCCACTCGAAACCGTATGTGTTCGACGAAACTAAGCGGTCGACCTTGTGATTGAGGAAACTCCAGATGCGAAACTTAGTTCCATTTTAAACTAATTGTTCTATCTGAAACTAAGTGTTCGTTACTGTGCCAGGAGAAGCGCCTGTTCTCTGAAATCTGTGGCGTTGCCACTCGAAGCCGTATGTGTTCGACGAAACTAAGTGGCCGCCTTGTGGGAGAGGAAACTCCAGATGCGAAACTTAGTTCCATTTTAAACTAATTGTTCTCTCTGAAACTAAGTGTTCGGTACAGTCCCACGAGAAGCGCCTGTCCTCTGAAATCTGTGGCGATGCTACTCGAAACCGTATGTGTTCGACGAAAATAAGTGGTCGACCTTGTGGTAGAGGAAACACCAGATGCGAAACATAGTGCCATTTTAAACTAATTGTTCTATCTGAAATTAAGTGTTCGGTACAGTGCCAGGAGAAGCGCCTGTTCTCTGAAATCTGTGGCGATGCTACTCGAAACCGTATGGGTTCGACCAAACTAAGTGGTCGACCTTGTGAGGGAGGAAACTCCAAATGCGAAACATATTTCCATTTTATACTAAATGTTCGATCTGAAACTAAGTATTCGGTACTGCGCCAGGAGAAGCGCCTGTTCTCTGATATCTGTGGCGATGCTACTCGAAACCGTATGTGTTTGACGAAACTAAGTGGTTGATCTTGTGAGAGCGGAAACTCCAGATGCGAAACTTAGTTCTATTTTAAACTAATTGTTCTATCTGAAACCATGTGTTCGATAATGTGCCAGGAGAAACGCTGTTCTGCGAAATCTGTGGCGGTACCACTCGAAACTGTATGTGTTCGACGAAACTAAGTGGTCGACCTGTTGAGAGAGGAAACTCCAAATGCGAAACTTAATTCCATTTTAAACTAATTGTTCTATCTGAAACTAAGTGTTCGGTACAGTGCCACGAGAAGCGCCTGTCCTCTGAAATCTGTGGCGATGCTACTCGAAACCGTATGTGTTCGACGAAAATAAGTGGTCGACCTTGTGGTAGAGGAAACACCAGATGCGAAACATAGTGCCATTTTAAACTAATTGTTCTATCTGAAATTAAGTGTTCGGTACAGTGCCAGGAGAAGCGCCTGTCCTCTGAAATCTGTGGCGATGCTACTCGAAACCGTATGTGTTCGACGAAACTAAGTGGTTGCCTTGTGTGAGAAGAAACTCCAGATGCCAAACTTAGTTCCATTTAAAACTAATTGTTCTAAATGAATCTAAGTGTCCGATACTGTGCCAGGAGAAGCGCCTGTTCTCTGAAATCTGTGGCGATGCCACTCGAAACCGTATGTATTCGACGAAACTAAGCGGCCGACCTTGTGAGAGAGGAAACTACAGATGCGAAACTTAGTTCCATTTTAAATGAATTGTTCCACCTGAGACTAAGTGTTCGATACTGTGCCAGGAGAAGCGCCCGTTTTGTGAAACCTGTGGCGATACCACTCGAAACGGTATGTGTTCGACGAAACTGAGTGGTCGAACTTGTGAGAGAGGAAACTCCAGATGCGAAACTTAGTTCCGTTTTAAATTAATTGTTCTATCTGAAACTAAGTGTTCGCTACTGTGCCAGGAGAAGCGCCCGTTCTGTGAAACCTGTGGCGATACCACTCGAACCGTTATGTGTTCGACGAAACTGAGTGGCCGACATTGTGGGAGAAAAAACTCCAGATGCGAAACTTAGTTTCATTTTAAACTAATTTTTCTATCTGAAACTAAGTGTTCGATACTGTGCCAGGAGAAGCTGCTGTTCTCTGAAATCTGGGGTGATGCCACTCGAAACCGTATGTGTTCGACGAAACTAAGTGGCCGGCCTTGTGAGAGAGGAAACTCCAGATGCGAAACTTAGTTCCATTTTAAACTAATCGTTCTATCTGAAACTAAGTGTTCGATGCTGTGCCAGGAGAAGCGCCTGTCCTCTGAAATCTGTGGCGATACCACTCGAAACCGTATGTGTTCGACGAAACTAAATTGTTGCCCTTGTGAGAGAGGATTCTCCAGATGCGAAACATAGTTCCATTTTAAACTAATTGTTCTATCTGATACTAAGTGTTCGGTACTGTGCCAGGAGAAGCGTCTGTTCTCTGAAATCGGTGGCGCTGCTACCTGAAACCGTATGTGTTCGACGAAACTAAGTGGTCGAACTTGTGAGAGAGGAAACTCCAAATGCGAACTTAGTTCCATTTGAAACTAATCGTTCTATCTGAAACTAAGTGTTCGATGCTGTGCCAGGAGTAGCGCCTGTTCTCAGAAATCTGTGGCGATGATACTCGAAACCGTATGTGTTCGACGAAACTAAGTGGTCCACCTTGTTAGACAGGAAACTCCAGATGCGAAACTTAGTAGCATTTTAAACTAATTGTTCTATATGAAACTATGTGTTCGACACTCTGCCAGGAGAAGCGCCTGTTCTCTGAAATCTGTGGCGATGCTACTCGAAACCGTATGTGTTCGACGAAACTAAGTGGTCCACCTTGTGAGACAGAAACTCCAGATGCGAAATTTAGCAAAAGTTTAAACTAATTGTTCTACCTGAAACTAAGTCTTCGATACTGTGCCAGGAGAAGCGCCTGTTCTCTGAAATCTGTGGGGATACCACTCGAAACCGTATGTGTTCGACGAAACTAAATTGTTGCCCTTGTGAGAGAGGATTCTCCAGATGCGAAACATAGTTCCATTTTAAACTAATTGTTCTATCTGATACTAAGTGTTCGATACTGTGCCAGGAGAAGCGTCTGTTCTCTGAAATCGGTGGCGATGCTACTCGAAACCGAATGTGTTCGACGAAACTAAGTGGTCGACCTTGTGAGAGAGGAAACTGCAGATGCGAAACTTACTTCCATTTTAAACTAATTGTTCTACCTGAAACTACGTGTTCGATACTGTGCCAGGAGAGGCGCCTGTCCTCTGAAATCTGTGGCGATACCACTCGAAACCGTATGTGTTCGACGAAACTAAATTGTTGCCCTTGTGAGAGAGGATTCTCCAGATGCGAAACATAGTTCCATTTTAAACTAATTGTTCTATCTGATACTAAGTGTTCGGTACTGTGCCAGGAGAAGCGTCTGTTCTCTGAAATCGGTGGCGCTGCTACTCGAAACCGTATGTGTTCGACGAAACTAAGTGGTCGAACTTGTGAGAGAGGAAACTCCAAATGCGAACTTAGTTCCATTTGAAACTAATTTTTCTCTCTGAAACTAAGTGTTCGATACTGTACCAGGAGAAGCGCCTGTTCTCTGAAATCTGTGGCGATGCTACTCGAAACCGAATGTGTTCGACGAAACTAAGTGGTCGACCTTGTGAGAGAGGAAACTGCAGATGCGAAACTTACTTCCATTTTAAACTAATTGTTCTATCTGAAACTACGTGTTCGATACTGTGCCAGGAGAGGCGCCTGTCCTCTGAAATCTGTGGCGATGCTACTCGAAACCGTATGTGTTCGACGAAACTAAGTGGTTGCCTTGTGTGAGAAGAAACTCCAGATGCCAAACTTAGTTCCATTTAAAACTAATTGTTCTAAATGAATCTAAGTGTCCGATACTGTGCCAGGCGAAGCGCCTGTTCTCTGAAATCTGTGGCGATGCCACTCGAAACCGTATGTATTCGACGAAACTAAGTGGCCGACCTTGTGAGAGAGGAAACTACAGATGCGAAACTTAGTTCCATTTTAAATGAATTGTTCTACCTGAAACTAAGTGTTCGATACTGTGCCAGGAGAAGCGCCCGTTTTGTGAAACCTGTGGCGATACCACTCGAAACGGTATGTGTTCGACGAAACTGAGTGGTCGAACTTGTGAGAGAGGAAACTCCAGATGCGAAACTTAGTTCCATTTTAAATTAATTGTTCTATCTGAAACTAAGTGTTCGCTACTGTGCCAGGAGAAGCGCCCGTTCTGTGAAACCTGTGGCGATACCACTCGAACCGTTATGTGTTCGACGAAACTGAGTGGCCGACATTGTGGGAGAAAAAACTCCAGATGCGAAACTTAGTTTCATTTTAAACTAATATTTCTATCTGAAACTAAGTGTTCGATACTGTGCCAGGAGAAGCTGCTGTTCTCTGAAATCTGGGGTGATGCCACTCGAAACCGTATGTGTTCGACGAAACTAAGTGGCCGGCCTTGTGAGAGAGGAAACTCCAGATGCGAAACTTAGTTCCATTTTAAACTAATCGTTCTATCTGAAACTAAGTGTTCGATGCTGTGCCAGGAGAAGCGCCTGTCCTCTGAAATCTGTGGCGATACCACTCGAAACCGTATGTGTTCGACGAAACTAAATTGTCGCCCTTGTGAGAGAGGATTCTCCAGATGCGAAACATAGTTCCATTTTAAACTAATTGTTCTATCTGATACTAAGTGTTCGGTACTGTGCCAGGAGAAGCGTCTGTTCTCTGAAATCGGTGGCGCTGCTACTCGAAACCGTATGTGTTCGACGAAACTAAGTGGTCGAACGTGTGAGAGAGGAAACACCAAATGCGAACTTAGTTCCATTTGAAACTAATCGTTCTATCTGAAACTAAGTGTTCGATGCTGTGCCAGGAGTAGCGCCTGTTCTCAGAAATCTGTGGCGATGATACTCGAAACCGTATGTGTTCGACGAAACTAAGTGGTCCACCTTGTTAGACAGGAAACTCCAGATGCGAAACTTAGTAGCATTTTAAACTAATTGTTCTATATGAAACTATGTGTTCGACACTCTGCCAGGAGAAGCGCCTGTTCTCTGAAATCTGTGGCGATGCTACTCGAAACCGTATGTGTTCGACGAAACTAAGTGGTCCACCTTGTGAGACAGAAACTCCAGATGCGAAATTTAGCAAAAGTTTAAACTAATTGTTCTACCTGAAACTAAGTCTTCGATACTGTGCCAGGAGAAGCGCCTGTTCTCTGAAATCTGTGGGGATACCACTCGAAACCGTATGTGTTCGACGAAACTAAATTGTTGCCCTTGTGAGAGAGGATTCTCCAGATGCGAAACATAGTTCCATTTTAAACTAATTGTTCTATCTGATACTAAGTGTTCGATACTGTGCCAGGAGAAGCGTCTGTTCTCTGAAATCGGTGGCGATGCTACTCGAAACCGAATGTGTTCGACGAAACTAAGTGGTCGACCTTGTGAGAGAGGAAACTGCAGATGCGAAACTTACTTCCATTTTAAACTAATTGTTCTACCTGAAACTACGTGTTCGATACTGTGCCAGGAGAGGCGCCTGTCCTCTGAAATCTGTGGCGATACCACTCGAAACCGTATGTGTTCGACGAAACTAAATTGTTGCCCTTGTGAGAGAGGATTCTCCAGATGCGAAACATAGTTCCATTTTAAACTAATTGTTCTATCTGATACTAAGTGTTCGGTACTGTGCCAGGAGAAGCGTCTGTTCTCTGAAATCGGTGGCGCTGCTACTCGAAACCGTATGTGTTCGACGAAACTAAGTGGTCGAACTTGTGAGAGAGGAAACTCCAAATGCGAACTTAGTTCCATTTGAAACTAATTTTTCTCTCTGAAACTAAGTGATCGATACTGTGCCAGGAGAAGCGCCTGTTCTCTGAAATCTGTGGCGATGCTACTCGAAACCGAATGTGTTCGACGAAACTAAGTGGTCGACCTTGTGAGAGAGGAAACTGCAGATGCGAAACTTACTTCCATTTTAAACTAATTGTTCTATCTGAAACTACGTGTTCGATACTGTGCCAGGAGAGGCGCCTGTCCTCTGAAATCTGTGGCGATGCTACTCGAAACCGTATGTGTTCGACGAAACTAAGTGGTTGCCTTGTGTGAGAAGAAACTCCAGATGCCAAACTTAGTTCCATTTAAAACTAATTGTTCTAAATGAATCTAAGTGTCCGATACTGTGCCAGGCGAAGCGCCTGTTCTCTGAAATCTGTGGCGATGCCACTCGAAACCGTATGTATTCGACGAAACTAAGTGGCCGACCTTGTGAGAGAGGAAACTACAGATGCGAAACTTAGTTCCATTTTAAATGAATTGTTCTACCTGAAACTAAGTGTTCGATACTGTGCCAGGAGAAGCGCCCGTTTTGTGAAACCTGTGGCGATACCACTCGAAACGGTATGTGTTCGACGAAACTGAGTGGTCGAACTTGTGAGAGAGGAAACTCCAGATGCGAAACTTAGTTCCATTTTAAATTAATTGTTCTATCTGAAACTAAGTGTTCGCTACTGTGCCAGGAGAAGCTGCTGTTCTCTGAAATCTGTGGCGATGCCACTCGAAAACGTATGTGTTCGACGAAACTAAGTGGCCGACATTGTGAGAGAGGAAACTCCAGATGCGAAACTTTGTTCCATTTTAAACTAATTGTTCTATATGATATTAAGTGTTCGATACTGTGCCAGGAGAAGCGCCTGTTCTCTGAGAACCGGGGCGATGCCACTCGAAACCGTATGTGTTCGACGAAACTAAGTGGTCGAACTTGTGAGAGAGGAAACTCCAAATGCGAACTTAGTTCCATTTGAAACTAATTTTTCTCTCTGAAACTGAGTGATCGATACTGTGCCAGGAGAAGCGCCTGTTCTCTGAAATCTGTGGCGATGCTACTCGAAACCGAATGTGTTCGACGAAACTAAGTGGTCGACCTTGTGAGAGAGGAAACTGCAGATGCGAAACTTACTTCCATTTTAAACTAATTGTTCTATCTGAAACTACGTGTTCGATACTGTGCCAGGAGAGGCGCCTGTCCTCTGAAATCTGTGGCGATGCTACTCGAAACCGTATGTGTTCGACGAAACTAAGTGGTTGCCTTGTGTGAGAAGAAACTCCAGATGCCAAACTTAGTTCCATTTAAAACTAATTGTTCTAAATGAATCTAAGTGTCCGATACAGTGCCAGGAGAAGCGCCTGTTCTCTGAAATCTGTGGCGATGCCACTCGAAACCGTATGTTTTCGACGAAACTAAGTGGCCGACCTTGTGAGAGAGGAAACTACAGATGCGAAACTTAGTTCCATTTTAAATGAATTGTTCTACCTGAAACTAAGTGTTCGATACTGTGCCAGGAGAGGCGCCCGTTTTGTGAAACCTGTGGCGATACCACTCGAAACGGTATGTGTTCGACGAAACTGAGTGGTCGAACTTGTGAGAGAGGAAACTCCAGATGCGAAACTTAGTTCCATTTTAAATTAATTGTTCTATCTGAAACTAAGTGTTCGCTACTGTGCCAGGAGAAGCTGCTGTTCTCTGAAATCTGTGGCGATGCCACTCGAAAACGTATGTGTTCGACGAAACTAAGTGGCCGACATTGTGAGAGAGGAAACTCCAGATGCGAAACTTTGTTCCATTTTAAACTAATTGTTCTATATGATATTAAGTGTTCGATACTGTGCCAGGAGAAGCGCCTGTTCTCTGAGAACCGGGGCGATGCCACTCGAAACCGTATGGGTTCGACGAAACTAAGTGCTCGCCTTGTGAAAGAGGAAACTCCAGATGCGAAACTTAGTTCCATTTAAAACTAATTGTTGTATCAGGAACTAAGTTTTCGATACTGTGCCAGGAAAAGCGCCTGTTCTCTGAAATCTGTCGCGATGCGCACTCGAAACGGTATGTTTTCGACGAAACTAAGTAGTCGACCTTGTGGAAGAGGAATCTCCAGATGCGAAATTTAGTTCCATTTTAAACAAATTGTTCTCTCTGGAACTAAGTGTTCGATACTGTTCCAGGAGAAGTGTCTGTTCTCTGAAATCTGTGGCGATGCTTCTCGAAACCGTATGTGTTCGACGAAACTAAGTGGTCGACCTTGTGAGAGAGGAAACTTCTGATGCGAAAAATAGTTCAATTTTAACCTAAATGTTCCATCTGAAACTAAGTGTTCGATACTGTGCCGGGAGGAGCGCCTGTTCTCTGAAATCTGTGGCGATGCCACTCGAAACCGTATGTGTTCGACGAAATTAAGTGGTCGCCTTGTGAGGGAAGAAACTCCAGATGTGAAATTTAGTACAATTTTAAACTAATTGTTCTATCTGAAACTAAGTGTTCGATACTGTGCCAGGAGAAGCGCCTGTTCTCTGAAATCTCTGGTGGTGCCACTCGAAACCGTATGTGTTCGACGAAACTAAGTGGTCGACCTTGTGTGAGAAGAAACTCCAGATGCCAAACTTAGTTCCATTTAAAACTAATTGTTCTAAATGAATCTAAGTGTCCGATACCGTGCCAGGAGAAGCGCCTGTTCTCTGAAATCTGTGGCGATGCCACTCGAAAACGTATGTGTTCGACGAAACTAAGTGGCCGACATTGTGAGAGAGGAAACTCCAGATGCGAAGCTTAGTTCCATTTTAAAGTAATTGTTATATCCGATACTAAGTGTTCGATACTGTGCCGGGAGGAGCGCCTGTTCTCTGAAATCTGTGGCGATGTCACTCGAAACCGTATGTGTTCGATGAAATTAAGTGGTCGGCTTGTGAGGGAAGAAACTCCAGATGCGAAATATAGTTCAATTTTAAACTAAATGTTCCATCTGAAACTAAGTGTTCGATACTGTGCCGGGAGGAGCGCCTGTTCTCTGAAATCTGTGGCTGTGCCACTCGAAACCGTATGTGTTCGACGAAACTAAGTGGTCGACCTTGTGTGAGAGGAAACTTCTGATGCGAAAAATAGTTCAATTTTAACCTAAATGTTCCATCTGAAACTAAGTGTTCGATACTGTGCCGGGAGGAGCGCCTGTTCTCTGAAATCTGTGGCGATGCCACTCGAAACCGTATGTGTTCGACGAAATTAAGTGGTCGCCTTGTGAGGGAAGAAACTCCAGATGTGAAATTTAGTACAATTTTAAACTAATTGTTCTATCTGAAACTAAGTGTTCGATACTGTGCCAGGAGAAGCGCCTGTTCTCTGAAATCTCTGGTGGTGCCACTCGAAACCGTATGTGTTCGACGAAACTAAGTGGCCGACCTTGTGAGAGAGGAAACTCCAGATGCGAAACTTAGTTCCATTTTAAACTGATTGTTCCATCTGAAACTAAGTGTTCGATACTGTGCCAGGAGAAACTCCCGTTCTGCGAAGTCTGTGGCGATACTACTCGAAACCGTATGTGTTCGACGAAACTAAGTGGTCGACCTTGTGAGAGAGGAAACTCCAAATGCGAAACATAGTTCCATTTTAAACTAATTGTTCTCTCTGAAACTAAGTGTTCGATACTGTGCCAGGAGTAGCGCCTGTTCCCTGAAATCTGTGGCGATGCTACTCTAAACCGTATGTGTTTGACGAAACTAAGTTGTCCACCTTGTGAGAGAGGAAACTGCAAATGCGAAACATAGTTCCATTTTAAACTAATTTTTCTCTCTGAAACTAAGTGTTCGATACTGTGCCAGGAGTAGCGCCTGTTCTCTGAAATCTGTGGCGATGCTACTCTAAACCGTATGTGTTCGACGAAACTAAGTGGTCGACCTTGTGGGAGAGGAAACTCCAAATGCGAAACATAGTTCCATTTTAAACTGATTGTTCTCTCTGAAACTAAGTGTTCGATACTGTGCCAGGAGAAGCACCTGTTCTCTGAAATCTGTGGCGATGCTACTCTAAACCGTATGTGTTCGACGAAACTAAGTGGTCGACCTTGTGAGAGAGGAAACTCTAGCAGCGAAACTTAGTTCCATTTTAAACTAATTGTTCTATCTGGAACAAAGTGTTCCAAACTGTGCCAGGAGAAGGGCCTGTTCTCTGAAATCTGTGGCACTGCCATTCGAAACCGTATGTGTTCGACGAAACTAAGTGGTTGACCTTGTGAGAGAGGAAACTCCAAATGCGAAACATAGTTCCATTTTAAACTAATTGTTCTGTCTGAAATAAGTGTTCGATACTGTGCCAGCAGAAACGCGTATTCTCTGAAATCGGTGGCGATGCTACTCGAAACCGTATGTGTTCGACGAAACTAAGTGGTCGACCTTGTGAGAGAGGAAACTCCAGCTGCGAAACTTAGTTCCATTTTAAACTAATTGTTCTATCTTGAAGAAAGTGTTCCATACTGTGCCAGAAGAAGCACCTGTTCTCTGAAACCTGTGGCGCTGCCATTCGAAACCTTATGTGTTCGACGAGACTAAGTGGTTGACCTGGTGAGAGAGGATACTCCCGATGCGAAACATAGTTCCATTTTAAACTAATTGTTCTATCTGAATCTAAGTGTTCGATAATGTGCCAGGAGAAACTCCCGTTCTGCGAAGTCTGTGGCGATACTACTCGAAACCGTATGTGTTCGACGAAACTAAGTGGTCGACCTTGTGAGAGAGGAAACTCCAAATGCGAAACATAGTTCCATTTCAAACTAATTGTTCTATCTGATACTAAGTGTTCGATACGGTGCCAGGCGAAGCGTCTGTTCTCTGAAATGTGTGGCGATGCCGCTCGAAACCGTATGTGTTCGACGAAACTAAGTGGTTGACCTTGTGACAGAGGGATCTCCAGATGCGAAACTTAGGTCCATTTTTAACTAATTGTTCTATCTGAAAGTGTTCGATACTGAGCCAGGAGAAGCGCCTGCTCTCTAAAATCTGTGGCGATGCTACTCGAAACCGTATGTGTTCGACGAAACTAAGTGGCCGACCTTGTGAGAGAGGAAACTCCAGATGCGAAACTTAGTTCCATTTCAAACTAATTGTTCTATCTGAATCTAAGTGTTCGATAATGTGCCAGGAGAAACTCCCGTTCTGCGAAGTCTGTGGCGATACTACTCGAAACCGTATGTGTTCGACAAAACTAAGTGGTCGATCTTGTGAGAGAGGAAACTCCAGATGCGAAACTTAGTTCCAATTAAAACTAATTGTTCTATCTGAAACTAAGTTTTCGATACTGTGCCAGGAGAAGCGCCTATTCTCTGAAACCTGTGGCGATGCTACTCGAAACCGAATGTGTTAGACGAAAATAAGTGGTCGACCTTGTGAGAGAGGAAACTCCAGATGCGAAACTTAGATCCATTTGAAACAAATTGTTCTATCTGAAACTAAGTGTTCGATACTGTGCCAGGAGAAGCGCCTGTTCTCTGAAATGTGTGGCGATGCCGCTCGAAACCGTATGTATTCGACGAAACTAAGTGATTGACCTTGTGACAGAGGGATCTCCAGATGCGAAACTTAGGTCCATTTTTAACTAATTGTTCTATCTGAAAGTGTTCCATACTGTGCCAGGAGAAGCGCCTGCTCTCTAAAATCTGTGGCGATGCTACTCGAAACCGTATGTGTTCGACGAAACTAAGTGGCCGACCTTGTGAGAGAGGAAACTCCAGATGCGAAACTTAGTTCCATTTTAAACTGATTGTTCCATCTGAAACTAAGTGTTCGATACTGTGCCAGGAGAAACTCCCGTTCTGCGAAGTCTGTGGCGATACTACTCGAAACCGTATGTGTTCGACGAAACTAAGTGGTCGACCTTGTGAGAGAGGAAACTCCAAATGCGAAACATAGTTCCATTTTAAACTAATTGTTCTCTCTGAAACTAAGTGTTCGATACTGTGCCAGGAGTAGCGCCTGTTCCCTGAAATCTGTGGCGATGCTACTCTAAACCGTATGTGTTTGACGAAACTAAGTTGTCCACCTTGTGAGAGAGGAAACTGCAAATGCGAAACATAGTTCCATTTTAAACTAATTTTTCTCTCTGAAACTAAGTGTTCGATACTGTGCCAGGAGTAGCGCCTGTTCTCTGAAATCTGTGGCGATGCTACTCTAAACCGTATGTGTTCGACGAAACTAAGTGGTCGACCTTGTGGGAGAGGAAACTCCAAATGCGAAACATAGTTCCATTTTAAACTGATTGTTCTCTCTGAAACTAAGTGTTCGATACTGTGCCAGGAGAAGCACCTGTTCTCTGAAATCTGTGGCGATGCTACTCTAAACCGTATGTGTTCGACGAAACTAAGTGGTCGACCTTGTGAGAGAGGAAACTCTAGCAGCGAAACTTAGTTCCATTTTAAACTAATTGTTCTATCTGGAACAAAGTGTTCCAAACTGTGCCAGGAGAAGGGCCTGTTCTCTGAAATCTGTGGCACTGCCATTCGAAACCGTATGTGTTCGACGAAACTAAGTGGTTGACCTTGTGAGAGAGGAAACTCCAAATGCGAAACATAGTTCCATTTTAAACTAATTGTTCTGTCTGAAATAAGTGTTCGATACTGTGCCAGCAGA
This sequence comes from Nysson spinosus, assembly GCA_910591585.2. NCBI lineage: Eukaryota > Metazoa > Arthropoda > Insecta > Hymenoptera > Crabronidae > Nysson > Nysson spinosus. The sequence goes on from CAJUYC020000006.1 coordinate 4,292,624, forward strand.
AACGCGTATTCTCTGAAATCGGTGGCGATGCTACTCGAAACCGTATGTGTTCGACGAAACTAAGTGGTCGACCTTGTGAGAGAGGAAACTCCAGCTGCGAAACTTAGTTCCATTTTAAACTAATTGCTCTATCTTGAAGAAAGTGTTCCATACTGTGCCAGAAGAAGCACCTGTTCTCTGAAACCTGTGGCGCTGCCATTCGAAACCTTATGTGTTCGACGAGACTAAGTGGTTGACCTGGTGAGAGAGGATACTCCCGATGCGAAACATAGTTCCATTTTAAACTAATTGTTCTATCTGAATCTAAGTGTTCGATAATGTGCCAGGAGAAACTCCCGTTCTGCGAAGTCTGTGGCGATACTACTCGAAACCGTATGTGTTCGACGAAACTAAGTGGTCGACCTTGTGAGAGAGGAAACTCCAAATGCGAAACATAGTTCCATTTCAAACTAATTGTTCTATCTGATACTAAGTGTTCGATACGGTGCCAGGCGAAGCGTCTGTTCTCTGAAATGTGTGGCGATGCCGCTCGAAACCGTATGTGTTCGACGAAACTAAGTGGTTGACCTTGTGACAGAGGGATCTCCAGATGCGAAACTTAGGTCCATTTTTAACTAATTGTTCTATCTGAAAGTGTTCGATACTGAGCCAGGAGAAGCGCCTGCTCTCTAAAATCTGTGGCGATGCTACTCGAAACCGTATGTGTTCGACGAAACTAAGTGGCCGACCTTGTGAGAGAGGAAACTCCAGATGCGAAACTTAGTTCCATTTCAAACTAATTGTTCTATCTGAATCTAAGTGTTCGATAATGTGCCAGGAGAAACTCCCGTTCTGCGAAGTCTGTGGCGATACTACTCGAAACCGTATGTGTTCGACAAAACTAAGTGGTCGATCTTGTGAGAGAGGAAACTCCAGATGCGAAACTTAGTTCCAATTAAAACTAATTGTTCTATCTGAAACTAAGTTTTCGATACTGTGCCAGGAGAAGCGCCTATTCTCTGAAACCTGTGGCGATGCTACTCGAAACCGAATGTGTTAGACGAAAATAAGTGGTCGACCTTGTGAGAGAGGAAACTCCAGATGCGAAACTTAGATCCATTTGAAACAAATTGTTCTATCTGAAACTAAGTGTTCGATACTGTGCCAGGAGAAGCGCCTGTTCTCTGAAATCTGTGGCGATGCCACTCGAAACAGTATGTGTTCGACGAAACTAAGTGGTCGTCTTGTGAAAGAGGAAACTCCAGATGCGAAACTTAGTTCCATTTTAAACTAATTGTTCTATATGATATTAAGTGTTCGATACTGTGCCAGGAGAAGCGCCCGTTCTCTGAAATCTGTGGCGATGCCACTCGAAACCGTATTTGTTCGACGAAACTAAGTTGTCGACCTTGTGAGAGAGGAAACTCGAAATGCGAAATTTAATTCCATTTTAAAATAATTGTTCTATATGATATTAAGTGTTCCATACTGTGCCAGGAGAAGCGCCCGTTCTCTGAAATCTGTGGCGATGCTACTCGAAACCGTATGTGTTCGACGAAACTAAGTGGTCGACCTTGTGAGAGAGGAAACTCCAGATGCGAAACTTAGTTCCATTTTAAACTAATTGTTCTATCTGAAACTATGTGTTCGATAATGTGCCAGGAGAAACGCCGTTCTGCGAAATCTGTGGCGATACCACTCGAAACTGTATGTGTTCGACGAAACTAATTGGTCGACCTTGTGAGAGAGGATACTCCAGATGCGAAACTTAGTTCCATTTTAAACTAATTGTTCTATCTGATACTAAGTGTTCGATACTGTGCTAGGAGAAGCGCCTGTTCTCTGAAATCTGTGGCGATGCCACTCGAAACCGTATTTGTTCGACGAAACTAAGTTGTCGACCTTGTGAGAGAGGAAACTCGAAATGCGAACCTTAATTCTATTTTAAAATAATTGATCTATATGATATTGAGTGTTCGATACTGTGCCAGGTGAAGCGCCTGTTCTCTGAAATCTGTGGCGATGCTACTCGAAACCGTATGTGTTCGACGAAACTAAGTGGTCGCCTTGTGAAAGAGGAAACTCCAGATGCGAAACTTAGTACCATTTTAAACTAATTGTTCTATCTGAAACTATGTGTTCGATACTGTGCCACGAGAAGCGTAGAGAATGTAGTGTTAAAATATAGTATAAGAATGACTGAGTCAAACACCCGTTAAGTAGCACTATCGGCTGTCCAACAAAGTACTCTACGCCCTGATGCCTAAAACAATATTTCGGTCGTGGGCGGTGTGAAACTTCATAATTTACGTTCCAACGAAATGCAAAAAACACCAATGTATTAGGTGGTCCAATGAGTTCGTTCCGTTTTCAGCCGTTACAGTAAAACGCCGTTTTTTTCAAATACAATTTATTTTATTTACATACATAGTCACCATTTTTTCAATTACTTCTTGCCACTTCTCAGGTAGCTTCATAATTCCTTTCGCATAAAAGTCTTTCGTTTTTTTATTAAAAAACTCCGCCATGTGCTTTTGGAGGACCTCAAAGTTTTCAAATTTTTTTCCGTAACCGAATTTTGAATGCACCGAAATAAAAAATAATCTGATGGGGCTATGTCAGGAGAGTACGGAGGTACTCAGTACCAGTAACATTCCTTTTAAAATTGATTCATTTCGATGCCGATTCAACAGAGCCATGCACACACAACTTTGATATTAATCCCATCTTCCGTAAACAATCATGCACGGTGGATTTTTTCATTTGAAGTTCCGATGGAATTTCACGCACTTGAATGCAACGATTTTGCTCCACTAATGCACGTACAGCACTGTTGTCAGCAGTATGTGGTCGTCCAGCGCGATTGTCATCTTCTAATGAAAAATTTCCTTAACGAAAATGATCAAACCATTTTCTGCACGTACGATCTGTTACAGCACCTTCCCCATAAACAACACAAATATTTCTCGAAGTTTCTGAACCGTTATACCCTTTACGAAACTCTTATAACATGATGTGTCGAAAATGAATTTTGTTGTCCGTCATGATTTTAGTTTAGATATTACAGAAAAACTTAAAAAAATACGTCTAATTCGCACGAAAGCAAAACTAGAAGTGTACTGGAATATGTACATTTTTACCTGAGTATGTACTGTGGTTTATTACTCAGGTAAGAAGGTAAAAAGTCGCCGCGCCGAAAACGGAACGAACTTTTTGGACCACCTAATAGAAGAACCTAGTTGAGCCCCAGAGGACCCGTAGAAGACATGTGACTGTTTTCCAACAGTGGGTGGTGGAATCGTCACATTCCGCACCGTGCATCATGATCCGGTGTATGCAAAATTGAAGCAAACCCTTCTGATTCATGGAATTCCGATTTTCGGGCTGATTTCTTAAAAAGTAGTCAGAGAGTTGTCGCTCATTGGTGAACCTAATCATCCGGAACATGGACCGCAAGATATTTGCCACCTATATAATACGTGCAGATATGCACACGGGGATCATATGCACACGTGCATCAGTCGTGTTAGCATGGAGTCCTTCAGTTTCTTGCTACATGCAATCGGGACGCCACGCTCGGCAAATGTGGACCTCGTCCATGAGCTACCTCTGGAAATATCGCAGTTGATTCTGCGGCAATTGGATTCTGCATCTTTAGTGAGCGCAGCGCTTGTTTCCCGGTAGTGGCTATCGGTTTGCAGGGCCGATGTGAAACTCAGGCAAAGGGTAAGGAGATACCTCAGGAAGAAGGTGGAGCGGATTCGGTCGGACTACATTGGGAGGCCCACAACGGATGTAGTCAGACGTCATGGGTACAGAATGAATTCACGTGTTAGAAATATGCAAAGATCTGCGCCTCCGACCAGTATTGACGCATATCGCCTAATGGATATAGAATCGACACGGCACAGTCGTTATCATGGACATCAGCGCGATGACACCAAAAGGCGAATCAAGTCTTACAGAATTTGATGTTGTGAGAAACGGAACGGGAGTTTCTCCTGGCACAGTATCGAACAGATAGTTTCAACCAACACATACGGTTTCGAGTGGTAACGCCACAGATTGCGCGGAACGGGAGTTTCTCCTGGCACAGTATCGAACACTTAGTTTCGACGAAAGCATAAGGTTTCGAGTGGTTTCGCCACAGATTTCAGAGAACAGGCGCTTCTCCTGGCACAGTATCGAACACTTAGTTTCAGATAGAACATTCAGTTTAAAATGGAACTAAGTTTCGCATCTGGAGTATCCTCCTTCACAACTTCAACCACTTAGTTTCGTCGAACACATACGGTTTCGGGGGGCATCGCCACACAGTTCAGAGAACAGGCGCTTCTCCTGGCACAGTACCGAACACTTAGTTTCAGATAGAACAATTAGTTTAAAATGGAACTAAGTTTCGCATCTGGAGTTTCCTCTCTCACAAGGTCGACCACTTAGTTTCGTCGAACACATTCGGTTTCGAGTAGCAACGCCTCAGGTTTCAGAGAACAGGCGCTTCTACTGGCAGATTATTGAATACTTAGTTTCAGATAGAATATTTAGTTTAAAATGGAAATATGTTTCGCTTTTGGAGTTTCGTCCCTCACAAGTTCGACCACTTAGTTTCGTTGAACACATACGGTTTCGAGTGGCATCGCCACAGATTTCAGAGAACAGGCGCTGCTCCTGGCACAGTATCGAACACTTAGTTTCAGATAGAACAATAAATTTAAAATGGAACGAAGTTTCGCATCTGGAGTTTCCTCTCTCACAAGGTCGACCACTTAGTTTCGTCGAACACATACGGTTTCGAGTAGCATCGCCACAGATTTCAGAGAACAGGCGCTTCTCCTGGCACATTATCGCACACTTAGTTTCAGATAGAACAATTGGTTTAAAATGGACCTATGTTTCGCATTTAGAGTTTCCTCTCTCACAAGCTCGACAACTTAGTTTCGTCGAATACATACGGTTTCGAGTGGCCTCGCCACAGATTTCACAAAACGGGCGCTTCTCCTGGCACAGTATCGAACACTTAGTTTCAGATGGAATATTTAGTTTAAAATTGAACTATGTTTCGCATCTGGAGTTTCCTCTCTCACAAGGTCGACCACTTAGTTTCGTCGAACACATACGGTTTCGAGTAGCAACGCCACAGATTTCAGGGAGCAGGCCCTTCTCCTGGCACAGTATCGAACACTTATTTCACACAGAACAATTAGTTTAAAATGGAACTATGTTTCGCATCTGGAGTATCCTCCTTCACAACTTCAACCACTTAGTTTCGTCGAACACATACGGTTTCGGGGGGCATCGCCACACAGTTCAGAGAACAGGCGCTTCTCCTGGCACAGTACCGAACACTTAGTTTCAGATAGAACAATTAGTTTAAAATGGAACTAAGTTTCGCATCTGGAGTTTCCTCTCTCACAAGGTCGACCACTTAGTTTCGTCGAACACATACGGTTTCGAGTGGCATCGCCACAGATTTCAGAGAACAGGTGCTTCTTCTGGCACAGTATCGAACACTTATTTCAGACAGAACAATTAGTTTAAAATCGAACTAAGTTTCGCATCTGGAGTTTCCTCTCTCACAAGGTCGACCACTTAGTTTCGTCGAACACATACGGTTTCGAGTGGCATCGCCACACATTTCAGAGAACAGGCGCTTCTCCTGGCACAGTATCGAACACGTAGTTTCCCATAGAACAATTAGTTTAAAATGGAACTAAATTTCGCATCTGGAGTTTCCTCTCACACAAGGTCGACCACTTAGTTTCGTTGAACACATACGGTTTCGGGTGGCATCGCCACACATTACAGAGAACAGGCGCTCCTCCTGTCACAGTATCGAGCACTTAGTTTCCAATAGAACAATTAGTTTAAAATGGAACTAAGTTTCGCATCTGGAGTTTCCTCTCACACAAGGTCGACCACTTAGTTTCGTCGAACACATACGGTTTCGAGTGCCATCGCCACAGATTTCAGAGAACAGGCGTTTCTCCTGGCACAGTATCGAACACTCAGTTTCAGATAGAACAATTAGTTTAAAATGGAACTAAGTTTCGCATCTGGAGTTTCCTCTCACAAGGTCGACCACTTAGTTTCGTCGAACACATACGGTTACGAGTAGCATCGACACTGATCTCAGAGAACAGGCGGTACTCCTGGCACAGTATCGAATACTTAGTTTCAGATAGAACAATTAGTTTAAAATGGAACTAAGTTTCGCATCTGGAGTTTCCTCTCTCACAAGGTCAACCACTTAGTTTCGTCGAACATGTATGGTTTCGAGTGGCATCGCCACACATTTCAGAGAACAGGCGCTTCCCCTGGCACAGTATCGACCACTTAGTTTCAGATAGAACAATTAATTTGAAATCGAACTAAGTTACGCATCTGGAGTTTCCTCTTTCACAAGGTCAACCACTTAGTTTCGACGCAACACATACGGTTTCGAGTAGCATCGCCACAGATTTCAGAGAACAGGCGCTTCTCCTAGCACAGTGTCGAACACATAGTTTCAGATAGAACAATTAGTTTAAAATGGTACTAAGTTTCGCATCTTGATTTTCCTCTTTCACAAGGCGACCACTTAGTTTCGTCGAACACATACGGTTCCGAGTAGCATCGCGACAGATTTCAGAGAACAGGCGCTTCGCCTGGCAGAGTATCGAACACTTATTTCAGTCAGAACAATTAGTTTAAAATGGAACTATGTTTCGGATCTGGAGTATCCTCTCTCACAAGATCAACCACTTAGTTTCCTCGAACACATACGGTTTCGAGTGGCATCGCCCCACATTTCAGAGAACAGGCGCTTCTCCTGGCACAGTATCGAACACTTAGTATCAGATAGAACGATTAGTTCAAAATGGAAGTAAGTTTCGCATCTGCAGTTTCCTCTCTCACAAGGTCGACCACTTAGTTTCGTCGAACACATACGGTTTCGAGTGGCATCGCCACACATTTCAGAGAACAGGCGCTTCTCCTAGCACAGTGTCGAACACATAGTTTCAGATAGAACAATTAGTTTAAAATGGTACTAAGTTTCGCATCTTGATTTTCCTCTTTCACAAGGCGACCACTTAGTTTCGTCGGACACATACGGTTTAGAGTAGCATCGCCACAGATTTCAGAGAACAGGCGCTTCTCCTGGCACAGTTTCGAACACATAGTTTCAGATAGAACAATTAGTTTAAAATGGAACTACGTTTCGCAACTGGAGTTTCCTCTTTCACAAGGTCAACCACTTAGTTTCGTCGAACATGTATGGTTTCGAGTGGCATCGCCACACATTTCAGAGAACAGGCGCTTCCCCTGGCACAGTATCGACCACTTAGTTTCAGATAGAACAATTAATTTGAAATCGAACTAAGTTACGCATCTGGAGTTTCCTCTTTCACAAGGTCAACCACTTAGTTTCGACGCAACACATACGGTTTCGAGTAGCATCGCCACAGATTTCAGAGAACAGGCGCTTCTCCTAGCACAGTGTCGAAAACATAGTTTCAGATAGAACAATTAGTTTAAAATGGTACTAATTTTCGCATCTTGATTTTCCTCTTTCACAAGGCGACCACTTAGTTTCGTCGAACACATACGGTTCCGAGTAGCATCGCGACAGATTTCAGAGAACAGGCGCTTCTCCTGGCCCAGCATCGAACACTTAGTATCAGATAGGACAATTAGTTTAAAATGTAACTAAGTTTCGCATCTGGAGTTTCCTCTCTCAAAATGTCGACCAGTTAGTTTCGTCGAACACATACGGATTCGAGTATCATCGCGACGGATTTCACAAAACGGGCGCTTCTCCTGGCACAGTATCGAACACATAGTTTCGGATAGAACAATTCATTTAAAATGGAACTAAGTTTCGCATCTGTAGTTTCCTCTCTCAAAATGTCGGCCACTTAGTTTCGTCGAACACATACGGTTTCGAGTGGCATCGCCACAGATTTCAGAGAACAGGCGCTTCGCCTGGCACAGTATCGAACACTTAGTATCAGATAGAACGATTAGTTCAAAATGGAAGTAAGTTTCGCATCTGCAGTTTCCTCTCTCACAAGGTCGACCACTTAGTTTCGTCGAACACATACGGTTTCGAGTGGCATCGCCACATATTTCAGAGAACAGGCGCTTCTCCTAGCACAGTGTCGAACACATAGTTTCAGATAGAACAATTAGTTTAAAATGGTACTAAGTTTCGCATCTTGATTTTCCTCTTTCACAAGGCGACCACTTAGTTTCGTCGGACACATACGGTTTCGAGTGGCATCGCCATAGATTTCAGAGAACAGGCGCTTCTCCTGGCCCAGTATCGAACACTTAGTATCAGATAGGACAATTAGTTCAAAATGGAAGTAAGTTTCGCATCTGGAGTTTCCTCTCTCACAAGGTCGACCACTTAGTTTCGTCGAACACATACGGTTTCGAGTGGCATCGCCACACATTTCAGAGAACAGGCGCTTCTCCTGGCACAGTATCGAACACATAGTTTCAGATAGAACAATTAGTTTAAAATGGAACTACGTTTCGCAACTGGAGTTTCCTCTTTCACAAGGTCAACAACTTAGTTTCGTCGAACATGTATGGTTTCGAGTGGCATCGCCACACATTTCAGAGAACAGGCGCTTCCCCTGGCACAGTATCGACCACTTAGTTTCAGATAGAACAATTAATTTGAAATCGAACTAAGTTACGCATCTGGAGTTTCCTCTTTCACAAGGTCAACCACTTAGTTTCGACGAAACACATACGGTTTCGAGTAGAATCGCCACAGATTTCAGAGAACAGGCGCTTCTCTTAGCACAGTGTCGAACACATAGTTTCAGATAGAACAATTAGTTTAAAATGGTACTAAGTTTCGCATCTTGATTTTCCTCTTTCACAAGGCGACCACTTAGTTTCGTCGAACACATACGGTTTCGAGTGGCATCGCCACACATTTCAGAGAACAGGCGCTTCTCCTGGCACAGTGTCGAACACATAGTTTCAGATAGAACAATTAGTTTAAAATGGTACTAATTTTCGCATCTTGATTTTCCTCTTTCACAAGGCGACCACTTAGTTTCGTCGGACACATACGGTTTAGAGTAGCATCGCCACAGATTTCAGAGAACAGGCGCCTCTCCTGGCACAGTATCGAACACTTAGTTTCAGATAGAACAAGTAGTTTAAAATGGAAGTAAGTTTCGCATCTGGAGTTTCCTCTCTCACAAGGTCGACCACTTAGTTTCGTCGAACACATACGGTTTCGAGTAGCATCGCCACTGATTTCAGAGAACAGGCGCTTCTCCTGGCACAGTATCGAACACTTAGATTCAGATAGAAAATTAGTTTAAAATGGACCTATGTTTCGCATTTGGAGTTTCCTCTCTCACAAGTTCGACCACTTAGTTTCGTCTAACACATACGGTTTCGAGTGGCATCGCCACAGATTTCAGAGAACAGGCGTCTCTCCTGGCACAGTATCGAACACTCAGTATCAGATAGAACAATTAGTTTTAAATGGAACTAAACTTCGCATATGGAGTTTCCTCTCTCACAAGGTTAAGCACTTTGTTTCGTCGAACACATACGGTTTCGAGTGGCATCGCCACATATTTCAGAGAACAGGCGCTTCTCCTAGCACAGTGTCGAACACATAGTTTCAGATAGAACAATTAGTTTAAAATGGTACTAAGTTTCGCATCTTGATTTTCCTCTTTCACAAGGCGACCACTTAGTTTCGTCGAACACATACGGTTCCGAGTAGCATCGCGACAGATTTCAGAGAACAGGCGCTTCGCCTGGCAGAGTATCGAACACTTATTTCAGTCAGAACAATTAGTTTAAAATGGAACTATGTTTCGGATCTGGAGTATCCTCTCTCACAAGATCAACCACTTAGTTTCCTCGAACACATACGGTTTCGAGTGGCATCGCCCCACATTTCAGAGAACAGGCGCTTCTCCTGGCACAGTATCGAACACTTAGTATCAGATAGAACGATTAGTTCAAAATGGAAGTAAGTTTCGCATCTGCAGTTTCCTCTCTCACAAGGTCGACCACTTAGTTTCGTCGAACACATACGGTTTCGAGTGGCATCGCCACACATTTCAGAGAACAGGCGCTTCTCCTAGCACAGTGTCGAACACATAGTTTCAGATAGAACAATTAGTTTAAAATGGTACTAAGTTTCGCATCTTGATTTTCCTCTTTCACAAGGCGACCACTTAGTTTCGTCGGACACATACGGTTTAGAGTAGCATCGCCACAGATTTCAGAGAACAGGCGCTTCTCCTGGCACAGTTTCGAACACATAGTTTCAGATAGAACAATTAGTTTAAAATGGAACTACGTTTCGCAACTGGAGTTTCCTCTTTCACAAGGTCAACCACTTAGTTTCGTCGAACATGTATGGTTTCGAGTGGCATCGCCACACATTTCAGAGAACAGGCGCTTCCCCTGGCACAGTATCGACCACTTAGTTTCAGATAGAACAATTAATTTGAAATCGAACTAAGTTACGCATCTGGAGTTTCCTCTTTCACAAGGTCAACCACTTAGTTTCGACGCAACACATACGGTTTCGAGTAGCATCGCCACAGATTTCAGAGAACAGGCGCTTCTCCTAGCACAGTGTCGAAAACATAGTTTCAGATAGAACAATTAGTTTAAAATGGTACTAATTTTCGCATCTTGATTTTCCTCTTTCACAAGGCGACCACTTAGTTTCGTCGAACACATACGGTTCCGAGTAGCATCGCGACAGATTTCAGAGAACAGGCGCTTCTCCTGGCCCAGCATCGAACACTTAGTATCAGATAGGACAATTAGTTTAAAATGTAACTAAGTTTCGCATCTGGAGTTTCCTCTCTCAAAATGTCGACCAGTTAGTTTCGTCGAACACATACGGATTCGAGTATCATCGCGACGGATTTCACAAAACGGGCGCTTCTCCTGGCACAGTATCGAACACATAGTTTCGGATAGAACAATTCATTTAAAATGGAACTAAGTTTCGCATCTGTAGTTTCCTCTCTCAAAATGTCGGCCACTTAGTTTCGTCGAACACATACGGTTTCGAGTGGCATCGCCACAGATTTCAGAGAACAGGCGCTTCGCCTGGCACAGTATCGAACACTTAGTATCAGATAGAACGATTAGTTCAAAATGGAAGTAAGTTTCGCATCTGCAGTTTCCTCTCTCACAAGGTCGACCACTTAGTTTCGTCGAACACATACGGTTTCGAGTGGCATCGCCACATATTTCAGAGAACAGGCGCTTCTCCTAGCACAGTGTCGAACACATAGTTTCAGATAGAACAATTAGTTTAAAATGGTACTAAGTTTCGCATCTTGATTTTCCTCTTTCACAAGGCGACCACTTAGTTTCGTCGGACACATACGGTTTCGAGTGGCATCGCCATAGATTTCAGAGAACAGGCGCTTCTCCTGGCCCAGTATCGAACACTTAGTATCAGATAGGACAATTAGTTCAAAATGGAAGTAAGTTTCGCATCTGGAGTTTCCTCTCTCACAAGGTCGACCACTTAGTTTCGTCGAACACATACGGTTTCGAGTGGCATCGCCACACATTTCAGAGAACAGGCGCTTCTCCTGGCACAGTATCGAACACATAGTTTCAGATAGAACAATTAGTTTAAAATGGAACTACGTTTCGCAACTGGAGTTTCCTCTTTCACAAGGTCAACAACTTAGTTTCGTCGAACATGTATGGTTTCGAGTGGCATCGCCACACATTTCAGAGAACAGGCGCTTCCCCTGGCACAGTATCGACCACTTAGTTTCAGATAGAACAATTAATTTGAAATCGAACTAAGTTACGCATCTGGAGTTTCCTCTTTCACAAGGTCAACCACTTAGTTTCGACGAAACACATACGGTTTCGAGTAGAATCGCCACAGATTTCAGAGAACAGGCGCTTCTCTTAGCACAGTGTCGAACACATAGTTTCAGATAGAACAATTAGTTTAAAATGGTACTAAGTTTCGCATCTTGATTTTCCTCTTTCACAAGGCGACCACTTAGTTTCGTCGAACACATACGGTTTCGAGTGGCATCGCCACACATTTCAGAGAACAGGCGCTTCTCCTGGCACAGTGTCGAACACATAGTTTCAGATAGAACAATTAGTTTAAAATGGTACTAATTTTCGCATCTTGATTTTCCTCTTTCACAAGGCGACCACTTAGTTTCGTCGGACACATACGGTTTAGAGTAGCATCGCCACAGATTTCAGAGAACAGGCGCCTCTCCTGGCACAGTATCGGACACTTAGTTTCAGATAGAACAAGTAGTTTAAAATGGAAGTAAGTTTCGCATCTGGAGTTTCCTCTCTCACAAGGTCGACCACTTAGTTTCGTCGAACACATACGGTTTCGAGTAGCATCGCCACTGATTTCAGAGAACAGGCGCTTCTCCTGGCACAGTATCGAACACTTAGATTCAGATAGAAAATTAGTTTAAAATGGACCTATGTTTCGCATTTGGAGTTTCCTCTCTCACAAGTTCGACCACTTAGTTTCGTCTAACAGATACGGTTTCGAGTGGCATCGCCACAGATTTCAGAGAACAGGCGTCTCTCCTGGCACAGTATCGAACACTCAGTATCAGATAGAACAATTAGTTTTAAATGGAACTAAACTTCGCATATGGAGTTTCCTCTCTCACAAGGTTAAGCACTTTGTTTCGTCGAACACATACGGTTTCGAGTGACATCGCCACAGATTTCAGAGAACAGGCGCTTCTCCTTGCACAGTAACGAATACTTAGTTTCAGACAGAACAATTAGTTTAAAATGGACCTATGTTTCGCATCTGGAGTCTCCTCTCTCACAAGGTCGACCGCTTAGTTTCGACGAACACATACGGTTTCGAGTAGCATCGCCACAGATTTCAGAGAACAGGCGCTTCTCCTGGCACAGTAACGAATACTTAGTTTCAGACAGAACAATTAGTTTAAAATGGACCTATATTTCGCATCTGGAGTCTCCTCTCTCACAAGGTCGACCGCTTAGTTTCGACGAACACATACGGTTTCGAGTAGCATCGCCACAGATTTCAGAGAACAGGCGCTTCTCCTGGCACAATATCGAAAACTTAGTTTCAGATACAACAATTAGTTTTACATGGAACTACGTTTCGCATTTGGAGTTTCCTCCCTCACATGGTGGACGACTTAATTTCGTCGAACACATACGGATTCGAGTGGCATCGCCACAGATTTCAGAGAACAGGCGCTTCTCCTGGCACAGTATCGAACACTTAGCTTCAGATAGAATAATTAGTTTAAAATGGAACTAAGCTCCGCATCTGGAGTTTCCTCTCTCACAAGGTCGGCCACTTAGTTTCGTCGAACACATACGGTTTCGAGTAGCACCGCCACTGATTTCAGAGAACAGGCGCTTCTCCAGGCACAGTATCGAACACTTAGATTCAGATAGAAAATTAGTTTAAAATGGACCTATGTTTCGCATTTGGAGTTTCCTCTCTCACAAGTTCGACCACTTAGTTTCGTCTAACACATACGGTTTCGAGTGGCATCGCCACAGATTTCAGAGAACAGGCGCCTCTCCTGGCACAGTATCGTACACTTAGTATCAGATAGAACAATTAGTTTTAAATGGAACTAAACTTCGCATATGGAGTTTCCTCTCTCACAAGGTTAAGCACTTTGTTTCGTCGAACACATACGGTTTCGAGTGACATCGCCACAGATTTCAGAGAACAGGCGCTTCTCCTGCCACAGTAACGAATACTTAGTTTCAGACAGAACAATTAGTTTAAAATGGACCTATGTTTCGCATCTGGAGTCTCCTCTCTCACAAGGTCGACCGCTTAGTTTCGACGAACACATACGGTTTCGAGTAGCATCGCCACAGATTTCAGAGAACAGGCGCTTCTCCTGGCACAGTAACGAATACTTAGTTTCAGACAGAACAATTAGTTTAAAATGGACCTATATTTCGCATCTGGAGTCTCCTCTCTCACAAGGTCGACCGCTTAGTTTCGACGAACACATACGGTTTCGAGTAGCATCGCCACAGATTTCAGAGAACAGGCGCTTCTCCTGGCACAGTAACGAATACTTATTTCAGACAGAACAATTAGTTTAAAATGGACCTATATTTCGCATCTGGAGTCTCCTCTCTCACAAGGTCGACCGCTTAGTTTCGACGAACACATACGGTTTCGAGTGGCATCGCGACAGATTTCAGAGAACAGGCGCTTCTGCTGGCACAGTGTCGAACGCTTAGTTTCAGATAGAACAATTAGTTAATATGTGAAATATTGTTTCAAGCGGCTATTAATAAGGCCAAAGTATAGGCTAATACTTCTTTATTTCAATTTTCGACGAAACGTTTCGATAAGGTAGTTCTTATCCTCTTCAGTCGTATAAATTGTCTGTTGAACGGATGGATGAAATATGCATACAGAATATAAAAATTATAACATATAAATATAAATTAGGAATTAAGTGTAAATATAAAATATAGAAATAAATAAGTTAAATGTATACAGATAAATAAGTATGTGAATAAAGTCATTACATCGATAGGAAAAACGTTTTATGACTCACACCAAGAAGTCCTAGGATGTGGATTATACAGTAATTAGTCCTAGGTGCTATCGTCTCCGGTGTTGGTTGAGACTGAATAGCGTTAAACAATTTAAATCTGGGGTGAGTCAAGCAAGTGGGGGAGATGAACGTTAGGTCATTGTTCTGATCTTTATTTTAAAAACATTGCGGTGTCAATTGTTATGTATTGTGCACTAGTTGGCATTGATAAATGTAGGTGTCTCTGTCACTACCACCTGTGAGAGATTTGAAGTCGATAATTTACGTCGATCCGGAACCGGAAGCGCGTCGCACAACGGTGAGTGAAGGAGTGGATGGTGGTTCCATTCACAACGTGCGCTCATTGAATCGAAGGTAGTATATACATCTACCTTCCAGACACAGAACAACCAAATTATAAAACAGTGGCTTAACAAAAACTATATAACCGATGCCACTTACAAAGGTATTTGTACTAACAATGCTGTGACACCCAGAGCATATGGCTTACCTAAAGTTCATAAAGAGGGCATCCCATGGAGGATAATCGTATCATCCATAGGAGGTCCTTGTTACAAACTCTCCAAGTATCTCTCAAATATCTTAAGTAAAAACATAGGTGACAATCCTTACTATATTAAGGACAGTTGGTGTTTTGTCCACAAAATTAATGGTGTGACCATCCCGGATGATTACTCGTTGGTATCTCTGGATGTCACAGCATTATTCAATAACATTCCTATCGATGTGGTCTCTCAAGTGCTGAGTGAGGGATGGACAAATATATCGTCTCATACAAAAATAGACAAAACTAGTTTCATAAAAGCTGTAGAATTCTGTTTAACTTCTAATGTGTTCAAATTTAATAACAAATCTTACAAACAGATTTTCGGTGCAGCCATGGGCTCACCCCTTTCACCAATAGCTGCAGAAATAGTCATGCAAAAATTGCAAATTGTTAGTATTAATCAATTAACTTTCCATATTCCTTTCTTCTATAGGTACGTAGACGATATAATTACATGCCTTCCCTCACACAGCATAGATCACACTATTGACATTTTCGAGACATTTCACAACCGTATAAAGTTCACGTTTGAATTGGAACAAAATAATAAGATCAGTTTCCTAGATACGGAGGTCGTCAGAGACGAAGGTCGAATTATCACTAATTGGTATCGAAAAAAGACGTGGTCTGGAAGATATATAAATTACATATCTGCACATCCTTTCAAGCAAAAAATCAGCTTGATCATAGGACTAATTGATCGCGGTATTAAGCTTGCACACCCTAGGTTCAGGAGAGACAATATTCGTATCATTATTGACACATTAAGAAAGAATGGTTACCCGCTAGACCTTATAAAACACCTAATCAAAAAACGAGTGGATGAGCTATATCACCCAATTAGGGTATATAACGAAAAACTCCAGCGTGCGGGCGATTCGTCTTCTAACTGCTTTGTGTTGCTCACACATATCCCCGGAATAAACCTCAGCCACATTCTGCGAACATTTAACATTCGTTGCATACATACCAACAAATGCAATGCCCTTTCCTTTTTTAACAAAGGGAAAGACAAAATTAATGTTAAAAAATTGACAGATGTGGTATATAAAATACCGTGTGGTGATTGCTCGGAGAGTTACGTGGGCCAAACGCATAATTTGTTGTCGACTAGGATATACCAACACAAGTATAGCCTTGTACACAATATGCAAAAGACCGCCTTGACGGAACACGTGCTCGAGTTCGGTCACACTTTCAATTTCGAGGATACGGAGGTGTTACACAGGGACACGAACAACTGGCGTCGTACGATAGCCGAGTCCCTATACATCATGAAAGAAAATAGTGTCAATAAGAAATTCGAATCTATTAACATCTCGTCGTACTACACTGACCTAGTTTCGATTCTTACTTAATTCCGCAGAGGGTGCCCACGCCAAGTCTTTAGTGCAGTTATTTTGTATCTGGTATTACTTTGTATGTCTTTCTATCCACCATGTGTTTTCCACTACTACCTTCGATTCAATGAGCGCACGTTGTGAATGGAACCACCATCCACTCCTTCACTCACCGTTGTGCGACGCGCTTCCGGTTCCGGATCGACTTAAATTATCGACTTCAGATCTCTCACAGGTGGTAGTGGCAGAGACACCTACATTTATCAATGCCAACTAGTGCACAATACATAACAATTGACACCGCAATGTTTTTAAAATAAAGATCAGAACAATGACCATCTCCCCCACTTGCTTGACTCACCCCAGATTTAAATTGTTTAACGCTATTCAGTCTCAACCAACACCGGAGACGATAGCACCTAGGACTAATTACTGTAAAATCCACATCCTAGGACTTCTTGGTGTGAGTCATAAAACGTTTTTCCTATCGATGTAATGACTTTATTCACATACTTATTTATCTGTATACATTTAACTTATTTATTTCTATTGTAGGATGGACGGCGGTTGTAGAGCAGCAGGAGAAAAATTAAGAGCCTTCGTGGGGATTCGAACCCCGGTCCTCGAGCTCCGGAGTCGGCCGCGCTACCACTTGCGCCACGAGACCCGCTGATTTTGGGTCTTGTTCTAGGTCTTTTCTGCTCTTATTCTCCTCTGCTCTCTTCGTTCTTTAATAGAAGCCGCCATAATTTCCCAATCCCACATTCGGCCATCCTGCGTTGACATTCGTCCTCGAATGTCGTCTCTTCTCTGCTTTCGTCTTTTTACGCCTTCGTTTCTTCCGCATCGTGTGATGTGCATCATCCACGCCCAATGTGCGACTCTTCGCAACAACACAACTTCACTACTGTGGGCTCCGATCACACATCTTTTTGAAGAAACTCCGGCCGTCTTCGTCTTATCATCGTCGGGGGCTTCATTCGCTTCCTCTTTGTCGTCGCAGTAGGCCTCATGTATTGGTGGGGGGAACCTCTGGCTGACGCTCCTATCCCACTTCTGACACCAATTTGTTGGATGGACGGCGGTTGTAGAGCAGCAGGAGAAAAATTAAGAGCCTTCGTGGGGATTCGAACCCCGGTCCTCGAGCTCCGGAGTCGGCCGCGCTACCACTTGCGCCACGAGACCCGCTGATTTTGGGTCTTGTTCTAGGTCTTTTCTGCTCTTATTCTCCTCTGCTCTCTTCGTTCTTTAATAGAAGCCGCCATAATTTCCCAATCCCACACTATATTTTATATTTACACTTAATTCCTAATTTATATTTATATGTTATAATTTTTATATTCTGTATACTTATTTCATCCATCCGTTCAACAGACAATTTATACGACTGAAGAGGATAAGAACAACCTTATCGAAACGTTTCGTCGAAAATTGAAATAAAGAAGTATTAGCCTATACATTGGCCTTATTAATAGCCGCTTGAAACAATATTTCACATATTAACTAATTGTTCTATCTGAAACTAAGCGTTCGACACTGTGCCAGGAGAAGCGACTGTTCTCTGAAATCTGTGGCGATACCACTCGAAACCGTATGTGTTCGACGAAACTAAGTGGTCGACCTGGTGGGAGAGGAAACTCCAGATGCGAAACTTAGTTCCATTTTAAACAAATTGTTCTTTCTGAAACTAAGTATTCGTTACTGTGCCAGGAGAAGCGCCTGTTCTCTGAAATCTGTGGCGATGCTACTCGAAACCGTATGTGTTCGTCGAAACTAAGCGGTCGACCTTGTGAGAGAGGAGACTCCAGATGCGAAATATAGGTCCATTTTAAACTAATTGTTCTGTCTGAAATAAGTGTTCGATACTGTGCCAGCAGAAGCGCCTGTTCTCTGAAATCTGTCGCGATGCCACTCGAAACTGTATGTGTTCAACGAAACTAAGTGGTCGACCTTGTGGGAGAGGAAACTACAAATGCGAAACAGAGTTCCAATTTAAACTAATTGTTCTATGTGAAACTAAGTGTTCGATACTGTGCCAGGAGTAGCGCCTGTTCTCTGAGATCTGTGGCGATGCCACTCGAAACCGTATGTGTTCGACGAAACTAAGTGGTCTCCTTGTGAGAGAGGAAACTCCAAATGCGAAACTTAGTTTCATTTTAAACTAATTGTACTATCTGAAACTAAGTGTACGATACTGTGCCAGGAGAAGCGCCTGTTCTCTGAAATCTGTGGCGATGCTACTCGAAACCATATGTGTTCGACGAAATTAATTGGTCACGCTTGTGAGGGAAGAAACTCCAGTTGCGAAATTTAGTACAATTTTAAACTAATTGTTCTATCTGAAACTAAGTGTTCGATACTGTGCCAGGAGAAGCGCCTGTTCTCTGAAATCTGTGGCGATGTCACTCGAAACCGTATGTGTTCGACGAAACTAAATGGTCGACCTTGTGATAGAGGAAACTCCAGATGCGAAACTTAGTTCCATTTAAAACTAATTGTTCTACCTGAAACTAAGTGTTCGACAGTGTGTCAGGAGAAACGCCTGTCCTCTGAAATATGTGGCGATGCCACTCGAAGCCGTATGTGTTCGTCGAAACTAAGTGGTCGACCTTGTGAGAGAGGAAACTCCAGATGCGGAGTTTAGTTCCATTTAAAACTAATTGTTCTATCTGAAACTAAGTGTTCGATACTGTGCCAGGAGAAGCGCCTGTTTTCTGAAATCGGTGGCGATGCTACTCGAAACCGTATGTATTCGACGAAACTAAGTGGTCGACCTTGTGAGAGAGGAAACTCCAGATGCGAAGCATAGTTTCATTTTAAACTAATTGTACTATCTGAAACTAAGTGTACGATACTGTGCCAGGAGAAGCGCCTGTTCTCTGAAATCTGTGGCGATGCTACTCGAAACCGTATGTGTCCGACGAAACTAAGTGGTCGACATGGTGAGAGATATAACTCCAGATGCGAAACTTAGTTCCATTTTAAACTGATTGTTCTATCTGAAACTAAGTGTTCGATACAATGCCAGCCGAAGCGCCTGTTCTCTGAAATCTGTGGCGATGCCACTGGAAATCGTATGCGTTCGGCGAAACTAAGTGGTCGACCTTGTGAGAAAGGAAACTCCAGATGCGAAACATAGGTCAATTTTAAATTAAATGTTCCATCTGAAAGTAAGTGTTCGATACTGTGCCAGGAGAAGCGCCCGTTCTCTGAAATGTGTGGCGATGCCACTCGGAACCGTATGTGCTCGACGAAACTAAGTGGTCGACCTTGTGAGAGAGGATTCAGCAGATGCGGAACATAGTTCCATTTTAAACTAATTGTTCTATCTGAAACTAAGTGTTCCATACTGTGCCAGGAGAAGCGGCTGTTCTCTGAAATCTGTGGCGATGCCACTCGAAAACGTATGTGTTCGACGAAACTAAGTGGCCGACTTTGTGAGAGAGGAAACTCCAGAAGCGAAATTTAGTTCCATTTCAAATTAATTGTTCTATCTCAAAAACTAAGTGTTCGATACTGTGCCAGGAGAGGCGCCTGTTCTCTGACATCTGTGGCGATGCTACTCGAAACCGTATGTGTTCGATGAAACTAAGTGGTCCACCTTGTGAGAGTGGAAACTCCAGTTGCGAAGCGTAGTTCCATTTTAAAGTAATTGTTCTATCTGAAACTAAGTGTTCGATACTGTGCCAGGAGAAGCGCCTGTTCTCTGAGATCAGTGGCGATGCTACTCGAAACCGTATGTGTTCGAGGAAACTAAGTTGTCCACCTTGTGGGAGAGGAAACTCCAGAAGCGAAGCTTTGGTCCATTTTAAACATATTGTTCTCTATGAAATTAAGTATTCGATACTGTGCCAGAAGAAGCGCCTGTTCTCTGAAATCTGTGGCGATGCGCACTCGAAACGGTATGTGTTCGACGAAACTAAGTGGTCGACCTTGTGAGAGAGGAAACACCAGATGCGAAACATATGTCCAAATTAAAATAATTGTTCTATCTGAAACTAAGTGTTCGATACTGTGCCAGGAGAAGCGCCTGTTCTCTGAAATCTGTGGCGATGCCACTCGAAACCGAATGTGTTGGACGAAACTAAGTGGTCGACCTTGTGAGAGAGAAAACTCCAGATGCGAAACTTAGTTCCATTTTAAACTAATTGTTCTCTCTGAAACTAAGTGTTCGATACTGTGCCAGGAGAAGCGCCTGTTCTCTGAAATCTGTGGCGATGCTACTCGAAACCGTATGTGTTCGACGACACTAAGTGTTCGAAATGGTGAGAGAGGAAACTTCAGATGCGGAACTGAGTTCCATTTTAAACTGATTGTTCTATCTGAAACTAAGTGTTCGATACTGTGCCAGGAGAAGCGCCTGTTCTCTGAAATCTGTGGCGATGCCACTCGAAACCGTATCTGTTCGACGAAACTAAGTGGTCGACCTTGTGAGAGAGGAAACTCCAGATGCGCAACTTAGTTCCATTTTAAACTAATTGTTCTACCTGATACTCAGTGTTCGATACTGTGCCAGGAGAAGCGCCTGTTCTCTGAAATCTGTGGCGATGCGCACTCGAAACGGTATGTGTTCGACGAAACTAAGTGGTCGACCTTGTGAGAGAGGAAACTCCAGATGCGAAACTTAGTTCCATTTTAAACTAATCGTTCTATCTGAAACTAAGCGTTCGATACTGTGCCAAGAGTAGCGCCTGTTCTCTGAGATCAGTGGCGATGCTACTCGAAACCGTATGTGTTCGACGAAACTAAGTGGTCGACCTTGTGAGAGAGGAAACACCTGATGCGAAACATATGTCCAAATTAAAATAATTGTTCTATCTGAAACTAAGTGTTCGATACTGTGCCAGGAGAAGCGCCTGTTCTCTGAAATCTGTGGCGATGCCATTCGAAACCGAATGTGTTGGACGAAACTAAGTGGTCGACCTTGTGAGAGAGGAAACTCCAGATGCGCAACTTAGTTCCATTTTAAACTAATTGTCCTACCTGATACTCAGTGTTCGATACAGTGCCAGGAGAAGCGCCTGTTCTCTGAAATCTGTGGCGATGCGCACTCGAAACGGTATGTGTTCGACGAAACTAAGTGGTCGACCTTGTGAGAGGGGAAACTCCAGATGCGAAACTTAGTTCCATTTTAATCTTATTGTTCTATCTAAAACTAAGATTTCAATACTGTGCCAGGAGAAGCGCCTGTTCTCTGAAATCTGTGGCGATGCTAATCGGAACCGTATGTGTTCGACGAAACTAAGTGGTCGACCTTGTGAGAGAGGAAACTCCAAATGCGAAACATATTTCCATTTTAAACTAATTGTTCTATCTGAAACTAAGTGTTCGATAATGTGCCAGGAGAAGCGCCTGTTCTCTGAAATAGGTGGCGATCGCACTCGAAACCGTATGTGTTCGACGAAACTAAGTGGTCGACCATGTGTGAGAGGAATTTCCAGACGCGAAACTTAGTTTCATTTTAAACTAATCGTTCTATCTGAAACTAAGCGTTCGATACTGTGCCAAGAGTAGCGCCTGTTCTCTGAGATCAGTGGCGATGCTACTCGAAACCGTATGTGTTCGAGGAAACTAAGTGGTCCACCTTGTGGGAGAGGAAACTCCAGAAGCGAAGCTTTGGTCCATTTTAAACATATTGTTCTATATGAAATTAAGTATTCGATACTGTGCCAGGAGAAGCGCCTGTTCTCTGAAATCTGTGGCGATGCGCACTCGAAACGGTATGTGTTCGACGAAACTAAGTGGTCGACCTTGTGAGAGAGGAAACACCAGATGCGAAACATATGTCCAAATTAAAATAATTGTTCTATCTGAAACTAAGTGTTCGATAATGTGCCAGGAGAAGCGCCCGTTCTCTGAAATCTGTGGCGATGCCACTCGAAACCGAATGTGTTGGACGAAACTAAGTGGTCGACCTTGTGAGAGAGAAAACACCAGATGCGAAACTTAGTTCCATTTTAAACTAATTGTTCTATCTGAAACTAAGTGTTCGATACTGTGCCAGGAGAAGCGCCTGTTCTCTGAAATCTGTGGCGATGCTACTCGAAACCGTATGTGTTCGACGACACTAAGTGTTCGAAATGGTGAGAGAGGAAACTTCAGATGCGGAACTGAGTTCCATTTTAAACTGATTGTTCTATCTGAAACTAAGTGTTCGATACTGTGCCAGGAGAAGCGCCTGTTCTCTGAAATCTGTGGCGATGCCACTCGAAACCGTATCTGTTCGACGAAACTAAGTGGTCGACCTTGTGAGAGAGGAAACTCCAGATGCGCAACTTAGTTCCATTTTAAACTAATTGTTCTACCTGATACTCAGTGTTCGATACTGTGCCAGGAGAAGCGCCTGTTCTCTGAAATCTGTGGCGATGCGCACTCGAAACGGTATGTGTTCGACGAAACTAAGTGGTCGACCTTGTGAGAGAGGAAACTCCAGATGCGAAACTTAGTTCCATTTTAATCTTATTGTTCTATCTAAAACTAAGATTTCGATACTGTGCCAGGAGAAGCGCCTGTTCTCTGAAATCTATGGCGATGCTAATCGGAACCGTATGTGTTCGACGAAACTAAGTGGTCGACCTTGTGAGAGAGGAAACTCCAAATGCGAAACATATTTCCATTTTAAACTAATTGTTCTATCTGAAACTAAGTGTTCGATACTGTGCCAGGAGAAGCGCCTGCTCTCTGAAATAGGTGGCGATCGCACTCGAAACCGTATGTGTTCGACGACACTAAGTGTTCGAAATGGTGAGAGAGGAAACTTCAGATGCGGAACTGAGTTCCATTTTAAACTGATTGTTCTATCTGAAACTAAGTGTTCGATACTGTGCCAGGAGAAGCGCCTGTTCTCTGAAATCTGTGGCGATGCCACTCGAAACCGTATCTATTCGACGAAACTAAGTGTTCGACCTTGTGAGAGAGGAAACTCCAGATGCGCAACTTAGTTCCATTTTAAACTAATTGTTCTACCTGATACTCAGTGTTCGATACTGTGCCAGGAGAAGCGCCTGTTCTCTGAAATCTGTGGCGATGCGCACTCGAAGCGGTATGTGTTCGACGAAACTAAGTGGTCGACCTTGTGAGAGAGGAAACTCCAGATGCGAAACTTAGTTCCATTTTAATCTTATTGTTCTATCTAAAACTAAGATTTCGATACTGTGCCTGGAGAAGCGCCTGTTCTCTGAAATCTGTGGCGATGCTAATCGGAACCGTATGTGTTCGACGAAACTAAGTGGTCGACCTTGTGAGAGAGGAAACTCAAATGCGAAACATATTTCCATTTTAAACTAATTGTTCTATCTGAAACTAAGTGTTCGATACTGTGCCAGGAGAAGCGCCTGTTCTCTGAAATAGGTGGCGATCGCACTCGAAACCGTATGTGTTCGACGAAACTAAGTGGTCGACCATGTGTGAGAGGAATTTCCAGACGCGAAACTTAGTTCCATTTTAAACTAATCGTTCTATCTGAAACTAAGTGTTCGATACTGTGCCAGGAGTAGCGCCTGTTCTCTGAAATCTGAGGCGATGCCACTCGAAACCGTATCTGTTCGACGAAACTATGTGGTGGACCTTGTGAGAGAGGAAACTCCAGATGCGAAACTTAGTTCCATTTAAACTTATTGTTTAATATGAAACTAAGTGTTCGATACTGTGCCAGGAGAAACGCCAGTTCTCTGAAATCTGTGGCGATGCTACTCGAAACCGTATGTGTTCGACGAAACTAAGTCGTCGACCTTGTGAGAGAAGAAGCTCCAGATGCAAAACTTATACCATTTTAAACTAATTGTTCTATCTGAAACTATGTGTTTGATACTGTCCCAGGAGAAGCGCCTGGTCTCTGAAATCTGTGGCGATGCCACTCGAAACCGTATGTGTTCGACGAAATTAAGTGGTCGCCTTGTGAGAGAGGAAACTCCAAATGCGAAACATATTTCCATTTTAAACTAATTGTTCTATCTGAAACTAAGTGTTCGATACTGTGCCAGGAGAAGCACCTGTTCTCTGAAATAGGTGGCGATCGCACTCGAAACCGTATGTGTTCGACGAAACTAAGTGGTCGACCATGTGTGAGAGGAATTTCCAGACGCGAAACTTAGTTCCATTTTAAACTAATCGTTCTATCTGAAACTAAGTGTTCGATACTGTGCCAGGAGTAGCGCCTGTTCTCTGAAATCTGAGGCGATGCCACTCGAAACCGTATCTGTTCGACGAAACTATGTGGTGGACCGTGTGAGAGAGGAAACTCCAGATGCGAAATTTAGTTCCATTTAAACTTATTGTTTAATATGAAACTAAGTGTTCGATACTGTGCCAGGAGAAACGCCAGTTCTCTGAAATCTGTGGCGATGCTACTCGAAACCGTATGTGTTCGACGAAACTAAGTCGTCGACCTTGTGAGAGAAGAAGCTCCAGATGCAAAACTTAGTACCATTTTAAACTAATTGTTCTATCTGAAACTATGTGTTTGATACTGTCCCAGGAGAAGCGCCTGGTCTCTGAAATCTGTGGCGATGCCACTCGAAACCGTATGTGTTCGACGAAATTAAGTGGTCGCCTTGTGAGAGAGGAAACACCAAATGCGAAACTTAGTTTCATTTTAAACTAATTGTACTATCTGAAACTAAGTGTACGATACTGTGCCTGAAGAAGCGCCTGTTCTCTGAAATCTGTGGCGATGCCACTCGAAACCGTATGTGTTCGACGAAACTCAGTGGTCGACCATGTGAGAGAGGAATCTCCAGACGCGAAACTTAGTTTCATTTTAAACTAATCGTTCTATCTGAAACTAAGTGTTCGATACTGTGCCAAGAGTAGCGCCTGTTCTCTGAGATCAGTGGCGATGCTACTCGAAACCGTATGTGTTCGACGAAACTAAGTGGTCGACCTTGTGAGAGAGGAAACTCCAGATGCGCAACTTAGTTCCATTTTAAACTAATTGTTCTACCTGATACTCAGTGTTCGATACTGTGCCAGGAGAAGCGCCTGTTCTCTGAAATCTGTGGCGATGCTAATCGGAACCGTATGTGTTCGACGAAACTAAGTGGTCGACCTTGTGAGAGAGGAAACTCCAAATGCGAAACCTAGTTCCATTTTAAACTAATAGCTCTGTCTGAAACTAAGTGTTCGATACTGTGCCAGGAGAAGCGCCTGTTCTCTGAAATAGGTGGCGATCGCACTCGAAACCGTATGTGTTCGACGACACTAAGTGTTCGAAATGGTGAGAGAGGAAACTTCAGATGCGGAACTGAGTTCCATTTTAAACTGATTGTTCTATCTGAAACTAAGTGTTCGATACTGTGCCAGGAGAAGCGCCTGTTCTCTGAAATCTGTGGCGATGCCACTCGAAACCGTATCTGTTCGACGAAACTAAGTGTTCGACCTTGTGAGAGAGGAAACTCCAGATGCGCAACTTAGTTCCATTTTAAACTAATTGTTCTACCTGATACTCAGTGTTCGATACTGTGCCAGGAGAAGCGCCTGTTCTCTGAAATCTGTGGCGATGCGCACTCGAAACGGTATGTGTTCGACGAAACTAAGTGGTCGACCTTGTGAGAGAGGAAACTCCAGATGCGAAACTTAGTTCCATTTTAATCTTATTGTTCTATCTAAAACTAAGATTTCGATACTGTGCCTGGAGAAGCGCCTGTTCTCTGAAATCTGTGGCGATGCTAATAGGAACCGTATGTGTTCGACGAAACTAAGTGGTCGACCTTGTGAGAGAGGAAACTCCAAATGCGAAACATATTTCCATTTTAAACTAATTGTTCTATCTGAAACTAAGTGTTCGATACTGTGCCAGGAGTAGCGCCTGTTCTCTGAAATCTGAGGCGATGCCACTCGAAACCGTATCTGTTCGACGAAACTATGTGGTGGACCGTGTGAGAGAGGAAACTCCAGATGCGAAATTTAGTTCCATTTAAACTTATTGTTTAATATGAAACTAAGTGTTCGATACTGTGCCAGGAGAAACGCCAGTTCTCTGAAATCTGTGGCGATGCTACTCGAAACCGTATGTGTTCGACGAAACTAAGTCGTCGACCTTGTGAGAGAAGAAGCTCCAGATGCAAAACTTAGTACCATTTTAAACTAATTGTTCTATCTGAAACTATGTGTTTGATACTGTCCCAGGAGAAGCGCCTGGTCTCTGAAATCTGTGGCGATGCCACTCGAAACCGTATGTGTTCGACGAAATTAAGTGGTCGCCTTGTGAGAGAGGAAACACCAAATGCGAAACTTAGTTTCATTTTAAACTAATTGTACTATCTGAAACTAAGTGTACGATACTGTGCCTGAAGAAGCGCCTGTTCTCTGAAATCTGTGGCGATGCCACTCGAAACCGTATGTGTTCGACGAAACTCAGTGGTCGACCATGTGAGAGAGGAATCTCCAGACGCGAAACTTAGTTTCATTTTAAACTAATCGTTCTATCTGAAACTAAGTGTTCGATACTGTGCCAAGAGTAGCGCCTGTTCTCTGAGATCAGTGGCGATGCTACTCGAAACCGTATGTGTTCGACGAAACTAAGTGGTCGACCTTGTGAGAGAGGAAACTCCAGATGCGCAACTTAGTTCCATTTTAAACTAATTGTTCTACCTGATACTCAGTGTTCGATACTGTGCCAGGAGAAGCGCCTGTTCTCTGAAATCTGTGGCGATGCTAATCGGAACCGTATGTGTTCGACGAAACTAAGTGGTCGACCTTGTGAGAGAGGAAACTCCAAATGCGAAACATATTTCCATTTTAAACTAATTGTTCTATCTGAAACTAAGTGTTCGATACTGTGCCAGGAGAAGCGCCTGTTCTCTGAAATAGGTGGCGATCGCACTCGAAACCGTATGTGTTCGACGACACTAAGTGTTCGAAATGGTGAGAGAGGAAACTTCAGATGCGGAACTGAGTTCCATTTTAAACTGATTGTTCTATCTGAAACTAAGTGTTCGATACTGTGCCAGGAGAAGCGCCTGTTCTCTGAAATCTGTGGCGATGCCACTCGAAACCGTATCTGTTCGACGAAACTAAGTGTTCGACCTTGTGAGAGAGGAAACTCCAGATGCGCAACTTAGTTCCATTTTAAACTAATTGTTCTACCTGATACTCAGTGTTCGATACTGTGCCAGGAGAAGCGCCTGTTCTCTGAAATCTGTGGCGATGCGCACTCGAAACGGTATGTGTTCGACGAAACTAAGTGGTCGACCTTGTGAGAGAGGAAACTCCAGATGCGAAACTTAGTTCCATTTTAATCTTATTGTTCTATCTAAAACTAAGATTTCGATACTGTGCCTGGAGAAGCGCCTGTTCTCTGAAATCTGTGGCGATGCTAATAGGAACCGTATGTGTTCGACGAAACTAAGTGGTCGACCTTGTGAGAGAGGAAACTCCAAATGCGAAACATATTTCCATTTTAAACTAATTGTTCTATCTGAAACTAAGTGTTCGATACTGTGCCAGGAGAAGCGCCTGTTCTCTGAAATAGGTGGCGATCGCACTCGAAACCGTATGTGTTCGACGAAACTAAGTGGTCGACCATGTGTGAGAGGAATTTCCAGACGCGAAACTTAGTTCCATTTTAAACTAATCGTTCTATCTGAAACTAAGTGTTCGATACTGTGCCAGGAGTAGCGCCTGTTCTCTGAAATCTGAGGCGATGCCACTCGAAACCGTATCTGTTCGACGAAACTATGTGGTGGACCTTGTGAGAGAGGAAACTCCAGATGCGAAACTTAGTTCCATTTAAACTTATTGTTTAATCTGAAACTAAGTGTTCGATACTGTGCCAGGAGAAACGCCAGTTCTCTGAAATCTGTGGCGATGCTACTCGAAACCGTATGTGTTCGACGAAACTAAGTCGTCGACCTTGTGAGAGAAGAAGCTCCAGATGCAAAACTTAGTACCATTTTAAACTAATTGTTCTATCTGAAACTATGTGTTTGATACTGTCCCAGGAGAAGCGCCTGGTCTCTGAAATCTGTGGCGATGCCACTCGAAACCGTATGTGTTCGACGAAATTAAGTGGTCGCCTTGTGAGAGAGGAAACTCCAAATGCGAAACATATTTCCATTTTAAACTAATTGTTCTATCTGAAACTAAGTGTTCGATACTGTGCCAGGAGAAGCGCCTGTTCTCTGAAATAGGTAGCGATCGCACTCGAAACCGTATGTGTTCGACGAAACTAAGTGGTCGACCATGTGTGAGAGGAATTTCCAGACGCGAAACTTAGTTCCATTTTAAACTAATCGTTCTATCTGAAACTAAGTGTTCGATACTGTGCCAGGAGTAGCGCCTGTTCTCTGAAATCTGAGGCGATGCCACTCGAAACCGTATCTGTTCGACGAAACTATGTGGTGGACCTTGTGAGAGAGGAAACTCCAGATGCGAAACTTAGTTCCATTTAAACTTATTGTTTAATATGAAACTAAGTGTTCGATACTGTGCCAGGAGAAACGCCAGTTCTCTGAAATCTGTGGCGATGCTACTCGAAACCGTATGTGTTCGACGAAACTAAGTCGTCGACCTTGTGAGAGAAGAAGCTCCAGATGCAAAACTTAGTACCATTTTAAACTAATTGTTCTATCTGAAACTATGTGTTTGATACTGTCCCAGGAGAAGCGCCTGGTCTCTGAAATCTGTGGCGATGCCACTCGAAACCGTACGTGTTCGACGAAACCAAGTGGTCGACCTTGTGAGAGAAGAAACTCCAGACGCAAAACTTAGTTCCATTTTAAACTAATTGTTCTATCTGAAACTAAGTGTTCGATAATGTGCCAGGAGAAGCGCCTGTTCTCTGAAATCTGTGGCGATGCTACTCGAAACCGTATGTGTTCGACGAAACTAAGTGGCCGACCTTGTGAGAGAGGAAACTCCAGATGCGAAACTTAGTTCCATTTTAAACTAATTGTTCCATCTGAAATTAAGTGTTCGCTACTGTGCCAGGAGACACGCCTGCTCTCTGAAATCTGTGGCGATGCTACTCGAAACCGTATGTGTTCGACTAAACTAAGTGGTCGACCTTGTGAGAGAGGAAACTCAAAATGCGAAAGTTAGTTCCATTTTAAACTAATTGTTCTATCTGAAACAAGGTGTTCGATACTGTGTCAGGAGAAGCGCCTGTTCTCTGAAATCTGTGGCGATGCCACTCGAAACCGTATGAGTTCGACGAAACTAAGTGGTCGACCTTGTGAGAGAGGAACTTCAAATTGCGAAACTTAGTTCCATTTTAAACTAAGTGTTCTATCTGTAACTAACTGTTCGATACTGTGCCAGGAGAAGCGCCTGTTCTCTGAAATCTGTGGCGATGCTACTCGAAACCGTATGTGTTCGACGAAACTAAGTGGCCGACCTTGTGAGAGAGGAAACTCCAGATGCGAAACTTAGTTCCATTTTAAACTAATTGTTCCATCTGAAATTACGTGTTCGCTACTGTGCCAGGGGAAGCGGCTGTTCTCTGAAATCTGTGGCGATGCTACTCGAAACCGTATGTGTTCGAAGAAACTAAGTGGTCCACCTAGTGAGAGATTAAACTCCAGATGCGAAACATAGTTCCATTTTAAACTATTTGTTCTACCTGAAACTAAGTGTTCGATAATGTGCCAGGAGAAGCGCCTGCTCTCTGAAATCTGTGGCGATGCTACTCGAAACCGTATGTGTTCGACGAAACTAAATGGTCGACCTTGTGAGAGAGGAAACTCCAGTTGCGGAACTTAGTTCCATTTTAAACTAAATGTTCCATCTGAAATTAAGTGTTCGCTACTGTGCCAGGAGACACGCTTGCTCTCTGAAATCTGTGGCGATGCTACTCGAAACCGTATGTGTTCGACGAAACTAAGTGGCCGACCTTGTGAGAGAGGAAACTCCAGATGCGAAACTTTGTTCCATTTTAAACTAATTGTTCTATCTGAAACTAAGTGTTCGATACTGTGCCAGGAGAAGCGCCTGTTCTCTGAAATCTGTGGCGATGCTACTCGAAACCGTATGTGTTCGAGGAAACTAAGTGGTCGACCTTGTGGGAAAGGAAACTCCAGATGCGAAACTTAGTTCCATTTTAAACAAATTGTGCTACCTAAAACTAAGTGTGCGATACTGTGCCAGGAGAAGCGCTTGTTCTCTGAAATCTGTGGCGATGCTACTCGAAACCGTATGTGTTCGACGAAACTAAGTGGTCCACCTTGTGAGAAGAGGAAACTCCAGATGCGAAGCTTTGTTTCATTTTAAACTAATTCTTCTATCTGATACTAAGTGTTCGATAGTGTGCCAGGAGAAGCGACTGTTCTCTGAAATCTGTTGCGATGCCACTCGAAACCGTATGTGTTCGACGAAACTAAGTGGTCGACATGGTGAGAGAGGAAACTCCAGACGCGAAACTTAGTGCCATTTTGAACTAATTGTTCTATCTGACACTAAGTGCTCGATACTGTGCCAGCAGAAGCGCCCGTTCTCTGAAATCTGTGGCGACGCCACTCGAAACCGTATGTGTTCGACGAAAATAAGTAGTCGACCTTGTGAGAGAGGTATCTCCAGATGCGAAACTTAGGTCCATTTTAAACTAATTGTTCTATCTGAAACTAAGTGTTCGATACTGTGCCTCGAGAAGCGGTTGTTCTCTGAAATCTGTGGCGATGCCACTCGAAACCGTATGTGTTCGACGAATCTAATTGGTCGACCTTGTGGGAGAGGAATCTCCAGATGCGAAACTTAGTTCCATTTTAAACAAATTGTTCTATCTGAAACTAAGTGTTCGACACTGTGCCAGGAGAAGCACCTGTTCTCTGAAATCTGTGGCGATGCCACTTGAAACCGTATGTGTTCGACGAAACTAAGTTGCCGACCTTGTGAGAGAGGAAACTCCAGATGCGAAACGTAGTTGCATTTTAAACTAATTGTTCTATCTGAAACTAAGTGTTCGATACGGTGCCAGGAGAAACCCCCGTTCTGCGAAATCTGTGGGGATACTACTCGAAACCGTATGTGTTCGACGAAACTAAGTGGTCGAACTTGTGAGAGAGGAAACTCCATATGCGAAACATATTTCCATTTTAAACTAATTATTCTATCTGTAACTAAGTGTTCGATACTGTGCCAGGAGAAGCGCCTGTTCTCTGAAATCTGTGGCGATGCCACTCGAAACCGTATGTGTTCGACGAAACTAAGTGGTCGCCTTGTGAAAGAGGAAACTCCAGATGCGAAACTTAGTTCCATTTAAAACTAATTGTTCCATCTGAAACTAAGTGTTCGATACTGTGCCAGGAGAAGCGCCTGTTCTCTGAAATCTGTGGCGATACCACTCGAAACCGTATGTGTTCGACGAAACTAAGTGGCCGTTCTTGTGAGAGAGGAAACTCCAGATGCGAAACTTAGTTCCATTTCAAACTAATTGTTCTATCTGTAACTATGTGTTCGGTAATGTGCCAGGAGAAGCTTCTGTTCTCTGAAATCGGTGGCGATGCTACTCGAAACCGTATGTGTTCGACGAAACTAAGTGGTCGACCTTGTGAGAGAGGAAACTCCAGATGCGAAACTTACTTCCACTTTAAACTAATTGTTCTATCTGAAACTAAGTGTTCGATGCTGTGCCAGGAGAAGCGCCTGTTCTCTGAAATCTGTGGCGATGCCACTCGAAACCGTATGTGTTCGACGAAACTAAGTGGTTGACCTTGTGAGAGAGGATACTCCAGATGCGAAACATAGTTCCATTTTAAACTAATTGTTCTATCTGTAACTAAGTGTTCGATACTGTGCCAGGAGAAGCGCCTGTTCTCTGAAATCTGTGGCGCTACCACTCGAAACCGTATGTGTTCGACGAAACTAAGTGGCCGACCTTGTGAGAGAGGAAACTCCAGATGCAAAACATAGTTGCATTTTAAACTAATTGTTCTATCTGAAACTAAGTGTTCGATACTGTGCCAGGAGAAGCGCCTGTTCTCTAAAATCTGTGGCGATACCACTCGAAACCGAATGTGTTAGACGAAACTAAGTGGCCGACCTTGTGAGAGAGGAAACTCCAGATGCGAAATATAGTTGCATTTTAAACTAATTGTTCTATCTGTAACTAAGTGTTCGATACTGTGCCAGGAGAAGCGCCTGTTCTCTGAAATCTGTGGCGATGCCACTCGAAACCGTATGTGTTCGACGAAACTAAGTGGTCGCCTTGTGAAAGAGGAAACTCCAGATGCGAAACTTAGTTCCATTTAAAACTAATTGTTCCATCTGAAACTAAGTGTTCGATACTGTGCCAGGAGAAGCGCCTGTTCTCTGAAATCTGTGGCGATACCACTCGAAACCGAATGTGTTAGACGAAACTAAGTGGCCGACCTTGTGAGAGAGGAAACTCCAGATGCGAAATATAGTTGCATTTTAAGCTAATTGTTCTATCTGTAACTAAGTGTTCGATACTGTGCCAGGAGAAGCGCCTGTTCTCTGATATCTGTCGCGATGCTACTCGAAATCGTATGTGTTCGACGAAACTAAGTGCCCGCCTTGTGAGAGAGGAAACTCCAGATGCGAAACTTAGTTCCATTTTAAACTAATTGTTCTATCTGAAACTAAGTGTTCGATACTGTGCCAGGAGAAGCGCCTGTTCTCTGAAATCTGTGGTGATGCCACTCGAAACCGTATGTGTTCGACGAAATTAAGTGGACGCCTTGTAAGGGAAGAAACTCCAGATGCGAAATTTAGTTCCATTTTAAACTAATTGTTCTATCTGAAACTAAGAGTTCGATACTGTGCCAGGAGAAGCGCCTGTTCTCTGAAATCTGTGGCGATACCACTCGAAACCGTATGTGTTCGACGAAACTAAGTGGCCGACCTTGTGAGAGAGAAAACTCCAGATGCGAAACATAGTTGCATTTTAAACTAATTGTTCTATCTGTAACTAAGTGTTCGATAATGTGCCAGGAGAAGCGCCTGTTCTCTGAAATCTGTGGCGATACCACTCGAAACCGAATGTGTTAGACGAAACTAAGTGGCCGACCTTGTGAGAGAGGAAACTCCAGATGCGAAATATAGTTGCATTTTAAACTAATTGTTCTATCTGTAACTAAGTGTTCGATACTGTGCCAGGAGAAGCGCCTGTTCTCTGAAATCTGTGGCGATACCACTCGAAACCGTATGTGTTCGACGAAACTAAGTGGCCGACCTTGTGAGAGAGGGAACTCCAGATGCAAAACATAGTTGCATTTTAAACTAATTGTTCCATCTGAAACTAAGTGTTCGATAATGTGCCAGGAGAAACTCCCGTTCTGCGAAATCTGTGGCGATACTACTCGAAACCGTATGTGTTCGACGAAACTAAGTGGTCGACCTTGTGAGAGAGGAAACTCCAAATGCGAAACATTTCCATTTTAAACTAATTATTCTAACTGAAACTAAGTGTTCGATACTGTGCCAGGAGAAGCGCCTGTTCTCTGAAATCTGTGGCGATGCCAATCGAAACCGTCTGTGTTCGAGGAAACTAAGTGGTCGCCTTGTGAAAGAGGAAACTCCAGATGCAAAACTTAGTTCCATTTAAAACTAATTGTTCCATCTGTAACTAAGTGTTCGATACTGTGCCAGGAGAAGCGCCTGTTCTCTGATATCTGTCGCGATGCTACTCGAAATCGTATGTGTTCGACGAAACTAAGTGCCCGCCTTGTGAGAGAGGAAACTCCAGATGCGAAACTTAGTTCCATTTTAAACTAATTGTTCTATCTGAAACTAAGTGTTCGATACTGTGCCAGGAGAAGCGCCTGTTCTCTGAAATCTGTGGTGATGCCACTCGAAACCGTATGTGTTCGACGAAATTAAGTGGTCGCCTTGTAAGGGAAGAAACTCCAGATGCGAAATTTAGTTCCATTTTAAACTAATTGTTCTATCTGAAACTAAGAGTTCGATACTGTGCCAGGAGAAGCGCCTGTTCTCTGAAATCTGTGGCGATACGACTCGAAACCGTATGTGTTCGACGAAACTAAGTGGCCGACCTTGTGAGAGAGGAAACTCCAGATGCGAAACATAGTTGCATTTTAAACTAATTGTTCTATCTGTAACTAAGTGTTCGATAATGTGCCAGGAGAAGCGCCTGTTCTCTGAAATCTGTGGCGATACCACTCGAAACCGAATGTGTTAGACGAAACTAAGTGGCCGACCTTGTGAGAGAGGAAACTCCAGATGCGAAATATAGTTGCATTTTAAACTAATTGTTCTATCTGTAACTAAGTGTTCGATACTGTGCCAGGAGAAGCGCCTGTTCTCTGAAATCTGTGGCGATACCACTCGAAACCGTATGTGTTCGACGAAACTAAGTGGCCGACCTTGTGAGAGAGGGAACTCCAGATGCAAAACATAGTTGCATTTTAAACTAATTGTTCCATCTGAAACTAAGTGTTCGATACTGTGCCAGGAGAAACTCCCGTTCTGCGAAATCTGTGGCGATACTACTCGAAACCGTATGTGTTCGACGAAACTAAGTGGTCGACCTTGTGAGAGAGGAAACTCCAAATGCGAAACATTTCCATTTTAAACTAATTATTCTAACTGAAACTAAGTGTTCGATACTGTGCCAGGAGAAGCGCCTGTTCTCTGAAATCTGTGGCGATGCCAATCGAAACCGTCTGTGTTCGACGAAACTAAGTGGTCGCCTTGTGAAAGAGGAAACTCCAGATGCAAAACTTAGTTCCATTTAAAACTAATTGTTCCATCTGAAACTAAGTGTTCGATACTGTGCCAGGAGAAGCGCCTGTTTTCTGAAATCTGTGGCGATACCACTCGAAACCGTATGTGTTAGACGAAACTAAGTGGTCGCCTTGTGAAAGAGGAAACTCAAGATGCAAAACTTAGTTCCATTTAAAACAAATTGTTCCATCTGAAACTAAGTGTTCGATACTGTGCCAGGAGAAGCGCCTGTTCTCTGAAATCTGTGGCGATACCACTCGAAACCGAATGTGTTAGACGAAACTAAGTGGCCGACCTTGTGAGAGAGGAAACTCCAGATGCGAAATATAGTTGCATTTTAAACTAATTGTTCTATCTGTAACTAAGTGTTCGATACTGTGCCAGGAGAAGCGCCTGTTCTCTGATATCTGTCGCGATGCTACTCGAAATCGTATGTGTTCGACGAAACAAAGTGGCCGACCTTGTGAGAGAGGAAACTCCAAATGCGAAACTTAGTTCCATTTTAAACTAATTGTTCTATCTGAAACTAAGTGTTCGATACTGTGCCAGGAGAAGCGCCTGTTCTCTGAAATCTGTGGCGATACCACTCGAAACCGTATGTGTTCGACGAAACTAAGTGGCCGACCTTGTGAGAGAGGAAACTCCAGATGCAAAACATAGTTGCATTTTAAACTAATTGTTCCATCTGAAACTAAGTGTTCGATACTGTGCCAGGAGAAACTCCCGTTCTGCGAAATCTGTGGCGATACTACTCGAAACCGTATGTGTTCGACGAAACTAAGTGGTCGACCT
Organism: Nysson spinosus; assembly: GCA_910591585.2. Classification (NCBI taxonomy): domain Eukaryota; kingdom Metazoa; phylum Arthropoda; class Insecta; order Hymenoptera; family Crabronidae; genus Nysson; species Nysson spinosus. The sequence goes on from CAJUYC020000006.1 coordinate 4,328,485, forward strand.
TGTGAGAGAGGAAACTCCAAAAGCGAAACATTTCCATTTTAAACTAATTATTCTAACTGAAACTAAGTGTTCGATACTGTGCCAGGAGAAGCGCCTGTTCTCTGAAATCTGTGGCGATGCCAATCGAAACCGTCTGTGTTCGACGAAACTAAGTGGTCGCCTTGTGAAAGAGGTAACTCCAGATGCAAAACTTAGTTCCATTTAAAACTAATTGTTCCATCTGAAACTAAGTGTTCGATACTGTGCCAGGAGAAGCGCCTGTTTTCTGAAATCTGTGGCGATACAACTCGAAACCGTATGTCTTAGACGAAACTAAGTGGTCGCCTTGTGAAAGAGGAAACTCCAGATGCAAAACTTAGTTCCATTTAAAACTAATTTTTCCATCTGAAACTAAGTGTTCGATACTGTGCCAGGAGAAGCGCCTGTTCTCTGAAATCTGTGGCGATACCACTCGAAACCGAATGTGTTAGACGAAACTAAGTGGCCGACCTTGTGAGAGAGGAAACTCCAGATGCGAAATATAGTTGCATTTTAAACTAATTGTTCTATCTGTAACTAAGTGTTCGATACTGTGCCAGGAGAAGCGCCTGTTCTCTGATATCTGTCGCGATGCTACTCGAAATCGTATGTGTTCGACGAAACAAAGTGGCCGACCTTGTGAGAGAGGAAACTCCAAATGCGAAACTTAGTTCCATTTTAAACTAATTGTTCTATCTGAAACTAAGTGTTCGATACTGTGCCAGGAGAAGCGCCTGTTCTCTGAAATCTGTGGCGATACCACTCGAAACCGTATGTGTTCGACGAAACTAAGTGGCCGACCTTGTGAGAGAGGAAACTCCAGATGCAAAACATAGTTGCATTTTAAACTAATTGTTCCATCTGAAACTAAGTGTTCGATACTGTGCCAGGAGAAACTCCCGTTCTGCGAAATCTGTGGCGATACTACTCGAAACCGTATGTGTTCGACGAAACTAAGTGGTCGACCTTGTGATAGAGGAAACTCCAAAAGCGAAACATTTCCATTTTAAACTAATTATTCTAACTGAAACTAAGTGTTCGATACTGTGCCAGGAGAAGCGCCTGTTCTCTGAAATCTGTGGCGATGCCATTCGAAACCGTCTGTGTTCGACGAAACTAAGTGGTCGCCTTGTGAAAGAGGAAACTCCAGATGCAAAACTTAGTTCCATTTAAAACTAATTGTTCCATCTGAAACTAAGTGTTCGATACTGTGCCAGGAGAAGCGCCTGTTTTCTGAAATCTGTGGCGATACCACTCGAAACCGTATGTGTTAGACGAAACTAAGTGGTCGCCTTGTGAAAGAGGAAACTCCAGATGCAAAACTTAGTTGCATTTAAAACTAATTGTTCCATCTGAAACTAAGTGTTCGATACTGTGCCAGGAGAAGCGCCTGTTCTCTGAAATCTGTGGCGATACCACTCGAAACCGAATGTGTTAGACGAAACTAAGTGGCCGACCTTGTGAGAGAGGAAACTCCAGATGCGAAATATAGTTGCATTTTAAACTAATTTTTCTATCTGTAACTAAGTGTTCGATACTGTGCCAGGAGAAGCGCCTGTTCTCTGATATCTGTCGCGATGCTACTCGAAATCGTATGTGTTCGTCGAAACTAAATAGTCGACCTTGTGAGAGAGGAAACTCCAAATGCGAAACTTAGTTCCATTTTAAACTAATTGTTCTATCCGAAAGTAAGTTTTTGATACTGTGCCGGGAGAAACTCCCGTTCGGCGAAATCGGTGGCGATAGCACTCGACACCGTATGTGTTCGACGAAACTAAGTGGTCGACCATGTGAGAGAGGAAACTCCAGATGCGAAATTTAGTTCCATTTTAAACTAATTGCTCTATCTGTATCTAAGTGTTCGATACTGTGCCAGGAGAAGCGCCGTTCTGCGAAATCTGTGGCGATACCACTCGAAACCGTATGTATTCGACGAAACTAAGTCGTCGACCTTGTGAGAGAGGAAACTCCAGATGCGAAACTTAGTTCCTTTAAAACTAATTGTTCTATCTGAAACTAAGTGTTCGATAATGTGCCAGGAGAAACGCCTGTTCTCTGAAATCTGTGGCGATGCCACTCAAAACCGTATGTGTTCGACGAAAGTAAGTGTTTGACCTTGTGAGAGAGTAAATTCCAGATGCGAAACTTAGTTCCATTTTAACCTAATTGTTCTATCTGAAACTAAGTGTTCGATACTGTGCCAGGAGAAGCGCCTGTTCTCTGAAATCTGTGGCGATGCCACTCGAAACCGTATGTGTTCGACGAAACTAAGTAGTTGACCTTGTGAGAGAGGATACTCCAGATGCCAAACATAGTTCCATTTTAAACTAATTGTTCTGTCTGACATAAGTGTTCGATACTGTGCCAGGAGAAGCGCCTGTTCTCTGAAATGTGTGGCGATACCACTCGAAACCGTATGTCTTCGACGAAACTAAATGGTCGACCTTGTGAGAGAGGAAACTCCAGAAGCGAAACTTAGTTCCATTTTAATCTTATTGTTCTATCTGAATCTAAGTGTTCGATACTGTGCCAGGAGAAGCGCCTGTTCTCTGAAATGTGTGGCGATACCACTCGAAACCGTATGTGCTCGACGAAACTAAGTGGTTGACCTTGTGAGAGAGGAAACTCCAGATGCGAAATATAGTTGCATTTTAAACTAATTGTTCTATCTGTAACTAAGTGTTCGATACTGTGCCAGGAGAAGCGCCTGTTCTCTGATATCTGTCGCGATGCTACTCGAAATCGTATATGTTCGACGAAACAAAGTGGCCGACCTTGTGAGAGAGGAAACTCCAAATGCGAAACTTAGTTCCATTTTAAACTAATTGTTCTATCTGAAACTAAGTGTTCGATACTGTGCCAGGAGAAGCGCCTCTTCTCTGAAATCTGTGGCGATGATACTCGAAACCGTATGTGTTCGACGAATCTAAATGGTCGACCTGGTGAGTGAGGAAACTCCAGATGCGAAAGTTAGTTCCATTTTAAACTAATTGTTCTATCTGAAACTAAGTGTTCGTTACTGTGCCAGCAGAAGCGCCTGTTCTCTGAAATCTGTGGCGATGCCACTCGAAACCGTATGTGTTCGAAGAAACTAAGTGGTCGACCTTGTGAGAGAGGATACTCCAGATGCGAAACATATTTCTATTTTAAACTAATTGTTCTATCTGAGACTAAGTGTTCGATACTGTGCCAGGCGAAGCACCAGTTCTCTGAAATGTGTGGCGATGCCACTCGAAACCGTATGTGTTCGACGAAACTAAGTGGTCGACCTTGTGAGAGAGGAAACTCCAGATGCGAAATTTAGTACCATTTTAAACTAATTGTTCTATCTGAAACTAAGTGTTCGACACTGTGCCAGGAGAAGCTCCTGTTCTCTGAAATGTGGGGCGATGCCACTCGAAACCGTATGTATTCGACGAAACTAAGTGGTCGACCTTGTGAGAGAGGAATATCCAGATGCGAAACTTAGTTCCATTTTAAACTAATTGTTCTATCTGAAACTATATCTTCATTACTGTGCCAGGAGAAGCGCCTTTCCTCTGAAATATGTGGCGATGCCACTCGAAACCGTATGTGTTCGACGAAACTAAGTGGTCGACCTTGTGAGAGAGGAAACTCCAGATGCGAAACATAGTTCCATTTCAAACTAATTGTTCTATCTGAAACTAAGTGTTCGGTACTGGGCCAGGAGAAGCCCCTGTTCCCTGAAATCTGTCCCGATGCTAATCGAAACCGTATGTGTTCGACGAAACTAAGTGCCCGCCTTGTGAGAGAGGAAACTCCAGATGCGAAACTTAGTTCCATTTTAAACTAATTGTTCTATCTGAAACTAAGTGTTCGATACTGTGCCAGGAGAAGCGCCTGTTCTCTGAAATCTGTGGTGATGCCACTCGAAACCGTATGTGTTCGACGAAATTAAGTGGTCGCCTTGTAAGGGAAGAAACTCCAGATGCGAAATTTAGTTCCATTTTAAACTAATTGTTCTATCTGAAACTAAGAGTTCGATACTGTGCCAGGAGAAGCGCCTGTTCTCTGAAATCTGTGGCGATGCGACTCGAAACCGCATGTGTTCGACGAAATTAAGTGGTTGACCTTGTGAGAGGGGAAACTCCAATGCGAAACATAGTCCCTTTTAAAGTAATTTTTCTATCTGAAACTAAGTGTCCGATACTGTGCCAGGAGAAGAGCCTGTTCTCTGAAATCTGTGGCGATGTCACTCGAAACCGTATGTGTTCGACGAATCTAAGTGGTCGACCTTGTGATAGAGGAAACTCCAGATGCCAAACTTAGTTCCATTTTAAACTAATTGTTCTATCTGAAACTAAGTGTTCGATACTGTGCCAGGAGAAGCGCCTGTTTTCTGAAATCTGTGGCGATACCACTCGAAACCGTATGTGTTAGACGAAACTAAGTGGTCGCCTTGTGAAAGAGGAAACTCAAGATGCAAAACTTAGTTCCATTTAAAACAAATTGTTCCATCTGAAACTAAGTGTTCGATACTGTGCCAGGAGAAGCGCCTGTTCTCTGAAATCTGTGGCGATACCACTCGAAACCGAATGTGTTAGACGAAACTAAGTGGCCGACCTTGTGAGAGAGGAAACTCCAGATGCGAAATATAGTTGCATTTTAAACTAATTGTTCTATCTGTAACTAAGTGTTCGATACTGTGCCAGGAGAAGCGCCTGTTCTCTGATATCTGTCGCGATGCTACTCGAAATCGTATGTGTTCGACGAAACAAAGTGGCCGACCTTGTGAGAGAGGAAACTCCAAATGCGAAACTTAGTTCCATTTTAAACTAATTGTTCTATCTGAAACTAAGTGTTCGATACTGTGCCAGGAGAAGCGCCTGTTCTCTGAAATCTGTGGCGATACCACTCGAAACCGTATGTGTTCGACGAAACTAAGTGGCCGACCTTGTGAGAGAGGAAACTCCAGATGCAAAACATAGTTGCATTTTAAACTAATTGTTCCATCTGAAACTAAGTGTTCGATACTGTGCCAGGAGAAACTCCCGTTCTGCGAAATCTGTGGCGATACTACTCGAAACCGTATGTGTTCGACGAAACTAAGTGGTCGACCTTGTGAGAGAGGAAACTCCAAAAGCGAAACATTTCCATTTTAAACTAATTATTCTAACTGAAACTAAGTGTTCGATACTGTGCCAGGAGAAGCGCCTGTTCTCTGAAATCTGTGGCGATGCCAATCGAAACCGTCTGTGTTCGACGAAACTAAGTGGTCGCCTTGTGAAAGAGGTAACTCCAGATGCAAAACTTAGTTCCATTTAAAACTAATTGTTCCATCTGAAACTAAGTGTTCGATACTGTGCCAGGAGAAGCGCCTGTTTTCTGAAATCTGTGGCGATACAACTCGAAACCGTATGTCTTAGACGAAACTAAGTGGTCGCCTTGTGAAAGAGGAAACTCCAGATGCAAAACTTAGTTCCATTTAAAACTAATTTTTCCATCTGAAACTAAGTGTTCGATACTGTGCCAGGAGAAGCGCCTGTTCTCTGAAATCTGTGGCGATACCACTCGAAACCGAATGTGTTAGACGAAACTAAGTGGCCGACCTTGTGAGAGAGGAAACTCCAGATGCGAAATATAGTTGCATTTTAAACTAATTGTTCTATCTGTAACTAAGTGTTCGATACTGTGCCAGGAGAAGCGCCTGTTCTCTGATATCTGTCGCGATGCTACTCGAAATCGTATGTGTTCGACGAAACAAAGTGGCCGACCTTGTGAGAGAGGAAACTCCAAATGCGAAACTTAGTTCCATTTTAAACTAATTGTTCTTTCTGAAACTAAGTGTTCGATACTGTGCCAGGAGAAGCGCCTGTTCTCTGAAATCTGTGGCGATACCACTCGAAACCGTATGTGTTCGACGAAACTAAGTGGCCGACCTTGTGAGAGAGGAAACTCCAGATGCAAAACATAGTTGCATTTTAAACTAATTGTTCCATCTGAAACTAAGTGTTCGATACTGTGCCAGGAGAAACTCCCGTTCTGCGAAATCTGTGGCGATACTACTCGAAACCGTATGTGTTCGACGAAACTAAGTGGTCGACCTTGTGATAGAGGAAACTCCAAAAGCGAAACATTTCCATGTTAAACTAATTATTCTAACTGAAACTAAGTGTTCGATACTGTGCCAGGAGAAGCGCCTGTTCTCTGAAATCTGTGGCGATGCCATTCGAAACCGTCTGTGTTCGACGAAACTAAGTGGTCGCCTTGTGAAAGAGGAAACTCCAGATGCAAAACTTAGTTCCATTTAAAACTAATTGTTCCATCTGAAACTAAGTGTTCGATACTGTGCCAGGAGAAGCGCCTGTTTTCTGAAATCTGTGGCGATACCACTCGAAACCGTATGTGTTAGACGAAACTAAGTGGTCGCCTTGTGAAAGAGGAAACTCCAGATGCAAAACTTAGTTGCATTTAAAACTAATTGTTCCATCTGAAACTAAGTGTTCGATACTGTGCCAGGAGAAGCGCCTGTTCTCTGAAATCTGTGGCGATACCACTCGAAACCGAATGTGTTAGACGAAACTAAGTGGCCGACCTTGTGAGAGAGGAAACTCCAGATGCGAAATATAGTTGCATTTTAAATTAATTTTTCTATCTGTAACTAAGTGTTCGATACTGTGCCAGGAGAAGCGCCTGTTCTCTGATATCTGTCGCGATGCTACTCGAAATCGTATGTGTTCGTCGAAACTAAATAGTCGACCTTGTGAGAGAGGAAACTCCAAATGCGAAACTTAGTTCCATTTTAAACTAATTGTTCTATCCGAAAGTAAGTTTTTGATACTGTGCCGGGAGAAACTCCCGTTCGGCGAAATCGGTGGCGATAGCACTCGACACCGTATGTGTTCGACGAAACTAAGTGGTCGACCATGTGAGAGAGGAAACTCCAGATGCGAAATTTAGTTCCATTTTAAACTAATTGCTCTATCTGTATCTAAGTGTTCGATACTGTGCCAGGAGAAGCGCCGTTCTGCGAAATCTGTGGCGATACCACTCGAAACCGTATGTATTCGACGAAACTAAGTCGTCGACCTTGTGAGAGAGGAAACTCCAGATGCGAAACTTAGTTCCTTTAAAACTAATTGTTCTATCTGAAACTAAGTGTTCGATAATGTGCCAGGAGAAACGCCTGTTCTCTGAAATCTGTGGCGATGCCACTCGAAACCGTATGTGTTCGACGAAAGTAAGTGTTTGACCTTGTGAGAGAGTAAATTCCAGATGCGAAACTTAGTTCCATTTTAACCTAATTGTTCTATCTGAAACTAAGTGTTCGATACTGTGCCAGGAGAAGCGCCTGTTCTCTGAAATCTGTGGCGATGCCACTCGAAACCGTATGTGTTCGACGAAACTAAGTAGTTGACCTTGTGAGAGAGGATACTCCAGATGCCAAACATAGTTCCATTTTAAACTAATTGTTCTGTCTGACATAAGTGTTCGATACTGTGCCAGGAGAAGCGCCTGTTCTCTGAAATGTGTGGCGATACCACTCGAAACCGTATGTCTTCGACGAAACTAAATGGTCGACCTTGTGAGAGAGGAAACTCCAGAAGCGAAACTTAGTTCCATTTTAATCTTATTGTTCTATCTGAATCTAAGTGTTCGATACTGTGCCAGGAGAAGCGCCTGTTCTCTGAAATGTGTGGCGATACCACTCGAAACCGTATGTGCTCGACGAAACTAAGTGGTTGACCTTGTGAGAGAGGAAACTCCAGATGCGAAATATAGTTGCATTTTAAACTAATTGTTCTATCTGTAACTAAGTGTTCGATACTGTGCCAGGAGAAGCGCCTGTTCTCTGATATCTGTCGCGATGCTACTCGAAATCGTATATGTTCGACGAAACAAAGTGGCCGACCTTGTGAGAGAGGAAACTCCAAATGCGAAACTTAGTTCCATTTTAAACTAATTGTTCTATCTGAAACTAAGTGTTCGATACTGTGCCAGGAGAAGCGCCTCTTCTCTGAAATCTGTGGCGATGATACTCGAAACCGTATGTGTTCGACGAATCTAAATGGTCGACCTGGTGAGTGAGGAAACTCCAGATGCGAAAGTTAGTTCCATTTTAAACTAATTGTTCTATCTGAAACTAAGTGTTCGTTACTGTGCCAGCAGAAGCGCCTGTTCTCTGAAATCTGTGGCGATGCCACTCGAAACCGTATGTGTTCGAAGAAACTAAGTGGTCGACCTTGTGAGAGAGGATACTCCAGATGCGAAACATATTTCTATTTTAAACTAATTGTTCTATCTGAGACTAAGTGTTCGATACTGTGCCAGGCGAAGCACCAGTTCTCTGAAATGTGTGGCGATGCCACTCGAAACCGTATGTGTTCGACGAAACTAAGTGGTCGACCTTGTGAGAGAGGAAACTCCAGATGCGAAATTTAGTACCATTTTAAACTAATTGTTCTATCTGAAACTAAGTGTTCGACACTGTGCCAGGAGAAGCTCCTGTTCTCTGAAATGTGGGGCGATGCCACTCGAAACCGTATGTATTCGACGAAACTAAGTGGTCGACCTTGTGAGAGAGGAATATCCAGATGCGAAACTTAGTTCCATTTTAAACTAATTGTTCTATCTGAAACTATATCTTCATTACTGTGCCAGGAGAAGCGCCTTTCCTCTGAAATATGTGGCGATGCCACTCGAAACCGTATGTGTTCGACGAAACTAAGTGGTCGACCTTGTGAGAGAGGAAACTCCAGATGCGAAACATAGTTCCATTTCAAACTAATTGTTCTATCTGAAACTAAGTGTTCGGTACTGGGCCAGGAGAAGCCCCTGTTCCCTGAAATCTGTCCCGATGCTAATCGAAACCGTATGTGTTCGACGAAACTAAGTGCCCGCCTTGTGAGAGAGGAAACTCCAGATGCGAAACTTAGTTCCATTTTAAACTAATTGTTCTATCTGAAACTAAGTGTTCGATACTGTGCCAGGAGAAGCGCCTGTTCTCTGAAATCTGTGGTGATGCCACTCGAAACCGTATGTGTTCGACGAAATTAAGTGGTCGCCTTGTAAGGGAAGAAACTCCAGATGCGAAATTTAGTTCCATTTTAAACTAATTGTTCTATCTGAAACTAAGAGTTCGATACTGTGCCAGGAGAAGCGCCTGTTCTCTGAAATCTGTGGCGATGCGACTCGAAACCGCATGTGTTCGACGAAATTAAGTGGTTGACCTTGTGAGAGGGGAAACTCCAATGCGAAACATAGTCCCTTTTAAAGTAATTTTTCTATCTGAAACTAAGTGTCCGATACTGTGCCAGGAGAAGAGCCTGTTCTCTGAAATCTGTGGCGATGTCACTCGAAACCGTATGTGTTCGACGAATCTAAGTGGTCGACCTTGTGATAGAGGAAACTCCAGATGCCAAACTTAGTTCCATTTTAAACTAATTGTTCTATCTGAAACTAAGTTTTCGATACTGTGCCAGGAGAAGCGCCTGTTCACTGAAATCTGTGGTGATGCCACTCGATACCGTATGTGTTCGTCGAAACTAAGTGGTCGACCTTGTGAGAGAGGAAACTCCAGATGCGAAGCTTTGTTCCATTTTAAACTAATTGTTCTATCGGAAACAATGTGCCCGACACTGTGCCAGGAGAAGCGCCTGATCTCTGAAACCAGTGGTGATGCTACTCGAAACCGTATATGTTCGATGAAACTAAGTGGTCCACCTTATGAGAGAGGAATCTCCAGATGCGAAGCTTAGATCCAATTTAAAGTAATTGTTCTATCTGATACTAAGTGTTCGATACTGTGCTAGGAGAAGCGCCTGTTCTCTGAAATCTGTGGTAATGCCACTCGAAACCGTATGTGTTTGACGAAACTGAGTGGTCCACCTTGTGAGAGAGGAAACCCCATATGCGAAACATAGGTCCATTTTAAACTAAGTGTTCTATCTGAAACTAAGTGTTCGATACTGTGCCAGGAGAAGCGCCTGTTCTCTGAAATCTGTGGCGATGCTACTCGAAACCGTATGTGTTCGACGAAACTAAGTGGTCCAGCTTGTGCGAGAGGAAACTCTAGATACGAAACTTAATACCATTTTAAACTAATTGTTCTATCTGAAACTATGTGTTCGATACTGTGTCAGTAGAAGCGGCTGTTCTCTGAAATCTGTGGCGATGCCACTCGAAACCGTATGTGTTCGACGAAACTAAGTGGTCTACCTTGTGAGAGAGGAAACTGCAGATGCGAAACTTACTTCCATTTTAAACTAATCGTTCTATCTGATACTCAGTGTTCGATACTGTGCCAGGAGAAGCGCCTGTTCTCTGAAATGTGGGGCGATGCCACTCGAAACCGTATGTGTTCGAGGAAACTAAGTGGTCCACCTTGTGAGAGAGGAAGCACCAGATGCGAAGCTTAGTTCCATTTTAACCTAATTGTTCTATCTGAAACTAAGTGTTCGGTACTGTGCCAGGAGAAGCGCCTGTTCTCTGAAATCTGTGGCGATGCCACTCGAAACCGTATGTGTTCGACGAAACTAAGTAGTCGAACTTGTGAGAGAGGAATCTCCATATGCGAAATTTATTTCCATTTTAAAATAATTGTTCCATCTGAAACTAAGTGTTCGATACTGTGCCAGGAGAAGCGCCTGTTCTCTGAAATGTGTAGCGATGCCACTCGAAACCGTATGTGTTCGACGAAACTAACTTGTCGACCTTGTGGGACAGGAAACTCCAGATGCGAAACTTAGTTCCATTTTAAACTTATTGTTCTATCTGAAACTATGTGTTCGACACTGTGCCAGGAGAAGCGCCTGTTCTCTGAAATGTGTAGCGATGCCACTCGAAACCGTATGTGTTCGACGAAACTAAGTGGTCGACCTTGTGAGAGAGGAAACTCCAGATGCGAAACTTGCTTCCATTTTAAACTAATTGTTCTATCTGAAACTAAGTGTTCGATACTGTGTCAGGAGAAGCGCCTGTTCTCTGAAATCTGTGGCGATGCGCACTCGAAACGGTATGTGTTCGACGAAACTAAGTTGTCGACCTTGTGAGAGAGGAAACTCCAGATGCGAAACATAGTTCCATTTTAAACTAATTGTTCTATCTGATACTAAGTGTTCGATACTGTGCCAGGAGAAGTGCCTGATCTCTGAAATGTGTGGCGATGCTACTCGAAACCGTATGTGTTCGACGAATTTAATTGGTCGACCTTGTGGGAGAGGAATCTCCAGATGCGAAACCTAGTTCCATTTTAAACAAATTGTTCTATCTGAAACTAAGTGTTCGATACTGTGCCAGGAGAAGCGCCTGATCTCTGAAATGTGTGGCGATGCTACTCGAAACCGTATGTGTTCGACGAATCTAATTAGTCGACCTTGTGGGAGAGGAATCTCCAGATGCGAAACCTAGTTCCATTTTAAACAAATTGTTCTATCTGAAACTAAGTGTTCGACACTGTGCCAGGAGAAGCGCCTGTTCTCTGAAATCGGTGGTGATGCTACTCGAAAACGTATGTGTTCGACGAAACTAAGTGGTCCACCTTGTGAGAGAGGATACTCCAGACGCGAAACTTAGTGCCATTTTAAACTAATTGTTTTATCTGAAACTAAGTGTTCGATAATCTGCCAGGAGAAGCGCTTGTTTTCTGAAACATGTGGCGATGCTACTCGGAACCGTATGTGTTCCACGAAACTAAGTGGCCGCCTTGTGAGAGAGGAATCTCCAGATGCGAAACATAGTTCCATTTTAAACTAATTGTTCTATCTGAAACTGTTTTCGATACTGTGCCAGGAGAAGCGCCTGTTCTCTGAAATCTGTCGCGATGCTACTCGAAACCGTATGTGTTCGACGAAACTAACTGGTCGACCTTGTGAGAGAGGAAACTCCGGATGCGAAACTTAGTTTCATTTTAAACTAATTTTTCTGTCTGAAACTAAGTGTCCGATACTGTCCCAGGAGAAGCGCCTGTACTCTGAAATCGGTGGCAATGCTACTCGAAACCGAATGTGTTCCACGAAACTAAGTGGCCGCCTTGTGAGAGAGGAAACTCCAGATGCGAAACATAGTTCCATTTTAAACTAATTGTTCTATCTGAAACTGTTTTCGATACTGTGCCAGGAGAAGCGCCTGCTCTCTGAAATCTGTCGCGATGCTACTCGAAACCGTATCTGTTCGACGAAACTAAGTGGCCGACCTTGTGAGAGAGGAAACTCCAGATGCGAAACTTAGTTCCATTTTAAACTAATTGTTCCTTCTGAATCTAAGTGTTCGATACTGTGCCAGGAGAAGCGCCTGTTCTCTGAAATCTGTGTCGATGCCACTCGAAACCGTATGTGTTCGATGAAACTAAGTGGCCGACCTTGTGAGAGAGGAAACTCCAGATGCGAAACTTAGTTCCATTTTAAACTAATTTTTCTATCTGAAACTGAGTGTTCGATACTGTGCCAGGAGAGGCGTCTGTTCTCTGAAATCGGTGGCGATGCTACTCGAAACCGAATGTGTTCGACGAAACTAAGTGGTCGAACTTGTGAGAGAGGAAACTCCTAATGCGAAACTTAGTTCCATTTTAAACTAATTTTTCTATCTGATACTAAGTGTACGATACTGTGCCAGGAGAAGCGCCTGTTCTCTGAAATGTGTGGCGATGCTACTTGAAAACGTATGTGTTCGACGAAACTAAGTGGTCGACCTTGTGATAGAGGAAACTCCTAATGCGAAACATAGTTTCATTTTAAACTAATTTTTCTATCTGATACTAAGTGTACGATACTGTGCCAGGAGAAGCGCCTGTTCTCTGAAATGTGTGGCGATGCTACTTGAAAACGTATGTGTTCGACGAAACTAAGTGGTCGACCTTGTGATAGAGGAAACTCCAGATGCGAAACATAGTTCCATTTTAAACTAATTGTTCTATCTGAAACTAAGTGTTCGATACTGTGCCAGGAGAAGCGTCTGATCTCTGAAATGTGTGGCGATGCTACTCGAAACCGTACGTGTTCGACGAATCTAATTGGTCGACCTTGTGAGAGAGGAAACTCCAGATGCGAAACATAGTTCCATTTTAAACTAATTGTTCTATCTGAAACTGTTTTCGATACTGTGCCAGGAGAAGCGCCTGCTCTCTGAAATCTGTCGCGATGCTACTCGAAACCGTATCTGTTCGACGAAACTAAGTGGCCGACCTTGTGAGAGAGGAAACTCCAGATGCGAAACTTAGTTCCATTTTAAACTAATTGTTCTATCTGAAACTAAGTGTTCGATACTGTGCCAGGAGAAGCGCCTGTTCTCTGAAATCTGTCGCGATGCTACTCGAAACCGTATGTGTTCGACGAAACTAAGTGGCCGACCTTGTGAGAGAGGAAATTTCAGATGCGAAACCTAGTTCCATTTTAAACTAATTGTTCTATCTGAAACTAAGTGTTCGATACTGTGCCAGGAGAAGCGCCTGTTCTCTGAAATCTGTCGCGATGCTACTCGAAACAGTATGTGTTCGACGAAACTAAGTGGCGGACCTTGTGAGAGAGGAAACTTCAGATGCGAGACTTAGTTCCATTTTAAGTTAATTGTTCTATCTGAAACTAAGTGTTCGATACTGTGCCACGAGAAGCGCCTGTTCTCTGAAATCTGTGGCGATGCCACTCGAAACCGTATGTGTTCGACGAAACTAAGTGGTTGACCTTGTGAAAGAGGAAACTCCAGATGCGAAACTTAGTTCCATTTAACGCTAATTGTTCTATCTGAAACTAAGTGTTCGATAGTGTGCCAGGAGAAACGCCTGTTCTCTGAAATCTGTGGCGATGCCACTCGAAACCGTATGTGTTCGACGAAACTAAGTGGTCGACCTTGTGAGAGAGGAATATCCAGATGCGAAACTTAGTTCCATTTTAAACTAATTAATCTATTTGAAACTAAGTGTTCGATACTGTGCCAGGAGAAACGCCGTTCTGCGAAATCTGTGGCGATGCTACTCGAAACCGTATGTGTTCGACGAAACTAAGTGGTCGACCTTGTGAGAGAGGAAACTGCAGATGCGAAACCCACTTCCATTTTAAACTAATTGTTCTCTCTGAAACTAAGTGTTCGATACTGTTCCAGGAGAGGCGTCTGTTCTCTGAAATCGGTGGCGATGCTACTCGAAACCGAATGTGTTCGACGAAACTAAGTGGTCGAACTTGTGAGAGAGGAAACTCCTAATGCGAAACTTAGTTCAATTTTAAACTAATTTTTCTATCTGGAACTGAGTGTTCGATACTGTGCCAGGAGAAGCGCCTGTTCTCTGAAATCTGTCGCGATGCTACTCGAAACCGTATGTGTTCGACGAAACTAAGTGGCCGACCTTGTGAGAGAGGAAATTTCAGATGCGAAACTTAGTTCCATTTTAAAGTAATTGTTCTATCTGAAACTAAGTGTTCGATACTGTGCCAGGAGAAGCGCCTGTTCTCTGAAATCTGTCGCGATGCTACTCGAAACCGTATGTGTTCGACGAAACTAAGTGGCGGACCTTGTGAGAGAGGAAACTTCAGATGCGAGACTTAGTTCCATTTTAAGTTAATTGTTCTATCTGAAACTAAGGGTTCGATACTGTGCCACGAGAAGCGCCTGTTCTCTGAAATCTGTGGCGATGCCACTCGAAACCGTATGTGTTCGACGAAACTAAGTGGTTGACCGTGTGAAAGAGGAAACTCCAGATGCGAAACTTAGTTCCATTTAACGCTAATTGTTCTATCTGAAACTAAGTGTTCGATAGTGTGCCAGGAGAAACGCCTGTTCTCTGAAATCTGTGGCGATGCCACTCGAAACCGTATGTGTTCGACGAAACTAAGTGGTCGACCTTGTGGGACAGGAAACTCCAGATGCGAAACTTAGTTCCATTTTAAACTTATTGTTCTATCTGAAACTATGTGTTCGACACTGTGCCAGGAGAAGCGCCTGTTCTCTGAAATGTGTAGCGATGCCACTCGAAACCGTATGTGTTCGAAGAATCTAATTGGTCGACCTTGTGGGATAGGAATCTCCAGATGCGAAACCTGGTTCCATTTTAAACTAATTGTTCTATCTGAAACTGTTTTCGATACTGTGCCAGGAGAAGCGCCTGCTCTCTGAAATCTGTCGCGATGCTACTCGAAACCGTATCTGTTCGACGAAACTAAGTGGCCGACCTTGTGAGAGAGGAAATTCCAGATGCGAAACTTAGTTCCATTTTAAAAGAATTGTTCTATCTGAAACTAAGTGTTCGATACTGTGCCAGGAGAAGCGCCTGTTCTCTGAAATCTGTCGCGATGCTACTCGAAACCGTATGTGTTCGACGAAACTAAGTGGCCGCCTTGTGAGAGAGGAAATTTCAGATGCGAAACTTAGTTCCATTTTAAACTAATTGTTCTGTCTGAAACTAAGTGTTCGATACTGTGCCAGGAGAAGCGCCCGTTCTGTGAAACCTGTGGCGATACCACTCGAAACGGTATGTGTTCGACGAAACTGAGTGGTCGACCTTGTGAGAGAGGATACTCCAGACGCGAAACTTAGTGCCATTTTAAACTAATTGTTCTATCTGAAACTATGTGTTCGATACTGTGCCAGGAGAAACGCCGTTCTGCGAAATCTGTGGCGATGCTACTCGAAACCGTATGTGTTCGACGAAACTAAGTGGTCGACCTTGTGAGAGAGGAAATTGCAGATGCGAAACCCACTTCCATTTTAAACTAATTGTTCTCTCTGAAACTAAGTGTTCGATACTGTTCCAGGAGAGGCGTCTGTTCTCTGAAATCGGTGGCGATGCTACTCGAAACCGAATGTGTTCGACGAAACTAAGTGGTCGAACTTGTGAGAGAGGAAACTCCTAATGCGAAACTTAGTTCAATTTTAAACTAATTGTTCTATCTGAAACTAAGTGTTCGGTACTGTGCCAGGAGAAGCGCCTGTTCTCTGAAATCTGTGGCGATGCCACTCGAAACCGTATGTGTTCGACGAAACTAAGTAGTCGAACTTGTGAGAGAGGAATCTCCATATGCGAAATTTATTTCCATTTTAAAATAATTGTTCCATCTGAAACTAAGTGTTCGATACTGTGCCAGGAGAAGAGCCTGTTCTCTGAAATGTGTAGCGATGCCACTCGAAACCGTATGTGTTCGACGAAACTAACTGGTCGACCTTGTGGGACAGGAAACTCCAGATGCGAAACTTAGTTCCATTTTAAACTTATTGTTCTATCTGAAACTATGTGTTCGACACTGTGCCAGGAGAAGCGCCTGTTCTCTGAAATGTGTAGCGATGCCACTCGAAACCGTATGTGTTCGACGAAACTAAGTGGTCGACCTTGTGAGAGAGGAAACTCCAGATGCGAAACTTGCTTCCATTTTAAACTAATTGTTCTATCTGAAACTAAGTGTTCGATACTGTGTCAGGAGAAGCGCCTGTTCTCTGAAATCTGTGGCGATGCGCACTCGAAACGGTATGTGTTCGACGAAACTAAGTTGTCGACCTTGTGAGAGAGGAAACTCCAGATGCGAAACATAGTTCCATTTTAAACTAATTGTTCTATCTGATACTAAGTGTTCGATACTGTGCCAGGAGAAGTGCCTGATCTCTGAAATGTGTGGCGATGCTACTCGAAACCGTATGTGTTCGACGAATTTAATTGGTCGACCTTGTGGGAGAGGAATCTCCAGATGCGAAACCTAGTTCCATTTTAAACAAATTGTTCTATCTGAAACTAAGTGTTCGATACTGTGCCAGGAGAAGCGCCTGATCTCTGAAATGTGTGGCGATGCTACTCGAAACCGTATGTGTTCGACGAATCTAATTGGTCGACCTTGTGGGAGAGGAATCTCCAGATGCGAAACCTAGTTCCATTTTAAACAAATTGTTCTATCTGAAACTAAGTGTTCGACACTGTGCCAGGAGAAGCGCCTGTTCTCTGAAATCGGTGGTGATGCTACTCGAAACCGTATGTGTTCGACGAAACTAAGTGGCCGACCTTGTGAGAGAGGAAATTTCAGATGCGAAACTTAGTTCCATTTTAAACTAATTGTTCTATCTGAAACTAAGTGTTCGATACTGTGCCAGGAGAAGCGCCCGTTCTGTGAAACCTGTGGCGATACCACTCGAAACGGTATGTGTTCGACGAAACTGAGTGGTCGACCTTGTGAGAGAGGATACTCCAGACGCGAAACTTAGTGCCATTTTAAACTAATTGTTCTATCTGAAACTATGTGTTCGATACTGTGCCAGGAGAAACGCCGTTCTGCGAAATCTGTGGCGATGCTACTCGAAACCGTATGTGTTCGACGAAACTAAGTGGTCGACCTTGTGAGAGAGGAAATTGCAGATGCGAAACCCACTTCCATTTTAAACTAATTGTTCTCTCTGAAACTAAGTGTTCGATACTGTTCCAGGAGAGGCGTCTGTTCTCTGAAATCGGTGGCGATGCTACTCGAAACCGAATGTGTTCGACGAAACTAAGTGGTCGAACTTGTGAGAGAGGAAACTCCTAATGCGAAACTTAGTTCAATTTTAAACTAATTGTTCTATCTGAAACTAAGTGTTCGGTACTGTGCCAGGAGAAGCGCCTGTTCTCTGAAATCTGTGGCGATGCCACTCGAAACCGTATGTGTTCGACGAAACTAGGTAGTCGAACTTGTGAGAGAGGAATCTCCATATGCGAAATTTATTTCCATTTTAAAATAATTGTTCCATCTGAAACTAAGTGTTCGATACTGTGCCAGGAGAAGCGCCTGTTCTCTGAAATGTGTAGCGATGCCACTCGAAACCGTATGTGTTCGACGAAACTAACTGGTCGACCTTGTGGGACAGGAAACTCCAGATGCGAAACTTAGTTCCATTTTAAACTTATTGTTCTATCTGAAACTATGTGTTCGACACTTTGCCAGGAGAAGCGCCTGTTCTCTGAAATGTGTAGCGATGCCACTCGAAACCGTATGTGTTCGACGAAACTAAGTGGTCGACCTTGTGAGAGAAGAAACTCCAGATGCGAAACTTGCTTCCATTTTAAACTAATTGTTCTATCTGAAACTAAGTGTTCGACACTGTGCCAGGAGAAGCGCCTGTTCTCTGAAATCGGTGGTGATGCTACTCGAAAACGTATGTGTTCGACGAAACTAAGTGGTCCACCTTGTGAGAGAGGATACTCCAGACGCGAAACTTAGTGCCATTTTAAACTAATTGTTTTATCTGAAACTAACTGTTCGATAATCTGCCAGGAGAAGCGCTTGTTTTCTGAAACATGTGGCGATGCTACTCGGAACCGTATGTGTTCCACGAAACTAAGTGGCCGCCTTGTGAGAGAGGAATCTCCAGATGCGAAACAGAGTTCCATTTTAAACTAATTGTTCTAACTGAAACTGTTTTCGATACTGTGCCAGGAGAAGCGCCTGTTCTCTGAAATCTGTCGCGATGCTACTCGAAACCGTATGTGTTCGACGAAACTAACTGGTCGACCTTGTGAGAGAGGAAACTCCGGATGCGAAACTTAGTTTCATTTTAAACTAATTTTTCTGTCTGAAACTAAGTGTCCGATACTGTCCCAGGAGAAGCGCCTGTTCTCTGAAATCTGTGGCAATGCTACTCGAAACCGAATGTGTTCCACGAAACTAAGTGGCCGCCTTGTGAGAGAGGAAACTCCAGATGCGAAACATAGTTCCATTTTAAACTAATTGTTCTATCTGAAACTGTTTTCGATACTGTGCCAGGAGAAGCGCCTGCTCTCTGAAATCTGTCGCGATGCTACTCGAAACCGTATCTGTTCGACGAAACTAAGTGGCCGACCTTGTGAGAGAGGAAACTCCAGATGCGAAACTTAGTTCCATTTTAAACTAATTGTTCCTTCTGAATCTAAGTGTTCGATACTGTGCCAGGAGAAGCGCCTGTTCTCTGAAATCTGTGTCGATGCCACTCGAAACCGTATGTGTTCGATGAAACTAAGTGGCCGACCTTGTGAGAGAGGAAACTCCAGATGCGAAACTTAGTTCCATTTTAAACTAATTTTTCTATCTGAAACTGAGTGTTCGATACTGTGCCAGGAGAGGCGTCTGTTCTCTGAAATCGGTGGCGATGCTACTCGAAACCGAATGTGTTCGACGAAACTAAGTGGTCGAACTTGTGAGAGAGGAAACTCCTAATGCGAAACTTAGTTCCATTTTAAACTAATTTTTCTATCTGATACTAAGTGTACGATACTGTGCCAGGAGAAGCGCCTGTTCTCTGAAATGTGTGGCGATGATACTTGAAAACGTATGTGTTCGACGAAACTAAGTGGTCGACCTTGTGATAGAGGAAACTCCTAATGCGAAACTTAGTTCCATTTTAAACTAATTTTTCTATCTAATACTAAGTGTACGATACTGTGCCAGGAGAAGCGCCTGTTCTCTGAAATGTGTGGCGATGCTACTTGAAAACGTATGTGTTCGACGAAACTAAGTGGTCGACCTTGTGATAGAGGAAACTCCAGATGCGAAACATAGTTCCATTTTAAACTAATTGTTCTATCTGAAACTAAGTGTTCGATACTGTGCCAGGAGAAGCGTCTGATCTCTGAAATGTGTGGCGATGCTACTCGAAACCGTACGTGTTCGACGAATCTAATTGGTCGACCTTGTGAGAGAGGAAACTCCAGATGCGAAACATAGTTCCATTTTAAACTAATTGTTCTATCTGAAACTGTTTTCGATACTGTGCCAGGAGAAGCGCCTGCTCTCTGAAATCTGTCGCGATGCTACTCGAAACCGTATCTGTTCGACGAAACTAAGTGGCCCACCTTGTGAGAGAGGAAACTCCAGATGCGAAACTTAGTTCAATTTTAAACTAATTATTCTATCTGAAACTAAGTGTTCGATACTGTGCCAGGAGAAGCGCCTGTTCTCTGAAATCTGTCGCGATGCTACTCGAAACCGTATGTGTTCGACGAAACTAAGTGGCCGACCTTGTGAGAGAGGAAATTTCAGATGCGAAACTTAGTTCCATTTTAAACTAATTGTTCTATCTGAAACTAAGTGTTCGATACTGTGCCAGGAGAAGCGCCTGTTCTCTGAAATCTGTCGCGATGCTACTCGAAACCGTATGTGTTCGACGAAACTAAGTGGCGGACCTTGTGAGAGAGGAAACTTCAGATGCGAGACTTAGTTCCATTTTAAGTTAATTGTTCTACCTGAAACTAAGGGTTCGATACTGTGCCACGAGAAGCGCCTGTTCTCTGAAATCTGTGGCGATGCCACTCGAAACCGTATGTGTTCGACGAAACTAAGTGGTTGACCTTGTGAAAGAGGTAACTCCAGATGCGAAACTTAGTTCCATTTAACGCTAATTGTTCTATCTGAAACTAAGTGTTCGATAGTGTGCCAGGAGAAACGCCTGTTGTCTGAAATCTGTGGCGATGCCACTCGAAACCGTATGTGTTCGACGAAACTAAGTGGTCGACCTTGTGAGAGAGGATTATCCAGATGCGAAACTTAGTTCCATTTTAAACTAATTAATCTATTTGAAACTAAGTGTTCGATACTGTGCCAGGAGAAACGCCGTTCTGCGAAATCTGTGGCGATGCTACTCGAAACCGTATGTGTTCGACGAAACTAAGTGGTCGACCTTGTGAGAGAGGAAACTGCAGATGCGAAACCCACTTCCATTTTAAACTAATTGTTCTCTCTGAAACTAAGTGTTCGATACTGTTCCAGGAGAGGCGTCTGTTCTCTGAAATCGGTGGCGATGCTACTCGAAACCGAATGTGTTCGACGAAACTAAGTGGTCGAACTTGTGAGAGAGGAAACTCCTAATGCGAAACTTAGTTCAATTTTAAACTAATTTTTCTATCTGGAACTGAGTGTTCGATACTGTGCCAGGAGAAGCGCCTGTTCTCTGAAATCTGTCGCGATGCTACTCGAAACCGTATGTGTTCGACGAAACTAAGTGGCCGACCTTGTGAGAGAGGAAATTTCAGATGCGAAACTTAGTTCCATTTTAAACTAAATGTTCTATCTGAAACTAAGTGTTCGATACTGTGCCAGGAGAAGCGCCTGTTCTCTGAAATCTGTCGCGATGCTACTCGAAACCGTATGTGTTCGACGAAACTAAGTGGCCGACCTTGTGAGAGAGGAAATTTCAGATGCGAAACTTAGTTCCATTTTAAACTAATTGTTCTATCTGAAACTAAGTGTTCGATACTGTGCCAGGAGAAGCGCCCGTTCTGTGAAACCTGTGGCGATACCACTCGAAACGGTATGTGTTCGACGAAACTGAGTGGTCGACCTTGTGAGAGAGGATACTCCAGACGCGAAACTTAGTGCCATTTTAAACTAATTGTTCCATCTGAAACTAAGTGTTCGATACTGTGCCAGGATACTCTGAAATCTGTGGCGATGCCACTCGAAACCGTATGTGTTCGACGAAACTAAGTGGCCGACCTTGTGAGAGAGGAAACTCCAGATGCGAAACTGAGTTCCATTTTAAACTAATTGTTCTATCTGAAACTAAGTGTTCGATACTGTGCCAGGAGAATCGCCTGTTCTCTGAAATCTGTGGCGATGCTGCTCGAAACCGTATGTGTTCGAAGAAACTAAGTGGTCCACCTAGTGAGAGATTAAACTCCAGATGCGAAACATAGTTCCATTTTAAACTATTTGTTCTACCTGAAACTAAGTGTTCGATAATGTGCCAGGAGAAGCGCGTGCTCTCTGAAATCTGTGGCGATGCTACTCGAAACCGTATGTTTTCGACGAAACTAAATGGTCGACCTTGTGAGAGAGGAAACTCCAGTTGCGGGACTTAGTTCCATTTTAAACTAATTGTTCTATCTGAAACTAAGTGTTCGATAAGGTGCCAGGAGAAGCGCCTGTTCTCTGAAATCTGTGGCGATGTCACTCGAAACCGTATGTGTTCGACAAAACTAAGTGGTCGACCTTGTGAGAGAGGAAGCTCCAAATGCGAAGCTCAGTTCCATTTGAAACTAATTGTTCTATCTGATACTAAGTGTTCGATGCTGTGACAGGAGAAGCGCCTGTTCTCTGAAACCTGTGGCGATGCCACTCGAAACCGTATGTGTTCCACAAAACTAAGTGGTCGACCTTGTGAGAGATGAAACTCCAAATGCGAAGCTTTGTTAAATTTTAAACTAATTGATCTATCTGATACTGAGTGCTCGATAATGTGCCAGGAGAAACGCCTGTTCCCTGAAATCTGTGGCGATGATACTCAAAACCGTATGTGTTCGACGAATCTGAATGTTCGACCTTGTGAGAGAGGAAACTCCAGATGCGAAACTTAGTTCCATTTTAAACTAATTGTTCTATCTCAAACTATGTGTTCGATTCTGTGCCAGGAGAAGCGCCTGTTCTCTGAAATGTGTAGCGATGTCACTCGAAACCGTATGTGTTCGAGGAAACTAAGTGGTCGACCTTGTGGGAGAGGAATGTCCAGATGCGAAACTTAGTTCCATTTTAAACTAATTGTTCTATCTGAAACTATGTGTTCGATACTGTGCCAGGAGAAGCGCCTATCCTCTGAAATATGTGGCGATGCCACTCGAAACCGTATGTGTTCGTCGAATCTAAGTGGTCGACCTTGTGAGAGAGGAAACTCCAGATGCGAAACTGAGTTCCATTTTAAACTAATTGTTCTATCTGAAACTAAGTGTTCGATACTGTGCCAGGAGAATCGCCTGTTCTCTGAAATCTGTGGCGATGCCACTCGAAACCGTATATGTTTGACGAAATTAAGTGGTCGCCTTGTGAGGGAAGAAACTCCAGATGCGAAACATAGTTCCATTTTAAACAAATTGTTCTATCTGAAACTAAGTGTTCGATACTGTGCCAGGAGAAACGCCTGTTCTCTGAAATCAGTGGCGATGATACTCGAAACCGTATGTGTTCGACGGAACTAATTGGTCGACCTTGTGAGAGAGGAATCTCCAGATGCGAAACCTAGTTCAATTTTAAACTAATTGCTCTATCTGAAACTAAGTGTTCGTTACTGTGGCCGGAGAAGCGCCTGTTCTCTGAAATCGGTGGCGATGCTACTCGAAACCGTATGTGTTCGACGAAACTAAGTGGTCGACCTTGTGAGAGAGGAATCGCCAGTTGCGAAACTGAGTTCCATTTTAAACTAATCGTTCTATCTGATACTGAGTGTTCGATACTGTGCCCGGAGACGCGCCTGTTCTCTGAAATCGGTGGCGATGCTACTCGAAACCGTATGTGTTCGACGAAACTAAGTGGTCGACCTGGTGAGAGAGGAAACTCCAGATGCGAAGCTCAGTTCCATTTTAAACTAATTGTTCTATCTGAAACTAAGTGTTCGATACTGTGCCAGGAGAATCGCCTGTTCTCTGAAATCTGTGGCGATGCTGCTCGAAACCGTATGTGTTCGAAGAAACTAAGTGGTCCACCTAGTGAGAGATTAAACTCCAGATGCGAAACATAGTTCCATTTTAAACTATTTGTTCTACCTGAAACTAAGTGTTCGATAATGTGCCAGGAGAAGCGCCTGCTCTCTGAAATCTGTGGCGATGCTACTCGAAACCGTATGTTTTCGACGAAACTAAATGGTCGACCTTGTGAGAGAGGAAACTCCAGTTGCGGGACTTAGTTCCATTTTAAACTAATTGTTCTATCTGAAACTAAGTGTTCGATAAGGTGCCAGGAGAAGCGCCTGTTCTCTGAACTGTGTGGCGATGACGCTCGAAACCGTATGTGTTCGACGAAATTAAGTGGTCGACCTTGTGAGAGAGAAATCTCCAGTTGCGAAACTGAGTTCCATTTTAAACTAATCGTTCTATCTGAAACTAAGTGTTCGATACTGTGCCAGGAGAAGCGCCTGTTCTCTGAAATCTGTGGCGATGTCACTCGAAACCGTATGTGTTCGACAAAACTAAGTGGTCGACCTTGTGAGAGAGGAAGCTCCAAATGCGAAGCTCAGTTCCATTTGAAACTAATTGTTCTATCTGATACTAAGTGTTCGATGCTGTGACAGGAGAAGCGCCTGTTCTCTGAAACCTGTGGCGATGCCACTCGAAACCGTATGTGTTCCACAAAACTAAGTGGTCGACCTTGTGAGAGATGAAACTCCAAATGCGAAGCTTTGTTAAATTTTAAACTAATTGTTCTATCTGATACTGAGTGTTCGATACTGTGCCAGGAGAAACGCCTGTTCCCTGAAATCTGTGGCGATGATACTCAAAACCGTATGTGTTCGACGAATCTGAATGTTCGACCTTGTGAGTGAGGAAACTCCAGATGCGAAACTTAGTTCCATTTTAAACTAATTGTTCTATCTCAAACTATGTGTTCGATACTGTGCCAGGAGAAGCGCCTGTTCTCTGAAATCGGTGGCGATGCTACTCGAAACCGTATATGTTCGACGAAACTAAGTGGTCGACCTTGTGAGAGAGGAATCTCCAGTTGCGAAACTGAGTTCCATTTTAAACTAATTGTTCTATCTGATACTGAGTGTTCGATACTGTGCCCGGAGAAGCGCCTGTTCTCTGAAATCGGTGGCGATGCTACTCGAAACCGTATGTGTTCGACGAAACTAAGTGGTCGACCTGGTGAGAGAGGAATCTCCAGTTGCGAAACTGAGTTCCATTTTAAACTAATCGTTCTATCTGAAACTAAGTGTTCGATACTGTGCCAGGAGAAGCGCCTGTTCTCTGAAATCTGTGGCGATGCCACTCGAAACCGTATGTGTTCGACGAAACTAAGTGGCCGACCTTGTGAGAGAGGAAACTCCAGATGCGAAGCTCAGTTCCATTTTAAACTAATTGTTCTATCTGAAACTAAGTGTTCGATACTGTGCCAGGAGAATCGCCTGTTCTCTGAAATCTGTGGCGATGCTGCTCGAAACCGTATGTGTTCGAAGAAACTAAGTGGTCCACCTAGTGAGAGATTAAACTCCAGATGCGAAACATAGTTCCATTTTAAACTATTTGTTCTACCTGAAACTAAGTGTTCGATAATGTGCCAGGAGAAGCGCCTGCTCTCTGAAATCTGTGGCGATGCTACTCGAAACCGTATGTTTTCGACGAAACTAAATGGTCGACCTTGTGAGAGAGGAAACTCCAGTTGCGGGACTTAGTTCCATTTTAAACTAATTGTTCTATCTGAAACTAAGTGTTCGATAAGGTGCCAGGAGAAGCGCCTGTTCTCTGAACTGTGTGGCGATGACGCTCGAAACCGTATGTGTTCGACGAAATTAAGTGGTCGACCTTGTGAGAGAGAAATCTCCAGTTGCGAAACTGAGTTCCATTTTAAACTAATCGTTCTATCTGAAACTAAGTGTTCGATACTGTGCCAGGAGAAGCGCCTGTTCTCTGAAATCTGTGGCGATGTCACTCGAAACCGTATGTGTTCGACAAAACTAAGTGGTCGACCTTGTGAGAGAGGAAGCTCCAAATGCGAAGCTCAGTTCCATTTGAAACTAATTGTTCTATCTGATACTAAGTGTTCGATGCTGTGACAGGAGAAGCGCCTGTTCTCTGAAACCTGTGGCGATGCCACTCGAAACCGTATGTGTTCCACAAAACTAAGTGGTCGACCTTGTGAGAGATGAAACTCCAAATGCGAAGCTTTGTTAAATTTTAAACTAATTGTTCTATCTGATACTGAGTGTTCGATACTGTGCCAGGAGAAACGCCTGTTCCCTGAAATCTGTGGCGATGATACTCAAAACCGTATGTGTTCGACGAATCTGAATGTTCGACCTTGTGAGTGAGGAAACTCCAGATGCGAAACTTAGTTCCATTTTAAACTAATTGTTCTATCTCAAACTATGTGTTCGATACTGTGCCAGGAGAAGCGCCTGTTCTCTGAAATCGGTGGCGATGCTACTCGAAACCGTATGTGTTCGACGAAACTAAGTGGTCGACCTTGTGAGAGAGGAATCTCCAGTTGCGAAACTGAGTTCCATTTTAAACTAATCGTTCTATCTGAAACTAAGTGTTCGATACTGTGCCAGGAGAAGCGCCTGTTCTCTGAAATCTGTGGCGATGCCACTCGAAACCGTATGTGTTCGACAAAACTAAGTGGTCGACCCTGTGAGAGAGGAAACTCCAAATGCGAAGCTCAGTTCCATTTTAAACTAATTGTTCTATCTGAAACAAAGTGTTCGATGCTGTGACAGGAGAAGCGCCTGTTCTCTGAAACCTGTGGCGATGCCACTCGAAACCGTATGTGTTCCACAAAACTAAGTGGTCGACCTTGTGAGAGAGGAAACTCCAAATGCGAAACTTAGTTCCATTTTAAACTAATTGTTCTATCTGAAACTAAGTGTTCCATACTGTGCCAGGAGAAGCGCCTGTCCTCTGAAATATGTGGCGATGATACTCAAAACCGTATGTGTTCGACGAATCTGAATGTTCGACCTTGTGAGAGAGGAAACTCCAGATGCGAAACTTAGTTCCATTTTAAACTAATTGTTCTATCTCAAACTATGTGTTCGATACTGTGCCAGGAGAAGCGCCTGTTCTCTGAAATGTGTAGCGATGTCACTCGAAACCGTATGTGTTCGACGAAACTAAGTGGTCGACCTTGTGGGAGAGGAATGTCCAGATGCGAAACTTAGTTCCATTTTAAACTAATTGTTCTATCTGAAACTATGTGTTCGATACTGTGCCAGGAGAAGCGCCTATCCTCTGAAATATGTGGCGATGCCACTCGAAACCGTATGTGTTCGTCGAATCTAAGTGGTCGACCTTGTGAGAGAGGAAACTCCAGATGCGAAACTGAGTTCCATTTTAAACTAATTGTTCTATCTGAAACTAAGTGTTCGATACTGTGCCAGGAGAATCGCCTGTTCTCTGAAATCTGTGGCGATGCCACTCGAAACCGTATATGTTTGACGAAATTAAGTGTTCGCCTTGTGAGGGAAGAAACTCCAGATGCGAAACATAGTTCCATTTTAAACAAATTGTTCTATCTGAAACTAAGTGTTCGATACTGTGCCAGGAGAAACGCCTGTTCTCTGAAATCAGTGGCGATGCCACTCGAAACCGTATGTGTTCGACGGAACTAATTGGTCGACCTTGTGAGAGAGGAATCTCCAGATGCGAAACATAGTTCAATTTTAAACTAATTGTTCTATCTGAAACTAAGTGTTCGTTACTGTGGCCGGAGAAGCGCCTGTTCTCTGAAATCGGTGGCGATGCTACTCGAAACCGTATGTGTTCGACGAAACTAAGTGGTCGACCTTGTGAGAGAGGAATCTCCAGTTGCGAAACTGAGTTCCATTTTAAACTAATTGTTCTATCTGATACTGAGTGTTCGATACTGTGCCCGGAGAAGCGCCTGTTCTCTGAAATCGGTGGCGATGCTACTCGAAACCGTATGTGTTCGACGAAACTAAGTGGTCGATCTGGTGAGAGAGGAATCTCCAGTTGCGAAACTGAGTTCCATTTTAAATTAATCGTTCTATCTGAAACTAAGTGTTCGATAATGTGCCAGGAGAAGCGCCTGTTCTCTGAAATCTGTGGCGATGCCACTCGAAACCGTATGTGTTCGACAAAACTAAGTGGTCGACCTTGTGAGAGAGGAAACTCCAAATGCGAAGCTCAGTTCCATTTTAAACTAATTGTTCCATCTGAAACAAAGTGTTCGATGCTGTGACAGGAGAAGCGCCTGTTCTCTGAAACCTGTGGCGATGCCACTCGAAACCGTATGTGTTCCACAAAACTAAGTGGTCGACCTTGTGAGAGAGGAAACTCCAAATGCGAAACTTAGTTCCATTTTAAACTAATTGTTCTATCTGAAACTAAGTGTTCCATACTGTGCCAGGAGAAGCGCCTGTCCTCTGAAATATGTGGCGATGCCACTCGAAACCGTATGTGTTCGTCTAAACTAAGTGGTCGGCCTTGTGAGAGAGGAAACTCCAGATGCGAAACTGAGTTCCATTTTAAACTAATTGTTCTATCTGAAACTAAGTGTTCGATACTGTGCCAGGAGAAGGGCCTGTTCTCTGAAATCTGTCGCGATGCTACTCGAAACCGCATGTGTTCGACGAAACTAAGTGGTCGACCTTCTGAGAGAGAAAACTCCAGACGCGAAACTTAGTTCCATTTTAAACTAATTGTTCTATCTGAAACTAAGTGTTCGATTATGTGCCAGGAGAAGCGCCTGTTCTCTGAAATCTGTGATGATGCCACTCGAAACCGTATGTGTTCGACGAAACTAAGTGGCCGACCTAGTGAGAGAGGAAACTCCAGATGCGAAACATAGTCAATTTTAAACCAAATGTTCCATCTGAAACTAAGTGTTCGATAATCTGCCAGTAGAAGCGCCTGTTCTCTGAAACCTGTGACGTTGCTACTCGAAACCGAATGTGTTCGACGAAAGTAAGTGGTCGTCCTTGTGAGAGAGGAAACTCCAGATGCGAAACTTAGTTCCATTTCAAACAAATTGTTCTATCTGAAACTAAGTGTTCGATACTGTGCCAAGAGAAACGCCTGTTCTCTGGAATCTGTGGCGATGCCACTCGAAACCGTATGTGTTCGACGAAACTAAGTGGACGACCTTGTGAGAGAGGAAACTCCAGATGCGGAACTTAGTTCCATTTTAAACTAAATGTTCTATCTGAAAGTGTTCGATAGTGTGCCAGGAGAAGCGCCTGTTCTCTGAAATCTGTGGCGATGCCACTCGAAACCGTATGTGTTCGACGAAACTAAGTGGTCGACCTTGTGAGAGAGGAAACTCCAGATGCGAATCTTAGTTCCACTTTAAACCAAATGTTCCGTCCGAAACTAAGTGTTCGATACTGTGCCATGAGAAGAGCCTGTTCTCTGAAATCTGTGCCGATGCAACTCGAAACCGTATGTGTTCGACGAAACTAAGTGGCCGACCTTGTGAGAGAGGAAACTCCAGATGCGAAACTTAGTTCCATTTTAAACTAATTGTTCTATCTGAAAGTGTTCGATACTGTGCCAGGAGAAGCGCCTGTTCTCTGAAATCAGTGGCGATGCTACTCGAACCCGTATGTGTTCGACGAATCTAAATGGTCGACCTTGTGAGAGAGGAAACTCCAGATGCGGAACTTAGATCCATTTTAAACTAATTGTTCTATCTGAAAGTGTTCGATACTGTGCCAGGAGGAGCGCCTCTTCTCTGAAATCTGTGGCGATGCCACTCGAAACCGTATGTGTTCGACGAAACTAAGTGGTCGACCTTGTGAGAGAGGAAACTCCAGATGCGAAACATAGTTCAATTTTAAACTAAATGTTCCATCTGAAACTAAGTGTTCGATTCTGTGCCAGCAGAAGCGCCTGTTCTCTGAAATCTGTGGCGATGCCACTCGAAACCGTATGTGTTCGACGAAACTAAGTGGTCGACCTTGTGAGAGAGGAAACTCCAGGTGCGAAACTCAGTTCCATTTTAAATTAATTGGTCTATCTGAAACTATGTGTCCGATACTGTGCCAGGAGAAGCGCCTGTTCTCTGAAATCTGTGGCGATGCCACTCGAAACCGTATGTGTTCGACAAAACTAAGTGGTCGACCTTGTGAGAGAGGAAACTCCAAATGCGAAGCTCAGTTCCATTTTAAACTAATTGTTCCATCTGAAACAAAGTGTTCGATGCTGTGACAGGAGAAGCGCCTGTTCTCTGAAACCTGTGGCGATGCCACTCGAAACCGTATGTGTTCCACAAAACTAAGTGGTCGACCTTGTGAGAGAGGAAACTCCAAATGCGAAACTTAGTTCCATTTTAAACTAATTGTTCTATCTGAAACTAAGTGTTCCATACTGTGCCAGGAGAAGCGCCTGTCCTCTGAAATATGTGGCGATGCCACTCGAAACCGTATGTGTTCGTCTAAACTAAGTGGTCGGCCTTGTGAGAGAGGAAACTCCAGATGCGAAACTGAGTTCCATTTTAAACTAATTGTTCTATCTGAAACTAAGTGTTCGATACTGTGCCAGGAGAAGGGCCTGTTCTCTGAAATCTGTCACGATGCTACTCGAAACCGCATGTGTTCGACGAAACTAAGTGGTCGACCTTCTGAGAGAGAAAACTCCAGACGCGAAACTTAGTTCCATTTTAAACTAATTGTTCTATCTGAAACTAAGTGTTCGATTATGTGCCAGGAGAAGCGCCTGTTCTCTGAAATCTGTGATGATGCCACTCGAAACCGTATGTGTTCGACGAAACTAAGTGGCCGACCTAGTGAGAGAGGAAACTCCAGATGCGAAACATAGTCAATTTTAAACCAAATGTTCCATCTGAAACTAAGTGTTCGATAATCTGCCAGTAGAAGCGCCTGTTCTCTGAAACCTGTGACGTTGCTACTCGAAACCGAATGTGTTCGACGAAAGTAAGTGGTCGTCCTTGTGAGAGAGGAAACTCCAGATGCGAAACTTAGTTCCATTTTAAACAAATTGTTCTATCTGAAACTAAGTGTTCGATACTGTGCCAAGAGAAACGCCTGTTCTCTGGAATCTGTGGCGATGCCACTCGAAACCGTATGTGTTCGACGAAACTAAGTGGACGACCTTGTGAGAGAGGAAACTCCAGATGCGGAACTTAGTTCCATTTTAAACTAAATGTTCTATCTGAAAGTGTTCGATAGTGTGCCAGGAGAAGCGCCTGTTCTCTGAAATCTGTGGCGATGCCACTCGAAACCGTATGTGTTCGACGAAACTAAGTGGTCGACCTTGTGAGAGAGGAAACTCCAGATGCGAATCTTAGTTCCACTTTAAACCAAATGTTCCGTCCGAAACTAAGTGTTCGATACTGTGCCATGAGAAGAGCCTGTTCTCTGAAATCTGTGCCGATGCAACTCGAAACCGTATGTGTTCGACGAAACTAAGTGGCCGACCTTGTGAGAGAGGAAACTCCAGATGCGAAACTTAGTTCCATTTTAAACTAATTGTTCTATCTGAAAGTGTTCGATACTGTGCCAGGAGAAGCGCCTGTTCTCTGAAATCAGTGGCGATGCTACTCGAAACCGTATGTGTTCGACGAATCTAAATGGTCGACCTTGTGAGAGAGGAAACTCCAGATGCGGAACTTAGATCCATTTTAAACTAATTGTTCTATCTGAAAGTGTTCGATACTGTGCCAGGAGGAGCGCCTCTTCTCTGAAATCTGTGGCGATGCCACTCGAAACCGTATGTGTTCGACGAAACTAAGTGGTCGACCTTGTGAGAGAGGAAACTCCAGATGCGAAACATAGTTCAATTTTAAACTAAATGTTCCATCTGAAACTAAGTGTTCGATTCTGTGCCAGCAGAAGCGCCTGTTCTCTGAAATCTGTGGCGATGCCACTCGAAACCGTATGTGTTCGACGAAACTAAGTGGTCGACCTTGTGAGAGAGGAAACTCCAGGTGCGAAACTCAGTTCCATTTTAAACTAATTGGTCTATCTGAAACTATGTGTCCGATACTGTGCCAGAAGAAGCGCCTGTTCTCTGAAATGTGTGACGATGCCACTCGAAACCGCATGTGTTCGACGAAACTAAGTGGTCGACCTTGTGAGAGAGGAAACTCAAGATGCGAAACCTAGTCCAATTTTAAAGTATATGTTCCATCTGAAAATAAGTGTCCGATACTGTGCCAGGAGAAGCGCCTGTTCTCTGAAATCTGTGGCGATGCCACTCGAAACCGTATGTGTTCGACGAAACTAAGTGGTCGACCTTGTGAGAGAGGAAACTCAAGATGCGAAACCTAGTCCAATTTTAAAGTATATGTTCCATCTGAAAATAAGTGTCCGATACTGTGCCAGGAGAAGCGCCTGTTCTCTGAAATCTGTGGCGATGCCACTCGAAACCGTATGTGTTCGACGAAACTAAGTGGTCGACCTTGTGAGAGAGGAAACACCAGATGCGAAACATAGTTCAATTTTAAACTAAATGTTCCATCTGAAACTAAGTGTTCGATTCTGTGCCAGCAGAAGCGCCTGTTCTCTGAAATCTGTGGCGATGCCATTCGAAACCGTATGTGTTCGACGAAACTAAGTGGCCGACCTTGTGAGAGAGCAAACTGCAGATGCGGAACTTAGTTCCATTTTAAACTAATTGTTCTATCTGAAAGTGTTCGATACTGTGCCAGGAGAAGCGCCTGTTCTCTGAAATCAGTGGCGATGCTACTCGAACCCGTATGTGTTCGACGAATCTAAGTGGACGACCTTGTGAGAGAGGAAACTCCAGATGCGGAACTTAGTTCCATTTTAAACTAAATGTTCTATCTGAAAGTGTTCGATACTGTGCCAGGAGAAGCGCCTGTTCTCTGAAATCAGTGGCGATGCTACTCGAACCCGTATGTGTTCGACGAATCTAAATGGTCGACCTTCTGAGAGAGGAAACTCCAGATGCGAAACTTAGTTCCACTTTAAACCAAATGTTCCGTCCGAAACTAAGTGTGGGATACTGTGCCAGGAGAAGCGTCTCTTCTTTGAAATCTGATGCGATGCCACTCGAAACCGTATGTGTTCGACGAAACTAAGTGGACGACCTTGTGAGAGAGGAAACTCCAAATGCGGAACTTAGTTCCATTTTAAACTAAATGTTCTATCTGAAAGTGTTCGATACTGTGCCAGGAGAAGCGCCTGTTCTCTGAAATCAGTGGCGATGCTACTTGAACCCGTATGTGTTAGACGAATCTAAATGGTCGACCTTGTGAGAGAGGAAACTCCAGATGCGAAACTTAGTTCCATTTAAAACTAAATGTTCTATCCGAAAGTGTTCGATACTGTGCCAGGAGAAGCGCCTGTTCTCTGGAATCTGTGGCGATGCCACTCGAAACCGTATGTGTTCGACGAAACTTAGTGGACGACCTTGTGAGAGAGGAAACTCCAGATGCGGAACTTAGTTCCATTTTAAACTAAATGTTCTATCTGAAAGTGTTCGATACTGTGCCAGGAGAAGCGCCTGTTCTCTGAAATCAGTGGCGATGCTACTCGAACCCGTATGTGTTCGACGAATCTAAATGGCCGACCTTGTGAGAGAGGAAACTCCAGATGTGGAACTTAGTCCCATTTTAAACTAATTGTTCTATCTGAAAGTGTTCGATACTGTGCCAGGAGAAGCACCTGTTCTCTGAAATCAGTGGCGATACCACTCGAAACCGTATGCGTTCGACGAAACTAAATGGCCGACCTTGTGAGAGAGGAAACTCCAGATGCGCAACTTAGTTCCATTTTAAACTAATTGTTCTATCTGAAAGTGTTCGATACTGTGCCAGGAGAAGCGCCTGTTCTCTGAACTCAGTGGCGATGCTACTCGAACCCGTATGTGTTCGACGAATCTAAATGGCCGACCTTGTGAGAGAGGAAACTCCAGATGTGGAACTTAGTCCCATTTTAAACTAATTGTTCTATCTGAAAGTGTTCGATACTGTGCCAGGAGAAGCGCCTGTTCTCTGAAATCAGTGGCGAGGCTACTCGAACCCGTATGTGTTCAACGAATCTAAATGGTCGACCTTGTGAGAGAGGAAACTCCAGATGCGCAACTTAGTTCCATTTTAAACTAATTGTTCTATCTGAAAGTGTTCGATACTGTGCCAGGAGAAGCGCCTGTTCTCTGAACTCAGTGGCGATGCTACTCGAACCCGTATGTGTTCGACGAATCTAAATGGCCGACCTTGTGAGAGAGGAAACTCCAGATGTGGAACTTAGTCCCATTTTAAACTAATTGTTCTATCTGAAAGTGTTCGATACTGTGCCAGGAGAAGCACCTGTTCTCTGAAATCAGTGGCGATGCTACTCAAACCCGTATGTGTTCGACGAATCTAAATGGCCGACCTTGTGAGAGAGGAAACTCCAGATGTGGAACTTAGTCCCATTTTAAACTAATTGTTCTATCTGAAAGTGTTCGATACTGTGCCAGGAGAAGCGCCTGTTCTCTGAAATCTGTGGCGATGACACTCGAAACAGTATGTGTTCGACGAAACTAAGTGGACGACCTTGTGAGAGAGGAAACTCCAGATGCGGAACTTAGTTCCATTTTAAACTAAATGTTCTATCTGAAAGTGTTCGATACTGTGCCAGGAGAAGCGCCTGTTCTCTGAAATCAGTGGCGATGCTACTCGAACCCGTATGTGTTCGACGAATCTAAATGGTCGACCTTGTGAGAGAGGAAACTCCAGATGCGAAAATTAGTTCCACTTTAAACCAAATGTTCCGTCCGAAACTAAGTGTCCGATACTGTGCCAGGAGAAGGGCCTGTTCTCTGAAATCTGTGCCGATGCAACTCGAAACCGTATGTGTTCGACGAAACTAAGTGGCCGACCTTGTGAGAGAGGAAACTCCAGATGCGGAACTTAGTTCCATTTTAAACTAATTGTTCTATCTGAAAGTGTTCGATACTGTGCCAGGAGAAGCGCCTGTTCTCTGAAATCAGTGGCGATGCTACTCGAACCCGTATGTGTTCGACGAAACTAAGTGGCCGACCTTGTGAGAGAGGAAACTCCAGATGCGAAACTTAGTTCCATTTTAAATTAATTGTTCTATCCGAAAGTGTTCGATACTGTGCCAGGAGTAGCGCCTGTTCTCTGGAATCAGTGGCGATGCTACTCGAACCCGTATGTGTTCGACGAATCTAAATGGTCGACCTTGTGAGAGAGGAAACTCCAGATGCGAATCTTAGTTCCACTTTAAACCAAATGTTCCGTCCGAAACTAAGTGTTCGATACTGTGCCATCAGAAGCGCCTGTTCTCTGAAATCTGTGCCGATGCAACTCGAAACCGTATGTGTTCGACGAAACTAAGTGGCCGACCTTCTGATAGAGCAAACTGCAGATGCGGAACTTAGTTCCATTTTAAACTAATTGTTCGATCTGAAAGTGTTCGATACTGTGCCAGGAGAAGCGCCTGTTCTCTGAAATCAGTGGCGATGCTACTCGAACCCGTATGTGTTCGACGAAACTAAGTGGCCGACCTTGTGAGAGAGGAAACTCCAGATGCGAAACTTAGTTCCATTTTAAACTAATTGTTCTATCTGAAAGTGTTCGATACTGTGCCAGGAGAAGCGCCTGTTCTCTGAAATCAGTGGCGATGCTACTCGAACCCGTATGTGTTCGACGAATCTAAATGGCCGACCTTGTGAGAGAGGAAACTCCAGATGCGGACCTTAGATCCATTTTAAATTAATTGTTCTATCTGAAAGTGTTCGATACTGTGCCAGGAGAAGCGCCTGTTCTCTGAAACCTGTGGCGATGACACTCGAAACCGTATGTGTTCGACGAAACTAAGTGGCCGACCTTGTGATAGAGCAAACTGCAGATGCGGAACTTAGTTCCATTTTAAACTAATTGTTCGATCTGAAAGTGTTCGATACTGTGCCAGGAGAAGCGCCTGTTCTCTGAAATCAGTGGCGATGCTACTCGAACCCGTATGTGTTCGACGAAACTAAGTGGCCGACCTTGTGAGAGAGGAAACTCCAGATGCGAAACTTAGTTCCATTTTAAACTAATTGTTCTATCTGAAAGTGTTCGATACTGTGCCAGGAGAAGCGCCTGTTCTCTGAAATCAGTGGCGATGCTACTCGAACCCGTATGTGTTCGACGAATCTAAATGTTCGACCTTGTGAGAGAGGAAACTCCAGATGCGGACCTTAGATCCATTTTAAATTAATTGTTCTATCTGAAAGTGTTCGATACTGTGCCAGGAGAAGCGCCTGTTCTCTGAAATCAGTGGCGATGCTACTCGAACCCGTATGTGTTCGACGAATCTAAATGGCCGACCTTGTGAGAGAGGAAACTCCAGATGTGGAACTTAGTCCCATTTTAAACTAATTGTTCTATCTGAAAGTGTTCGATACTGTGCCAGGAGAAGCACCTGTTCTCTGAAATCAGTGGCGATGCTACTCGAACCCGTATGTGTTCGACGAATCTAAATGGCCGACCTTGTGAGAGAGGAAACTCCAGATGTGGAACTTAGTCCCATTTTAAACTAATTGTTCTATCTGAAAGTGTTCGATACTGTGCCAGGAGAAGCGCCTGTTCTCTGAAATCTGTGGCGATGACACTCGAAGCAGTATGTGTTCGACGAAACTAAGTGGACGACCTTGTGAGAGAGGAAACTCCAGATGCGGAACTTAGTTCCATTTTAAACTAAATGTTCTATCTGAAAGTGTTCGATACTGTACCAGGAGAAGCGCCTGTTCTCTGAAATCAGTGGCGATGCTACTCGAACCCGTATGTGTTCGACGAATCTAAATGGTCGACCTTGTGAGAGAGGAAACTCCAGATGCGAAACTTAGTTCCATTTTAAACTAATTGTTCTATCTGAAAGTGTTCGATACTGTGCCAGGAGAAGCGCCTGTTCTCTGAAATCTGTGGCGATGCTACTCGAAACCGAATGTTTTCCACGAAACTAAGTGGCCGCCTTGTGTGGGAGGAAACTCCAGATGCGAAACTTAGTTCCACTTTAAACCAAATGTTCCAACCGAAACTAAGTGTTCGATACTGTGCCAGGAGAAGCGCCTGTTCTCTGAAATCTGTGGCGATGCTACTCGAAACCGAATGTTTTCCACGAAACTAAGTGGTTGACCTTGTGGCAGAGGAAAATCCAGATGCGAAACATAGTTCCATTTTAAACTATTTGTTCTATCTGAAACTAAGTGTTCGGTACTGTGCCAGGAGAAGCGCCTGTTCTCTGAAATATGTGACGATGCCTCTCGAAACCGTATGTGTTCGACGAAACTAAGTGGCCGAACTTGTGAGGGAGGAAACTCCTGATGCGAAACTTAATACCATTTTAAACTAATTGTTCTATCTGAAACTAAGTGTTCGATACTGTGCCAGGAGAAGCGCCTGTTCTCTGAAATCTGTGGCGATGATACTCGAAACCGTATATGTTCGACGAATCTAAATGGTCGACCTTGTGAGAGAGGAAACTCCAGATGCGAAACATAGTTCCATTTTAAACTAATTGTTCTATCTGAAACTAAGTGTTCGATACTGTGCCAGGAGAAGCGTGCGTTCTGTGAAACCTGTGGCGATACTACTCGAAACGGTATGTGTTCGTCGAAACTAAGTGGTCGACCTTGTGAGGGAGGATACTCCAGATGCGAAACATGGTTCCATTTTAATCTAATTGTTCTGTCTGAAATAAGTGTTAGATACTGTGCCAGGAGAAGCGCCTGTTCTCTGAACTGTGTGGCGATGCCGCTCGAAACCGTATGTGTTCGACGAAATTAAGTGGTCGACCTTGTGAGAGGGGAAACTCCAAATGCGAAACTTAGTTCCATTTTAATCTTATTGCTCTACCTGAAACTAAGTTTTCGATACTGTGGCAGGAGAAGCGCCTGTTCTCTGAAATCTGTGGCGATGCCACTCGAAACCGTATGTGTTCGACGAAACTAAGTGGTCGACCTTGTTAGAGAGGAAACTCCAGATGCGAAACTTAGTCCCATTGTAAACTAATTGTTCTATCCGATACTGTACCAGGCGAAGGGCCTGTTCTCTGAAATGTGTGGCGATGCCACTCGAAACCGTATGTGTTCGAGGAAACTAAGTGGTCCACCTTGTGAGAGAGGAAACTCCAGATGCGAAGTTTAGTTCCATTTAAAACTAATTCTATCTGATACTAAGTGTTCGATACTGTGCCAGGAGTAGGGCCTGTTCTCTGAAATGTGTGGCGATGCCACTCGAAACCGTATGTGTTCGACGAAACTAAGTGGTCGACTTTGTGAGAGAGGAAACTCCAGATGCGAAACATAGTTCCATTTTAAACTAATTGATCTATCTGAAACCAAGTGTTCGACACTGTGGCAGGAGAAGCGCCTGTTCTCTGCAATTTGTGGCGATGCCACTCGAAACAGTATATGTTCGACGAAACTAAGTGGTCGAACTTGTGAGAGAGAAAACTCCAAATGCGAAACATAGGTCCATTTTAAACAAATTGTTCTATCTGAAACTAAGTGTTCCATACTGTGCC
Organism: Nysson spinosus; assembly: GCA_910591585.2. NCBI lineage: Eukaryota > Metazoa > Arthropoda > Insecta > Hymenoptera > Crabronidae > Nysson > Nysson spinosus. The sequence goes on from CAJUYC020000006.1 coordinate 4,366,315, forward strand.
AGGAGAAGTGCTTGTTCTCTGAAATCTGAGGCGATGCTACTCGAAACCGTATGTGTCTGACGAAACTAAGTTGTCGACCTTGTGAGAGAGGAAACTCCAGATGCGAAAATTAGTTCTATTTAAAACTAATTGTTCTATCTGAGAGTGTTCGATACTGTGCCAGGAGAAGCGCCTGTTCTCTGAAATCAGTGGCGATGCTACTCGAACCCGTATGTGTTCGACGAATCTAAATGGTCGACCTTGTGAGAGAGGAAACTCCAGATGCGGACCTTAGATCCATTTTAAACTAATTGTTCTATCTGAAAGTGTTCGATACTGTGCCAGGAGAAGCGCCTGTTCTCTGAAATCAGTGGCGATGCTACTCGAACCCGTATGTGTTCGACGAATCTAAATGGCCGACCTTGTGAGAGAGGAAACTCCAGATGCGGAACTTAGTTCCATTTTAAACTAATTGTTCTATCTGAGAGTGTTCGACACTGTGCCAGGAGAAGCACCTGTTCTCTGAAATCAGTGGCGATGCCACTCGAAACCGTATGTGTTCGACGAAACAAAGTGGCCGACCTTGTTAGAGAGGAAACTCCAGATGCGAAACTTAGTTCCGTTTTAAACTAATTGTTCTATCTGAAAGTGTTCGATACTGTGCCAGGAGAAGCGTCTGTTCTCTGAAATCAGTGGCGATGCTACTCGAACCCGTATGTGTTCGACGAATCTAAATGGTCGGCCTTGTGAGAGAGGAAACTCCAGATGCGAAACTTAGTTCCACTTTAAACCAAATGTTCCGTCCGAAACTAAGTGTGCGATACTGTGCCAGGAAAAGCGTCTGTTCTTTGATATCTGTGGCGATGCCACTCGAAACCGTATGTGTTCGACGAAACTAAGTGGACGACCTTGTGAGAAAGGAAACTCCAGATGCGGAACTTAGTTCCATTTTAAACTAAATGTTCTATCTGAAAGTGTTCGATACTGTGCCAGGAGAAGCGCCTGTTCTCTGAAATCAGTGGCGATGCTACTCGAACCCGTATGTGTTCGACGAATCTAAATGGCCGACCTTGTGAGAGAGGAAACTCCAGATGCGGAACTTAGTTCCATTTTAAACTAATTGTTCTATCTGAAAGTGTTCGATACTGTGCCAGGAGAAGCACCTGTTCTCTGAAATCAGTGGCGATGGCACTCGAAACCGTATGTGTTCGACGAAACTAAATGGCCGACCTTGTGAGAGAGGAAACTCCAGATGCGGAACTTAGTTCCATTTTAAACTAAATGTTCTATCTGAAAGTGTTCGATACTGTGCCAGGAGAAGCGCCTGTTCTCTGAAATCAGTGGCGATGCTACTCGAACCCGTATGTGTTCGACGAATCTAAATGGTCGACCTTGTGAGAGAGGAAACTCCAGATGCGAAACATAGTTCAATTTTAAACTATATATTCCATCTGAAACTAAGTGTTCGATACTGTGCCAGGAGAATCGCCTGTTCTCTGAAATTTGTGGCGATGATACTCGAAACCGTATGTGTTCGACGAAACTAAGTGGTCGAACTTGTGAGAGAGGAAACTCCAGATGCGAAACTTAGTTCCATTTTAAACTAATTGTTCTATCTGAAACTAAGTGCTCGATACTGTGCCAGTAGAAGCGCCTGTTCTCTGAAATCTGTGGCGAGGCGCACTCGAAACCGTATGCGTTCGACGAAACTAAGTGGTCGAACTTGTTAGAGAGGAAACTCCAGATGCGAAATTTAGTTCCATTTTAAACTAATTGTTCTATCTGAAACTAAGTGTTCGATACTGTGCCAGGAGAAGCGCCTGTTCTCTGAAATCTGTGGCGATGCGCACTCGAAACCGTATGCGTTCGGCGAAACTAAGTGGTCGACCTTGTGAGAGAGGAAACTCCAGATGCGAAACATAGTTCAATTTTAAACTATATATTCCATCTGAAACTAAGTGTTCGATACTGTGCCAGGAGAATCGCCTGTTCTCTGAAATTTGTGGCGATGATACTCGAAACCGTATGTGTTCGACGAAACTAAGTGGTCGAACTTGTGAGACAGGAAACTCCAGATGCGAAACTTATTTCCATTTTAAATTAATTGTTCTATCTGAAACTAAGTGCTCGATACTGTGCCAGGAGAAGCGCCTGTTCTCTGAAATCTGTGGCGAGGCGCACTCGAAACCGTATACGTTCGACGAAACTAAGTGGTCGAACTTGTTAGAGAGGAAACTCCAGATGCGAAATTTAGTTCCATTTTAAACTAATTGTTCTATCTGAAACTAAGTGTTCGATACTGTGCCAGGAGAAGCGCCTGTTCTCTGAAATCTGTGGCGATGCGCACTCGAAACCGTATGCGTTCGGCGAAACTAAGTGGTCGACCTTGTGAGAGAGGAAACTCCAGATGCGAAACATAGGTCCATTTTAAACAAATTGTTCTATCTGAAACTAAGTGTTCCATACTGTGCCAGGAGAAGTGCTTGTTCTCTGAAATCTGAGGCGATGCTACTCGAAACCGTATGTGTCTGACGAAACTAAGTGGTCGACCTTTTGAGAGAGGAAACTCCAGATGCGAAAATTAGTTCTATTTAAAACTAATTGTTCTATCTGAGAGTGTTCGATACTGTGCCAGGAGAAGCGCCTGTTCTCTGAAATCAGTGGCGATGCTACTCGAACCCGTATGTGTTCGACGAATCTAAATGGTCGACCTTGTGAGAGAGGAAACTCCAGATGCGGACCTTAGATCCATTTTAAACTAATTGTTCTATCTGAAAGTGTTCGATACTGTGCCAGGAGAAGCGCCTGTTCTCTGAAATCAGTGGCGATGCTACTCGAACCCGTATGTGTTCGACGAATCTAAATGGCCGACCTTGTGAGAGAGGAAACTCCAGATGCGGAACTTAGTTCCATTTTAAACTAATTGTTCTATCTGAGAGTGTTCGACACTGTGCCAGGAGAAGCACCTGTTCTCTGAAATCAGTGGCGATGCCACTCGAAACCGTATGTGTTCGACGAAACAAAGTGGCCGACCTTGTTAGAGAGGAAACTCCAGATGCGAAACTTAGTTCCGTTTTAAACTAATTGTTCTATCTGAAAGTGTTCGATACTGTGCCAGGAGAAGCGTCTGTTCTCTGAAATCAGTGGCGATGCTACTCGAACCCGTATGTGTTCGACGAATCTAAATGGTCGGCCTTGTGAGAGAGGAAACTCCAGATGCGAAACTTAGTTCCACTTTAAACCAAATGTTCCGTCCGAAACTAAGTGTGCGATACTGTGCCAGGAAAAGCGTCTGTTCTTTGAAATCTGTGGCGATGCCACTCGAAACCGTATGTGTTCGACGAAACTAAGTGGACGACCTTGTGAGAAAGGAAACTCCAGATGCGGAACTTAGTTCCATTTTAAACTAAATGTTCTATCTGAAAGTGTTCGATACTGTGCCAGGAGAAGCGCCTGTTCTCTGAAATCAGTGGCGATGCTACTCGAACCCGTATGTGTTCGACGAATCTAAATGGCCGACCTTGTGAGAGAGGAAACTCCAGATGCGGAACTTAGTTCCATTTTAAACTAATTGTTCTATCTGAAAGTGTTCGATACTGTGCCAGGAGAAGCACCTGTTCTCTGAAATCAGTGGCGATGGCACTCGAAACCGTATGTGTTCGACGAAACTAAATGGCCGACCTTGTGAGAGAGGAAACTCCAGATGCGGAACTTAGTTCCATTTTAAACTAAATGTTCTATCTGAAAGTGTTCGATACTGTGCCAGGAGAAGCGCCTGTTCTCTGAAATCAGTGGCGATGCTACTCGAACCCGTATGTGTTCGACGAATCTAAATGGTCGACCTTGTGAGAGAGGAAACTCCAGATGCGAAACATAGTTCAATTTTAAACTATATATTCCATCTGAAACTAAGTGTTCGATACTGTGCCAGGAGAATCGCCTGTTCTCTGAAATTTGTGGCGATGATACTCGAAACCGTATGTGTTCGACGAAACTAAGTGGTCGAACTTGTGAGAGAGGAAACTCCAGATGCGAAACTTAGTTCCATTTTAAACTAATTGTTCTATCTGAAACTAAGTGCTCGATACTGTGCCAGTAGAAGCGCCTGTTCTCTGAAATCTGTGGCGAGGCGCACTCGAAACCGTATGCGTTCGACGAAACTAAGTGGTCGAACTTGTTAGAGAGGAAACTCCAGATGCGAAATTTAGTTCCATTTTAAACTAATTGTTCTATCTGAAACTAAGTGTTCGATACTGTGCCAGGAGAAGCGCCTGTTCTCTGAAATCTGTGGCGATGCGCACTCGAAACCGTATGCGTTCGGCGAAACTAAGTGGTCGACCTTGTGAGAGAGGAAACTCCAGATGCGAAACATAGTTCAATTTTAAACTATATATTCCATCTGAAACTAAGTGTTCGATACTGTGCCAGGAGAATCGCCTGTTCTCTGAAATTTGTGGCGATGATACTCGAAACCGTATGTGTTCGACGAAACTAAGTGGTCGAACTTGTGAGACAGGAAACTCCAGATGCGAAACTTATTTCCATTTTAAATTAATTGTTCTATCTGAAACTAAGTGCTCGATACTGTGCCAGGAGAAGCGCCTGTTCTCTGAAATCTGTGGCGAGGCGCACTCGAAACCGTATGCGTTCGACGAAACTAAGTGGTCGAACTTGTTAGAGAGGAAACTCCAGATGCGAAATTTAGTTCCATTTTAAACTAATTGTTCTATCTGAAACTAAGTGTTCGATACTGTGCCAGGAGAAGCGCCTGTTCTCTGAAATCTGTGGCGATGCGCACTCGAAACCGTATGCGTTCGGCGAAACTAAGTGGTCGACCTTGTGAGAGAGGAAACTCCAGATGCGAAACATAGTTCAATTTTAAACTATATATTCCATCTGAAACTAAGTGTTCGATACTGTGCCAGGAGAATCGCCTGTTCTCTGAAATTTGTGGCGATGATACTCGAAACCGTATGTGTTCGACGAAACTAAGTGGTCGAACTTGTGAGACAGGAAACTCCAGATGCGAAACTTATTTCCATTTTAAATTAATTGTTCTATCTGAAACTAAGTGCTCGATACTGTGCCAGGAGAAGCGCCTGTTCTCTGAAATTTGTGGCGATGATACTCGAAACCGTATGTGTTCGACGAAACTAAGTGGCCGACCTTGTGAGAGAGGAAACTCCAGATGCGAAACTTAGTTTCATTTTAAATTGATTGTTCTATCCGAAACTAAGTGTTCGATACTGTGCCAGGAGAAGCGCCTGTTCTCTGAAACCTGTGGCGATGCCACTCGAAACCGTATGCGTTCGGCGAAACTAAGTGGTCGACCTTGTGAGAGAAGAAACTAAGTGGACGACCTGGTGATAGAAGAAACTCCAGATGCGAAACTTAGTTCCATTTTAAACTAATTGTTCTATCTGAGACTAAGTGTTCGATACTGTGCCAGGAGAAGTGCCTGTTCTCTGAAAACTGTGACGATGCTACTCGAAACCGTATGTGTTCGACGAAACTAAGTGGTCCACCTTGTGAGAGAGGAAACTCCAGATGCGAAACATAGTTCCATTTTAAACTAATTGTTCTGCCTGAAATAAGTGTTCGATACTGTGCCAGGAGAAGTGCCTGTTCTCTGAAATCCCTGGCGATGATACTCCAAACCGTATGTGTTCGACGAAACTAAGTGGTCCACCTTGTGAGAGAGGAAACTCCAGATGCGAAACATAGTTCCATTTTAAACTAGTTGTTCTGTCTGAAATAAGTGTTCGATAGTGTGCCAGGAGAAGCGCCTGTTCTCTGAAATCCCTGGCGATGATACTCCAAACCGCATGTGTTCGATGAATCTAAATGGTCCACCTTGTGAGAGAGGAAACTCCAGATGCGAAACTTAGTTCCATTTTAAACTAATTGTTCTAACCGAAACTCTGTGTCCGATACTGTGCCAGGTGAAGCGCCTGTTCTCTTAAATCTGTGGCGATGCAACTCGAAAGCGTATGAGTTCGACGAAACTAAGTGGTTGACCTTGTGAGAGAGGATACTCCAGATGCGAAATATAGTTCCATTTTAAACTAATTGTTCTGTCTGAAACTAAGTGTTCAATAAGGTGCCAGGAGAAGCGCCTGTTCTCTGAACTGTGTGGCGATGACGCTCGAAACCGTATGTGTTCGACGAAACTAAGTGGCTGACCTTGTGAGAGAGGATACTCCAGATGCGAGACATAGTTCCATTTTAAACTAATTGTTTTGTCTGAAATAAGTGTTCGATACTGTGCCAGGAGAAACGCCTGTTCTCTGAAATCCTTGGCGATGATACTTGAAACCGTATGTGTTCGACGAAAATAAGTTGTCGACCTTGTGGAAGAGGATACGCCAGATGCGAAACATAGTTCCATTTTAAACTAATTGTTCTGTCTGAAACTAAGTGTTCGATAAGGTGCCAGGAGAAGCGCCTGTTCTCTGAACTGTGTGGCGATGATAATCCAAACCGTATGTGTTCGACGAAACTAAGTGGTCCACCTTGTGAGAGAGGAAACTCCAGATGCGAAACATAGTTCCATTTTAAACTAGTTTTTCTGTCTGAAATAAGTGTTCGATACTGTGCCAGGAGAAGTGCCTGTTCTCTGAAAACTGTGACGATGCTACCCCAAACCGTATGTGTTCGACGAATCTAAATGGTCGACCTTGTGAGAGAGGAAACTCCAGATGCGAAACTTAGTTCCATTTTAAACTAATTGTTCTAACCGAAACTCTGTGTCCGATACTGTGCCAGGAGAAGCGCCTGTTCTCTTAAATCTGTGGCGATGCCACTCGAAACCGTATGTGTTCGACGAAACTAAGTGGCCGACCTTGTGGGAGAGGATACTCCAGATGCCAAACATAGTTCCATTTTAAACTAATTGTTCTGTCTGAAACTAAGTGTTCGATTCTGTGCCAGGAGAAGCTCCTGTTCTCTGAAATGTGTGGCGATGCTACCCCAAACCGTATGTGTTCGACGAATCTAAATGGTCGACCTTGTGAGAGAGGAAACTCCAGATGCGAAACTTAGTTCCATTTTAAAGTAATTGTTCTAACCGAAACTCTGTGTCCGATACTGTGCCAGGAGAAGCGCCTGTTCTCTTAAATCTGTGGCGATGCCACTCGAAAGCGTATGTGTTCGACGAAACTAAGTGGTGGACCTTGTGAGAGAGGAAACTCCAGATGCGAAAATTAGTTCCATTTTAAACTAATTGTTCTATCTGAAACTAAGTGTTCGATAATGTGCCAGGAGAAGCGCCTGTTCTCTGAAATCAGTGGCGATGCTACTCGAAACCGTATGTGTTCGACGAAACTAAGTGGTCCACCTTGTGAGAGAGGAAACTCCAGATGCGAAACATAGTTCCATTTTGAACTAATTGTTCTGCCTGAAATAAGTGTTCGATACTGTGCCAGGAGAAGCGCCTGTTCTCTGAAATCCCTGGCGATGATACTCCAAACCGTATGTGTTCGACGAAACTAAGTGGTCCACCTTGTGAGAGAGGAAACTCCAGATGCGAAACATAGTTCCATTTTAAACTAGTTGTTCTGTCTGAAATAAGTGTTCGATACTGTGCCAGGAGAAGTGCCTGTTCTCTGAAAACTGTGACGATGCTACCCCAAACCGTATGTGTTCGACGAATCTAAATGGTCGACCTTGTGAGAGAGGAAACTCCAGATGCGAAACTTAGTTCCATTTTAAACTAATTGTTCTAACCGAAACTCTGTGTCCGATACTGTGCCAGGAGAAGCGCCTGTTCTCTTAAATCTGTGGCGATGCAACTCGAAAGCGTATGTGTTCGACGAAACTAAGTGGTTGACCTTGTGAGAGAGGATACTCCAGATGCGAAACATAGTTCCATTTTAAACTAATTGTTCTGTCTGAAACTAAGTGTTCCATACTGTGCCAGGAGAAGCTCCTGTTCTCTGCAATGTGTGGCGATGCCACTCGAAACCGTATGTGTTCGACGAAACTAAGTGGTCGACCTTGTGAGAGAGGATACTCCAGATGCGAAACATAGTTCTATTTTAAACTAATTGTCCTATCTGAGACTAAGTGTTCGATACTGTGCCAGGAGAAGTGCCTGTTCTCTGAAAACTGTGACGATGCTACCCCAAACCGTATGTGTTCGACGAAAATAAGTGGTCGACCTTGTGGAAGAGGAAACTCCAGATGCGAAACTTAGTTCCATTTTAAACTAATTGTTCTATCTGAGACTAAGTGTTCGATACTGTGCCAGGAGAAGTGCCTGTTCTCTGAAAACTGTGACGATGCTACTCGAAACCGTATGTGTTCGACGAAACTAAGTGGTCCACCTTGTGAGAGAGGAAACTCCAGATGCGAAACATAGTTCCATTTTAAACTAATTGTTCTGCCTGAAATAAGTGTTCGATACTGTGCCAGGAGAAGTGCCTGTTCTCTGAAATCCCTGGCGATCATACTCCAAACCGTATGTGTTCGACGAAACTAAGTGGTCCACCTTGTGAGAGAGGAAACTCCAGATGCGAAACATAGTTCCATTTTAAACTAGTTGTTCTGTCTGAAATAAGTGTTCGATACTGTGCCAGGAGAAGCGCCTGTTCTCTGAAATCCCTGGCGATGATACTCCAAACCGTATGTGTTCGATGAATCTAAATGGTCCACCTTGTGAGAGAGGAAACTCCAGATGCGAAACTTAGTTCCATTTTAAACTAATTGTTCTAACCGAAACTCTGTGTCCGATACTGTGCCAGGAGAAGCGCCTGTTCTCTTAAATCTGTGGCGATGCAACTCGAAAGCGTATGAGTTCGACGAAACTAAGTGGTTGACCTTGTGAGAGAGGATACTCCAGATGCGAAATATAGTTCCATTTTAAACTAATTGTTCTGTCTGTAACTAAGTGTTCGATAAGGTGCCAGGAGAAGCGCCTGTTCTCTGAACTGTGTGGCGATGACGCTCGAAACCGTATGTGTTCGACGAAACTAAGTGGCTGACCTTGTGAGAGAGGATACTCCAGATGCGAGACATAGTTCCATTTTAAACTAATTGTTTTGTCTGAAATAAGTGTTCGATACTGTGCCAGGAGAAACGCCTGTTCTCTGAAATCCCTGGCGATGATACTTGAAACCGTATGTGTTCGACGAAAATAAGTTGTCGACCTTGTGGAAGAGGAAACTCCAGATGCGAAACTTAGTTCCATTTTAAACTAATTGTTCTATCTGAAACTAAGTGTTCGATACTGTGCCAGGAGAAGCGGCTGTTCTCTGAAATCTTTGGCGATGCCACTCGAAAACGTATGTGTTCGACGAAACTAAGTGGTCGACCTTGTGAGAGAGGAAACTTCAGATGCGAAACTTAGTTCCATTTTAAACTAATCGTTCTATCTGAAAGTGTTCGATACTGTGCCAGGAGAAGCGCCTGTTCTCTGAAATCTTTGGCGATGCCACTCGAAACCGTATGTGTTCGACGAAATTAAGTCGTCGACCTTGTGCGAAAGACAACTCCAGATGCGAAACATTGTTCCATTTTAAACTAATTGTTGTATCTGAAACTAAGTGTTCGATACTGTGCCAGGAGAAGCGGCTGTTCTCTGAAATCTGTGGCGATGCCACTCGAAAACGTATGTGTTCGACGAAACTAAGTGCTCGACCTTGTGCGCGAGGAAACTCCCGGTGCGAAACATAGTTCCATTTTGAACTAATTGTTCTATCTGAAACTAAGTGTTCGATAATGTGCCAGGAGAAGCGCCTGTTCTCTGAAACCTGTGGCGATGCTAATCGAAACCGTATGTGTTCGACGAACCTAAGTGGTCGACCTTTTGAGAGAGGAAACTCCAGATGCGAAATCTAGTTCCATTTTAAACTAATTGTTCTATCTGAAACTTAGTGTTTGATAATGAGCCAGGAGAAGCGCCTGTTCTCTGAAATCTGTGGCGATGCTACTCGAAACCGTTTGTGTTCGACGAAACTAAGTGGTCCACCTTGTGAGAGAGGAAACTCCAGATGCGAAACATAGTTCCATTTTAAACTAAGCGTTCTATCTGTAACTAAGTGTTCGATACTGCGCCAGGAGAAGCGCCTGTTCTCTGAAATCGGTGGCGATGCTACTCGAAACCGTATGTGTTCGACGAAACTAAGTGGTCGAACTTGTGAGAGAGGAAACTCCAAATGCGAAACTTAGTTCCATTTTGAACTAATTCTTCTATCTGAAACTAAGTGTTCGATACTGTGCCAGGAGAAGCGCCTGTTCTCTGAAATCTGTGGCGATGCTACTCGAAACCGTATGTGTTCGACGAAACTAAGTGGTCGACCTTCTGAGAGAGGAAACTCCAGATGCGAAACTTAGTTCCATTTTAAACAAATTGTTCTATCTGGAACTAAGTGTTCGATACTGTTCCAGGAGAAGCGTCTGTTCTCTGAAATCTGTGGCGATGCTACTCGAAACCGTATGTGTTCGACGATACTAAGTGGTCGACGTTGTGACAGAGGAAACTCCAGATGCGAAACGTAGTTCCATTTTAAACGATTTGTTCTATCTGAAACTAAGTGTTCGATACTGTGCCAGGAGGAGCGCCTGTTCTCTGAAATCTGTGGCGATGCTACTCGAAACTGTATGTGTTCGACGAAACTAAGTGGTCGGCCTTGTGAAAGAGGAAACTCCAGATGCGAAACTTAGTTCCATTTTAACCTAATTGTTCTATCTGAAACTATGTGTTCGACACTGTGCCAGGAGAAGCGCCTGTTCTCTGAAATCTGTGGCGATGCCACTCGAAACCGTATGGATTCGACGAAACTAAGTAGTCGACCTTGTGAGAGAGTAAACTCCAGATGAGAAACTTAGTTCCAATTTAAAACTAATTGTTCTATCTGAAACTAAGTGTTCGATCCTGTGCCAGCAGAAGCGCCTGTTCTCTGAAATCTGTGGCGATGCCACTCGAAACCGTATGGATTCGACGAAACTAAGTAGTCGACCTTGTGAGAGAGTAAACTCCAGATGAGAAACTTAGTTCCAATTTAAACTAATTGTACTATCTGTTACTAAGTGTTCGATACAGCGCCAGGAGAAGCGCGTGCTCTCTAAAACCTGTAGCGATGCTACTCGAAACCGTATGTGTTCGACGAAACTAAGTGGTCGACCTTGTGAGAGAGTAAACTCCAGATGCGAAGCTTAGTACCATTTTAAACTAATTGTTCTATCTGAAACTAAGTGCTCGATACTGTGCCAGGAGAAGCGCCTGTTCTCTGAAATCTGTCGCGATGCGCACTCGAAACGGTATGTGTTCAACGAAACTAAGTGGTCGACCTTGTAAGAGAGGAAACTCCTGAAGCGAAGCTTATTTCCATTTTAAACTAATTGTTCTATCTGAAACTAAGTGTTCGATACTGTGCCAGGAGAAGCGCCTGTTCTCTAAAATCTGTGGCGATGCTACTCGAAACTGTATGTGTTCGACGAAACTAAGTGGTCGACCTTGTGAGAGAGGAAACTGCAGATGCGAAACTTACTTCCATTTTAAACTGATTGTTCTATCTCAAACTAAGTGTTCGATACTGTGCCAGGAGAAGCGCCTGTTCTCTGAAATCTGTGGCCATGCCACTCGAAACCGTATGTGTTCAACGAAACTAAGTGGTCGACCTTGTGAGAGAGGAAACTCCTGAAGCGAAGCTTATTTCCATTTTAAACTAATTGTTCTATCTGAAACGAAGTGTTCGATACTGTGCCAGGAGAAGCGCCTGTTCTCTAAAATCTGTGGCGATGCTACTCGAAACTGTATGTGTTCGACGAAACTAAGTGGTCGACCTTGTGAGAGAGGAAACTGCAGATGCGAAACTTACTTTCATTTTAAACTGATTGTTCTATCTGAAACTAAGTGTTCGATACTGTGCCAGGAGAAGCGCCTGTTCTCTGAAATCTGTGGCGATGCTACTCGAAACCGTATGTGTTCGACGAAACTAAGTGGTCGCCTTGTGAAAGAGGAAACTCCAGATGCGAAACTTAGTTCCATTTTAACCTAATTGTTCTATCTGAAACTATGTGTTCGACACTGTGCCAGGAGAAGCGCCTGTTCTCTGAAATCTGTGGCGATGCCACTCGAAACCGTATGGATTCGACGAAACTAAGTAGTCGACCTTGTGAGAGAGTAAACTCCAGATGAGAAACTTAGTTCCAATTTAAACTAATTGTACTATCTGTTACTAAGTGTTCGATACAGCGCCAGGAGAAGCGCGTGCTCTCTAAAACCTGTAGCGATGCTACTCGAAACCGTATGTGTTCGACGAAACTAAGTGGTCGACCTTGTGAGAGAGTAAACTCCAGATGCGAAGCTTAGTTCCATTTTAAACTCATTGTTCTATCTGAAACTAAGTGTTCGATACTTTGCCTCGAGAAGCGCCTGTCCTCTGAAATGTGTGGCGATGCCACTCGAAACCGTATGTGTTCGACGAAACTAAGTGGCCGACCTTCTGAGAGAGGAAACTCCGGATGCGAAACTTAGTTCCATTTTAAACTAATTGTCCTATCTGAAACTAAGTGTTCGATACTGTGCCAGGGGAAACGCCTGTTCTCTGAAATCTGTGGCGATGCCACTCGGAACCGGATGTGGTCGACGAAACTAAGTGGTCGACCTTGTGAGAGAGGAAACTCCAAATGCGAAACTTATTATCATTTTAAACTAATAGTTCTATCTGAAACTAAGTGTTCGATACTGTGCCAGGAGAAGCGCCTGTTCTCTGAAATCTGTGGCGATGCTACTCGAAACTGTATGTGTTCGACGAAACTAAGTGGTCGACCTTGTGAGAGAGGAAACTGCAGATGCGAAACTTACTTCCATTTTAAACTAATTGTTCTATCTGAAACTAAGTGTTCGATACTGTGCCAGGAGAGGCGCCTGTTCTCTGAAATCTGTGGCGATGCTACTCGAAACCGTATGTGCTCGACGAAACTAAGTGGTCGCCTTGTGAAAGAGGAAACTCCAAATGCGAAACTTAGTACCATTTTAAACTAATTGTTCTATCTGAAACTAAGTGCTCGATACTGTGCCAGGAGAAGCGCCTGTTCTCTGAAATCTGTCGCGATGCGCACTCGAAACGGTATGTGTTAAACGAAACTAAGTGGTCGACCTTGTAAGAGAGGAAACTCCTGAAGCGAAGCTTATTTCCATTTTAAACTAATTGTTCTATCTGAAACTAAGTGTTCGATACTGTGCCAGGAGAAGCGCCTGTTCTCTAAAATCTGTGGCGATGCTACTCGAAACTGTATGTGTTCGACGAAACTAAGTGGTCGACCTTGTGAGAGAGGAAACTGCAGATGCGAAACTTACTTCCATTTTAAACTGATTGTTCTATCTCAAACTAAGTGTTCGATACTGTGCCAGGAGAAGCGCCTGTTCTCTGAAATCTGTGGCCATGCCACTCGAAACCGTATGTGTTCAACGAAACTAAGTGTTCGACCTTGTTAGAGAGGAAACTCCAGATGCGAAACTTAGTTCCATTTTAAACTAATTGTCCTATCTGATACTAAGTGTTCGATACTGTGCCAGGAGAAGCGCCTGTTCTCTGAAATGTGTGGCGATGCCACTCGAAACCGTATGTGTTCGAGGAAACTAAGTGGTCGACCTTCTGAGAGAGGAAACTCCAGATGCGAAACTTAGTTCCATTTTAAACAAATTGTTCTATCTGGAACTAAGTGTTCGATACTGTTCCAGGAGAAGCGTCTGTTCTCTGAAATCTGTGGCGATGCTACTCGAAACCGTATGTGTTCGACGATACTAAGTGGTCGACGTTGTGACAGAGGAAACTCCAGATGCGAAACTTAGTTCCATTTTAAACAAATTGTTCTATCTGGAACTAAGTGTTCGATACTGTTCCAGGAGAAGCGTCTGTTCTCTGAAATCTGTGGCGATGCTACTCGAAACCGTATGTGTTCGACGATACTAAGTGGTCGACGTTGTGACAGAGGAAACTCCAGATGCGAAACGTAGTTCCATTTTAAACGATTTGTTCTATCTGAAACTAAGTGTTCGATACTGTGCCAGGAGGAGCGCCTGTTCTCTGAAATCTGTGGCGATGCTACTCGAAACTGTATGTGTTCGACGAAACTAAGTGGTCGGCCTTGTGAAAGAGGAAACTCCAGATGCGAAACTTAGTTCCATTTTAACCTAATTGTTCTATCTGAAACTATGTGTTCGACACTGTGCCAGGAGAAGCGCCTGTTCTCTGAAATCTGTGGCGATGCCACTCGAAACCGTATGGATTCGACGAAACTAAGTAGTCGACCTTGTGAGAGAGTAAACTCCAGATGAGAAACTTAGTTCCAATTTAAAACTAATTGTTCTATCTGAAACTAAGTGTTCGATCCTGTGCCAGCAGAAGCGCCTGTTCTCTGAAATCTGTGGCGATGCCACTCGAAACCGTATGGATTCGACGAAACTAAGTAGTCGACCTTGTGAGAGAGTAAACTCCAGATGAGAAACTTAGTTCCAATTTAAACTAATTGTACTATCTGTTACTAAGTGTTCGATACAGCGCCAGGAGAAGCGCGTGCTCTCTAAAACCTGTAGCGATGCTACTCGAAACCGTATGTGTTCGACGAAACTAAGTGGTCGACCTTGTGAGAGAGTAAACTCCAGATGCGAAGCTTAGTACCATTTTAAACTAATTGTTCTATCTGAAACTAAGTGCTCGATACTGTGCCAGGAGAAGCGCCTGTTCTCTGAAATCTGTCGCGATGCGCACTCGAAACGGTATGTGTTCAACGAAACTAAGTGGTCGACCTTGTAAGAGAGGAAACTCCTGAAGCGAAGTTTATTTCCATTTTAAACTAATTGTTCTATCTGAAACTAAGTGTTCGATACTGTGCCAGGAGAAGCGCCTGTTCTCTAAAATCTGTGGCGATGCTACTCGAAACTGTATGTGTTCGACGAAACTAAGTGGTCGACCTTGTGAGAGAGGAAACTGCAGATGCGAAACTTACTTCCATTTTAAACTGATTGTTCTATCTCAAACTAAGTGTTCGATACTGTGCCAGGAGAAGCGCCTGTTCTCTGAAATCTGTGGCCATGCCACTCGAAACCGTATGTGTTCAACGAAACTAAGTGGTCGACCTTGTGAGAGAGGAAACTCCTGAAGCGAAGCTTATTTCCATTTTAAACTAATTGTTCTATCTGAAACGAAGTGTTCGATACTGTGCCAGGAGAAGCGCCTGTTCTCTAAAATCTGTGGCGATGCTACTCGAAACTGTATGTGTTCGACGAAACTAAGTGGTCGACCTTGTGAGAGAGGAAACTGCAGATGCGAAACTTACTTTCATTTTAAACTGATTGTTCTATCTGAAACTAAGTGTTCGATACTGTGCCAGGAGAAGCGCCTGTTCTCTGAAATCTGTGGCGATGCTACTCGAAACCGTATGTGTTCGACGAAACTAAGTGGTCGCCTTGTGAAAGAGGAAACTCCAGATGCGAAACTTAGTTCCATTTTAACCTAATTGTTCTATCTGAAACTATGTGTTCGACACTGTGCCAGGAGAAGCGCCTGTTCTCTGAAATCTGTGGCGATGCCACTCGAAACCGTATGGATTCGACGAAACTAAGTAGTCGACCTTGTGAGAGAGTAAACTCCAGATGAGAAACTTAGTTCCAATTTAAACTAATTGTACTATCTGTTACTAAGTGTTCGATACAGCGCCAGGAGAAGCGCGTGCTCTCTAAAACCTGTAGCGATGCTACTCGAAACCGTATGTGTTCGACGAAACTAAGTGGTCGACCTTGTGAGAGAGTAAACTCCAGATGCGAAGCTTAGTTCCATTTTAAACTCATTGTTCTATCTGAAACTAAGTGTTCGATACTTTGCCTCGAGAAGCGCCTGTCCTCTGAAATGTGTGGCGATGCCACTCGAAACCGTATGTGTTCGACGAAACTAAGTGGCCGACCTTCTGAGAGAGGAAACTCCGGATGCGAAACTTAGTTCCATTTTAAACTAATTGTCCTATCTGAAACTAAGTGTTCGATACTGTGCCAGGGGAAACGCCTGTTCTCTGAAATCTGTGGCGATGCCACTCGGAACCGGATGTGGTCGACGAAACTAAGTGGTCGACCTTGTGAGAGAGGAAACTCCAAATGCGAAACTTATTATCATTTTAAACTAATAGTTCTATCTGAAACTAAGTGTTCGATACTGTGCCAGGAGAAGCGCCTGTTCTCTGAAATCTGTGGCGATGCTACTCGAAACTGTATGTGTTCGACGAAACTAAGTGGTCGACCTTGTGAGAGAGGAAACTGCAGATGCGAAACTTACTTCCATTTTAAACTAATTGTTCTATCTGAAACTAAGTGTTCGATACTGTGCCAGGAGAGGCGCCTGTTCTCTGAAACCTGTGGCGATGCTACTCGAAACCGTATGTGCTCGACGAAACTAAGTGGTCGCCTTGTGAAAGAGGAAACTCCAAATGCGAAACTTAGTACCATTTTAAACTAATTGTTCTATCTGAAACTAAGTGCTCGATACTGTGCCAGGAGAAGCGCCTGTTCTCTGAAATCTGTCGCGATGCGCACTCGAAACGGTATGTGTTAAACGAAACTAAGTGGTCGACCTTGTAAGAGAGGAAACTCCTGAAGCGAAGCTTATTTCCATTTTAAACTAATTGTTCTATCTGAAACTAAGTGTTAGATACTGTGCCAGGAGAAGCGCCTGTTCTCTAAAATCTGTGGCGATGCTACTCGAAACTGTATGTGTTCGACGAAACTAAGTGGTCGACCTTGTGAGAGAGGAAACTGCAGATGCGAAACTTACTTCCATTTTAAACTGATTGTTCTATCTCAAACTAAGTGTTCGATACTGTGCCAGGAGAAGCGCCTGTTCTCTGAAATCTGTGGCCATGCCACTCGAAACCGTATGTGTTCAACGAAACTAAGTGTTCGACCTTGTTAGAGAGGAAACTCCAGATGCGAAACTTAGTTCCATTTTAAACTAATTGTCCTATCTGATACTAAGTGTTCGATACTGTGCCAGGAGAAGCGCCTGTTCTCTGAAATGTGTGGCGATGCCACTCGAAACCGTATGTGTTCGAGGAAACTAAGTGGTCGACCTTCTGAGAGAGGAAACTCCAGATGCGAAACTTAGTTCCATTTTAAACAAATTGTTCTATCTGGAACTAAGTGTTCGATACTGTTCCAGGAGAAGCGTCTGTTCTCTGAAATCTGTGGCGATGCTACTCGAAACCGTATGTGTTCGACGATACTAAGTGGTCGACGTTGTGACAGAGGAAACTCCAGATGCGAAACGTAGTTCCATTTTAAACGATTTGTTCTATCTGAAACTAAGTGTTCGATACTGTGCCAGGAGGAGCGCCTGTTCTCTGAAATCTGTGGCGATGCTACTCGAAACTGTATGTGTTCGACGAAACTAAGTGGTCGACCTTGTGAGAGAGGAAACTGCAGATGCGAAACTTACTTCCATTTTAAACTAATTGTTCTATCTGAAACTAAGTGTTCGATACTGTGCCAGGAGAGGCGCCTGTTCTCTGAAATCTGTGGCGATGCTACTCGAAACCGTATGTGCTCGACGAAACTAAGTGGTCGCCTTGTGAAAGAGGAAACTCCAAATGCGAAACTTAGTACCATTTTAAACTAATTGTTCTATCTGAAACTAAGTGCTCGATACTGTGCCAGGAGAAGCGCCTGTTCTCTGAAATCTGTCGCGATGCGCACTCGAAACGGTATGTGTTCAACGAAACTAAGTGGTCGACCTTGTAAGAGAGGAAACTCCTGAAGCGAAGCTTATTTCCATTTTAAACTAATTGTTCTATCTGAAACTAAGTGTTCGATACTGTGCCAGGAGAAGCGCCTGTTCTCTAAAATCTGTGGCGATGCTACTCGAAACTGTATGTGTTCGACGAAACTAAGTGGTCGACCTTGTGAGAGAGGAAACTGCAGATGCGAAACTTACTTCCATTTTAAACTGATTGTTCTATCTGAAACTAAGTGTTCGATACTGTGCCAGGAGAAGCGCCTGTTCTCTGAAATCTGTGGCCATGCCACTCGAAACCGTATGTGTTCAACGAAACTAAGTGTTCGACCTTGTTAGAGAGGAAACTCCAGATGCGAAACTTAGTTCCATTTTAAACTAATTGTCCTATCTGATACTAAGTGTTCGATACTGTGCCAGGAGAAGCGCCTGTTCTCTGAAATGTGTGGCGATGCCACTCGAAACCGTATGTGTTCGAGGAAACTAAGTGGTTGATCTTGTGAGAGAGGAAACTCCAGATGCGAAACTTAGTTCCATTTTAAACTAATTGTTCTATCTGAAACTATGTGTCTGATACTGTGCCAGGAGAAGCGCCTGTTCTCTGAAATCTGTGGCGTTGCCACTCGAAACCGTATGCATTCAACCGAACTAAGTGGTCGACCTTGTTAGAGAGGAAACTCCAGATGCGAAACTTAGTTCCATTTTAAACTAATTGTTCTATCTGAAACTAAGTTTTCGATACTATGCCAGGAGAAGCGCCTGTTCGCTGAAATCTGTGGCGATGCCACTCGAAACCGTATGTGTTCAACGAAACTAAGTGTTCGACCTTGTTAGAGAGGAAACTCCAGATGCGAAACTTAGTTCCATTTTAAACTAATTGTTCTATCTGATACTAAGTGTTCGATACTGTGCCAGGAGAAGCGCCTGTTCTCTGAAATGTGTGGCGATGCCACTCGAAACCGTATGTGTTCGAGGAAACTAAGTGGTTGATCTTGTGAGAGTGGAAACTCCAGATGCGAAACTTAGTTCCATTTTAAACTAATTGTTCTATCTGAAACTATGTGTCTGATACTGTGCCAGGAGAAGCGCCTGTTCTCTGAAATCTGTGGCGTTGCCACTCGAAACCGTATGCATTCAACGAAACTAAGTGGTCGACCTTGTTAGAGAGGAAACTCCAGATGCGAAACATAGTTCCATTTAAAAGTAATTGTTCTATCTGAAACTAAGTGTTCGAGAGTGTACCAGGAGAAACGCCTGTTCTCTGAAATTTGTGGCGATACAAGTCGGAACCGTATGTGTCGACGAAACTAAGTGGTCGCCCTAGTGAGAGAGGAAACTCCAGATGCGAAACTTAGTTCCATTTTAAAGTAATTGTTCTATCCGATACTAAGTGTTCGATACTGTGCCAGGAGAAGCGCCTGTTCTCTGAAATCTGTGGCGATGCCACTCGAAACCGTATGTGTTCGGCGAAACTAAGTGGTCGACCTTGTGAAAGAGGGAACTCCAGATGCGAAACATAGTTCCATTTTAAACTAATTGTTCTATCTGAAACTAAGTGTTCGGAAGTGAGCCAGGAGAAGCGCATATTCTCGGAAATTTGTGGCGATGCTACTCGAAACCGTATGTGTCGACGAAACTAAGTGGCCGACCTTGTGAGAGAGGAAACTCCAGAAGCGAAACTTAGTTCCATTTTAATCTTATTGTTCTATCTGAAACTAAGTTTTCGATACTGTGCCAGGAGAAGCGCCTGCTCTCTGAAATCTGTGGCGATGCCACTCGTAACCGTATGTGTTCGACGAAACTAAGTGGTTGACCTTGTGAGAGAGGATACTCCAGATGCGAGACATAGTTCCATTTTAAACTAATTGTTCTATCTGAAGCTAAGTGTTCGATACTGTGCCAGGAGAAGCGCCTGTTCTCTGAAATGTGTGGCGATGCCGCTCGAAACCGTATGTGTTCGTCGAAACTAAGTGGTTGACCTTGTGAGGGAGGATACTCCAGATGCGAAACATAGTTCCATTTTAAACTAATTGTTCTATCTGTAACTAGGTGTTCGATAATGTGCCAGGAGAAGCGCCTGTTCTCTGAAATCTTTGGCGATACCACTCGAAACCGTATGTGTTCGACGAAACTAAGTGGCCGACTTTGTGAGAGAGGAAACTCCAGATGCGAAACATAGTTCCATTTTAAACTAATTGTTCTATCTGAAACTAAGTGTTCGATACTGTGCCAGGAGAAGCGCCTGTTCTCTGAAATCTGTGGCGATGCCACTTGAAACCGTATGTGTTCGACGAAACTAAGTGGTCGACCTTGTGAGAGAGGAAACTCCAGAAGCGAAACTTAGTTCCATTTTAAACTAATTGTTCTATCTGAAACTAAGTGTTCGGTACTGTGCCAGGAGAAGCGCCTGTTCTCTGAAATCTGTGGCGATGCCACTCGAAACCGTATGGATTCGACGAAACTAAGTAGTCGACCTTGTGAGAGAGTAAACTCCAGATGAGAAACTTAGTTCCAATTTAAACTAATTGTACTATCTGATACTAAGTGTTCGATACAGCGCCAGGAGAAGCGCGTGCTCTCTAAAACCTGTGGCGATGCTACTCGAAACCGTATGTGTTCGACGAAACTAAGTGGTCGACCTTGTGAGAGAGTAAACTCCAGATGCGAAGCTTAGTTCCATTTTAAACTAATTGTCCTATCTGAAACTAAGTGTTCGATACTGTGCCAGGGGAAACGCCTGTTCTCTGAAATCTGTGGCGATGCCACTCGGAACCGCATGTGGTCGACGAAACTAAGTGGTCGACCTTGTGCGAGAGGAAACTCCAAATGCGAAACTTATTATCATTTTAAACTAATAGTTCTATCTGAAACTAAGTGTTCGATACTGTGCCAGGAGAAGCGCCTGTTCTCTGAAATCTGTGGCGATGCTACTCGAAACTGTATGTGTTCGACGAAACTAAGTGGTCGACCTTGTGAGAGAGGAAACTGCAGATGCGAAACTTACTTCCATTTTAAACTAATTGTTCTATCTGAAACTAAGTGTTCGATACTGTGCCAGGAGAGGCGCCTGTTCTCTGAAATCTGTGGCGATGCTACTCGAAACCGTATGTGCTCGACGAAACTAAGTGGTCGCTTTGTGAAAGAGGAAACTCCCAATGCGAAACTTAGTACCATTTTAAACTAATTGTTCTATCTGAAACTAAGTGTTCGATACTGTGCCAGGAGAAGCGCCTGTTCTCTGAAATCTGTCGCGATGCGCACTCGAAACGGTATGTGTTCAACGAAACTAAGTGGTCGACCTTGTGAGAGAGGAAACTCCTGAAGCGAAGCTTATTTCCATTTTAAACTAATTGTTCTATCTGAAACTAAGTGTTCGATACTGTGCCAGGAGAAGCGCCTGTTCTCTAAAATCTGTGGCGATGCTACTCGAAACTGTATGTGTTCGACGAAACTAAGTGGTCGACCTTGTGAGAGAGGAAACTGCAGATGCGAAACTTACTTCCATTTTAAACTGATTGTTCTATCTGAAACTAAGTGTTCGATACTGTGCCAGGAGAAGCGCCTCTTCTCTGAAATCTGTGGCGATGCTACTCGAAACCGTATGTGTTCGACGAAACTAAGTGGTCGCCATGTGAAAGAGGAAACTCCAGATGCGAAACTTAGTTCCATTTTAACCTAATTGTTCTATCTGAAACTATGTGTTCGACACTGTGCCAGGAGAAGCGCCTGTTCTCTGAAATCTGTGGCGCTGCCACTCGAAACCGTATGGATTCGACGAAACTAAGTAGTCGACCTTGTGAGAGAGTAAACTCCAGATGAGAAACTTAGTTCCAATTTAAAACTAATTGTTCTATCTGAAACTAAGTGTTCGATCCTGTGCCAGCAGAAGCGCCTGTTCTCTGAAATCTGTGGCGATGCCACTCGAAACGGTATGGATTCGACGAAACTAAGTAGTCGACCTTGTGAGAGAGTAAACTCCAGATGAGAAACTTAGTTCCAATTTAAACTAATTGTACTATCTGATACTAAGTGTTCGATACAGCGCCAGGAGAAGCGCGTGCTCTCTAAAACCTGTAGCGATGCTACTCGAAACCGTATGTGTTCGACGAAACTAAGTGGTCGACCTTGTGAGAGAGTAAACTCCAGATGCGAAGCTTAGTTCCATTTTAAACTCATTGTTCTATCTGAAACTAAGTGTTCGATACTGTTCCAGGAGAAGCGTCTGTTCTCTGAAATCTGTGGCGATGCTACTCGAAACCGTTTGTGTTCGACGAAACTAAGTGGTCCACCTTGTGAGAGAGGAAACTCCAGATTCGAAGTTTAGTTCCATTTAAAACTAATTGTTCTATCTGATACTAAGTGTTCGATACTGTGCCAGGAGAAGTGCTTGTTCTCTGAAATCTGTGGCGATGCTACTCGAAACCGTATGTGTCTGACGAAACTAAGTGGTCGAGTTTGTGAGAGAGGAAACTCCAGGTGCGAAACATAGTTCCATTTTGAACTAATTGTTCTATCTGAAACTAAGTGTTCGATAATGTGCCAGGAGAAGCGCCTGTTCTCTGAAACCTGTGGCGATGCTAATCGAAACCGTATGTGTTCGACGAACCTAAGTGGTCGACCTTTTGAGAGAGGAAACTCCAGATGCGAAACCTAGTTCCATTTTAAACTAATTGTTCTATCTGAAACTTAGTGTTTGATAATGAGCCAGGAGAAGCGCCTGTTCTCTGAAATCTGTGGCGATGCTACTCGAAACCGTATGTGTTCGACGAAACTAAGTGGTCCACCTTGTGAGAGAGGAAACTCCAGATGCGAAACATAGTTCCATTTTAAACTAAGCGTTCTATCTGGAACTAAGTGTTCGATACTGTTCCAGGAGAAGCGTCTGTTCTCTGAAATCTGTGGCGATGCTACTCGAAACCGTATGTGTTCGACGAAACTAAGTGGTCGACGTTGTGACAGAGGAAACTCCAGATGCGAAACGTAGTTCCATTTTAAACGATTTGTTCTATCTGAAACTAAGTGTTCGATACTGTGCCAGGAGAAGCGCCTGTTCTCTGAAATGTCTGGCGATGCCACTCGAAACCGTATGTGTTCGACGAAACTAAGTGGTTGATCTTGTGAGAGACGATACTCCAGATGCGAAACATAGCCCCATTTTAAACTAATTGTTCTGTCTGAAATAAGTGTTCGATACTGTGCCAGGCGAAGCGCCTGTTCTCTGAAATCTGTGGCGATGCTACTCGAAACTGTATGTGTTCGACGAAACTAAGTGGTCGACCTTGTGAGAGAGGAAACTGCAGATGCGAAACTTACTTCCATTTTAAACTAATTGTTCTATCTGAAACTAAGTGTTCGATACTGTGCCAGGAGAGGCGCCTGTTCTCTGAAATCTGTGGCGATGCTACTCGAAACCGTATGTGCTCGACGAAACTAAGTGGTCGCTTTGTGAAAGAGGAAACTCCCAATGCGAAACTTAGTACCATTTTAAACTAATTGTTCTATCTGAAACTAAGTGTTCGATACTGTGCCAGGAGAAGCGCCTGTTCTCTGAAATCTGTCGCGATGCGCACTCGAAACGGTATGTGTTCAACGAAACTAAGTGGTCGACCTTGTGAGAGAGGAAACTCCTGAAGCGAAGCTTATTTCCATTTTAAACTAATTGTTCTATCTGAAACTAAGTGTTCGATACTGTGCCAGGAGAAGCGCCTGTTCTCTAAAATCTGTGGCGATGCTACTCGAAACTGTATGTGTTCGACGAAACTAAGTGGTCGACCTTGTGAGAGAGGAAACTGCAGATGCGAAACTTACTTCCATTTTAAACTGATTGTTCTATCTGAAACTAAGTGTTCGATACTGTGCCAGGAGAAGCGCCTCTTCTCTGAAATCTGTGGCGATGCTACTCGAAACCGTATGTGTTCGACGAAACTAAGTGGTCGCCATGTGAAAGAGGAAACTCCAGATGCGAAACTTAGTTCCATTTTAACCTAATTGTTCTATCTGAAACTATGTGTTCGACACTGTGCCAGGAGAAGCGCCTGTTCTCTGAAATCTGTGGCGCTGCCACTCGAAACCGTATGGATTCGACGAAACTAAGTAGTCGACCTTGTGAGAGAGTAAACTCCAGATGAGAAACTTAGTTCCAATTTAAAACTAATTGTTCTATCTGAAACTAAGTGTTCGATCCTGTGCCAGCAGAAGCGCCTGTTCTCTGAAATCTGTGGCGATGCCACTCGAAACCGTATGGATTCGACGAAACTAAGTAGTCGACCTTGTGAGAGAGTAAACTCCAGATGAGAAACTTAGTTCCAATTTAAACTAATTGTACTGTCTGATACTAAGTGTTCGATACAGCGCCAGGAGAAGCGCGTGCTCTCTAAAACCTGTAGCGATGCTACTCGAAACCGTATGTGTTCGACGAAACTAAGTGGTCGACCTTGTGAGAGAGTAAACTCCAGATGCGAAGCTTAGTTCCATTTTAAACTCATTGTTCTATCTGAAACTAAGTGTTCGATACTTTGCCTCGAGAAGCGCCTGTCCTCTGAAATGTGTGGCGATGCCACTCGAAACCGTATGTGTTCGACGAAACTAAGTGGCCGACCTTCTGAGAGAGGAAACTCCGGATGCGAAACTTAGTTCCATTTTAAACTAATTGTCCTATCTGAAACTAAGTGTTCGATACTGTGCCAGGAGAAGCGCCTGTTCTCTGAAATCTGTGGCGATGCCACTCGAAACCGTATGTTTTCGACGAAACTAAGTGGTCGACCTTGTGAGAGAGGAAACTCCAGAAGCGAAACTTAGTTCCATTTTAAACTAATTGTTCTATCTGAAACTAAGTTTTCGATAATGTGCCAGGAGAACCGCCTGTTCTCTGAAACCTGTGGCGATGCTACTCGAAACCGAATGTTTTCGACGACACTAAGTGGTCGGCCTTGTGAGAGAGGAAACTCGAAATGCGAAAATTAGTTCCATTTAAAACTAATTGTTCTATCAGAAACTAAGTTTTCGATACTGTGCCGGGAAAAACGCCTGTTCTCCGAAATCTGTGGCGATGCCACTCGAAACCGTATGTGTTCGACGAAACTAAGTGCTCGACCTTGTGAGCGAGGAAACTCCCGGTGCGAAACATAGTTCCATTTTGAACTAATTGTTCTATCTGAAACTAAGTGTTCGATAATGTGCCAGGAGAAGCGCCTATTCTCTGAAACCTGTGGCGATGCTAATCGAAAACGTATGTGTTCGACGAACCTAAGTGGTCGACCTTGTGAGAGAGGAAACTCCAGATGCGAAACCTAGTTCCATTTTAAACTAATTGTTCTATCTGAAACTTAGTGTTTGATAATGAGCCAGGAGTAGCGCCTGTTCTCTGAAATCTGTGGCGATGCTACTCGAAACCGTTTGTGTTCGACGAAACTAAGTGGTCCACCTTGTGAGAGAGGAAACTCCAGATTCGAAGTTTAGTTCCATTTAAAACTAATTGTTCTATCTGATACTAAGTGTTCGATACTGTGCCAGGAGAAGTGCTTGTTCTCTGAAATCTGTGGCGATGCTACTCGAAACCGTATGTGTCTGACGAAACTAAGTGGTCGAGTTTGTGAGAGAGGAAACTCCAGGTGCGAAACATAGTTCCATTTTGAACTAATTGTTCTATCTGAAACTAAGTGTTCGATAATGTGCCAGGAGAAGCGCCTGTTCTCTGAAACCTGTGGCGATGCTAATCGAAACCGTATGTGTTCGACGAACCTAAGTGGTCGACCTTTTGAGAGAGGAAACTCCAGATGCGAAATCTAGTTCCATTTTAAACTAATTGTTCTATCTGAAACTTAGTGTTTGATAATGAGCCAGGAGAAGCGCCTGTTCTCTGAAATCTGTGGCGATGCTACTCGAAACCGTTTGTGTTCGACGAAACTAAGTGGTCCACCTTGTGAGAGAGGAAACTCCAGATGCGAAACATAGTTCCATTTTAAACTAAGCGTTCTATCTGGAACTAAGTGTTCGATACTGTTCCAGGAGAAGCGTCTGTTCTCTGAAATCTGTGGCGATGCTACTCGAAACCGTATGTGTTCGACGAAACTAAGTGGTCGACGTTGTGACAGAGGAAACTCCAGATGCGAAACGTAGTTCCATTTTAAACGATTTGTTCTATCTGAAACTAAGTGTTCGATACTGTGCCAGGAGAAGCGCCTGTTCTCTGAAATGTCTGGCGATGCCACTCGAAACCGTATGTGTTCGACGAAACTAAGTGGTTGATCTTGTGAGAGACGATACTCCAGATGCGAAACATAGCCCCATTTTAAACTAATTGTTCTGTCTGAAATAAGTGTTCGATACTGTGCCAGGCGAAGCGCCTGTTCTCCGAAATCTGTGGCGATGCCAATCGAAACCGTATGTGTTCGACGAAACTAAGTGGTCGACCTTGTGAGGGAGGATACACCAGATACGAAACATAGTTACATTTTAAACTAATTGTTCTGTCTGAAATAAGTGTTCGATACTGTGCCAGGAGAAGCGCCTGCTCTCTGAAATCTGTGTTGATGCTACTCGAAACCGAATGTGTTCGACGAAACTAAGTGGTCGACCTTGTGAGAGAGGAAACTCCTGATGCGAAACTTAGTTCCATTTTAAACTAGTTGTTCTATATGAAACTATGTGTTCGATACTGTGCCAGGCGAAGCGCCTGTTCTCTGAAATCTGTGGCGATGCCACTCGAAACCGTATGTGTTTCCGCGAAGCTAAATGGCCGACCTTGTGAGGGAGGATACACCAGATGCGAAACATAGTTACATTTTAAACTAATTGTTCTGTCTGAAATAAGTGTTCGATACTGTGCCAGGAGAAGCGGCTGCTCTCTGAAATCTGTGTTGATGCTACTCGAAACCGTATGTGTTCGACGAAACTAGGTGGTCGACCTTGTGAGAGAGGAAACTCCAGATGCGAAACATAGTTCAATTTTAAACTGAATGTTCCATCTGAAACTAAGTGTTCGATACTGTGCCAGGAGAAGCGCCTGTTCTCTGAAATCTGAGGCGATGCCACTCGAAACCGTATGTGTTCGACGAAGCTAAGTGGCCGACCTTCTGAGAGAGAAAGCTCCGGATGCGAAACATAGGTCCATTTTAAACCAAATGTTCCATCTGAAACTAAGTGTTCGATACTGTGCCAGGAGAAGCGCCTGTTCTCTGAAATCTGTGGCGATGCCACTCGAAACCGTATGTGTTCGACGAAACTAAGTGGTCGACCTTGTGAGGGAGGATACACCAGATACGAAACATAGTTACATTTTAAACTAACTGTTCTGTCTGAAATAAGTGTTCGATACTGTGCCAGGAGAAGCGCCTGCTCTCTGAAATCTGTGTTGATGCTACTCGAAACCGTATGTGTTCGACGAAACTAAGTGGTCGATCTTGTGAGAGACGAAACTCGAGATGCGAATCTTAGTTCCATTTTAAACTAATTGTTCTAACTGAAACTAAGTGTTCGACACTGTGCCAGGAGAAGCGCCTGTTCTCTGAAATCTGTGGCGATGCCACTCGAAACCGTACGTGTTCGACGAAACTGAGTGGTCGACCTTGTGAGAGAGGAAACTCCAGACGCGAAATTTAGTGCCATTTTAAACTAATTGTTCAATCAGAAACTAAGTGTTCGATACTGTGCCAGGAGAAGCGCCTGTTCTCTGAAATCTGTGGCGATGCCACTCGAAACCGTATGCTTTCGGCGAAATTAAGTGGTCGACCTTGTGAGAGAGGAAACTCCAGACGCGAAACTTAGTTCCATTTTAATATTATTGTTCTATCTGAAACTAAGTGTTCGATACTGTGCCGGGAGAAGCCCCTGTTCTCTGAAATCTGTGGCGATTCCACTCGAAACCGTATGTGTTCGGCGAAACTAAGTGGCCGACCTTGTGAGAGAGGAAACTCCAAATGCGAAGCTTTGTTCCATTTTAAACTAATTTTTCTATCTGAAACTAAGTGTCCGATACTGTGCCAGGAGAAGCGCCTGTTCTCTGAAATCTGTGGCGATACCACTCGAAACCGTATGTTTTCTTCGAACAATTGAAATAAAGAAGTATTCGTCTAAACTATTGGCCTTATCAGTAGCCGCTCAGAACTATATATTACATATTAACAATATTACGGCCAACTTCAAAATTCAAGAAAATTAATTATATCATCGAGGCTGAAAAACATGAATAACTCCGGATTTTTTGCGTACATCACCGATACATTCTCCGCTGACGTTACATCCGACATGAAACAGTGGATCAACATTAATAGAAAACTGATCTCATTAAAATCACAACGCGTGTTCTTGTTACAATGTAGAACTCATAAACTTGTACCTAGTAAGATTGAGCACTTGAAATTCAACGTCCATTTTAACAGTCAAACTAACAACAAAAGAATACAAACTTTCAAAACAAATTATAACTCAAAAATTTTAAACTTAATGATTAACGACAACTTTTACACAGGTAACCATCTTCAGAATAAATTACAATTAGTTTTCAATAGATTAACTGATAAACTGCCACATAATATTCTACAACATTTCATGCACACACGAAGAGATACCCTCAGACGGTTCAAAAAGGATTGTGATAACCAACATAAGAAAAAACTTCAAAAATTAATTAACATTGCAGAAAAACCGCTTTGTAGTATCGACACCGAAAAATGGCTAAGGAACTTATCTGACATTGACATACCGATCAATGTCAAAAGAATTTTGTCACTCGGTCCTAAACACATATTCAAAGAAAACAAAATAAACAAACATCTTAGTAACCTCATTACACACATAGAAACCGGTCTTTTGAAAATACCACAAAATAATACAAATAATGCACGGCTCCTCTTAATAAATCAAATCATAAATAAATTTAAAAATACCAATAACCTCAGTTTTTTGGACCGCCGACTACTACAATATATAAAAGAATCGAAGTTAGTTTTTTCTTAAAAACAATCCGGATATCTTCATCACTACCGCAGATAAGGGTAACATCTCCGTGTGCGTTAATAGATCGGTTTACACTGCGAAAATGGAACAAATGCTCAGTGATACAGAGACATATTTGGAGACCAGACATGAATATACATCTACCTTTCAGACACATAACAACCAAATTATAAAACAGTGGCTCAATAAAAACTATATAACCAATGCCACTTATAAAGGTATTTGTACTAACAATGCTGTGACACGCAGAGCATATGGTGTACCAAAAGTTCATAAAGAGGGCATCCCTTGGAGGATAATCGTATCATCCATAGGAGGTCCTTGTTACAAACTCTCCAAGTATCTCTCAAATATCTTAAATAAAAACATAGGTGACAATCCATACTATATTAAGGACAGTTGGTGTTTCGTCGACAAAATTAATGGTGTGACCATCCCAGACGATTACTCGTTGGTATCTCTGGATGTCACAGCATTGTTCAATAACATTCCCATCGATGTGGTCTCTCAAGTGCTGAGTGAGGGATGGACAGATATATCGTCTCACACAAAAATAGACAAAACCAGTTTCATAAAAGCTGTAGAATTCTGTTTAACTTCAAATGTGTTCAAATTTAATAACAAAACTTACAAACAGATTTTTGGGGCAGCCATGGGCTCACCCCTATCACCAATAGCTGCAGAAATAGTCATGCAAAAATTGCAACTTGTTAGCATCAACCAATTAACTTTCCATATTCCTTTCTTTTATAGGTACGTAGACGATATAATTACATGCCTTCCCTCACACAGCATAGATCACACTATTGAAATTTTTGAGACATTTCACAACCGAATCAAGTTCACGTTTGAATTGGAACAAAATAATAAGATCAGTTTCCTAGATACGGAGGTCGTTAGAGACGAAGGTCGTATTATCACTAATTGGTACGGTAAAAAGACGTGGTCTGGAAGATATATAAATTACATATCTGCACATCCACTCAAGCAGAAAATCAGCTTGATCATAGGACTCATTGATCGCGGTATTAAGCTTGCACATCCCAGGTTCAGGAGAGACAATATTCGCATCATTATTGACACCTTAAAAAAGAATGGATACCCGCTAGACCTCATAAAACACCTCATCAAAAAACGAGTGGATGAGTTATATCACCCAATCAGGGTACATAACGAAAAAATCCAACGTACGGGCGATCCATTTTCAAACAACTTCGTGTTGCTCCCACAATATCCCCGGAATTAATCTCAGCCACATCCTGCAAACATTTAACATCGGCTGCATTCACACAAACAAATGCAATGCCCTTTCCTTTTTTAGCAAAGGGAAAGTCAAAATTAATGTTAAAAAATTGACAGATGTGGTATACAAAATACCGTGTGGTAATTGCTCGGAGAGTTACGTGGGCCAGACGCATAATTTGTTGTCGACTAGGATATACCAACACAAGTATAGCCTTGTACACAATATGCAAAAGACCGCCTTGACGGAACACGTGCTCGAGTTCGGCCACTCTTTCAATTTCGAGGATACGGAGGTTTTGCACAGGGACACGAATAATTGGCGTCGTACGATAGCCGAGTCCCTATACATAATGAAAGAGAATAGTGTCAATAAGAAGTTTGAATCTGTTAACATCTCATCGTATTACACTGACCTGGTCTCGATTCTCACTTAATTCCGCAGAGGGTTCCTACACCAAATTTTCAGTGCAATTATTTAGTATCTAGTATTAGCTTGTATATTTTTCCGTCCACCATGTGTCTTCCACTACTGCCTTCTGTTCAATGAGCGCACGTTGTGAATGGAATCACCATCTACTCCTTCACTCATCGTCGTGCGACGTGTTTCCGTTTCTGGATCGACATAAATTATCGACATGCGATCCTTCACAGGTAGCAGTGGCAGAGACACCTACACTGACCAATACCAGCTAGTGTATCATGCATAACAATCGACACTTCAATGTTTTTAAAATAAAGACCTGAACAACGACCTAACGTCCACCTCCCCCACCTGTTTGACTCACCCTAGGTTTAAATTGTTTAACGCTCCTTAGTCTCAACCAACATCCGAGACGATAGCACCTAGGACAAATTATTGTAAAATCCACATCCTAGGACTTCTTGGAGTGAGTCAAAAAACGTTTTTCCTGTCGATGTAACGATTTGATTTACTTAGTTATTTATCCGTATACATTTAACATATTTATTACAATCTTTTATATTGGCGCTTATTTCCTATCTTATATTTATATGTCACAATTTTTATTTACTTTATACTTATATTATCTATCCGTCCAACAGACAGTTTAATCGACTGAAGAGGATAAGAACTACCTTATCGAAACGTTTCGTCGAACAATTGAAATAAAGAAGTATTCGTCTAAACTATTGGCCTTATCAATAGCCGCTTAAAACAATATATTACATATTAACGATAAAACAATTTGTTTAAATGGGAACTAAATTTCGCATCTGGAGATTCCTCTCCCACAAGGTCGACCAATTAGATTCGTCGAACACATACGGTTACGAGTGGCATCGCCACACATTTCAGAGAACAGGCGCTTCTCCTGGCACCGTATCGAACACTTAGTTTCAGATAGAACATTTAGTTTAAAATGGAACTAAGTTTCGCATCCGGAGTTTCCTCTCTCACAAGGTCGACCACTTAGTATCGTCGAACACATACGGTTTCGAGTAGCATCGCCACTGATTTCAGAGAACAGGCGCTTCACCTGGCACTGTATCGAACACTTAGTTTCATTAGAACAATTAGTTTAAAATGGAACTAAGTTTCCCATCCGGAGTTTCCTCTCTCACAAGGTCGACCACTTAGTATCGTCGAACACATACGGTTTCGAGTAGCATCGCCACTGATTTCAGAGAACAGGCGCTTCACCTGGCACTGTATCGAACACTTAGTTTCATTAGAACAATTAGTTTAAAATGGTAATAAGTTTCGCATCTGGAGTTTACTCCCTCACAAGGCGGCCACTTAGTTTCGTGGAAAACATTCGGTTTCGAGTAGCATCGCCACAGATTTCAGAGAACAGGCGCTTCTCCTGGCACAGTATCGGACACTTAGTTTCCGATAGAACAATTAGTTTAAAATGGAACTAGGTTTCGCATTTGGAGTTTCCTCTCCCACAAGGTCGACAACTTAGTTTCGTAAAACACATACGGTTTCGAGTGGCAACGCCACAGATTTCAGAGAACAGGCGCTTCTCCTGGCACAGTATCAGACACATAATTTCAGATAGAACAATTAGTTTAAAATTGTACTAAATTTCGCATCTGGAGTCTCTTCCCTCACAAGGCGACCACTTAATTTCGTCGAACACATACGGTTTCGAGTGGCATCACCACAGATTTCAGAGAACAGGCGCTTCTCCTGGAACAGCATCGCACACTTAGTTTCAGATAGAACGATTAGTTTAAAATGGAAGTAAGTTTCGCTTCTGGAGTTTCCTCTCTCACAAGGTCGACCACTTAGTTTCGTCGAACACATACGGTTTCGAGTGGCAACGCCACAGATTTCAGAGAACAGGCGCTTCTCCTGGCACAGTATCAGACACATAGTTTCAGATAGAACAATTAGTTTAAAATTGTACTAAATTTCGCATCTGGAGTCTCTTCCCTCACAAGGCGACCACTTAATTTCGTCGAACACATACGGTTTCGAGTGGCATCGCCACAGATTTCAGAGAACAGGCGCTTCTCCTGGCACAGTATCGAACACTTAGTTTCAGATAGAACAATTAGTTTAAAATTGTACTATGTTTCGCATCTAGAGTTTCCTCTCTCACAAGGTCGACCACTTAGTTTCGCCTAACGCATACGGTTTCGAGTGGCATCGCCACAGATTTCAGAGAACAGGCGCTTCTCCTGGCACATTATCGAACACTTAGTTTCAGATGGAACATTTGGTTTAAAATGGACCTATGTTTCGCATCCGGAGCTTTCTCTCTCAGAAGGTCGGCCACTTAGCTTCGTCGAACACATACGGTTTCGAGTGGCATCGCCTCAGATTTCAGAGAACAGGCGCTTCTCCTGGCACAGTATCAGACACATAGTTTCAGATAGAACAATTAGTTTAAAATTGTACTAAATTTCGCGTCTGGAGTCTCTTCCCTCACAAGGCGACCACTTAATTTCGTCGAACACATACGGTTTCGAGTGGCATAGCCACAGATTTCAGAGAACAGGCGCTTCTCCTCGCACAGTATCGAACACTTAGTTTCAGATAGAACAATTAGTTTAAAATGGAACTAAGTTTCGCATCTGGAGTTCCCTCTCTCACAAGGTCGACCACTTAGTTTCGTCGAACACATACGGTTTCTAGTAGCATCGCCACAGATTTCAGAGAAAAGGCGCTTCTCCTGGCACAGTATCAGACACATAATTTCAGAGAGAACAATTAGTTTAAAATTGTACTAAATTGCGCATCTGGAGTCTCTTCCCTCACAAGGCGACCACTTAATTTCGTCGAACACATACGGTTTCGAGTGGCATCGCCACAGATTTCAGAGAACAAGCGCTTCTCCTGGCACAGTATCGAACACTTAGTTTCAGATAGAACAATTAGTTTAAAATGGAACTAAGTTTCGCATCTGGAGTTCCCTCTCTCACAAGGTCGACCACTTAGTTTCGTCGAACACATACGGTTTCGAGTGGCATCGCCACAGATTTCAGAGAACAGGCGCTTCTCCTGGCACAGTATCAGACACATAGTTTCAGATAGAACAATTAGTTTAAAATTGTACTAAATTTCACATCTGGAGTCTCTTCCCTCACAAGTCGACCACTTAATTTCGTCGAACACATACGGTTTCGAGTGGCATCGCCACAGATTTCAGAGAACAGGCGCTTCTCCTGGCACAGTATCGAACACTGAGCTTCAGATAGAACAATTAGTTTAAAATGGAACTAAGTTTCGCATCTGGAGTTCCCTCTCTCACAAGGTCGACCACTTAGTTTCGTCGAACACATACGGTTTCGAGTGGCAACGCCACAGATTTCAGAGAACAGGCGCTTCTCCTGGCACAGTATCAGACACATAGTTTCAGATAGAACAATTAGTTTAAAATTGTACTAAATTTCGCATCTGGAGTTTCTTCCCTCACAAGGCGACCACTTAATTTCGTCGAACACATACGGTTCCGAGTGGCATCGCCAGACATTTCAGAGACCAGTCGCTTCTCCTGGCACAGTATCGAATACAAAGTTTCAGATAGAACAATTTTTTTTTAAATGGAACTACGTTCCGCACCTGGAGTTTCCACTCCCACAAGGTCGACCACTTAGTTTCGTCGAACACATACGGTTTCTAGTAGCATCGCCACAGTTTTCAGAGAACAGGCGCTTCTCCTGGAACAGCATCGAACACTTAGTTTCAGATAGAACGATTAGTTTAAAATGGAACCAAGTTTCGCTTCTGGAGTTTCCTCTCTCACAAGGTCGACCACTTAGTTTCGTCGAACACATACGGTTTCGAGTGGCATCGCCACAGATTTCAGAGAACAGGCTCTTCTCCTGGCTCATTATCGATCACTTAGGTTCAGATTGAACAATCAGTTTAAAATGGAACTAAGTTTCGCATCTGGAGCATCGTCTCTCACAAGGTCGACCACTTAGTTTCGTCGAACACATACGGTTTCGAGTGGCATCGCCACAGATTTCAGAGAACAGGCTCTTCTCCTGGCTCATTATCGATCACTTAGTTTCAGATTGAACAATCAGTTTAAAATGGAACTAAGTTTCGCATCTGGAGCTTCGTCTCTCACAAAGTCGACCACTTAATTTCGTCGAACACATACGGCTTCGAGTGGCATCGCCACAGATTTCAGAGAACAGGCGCTTCTCCTGGCACAGTATCGAACACTTAGTTTCAGATAGAACAATTAGTTTAAAATTGTACTATGTTTCGCATCTAGAGTTTCCTCTCTCACAAGGTCGACCACTTAGTTTCGCCTAACGCATACGGTTTCGAGTGGCATCGCCACAGATTTCAGAGAACAGGCGCTTCTCCTGGCACAGTATCGAACACTTAGTTTCAGATAGAACAATTAGTTTAAAATGGAACTAAGTTTCGCATCTGGAGTTCCCTCTCTCACAAGGTCGACCACTTAGTTTCGTCGAACACATACGGTTTCGAGTGGCAACGCCACAGATTTCAGAGAACAGGCGCTTCCCCTGGCACAGTATCAGACACATAGTTTCAGATAGAACAATTAGTTTAAAATTGTACTAAATTTCGCATCTGGAGTTTCTTCCCTCACAAGGCGACCACTTAATTTCGTCGAACACATACGGTTCCGAGTGGCATCGCCAGACATTTCAGAGACCAGTCGCTTCTCCTGGCACAGTATCGAATACAAAGTTTCAGATAGAACAATTCTTTTTTAAATGGAACTACGTTTCGCACCTGGAGTTTCCACTCCCACAAGGTCGACCACTTAGTTTCGTCGAACACATACGGTTCCTAGTAGCATCGCCACAGATTTCAGAGAACAGGCGCTTCTCCTGGAACAGCATCGAACACTTAGTTTCAGATAGAACGATTAGTTTAAAATGGAACCAAGTTTCGCTTCTGGAGTTTCCTCTCTCACAAGGTCGACCACTTAGTTTCGTCGAACACATACGGTTTCGAGTGGCATCGCCACAGATTTCAGAGAACAGGCTCTTCTCCTGGCTCATTATCGATCACTTAGTTTCAGATTGAACAACCAGTTTAAAATGGAACTAAGTTTCGTATCTGGAGCTTCGTCTCTCACAAGGTCGACCACTTAGTTTCGTCGAACACATACGGTTTCGAGTAGCATCGCCACAGATTTCAGAGAACAGGCGCTTCTCCTGGCACAGTATCAGACACATAGTTTCAGATAGAACAATTAGTTTAAAATGGACCTATGTTTCGCATTTGGAGTTTTCTCTCTCCCAAGTTGGTCCACTTAGTTTCGTCGAACAGATACGGTTTCTAGTGGCATCGCCACAGATTTCAGAGAATAGGCGCTTCTCCTGGCACAGTATCGAACACTTAGTTTCAGATAGAACAATTAGTTTAAAATGGAACTAAGTTTCGCATCTGGAGTTCCCTCTCTCACAAGGTCGACCACTTAGTTTCGTCGAACACATACGGTTTCGAGTGGCATCGCCACAGATTTCAGAGAACAGGCGCTTCTCCTCGCACAGTATCGAACACTTAGTTTCAGATAGAACAATTAGTTTAAAATGGACCTATGTTTCGCATTTGGAGTTTTCTCTCTCCCAAGTTGGTCCACTTAGTTTCGTCGAACAGATACGGTTTCTAGTGGCATCGCCACAGATTTCAGAGAATAGGCGCTTCTCCTGGCACAGTATCGAACACTTAGTTTCAGATAGAACAATTAGTTTAAAATGGAACTAAGTTTCGTATCTGGAGCTTCGTCTCTCACAAGGTCGACCACTTAGTTTCGTCGAACACATACGGTTTCGAGTAGCATCGCCACAGATTTCAGAGAACAGGCGCTTCTCCTGGCACAGTATCAGACACATAGTTTCAGATAGAACAATTAGTTTAAAATGGACCTATGTTTCGCATTTGGAGTTTTCTCTCTCCCAAGTTGGTCCACTTAGTTTCGTCGAACAGATACGGTTTCTAGTGGCATCGCCACAGATTTCAGAGAATAGGCGCTTCTCCTGGCACAATATCGAACACTTAGTTTCAGATTGAACAATCAGTTTAAAATGGAACTAAGTTTCGCATCTGGAGCTTCGTCTCTCACAAAGTCGACCACTTAATTTCGTCGAACACATACGGTTTCGAGTGGCATCGCCACAGATTTCAGAGAACAGGCGCTTCTCCTGGCACAGTATCGAACACTTAGTTTCAGATAGAACAATTAGTTTAAAATGGAACTAAATTTCGCATCTGGAGTTCCCTCTTTCACAAGGTCGACCACTTAGTTTCGTCGAACACATACGGTTTCGAGTGGCAACGCCACAGATTTCAGAGAACAGGCGCTTCTCCTGGCACAGTGTCAGACACATAGTTTCAGATAGAACAATTAGTTTAAAATTGTACTAAATTTCGGATCTGGAGTTTCTTCCCTCACAAGGCGACCACTTAATTTCGTCGAACACATACGGTTCCGAGTGGCATCGCCAGACATTTCAGAGACCAGTCGCTTCTCCTGGCACAGTATCGAATACAAAGTTTCAGATAGAACAATTTTTTTTAAATTGAACTACGTTTCGCACCTGGAGTTTCCACTCCCACAAGGTCGACCACTTAGTTTCGTCGAACACATACGGTTTCTAGTAGCATCGCCACAGATTTCAGAGAACAGGCGCTTCTCCTGGAACAGCATCGAACACTTAGTTTCAGATAGAACGATTAGTTTAAAATGGAACCAAGTTTCGCTTCTGGAGTTTCCTCTCTCACAAGGTCGACCACTTAGTTTCGTCGAACACATACGGTTTCGAGTGGCATCGCCACAGATTTCAGAGAACAGGCTCTTCTCCTGGCTCATTATCGATCACTTAGTTTCAGATTGAACAATCAGTTTAAAATGGAACTAAGTTTCGCATCTGGAGCTTCGACTCTCACAAGGTCGACCACTTAGTTTCGTCGAACACATACGGTTTCGAGTAGCATCGCCACAGATTTCAGAGAACAGGCGCTTCTCCTGGCACATTATCGAACACTTAGTTTCAGATAGAACAATTAGTTTAAAATGGACCTATGTTTCGCATTTGGAGTTTTCTCTCTCCCAAGTTGGTCCACTTAGTTTCGTCGAACAGATACGGTTTCTAGTGGCATCGCCACAGATTTCAGAGAACAGGCGCTTCTCCTGGCACAGTATCAGACACATAGTCTCAGACAGAACAATTAGTTTAAAATTGTACTAAATTTCGCATCTGGAGTTTCTTCCCTCACAAGGCGACCACTTAATTTCGTCGAACACATACGGTTTCGAGTGGCATCGCCAGACATTTCAGAGACCAGTCGCTTCTCCTGGCACAGTCTCGAACACTTAGTTTCAGATAGAACACTTAGTTTAAAATGGAACTATATTTCGCATCTGGAGCTTCCTCTCTCACAAGGCGACCACTTAGTTTCGTCAAACACATACGGTTTCGAGTGACATCGCCACAGATATCGGTCCATATAAATTATAATTAAATATAATAATATAATATATTTATAAATATATTATATATAAATTATATATATATATTTAATATAATTAATATATATATTATCGGTAATATATTTATACTCTTATATTATTAACGTTCTTGAATTTTGAAGTTGGCCGTAGTATTATTAATATGTAAAGTATAGTTTTTAACGGCTATTTATAAGGCCAAAGGTGTAGATTAAAACTTCTTTATTTCAATTTTTCGACGAAACGTTTCGATAAGTTAGTTCTTATCCTCTTCAGTCGTATTAATTGTCTGTTGAGCGAATAAATGAAATAAGAGTACAGAATATAAAAATATTATAACATATTAATATAAAATAGGAATTAAGTGTTAATATGAATATTGTAATCAATAAGTTAAGTGTATGTAGATAAATAAGTATGTGAATAAAATCGTTACATCAATAGGAAGAAACGTTTTTTGACTCACTCCAAGAAGTCCTAGGAAGTGTATTATACAGTAAGTGGTCCTAGTTGCTATCGTCTCGGATGTTAGTTGAGACTGAGTAGCATTAAACAATTTAAATCTGGGGGTGAGTCGAACAAGTGGGGGAGATGGACGTTAGGTCATTGTTCTGATATTTATTTTAAAACAAAGCGGTGTAGGTTGTTGTGTATTGCGCACTAGTTGGTATTAATGAATGTAGGTGTCTCTGCCACTGCTACCTGTGATGGATCTGAGTCGATAATTTAA
This sequence comes from Nysson spinosus, assembly GCA_910591585.2. Classification (NCBI taxonomy): domain Eukaryota; kingdom Metazoa; phylum Arthropoda; class Insecta; order Hymenoptera; family Crabronidae; genus Nysson; species Nysson spinosus. The sequence continues at coordinate 4,404,858 of CAJUYC020000006.1, forward strand.
GTCAATCCGGAAACGGAAACGTGTCGCACCCTTGTGAGTGACGGAGTGGATGATGATTCCATTCACAGCGTGCGTTCATTAAGTATCAAGCAGCAGTGAAAGACACATGGTGGACAGAAAGATATATACCCCAATACCAAACACAGAAATAACTGCAGTAAAAAGTTGGCGTAGTCACCCTCTGTGGAATTAATTAAGAATAGAGACAAGGTCAGTGTAATACGACGAGATGTTGATAGATTCGTATTTCTTATTGACACTATTTTCCTTCATAATGTATAGGGACTCGGCTATCGTGCGACGCCAGTTGTTCGCGTCCCTGTGCAGCACTTCCGCATCCTCGAAATTGAAAGTGTGGCCTAACTGGAGCACGTGTTCCGTCAAGGCGGTCTTTTGCATATTGTGTACGAGGCTATACTTATGTTGGTATATCCTGGTTGACAACAAATTATGCGTTTGGCCCACGTAACTCTCCGAGCAATTACCACACGGTATTTTATATACCACATCTGTCAATTTTTTAACATTCATTTTGTCTTTACCTTTGTTAAAAAAGGAAAGGGCGTTGCTTTTGTTGGTGTATATGCAACGAATGTCAAATGTTCGCAGAATGTGGCTGAGATTGATACCGGGAATATGCGGGAGCAACACAAAGTTGTTAGAAGATGGATCACCCGCACGCTGGATTTTTTCGTTATATACCCTAAATGGGTGATATAACTCATCCACTCGTTTTTTGATTAAGTGTTTTATGAGGTCAGGCGGGTAACCATTCTTTTTTAGTGTGTCAATAATGATACGAATATTGTCTCTTCTGAACTTAGGGTGTGCAAGCTTAATACCGCGATCAATTAGTCCTATGATCAAGCTGATTTTTTGCCTGAAGGGATGTGCAGATATGTAATGTATATATCTTCCGGACCATGTCTTTTTTCGGTACCAATTAGTGACAATTCGACCTTCGTCTCTGACGACTTCTGTATCTAGAAAACTGATCTTATTATTTTGTTCCAATTCAAACGTAAACTTTATACGGCTGTGAAATGTCTCGAAAATTTCAATGGTGTGATCTATGCTATGTGAGGGAAGGCATGTAATAATATCATCTACGTATCTATAGAAGAAGGGGATATTGAAAGTTAATTGATTAATACTAACGCTTTGTAATTTTTGCATAACTATTTCTGCAGCTATTGGCGAGAGTGGTGAGCCCATGGCTGCACCGAAGATCTGTTTGTAAGATTTGTTATTAGATTTGAACACGTTAGAAGTTAAACAGAATTCTACGGCTTTTATGAAACTAGTTTTGTCTATTTTTGTATGAGACGATATATTAGTCCATCCCTCACTCAGCACTTGAGAAACCACATCAATAGGAATGTTATTGAATAATGCTGTGACATCCAGAGACACCAAAGAGTAATCATCAGGGATGGTCACGCCATTAATTTTGTCGACAAAACACCAACTGTCCTTGATATAGTAAGGATTGTCACCTATGTTTTTACTTAAGATATTTGAGAGATACTTGGAGAGTTTGTAACAAGGACCTCCTATGGATGATACAATTATCCTCCATGGGATGCCCTCTTTATGGACTTTGGGTAAGCCATATGCTCTGGGTGTCACAGCATTGTTAGTACATATACTTTTGTAAGTGGCATCGGTTATATAGTTTTTGTTAAGCCACTGTCTTATGATACGGTTGTTATGTGTCTGGAAAGTAGATGTATCGAATCTATCAACATCTCGTCGTATTACACTGACCTTGTCTCTATTCTTAATTAATTCCACAGAGGGTGACTACGCCAACTTTTTACTGCAGTTATTTCTGTGTTTGGTAGTGCGGTATATATCTTTCTGTCCACCATGTGTCTTTCACTGCTGCTTGATACTTAATGAACGCACGCTGTGAATGGAATCATCATCCACTCCGTCACTCACAAGGGTGCGACACGTTTCCGTTTCCGGATTGACTTAAATTATCGACTCAGATCCATCACAGGTAGCAGTGGCAGAGACACCTACATTCATTAATACCAACTAGTGCGCAATACACAACAACCTACACCGCTTTGTTTTAAAATAAATATCAGAACAATGACCTAACGTCCATCTCCCCCACTTGTTCGACTCACCCCCAGATTTAAATTGTTTAATGCTACTCAGTCTCAACTAACATCCGAGACGATAGCAACTAGGACCACTTACTGTATAATACACTTCCTAGGACTTCTTGGAGTGAGTCAAAAAACGTTTCTTCCTATTGATGTAACGATTTTATTCACATACTTATTTATCTACATACACTTAACTTATTGATTACAATATTCATATTAACACTTAATTCCTATTTTATATTTATATGTTATAATATTTTTATATTCTGTACTCTTATTTCATTTATTCGCTCAACAGACAATTAATACGACTGAAGAGGATAAGAACTAACTTATCGAAACGTTTCGTCGAAAAATTGAAATAAAGAAGTTTTAATCTACACCTTTGGCCTTATAAATAGCCGTTAAAAACTATACTTTACATACTCTTATATTATTAATAATATATATATTAATAAATGTAATCTATATAATATTAATATATATTAATTGTATATATATACATTATTAACTTATAAATATACATGATATATTATATATAGTGTAGTAGTCTATATTAGAGTTTTTAGAATATATAAATTATAATTAAATATAATAATATAATGCATTTATAAATGTATTATTATTTATATAAATAATATTATATATAAATTATATATATATATATTTAATATAATTAATATATATATTATCGGTAATAAATTTATACTCTTATATTATTAATAATATATATATTAATAAATATAATTTATATAATATTAATATATATATAAATTATTAAATCATAAATATAAACTATACTATATATATATGATATAATAATCTATATTAAAATTTTTTACAATTTAATATAATAACATATATTAATATTATCTATTTATAAATTTATTTTAATTATATATAAAAAAAATATTTATATACATAAATATTAATATATATATATAAATAATTATAAATTGATTTTTATTACTAGATATTTTTTAATTTATATAGGTATATAATGTAAAATTATTTTTGTTACTAGAGATTGTTTAATTTATATAGGTATATAATGTAAAATTATTTTTGTTACTCGAGATTTTTTAATTTATATAGGTATATAATGTAAAATTATTTTTGTTACAAGAGATTTTTTAATTTATATATATTAGAGCAGCAACACAATCTGAATGTATGTAGTAAACAAATAGTCGACTGGTTTCTGTCCAGTCGTTTTGGTTACCGCGTTGTTGTTTCGTTATTAATAAAAAAAAAAGGTTTATACTCTGCAATAGGTTATGGGACCAGCTCCCTTGGAATAGTATATTTTAGGTAGTTAATTAAAGTCAATATATCGCGAGTGAAGATAATAAGTGTATGTGCGCGAAAATGAGTACCAGCAGTTGTACACGAATAGGAATGTTAGAAAGTGATAATTATGAGACTTGGAAATTACAAGCCGAAGCCCTTTTGGTGAAGAATGATGCATGGGGATATGTGAGTGGTGATATACCGAAACCGGATTTGGCAGAAGGAGCTATAATGTCACAAAGCAGTGGGAAATTGCTGACAAGAAAGCCAGGTCAGATCTAATACTATCTATCCACCCTCATGCATTAAAACAAATCAAGAATTGTACCACATCTCGAGATGTTTGGCTTACATTAGAAAGTATCTATTAATCTAAGGGACCTGCTCGAAAAGCGAATCTTTTAAAACAACTCACTTTGCATAAAATGCGTGAAGGTGAAGACACACGAGACCACATTTCTAAATTCTTTGATGTGGTTGACAAGCTACAAGAAATGGATGTAGAAATCAATACAGATTTGTTAGCCATAATGATATTGTATAGTCTCCCAGATAACGGCTGGATAACGGCCACGCGTTCGACTTCGATAACGCTAGTATTCTTCACAAGGACAACGATTACTACCGCCGGAGTATCGCCGAATCCCTATATATACAGTTAGAAAATAGTGTTAACAAGAAGTTTGAATCGGTCAATTTAGCTATCCATTACACGGACCTCATCGCCCACCTGCTGACGTAGCCGAATTACTTCATATTAGTTAAAAAAGAAAACTGCCTGTACATTGTCACTAATTCTATTAATAGCTAAAGAGATAGATTACGCTTTTTACCTACCACCTTCAATTACAGACACGCACCGGATCACAGGGAAAAATTCCGATTTATAATAACGCCTTGCCTCAGCACTCTTGAACGAACTGTGATGGCTGCTGGATAGTAAGTGATACGTAAATCCATTCACTTCCGCCGATCGATTCTATGGATCGATATTACCGACCCTAGGTCGCACAGAATCCAGGCGGGATTGTGTCCTTACTGTCCAGCAGACCACATTCAAATAAAGTGCGCAACTGATTTCGTGACGTCAATTAATGTAAATAAATAACCCTTGTCCTTCCTCTCCGCCTCAGTGGTTACAGTTAATTCTAAGTTTAAAATTTGTACTTTAGTCTTCCTTTAACACCGAAGACATAAGCACCTAGGGCAGATAATAAGTAGCCTAGGACTTCTTTTAGTGAGTACAATTTTTTCATTTTTTCCGTTAATAATTAGTTTTACATAGGAACAATAGGTATTTAAGAAACTTGTAAAATATTATTGTAATAGAGAAACTTTTTCTTTTCTTTCCATATAGAATTAATGTTCAGACTGAAGAGGGTGCAAAATTGTACCGAAACGTTTCTACGTTAAAAAATAAAGAAGTTTAAATCTTTACATTGGTATATCAAAAGCCGAAACCCAAAATCACACATACTAGTTATTATTGGACCAAGAAATAAACTATTGATTACTATAGTCTCCCAGAGAAATTTGAAAATTTCCGATGTGCAATCGAATCCAGAGATGAATTACCATCACCGGAAATACTAAAGATAAAGATAGTTGAAGAAAGTGATGCACGCAATCAGAAATTAAAGGAAGAAGTTCCGAATGCAATGATGGCTGGAAGACAAGCATTCAAAAATCACAAATTCCGGAACAATAGGCCCAACGAGCGTAGGGAAGAACATAAAGAAGAATTCAAATTCCGTTGCCATAAATGCAAAAAGGTGGGACACAAAGCTATAGACTGCAGACTAGAAGATGGGAAATACAAACCTTGGAAGTCGGGAAAGCAGAGTCCCAAGGAATCTAGCTTACTAGTCACAGATAGAAAAGACTATGCTTTAAAGTCCGCACACGACATAAGTACAAGCGATTGGTGCTTAGATAGTGGTTCTACATCGCATATTACGAAGAAAGAAGAAAGCCTAAAGAATCTGGAGTCATCTGAGTTCGAAGACTTGAATTTAGCGACTAACAGTACATCAGCTAAAGTATTGGCGAAAGGGACAGCATCTATTATTGCCTCAAACAAAGATGGCAGTCAGAAAATAAATTTATTAAATACCTTATATGTTCCAGGATTACGCACAAATTTAATGTCTGTTTCAAAGATTACAGACAAGGGATATAATGTAACCTTCGGTAGAAACGGTGCTCTAGTCAAGGATAGAGCAGGAAGCATTTTAATGCGCGCTGACAAAATCGATGGTTTATATTACATTAGGCAAAACACACAATATGCAGGAAGAATGTCGAGTGAATCAGAAGAAAATTTAAAAATATGGCATGAGAGATACGGACACTTGAACGGAAGAGATCTGAAGAAAATGGTTGCTAATAAAGTGGTATGTGGCATCAGAATCAGAACACAAAAAGAACTACCTACGTGTGAAGTATGCTTAAAAGGCAAACTTACGCAGACACCTTTCCCAAAAGAGTCCAGTCGTAAATCGGAACTGCTAGAATTAGTACACACAGACTTATGTGGACCGATGAGGACAGAGTCATTGAATGGGTCAAAATATTTCTTAATCTTCATAGAAGACAGAACGAGGTGGTGCGAAGTAAGATTCTTGAAGAGGAAAAGCGAAGCCCTCACTGAATTCAAAAAGTACAAGAGCATGGTTGAAAACTTCACTGGTAGAAAAATCAAATACATTCAGTCCGACAACGGAAAAGAATATTGCAATAAAGAATTTGACGACTATTTACAAAAATCTGGAATCCAAAGAAGATTGACAATCCCGCACACACCGCAACAAAATGGCACCGCGGAACGCATGAATAGAACACTTGTGGAAATGGCAAGATGTCTACTAATTCAATCGAAACTATCCCCATCGTTTTGGGCAGAAGCACTGCATACAGCTAATTACATCCGCAATAGATGCCCCGCAAACCACTTAAATGGGCAAACACCTTATAAACTTTGGACCGGTAAAAGGCCAAATGTGAAATATTTCCGAACATTCTGATGTAAAGGATATGCATTGGACCCAGATACAAACAAAGGAAAATTTTCTCCAAGATCCAGAGAGTGTATATTCGTAGGTTATTCTTTGGAATCTAAAGGTTACCGAGTTTGGGTACCTAGTGAAAGGAAAATAATTGTATCCAGAGATATAAAATTCTTCGAAGAAATTGGTGCCGGAACAAAATATGAAGAATTCGTTAATGAAAATAGGATGATTAATGGAAACAAACTAAAGGAAAGAAAATATGCTGAAATAGAGACAAAAACGATCAGAGACCTCGGAGAACAAAACTCATTACAAGAAGAAGAAGAAGATGATGATGAAGAATACGAAGAAGCTATGGAGTGGACTCACGAAGAACCACAAAATAATGAAAACAGTGAAACCTGCGAACAAAGGGAAGAAAATGGGTTAAATAACCAACATCAAGAGCAAGAACAGGTAATACAAAATCCAGAAGTACAGTTGCGAAGAACCGTGGGGAGACGAAAAATAATAAGGACGGGAAATCCAGGAAGACCCAAGAAACAATATCACTATGAGGTAGCACAACAAGTCACTACAAAAGAAGAAGAGACAGAAGAACATGTGGATACAAGTGAAATTTCGGCTAAAAAGGCAATGGCCAGTAAAGATAGGGAAGAGTGGAAAGCAGCCATACGTAGTGAGATAATGTCTATGATCAAAAATAATACGTGGGAAATCGTAGATCGACCAAGGGACCGAAGCATCGTAAGCTGTCGTTTAATATTACGGAATAAATGTAAGGCTGACGGGACGCTGGATAGAAGGAAGGCGAGACTCGTAGCTCGAGGTTTTACACAAGTCCCGGGAATGGACTTTCATGAAACTTTTGCACCAGTAGCAAGATTGAGTTCCATAAGGACATTAATCGCTCTAGCAGTTGAGCGAGACATGCTGGTTGATCATCTTGATGTATCGACCGCTTTTCTGAATGGAGATATAGATGAAGAGATATACATGGAAATACCAGAAATGCTGGAAGAAACATTACAAGACATAAGATCAGCAAAGGACAGTAAAATCAGTAAGGATCAGAAGATCAGAATTAACAAAATGTTGCAAGATATTAAAGGCGAGAATAAAGTCTGTTTACTAAAGAAGGCAATTTATGGTTTGAAACAATCAAGCAGACAATGGAATATTAGACTTGATGAGAAATTGCGTGAATTAGGATTGCAATCGATGAATCCTGACCCGTGTGTTTACTTCAAAATAATGAACGAAAATTTGGTTATCGTGGCGATTTATGTCGATGATATATTAATGATATCAAGAAATAGAGAACACATGGAAGAATTAAAACAAGGACTAATGTCAACGTTTGAAATGAAGGACTTAGGACCCATTCAGCATTGCTTAGGAATTAAGTTCACGCGGAGTAAGGGGAAGATGGCGATGACTCAGAAGACCTATATTGAAGACACATTGAGAAAATTTGGCATGAGTGATGCGAAACCGATTTCTACTCCTTGTGAACTAAATAAACGGGATATAAAGGAAGAAACGAATGAAGATGTATCGGGAGCCGAAATTAAAGGGTTGCCATATAGGGAACTGATAGGATCGTTGATGTACATAGCCATTGCCACGAGACCAGACATAGCTCACGTGGTGAGCTGGCTCAGTCAATTCAGCTCCAATTTTGATCAAAACCATTGGAAAGCTGTGTATGAAAATTTTAAGGTGGCAATAGAAACACGTGACGAGATACCTAACATCGAGAGTTTAAAAATCAAATTAATAGAAGAAGAAGCAAGAAGAGGAGATCACAACAACGAAGGAGACGAAAACCGAAGCCATGAAAACGCCTTAGTGAATAAAAGAAAATTTTATCCCAAGGACAAGATGAAATCAACAAAGTTTAATGGGAATTGCAACATATGCAACAAGTATGGTCATCGTGCAAGGGATTGTTATAGGAAGAATGAAAATATGTCTCAAAAACGGAAGGATGCGAAGACAGTCGATGCAATGACAGCCACAGCGTTAAATAATTATCAGAAGAGGACGGACATTTGGTGTTTAGATAGTGGTGCGACGACACATATCACGAATAAAAAAAATAAAAATTTAAGAAAATTGGTCAGGATAATGCAACCATATACACAGCCACGGAACAAAGTGTAAAGTCAACCGGAAAAGGACAGATTGAAATAGAAGTAAACACCACGCCCAACAAAAAGAACAATATTAATTTGCAAGAGGCAATGCTTGTGCCAAGTTTTAAAACCAATTTGCTGTCAGTGTCACATATAACAAAACATGGTTACACAGTGACTTTCTATCAAGATGGTGCAAAAATTAGACGTTCAGACGGATCACTTGTAATGACAGCTAGAGAAGAAAACGGTCTGTATATAGTGAAAGAGAATAATAAAACTAATAGTGCTAGTGCGATGGTACAGACGGAACAGTGTAGTGGTTTAGTAAAATGGCATGAAAGACTAGGCCATTTGAATTTTGATGACGTCAGAAATTTAAAAAACAAAGAGATTGTGATGGGGATTAACGATAACATGGAAAATGTGAATCCCATATGTGAAATTTGTGAAAAAGCGAAGATTCACCAATTACCGTTTAAAACTTCAACACGAAGAGAAAATGAATTATTGGGCTTGGTCCACAGTGACATTTGCGGGCCATTTAATACAAGTTCGCTAGGGGGAGCGAAATATTTTGTTACATTTACCGATGACAAAAGTCGTTTCGTTCAAGTAAAACCTTTGAAACGGCGTTCAGATGTATTAAGTGCGTTTAAAGACTAGAAAGCATGTGTTGAAAAACAAACGGGAAGAAAAATAAAAAGACTAAGAACAGATAATGGGACCGAATATCTTTCTCATGAATTTAGTGAATTCCTTAAGAAAGAAGGAATATTGAGAGAACTAAGTGTGGCATATACTCCACAGCAAAACGGAGTTGCAGAATGCTTGAACCGCACTTTAGTAGAAATGGCGAGATGCATGCTCATGCACGCAAATCTACCAATTTCTCTATGGACAGAGGCAGTCGTAGCTGCAACGTATACAAGAAATCGTTGTCCAACCAAAGCAAATGAAGGAGTAACACCGTACCAAGTTTGGACAGGGCAGAAACCATATGTGGGTTATTTCCGAAAATACGGAAGTAGAGTGATAGCTCTCGAAAAGGGACGAAGGAAGAATAAGTTTTTACCTAAAGGAAAGGAGTACGTTCTTGTGGGTTATTCTGAAGAAACGAAGGCATATCGTTTATGGAAAAGAGGCACTGGGACTGTGTTAACAAGAAGAGATGTCAAATTTATCGAAAATCAAATCACGGGATCATACATTAATGAGCCAAATCTCTTTGAAGTACCCATGAATCAAGAAATTGAGGAAATTACCCGGCATGAAAATCTTCAAAAAGAAGAGAAAGAAAATACCCGACGGGAAGATCATCGACTGGAAGAGGATGAAGATCATCGACATCGAATGGAAGAGGATGCGATTGCAGGATGTTCTTCAAAAGCCGAAAATTGTGCAACCCTACATGAAAATGAAGAAGCTGACGAGGAACCCAGAAAATTTGTTGATACTCCAGTATTGAGTCACGCACGTGGTCGTCCAAAAGTAGAAAGAACGGGAAAGCGGGGAAGACCACGAAAACTTTATCAGGCGAAACCTACGCAAGAATCCCAACCTGATCCGAAGAATGTACAAGAAGCAATGAATGACCCGAAACGTACCGAATGACTAGAAGCGATGAAGGCCGAATATGATGGACTAGTCGAGAATAATACTTGGACCTTGGTGAGTAAACCACAAAGTAAAAAAATTGTAAAATGTAAATGGGTTTTTAGGACTAAAAGAAACCAGGACGGCTTAATCGACAAATTTAAAGCAAGACTAGTTGCCAGAGGTGACCAACAGCGTGAGGGCATTGATTTTAACGAAGTATTTGCACTTGTAGCGAGATTAGAGACAATATGCATGTTACTGGCAGTAAGTGTCATAAAAGGAATGCATGTGCATCAAATAGACTTCGTGACTGCATACATTCAAGGGAATTTAACAGACGAGGTATATATGGAGCAGCCGATTATGTTCGAGAAAACTGGGGAGGAACAAAAAGTTTGTAAGTTAAACAAGCCTTTGTATGGTCTAAAACAAGCAGGTCGCGAATGGTATCATAAGTTGAACAATTATTTACTGAGCATAGGATTTAAAAACACGGCAGCGGATCCTTGCGTGTATATAGATTCCAAAGAGAGAAGCGAAGTAATTATAATTGTTTATGTGGATGACTTATTAATAGTGTTGGCGCTAACATATTTAAGTTGCGCGGGAGAAACAAGATCCTCGCGTTTCTGTATCGATCCAAGTATCGATGTATTCATACTGTAGATATTCTTCTGTTCTTCTAAAAGGCGACACGCCACGAGTTATAATAAATTATCTTTGTCTCACTAAACAATCCGTAAACATTCATTCTTTAAGAAATGTTAGGTAAAGATATCCCGCATTTCCCTCAATAAATAGCGTCCGCGAAATTATCAGCAATAATAAGAACAAAGAATAAGTTGCGAGAGAAATTTAAGATAAAAGACTTAGGCGAAGTAAAAGATATTTTAGGAATATTTGTCGAAAGGGAAGGTGATACGGGAGATATTAACATTAGACAGAAGAAGTATATTAATGATCTGTTAATTAAATTCGGAATGGAAAAATGTAACCCGTTGAGCACACCCTTAGAACAGAATTTAAATACAGCTGAACTAATGTCTCAAACAAAAAACGAAAAATGTGAGAATTTAAATGAACCGTATCGGGAACTTGTAGGCAGTTTGATTTACCTTGCAAACGCGACGCGCCCCGACATAGCTTTCGCAGCGAATTTGTTAAGCAGATTCAATAATAACCCAAATCAAACACACTGGAAAATGGCAAAACGTGTGCTAAGATATTTAAAGGGTACGATAGATTTTGGCATTAATTATAGTAAAGAAAACGATTGTGTAGTAGGGTATGTCGATTCAGATTGGGCTGCAGACACTACCGATAGAAGATCCTGTACAGGATATGCCATTTATATAGCGTGTGCGCCGGTAAGTTGGAGCAGCAAAAAGCAAAAATCTGTAGCGCTTTCAACCATGGAAGCGGAATACATGGCTCTTTCGGAAATTAGCAAAGAAATTATTCATATAAGAAATTTATTAAGTCATATTAATGTACTCAGTTTGTTAAAGGAGCCCGCTGAAGTTTATTGTGATAATCAAAGCGCAATTGAATTATGTAAAAATAGTGTTTTTCATCCACGAAGTAAACATATAGACATAAGATACCATTTTTCAAGAGAAACACAGGAACGAGGCGAAATATTCATAAAGTATCTATCAACAAAAATGATGACCGCAGATATTTTAACCAAGGCATTAACCCGAGAAAAACATTTTACTTGTATGCATTTAATGAAAATATCGTAAATCAGTTAAAAAACTAACATGTCGTCATAGGGGGAGTGTTGGAAATACAGTGTAGTATATCGACATGAATGTATGTATATCTGATGACATTGCAGGAGGCCACGGATCTAGATGACTTTCGTTCTTGTATGTTCTTTTGTCTATTGATTTTCGGTGGTTGCGTTTTAGATTTGTTAGCGGTCGGTCGTACTATTTATTCTGTCTCCATTATGTATGTGTTTTAATGTTCCTAAATATAATATTGTTCATCCGTTTAAATCTTATATTATATTTCATTCCTGCGTTTTACCCAAAAACCAAACACTAATATTATAATAATAAGTAAAATAAATGAAACTAAATTTAAAATTATATAATTAATTAAAATTATTGTTTAAATTAATATGAAATTAATTTATTTATAATTTCTAAAATTATTACACTTTTCTGCCAAAACAATATAATTATAATTATTCTTCTTTTAAAAAATATTTTTAATAAATGATCCTTTCGTACAAATTTATTATTTTTAATTATAGATAGAAACCGATCTGGTTCACACCGATCTGAACTCAAATCATGTAAGATTTTAAAAGTCGAACAGACTTAAATATTAAACTTATACTTCTAATTTTTATCTTAATTCAACATCGAGGTCGCAAACATTTTTATCAATAAGATCTATCTAAAAATATTACGCTGTTATCCCTAAGGTATTTTATTCTTTGAAATTTTTCTAAAAATTCATTTAATACAAAAATTATTGTAAGTAACAATTTAAAGTTCATCAAATTTAAAAATCCTCCCAATTAAATATTAAAATCAATTAAAAATTTTTATTTTAAATAAAATTTTTATTTTAAATAAAATAAAAATTTTAATATGAAAATCTATAGGGTCTTCTCGTCTTATAATAAAATTTTAGCTTTTTTACTAAAAAATAAAATTCAATATTATTCAATTGAAACAGTTTTTATTTCGTCAAATCTTTCATTCAAGGCTTCATTAAAAAGACAATTGATTATGCTACCTTTGTACAGTTAAAATACTGCAGCCATTACAAAATTTTCATTGGGCAGACCCGACCTTAAATTATAAACAAAAAGACATGTTTTTGATAAACAAGCGAATAATAAATTTGCCTAATTCTTTAACTAAATTTTAATATTAAAATTTAATTATATAAATATTAGGTGGTCCAATAAGTTCGTTCCGTTTTCAGCCGTTACAGTAAAACGCCGTTTTTTTCAAATAGAATTTATTTTATTCACATATATAGTCACCATTCTTTTCAATTACTTCTTGCCACTTCTCAGGTAGTTTCATAATTCCTTTCGCGTAAAAGTCTTTCGTTTTTTATTAAAAAACTCTGCCACGTGCTTTTGGAGGACCTCAAAGTTTCCAAATTTTTTTCCGGTAACCGAATTTTGAATGCACCGAAATAAATAATAATCTGATGGGGCTATGTCAGGAGAGTACGGAGGGTGTGGCAGGACCTCCCAGCCAAAGTCATTCAATTTTTCAATAACATTTCTTGCCACGTGTGGTCGAGCGTTGTCGTGCTGTAATATCACGCCCCTTCTGTTGGCTAATGCTGGCCTTTTTTCTGAATTTCTTCCTTTAATCGGTCCAATTGGTCGTAATATTTGTCGGCATTGATGGTACAGTTGTGTGGCAAAAATTTATAATAAACAATTCCTTCCTAATCCCACCAAACCGATAGCAATACCTTTTTTGGGTGCAGTCCAGGTTTTGCCGTTGATTCGGGCATTTCGTTGCCTTTACACCAACTACGTTTTCTTCTAGAATTCTCATATTGTATCCACTTTTCATCCCCAGTAACAATTCTTTTTAAAATTGATTCATTTCGATGCCGATTCAACAGAGCCATGCACACTGCCAGGCGGTCTGCGCGGTTACGCTCCGTCAGTTCGTGCGGCACCCACATATTCAACTTTGAAATTAATCCCATCTTCAGTAAACAATTATGCACGGTGGATTTTTTCATTTGAAGTTCCGATGCAATTTCACGCACTTGAATCCAACGATTTTGCACCACTAATGCACGTACAGCACTGTTGTCAGCAGTATGTGGTCGTCCAGCGCGATGGTCATCTTCTAATGAAAAATTTCCTCCACGAAAACGATCAAACGATTTTCTGCACGTACGATCTGTTACAGAACCTTCCCCGTAAACAACACAAATATTTCTCGAAGTTTCCGAAGCGTTATACCCTTTACGAAACTCGTATAACATGATGTGTCGAAAATGAATTTTGTTGTCCGTCATGATTTTAGTTTAGATATTACAGAAAAACTTAAAAAAATACGTCTAATTCGCACGAAAGCAAAACTAGAAGTGTACTGGAATATGTACATTTTTTTCTGAGTATGTATTGTGGTTTATTACTCAGGTAAAAAGGTAATAAAGTCGTCGCGCCGAAAACGGAACGAACTTATTGGACCACCTAATATTTTTACTAATTTTATCATTATAATTATTAAAAAATAATTTTTTAATATTTTTCTATAATTAATTAAATTTTTTATAAATCATATTTTAATTTTAATAAATTATTAAATTTATTTTATAAAATTCAAATATTAAGAATACTAATTTAATAAAAAAAAAAATTTTAATTTTAAATTATAGTTTATCCCATAATTTATTAATTTTAATATTAAAATTATAAAAAAATAAATAATTTTATTAATTAAAATCTAAATTAAATTTATCTCTAAAAAAACTAGATATCAATAAAAACGAATAACTTTTCATTACCAATTAAAAATTAAAAATTCTTATTCTACAAAAAAAATTATTTCTAATTAAATCTTTTAATTTCGAGAATATTTTATATAAATATTAAATTAATAAACCCTGATACAAAAGGTTCAATAACAAATCTTTTTAACTAAAATTTTATAACTCACTTTCATTTATTTTATAAAAAAAAATTTTTCTAATTTATTACTTAAACTTAAATTCTTAAAATTTTTTTTCAAATTAATAATTAAAATAAAAATAATTTATTTAAATGTTAAAAATTTTAAGAATAAACTAATTAATCTTTTAAAAGATTTAAATATTAAATTTTTTAGGGCAGGAGTCTTTACGCAGATAATACGAGTATCGGTTTGTTAATAGATGAGTTTATTATAATAGAATAAGTAAGTAACATAATGCAGTTGGAGAATGAACATAAGTAACGGTTACGACATCAAACAAATGAGTAAACCTATAACGGTCACACACATCGGGTTCGACTGTTTTGGCTGTACGAATCAAATCGCTCTAACACCTCCTCTTGATGCGTATATCGTCAACAATCGAACCTTGTACCATACCTATGCTATCAATGCAAAACGAATGCTTATCTCTAGGTAAGGGCTTTGTTAACATATCCGCTGGCATCGTGGCGGATGACAAATAATCTAATTTGAAATTATCCCTTTTGAATACGTCGCGTAGAAAATGAAACCTTATATCTATGTGTTTAGTGCGGGGATGCACGATGGGATTCTTTGCGAGTAATTGTGCGCCAATGTTATCGTTATAGACGGTCATTTTTGAAAGTGCATAAAATCCCATTTCTTTCAAAAATTCCGATATATATACTCCATCCTTTACAGCCTCAGCCATCGCGACATATTCCGCCTCTGTGGACGATAGGGCCACTGATCTTTGTTTCGTGGATTTCCAGCTGATCGGACCTTGCGACAAAGTTATTACGTATCCGGTATACGATCTCGTGTCCATTTTGCATCGCCCCCAGTCAGCATCGACGTAAATCTTTGGACAATCATCGGATTTTCTATAAACAATACTATAATCTAATGTGCCCTTTAAGTATCTCAGTACTCGTTTGGCAGCGCCCCAATGGGCCTCTCCATGGCAATCATTGAATTGCGCTAATGTGCTGACCGCATGCGAAATGTCGGGCCTTGTTGCGACAGCCAAATACATAAGCGCTCCGACCAACTCTCTATATGGCCTCCTCTTGTTTGAGTGATTTCCGTCAGCCTTGTTTAATATACTGTCTTTATCCATGGGAGTTGCCACGGGATTGCATTCTTCCAATCCAAATCGTTTTAATAAATCCAAAATATATCGTTTTTGCGAAATAGTTATTGTTTTGAGATTTTGTTTGATCTCAATTCCTTAACAATACTGGGCTTTCCCTAAGTCCTTAACATCGAATTCTTCTGCTAGCTGATTCTTAACTTCAGCAATCCAATCTTGATTCTTTGCAACAATTCTACCAAGTCTACAAGCTTGGCGCAAACCATAGATCGCTTTGCTTAAAAGACATACTAGATCTTTGTTATCCTTCAAAGAATTCAAGAATTTTACTGCAACTTTCTGTATATATTTTTCTTCATTAATATCATTGACGATATCATTCAAACATTCACTAAATAATTCAGGTTTTTCCATATAAACCTCCTCTCGAAGTGAACCATTCAAGTACGCGCTGGTAACATCCATTTGTTCGATTGTCATGCCAAGTTTTGCAGATAGTGCGAACAATAAACGAAAAGACTCTAACCTCGATACCGGTGCCAACGTATCAAAGAACTCTACTCCGCGTCGTTGAGCAAATCCCCTCGCGACTATTCTAGCTTTTCGCTTAGCTAGTGAACCATTCGAATTATATTTATTCGTTAGGACGGTTCTACAACTAATTACCTGTTGCTTCGGCGGACGCGATACAAGTTCAAACGTTTTATTTTTAATCAAATTTCGTACCTCGCTCTTTATTGCATGCATCCATTCGATCTTATTTTCTCCGGTGAGCGCATCGTCTATTGGAATTTCTGCTACACTCGCTACGAGTTCAGTCAAGTTAGCTTGGTCTTCAGGTATATCCTGTTCGTTTTCTTCGGGACGTTCCCCGGTTGAATTTTGCTCGATTTCTTCATCGCATTCTTCAGTTATATTTCGTTCAGTTCCTTCATTGGGTTGATTATTAACTTCTCGATAACTAAATAATTTTCTCGGACGCCCCCTTCGTCCAGTTCTTTCGAATCTTGGCCTTCCAGGAGCTCTAATTAATGGTTTATCACTCTGAGTTTCATCATCTGATACATCTATGCTTTCTTGATCTTCGGGTCGTTCTTGTGTATTATCCGAAACTTCTACATTTACGGGTTCCCTTTGAACCGGATTGCTCCCAATACAAATGTCTGGTTCTCTATATGGCTCAGACTCTTGAGGTATTTCATGATTTGTAAAATTATTATTTTTGGTATTTTCGTTCTCTATCACCCGTATATCGCGAGACACAATCACTTTCCTCTCATCTGGGAGCCATACTCTATATGCTTTCGACCTTTCCGAGTAGCCTATAAACGTTCCTACTTTCGTTCTTCGATCAAATTTTCGTTTATTAGGATCCTTATTTAGCACATATGTCTTCATTCCAAACACCCTTAAATGATTTAAACTAGGTATTCTATTGTTCCAAAGTTCGAACGCTGTCTTACCCTCTAGGGTTTTCGTCGGGCACCGATTTCTTAAATAATTGGCCGTCATCACTGCTTCAGCCCAAAATCCGTTGGTCAGGTTTGCTCTTAATAGCATGCACCTAGCAGTCTGAATCAACGTACGATTTTTGCGTTCGGCGACTCCGTTTTGTTCAGGCGTATGAGGCACTGTTAGTCGCCTCTGTATACCCTCACTTTTTAAAAATTCGTCAAATTGATTATTACAATATTCGCGCCCATTGTCAGTTTGAAGATATTTGATTTTATTGCCTGTACGTCTTTATACATAACTTTTGTATTCCTTACATTTTTGAAACACTTCACTTTTGTTCTTAAAAAAATAAACTTCACTCCATCTTGAGTGGTCATCAATGAACGATAGCATATATCTGGAGCCTCCAATAGATTCAGTGCTCATGGGTCCACAAACATCAGAGTGCACTATCCCCAGCAATCTTGAGCTACGTCGACCCCCTTTTGGAAATGGCGAGCTTGTTGCTTTTCCTTGTATACATATCTCACAGATAGGCATCTTCGTTTCTCCTTGAAGTTTAACACCAAGGGCACGCTCCCTTTTCAAAACGTCTAGTAGATCTCTTATGTTTAAATGACCCAATCGTTCATGCCACAGCTTGATTTGTGATCCATCAGACACTTTGTAGCTAGTATTCTGAGCTACTCCTCTTTGTTCCTCAGGAACATAATATAGATTTCCGACACGAGTAGCCTTTAGTTTAACTCTTCCATCATGTCCAACTATTAGAGCTTCTTTCTCTCTAAATATTACAGAATTTCCTTTATCAGTGATTTTGGCAACAGACATTAAATTTGTTCGTAGCTCTGGCACATAAAGAGTTTCTTCAAACTCAATGTCTTTTATTTCTTTGTTCATCAATGCTTTGATACGAACATTGCCTGTAGCTTTTACCTTTGCAGATGCATTACTAGCCAAATTCAAGTTTTCATGATTTGTGTGCTTCATATAAGTAAATTTTGATTGATCTTTGCAAATATGTGTCGTACAACCACTGTCCAGGCACCAATATTTTTGTTCTGGAGTCTCAGTAATTATATTTGTCTCATCGTTATTTTGATGATTAATGTAGAATAATTCTGAGTGCTGACCTGCCTTAAATTTTGGATCAATCTTCTTAGAATAACAGTCATTGGCCTTATGTCCAACCTTCCCACATTTATAACAGGTAATCTTGGGTTTTCTTGCTATATTCTCTTTGGTATTGGACCATTCTGCTCTGGGCTTCACTTCGTTCCTTCGATAGTTTCCCTTTACTGCCATTGCACCATGCATTTCCGACGCCTTTTGCTCTCTAGTCTCATATTCTTCTAAAATTTTTATTTTTAGAGTCTCTATATCTGGCAATTCATCTCTGGCTTCCATTGCACACCTAAAATTTTCGAAGCTTCCAGGGAGACTGTTAAGCAACAATGCACCTTGTAAATCCTTGTGGGTGTCAATATTCATCTCAGCCAGCTTATCGACGACTTCTATAAACTTATTTATATATTCTCTAACATCGTCTCCACTCGCCATACGGTGTGACGTTAGTTTTCTTAATAATGCGCCTTTCTTTGCCGGTCCTCTCGACGCGTAGATCGACCGTAGTTTCTCCCACACTTCGTTAGCTGACTCACATGCTTTGACCTGCTTCAATTCCGAAGGACTAATTGATAAAATTAAATCAGATTTAGCCTTTTTGTCGTTTATTTCCCATTCCCTTGCAGCAACTTCCGACGCTGGATCTTCGGCTCGCACTTGCGGCCTTTTCCTTTTTCCAATTACATAATCCCACAAATCGTTCTTTACTAGAAGCGCTTCTGCCTGCATACACCACGTGTCGTAATTTTCCTTATTTAAGGACTCTATTCTGGACATACCTCCGATGCTATAAGCCATTTTTGTCTCAACTACGTTGCACGCTTCGAACACGTGTTTAACCTCACTTTTTAGATCTTACCGATCTCTTGCTTTAAAAACTCACAAAAAACCTCTGGGCCCATAACCTGTTAGGGCAGGAGTCTTTACGCAGATAATACGAGTATCGGTTTGTTAATAGATGAGTTTATTATAATAGAATAAGTAAGTAACATAATGTTGGAGAATGAACATAAGTAACGGTTACGACATCAAACAAAAGAGTAAACCTATAACGGTCACACGCATGGGGTTCGACTGTTTTGGCGGTACGAATCAAATCGCTCTAAAAAAATTTTATCTAAAAACACTTTCCAGTATCTTTACTTTGTTACGACTTTTCTCATTTTATAGTGAGAATGACGGGCAATTTGTACACATTTAAAAATAAATTTCAATTTAAATAATTATTTAAATTTACTCTTAAATCCAATTTTATAATAATTTTAAAACTATTAATCCAAAAATTTAATTTATTGTAACTAATTAATTCTTAAATATTCTACACTTTGATCTGAATTTTCATTTATATATAATTTATTAAAATAAAATAATAATATAATTAATTAAAACGACAATACATAAAATATATTCAAGTATTTTTTATCGAGGACTATCAATTATTCTTGTTGAAATTTGTTTAAAATATCGGCCAACTCCAACCGATATTGGAGGAAGTGAAACTTCCTCCTCCGGTCCGGACGAGGGAGAGTGGGTAAAGGTAACTCCAAACCAATATGCCTTGGATTCCCTTTGACTGTCCTGAAAAGGACAGTCGTTTATTTCAGACCCTTTTCGCTCTGTATAATACAAAGTGTTTTGCCGATCACAAGAATTTGACTTCTTGGTAGCCTGGCTGTCGGCGGGCCTGGTTGTCCTAAGTTATAATCTCTGGAGCAACAGAAAAAGAACGAACGGGTGTAATCACCTGAAATACGATAATCGTATTAACGTTCTGTCTCGGGAATGTTTTGACGCGCACACTTAAACAGCAACGGTAACCGTGCTGTGTGTGCTAATGCGTGTACTGGTGCGTGGCTTTTAAATACGGTAAGCCACGCGTCGACTGTTTTGGCCGATCTGTTCCGTCTTTTTCAGGAACACAATCGTGGCGGTCGGCTAGATTTAACGCAATGAAATCTTTAGTGCAACGACCGCACAGTCGTATTGCCTCGAACGGAAAACCAAGGCGGAGGTTGTAAATCTCCTGTATGGATTCCGTGAGCGGGGAGATCCACGGTTACTAGTAACTAGTCCCGGTGGCTGACAACGGAGGCTGATCTAACCGTTTCTTTCTCAACACGCCTTGACGTGGAGTAAGAGTGGACCAACGCTAATTCTAACCCGTCTTCCTCAACACGCCGCGTCGTGAAGGAAGCCTGGACGCAATAGTCCTGGAAGCCTGGAAGCGATATCGAAACTCTCCGGTCGCTCTTTGGTTACTCTAAACGTTCCAAGGCGATTCCCGGTAGAGAACGAGTAGCGGGTCTTAAGTTTAGAATAGCGCGCGAACTAACGTAGTGCTCCGCCGACCAGTGGTCATCCAAGGAGTGGACTCCTGACGCTCCCACGTCGAATAACAATGGTTGGCGAAAACCAGGTGAACCCACCGATTTTCGCCCCAGTACTAATTCAGGGTAAAGACCGCTAAATTACTAAAAGACGCAGCTATTGTGCTGAACAGTCAACACGAATCGTCGTGTGTTATTCTCGATTCAGTTCCACAATTTGCTGGTGTTAAGCTGAAAGCAGTGTTCGTTATAACGGGAGCACGATCGACAATCGATGCGCTCCGTGCGAACTGTTGCTGAGGACTCTCTAAGAAGAACTGACTGTCTGCGACGTTACACCGTCGTCGACAAGCGCGAACGAGTAATTACTCGTTACGCGGCGCTTTCGTCAAACTATTAGCTCTTTCTCACTCTCTCTCATATCCGTTTACTATTCGCGAATTCGAACGTCTTCAAACGGTAATATGTACCGGTCAGACGTGCCGATCTCTGGTTTCGCACGGTCTAGACGAAAACAATCATTGTCATGTTATTGGACCTCTATAGTTTTTGTATTTCCTTTTCGAATCACGCCGGTCAAATAAACTCGGTACACTCAAGATAAAGAAATTAACTATGAGGCTCGTGATCGGGTGAAACAACTACTGGTCTTATTTAAACAAAGTTCCTCTAATTTAAATTAAATACTGCCAAATTTTCTTTATTTAATGATTCAACATTTACTAAATTAATTTTATCTTTTATTCTATAGTAGGGTATCTAATCCTAGTTTTATAAAAAAAATTTTTAAAATAATTTATAATTAAATATTTAAAAATTTTACATTATTTATTTCACCAAAAAAATAAAAATTTTAAAACAATTAAATTTCAACTTATTCTAATTAATCCTAAATTAATTTATTTTATTAGTATAACCGCAGTTGCTGGCACTAAATTAACTAAAATTTTTTAAAATACTAAATCTAACTTTAATTATTATTTAATATTCTATATTAATTATAATTTAATTATTTAAATAATACTAATTTTTATTTATTACACTATTTATATTATTAATTTTAAAACAAAAATTACATTTTTGTATAAATAGTATAAAATATTAATTTATAATATAAATTTTTTTATAAAACTCTATTTATTGTTAATCCCCACTTTAACGAAAAGTATCTAAATAAAAACATCAATTCAACGAGAAAGCTTTTTTTTATCAAAATAAAAATCGTTAATCCCCACTTTAACGAAAAGTATCTAAATAAAAACATATTCTTTCTTTTAATATTATACCAAAAACAATGACCTAATTCTTTTATCCCAATAAAATTTATAATTTATTTAATTAATATAAGTAATTTATTAATTAATTTATTTTAATAAAAAATCTCTGGTAATAAAAATAATTTCACATTATATACCTATATTATTGCAGAGTATAAACCTTTTTTTTTATTAATAACGAAACAACAACGCGGTAACCAAAACGACTGGACAGAAAGCAGTCGACTATTTGTTTAACACCGAGTCTTCAACTTCAATCTTCGATTGACTGGACTCCCAGTAATTCACGACAGTGTTCGTGTTTTGAACGTGGTAGTCCCTTCGTCAGCACATCGGCCATCATTTCCTGCGTTGGCATATATTTTAATACCACAGATCTTTCTTTCAATGCATCGCGGACGAAATGATGCCTTATATCGATATGCTTGGTCCTCCTGTGAAATACGGCGTTTTTGGCCAATTTTTGTGCTCCTTGATTATCGTTCCATAGTGTCAATGGCGTCTCATCTCTAACGCCTAATTCTTTCAGGAAAGTTTGGAGGTTGATTGCTTCTTTCGTCGCTTCTGTCAGAGCCATGTACTCTGCCTCCGTACTAGACAGGGCTACTGTTCGCTGCTTCCGTGATTCCCAGCTTATAGCTGCATTACCATATTTGAAGATGTAACCAGTATATGACCTTCTATCATCCGGGCAGGCTCCCCAATCCGCGTCAACATATCCCATTAAATCTTCTTTGGCTTTGGTGAACCCTAATCCATAATTTAGGCTTCCCCTCAAGTATCGCAGAACTCTTTTCGCAGCTTTCCAATGGTTTTGATCAAAATTGGAGCTGAATTGACTGAGCCAGCTCACCACGTGAGCTATGTCTGGTCTCGTGGCAATGGCTATGTACATCAACGATCCTATCAGTTCCCTATATGGCAACCCTTTAATTTCGGCTCCCGATACATCTTCATTCGTTTCTTCCTTTATATCCCGTTTATTTAGTTCACAAGGAGTAGAAATCGGTTTCGCATCACTCATGCCAAATTTTCTCAATGTGTCTTCAATATAGGTCTTCTGAGTCATCGCCATCTTCCCCTTACTCCGCGTGAACTTAATTCCTAAGCAATGCTGAATGGGTCCTAAGTCCTTCATTTCAAACGTTGACATTAGTCCTTGTTTTAATTCTTCCATGTGTTCTCTATTTCTTGATATCATTAATATATCATCGACATAAATCGCCACGATAACCAAATTTTCGTTCATTATTTTGAAGTAAACACACGGGTCAGGATTCATCGATTGCAATCCTAATTCACGCAATTTCTCATCAAGTCTAATATTCCATTGTCTGCTTGATTGTTTCAAACCATAAATTGCCTTCTTTAGTAAACAGACTTTATTCTCGCCTTTAATATCTTGCAACATTTTGTTAATTCTGATCTTCTGATCCTTACTGATTTTACTGTCCTTTGCTGATCTTATGTCTTGTAATGTTTCTTCCAGCATTTCTGGTATTTCCATGTATATCTCTTCATCTATATCTCCATTCAGAAAAGCGGTCGATACATCAAGATGATCAACCAGCATGTCTCGCTCAACTGCTAGAGCGATTAATGTCCTTATGGAACTCAATCTTGCTACTGGTGCAAAAGTTTCATGAAAGTCCATTCCCGGGACTTGTGTAAAACCTCGAGCTACGAGTCTCGCCTTCCTTCTATCCAGCGTCCCGTCAGCCTTACATTTATTCCGTAATATTAAACGACAGCTTACGATGCTTCGGTCCCTTGGTCGATCTACGATTTCCCACGTATTATTTTTGATCATAGACATTATCTCACTACGTATGGCTGCTTTCCACTCTTCCCTATCTTTACTGGCCATTGCCTTTTTAGCCGAAATTTCACTTGTATCCACATGTTCTTCTGTCTCTTCTTCTTTTGTAGTGACTTGTTGTGCTACCTCATAGTGATATTGTTTCTTGGGTCTTCCTGGATTTCCCGTCCTTATTATTTTTCGTCTCCCCACGGTTCTTCGCAACTGTACTTCTGGATTTTGTATTACCTGTTCTTGCTCTTGATGTTGGTTATTTAACCCATTTTCTTCCCTTTGTTCGCAGGTTTCACTGTTTTCATTATTTTGTGGTTCTTCGTGAGTCCACTCCATAGCTTCTTCGTATTCTTCATCATCATCTTCTTCTTCTTCTTGTAATGAGTTTTGTTCTCCGAGGTCTCTGATCGTTTTTGTCTCTATTTCAGCATATTTTCTTTCCTTTAGTTTGTTTCCATTAATCATCCTATTTTCATTAACGAATTCTTCATATTTTGTTCCGGCACCAATTTCTTCGAAGAATTTTATATCTCTGGATACAATTATTTTCCTTTCACTAGGTACCCAAACTCGGTAACCTTTAGATTCCAAAGAATAACCTACGAATATACACTCTCTGGATCTTGGAGAAAATTTTCCTTTGTTTGTATCTGGGTCCAATGCATATCCTTTACATCAGAATGTTCGGAAATATTTCACATTTGGCCTTTTACCGGTCCAAAGTTTATAAGGTGTTTGCCCATTTAAGTGGTTTGCGGGGCATCTATTGCGGATGTAATTAGCTGTATGCAGTGCTTCTGCCCAAAACGATGGGGATAGTTTCGATTGAATTAGTAGACATCTTGCCATTTCCACAAGTGTTCTATTCATGCGTTCCGCGGTGCCATTTTGTTGCGGTGTGTGCGGGATTGTCAATCTTCTTTGGATTCCAGATTTTTGTAAATAGTCGTCAAATTCTTTATTGCAATATTCTTTTCCGTTGTCGGACTGAATGTATTTGATTTTTCTACCAGTGAAGTTTTCAACCATGCTCTTGTACTTTTTGAATTCAGTGAGGGCTTCGCTTTTCCTCTTCAAGAATCTTACTTCGCACCACCTCGTTCTGTCTTCTATGAAGATTAAGAAATATTTTGACCCATTCAATGACTCTGTCCTCATCGGTCCACATAAGTCTGTGTGTACTAATTCTAGCAGTTCCGATTTACGACTGGACTCTTTTGGGAAAGGTGTCTGCGTAAGTTTGCCTTTTAAGCATACTTCACACGTAGGTAGTTCTTTTTGTGTTCTGATTCTGATGCCACATACCACTTTATTAGCAACCATTTTCTTCAGATCTCTTCCGTTCAAGTGTCCGTATCTCTCATGCCATATTTTTAAATTTTCTTCTGATTCACTCGACATTCTTCCTGCATATTGTGTGTTTTGCCTAATGTAATATAAACCATCGATTTTGTCAGCGCGCATTAAAATGCTTCCTGCTCTATCCTTGACTAGAGCACCGTTTCTACCGAAGGTTACATTATATCCCTTGTCTGTAATCTTTGAAACAGACATTAAATTTGTGCGTAATCCTGGAACATATAAGGTATTTAATAAATTTATTTTCTGACTGCCATCTTTGTTTGAGGCAATAATAGATGCTGTCCCTTTCGCCAATACTTTAGCTGATGTACTGTTAGTCGCTAAATTCAAGTCTTCGAACTCAGATGACTCCAGATTCTTTAGGCTTTCTTCTTTCTTCGTAATATGCGATGTAGAACCACTATCTAAGCACCAATCGCTTGTACTTATGTCGTGTGCGGACTTTAAAGCATAGTCTTTTCTATCTGTGACTAGTAAGCTAGATTCCTTGGGACTCTGCTTTCCCGACTTCCAAGGTTTGTATTTCCCATCTTCTAGTCTGCAGTCTATAGCTTTGTGTCCCACCTTTTTGCATTTATGGCAACGGAATTTGAATTCTTCTTTATGTTCTTCCCTACGCTCGTTGGGCCTATTGTTCCGGAATTTGTGATTTTTGAATGCTTGTCTTCCAGCCATCATTGCATTCGGAACTTCTTCCTTTAATTTCTGATTGCGTGCATCACTTTCTTCAACTATCTTTATCTTTAGTATTTCCGGTGATGGTAATTCATCTCTGGATTCGATTGCACATCGGAAATTTTCAAATTTCTCTGGGAGACTATAGTAATCAATAGTTTATTTCTTGGTCCAATAATAACTAGTATGTGTGATATTGGGTTTCGGCTTTTGATATACCAATGTAAAGATTTAAACTTCTTTATTTTTTAACGTAGAAACGTTTCGGTACAATTTTGCACCCTCTTCAGTCTGAACATTAATTCTATATGGAAAGAAAAGAAAAAGTTTCTCTATTACAATAATATTTTACAAGTTTCTTAAATACCTATTGTTCCTATGTAAAACTAATTATTAACGGAAAAAATGAAAAAATTGTACTCACTAAAAGAAGTCCTAGGCTACTTATTATCTGCCCTAGGTGCTTATGTCTTCGGTGTTAAAGGAAGACTAAAGTACAAATTTTAAACTTAGAATTAACTGTAACCACTGAGGCGGAGAGGAAGGACAAGGGTTATTTATTTACATTAATTGACGTCACGAAATCAGTTGCGCACTTTATTTGAATGTGGTCTGCTGGACAGTAAGGACACAATCCCGCCTGGATTCTGTGCGACCTAGGGTCGGTAATATCGATCCATAGAATCGATCGGCGGAAGTGAATGGATTTACGTATCACTTACTATCCAGCAGCCATCACAGTTCGTTCAAGAGTGCTGAGGCAAGGCGTTATTATAAATCGGAATTTTTCCCTGTGATCCGGTGCGTGTCTGTAATTGAAGGTGGTAGGTAAAAAGCGTAATCTATCTCTTTAGCTATTAATAGAATTAGTGACAATGTACAGGCAGTTTTCTTTTTTAACTAATATGAAGTAATTCGGCTACGTCAGCAGGTGGGCGATGAGGTCCGTGTAATGGATAGCTAAATTGACCGATTCAAACTTCTTGTTAACACTATTTTCTAACTGTATATATAGGGATTCGGCGATACTCCGGCGGTAGTAATCGTTGTCCTTGTGAAGAATACTAGCGTTATCGAAGTCGAACGCGTGGCCGTTATCCAGCCGTTATCTGGGAGACTATACAATATCATTATGGCTAACAAATCTGTATTGATTTCTACATCCATTTCTTGTAGCTTGTCAACCACATCAAAGAATTTAGAAATGTGGTCTCGTGTGTCTTCACCTTCACGCATTTTATGCAAAGTGAGTTGTTTTAAAAGATTCGCTTTTCGAGCAGGTCCCTTAGATTAATAGATACTTTCTAATGTAAGCCAAACATCTCGAGATGTGGTACAATTCTTGATTTGTTTTAATGCATGAGGGTGGATAGATAGTATTAGATCTGACCTGGCTTTCTTGTCAGCAATTTCCCACTGCTTTGTGACATTATAGCTCCTTCTGCCAAATCCGGTTTCGGTATATCACCACTCACATATCCCCATGCATCATTCTTCACCAAAAGGGCTTCGGCTTGTAATTTCCAAGTCTCATAATTATCACTTTCTAACATTCCTATTCGTGTACAACTGCTGGTACTCATTTTCGCGCACATACACTTATTATCTTCACTCGCGATATATTGACTTTAATTAACTACCTAAAATATACTATTCCAAGGGAGCTGGTCCCATAACCTATTGCAGAGTATAAACCTTTTTTTTTTATTAATAACGAAACAACAACGCGGTAACCAAAACGACTGGACAGAAACCAGTCGACTATTTGTTTACTACATACATTCAGATTGTGTTGCTGCTCTAATATATATAAATTAAAAAATCTCTTGTAACAAAAATAATTTTACATTATATACCTATATAAATTAAAAAATCTCGAGTAACAAAAATAAAATTACATTATATACCTATATAAATTAAACAATCTCTAGTAACAAAAATAATTTTACATTATATACCTATATAAATTAAAAAATATCTAGTAATAAAAATCAATTTATAATTATTTATATATATATATTAATATTTATGTATATAAATATTTTTTTTATATATAATTAAAATAAATTTATAAATAGATAATATTAATATATGTTATTATATTAAATTGTAAAAAATTTTAATATAGATTATTATATCATATATATATAGTATAGTTTATATTTATGATTTAATAATTTATATATATATTAATATTATATAAATTATATTTATTAATATATATATTATTAATAATATAAGAGTATAAA
The DNA here is from genome assembly GCA_910591585.2 of Nysson spinosus. Lineage (NCBI taxonomy): Eukaryota > Metazoa > Arthropoda > Insecta > Hymenoptera > Crabronidae > Nysson > Nysson spinosus. Next base: position 4,433,044 of record CAJUYC020000006.1, read on the forward strand.
TTTATTACCGATAATATATATATTAATTATATTAAATATATATATATATAATTTATATATAATATTATTTATATAAATAATAATACATTTATAAATGCATTATATTATTATATTTAATTATAATTTATATATTCTAAAAACTCTAATATAGACTACTACACTATATATAATATATCATGTATATTTATAAGTTAATAATGTATATATATACAATTAATATATATTAATATTATATAGATTACATTTATTAATATATATATTATTAATAATATAAGAGTATGTAAAGTATAGTTTTTAACGGCTATTTATAAGGCCAAAGGTGTAGATTAAAACTTCTTTATTTCAATTTTTCGACGAAACGTTTCGATAAGTTAGTTCTTATCCTCTTCAGTCGTATTAATTGTCTGTTGAGCGAATAAATGAAATAAGAGTACAGAATATAAAAATATTATAACATATAAATATAAAATAGGAATTAAGTGTTAATATGAATATTGTAATCAATAAGTTAAGTGTATGTAGATAAATAAGTATGTGAATAAAATCGTTACATCAATAGGAAGAAACGTTTTTTGACTCACTCCAAGAAGTCCTAGGAAGTGTATTATACAGTAAGTGGTCCTAGTTGCTATCGTCTCGGATGTTAGTTGAGACTGAGTAGCATTAAACAATTTAAATCTGGGGGTGAGTCGAACAAGTGGGGGAGATGGACGTTAGGTCATTGTTCTGATATTTATTTTAAAACAAAGCGGTGTAGGTTGTTGTGTATTGCGCACTAGTTGGTATTAATGAATGTAGGTGTCTCTGCCACTGCTACCTGTGATGGATCTGAGTCGATAATTTAAGTCAATCCGGAAACGGAAACGTGTCGCACCCTTGTGAGTGACGGAGTGGATGATGATTCCATTCACAGCGTGCGTTCATTAAGTATCAAGCAGCAGTGAAAGACACATGGTGGACAGAAAGATATATACCGCACTACCAGTAAAAAGTTGGCGTAGTCACCCTCTGTGGAATTAATTAAGAATAGAGACAAGGTCAGTGTAATACGACGAGATGTTGATAGATTCGATACATCTACTTTCCAGACACATAACAACCGTATCATAAGACAGTGGCTTAACAAAAACTATATAACCGATGCCACTTACAAAAGTATATGTACTAACAATGCTGTGACACCCAGAGCATATGGCTTACCCAAAGTCCATAAAGAGGGCATCCCATGGAGGATAATTGTATCATCCATAGGAGGTCCTTGTTACAAACTCTCCAAGTATCTCTCAAATATCTTAAGTAAAAACATAGGTGACAATCCTTACTATATCAAGGACAGTTGGTGTTTTGTCGACAAAATTAATGGCGTGACCATCCCTGATGATTACTCTTTGGTGTCTCTGGATGTCACAGCATTATTCAATAACATTCCTATTGATGTGGTTTCTCAAGTGCTGAGTGAGGGATGGACTAATATATCGTCTCATACAAAAATAGACAAAACTAGTTTCATAAAAGCCGTAGAATTCTGTTTAACTTCTAACGTGTTCAAATTTAATAACAAATCTTACAAACAGATCTTCGGTGCAGCCATGGGCTCACCACTCTCGCCAATAGCTGCAGAAATAGTTATGCAAAAATTACAAAGCGTTAGTATTAATCAATTAACTTTCAATATCCCCTTCTTCTATAGATACGTAGATGATATTATTACATGCCTTCCCTCACATAGCATAGATCACACCATTGAAATTTTCGAGACATTTCACAGCCGTATAAAGTTTACGTTTGAATTGGAACAAAATAATAAGATCAGTTTTCTAGATACAGAAGTCGTCAGAGACGAAGGTCGAATTGTCACTAATTGGTACCGAAAAAAGACATGGTCCGGAAGATATATACATTACATATCTGCACATCCCTTCAGGCAAAAAATCAGCTTGATCATAGGACTAATTGATCGCGGTATTAAGCTTGCACACCCTAAGTTCAGAAGAGACAATATTCGTATCATTATTGACACACTAAAAAAGAATGGTTACCCGCCTGACCTCATAAAACACTTAATCAAAAAACGAGTGGATGAGTTATATCACCCATTTAGGGTATATAACGAAAAAATCCAGCGTGCGGGTGATCCATCTTCTAACAACTTTGTGTTGCTCCCGCATATTCCCGGTATCAATCTCAGCCACATTCTGCGAACATTTGACATTCGTTGCATATACACCAACAAAAGCAACGCCCTTTCCTTTTTTAACAAAGGTAAAGACAAAATGAATGTTAAAAAATTGACAGATGTGGTATATAAAATACCGTGTGGTAATTGCTCGGAGAGTTACGTGGGCCAAACGCATAATTTGTTGTCAACAAGGATATACCAACATAAGTATAGCCTCGTACACAATATGCAAAAGACCGCCTTGACGGAACACGTGCTCCAGTTAGGCCACACTTTCAATTTCGAGGATGCGGAAGTGCTGCACAGGGACGCGAACAACTGGCGTCGCACGATAGCCGAGTCCCTATACATTATGAAGGAAAATAGTGTCAATAAGAAATACGAATCTATCAACATCTCGTCGTATTACACTGACCTTGTCTCTATTCTTAATTAATTCCACAGAGGGTGACTACGCCAACTTTTTACTGCAGTTATTTCTGTGTTTGGTATTGCGGTATATATCTTTCTGTCCACCATGTGTCTTTCACTGCTGCTTGATACTTAATGAACGCACGCTGTGAATGGAATCATCATCCACTCCGTCACTCACAAGGGTGCGACACGTTTCCGTTTCCGGATTGACTTAAATTATCGACTCAGATCCATCACAGGTAGCAGTGGCAGAGACACCTACATTCATTAATACCAACTAGTGCGCAATACACAACAACCTACACCGCTTTGTTTTAAAATAAATATCAGAACAATGACCTAACGTCCATCTCCCACACTTGTTCGACTCACCCCCAGATTTAAATTGTTTAATGCTACTCAGTCTCAACTAACATCCGAGACGATAGCAACTAGGACCACTTACTGTATAATACACTTCCTAGGACTTCTTGGAGTGAGTCAAAAAACGTTTCTTCCTATTGATGTAACGATTTTATTCACATACTTATTTATCTACATACACTTAACTTATTGATTACAATATTCATATTAACACTTAATTCCTATTTTATATTAATATGTTATAATATTTTTATATTCTGTTCTCTTATTTCATTTATTCGCTCAACAGACAATTAATACGACTGAAGAGGATAAGAACTAACTTATCGAAACGTTTCGTCGAAAAATTGAAATAAAGAAGTTTTAATCTACACCTTTGGCCTTATAAATAGCCGTTAAAAACTATACTTTACATATTAATAATACTACGGCCAACTTCAAAATTCAAGAACGTTAATAATATAAGAGTATAAATATATTACCGATAATATATATATTAATTATATTAAATATATATATATAATTTATATATAATATATTTATAAATATATTATATTATTATATTTAATTATAATTTATATGGACCGATATCTGTGGCGATGTCACTCGAAACCGTATGTGTTTGACGAAACTAAGTGGTCGCCTTGTGAGAGAGGAAGCTCCAGATGCGAAATATAGTTCCATTTTAAACTAAGTGTTCTATCTGAAACTAAGTGTTCGAGACTGTGCCAGGAAAAGCGACTGGTCTCTGAAATGTCTGGCGATGCCACTCGAAACCGTATGTGTTCGACGAAATTAAGTGGTCGCCTTGTGAGGGAAGAAACTCCAGATGCGAAATTTAGTACAATTTTAAACTAATTGTTCTATCTGAGACTATGTGTCTGATACTGTGCCAGGAGAAGCGCCTGTTCTCTGAAATCTGTGGCGATGCCACTAGAAACCGTATCTGTTCGACGAAACTAAGTGGACAAACTTGGGAGAGAGAAAACTCCAAATGCGAAACATAGGTCCATTTTAAACTAATTGTTCTATCTGAAACTAAGTGTTCGATAATGTGCCAGGAGAAGCGCCTGTTCTCTGAAATCTGTGGCGATGCTACTCGAAACCGTATGTGTTCGACGAAATTAAGTGGTCGACTTTGTGAGAGACGAAGCTCCAGATGCGAAACTTATTTCCATTTTAAACTGATTGTTCAATCTGAAACTAAGTGATCGATAATGAGCCAGGAGAAGAGCCTGTTCTCTGAAATCTGTGGCGATGCCACTCGAAACCGTATGTGTTCGACGAAACTAAGTGGTCGACCTTGTGAGAGACGATGCTCCAGATGCGAAACTTAGTTCCATTTTAAACTGATTGTTCAATCTGAACCTAAGTGATCGATAATGAGCCAGGAGAAGAGCCTGTTCTCTGAAATCTGTGGCGATGCCACTCGAAACCGTATGTGTTCGACGAAACTAAGTGGTCGACCTTGTGAGAGAGGAAACTCCAGAAGCGAAACTTGGTTCCATTTTAAACTAATCGTTCTATCTGAAACTAAGTGTTCGATGCTGTTCCAGGAGAAGCGCCTGTTCTCTGAAATCTGTGGCGATGCTACTAGAAACCGTATGTGTTCGACGAAACTAAGTGGTCGACCTTGTGGGAGTGGAAACTCCAGGTGCGGAACGTAGTTCCATTTAAAAAAAAATTGTTCTATCTGAAACTTTGTATTCGATACTGTGCCAGGAGAAGCGACTGGTCTCTGAAATGTCTGGCGATGCCACTCGGAACCGTATGTGTTCGACGAAATTAAGTGGTCGCCTTGTGAGGGAAGAAACTCCAGATGCGAAATTTAGTACAATTTTAAACTAATTGTTCTATCTGAAACTATGTGTCTGATACTGTGCCAGGAGAAGCGCCTGTTCTCTGAAATCTGTGGCGTTGCCACTCGAAACCGTATGTGTTCGACGAAATTAAGTGGTCGCCTTGTGAGGGAAGAGACTCCAGATGCGAAACTTAGTTCCATTTTAAACTAATTGTTCTATCTGAAACTAAGTGTTCGATACTGTGCCAGGAGAAGCGCCTGTTCTCTGAAATCTGTGGCGATGCCACTCGAAACCGTATGTGTTCGACGAAACTAAGTGGTCGACCTTGTGAGAGAGGGAACTCCAGATGCGAAACTTAGTTCCATTTTAAACTAATTGTTCTATCTGAAACTAAGTGTTCGATACTGTGCCAGGAGAAGCGCCTGTTCTCTGAAATCTGTGGCGATGCCACTCGAAACCGTATGTGTTCGACGAAATTAAGTGGTCGCCTTGTGAGGGAAGAGACTCCAGATGCGAAATTTAGTACAATTTTAAACTAATTGTTCTATCTGAAACTATGTGTCTGATACTGTGCCAGGAGAAGCGCCTTTTCTCTGAAATCTGTGGCGATGCTACTAGAAACCGTATGTGTTCGACGAAACTAAGTGGTCGACCTTGTGAGAGAGGGAACTCCAGATGCGAAACTTAGTTCCATTTTAAACTAATTGTTCTATCTGAAACTAAGTGTTCGATACTGTGCGAGGAGAAGCGCCTGTTCTCTGAAATCTGTGGCTATGCCACTCGAAACCGTATGTGTTCGACGAAATTAAGTGGTCGCCTTGTGAGGGAAGAGACCCCAGACGCGAAATTTAGTACAATTTTAAACTAATTGTTCTATCTGAAACTATGTGTCTGATACTGTGCCAGGAGAAGCGCCTGTTCTCTGAAATCTGTGGCGATGCCACTAGAAACCGTATCTGTTCGACGAAACTAAGTGGACCAACTTGGGAGAGAGAAAACTCCAAATGCGAAACATAGGTCCATTTTAAACTAATTGTTCTATCTGAAACTAAGTGTTCGATAATGTGCCAGGAGAAGCGCCTGTTCTCTGAAATCTGTGGCGATGCCACTCGAAACCGTATGCGTTAGGCGAAACTAAGTGGTCGACCTTGTGAGAGAGGAAACTCTAGATGCGAAACATAGTACAATTTTAAACTAATTGTTCTATCTGAAACTAAGTGTTCGATACTGTGCCAGGAGAAGCGCCTGTTCTCTGAAATCTGTGGCGATGCCACTCGAAACCGTATGTGTTCGACGAAATTAAGTGGTCGCCTTGTGAGGGAAGAGACTCCAGATGCGAAATTTAGTACAATTTTAAACTAATTGTTCTATCTGAAACTATGTGTCTGATACTGTGCCAGGAGAAGCGCCTGTTCTCTGAAATCTGTGGCGTTGCCACTCGAAACCGTATGTGTTCGACGAAACTAAGTGGTCGACCTTGTGAGAGAGGAAACTCCAGAAGCGAAACTTACTTCCATTTTAAACTAATCGTTCTATCTGAAACTAAGTGTGCGATGCTGTTCCAGGAGAAGCGCCTGTTCTCTGAAATCTGTGGTGATGCCACTCGAAACCGTATGTGTTCGACGAAATTAAGTGGTCGCCTTGTGAGGGAAGAGACCCCAGACGCGAAATTTAGTACAATTTTAAACTAATTGTTCTATCTGAAACTATGTGTCTGATACTGTGCCAGGAGAAGCGCCTGTTCTCTGAAATCTGTGGCGATGCCACTAGAAACCGTATCTGTTCGACGAAACTAAGTGGACCAACTTGGGAGAGAGAAAACTCCAAATGCGAAACATAGGTCCATTTTAAACTAATTGTTCTATCTGAAACTAAGTGTTCGATAATGTGCCAGGAGAAGCGCCTGTTCTCTGAAATCTGTGGCGATGCCACTCGAAACCGTATGCGTTAGGCGAAACTAAGTGGTCGACCTTGTGAGAGAGGAAACTCTAGATGCGAAACATAGTACAATTTTAAACTAATTGTTCTATCTGAAACTAAGTGTTCGATACTGTGCCAGGAGAAGCGCCTGTTCTCTGAAATCTGTAGCGATGCCACTCGAAACCGTATGTGTTCGACGAAATTAAGTGGTCGACTTGTGAGGGAAGAGACTCCAGATGTGAAATTTAGTACAATTTTAAACTAATTGTTCTATCTGAAACTATGTGTCTGATACTGTGCCAGGAGAAGCGCCTGTTCTCTGAAATCTGTGGCGTTGCCACTCGAAACCGTATGTGTTCGACGAAACTAAGTGGTCGACCTTGTGAGAGAGGAAACTCCAGAAGCGAAACTTACTTCCATTTTAAACTAATCGTTCTATCTGAAACTAAGTGTGCGATGCTGTTCCAGGAGAAGCGCCTGTTCTCTGAAATCTGTGGTGATGCCACTCGAAACCGTATGTGTTCGACGAAATTAAGTGGTCGCCTTGTGAGGGAAGAGACTCCAGATGCGAAATTTAGTACAATTTAAACTAATTGTTCTATCTGAAATTATGTGTCTGATACTGTGCCAGGAGAAGCGCCTGTTCTCTGAAATCTGTGGCGTTGCCACTCGAAACCGTATGTGTTTTACGAAACTAAGTTGTCGACCTTGTGGGAGAGGAAACTCCAAATGCGAAACCTAGTTCCATTTTAAACTAATTGTTCTATCGGAAACTAAGTGTCCGATACTGTGCCAGGTGAAGCGCCTGTTCTCTGAAATCAGTGGCGATGCTACTCGAAACCGTATGTGTTCGACGATACTAAGTGGTCGACCTTGTGAGAGAGGAAACTCCGGATGGGAAACTTAGTTCCATTTTAAACTAATTGTTCTAATGAAACTAAGTGTTCGATACAGTGCCAGGTGAAGCGCCTGTTCTCTGAAATCAGTGGCGATGCTACTCGAAACCGTATGTGTTCGACGATACTAAGTGGTCGACCTTGTGAGAGAGGAAACTCCGGATGCGAAACTTAGTTCCATTTTAAACTAAATGTTCTATCTGAAACTAAGTGTTCGATACGGTGCCAGGAGAAGCGCCTGTTCTCTGAAATGTGTGGCGATGCCACTCGTAACCGTATGTGTTCGACGAATCTAATTGGTCGACCTTGTGGGAGAGGAATCTCCAGATGCGAAATTTAGTTCCCATTTAAACAAATTGTTTTATCGTTAATATGTAATATATTGTTTTAAGCGGCTATTGATAAGGCCAATAGTTTAGACGAATACTTCTTTATTTCAATTGTTCGACGAAACGTTTCGATAAGGTAGTTCTTATCCTCTTCAGTCGATTAAACTGTCTGTTGGACGGATAGATAATATAAGTATAAAGTAAATAAAAATTGTGACATATAAATATAAGATAGGAAATAAGCGCCAATATAAAAGATTGTAATAAATATGTTAAATGTATACGGATAAATAACTAAGTAAATCAAATCGTTACATCGACAGGAAAAACGTTTTTTGACTCACTCCAAGAAGTCCTAGGATGTGGATTTTACAATAATTTGTCCTAGGTGCTATCGTCTCGGATGTTGGTTGAGACTAAGGAGCGTTAAACAATTTAAACCTAGGGTGAGTCAAACAGGTGGGGGAGGTGGACGTTAGGTCGTTGTTCAGGTCTTTGTTTTAAAAACATTGAAGTGTCGATTGTTATGCATGATACACTAGCTGGTATTGGTCAGTGTAGGTGTCTCTGCCACTGCTACCTGTGAAGGATCGCATGTCGATAATTTATGTCGATCCAGAAACGGAAACACGTCGCACGACGATGAGTGAAGGAGTAGATGGTGATTCCATTCACAACGTGCGCTCATTGAACAGAAGGCAGTAGTGGAAGACACATGGTGGACGGAAAAATATACAAGCTAATACTAGATACTAAATAATTGCACTGAAAATTTGGTGTAGGAACCCTCTGCGGAATTAAGTGAGAATCGAGACCAGGTCAGTGTAATACGATGAGATGTTAACAGATTCAAACTTCTTATTGACACTATTCTCTTTCATTATGTATAGGGACTCGGCTATCGTACGACGCCAATTATTCGTGTCCCTGTGCAAAACCTCCGTATCCTCGAAATTGAAAGAGTGGCCGAACTCGAGCACGTGTTCCGTCAAGGCGGTCTTTTGCATATTGTGTACAAGGCTATACTTGTGTTGGTATATCCTAGTCGACAACAAATTATGCGTCTGGCCCACGTAACTCTCCGAGCAATTACCACACGGTATTTTGTATACCACATCTGTCAATTTTTTAACATTAATTTTGTCTTTCCCTTTGCTAAAAAAGGAAAGGGCATTGCATTTGTTTGTGTGAATGCAGCCGATGTTAAATGTTTGCAGGATGTGGCTGAGATTAATTCCGGGGATATTGTGGGAGCAACACGAAGTTGTTTGAAAATGGATCGCCCGTACGTTGGATTTTTTCGTTATGTACCCTGATTGGGTGATATAACTCATCCACTCGTTTTTTGATGAGATGTTTTATGAGGTCTAGCGGGTATCCATTCTTTTTTAAGGTGTCAATAATGATGCGAATATTGTCTCTCCTGAACCTGGGATGTGCAAGCTTAATACCGCGATCAATGAGTCCTATGATCAAGCTGATTTTCTGCTTGAGTGGATGTGCAGATATGTAATTTATATATCTTCCAGACCACGTCTTTTTACCGTACCAATTAGTGATAATACGACCTTCGTCTCTAACGACCTCCGTATCTAGGAAACTGATCTTATTATTTTGTTCCAATTCAAACGTGAACTTGATTCGGTTGTGAAATGTCTCAAAAATTTCAATAGTGTGATCTATGCTGTGTGAGGGAAGGCATGTAATTATATCGTCTACGTACCTATAAAAGAAAGGAATATGGAAAGTTAATTGGTTGATGCTAACAAGTTGCAATTTTTGGATGACTATTTCTGCAGCTATTGGTGATAGGGGTGAGCCCATGGCTGCCCCAAAAATCTGTTTGTAAGTTTTGTTATTAAATTTGAACACATTTGAAGTTAAACAGAATTCTACAGCTTTTATGAAACTGGTTTTGTCTATTTTTGTGTGAGACGATATATCTGTCCATCCCTCACTCAGCACTTGAGAGACCACATCGATGGGAATGTTATTGAACAATGCTGTGACATCCAGAGATACCAACGAGTAATCGTCTGGGATGGTCACACCATTAATTTTGTCGACGAAACACCAACTGTCCTTAATATAGTATGGATTGTCACCTATGTTTTTATTTAAGATATTTGAGAGATACTTGGAGAGTTTGTAACAAGGACCTCCTATGGATGATACGATTATCCTCCAAGGGATGCCCTCTTTATGAACTTTTGGTACACCATATGCTCTGCGTGTCACAGCATTGTTAGTACAAATACCTTTATAAGTGGCATTGGTTATATAGTTTTTATTGAGCCACTGTTTTATAATTTGGTTGTTATGTGTCTGAAAGGTAGATGTATATTCATGTCTGGTCTCCAAATATGTCTCTGTATCAATGAGCATTTGTTCCATTTTCGCAGTGTAAACCGATCTATTAACGCACACGGAGATGTTACCCTTATCTGCGGTAGTGATGAAGATATCCGGATTGTTTTTAAGAAAAAACTAACTTCGATTCTTTTATATATTGTAGTAGTCGGCGGTCCAAAAAACTGAGGTTATTGGTATTTTTAAATTTATTTATGATTTGATTTATTAAGAGGAGCCGTGCATTATTTGTATTATTTTGTGGTATTTTCAAAAGACCGGTTTCTATGTGTGTAATGAGGTTACTAAGATGTTTGTTTATTTTGTTTTCTTTGAATATGTGTTTAGGACCGAGTGACAAAATTCTTTTGACATTGATCGGTATGTCAATGTCAGATAAGTTCCTTAGCCATTTTTCGGTGTCGATACTACAAAGCGGTTTTTCTGCAATGTTAATTAATTTTTGAAGTTTTTTCTTATGTTGGTTATCACAATCCTTTTTGAACCGTCTGAGGGTATCTCTTCGTGTGTGCATGAAATGTTGTAGAATATTATGTGGCAGTTTATCAGTTAATCTATTGAAAACTAATTGTAATTTATTCTGAAGATGGTTACCTGTGTAAAAGTTGTCGTTAATCATTAAGTTTAAAATTTTTGAGTTATAATTTGTTTTGAAAGTTTGTATTCTTTTGTTGTTAGTTTGACTGTTAAAATGGACGTTGTATTTCAAGTGCTCAATCTTACTAGGTACAAGTTTATGAGTTCTACATTGTAACAAGAACACGCGTTGTGATTTTAATGAGATCAGTTTTCTATTAATGTTGATCCACTGTTTCATGTCGGATGTAACGTCAGCGGAGAATGTATCGGTGATGTACGCAAAAAATCCGGAGTTATTCATGTTTTTGAGCATCGATGATATAATTAATTTTCTTGAATTTTGAAGTTGGCCGTAATATTGTTAATATGTAATATATAGTTCTGAGCGGCTACTGATAAGGCCAATAGTTTAGACGAATACTTCTTTATTTCAATTGTTCGAAGAAAACATACGGTTTCGAGTGGTATCGCCACAGATTTCAGAGAACAGGCGCTTCTCCTGGCACAGTATCGGACACTTAGTTTCAGATAGAAAAATTAGTTTAAAATGGAACAAAGCTTCGCATTTGGAGTTTCCTCTCTCACAAGGTCGGCCACTTAGTTTCGCCGAAAGCATACGGTTTCGAGTGGCATCGCCACAGATTTCAGAGAACAGGCGCTTCTCCTGGCACAGTATCGAACACTTAGTTTCAGATAGAACAATGAGTTTAAAATGGAACTAAGCTTCGCATCTGGAGTTTACTCTCTCACAAGGTCGACCACTTAGTTTCGTCGAACACATACGGTTTCGAGTAGCATCGCCACAGGTTTTAGAGAGCACGCGCTTCTCCTGGCGCTGTATCGAACACTTAGTATCAGATAGTACAATTAGTTTAAATTGGAACTAAGTTTCTCATCTGGAGTTTACTCTCTCACAAGGTCGACGACTTAGTTTCGTCGAATCCATACGGTTTCGTGTGGCATCGCCACAGATTTCAGAGAACAGGCGCTTCTGCTGGCACAGGATCGAACAGTTAGTTTCAGATAGAACAATTAGTTTTAAATGGAACTAAGTTTCGCATCTGGAGTTTCCTCTCTCACAAGGTCGATGACTTAGTTTCGTCGAACACATACGGTTTCGAGTAGCATCGCCACAGATTTTAGAGAGCACGCGCTTCTCCTGGCACAGTACCGAACACTTAGTTTCAGATAGAACAATTAGTTTAAAATGGTACTAAGTTTCGCATTTGGAGTTTCCTCTTTCACAAGGCGACCACTTAGTTTCGTCGAGCACATACGGTTTCGAGTAGCATCGCCACAGATGTCAGAGAACAGGCGCCTCTCCTGGCACAGTATCGAACACTTAGTTTCAGATAGAACAATTAGTTTAAAATGGAAGTAAGTTTCGCATCTGCAGTTTCCTCTCTCGCAAGGTCGACCACTTATTTTCGTCGAACACATACAGTTTCGAGTAGCATCGCCACAGATTTTAGAGAACAGGCGCTTCTCCTTGCACAGTATCGAACACTTAGTTTCAGATAGAACAATTAGTTTAAAATGGAAATAAGCTTCGGTTCGGGAGTTTCCTCTCTAACAAGGTCGACCACTTAGTTTCGTTGAACACATACCGTTTCGAGTGCGCATCGCGACAGATTTCAGAGAACAGGCGCTTCTCCTGGCACAGTATCGAACACTTAGTGTCAGATAGAACTATTAGTTTAAAATGGTAATAAGCTTCGGTTCGGGAGTTTCCTCTCTAACAAGGTCGACCACTTAGTTTCGTTGAACACATACCGTTTCGAGTGCGCATCGCGACAGATTTCAGAGAACAGGCGCTTCTCCTGGCACAGTATCGAACACTTAGTTTCAGATAGGACAATTAGTTTAAAATGGAACTAAGTTTCGCATCCGGAGTTTCCTCTCTCAGAAGGTCGGCCACTTAGTTTCGTCGAACACATACGGTTTCGAGTGGCATCGCCACACATTTCAGAGGACAGGCGCTTCTCGAGGCAAAGTATCGAACACTTAGTTTCAGATAGAACAATTAGTTTAAAATGGAACTAAGCTTCGCATCTGGAGTTTCCTCTGTCACAAGGTCGACCACTTAGTTTCGTCGAACACATACGGTTTCGAGTAGCATCGCCACAGGTTTTAGAGAGCACGCGCTCCTCCTGGCGCTGTATCGAACACTTAGTATCAGATAGTACAATTAGTTTAAAATGGAACTAAGTTTCGCATCTGGAGATACCTCTCTCACAAGGTCGACTACTTAGTTTTGTCGAACACATACGGTTTCGAGTGGCATCGCCACAGATTTCAGAGAACGGCGCTTCTCCTGGCACAGTATCGAACACTTAGATTCAGATAGAACAATTAGTTTAAAATGGAACTAAGTTTCGCATCTGGAGTTTCCTCTCTCACATGGTCATCAACTTAGTTTCGTCGAACACATACAGTTTCGAGTAGCATCGCCACAGATTGTAGAGAACAGGCGCTTCTCCTGGCACAGTATCGAACACTTAGTTTCAGATAGAACAATTAGTTTAAAATGGAAATAAGCTTCGGTTCGGGAGTTTCCTCTCTAACAAGGTCGACCACTTAGTTTCGTTGAACACATACCGTTTCGAGTGCGCATCGCGACATATTTCAGAGAACAGGCGTTTCCCCTGGCACAGTATCGAACACTTAGTTTCAGATAGGACAATTAGTTTAAAATGGAACTAAGTTTCGCATCCGGAGTTTCCTCTCACAGAAGGTCGGCCACTTAGTTTCGTCGAAAACATACGGTTTCGAGTGGCATCGCCACACATTTCAGAGGACAGGCGCTTCTCGAGGCAAAGTATCGAACACTTAGTTTCAGATAGAACAATTAGTTTAAAATGGAACTAAGCTTCGCATCTGGAGTTTCCTCTCTCACAAGGTCGACCACTTAGTTTCGTCGAACACATACGGTTTCGAGTAGCATCGCAACAGGTTTTAGAGAGCACGCGCTTCTCCTGGCGCTGTATCGAACACTTAGTATCAGATAGTACAATTAGTTTAAACTGGAACTAAGTTTCGCATCTGGAGATACCTCTCTCACAAGGTCGACTACTTAGTTTTGTCGAACACATACGGTTTCGAGTGGCATCGCCACAGATTTCAGAGAACGGCGCTTCTCCTGGCACAGTATCGAACCCTTAGATTCAGATAGAACAATTAGTTTAAAATGGAACTAAGTTTCGCATCTGGAGTTTCCTCTCTCACATGGTCAACAACTTAGTTTCGTCGAACACATACGGGGTCGAGTGGCATCGCCACAGATTTCAGAGAACAGGCGCTTCTCCTGGCACAGTATCGAACACTTATTTTCAGATAGAACCATTACTTTAAAATGGAACTAAGTTTCGCATCTGGAGATACCTCTCTCACAAGGTCGACTACTTAGTTTTGTTGAACACATACGGTTTCGAGTGGCATCGCCACAGATTTCAGAGAACAGGCGTTTATCGTGGCACACTATCGAACACTTAGTTCCAGATAGAACAATTAGTTTAAAATGGAACTAAGTTTCGCATCCGGAGTTCCCTCGCTGACAAGGTTGACCACTTAGCTTCGCCGAACACATACAGTTTCGAGTGGTATCGCCGCAGATTTCGCCGAACGGGAGCTTCTCCTGGCACAGTATCGAACACTTAGTTTCAGATAGAACAATTAGTTTAAAATTGAACAATGTTTCGCATCTGGAGTTTCCTTTCGCACAAGGTGGACCACTTAGTTTCGTCGAACACATACGGTTTCGAGTGGCATCGCCACAGATTTCAAAGAACAGTCGCTTCTCCTGGCACAGTATCGAACACTTAATTTCAGATAGAACAATTAGTTTAAAATGGAACTGAGTTTCGCATCTGGAGTTTCCTCTCCCACAAGGTCGACCACTTAGTTTCGAGGAACACATACGGTTTCGAGTAGCATCGCCACAGATTTCAGAGAACAGGCGCTTCTCCTGGCACAGTATCGAGCACGTAGTTTCAGATAGAACAATTTGTTTAAAATGGAACTAAGTTTCGCATCTGGAGTTTCCTCTCTCACAAGGTCGACCACTTAGTTTTGTCGAACACATACGGTTTCGAGTAGCATCGCGAAAGATTTCCGAGAACAGGCACTTCTCCTGGCACAGTATCGAACACTTAGTGTCAGATAGAACAATCAGTTTAAAATGGAACTAAGTTTCGCATCTGTAGTTAACTCTCTCACCATGTCGACCACTTAGTTTCGTTGAACACATACGGTTTCGAGTAGCATCGCCACAGATTTCAGAGAACAGGCGCTTCTCCTGGCACAGTATCGAACACTTAGATTCAGATAGAACAATTAGTTTAAAATGGAACTAAATTTCGCATCTGGAGTTTCCTCTCTCACATGGTCATCAACTTAGTTTCGTCGAACACATACAGTTTCGAGTAGCATCGCCACAGATTGTAGAGAACAGGCGCTTCTCCTGGCACAGTATCGAACACTTAGTTTCAGATAGAACAATTAGTTTAAAATGGAAATAAGCTTCGGTTCGGGAGTTTCCTCTCTAACAAGGTCGACCACTTAGTTTCGTTGAACACATACCGTTTCGAGTGCGCATCGCGACATATTTCAGAGAACAGGCGTTTCCCCTGGCACAGTATCGAACACTTAGTTTCAGATAGGACAATTAGTTTAAAATGGAACTAAGTTTCGCATCCGGAGTTTCCTCTCACAGAAGGTCGGCCACTTAGTTTCGTCGAAAACATACGGTTTCGAGTGGCATCGCCACACATTTCAGAGGACAGGCGCTTCTCGAGGCAAAGTATCGAACACTTAGTTTCAGATAGAACAATTAGTTTAAAATGGAACTAAGCTTCGCATCTGGAGTTTCCTCTCTCACAAGGTCGACCACTTAGTTTCGTCGAACACATACGGTTTCGAGTAGCATCGCAACAGGTTTTAGAGAGCACGCGCTTCTCCTGGCGCTGTATCGAACACTTAGTATCAGATAGTACAATTAGTTTAAACTGGAACTAAGTTTCGCATCTGGAGATACCTCTCTCACAAGGTCGACTACTTAGTTTTGTCGAACACATACGGTTTCGAGTGGCATCGCCACAGATTTCAGAGAACGGCGCTTCTCCTGGCACAGTATCGAACCCTTAGATTCAGATAGAACAATTAGTTTAAAATGGAACTAAGTTTCGCATCTGGAGTTTCCTCTCTCACATGGTCAACAACTTAGTTTCGTCGAACACATACGGGGTCGAGTGGCATCGCCACAGATTTCAGAGAACAGGCGCTTCTCCTGGCACAGTATCGAACACTTATTTTCAGATAGAACCATTACTTTAAAATGGAACTAAGTTTCGCATCTGGAGATACCTCTCTCACAAGGTCGACTACTTAGTTTTGTTGAACACATACGGTTTCGAGTGGCATCGCCACAGATTTCAGAGAACAGGCGTTTATCGTGGCACACTATCGAACACTTAGTTCCAGATAGAACAATTAGTTTAAAATGGAACTAAGTTTCGCATCCGGAGTTCCCTCGCTGACAAGGTTGACCACTTAGCTTCGCCGAACACATACAGTTTCGAGTGGTATCGCCGCAGATTTCGCCGAACGGGAGCTTCTCCTGGCACAGTATCGAACACTTAGTTTCAGATAGAACAATTAGTTTAAAATTGAACAATGTTTCGCATCTGGAGTTTCCTTTCGCACAAGGTGGACCACTTAGTTTCGTCGAACACATACGGTTTCGAGTGGCATCGCCACAGATTTCAAAGAACAGTCGCTTCTCCTGGCACAGTATCGAACACTTAATTTCAGATAGAACAATTAGTTTAAAATGGAACTGAGTTTCGCATCTGGAGTTTCTTCTCCCACAAGGTCGACCACTTAGTTTCGAGGAACACATACGGTTTCGAGTAGCATCGCCACAGATTTCGGAGAACAGGCGCTTCTCCTGGCACAGTATCGAGCACGTAGTTTCAGATAGAACAATTTGTTTAAAATGGAACTAAGTTTCGCATCTGGAGTTTCCTCTCTCACAAGGTCGACCACTTAGTTTTGTCGAACACATACGGTTTCGAGTAGCATCGCGAAAGATTTCCGAGAACAGGCACTTCTCCTGGCACAGTATCGAACACTTAGTGTCAGATAGAACAATCAGTTTAAAATGGAACTAAGTTTCGCATCTGTAGTTAACTCTCTCACCATGTCGACCACTTAGTTTCGTTGAACACATACGGTTTCGAGTAGCATCGCCACAGATTTCAGAGAACAGGCGCTTCTCCTGGCACAGTATCGAACACTTAGTTGCAGATAGAACAATTAGTTTAAAATGGAACTAAGTTTCGCATCTGGAGTTTCCTCTCTCACATGGTCAACCACTTAGTTTCGTCGAACACATACGGTTTCGAGTGGTATCGCCACAGATTTCGCCGAACAGGCGCTTCTCCTGGCACAGTATCCAACATTTAGTTTCAGATAGAACGATTAGTTTAAAATGGAACTAAGTTTCGCATCTGGAGTTTTCTCTCTCACAAGGTCGGCCACCTAGTTTCGTCGAACACATACGGTTTCCAGTAGCATAGCCACAGATTTCAGGGAACAGGCGTTTCTCCTGGCACAGTATCGAACACTTAGTATCAGATAGAACAATTACATAAAAATGGAACTAAGCTTCGCATCTGGAGTTTCCTCTCTCACAAGGTGGACCACTTAGTTTAATCGAACATATACCGTTTCGAGTAGCATCCCCACTGATTTCAGAGAACAGGCGTTTCCCCTGGCACAGTATCGAACACTTAGTTTCAGATAGGACAATTAGTTTAAAATGGAAATAAGTTTCGCATCCGGAGTTTCCTCTCTCACAAGGTCGACTACTTAGTTTTGTCGAACACATACGGTTTCGAGTGGCATCGCCACAGATTTCAGAGAACGGCGCTTCTCCTGGCACAGTATCGAACCCTTAGATTCAGATAGAACAATTAGTTTAAAATGGAACTAAGTTTCGCATCTGGAGTTTCCTCTCTCACATGGTCAACAACTTAGTTTCGTCGAACACATACGGGGTCGAGTGGCATCGCCACAGATTTCAGAGAACAGGCGCTTCTCCTGGCACAGTATCGAACACTTATTTTCAGATAGAACCATTACTTTAAAATGGAACTAAGTTTCGCATCTGGAGATACCTCTCTCACAAGGTCGACTACTTAGTTTTGTTGAACACATACGGTTTCGAGTGGCATCGCCACAGATTTCAGAGAACAGGCGTTTATCGTGGCACACTATCGAACACTTAGTTCCAGATAGAACAATTAGTTTAAAATGGAACTAAGTTTCGCATCCGGAGTTCCCTCGCTGACAAGGTTGACCACTTAGCTTCGCCGAACACATACAGTTTCGAGTGGTATCGCCGCAGATTTCGCCGAACGGGAGCTTCTCCTGGCACAGTATCGAACACTTAGTTTCAGATAGAACAATTAGTTTAAAATTGAACAATGTTTCGCATCTGGAGTTTCCTTTCGCACAAGGTGGACCACTTAGTTTCGTCGAACACATACGGTTTCGAGTGGCATCGCCACAGATTTCAAAGAACAGTCGCTTCTCCTGGCACAGTATCGAACACTTAATTTCAGATAGAACAATTAGTTTAAAATGGAACTGAGTTTCGCATCTGGAGTTTCCTCTCCCACAAGGTCGACCACTTAGTTTCGAGGAACACATACGGTTTCGAGTAGCATCGCCACAGATTTCAGAGAACAGGCGCTTCTCCTGGCACAGTATCGAGCACGTAGTTTCAGATAGAACAATTAGTTTAAAATGGAACTATTTTTCGCATCTGGAGTTTCCACTCTCACAAGGTCGACCACTTAGTTTTGTCAAACACATACGGTTTCGAGTAGCATCGCGAAAGATTTCCGAGAACAGGCACTTCTCCTGGCACAGTATCGAACACTTAGTGTCAGATAGAACAATCAGTTTAAAATGGAACTAAGTTTCGCATCTGTAGTTAACTCTCTCACCATGTCGACCACTTAGTTTCGTTGAACACATACGGTTTCGAGTAGCATCGCCACAGATTTCAGAGAACAGGCGCTTCTCCTGGCACAGTATCGAACACTTAGATTCAGATAGAACAATTAGTTTAAAATGGAACTAAATTTCGCATCTGGAGTTTCCTCTCTCACATGGTCATCAACTTAGTTTCGTCGAACACATACAGTTTCGAGTAGCATCGCCACAGATTGTAGAGAACAGGCGCTTCTCCTGGCACAGTATCGAACACTTAGTTTCAGATAGAACAATTAGTTTAAAATGGAAATAAGCTTCGGTTCGGGAGTTTCCTCTCTAACAAGGTCGACCACTTAGTTTCGTTGAACACATACCGTTTCGAGTGCGCATCGCGACATATTTCAGAGAACAGGCGTTTCCCCTGGCACAGTATCGAACACTTAGTTTCAGATATAACAATTAATTTGAAATGGAACTAAATTTCGCTTCTGGAGTTTCCTCTCTCAGAAGGTCGACCACATTGTTTCGTCGAACACATACGGTTTCGAGTAGCATCGCCACACATTGCAGAGAACAGGCGCTTCTCCTGGCACAGTATCGAACACTTAGTTTCAGACAGAACAATTAGTTTAAAATCGCACTAAGTTCCGCGTCTGCAGTTAACTCTCTCACCATGTCGACAACTTAGTTTCGTTGAACACATACGGTTTCGAGTAACATCGCCACAGATGTCAGAGAACAGGCTCCTCTCCTGGCACAGTATCGAGCATTTAGTTTCAGATAGAACAATGAGTTTAAAATGCAACTAAGTTTCGCATCTGGAGTTTCCTCTCTCACAAGGTCGACCACTCAGTTTCGTCGAACACATACGGTTTCGAGTGGTATCGCCACAGGTTTCAGAGAATGGACGCTTCTCCTGGCACAGTCTCGAACACTTAGTTTCAGATATAACAATTAATTTGAAATGGAACTAAATTTCGCTTCTGGAGTTTCCTCTCTCACAAGGTCGGCCACTTAGTTTCGTCGAACACATACGTTTTCGAGTGGCATCGCCACATATTTCAGAGAACAGGCGCTTCTCCTGGCACATTATCGAACACTTAGTTTCAGATAGAACAATTACTTTAAAATGGAACTAAGTTTCGCATCTGGAGTTAACTCTCTCACCATGTCGACCACTTAGTTTCGTTGAACACATACGGTTTCGAGTAGCATCGCCACAGATTTCAGAGAACAGGCGCTTCTCCTGGCACAGTATCGAACACTTAGTTTCAGATAGAACAATTACTTTAAAATGGAACTAAGTTTCGCATCTGGAGTTTCCTCTCTCACATGGTCAACCACTTAGTTTCGTCGAACACATACGGTTTCGAGTGGTATCGCCACAGATTTCGCGGAACAGGCGCTTCTCCTGGCACAGTATCAAACACTTAGTCTCAGATAGGACAATTAGTTTAAAATAGAACTATGTTTCGCATCTGGAGTATCCTCTCTCACAAGGTCGACCACTTAGTTTCGTCGAACACATACGGTTTCGAGTATCATCGCCACAAATTTCAGAGAACAGGCGCTTCTCCTTGCACAGTATCGAACACTTAGTTTCAGATGGAATATATAGTTTAAAATTGAACTATGTTTCGCATCTGGAGTTTCCTCTCTCACAAGGTCGACAACTTAGTTTCGCCGAACGCATACGGTTTCGAGTGCGCATCGCCACAGATTTCAGAGAACAGGCGCTTCTCCTGGCACAGTATCGAACACTTAGTTTCAGATAGAACAATTAGTTTAAAATGGAACTAAATTTCGCATCTGGAGTTTCCTCTCTAACAAGTTCGACCACTTAGTTTCGTCGAACGCATACGGTTTCGAGTGCGCCTCGCCACAGATTTCAGAGAACAGGCGCTTCTCCAGGCACAGTATCGAGCACTTAGTTTCAGATAGAACAATTAATTTAAAATGGAAATAAGTTTCGCATCTGGAGTTTCCTCTCTCACAAGTTCGACCACTTAGTTTCGTCGAACACATACGGTTTCGAGTGGCATCGCCACAGATTTCAGAGAACAGGCACAGTATCGGACACTTAGTTTCAGATAGACCAATTAGTTTAAAATGGATCTGAGTTTCGCATCCGGAGTTTCCTCTCTCAGAAGGTCGACCACTTAGTTTCGTCGAACACATACGGTTTCGAGTGGCATCGCCACAGATTTCAGAGAACAGGCACAGTATCGGACACTTAGTTTCAGATAGACCAATTAGTTTAAAATGGATCTGAGTTTCGCATCCGGAGTTTCCTCTCTCAGAAGGTCGACCACTTAGTTTCGTCGAACACATACGGTTTCGAGTATCATCGCCACAAATTTCAGAGAACAGACGCTTCTCCTGGCACAGTATTGAACACTTAGTTTGAGATAGAACAATTATTTTTGAATGGAACTGAGTTTCGCATCTGGAGTTTCCTCTCTCACAAGGTCGACCACTTAGTTTCGTCGAACACATACGGTTTCGAGTGGCCTCGCCACAGATTTCACAAAACGGGCGCTTCTTCTGGCACAGTATCGAACAGTTAGTTTCAGATGGAATATATAGTTTAAAATTGAACTATGTTTCGCATCTGGAGTTTCCTCTCTCACAAGTTCGACCACTTAGTTTCGTCGAACACATACGGTTTCGAGTGGCATCGCCACAGATTTCAGAGAACAGGCACTTCTCCTGGCACAGTATCGGACACTTAGTTTCAGATAGAACAATTAGTTTAAAATGGAACTAAGTTTCGCACCTGGAGTTTCGTCTCTCACAAGGTCGACCACTTAGTTTCGTTGAACACATACGGTTTCGAGTGCGCATCGCCACAGATTTCAGAGAACAGGCGCTTCTCCTGGCACAGTATCGAACACTTAGTTTCAGATAGAACAATTAGTTTAAAATGGAACTAAATTTCGCATCTGGAGTTTCCTCTCTCACAAGTTCGACCACTTAGTT
This sequence comes from Nysson spinosus, assembly GCA_910591585.2. Classification (NCBI taxonomy): domain Eukaryota; kingdom Metazoa; phylum Arthropoda; class Insecta; order Hymenoptera; family Crabronidae; genus Nysson; species Nysson spinosus. The sequence continues at coordinate 4,454,873 of CAJUYC020000006.1, forward strand.
TCGTTGAACACATACGGTTTCGAGTGCGCATCGCCACAGATTTCAGAGAACAGGCGCTTCTCCTGGCACAGTATCGAACACTTAGTTTCAGATAGAACAATTAGTTTAAAATGGAACTAAATTTCGCATCTGGAGTTTCCTCTCTCACAAGTTCGACCACTTAGTTTCGTCGAACACATACGGTTTCGAGTGCGCCTCGCCACAGATTTCAGAGAACAGGCGCATCTCCTGGCACAGTATCGAGCACTTAGTTTCAGATAGAACAATTAATTTAATATGGAAATAAGTTTCGCATCTGGAGTTTCCTCTCTCACAAGTTCGACCACTTAGTTTCGTCGAACACATACGGTTTCGAGTGGCATCGCCACAGATTTCAGAGAACAGGCACTTCTCCTGGCACAGTATCGGACACTTAGTTTGAGATAGAACAATTATTTTTGAATGGAACTGAGTTTCGCATCTGGAGTTTCCTCTCTCACAAGGTCGACCACTTAGTTTCGTCGAACACATACGGTTTCGAGTGGCCTCGCCACAGATTTCACAAAACGGGCGCTTCTTCTGGCACAGTATCGAACACTTAGTTTCAGATGGAATATATAGTTTAAAATTGAACTATGTTTCGCATCTGGAGTTTCCTCTCTCACAAGGTCGACCACTTAGTCTCGCCGAACGCATACGGTTTCGAGTGGCATCGCCACAGATTTCAGAGAACAGGCGCTTCTGCTGGCACAGTATGGAACACTTAGTTTCAGATAGAACAATTAGTTTCTAATGGAAATAAGCTGCGAATCTGGAGTTTACTCTCTCACATGGTCGAACACTGAGTTTCGTCGAACGCATACGGTTTCGAGTGCGCCTCGCCACAGATTTCAGAGAACAGGCGCTTCTCCTGGCACAGTATCGAGCACTTAGTTTCAGATATAACAATTAATTTAAAATGGAAATAAGTTTCGCATCTGGAGTTTCCTATCTCACAAGTTCGACCACTTAGTTTCGTCGAACGCATACGGTTTCGAGTGGCATCGCCACAGATTTCAGAGAACAGGCACTTCTCCTGGCACAGTATCGGACACTTAGTTTCAGATAGAACAATTAGTATAAAATGGAACTAAGTTTCGCACCTGGAGTTTCCTCTCTCACAAGTTCGACCACTTAGTTTTGTCGAACGCATACGGTTTCGAGTGCGCCTCGCCACAGATTTCAGAGAACAGGCGCTTCTCCTGGCACAGTATTGAGCACTTAGTTTCAGATAGAACAATTAATTTAAAATGGAAATAAGTTTCGCATCTGGAGTTTCCTCTCTCACAAGTTCGACCACTTAGTTTCGTCGAACGCATACGGTTTCGAGTGCGCCTCGCCACAGATTTCAGAGAACAGGCGCTTCTCCTGGCACAGTATCGAGCACTTAGTTTCAGATAGAACAATTAATTTAAAATGGAAATAAGTTTCGCATCTGGAGTTTACTCTCTCACAAGTTCGACCACTTAGTTTCGTCGAACACATACGGTTTCGAGTGGCATCGCCACAGATTTCAGAGAACAGGCGCTTCTCCTGGCACAGTATCGAACACTTAGTATCAGATAGAACAATTAGTTTCTAATGGAAATAAGCTTCGAATCTGGAGTTTACTCTCTCACATGGTCGACCACTGAGTTTCGTCGAACGCATACGGTTTCGAGTGCGCCTCGCCACAGATTTCAGAGAACAGGCGCTTCTCCTGGCACAGTATCGAGCACTTAGTTTCAGATAGAACAATTAATTTAAAATGGAAATAAGTTTCGCATCTGGAGTTTCCTCTGTCACAAGTTCGACCACTTAGTTTCGTCGAACACATACGGTTTCGAGTGGCATCGCCACAGATTTCAGAGAACAGGCACTTCTCCTGGCACAGTATCGGACACTTAGTTTCAGATAGAACAATTAGTTTAAAATGGAACTAAGTTTCGCACCTGGAGTTTCGTCTCTCACAAGGTCGACCACTTAGTTTCGTTGAACACATACGGTTTCGAGTGCGCATCGCCACAGATTTCAGAGAACAGGCGCTTCTCCTGGCACAGTATCGAACACTTAGTTTCAGATAGAACAATTAGTTTAAAATGGAACTAAATTTCGCATCATGAGTTTCCTCTCTCACAAGTTCGACCACTTAGTTTCGTCGAACGCATACGGTTTCGAGTGCGCCTCGCCACAGATTTCAGAGAACAGGCGCTTCTCCTGGCACAGTATCGGGCACTTAGTTTCAGATAGAACAATTAATTTAAAATGGAAATAAGTTTCGCATCTGGAGTTTCCTCTCTCACAAGTTCGACCACTTAGTTTCGTCGAACACATACGGTTTCGAGTGGCATCGCCACAGATTTCAGAGAACAGGCACTTCTCCTGGCACAGTATCGGACACTTAGTTTCAGATAGACCAATTAGTTTAAAATGGATCTGAGTTTCGCATCCGGAGTTTCCTCTCTCAGGAGGTCGACCACTTAGTTTCGTCGAACACATACGGTTTCGAGTATCATCGCCACAAATTTCAGAGAACAGGCGCTTCTCCTGGCACAGTATTGAAAACTTAGTTTGAGATAGAACAATTATTTTTGAATGGAACTGAGTTTCGCATCTGGAGTTTCCTCTCTCACAAGGTCGACCACTTAGTTTCGTCGAAAACATACGGTTTCGAGAGGCCTCGCCACAGATTTCACAAAACGGGCGCTTCTTCTGGCACAGTATCGAACACTTAGTTTCAGATGGAATATATAGTTTAAAATTGAACTATGTTTCGCATCTGGAGTTTCCTCTCTCACAAGGTCGACCACTTAGTTTCGCCGAACGCATACGGTTTCGAGTGGCATCGCCACAGATTTCAGAGAACAGGCGCTTCTGCTGGCACAGTATGGAACACTTAGTTTCAGATAGAACAATTAGTTTCTAATGGAAATAAGCTGCGAATCTGGAGTTTACTCTCTCACATGGTCGGCCACTGAGTTTCGTCGAACGCATACGGTTTCGAGTGCGCCTCGCCACAGATTTCAGAGAACAGGCGCTTCTCCTGGCACAGTATCGAGCACTTAGTTTCAGATAGAACAATTAGTTCAAAATGGAAATAAGTTTCGCATCTGGAGTTTCCTCTCTCACAAGTTCGACCACTTAGTTTCGTCGAACACATACGGTTTCGAGTGGCATCGCCACAGATTTCAGAGAACAGGCACTTCTCCTGGCACAGTATCGGACACTTAGTTTCAGATAGAACAATTAGTTTAAAATGGAACTAAGTTTCGCACCTGGAGTTTCGTCTCTCACAAGGTCGACCACTTAGTTTCGTTGAACACATACGGTTTCGAGTGCGCATCGCCACAGATTTCAGAGAACAGGCGCTTCTCCTGGCACAGTATCGAACACTTAGTTTCAGATAGAACAATTAGTTTAAAATGGAACTAAATTTCGCATCTGGAGTTTCCTCTCTCACAAGTTCGACCACTTAGTTTCGTCGAACGCATACGGTTTCGAGTGCGCCTCGCCACAGATTTCAGAGAACAGGCGCTTCTCCTGGCACAGTATCGAGCACTTAGTTTCAGATAGAACAATTAATTTAAAATGGAAATAAGTTTCGCATCTGGAGTTTCCTATCTCACAAGTTCGACCACTTAGTTTCGTCGAACGCATACGGTTTCGAGTGGCATCGCCACAGATTTCAGAGAACAGGCACTTCTCCTGGCACAGTATCGGACACTTAGTTTCAGATAGAACAATTAGTATAAAATGGAACTAAGTTTCGCACCTGGAGTTTCCTCTCTCACAAGTTCGACCACTTAGTTTTGTCGAACGCATACGGTTTCGAGTGCGCCTCGCCACAGATTTCAGAGAACAGGCGCTTCTCCTGGCACAGTATTGAGCACTTAGTTTCAGATAGAACAATTAATTTAAAATGGAAATAAGTTTCGCATCTGGAGTTTCCTCTCTCACAAGTTCGACCACTTAGTTTCGTCGAACGCATACGGTTTCGAGTGCGCCTCGCCACAGATTTCAGAGAACAGGCGCTTCTCCTGGCACAGTATCGAGCACTTAGTTTCAGATAGAACAATTAATTTAAAATGGAAATAAGTTTCGCATCTGGAGTTTCCTCTCTCACAAGTTCGACCACTTAGTTTCGTCGAACACATACGGTTTCGAGTGGCATCGCCACAGATTTCAGAGAACAGGCGCTTCTCCTGGCACAGTATCGAACACTTAGTTTCAGATAGAACAATTAGATTCTAATGGAAATAAGCTGCGAATCTGGAGTTTACTCTCTCACATGGTCGAACACTGAGTTTCGTCGAACGCATACGGTTTCGAGTGCGCCTCGCCACAGATTTCAGAGAACAGGCGCTTCTCCTGGCACAGTATCGAGCACTCAGTTTCAGATATAACAATTAATTTAAAATGGAAATAAGTTTCGCATCTGGAGTTTCCTATCTCACAAGTTCGACCACTTAGTTTCGTCGAACGCATACGGTTTCGAGTGGCATCGCCACAGATTTCAGAGAACAGGCACTTCTCCTGGCACAGTATCGGACACTTAGTTTCAGATAGAACAATTAGTATAAAATGGAACTAAGTTTCGCACCTGGAGTTTCCTCTCTCACAAGTTCGACCACTTAGTTTTGTCGAACGCATACGGTTTCGAGTGCGCCTCGCCACAGATTTCAGAGAACAGGCGCTTCTCCTGGCACAGTATTGAGCACTTAGTTTCAGATAGAACAATTAATTTAAAATGGAAATAAGTTTCGCATCTGGAGTTTCCTCTCTCACAAGTTCGACCACTTAGTTTCGTCGAACGCATACGGTTTCGAGTGCGCCTCGCCACAGATTTCAGAGAACAGGCGCTTCTCCTGGCACAGTATCGAGCACTTAGTTTCAGATAGAACAATTAATTTAAAATGGAAATAAGTTTCGCATCTGGAGTTTCCTCTCTCACAAGTTCGACCACTTAGTTTCGTCGAACACATACGGTTTCGAGTGGCATCGCCACAGATTTCAGAGAACAGGCGCTTCTCCTGGCACAGTATCGAACACTTAGTATCAGATAGAACAATTAGTTTCTAATGGAAATAAGCTTCGAATCTGGAGTTTACTCTCTCACATGGTCGACCACTGAGTTTCGTCGAACGCATACGGTTTCGAGTGCGCCTCGCCACAGATTTCAGAGAACAGGCGCTTCTCCTGGCACAGTATCGAGCACTTAGTTTCAGATAGAACAATTAATTTAAAATGGAAATAAGTTTCGCATCTGGAGTTTCCTCTGTCACAAGTTCGACCACTTAGTTTCGTCGAACACATACGGTTTCGAGTGGCATCGCCACAGATTTCAGAGAACAGGCACTTCTCCTGGCACAGTATCGGACACTTAGTTTCAGATAGAACAATTAGTTTAAAATGGAACTAAGTTTCGCACCTGGAGTTTCCTCTCTCACAAGTTCGACCACTTAGTTTCGTCGAACGCATACGGTTTCGAGTGCGCCTCGCCACAGATTTCAGAGAACAGGCGCTTCTCCTGGCACAGTATCGGGCACTTAGTTTCAGATAGAACAATTAATTTAAAATGGAAATAAGTTTCGCATCTGGAGTTTCCTCTCTCACAAGTTCGACCACTTAGTTTCGTCGAACACATACGGTTTCGAGTGGCATCGCCACAGATTTCAGAGAACAGGCACTTCTCCTGGCACAGTATCGGACACTTAGTTTCAGATAGACCAATTAGTTTAAAATGGATCTGAGTTTCGCATCCGGAGTTTCCTCTCTCAGGAGGTCGACCACTTAGTTTCGTCGAACACATACGGTTTCGAGTATCATCGCCACAAATTTCAGAGAACAGGCGCTTCTCCTGGCACAGTATTGAAAACTTAGTTTGAGATAGAACAATTAGTTTAAAATGGATCTGAATTTCGCTTCCGGAGTTTCCTCTCTCAGAAGGTCGACCACTTAGTTTCGTCGAACACATACGGTTTCGAGTATCATCGCCACAGATTTCAGAGAACAGGCACTTCTCCTGGCACAGTATCGGACACTTAGTTTCAGATAGAACAATTAGTTTAAAATGGAACTAAGTTTCGCACCTGGAGTTTCGTCTCTCACAAGTTCGACCACTTAGTTTCGTCGAACACATACGGTTTCGAGTGGCATCGCCACAGATTTCAGAGAACAGGCACTTCTCCTGGCACAGTATCGGACACTTAGTTTCAGATAGAACAATTAGTTTAAAATGGAACTAAGTTTCGCACCTGGAGTTTCCTCTCTCACAAGTTCGACCACCTAGTTTCGTCGAACGCATACGGTTTCGAGTGCGCCTCGCCACAGATTTCAGAGAACAGGCGCTTCTCCTGGCACAGTATCGGGCACTTAGTTTCAGATAGAACAATTAATTTAAAATGGAAATAAGTTTCGCATCTGGAGTTTCCTCTCTCACAAGTTCGACCACTTAGTTTCGTCGAACACATACGGTTTCGAGTGGCATCGCCACAGATTTCAGAGAACAGGCACTTCTCCTGGCACAGTATCGGACACTTAGTTTCAGATAGACCAATTAGTTTAAAATGGATCTGAGTTTCGCATCCGGAGTTTCCTCTCTCAGGAGGTCGACCACTTAGTTTCGTCGAACACATACGGTTTCGAGTATCATCGCCACAAATTTCAGAGAACAGGCGCTTCTCCTGGCACAGTATTGAAAACTTAGTTTGAGATAGAACAATTATTTTTGAATGGAACTGAGTTTCGCATCTGGAGTTTCCTCTCTCACAAGGTCGACCACTTAGTTTCGTCGAAAACATACGGTTTCGAGAGGCCTCGCCACAGATTTCACAAAACGGGCGCTTCTTCTGGCACAGTATCGAACACTTAGTTTCAGATGGAATATATAGTTTAAAATTGAACTATGTTTCGCATCTGGAGTTTCCTCTCTCACAAGGTCGACCACTTAGTTTCGCCGAACGCATACGGTTTCGAGTGGCATCGCCACAGATTTCAGAGAACAGGCGCTTCTGCTGGCACAGTATGGAACACTTAGTTTCAGATAGAACAATTAGTTTCTAATGGAAATAAGCTGCGAATCTGGAGTTTACTCTCTCACATGGTCGGCCACTGAGTTTCGTCGAACGCATACGGTTTCGAGTGCGCCTCGCCACAGATTTCAGAGAACAGGCGCTTCTCCTGGCACAGTATCGAGCACTTAGTTTCAGATAGAACAATTAGTTCAAAATGGAAATAAGTTTCGCATCTGGAGTTTCCTCTCTCACAAGTTCGACCACTTAGTTTCGTCGAACACATACGGTTTCGAGTATCATCGCCACAAATTTCAGAGAACAGGCGCTTCTCCTGGCACAGTATTGAAAACTTAGTTTGAGATAGAACAATTAGTTTAAAATGGATCTGAATTTCGCTTCCGGAGTTTCCTCTCTCAGAAGGTCGACCACTTAGTTTCGTCGAACACATACGGTTTCGAGTATCATCGCCACAGATTTCAGAGAACAGGCACTTCTCCTGGCACAGTATCGGACACTTAGTTTCAGATAGAACAATTAGTTTAAAATGGAACTAAGTTTCGCACCTGGAGTTTCGTCTCTCACAAGTTCGACCACTTAGTTTCGTCGAACACATACGGTTTCGAGTGGCATCGCCACAGATTTCAGAGAACAGGCACTTCTCCTGGCACAGTATCGGACACTTAGTTTCAGATAGAACAATTAGTTTAAAATGGAACTAAGTTTCGCACCTGGAGTTTCGTCTCTCACAAGGTCGACCACTTAGTTTCCTTGAACACATACGGTTTCGAGTGGCATCGTCACACATTTCAGAGAACAGGCGCTTCTTCTGGCACAGTATCGGACACATAGTTTCAGATAGACCAATTAGTTTAAAATGGATCTGAGTTTCGCATCCGGAGTTTCCTCTCTCAGTAGGTCGACCACTTAGTTTCGTCGAACACATACGGTTTCGAGTATCATCGCCACAAATTTCAGAGAACAGGCGCTTCTCCTGGCACAGTATTGAACACTTAGTTTGAGATAGAACAATAATTTTTGAATGGAACTGTGTTTCGCATCTGGAGTTTCCTCTCTCACAAGGTCGACCACTTAGTTTCGTCGAACACATACGGTTTCGAGTGGCCTCGCCACAGATTTCACAAAACGGGCGCTTCTTCTGGCACAATATCGAACACTTAGTTTCAGATGGAATATATAGTTTAAAATTGAACTATGTTTCGCATCTGGAGTTTCCTCTCTCACAAGTTCGACCACTTAGTTTCGTCGAACAGATGCGGTTTCGAGTGGCATCGCCACAGATCTCAGAGAACAGGCGCTTCTCCTGGCACAGTATCGAACACTTAGTATCAGATAGAACAATTAGTTTAAAATGGAACTAAGCTACGCATCTGGAGTTTACTCTCTCACATGGTCGACCACTGAGTTTCGTCGAACGCATACGGTTTCGAGTGCGCCTCGCCATAGATTTCAGAGAACAGGCGCTTCTCATGTCACAGTATCGAACACTTAGTTTCAGATAGAACAATTAGTTTAAAATGGAACTAAATTTCGCATCTGGAGTTTCCTCTCTCACAAGTTCGACCACTTAGTTTCGTCGAACGCATACGGTTTCGAGTGCGCCTCGCCACAGATTTCAGAGAACAGGCGCTTCTCCTGGCACAGTGTCGAGCACTTAGTTTCAGATAGAACAATTAATTTAAAATGGAAATAAGTTTCGCATCTGGAGTTTCCTCTCTCACAAGTTCGACCACTTAGTTTCGTCGAACACATACGGTTTCGAGTGGCATCGCCACAGATTTCAGAGAACAGGCACTTCTCCTGGCACAGTATCGGACACTTAGTTTCAGATAGAACAATTAGTTTAAAATGGAACTAAGTTTCGCACCTGGAGTTTCGTCTCTCACAAGGTCGACCACTTAGTTTCGTTGAACACATACGGTTTCGAGTGGCATCGTCACACATTTCAGAGAACAGGCGCTTCTTCTGGCACAGTATCGGACACATAATTTCAGATAGACCAATTAGTTTAAAATGGATCTGAGTTTCGCATCCGGAGTTTCCTCTCTCAGTAGGTCGACCACTTAGTTTCGTCGAACACATACGGTTTCGAGTATCATCGCCACAAATTTCAGAGAACAGGCGCTTCTCCTGGCACAGTATTGAACACTTAGTTTGAGATAGAACAATAATTTTTGAATGGAACTGAGTTTCGCATCTGGAGTTTCCTCTCTCACAAGGTCGACCACTTAGTTTCGTCGAACACATACGGTTTCGAGTGGCCTCGCCACAGATTTCACAAAACGGGCGCTTCTTCTGGCACAGTATCGAACACTTAGTTTCAGATGGAATATATAGTTTAAAATTGAACTATGTTTCGCATCTGGAGTTTCCTCTCTCACAAGTTCGACCACTTAGTTTCGTCGAACAGATGCGGTTTCGAGTGGCATCGCCACAGATTTCAGAGAACAGGCGCTTCTCCTGGCACAGTATCGAACACTTAGTATCAGATAGAACAATTAGTTTAAAATGGAACTAAGCTACGCATCTGGAGGTTACTCTCTCACATGGTCGACCACTGAGTTTCGTCGAACGCATACGGTTTCGAGTGCGCCTCGCCATAGATTTCAGAGAACAGGCGCTTCTCCTGTCACAGTATCGAACACTTAGTTTCAGATAGAACAATTAGTTTAAAATGGAACTAAATTTCGCATCTGGAGTTTCCTCTCTCACAAGTTCGACCACTTAGTTTCGTTGAACGCATACGGTGTCGAGTGCGCCTCGCCACAGATTTCAGAGAACAGGCGCTTCTCCTGGCACAGTATCGAGCAGTTAGTTTCAGATAGAACAATTAATTTAAAATGGAAATAAGTTTCGCATCTGGAGTTTCCTCTCTCACAAGTTCGACCACTTAGTTTCGTCGAACTCATACGGTTTCGAGTGGCATCGCCACAGATTTCAGAGAACAGGCACTTCTCCTGGCACAGTATCGGACACTTAGTTTCAGATAGAACAATTAGTTTAAAATGGAACTAAGTTTCGCACCTGGAGTTTCGTCTCTCACAAGGTCGACCACTTAGTTTCGTTGAACACATACGGTTTCGAGTGGCATCGCCACAGATTTCAGAGAACAGGCACTTCTCCTGGCACAGTATCGGACACTTAGTTTCAGATTGAACAATTAGTTTAAAATGGAACTAAGTTTCGCACCTGGAGTTTCGTCTCTCACAAGGTCGACCACTTAGTTTCGTTGAACACATACGGTTGCGAGTGTCATCGTCACCCATTTCAGAGAACAGGCGCTTCTTCTGGCACAGTATCGGACACATAGTTTCAGATAGACCAATTAGTTTAAAATGGATCTCAGTTTCGCATCCGGAGTTTCCTCTCTCAGAAGGTCGACCACTTAGTTTCGTCGAACACATAGGGTTTCGAGTATCATCGCCACAAATTTCAGAGAACAGGCGCTTCTCCTGGCACAGTATTGAACACTTAGTTTGAGATAGAAACATTTTTTGTGAATGGAACTGTGTTTCGCATCTGGAGTTTCCTCTCTCACAAGGTCGACCACTTAGTTTCGTCGAACACATACGGTTTCGAGTGGCCTCGCCACAGATTTCCAAAACGGGCGCTTCTTCTGGCACAGTATCGAACACTTAGTTTCAGATGGAATATATAGTTTAAAATTGAAATATGTTTGGCATCTGGAGTTTCCTCTCTCACAAGGTCGACCACTTAGTTTCGCCGAACGCATACGGTTTCGAGTGGCATCGCCACAGATTTCAGAGAACAGGCGCTTCTGCTGGCACAGTATGGAACACTTAGTTTCAGATAGAACAATTAGTTTAAAATGGCACTAAGTTTCGCGTCTGGAGTTTCCTCTCTCACAATGTCGACCACTCAGTTCCGTCGAACACATACCGTTTCGAGTAATATCGCCACAGGTATCACAGAACGCACGCTTCTCCTGGCACAGTATCGAACACTTAGTTTCAGATAGAACAATTAGTTTAAAATGGAACTATGTTTCGCATCTGGAGTTTCCTCTCTCACAATGTCGACCACTTAGTTTCGTCGAACACACACGGTTTCGAGTGGCATCGTCACACATTTCAGAGAACAGGCGCTTCTTCTGGCACAGTATCGGATACATAGTTTCAGATAGACCAATTAGTTTAAAATGGAACTGAGTTTCGCATCCCGAGTTTCCTCTCTCAGAAGGTCGACCACTTAGTTTCGTCGAACACATCCGGTTTCGAGTAGCAACGCAACAGATTTCAGGGAGCAGGCGCTTCACCTGGCACAGTATCGAACACTTATTTCACACAGAACAATTAGTTTAAAATGGAACTATGTTTCGCATCTGGAGTATCCTCCCTCACAACTCCAACCACTTAGTTTCGTCGGACACATACGGTTTCGAGGGGCATCGCCACACAGTTCAGAGAACAGGCGCTTCTCCTGGCACAGTATCGAACACTTAGTTTCAGATAGAACAATTAGTTTAAAATGGATCTATGTTTCGCATCTGGAGTTTCCTCTCTCACAAGGTCGACGACTTAATTTCGTCGAACATGTAAGGATTCGAGTGGCATCGCCACAGATTTCAGAGAACAGGCGCTTCTCCTGGCACATTATCAGACACATAGTTTCAGATAGAACAATTAGTTTAAAATGGTACTAAATATCGGATTGGGAATTTCCTCTCTCACAAGGCGGCCACTTAGTTGAGTGGAACGCATTCAGTTTCGAGTGACATCGCCACAGATTTCAGAGAACAGGCGCTCCTCCTGGCTCATTATCGATCACTTAGTGTCAGATAGAACTATCAGTTTAAAATAGACCTAAGTTTCGCATCTGGAGTTTCCTCTCTCACAATGTCGACCACTTAGTTTCGTCGAACACATACGGTTTCGAGTAGCATCGCCACAGATTTCAGAGAACAGGCGCTTCTCCTGGCCAGTATCGAACACTTAGTTTCAGATAGAACAATTAGTTTAAAATGGAACTAAGTTTCGCATCTGGAGTTTCCTCTCCCACAAGGTCCACCACTTAGTTTCCCCGAACACATACGGTTTCGAGTAGCATCGCCACAGATTTCAGAGAACAGGCGCTTCTCCTCGCACAGTAGCGATCACTTTGAGATAGAGCAATTAGTTTAAAATGGAACTAAGTTTGGCATCTGGAGTTTCCTCTCTCCCAAGGTCGACCACTTAGTTTCGTCGAACACATACGGTTTCGAGCGGCAGCGCTACACATTTCAGAGAACAGGCGCTTCTCCTGGCAGAGTAACGAACACTTAGTTTCAGATAGAACAATCAGTTTAAAATGGAACTAAGTTTCGCATCTGGAGTTTCCTCTCCCACAAGGTCGACCACTTAGCTTCCTCGAACACATACGGTTTCGAGTAGCATCGCCACAGATTTCTGAGAACAGGCGCTTCGCCTGGCCCAGTATCGAACACTTATTTCAGTCAGAACAATTATTTTAAAATGGACCTATGTTTCGCATTTGGAGTTTCCTCTCTCACAAGTTCGACCACTTAGTTTCGTCGAACACATACGGTTTCGAGTGGCATCGCCACAGATTTCAGAGAACAGGTGTTTCTGCTGGCACTGTATTGAACACTTAGCTTCATATAGAACAATTAGTTTAAAATGGCACTAACTTTGTCGTCTGGAGTTTCCTATGTCACAAGATCGACCAATTAGTTTCGTCGAACATATACGGTTTCGAGTGGCATCGCCACACATTTCAGAGAACAGGCGCTTCTCCTGGCACAGTATCGAACACATAGTTTCAGATAGAACAATTAGTTTAAAATGGAACTATGTTTCGCATCTGGAGTATCCTCCCTCACAAGGTCGACTACTTAGTTTCGTCGAACACATACGGTTTCGAGTGGCATCGCCACAGATTTCAGAGAACAGGCGCTTCTCCTGCCACAGTATCGAAAACTTAGTTTCAGGTAGAGCAATAAGATTAAAATGGAACTAAGTTTCGCATTTGGAGTTTCCCCTCTCACAAGGTCGACCACTTAATTTCGTCGAACACATACGGTTTCGAGCGGCATCGCCACACAGTTCAGAGAACAGGCGCTTCTCCTGGCACAGTATCTAACACTTATTTCAGACAGAACAATTAGATTAAAATGGAACCATGTTTCGCATCTGGAGTATCCTCCCTCACAAGGTCGACCACTTAGTTTCGACGAACACATACCGTTTCGAGTAGTATCGCCACAGGTTTCACAGAACGCACGCTTCTCCTGGCACAGTATCGAACACTTAGTTTCAGATAGAACAATTAGTTTAAAATAGAACTATGTTTCGCATCTGGAGTTTCCTCTCTCACAAGGTCGACCATTTAGATTCGTCGAACATATACGGTTTCGAGTATCATCGCCACAGATTTCAGAGAACAGGCGCTTCTCGTGGCACAGTATCGAACACTTAGTTTCAGATAGAACAATTAGTTTAAAATGGTATTAAGTTTCGCATCAGGAGTTTCCTCCCTCACAAGTTCGGCCACTTAGTTTCGTCGAACACATACGGTTTCGAGAGGCATCGTCACATATTTCAGAGAACAGGCGCTTCTCCTGGCACAGTACCGAACACTTAGTTTCAGATAGAACAAATAGTTTAAAATGGAACTATGTTTCGCATCTGGATTTTCCTCTGCCACAAGGTCAACCACTTAGTTTCGTGGAAAACATTCGGTTTCGAGTAGCATCGCCACAGATTTCAGAGAACAGGCGCTTCTCCTGGCATAGTATCGAACACTTAGTTTCGGATGGAACATTTGGTTTAAAGTGGAACTAAGTTTCGCATCTGGAGTTTCCTCCCACACAAGGCGGCCACTTAGTTTCGTGGAAAACATTCGGTTTCGAGTAGCATCGCCACAGATTTCAGAGAACAGGCGCTTCTCCTGGCACAGTATCGAACACTTAGTTTCAGATAGAACAATTAGTTTAAAATGGTACTAAATTTCGCATCAGGAGTTTCCTCCCTCACAAGTTCGACCACTTAGTTTCGTCGAACACATACGTTTTCGAGAGGCATCGTCACAGATTTCAGAGAACAGGCGCTTGTCCTGGCACAGTATCGAACGCATAGTTTCAGATAGAACAATTAGTTTAAAATGGAACTATGTTTCGCATCTGGAGTATCCTCCCTCACAAGGTCAACCACTTAGTTTCGTCGAACACATACCGTTTGGAGTGGTATTGCAACAGGTTTCACAGAACGGGCGCTTCTCCTGGCACAGTATCGAACACTTAGTTTCAGATAGAACAATTAATTTAAAATGGAACTAAGTTTCGCATATGATGTTTCCTCTCTCACAAGGCCGACCATTTAGTTTCGTCGAACCCATACTGTTTCGAGTGACATCGCCACAGATTTCAGAGAACAGGCGCTTCTCCTGGCACAGTATCGAACACATAGATTCAGATAGAACAATCAGTTTAAAATGGAACTATGTTTCGCATCTGGAGTATCCTCTCCCACAAGGTCCACCACTTAGTTTCCCCGAACACATACGGTTTCGAGTATCATCGCCACAGATTTCAGAGAACAGGCGCTTCTCGTGGCACAGTATCGAACACTTAGTTTCAGATAGAACAATTAGTTTAAAATGGTATTAAGTTTCGCATCAGGAGTTTCCTCCCTCACAAGTTCGGCCACTTAGTTTCGTCGAACACATACGGTTTCGAGAGGCATCGTCACATATTTCAGAGAACAGGCGCTTCTCCTGGCACAGTACCGAACACTTAGTTTCAGATAGAACAAATAGTTTAAAATGGAACTATGTTTCGCATCTGGATTTTCCTCTGCCACAAGGTCAACCACTTAGTTTCGTGGAAAACATTCGGTTTCGAGTAGCATCGCCACAGATTTCAGAGAACAGGCGCTTCTCCTGGCATAGTATCGAACACTTAGTTTCGGATGGAACATTTGGTTTAAAGTGGAACTAAGTTTCGCATCTGGAGTTTCCTCCCACACAAGGCGGCCACTTAGTTTCGTGGAAAACATTCGGTTTCGAGTAGCATCGCCACAGATTTCAGAGAACAGGCGCTTCTCCTGGCACAGTATCGAACACTTAGTTTCAGATAGAACAATTAGTTTAAAATTGTACTAAATTTCGCATCAGGAGTTTCCTCCCTCACAAGTTCGACCACTTAGTTTCGTCGAACACATACGGTTTCGAGAGGCATCGTCACAGATTTCAGAGAACAGGCGCTTGTCCTGGCACAGTATCGAACGCATAGTTTCAGATAGAACAATTAGTTTAAAATGGAACTATGTTTCGCATCTGGAGTATCCTCCCTCACAAGGTCAACCACTTAGTTTCGTCGAACACATACCGTTTGGAGTGGTATTGCAACAGGTTTCACAGAACGGGCGCTTCTCCTGGCACAGTATCGAACACTTAGTTTCAGATAGAACAATTAATTTAAAATGGAACTAAGTTTCGCATATGATGTTTCCTCTCTCACAAGGCCGACCATTTAGTTTCGTCGAACCCATACGGTTTCGAGTGACATCGCCACAGATTTCAGAGAACAGGCGCTTCTCCTGGCACAGTATCGAACACATAGATTCAGATAGAACAATCAGTTTAAAATGGAACTATGTTTCGCATCTGGAGTATCCTCTCCCACAAGGTCCACCACTTAGTTTCCCCGAACACATACGGTTTCGAGTAGCATCGCCACAGATTTCAGAGAACAGGCGCTTCTCCTCGCACAGTAGCGATCACTTTGAGATAGAGCAATTAGTTTAAAATGGAACTAAGTTTGGCATCTGGAGTTTCCTCTCTCCCAAGGTCGACCACTTAGTTTCGTCGAACACATACGGTTTCGAGCGGCAGCGCTACACATTTCAGAGAACAGGCGCTTCTCCTGGCAGAGTAACGAACACTTAGTTTCAGATAGAACAATCAGTTTAAAATGGAACTAAGTTTCGCATCTGGAGTTTCCTCTCCCACAAGGTCGACCACTTAGCTTCCTCGAACACATACGGTTTCGAGTAGCATCGCCACAGATTTCTGAGAACAGGCGCTTCGCCTGGCCCAGTATCGAACACTTATTTCAGTCAGAAAAATTATTTTAAAATGGACCTATGTTTCGCATTTGGAGTTTCCTCTCTCACAAGTTCGACCACTTAGTTTCGTCGAACACATACGGTTTCGAGTGGCATCGCCACAGATTTCAGAGAACAGGTGTTTCTGCTGGCACTGTATTGAACACTTAGCTTCATATAGAACAATTAGTTTAAAATGGCACTAACTTTGTCGTCTGGAGTTTCCTATGTCACAAGGTCGATCAATTAGTTTCGTCGAACATATACGGTTTCGAGTGGCATCGCCACACATTTCAGAGAACAGGCGCTTCTCCTGGCACAGTATCGAACACATAGTTTCAGATAGAACAATTAGTTTAAAATGGAACTATGTTTCGCATCTGGAGTATCCTCCCTCACAAGGTCGACTACTTAGTTTCGTCGAACACATACGGTTTCGAGTGGCATCGCCACAGATTTCAGAGAACAGGCGCTTCTCCTGCCACAGTATCGAAAACTTAGTTTCAGGTAGAGCAATAAGATTAAAATGGAACTAAGTTTCGCATTTGGAGTTTCCCCTCTCACAAGGTCGACCACTTAATTTCGTCGAACACATACGGTTTCGAGCGGCATCGCCACACAGTTCAGAGAACAGGCGCTTCTCCTGGCACAGTATCTAACACTTATTTCAGACAGAACAATTAGATTAAAATGGAACCATGTTTCGCATCTGGAGTATCCTCCCTCACAAGGTCGACCACTTAGTTTCGACGAACACATACCGTTTCGAGTAGTATCGCCACAGGTTTCACAGAACGCACGCTTCTCCTGGCAGAGTATCGAACACTTAGTTTCAGATAGAACAATTAGTTTAAAATGGAACTATGTTTCGCATCTGGAGTTTCCTCTCTCACAAGGTCGACCATTTAGATTCGTCGAACATATACGGTTTCGAGTATCATCGCCACAGATTTCAGAGAACAGGCGCTTCTCCTGGCACAGTATCGAACACTTAGTTTCAGATAGAACAATTAGTTTAAAATGGTATTAAGTTTCGCATCAGGAGTTTCCTCCCTCACAAGTTCGGCCACTTAGTTTCTTCGAACACATACGGTTTCGAGAGGCATCGTCACATATTTCAGAGAACAGGCGCTTCTCCTGGCACAGTACCGAACACTTAGTTTCAGATAGAACAAATAGTTTAAAATGGAACTATGTTTCGCATCTGGATTTTCCTCTGCCACAAGGTCAACCACTTAGTTTCGTGGAAAACATTCGGTTTCGAGTAGCATCGCCACAGATTTCAGAGAACAGGCGCTTCTCCTGGCATAGTATCGAACACTTAGTTTCGGATGGAACATTTGGTTTAAAGTGGAACTAAGTTTCGCATCTGGAGTTTCCTCCCACACAAGGCGGCCACTTAGTTTCGTGGAAAACATTCGGTTTCGAGTAGCATCGCCACAGATTTCAGAGAACAGGCGCTTCTCCTGGCACAGTATCGAACACTTAGTTTCAGATAGAACAATTAGTTTAAAATGGTACTAAATTTCGCATCAGGAGTATCCTCCCTCACAAGTTCGACCACTTAGTTTCGTCGAACACATACGGTTTCGAGAGGCATCGTCACAGATTTCAGAGAACAGGCGCTTCTCCTGGCGCAGTATCGAACGCATAGTTTCAGATAGAACAATTAGTTTAAAATGGAACTATGTTTCGCATCTGGAGTATCCTCTCTCACAAGGTCAACCACTTAGTTTCGTCGAACACATACCGTTTGGAGTGGTATTGCAACAGGTTTCACAGAACGGGCGCTTCTCCTGGCACAGTATCGAACACTTAGTTTCAGATAGAACAATTAATTTAAAATGGAACTAAGTTTCGCATATGATGTTTCCTCTCTCACAAGGCCGACCATTTAGTTTCGTCGAACCCATACGGTTTCGAGTGACATCGCCACAGATTTCAGAGAACAGGCGCTTCTCCTGGCACAGTATCGAACACATAGATTCAGATAGAACAATCAGTTTAAAATGGAACTATGTTTCGCATCTGGAGTATCCTCTCCCACAAGGTCCACCACTTAGTTTCCCCGAACACATACGGTTTCGAGTAGCATCGCCACAGATTTCAGAGAACAGGCGCTTCTCCTCGCACAGTAGCGATCACTTTGAGATAGAGCAATTAGTTTAAAATGGAACTAAGTTTGGCATCTCGAGTTTCCTCTCTCCCAAGGTCGACCACTTAGTTTCGTCGAACACATACGGTTTCGAGCGGCAGCGCTACACATTTCAGAGAACAGGCGCTTCTCCTGGCAGAGTAACGAACACTTAGTTTCAGATAGAACAATCAGTTTAAAATGGAACTAAGTTTCGCATCTGGAGTTTCCTCTCCCACAAGGTCGACCACTTAGCTTCCTCGAACACATACGGTTTCGAGTAGCATCGCCACAGATTTCTGAGAACAGGCGCTTCGCCTGGCCCAGTATCGAACACTTATTTCAGTCAGAAAAATTATTTTAAAATGGACCTATGTTTCGCATTTGGAGTTTCCTCTCTCACAAGTTCGACCACTTAGTTTCGTCGAACACATACGGTTTCGAGTGGCATCGCCACAGATTTCAGAGAACAGGTGTTTCTGCTGGCACTGTATTGAACACTTAGCTTCATATAGAACAATTAGTTTAAAATGGCACTAACTTTGTCGTCTGGAGTTTCCTATGTCACAAGGTCGATCAATTAGTTTCGTCGAACATATACGGTTTCGAGTGGCATCGCCACAGATTTCAGAGAACAGGCGCTTCTCCTGCCACAGTATCGAAAACTTAGTTTCAGGTAGAGCAATAAGATTAAAATGGAACTAAGTTTCGCATTTGGAGTTTCCCCTCTCACAAGGTCGACCACTTAATTTCGTCGAACACATACGGTTTCGAGCGGCATCGCCACACAGTTCAGAGAACAGGCGCTTCTCCTGGCACAGTATCTAACACTTATTTCAGACAGAACAATTAGATTAAAATGGAACCATGTTTCGCATCTGGAGTATCCTCCCTCACAAGGTCGACCACTTAGTTTCGACGAACACATACCGTTTCGAGTAGTATCGCCACAGGTTGCACAGAACGCACGCTTCTCCTGGCAGAGTATCGAACACTTAGTTTCAGATAGAACAATTAGTTTAAAATGGAACTATGTTTCGCATCTGGAGTTTCCTCTCTCACAAGGTCGACCATTTAGATTCGTCGAACATATACGGTTTCGAGTATCATCGCCACAGATTTCAGAGAACAGGCGCTTCTCCTGGCACAGTATCGAACACTTAGTTTCAGATAGAACAATTAGTTTAAAATGGTATTAAGTTTCGCATCAGGAGTTTCCTCCCTCACAAGTTCGGCCACTTAGTTTCGTCGAACACATACGGTTTCGAGAGGCATCGTCACATATTTCAGAGAACAGGCGCGTCTCCTGGCACAGTACCGAACACTTAGTTTGAGATAGAACAAATAGTTTAAAATGGAACTATGTTTCGCATCTGGATTTTCCTCTGCCACAAGGTCAACCACTTAGTTTCGTGGAAAACATTCGGTTTCGAGTAGCATCGCCACAGATTTCAGAGAACAGGCGCTTCTCCTGGCACAGTATCGAACACTTAGTTTCGGTTGGAACATTTGGTTTAAAGTGGAACTAAGTTTCGCATCTGGAGTTTCCTCCCACACAAGGCGGCCACTTAGTTTCGTGGAAAACATTCGGTTTCGAGTAGCATCGCCACAGATTTCAGAGAACAGGCGCTTCTCCTGGCACAGTATCGAACACTTAGTTTCAGATAGAACAATTAGTTTAAAATGGTACTAAATTTCACATCAGGAGTTTCCTCCCTCACAAGTTCGACCACTTAGTTTCGTCGAACACATACGGTTTCCAGAGGCATCGTCACAGATTTCAGAGAACAGGCGCTTCTCCTGGCACAGTATCGAACGCATAGTTTCAGATAGAACAATTAGTTTAAAATGGAACTATGTTTCGCATCTGGAGTATCCTCTCTCACAAGGTCAACCACTTAGTTTCGTCGAACACATACCGTTTGGAGTGGTATTGCAACAGGTTTCACAGAACGGGCGCTTCTCCTGGCACAGTATCGAACACTTAGTTTCAGATAGAACAATTAATTTAAAATGGAACTAAGTTTCGCATATGATGTTTCCTCTCTCACAAGGCCGACCATTTAGTTTCGTCGAACCCATACGGTTTCGAGTGACATCGCCACAGATTTCAGAGAACAGGCGCTTCTCCTGGCACAGTATCGAACACATAGATTCAGATAGAACAATCAGTTTAAAATGGAACTATGTTTCGCATCTGGAGTATCCTCTCTCACAAGGGCAACCACTTAGTTTCGTCGAACACATACGGTTTGGATTGCGCATAGCCACATATTTCAGAGAACAGGCGCTTCTCCTGGCACAGTATCGAACACTCAGTTTCAGATAGGACAATTAGTTTTAAATGTAACTAAGTCTGGCACCTGGAGTTTCCTCTCTCACAAGGTGGACCACTTAGTTTCGTCGAAGACATACGGTTTCGAGTGGCATCGCCACTGATTTCAGAGAACAGGCGCTTCTCCTGGCACAGTATCGTACACTGAGTTTCAGATAGAACAATTAAATTAAAATGGAACTAAGTTTCGCATCTGGAGTTTCCTCTCTCAGAAGGTCGGCCACTTAGTTTCGTCGAACACATACGGTTTCTAGTGGCATCGCCACAGATTTCAGAGAACAGGCGCTTCTCCTGGCACAGTATCGAACACTGAGTTGCAGATAGAACAATTAGTTTAAAATGGAACTAAGTTTCGCATCTGGAGTTTCCTCTCTCAGAAGGTCGGCCACTTAGTTTCGTCGAACACATACGGTTTCGAGGGGCATCGCCACACAGTTCAGAGAACAGGCGCTTCTCCTGGCACAGTATCGAACACTTAGTTTCAGATAGAACAATTAGTTTAAAATGGATCTATGTTTCGCATCTGGAGTTTCCTCTCTCACAAGGTCGACGACTTAATTTCGTCGAACATGTAAGGATTCGAGTGGCATCGCCACAGATTTCAGAGAACAGGCGCTTCTCCTGGCACATTATCAGACACATAGTTTCAGATAGAACAATTAGTTTAAAATGGTACTAAATATCGGATTGGGAATTTCCTCTCTCACAAGGCGGCCACTTAGTTGAGTGGAACGCATTCAGTTTCGAGTGACATCGCCACAGATTTCAGAGAACAGGCGCTCCTCCTGGCTCATTATCGATCACTTAGTGTCAGATAGAACTATCAGTTTAAAATAGACCTAAGTTTCGCATCTGGAGTTTCCTCTCTCACAATGTCGACCACTTAGTTTCGTCGAACACATACGGTTTCGAGTAGCATCGCCACAGATTTCAGAGAACAGGCGCTTCGGCTGGCCCAGTATCGAACACTTATTTCAGTCAGAACAATTATTTTAAAATGGAACTATGTTTCGCATCTGGAGTATCCTCCCTCACAAGATCAACCACTTAGTTTCCTCGAACACATACGGTATCGTGTGGCATCGCCACACATTTCAGAGAACAGGCGCTTCTCCTGGCACAGTATCGAACTCTTAGTTTCAGATAGAACAATTAGTTTAAAATTGTACTAAATTTCGCATCTGGAGTTTCTTCCTTCACAAGGCGACAACTTAATTTCGTCGAACACATTCGGTTTCGAGTGGCATCACCACAGATTTCAGAGAACAGGCGCTTCTCCTGGCACAGTATCGAACACTTAGTTTCAGATAGAACAATTAGTTTAAAATGGAACTAAGTTTCGCATCTGGAGTTTCCTCTCCCACAAGGTCCACCACTTAGTTTCCCCGAACACATACGGTTTCGAGTAGCATCGCCACAGATTTCAGAGAACAGGCGCTTCTCCTCGCACAGTAGCGATCACTTTGAGATAGAGCAATTAGTTTAAAATGGAACTAAGTTTGGCATCTGGAGTTTCCTCTCTCCCAAGGTCGACCACTTAGTTTCGTCGAACACATACGGTTTCTAGTGGCATCGCGACAGATTTCAGAGAACAGGCGCTTCTCCTGGCACAGTATCGAACACTGAGTTGCAGATAGAACAATTAGTTTAAAATGGAACTAAGTTTCGCATCTGGAGTTTCCTCTCTCAGAAGGACGGCCACTTAGTTTCGTCGAACACATACGGTTTCGAGGGGCATCGCCACACAGTTCAGAGAACAGGCGCTTCTCCTGGCACAGTATCGAACACTTAGTTTCAGATAGAACAATTAGTTTAAAATGGAACTAAGTTTCGCATCTGGAGTTTCCTCTCCCACAAGGTCCACCACTTAGTTTCCCCGAACACATACGGTTTCGAGTAGCATCGCCACAGATTTCAGAGAACAGGCGCTTCTCCTCGCACAGTAGCGATCACTTTGAGATAGAGCAATTAGTTTAAAATGGAACTAAGTTTGGCATCTGGAGTTTCCTCTCTCCCAAGGTCGACCACTTAGTTTCGTCGAACACATACGGTTTCTAGTGGCATCGCGACAGATTTCAGAGAACAGGCGCTTCTCCTGGCACAGTATCGAACACTGAGTTGCAGATAGAACAATTAGTTTAAAATGGAACTAAGTTTCGCATCTGGAGTTTCCTCTCTCAGAAGGACGGCCACTTAGTTTCGTCGAACACATACGGTTTCGAGTAGCATCGCCACAGATTTCTGAGAACAGGCGCTTCGCCTGGCCCAGTATCGAACACTTATTTCAGTCAGAACAATTATTTTAAAATGGACCTATGTTTCGCATTTGGAGTTTCCTCTCTCACAAGTTCGACCACTTAGTTTCGTCGAACACATACGGTTTCGAGTGGCATCGCCACAGATTTCAGAGAACAGGTGTTTCTGCTGGCACTGTATTGAACACTTAGCTTCATATAGAACAATTAGTTTAAAATGGCACTAACTTTGTCGTCTGGAGTTTCCTATGTCACAAGGTCGACCAATTAGTTTCGTCGAACATATACGGTTTCGAGTGGCATCGCCACACATTTCAGAGAACAGGCGCTTCTCCTGGCACAGTATCGAACACATAGTTTCAGATAGAACAATTAGTTTAAAATGGAACTATGTTTCGCATCTGGAGTATCCTCCCTCACAAGGTCGACTACTTAGTTTCGTCGAACACATACGGTTTCGAGTGGCATCGCCACAGATTTCAGAGAACAGGCGCTTCTCCTGCCACAGTATCGTAAACTTAGTTTCATTTAGAGCAATAAGATTAAAATGGAACTAAGTTTCGCATTTGGAGTTTCCCCTCTCACAAGGTCGACCACTTAATTTCGTCGAACACATACGGTTTCGAGCGGCATCGCCACACAGTTCAGAGAACAGGCGCTTCTCCTGGCACAGTATCTAACACTTATTTCAGACAGAACAATTAGATTAAAATGGAACCATGTTTCGCATCTGGAGTATCCTCCCTCACAAGGTCGACCACTTAGTTTCGACGAACACATACCGTTTCGAGTAGTATCGCCACAGGTTTCACAGAACGCACGCTTCTCCTGGCACAGTATCGAACACTTAGTTTCAGATAGAACAATTAGTTTAAAATGGAACTAAGTTTCGCATCTGGAGTTTCCTCTCTCACAAGGTCGACCATTTAGATTCGTCGAACACATACGGGTTCGAGTAGCATCGCCACTGATTTCAGAGAACAGGCGCTTCTCCTGGCACAGTATCGAACACTTTCAGATAGAACAATTAGTTTAAAATGGGACTAAGTTCCACATCTGGAGTTTCCTCTCTCACAAGGTCGGCCATTTAGTTTCGTCGAACGCATACGGTTTCGAGTGGTATCGCCACTGATTTCAGAGAACAGGTGCTTCTCCTGGCACAGTATCGAACACTTTCAGATAGAACAATTAGTTTAAAAGGGGACTAAGTTCCACATCTGGAGTTTCCTCTCTCACAAGGTCGGCCATTTAGATTCGTCGAACACATACGGGTTCGAGTAGCATCGCCACTGATTTCAGAGAACAGGCGCTTCTCCTGGCACAGTATCGAACACTTTCAGATAGAACAATTAGTTTAAAATGGATCTAAGGTCCGCATCTGGAGTTTCCTCTCTCACAAGGTCGAACATTTAGATTCGTCGAACACATACGGGTTCGAGTAGCATCGCCACTGATTTCAGAGAACAGGCGCTTCTCCTGGCACAGTATCGAACACTTTCAGATAGAACAATTAGTTTAAAATGGAACTAAGTTTCGCATCTGGAGTTTCCTCTCTCACAAGGTCGGCCACTTAGTTTCGTCGAACACATACGGGTTCGAGTAGCATCGCCACTGATTTCAGAGAACAGGCGCTTCTCCTGGCACAGTATCGAACACTTTCAGATCAAACAATTAGTTTAAAATGGAACTAAGTTCCGCATCTGCAGTTTGCTCTATCACAAGGTCGGCCACTTAGTTTCGTCGAACACATACGGTTTCGAGTTGCATCGGCACAGATTTCAGAGAACAGGCGCTTCTCATGGCACAGTATCGAACACTTAGTTTCGGACGGAACATTTAGTTTAAAGTGGAACTAAGATTCGCATCTGGAGTTTCCTCTCTCACAAGGTCGACCATTTAGATTCGTCGAACACATACGGGTTCGAGTAGCATCGCCACTGATTCCAGAGAACAGGCGCTACTCCTGGCACAGTATCGAACACTTTCGGATAGAACAATTAATTTAAAATGGAACTAAGTTTCGCATCTGGAGTTTCCTCTCTCACAAGGTCGGCCACTTAGTTTCGTCGAACACATACGGGTTCGAGTAGCATCGCCACTGATTTCAGAGAACAGGCGCTTCTCCTGGCACAGTATCGAACACTTTCAGATCGAACAATTAGTTTAAAATGGAACTAAGTTCCGCATCTGGAGTTTCCTCTCTCACAAGGTCGGCCACTTAGTTTCGTCGAAAACATACGGTTTGGAGTTGCATCGGCACAGATTTCAGAGAACAGGCGCTTCTCCTGGCACATTATCGAACTCTCAGTTTCAGATAGAACAATTAGTTTAAAATGGAACTAAGTTTTGCGTCTGGAGTTTCTTCTCTCACAAGGTCGACCACTTGGTTTCGTCGAACACGTACGGTTTCGAGTGGCGTCGCCACAGATTTCAGAGAACAGGCGCTTCTCCTGGCACAGTATCGAACAGTTAGTTACAGATAGAACACTTAGTTTAAAATGGAACTAAGTTTCGCAAATTGAAGTTCCTCTCTCACAAGGTCGACCACTTAGTTTCGTCGAACTCATACGGTTTCGAGTGGCATCGCCACAGATTTCAGAGAACAGGCGCTTCTCCTGACACAGTATCGAACACCTTGTTTCAGATAGAAAAATTAGTTTAAAATGGAACTAACTTTCGCATTTCGAGTTTCCTCTCTCACAAGGTCGACCACTTAGTTTCGTCGAACACATACGGTTTCGAGTAGCATCGCCACAGATTTCAGAGAGCAGGCGCTTCTCCTGGCACATTATCGAACTCTCAGTTTCAGATAGAACAATTAGTTTAAAATGGAACTATATTTCGCATTTGGAGTTTCTTCTCTCACAAGGTCGACCACTTGGTTTCGTCGAACACATACGGTTTCGAGTGGCGTCGCCACAGATTTCAGAGAACAGACGCTTCTCCTGGCACATTATCGAACACTTAGTTTCAGATAGAACAATTAGTTTAAAATGGAACTAATTTTCGCATCTGAAGTTTCCTCTCCCACAAGGTCGACCACTTAGTTTCCTCGAACACATGCGGTTTCGAGTGGCATCGCCACACATTTCAGAGAACAGGCGCTTCTCTTGGCACAGTATCGAGCACATAGTATCAGATAGAAGAATTAGTTTAAAATGAAACAAAGCTTCGCATCTGGAGTTTCCTCTTCTCACAAGGTGGACCACTTAGTTTCGTCGAACACATACGGTTTCGAGTAGCATCGCCACAGATTTCAGAGAACAAGCGCTTCTCCTGGCACAGTATCGCACACTTAGTTTTAGGTAGCACAATTTGTTTAAAATGGAACTAAGTTTCGCATCTGGAGTTTCCTTTCCCACAAGGTCGACCACTTAGTTTCCTCGAACACATACGGTTTCGAGTAGCATCGCCACAGATTTCAGAGAGCAGGCGCTTCTCCTGGCACCTTATCGAACACTTAGTTTCAGATAGAACAATTAGTTTAAAATGGAACTAAGTCCCGCAACTGGAGTTTCCTCTCTCACAAGGTCGACCATTTAGTTTCGTCGAACACATACGGTTTCGAGTAGCATCGCCACAGATTTCAGAGAGCAGGCGCTTCTCCTGGCACCTTATCGAACACTTAGTTTCAGATAGAACAATTAGTTTAAAATGGAACTAAGTCCCGCAACTGGAGTTTCCTCTCTCACAAGGTCGACCATTTAGTTTCGTCGAACACATACGGTTTCGAGTAGCATCGCCACAGATTTCAGAGAGCAGGCGCTTCTCCTGGCACATTATCGAACACTTAGTTTCAGGTAGAACAAATAGTTTAAAATGGAACTATGTTTCGCATCTGGAGTTTAATCTCTCACTAGGTGGACCACTTAGTTTCTTCGAACACATACGGTTTCGAGCAGCATCGCCACAGATTTCAGAGAACAGGCGCTTCTCCTGGCACAGTATCGAACAGTTAGTTGCAGATAGAACACTTAGTTTAAAATGGAACTAAGTTTCGCAATTTGAAGTTCCTCTCTCACAAGGTCGACCACTTAGTTTCGTCGAACTCATACGGGTTCGAGTGGCATCGCCACAGATTTCAGAGACCAGGCGCTTCTCCTGACACAGTATCGAACACCTTGTTTCAGATAGAACAATTAGTTTAAAATGGAACTAACTTTCGCATTTTGAGTTTCCTCTCTCACAAGGTCGAACATTTAGATTCGTCGAACATATACGGTTTCGAGTAGCATCGCCACTGATTTCAGAGAACAAGCGCTTCTCCTGGCACAGTATCGAACACTTTCAGACAGAACAATTTGCTTAAAATGGAACTATGTTTCGCATCTGAAGTTTCCTCTCTCACAAGGTCGGCCACTTAGTTTTGTCGAACACATACGGTTTCGAATGGCATCGCCACAGATTCCAGAGAACAGGCGCTTCTCCTGGCACAGTATCGAACACTTAGTTTCAGATAGAACAATTAGTTTAAAATGGAACTAAGTTTCGCATCTGGAGATTCCCCTCTCACAAGGCGGCCACTTAGTTTCGTGGAACACATTCGGTTTCGAGTAGGAACGCCACAGATTTCAGAGAACAGGCGCTTCTCCTGGCACAGTATCGAACACTTAGTTTCAGATAGAACAATTAGTTTAAAATGGAATTAAGCTTCGCATTTGGAGTTTCCTCTCTCAGAAGGTCGGCCACTTAGTTTCGTCGAACACATACGGTTTCGAGGGGCATCGCCACAGATTTCAGAGAACAGGCGCTTCTCCTGGCACAGTATCGAACACTTAGTGTTAGATAGGATTATTAGTTTAAAATGAACTAAGTTTCGCAATTTGGAGTTTCCTCTCCCACAAGGTCGACCACTAAGTTTCGTCGAACACATACGGTTTCGAGTAGCATCGCCACAGATTTCAGAGGACAAGCGCTTCTCCTGGCACAGCATCGAACACTTAGTATCAGATAGAACTATTAGTTTAAAATGGAACTAAGTTTCGCATCTGGAGTTTCCTCTCACACAAGAGGGACCACTTAGTTTCGTCGAACACAAACGGTTTCGAGTGGGATCGCCACAGATTTCAGAGAACAGGCGCTTCTCCTGGCACAGTATCGAACACTTAGTTTCAGATGGAACATTTAGTTTAAAATTGAACTAAGTTTCGCATCTCGAGTTTCCTCTCTCACAAAGTCGACCACTTAGTTTCGCCGAACGCATACGGTTTCGAGTGGCATCGCCACAGATTTCAGAGAACAGGCGCTTCTCCTGGCACAGTATCCAACGCTTAGTTTCAGATAGAACTGTTGATAGATGAGACATCTGTGAGCAATTTCGTAATTTAAGTAGTGTGGAGTAGGGGTACGAGAACGTAGGGAGTAAGTCGAACAAAGTCAGCCATGAGAAAAGGACTCAAAGAAAGAGTTAATTAAAGAAAGTTTTTTTTTCCTTTGTTAATCCAAGTTGTATCATATTATATTATTTTGTATGTTATATATGTGTGCAAACAGTAAGCGGCTGATCAGTGGTGATTGTTCATTAATAATAAACTGTTTAAAATATATATTGGCTACTTTAATACATAACCAACAGGTTATGGGCCCAGAACACGTGGCGAGAAAATAAAAAGAGGTTAGGATTTCTAGAACGTTTTATAAGAAAGCACGTGCAGTGACAAAAGGGAAAAGAACGGACATCATCGAGAATTTGAAGAAAAGAAATTGTAGAGAAATGGCAAATCAACAAGAAGAACTGAGTCAGATAGAAAAGCTCACAGGAGTGGAGAACTTCCAAATGTGGCAGTTTCAAGTAAAAATCCTGTTACAAGCAGGAGAGCTATACTCGATAGTGGAAAGCAAAACTGAAAACAAGGATAGGAATGATAAGTGGCAGGTAAAAGATGCCAAAGTTAAGAAAATAATCATTATGACGATAGAAAAGTCCTTATTAACTCACGTGATAAACTGTGAAACCGCGTTCGAAATGTGGATGTAACTGTGTGCAATATTTCAAAGAGATAAAAATCAACATAAATGTAATCTGTTACAAGAATTCTATAATTACGTCTATGATAAAAACTCTGATATTTCTACTCACATTAGCAAATTGCAAAATTTGAGATATAAATTGAAAGTACTAGAAACAGATATAGACGAAGACATGCTAAAGGTAAAAATAATTGGAACTTTGCCAGAAGAATATAAACACTTCTCTACAGCGTGGGAGTCAGTGGACCTAAAAGAAAGAACTTTGGAAAGCTTGACGGCAAGACTCTTGGCCGAGGAAGCCAGATTGACAGAAAAAGAAGAGATTGGAAATGCAGTAGCATTCAAAATAAATGAGTACAGGTGCTATGTGTGCAATGGATTAGGACATATAGCAAAGGATTGCAGAAATAAAGCCAACTTGAAGACAAATAGAGATAGATGTTACAAGTGTAACAAAATAGGATATCACGCGACAAACTGCAAACAAAAAAGAGAAAGTGGTAGAAAGGAAATGCACTGCACTATATGCAAACGGAACAACCACGATAGTGAAGATTGTTACTATAGAAAGAAAAGTCAGGTGAGGGAAAATAAAAAGGAAAAGGTGGATAATGTTACATTCTTGGTTACTAATGAGAAAAGAAAAGACAATTGGATAGTCGACTCAGGAACCACAGCACACATGACGTATAAAAGTAAAGGATTGACTGAAGGTGAAAGAATAGAGAAAGAACTGAACTGCGAAGTGTGTTGCAAAGCAAAACAAACCAGAAAAGAGTTTGGTAACTGCAGAACTCGAGCAACTAGACCACTGCAACTGATGCACACTGACATATGTGGACCCATAGAAAATAAGACTTGGGACGGAAAGAGGTTCTTTGCGACGTTTCTTGATGACCACACACACTATGCGGAAGTCTCACTATTGAAACACAAGTCAGAAGTTCAAGAAGCGTTGATGGAATTTGTACTGAGGGCAGAAGCTCACTGGAACAATAAAGCTTCAAGAATCCGAGCGGACAATGGCCGTGAATACGTGAATAAAAGATTAGCTGATTGGGCGAAAAACAAAGGTATTGAGTTTGACTGGACCGTGCCGTATACCCCTCAGTTGAACGGGAAAGCGGAGAGACTCAACAGAACATTAATGGAGAAAACTAGAGCCTTGCTCTTCGACTCTTAGATGAACAAAGAAATGTGGGGAGAAGCATTACATACTTCAGTCTACCTGCTGAACCGGTCACTTGCAGCAGATGAAGTGATAACTCCAAGTGAAAAATGGGATGGAAAAAGACCTGATTTTTCGAGATTACAAATCTTTGGTAGAGTAGCCTATGTTAAAAACCTAGGACAAATAAAGAAGCTTGACTCAAGAAGCATAAAATGTGTATTTGTAGGTTACTCCAGAAATGGATACCGACTATGGGATCCTCATAAGAGAAAAGTCATAACTGCCAGAGATGTGATTTTTGGAGAAGACTTGACTAAAGAAGAAACAAATCAAAGGAATAAAATAGTAATAAAACTGGATGTGGATGACCCGGAAGAAGCAGAAGTTGAAGAAGAAAATAAATGTGGAAACACTCAGGAATCGGATTCGGAATACGAAGAAGCAGAAGAAACCATGGAAACAGAAGAAAAGAAGATCTGAAACATAGTTTCAGATACAACAATCAGTTTAAAATGGAACGAAGTTCCGCATCTGGAGTTTCCTCTCTCACCATGTCGACCACTTAGTTTCGTCGAACACATACGGTTTCGAGTAGGATCGCCACAGATTTCAGAGAACAGGCGCTTCTCCTGGCACAGTATCGAACACTTAGTTACAGATAAAACAATTAGTTTAAGATGGAACTATGCTTCGCATCTGGAGTTTCCTCTCTCACACGGTCTACCACTTACTTTCGTCGAACATATTCGGCTTCGAGTAGCATCGCCACAGATTTCAGAGAACTGGCGCTTCTCCTGGCACAGTATCGAACAGTTAGTTTCAGAGAGAACAAGTAGTTTAAAATGGAACTATGTTTCGCATTTGGAGTTTCCTCTCTCGCAAGGTGGACCACTTAGTTTCGTCAAACACATACGGTTCCGAGTGGCATCGCCACAGATTTCAGAGAACAGGCGCTTCTCCTGGCACAGTATCGAACACTTGGTATCAGATAGAACAATTAGTTTAAAATGGAACTATGTTTCGTATCTGGAGTATGCTCTCTCACAAGGTCAACCACATAGTTTCGTCGAACACATACGGTTTCGAGTGGCATCGCCACAGATTTCAGAGAACAGACGCTTCTCCTGGCACAGTATCGAACACTTAGTTTCAGATTGAACAATTATTTTAAAATGGAACTAAGTTTCGCATCTGGAGTTTCCTCTCTCACAAGGTCGACCATTTAGTTTCGTCAAACACATACGGTTTCGAGTGGCATCGCCACAGATTTCAGAGAACAGTCGCTTCTCCTGGCACAGTGTCGAACGCTTAGTTTCAGATAGAACAATTAGTTAATATGTGAAATATTGTTTTAAACGGCTATTAATAAGGCCAAAGTTTAGGCTAATACTTCTTTATTTCAATTTTCGACGAAATGTTTCGATAAGGTAGTTCTTATCCTCTTCAGTCGTATAAATTGTCTGTTGAACGGATGGATGAAATAAGTATGCAGAATATAAAAATTATAACATATAAATATAAATTAGGAATTAAGTGTAAATATAAAATATAGAAATAAATAAGTTAAATCTATACAGATAAATAAGTATGTGAATAAAGTCATTACATCGATAGGAAAAACGTTTTATGACTCACACCAAGAAGTCCTAGGATGTGGATTTTACAGTAATTAGTCCTAGGTGCTATCGTCTCCGGTGTTGGTTGAGACTGAATAGCGTTAAACAATTTAAATCTGGGGTGAGTCAAGCAAGTGGGGGAGATGGACGTTAGGCCATTGTTCTGATCTTTATTTTAAAAACATTGCGGTGTCAATTGTTATGTATTGTGCACTAGTTGGCATTGATAAATGTAGGTGTCTCTGTCACTACCACCTGTGAGAGATCTGAAGTCGATAATTTAAGTCGATCCGGAACCGGAAGCGCGTCGCACAACGGTGAGTGAAGGAGTGGATGGTGGTTCCATTCACAACGTGCGCTCATTGAATCGAAGGTAGTAGTGGAAGACACATGGTGGATAGAATGACATACAAAGTAATACCAGATACAAAATAACTGCACTAAAGACTTGGCGTGGGCACCCTCTGCGGAATTAAGTAAGAATCGAAACTAGGTCAGTGTAGTACGACGAGATGTTAATAGATTCGAATTTCTTATTGACACTATTTTCTTTCATGATGTATAGGGACTCGGCTATCGTACGACGCCAATTGTTCGTGTCCCTGTGTAACACCTCCGTATCCTCGAAATTGAAAGCGTGACCGAACTCGAGCACGTGTTCCGTCAAGGCGGTCTTTTGCATATTGTGTACAAGGCTATACTTGTGTTGGTATATCCTAGTCGACAACAAATTATGCGTTTGGCCCACGTAACTCTCCGAGCAATCACCACACGGTATTTTATATACCACATCTGTCAATTTTTTAACATTAATTTTGTCTTTCCCTTTGTTAAAAAAGGAAAGGCATTGCATTTGTTGGTATGTATGCAACGAATATTAAATGTTCGCAGAATGTGGCTGAGGTTAATTCCGGGGATATGTGGGAGCAACACAAAGCAGTTAGAAGACGAATCGCCCGCACGCTGGAGTTTTTCGTTATATACCCTAATTGGGTGATATAGCTCATCCACTCGTTTTTTGATTAGGTGTTTTATAAGGTCTAGCGGGTAACCATTCTTTCTTAATGTGTCAATAATGATACGAATATTGTCTCTCCTGAACCTAGGGTGTGCAAGCTTAATACCGCGATCAATTAGTCCTATGATCAAGCTGATTTTTTGCTTGAAAGGATGTGCAGATATGTAATTTATATATCTTCCAGACCACGTCTTTTTTCGATACCAATTAGAGATAATTCGACCTTCGTCTCTGACGACCTCCGTATCTAGGAAACTGATCTTATTATTTTGTTCCAATTCAAACGTGAACTTTCTACGGTTGTGAAATGTCTCGAAAATGTCAATAGTGTGATCTATGCTGTGTGAGGGAAGGCATGTAATTATATCGTCTACGTACCTATAGAAGAAAGGAATATGGAAAGTTAATTGATTAATACTAACAATTTGCAATTTTTGCATGACTATTTCTGCAGCTATTGGTGAAAGGGGTGAGCCCATGGCTGCACCGAAAATCTGTTTGTAAGATTTGTTATTAAATTTGAACACATTAGAATTTAAACAGAATTCTACAGCTTTTATGAAACTAGTTTTGTCTATTTTTGTATGAGACGATATATTTGTCCATCCCTCACTCAGCACTTGAGAGACCACATCGATAGGAATGTTGTTGAATAATGCTGTGACATCCAGAGATACCAACGAGTAATCATCCGGGATGGTCACACCATTAATTTTGTCGACAAAACACCAACTGTCCTTAATATAGTAAGGATTGTCACCTATGTTTTTACTTAAGATATTTGAGAGATACTTGGAGAGTTTGTAACAAGGACCTCCTATGGATGATACGATTATCCTCCATGGCATGCCCTCTTTATGAACTTTAGGTAAGCCATATGCTCTGGGTGTCACAGCATTATTAGTACAAATACCTTTGTAAGTGGCATCGGTTATATAGTTTTTGTTAAGCCACTGTTTTATAATTTGGTTGTTCTGTGTCTGGAAGGTAGTTCAATATACTACCTTCGATTCAATGAGCGCACGTTGTGAATGGAACCACCATCCACTCCTTCACTCACCGTTGTGCGACGCGCTTCCGGTTCCGGATCGACTTAAATTATCGACTTCAGATCTCTCACAGGTGGTAGTGACAGAGACACCTACATTTATCAATGCCAACTAGTGCACAATACATAACAATTGACACCGCAATGTTTTTAAAATAAAGATCAGAACAATGGCCTAACGTCCATCTCCCCCACTTGCTTGACTCACCCCAGATTTAAATTGTTTAACGCTATTCAGTCTCAACCAACACCGGAGACGATAGCACCTAGGACTAATTACTGTAAAATCCACATCCTAGGACTTCTTGGTGTGAGTCATAAAACGTTTTTCCTATCGATGTAATGACTTTATTCACATACTTATTTATCTGTATACATTTAACTTATTTATTTCTATATTTTATATTTACACTTAATTCCTAATTTATATTTATATGTTATAATTTTTATATTCTGTATACTTATTTCATCCATCCGTTCAACAGACAATTTATACGACTGAAGAGGATAAGAACTACCTTATCGAAACGTTTCGTCGAAAATTGAAATAAAGAAGTATTAGCCTAAACTTTGGCCTTATTAATAGCCGTTTAAAACAATATTTCACATATTAACTAATTGTTCTATCTGAAACTAAGCGTTCGACACTGTGCCAGGAGAAGCGACTGTTCTCTGAAATCTGTGGCGATGCCACTCGAAACCGTATGTGTTCGACACAACTAAGTGGTCGACCTGGTGGGAGAGGAAACTCTAGATGCGAAATTTAGTTCCATTTTAAACAAATTGTTCTTTCTGAAACTAAGTATTCGTTACTGTGCCAGGGGAAGCGCCTGTTCTCTGAAATCTGTGGCGATGCCACTCGAAACCGAATGCGTTCAACGAAACTAAGTCGTCGATCATGTGAGAGAGGAAACTCCAGATGCGACACATAGTTCCATTTTAAACTAATTGTTCTATCTGAAGATAAGTGTTCGATAATGTGCCGGAGAAACGCCTGTTCATTGAAATCTGTGGCGATGCCCCTCGAAACCGTATGTTTTCGACGAAATTAAGACGTCGACCTTGTGAGAGAGGAAACTCCAGATGCAAAACATAGTTCCATTTTAAACTAATTGTTCTATATGAAACTAAGTGTTCGATACTGTGCCAGGAGAAGCGCCTGTTCTTTGAAATGTGTGGCGATGCTACTCGAAGCCGTATGTGTTCGACGAAACTAAGTTGTCGACCTTGTGAGAGTTGAAACTCCAGATGCGAACCTTAGTTCCATTTTAAACTAATCGATCTATCTGAAACTAAGTGTTCGATTCTGTGCCAGGAGAAGCGGCTGTTCTCTGAAATCTGTGGCGATGCCACTCGAAACCGTATGTGTTCGACGAAACTAAGTGGTCGACCTTGTTAGAGAGGAAACTCCAGATGCGAAAGTTAGTACCATTTTAAACTAATTGTTCTATCTGAAGCTAAGTGTTCGATACTGTGCCAGGAGAAGCGGCTGTTCTCTGAAATCTGTGGCGATGCCACTCGAAACCGTATGTGTTCGACGAAACTAAGTGGCCGATCTTGTGAGATAGGAAACTCCAGATGCGAAAGTTAGTACCATTTTAAACTAATTGTTCTATCTAAAACTAAGTGTTCGATACTGTGCCAGGAGAAGCGGCTGTTCTCTGAAATCTGTGGCGATGCCACTCGAAACCGTATGTGTTTGACGAAACTAAGTGGTCCACCTTGCGAGAGAGGAAACTCCAAATGCGAAACATAGTTCCATTTTAAACTAATTGTTCTATCTGAGACTAAGTGTTCGATGCTGTGCCAGGAGAAGCGGCTGTTCTCTGAAATCTGTGGCGATGCCACTCGAAACCGTATGTGTTCGACGAAACTAAGTGGTCGACCTTGTGAGAGAGGAAACTCCAGATGCGAAACTTAGTACCATTTTAAACTAATTGTTCTATCTGAAGCTAAGTGTTCGATACTCTGCCAGGAGAAGCGGCTGTTCTCTGAAATCTGTGGCGATGCCACTCGAAACCGTATGTGTTCGACGAAACTAAGTGGCCGACCTTGTGAGATAGGAAACTCCAGATGCGAAAGTTAGTACCATTTTAAACTAATTGTTCTATCTAAAACTAAGTGTTCGATACTGTGCCAGGAGAAGCGGCTGTTCTCTGAAATCTGTGGCGATGCCACTCAAAACCGTATGTGTTTGACGAAACTAAGTGGTCCACCTTGCGAGAGAGGAAACTCCAAATGCGAAACATAGTTCCATTTTAAACTAATTGTTCTATCTGAAACGAAGTGTTCGATACTGTGCCAGGAGAAGCGGCTCTTCTCTGAAATCTGTGGCGATGCCACTCGAAACCGTATGTGTTCGACGAAACTAAGTGGCCGACATTGTGAGATAGGAAACTCCAGATGCGACACATAATTCCATTTTAAACTAATTGTTCTATCTGAGACTAAGTGTTCGGTACTGTGCCAGGAGAAACGCCTGTTCTCTGAAATCTGTGGCGATGCCACTCGAAACCGTATGTGTTCGACGAAGCTAAGTGTCCGACCTTGTGAGATAGGAAACTCCAGATGCGAAAGTTAGTACCATTTTAAACTAATTGTTCTATCTGAAACTAAGTGTTCGATACGGTGCCAGGAGAAGCGCCTGTTCTCTGAAATCTGTCGCGATGCTACTCGAAACCGTATGTGTTCGACGAAACTAAGTCGCCGACCTTGTGAGAGAGGAAACTCCAGATGCGAAAGTCAGTACCATTTTAAACTAATTGTTCTATCTGAAACTAAGTGTTCGATACTGTGCCAGGAGAAGCGGCTGTTCTCTGAAATCTGTGGCGATGCCACTCGAAACCGTATGTGTTCGACGATACTACGTGGTCGACCTTGTGAGAGAGGAAACTCCAGATGCGAAACTTAGTTCCATTTTAAACTAATTGTTCTATCTGAAACTATGTGTTCGAAAATGTGCAAGGAGAAACGCCGTTCTGCGAAATCTGTGGCGATACTACTCGAAACCGTATGTGTTCGACGAAACTAAATGGTCGACCTTGTGAGAGAGGACACTCCAGATGCGAAACATAGATCCATTTTAAACTAATTGTTCTATCTGTAACTTAGTGTTCGATACTGCGCCAGGAGAAGCGCCTGTTCTCTGAAGTCTGTGGCGATACCACTCGAAACCGTATGTGTTCGACGAAACAAAGTGGCCGACCTTGTGAGAGATGAAACTTCAGATGCGAAACTTAGTTCCATTTTAAATTAATTGTTCTATCTGAAACTAAGTGTTCGATACTGTGCCAGGAGAAGCGCCTGTTCTCTGAAATCTGTGGCGATGCCACTCGAAACCGTATGTGTTCGACGTAACTAAGTCGTCGACCTTGTGAGGGAGGAAACTCCAAATGCGAAACATATTTCCATTTTAAACTAAATGTTCTATCTGAAACTAAGTGTTCGATACTGTGCCAGGAGAAGCGCCTCTTCTCTGAAATCTGTGGCGATGCTACTCGAAACAGAATGTGTTCAACGAAAGTAAGTCGTCGACCTTGTGAGAGAGGAAACTCAAGATGCGAAACATAGTTCCATTTTAAACTAATTGTTCTATCTGAAACTAAGTTTTCGATACTGTGCCTGTAGAAGCGCCTGTCTCCGAAAACTGTGGCGATGCCACTCGAAACCGAATGTGTTCAACGAAACTAAGTCGGCGACCTTGTGAGAGAGGAAACTCCAGATGCGACAAATAGTCACATTTTAAACTAATTGTTCAATCTGAATCTAAGTGTTCGATAGTGTACCAGGAGAAACCCCTGTTCTCTGAAATCTGTGGCGATGCCACTCGAACCCGCATGTGTTCGACGAAACTAAGTGGTCGACCTTGTGAGGGAGGATACTCCAGATGCGAAACATAGTTCCATTTAAAACTAATTGTTCTATCTGAAACTAAGTGTTCGATAGTGTACCAGGAGAAACGCCTGTTCTCTGAAATGTGTGGCGATGCCACTCGAAACCGTATGTGTTCGACGAAACTAAGTGGTCCACCTTGTGAGAGAGGAAACTCCAGATGCGAAACTTAGTACCATTTTAAACTAATTGTTCTATCTGAAGCTAAGTGTTCGATACTCTGCCAGGAGAAGCGGCTGTTCTCTGAAATCTGTGGCGATGCCACTCGAAACCGTATGTGTTCGACGAAACTAAGTGGCCGACCTTGTGAGATAGGAAACTCCAGATGCGAAAGTTAGTACCATTTTAAACTAATTGTTCTATCTAAAACTAAGTGTTCGATACTGTGCCAGGAGAAGCGGCTGTTCTCTGAAATCTGTGGCGATGCCACTCAAAACCGTATGTGTTTGACGAAACTAAGTGGTCCACCTTGCGAGAGAGGAAACTCCAAATGCGAAACATAGTTCCATTTTAAACTAATTGTTCTATCTGAAACGAAGTGTTCGATACTGTGCCAGGAGAAGCGGCTCTTCTCTGAAATCTGTGGCGATGCCACTCGAAACCGTATGTGTTCGACGAAACTAAGTGGCCGACATTGTGAGATAGGAAACTCCAGATGCGACACATAATTCCATTTTAAACTAATTGTTCTATCTGAGACTAAGTGTTCGGTACTGTGCCAGGAGAAACGCCTGTTCTCTGAAATCTGTGGCGATGCCACTCGAAACCGTATGTGTTCGACGAAGCTAAGTGTCCGACCTTGTGAGATAGGAAACTCCAGATGCGAAAGTTAGTACCATTTTAAACTAATTGTTCTATCTGAAACTAAGTGTTCGATACGGTGCCAGGAGAAGCGCCTGTTCTCTGAAATCTGTCGCGATGCTACTCGAAACCGTATGTGTTCGACGAAACTAAGTCGCCGACCTTGTGAGAGAGGAAACTCCAGATGCGAAAGTCAGTACCATTTTAAACTAATTGTTCTATCTGAAACTAAGTGTTCGATACTGTGCCAGGAGAAGCGGCTGTTCTCTGAAATCTGTGGCGATGCCACTCGAAACCGTATGTGTTCGACGATACTACGTGGTCGACCTTGTGAGAGAGGATATTCCAGATGCGAAACTTAGTTCCATTTTAAACTAATTGTTCTATCTGCAAATATATGTTCTAAAATGTGCCAGGAGACACGTCGTTCTGCGAAATCTGTGGCGATACTACTCGAAACCGTATGTGTTCGACGAAACTAAGTGGCCGACCTTGTGAGAGAGGACACTCCAGATGCGAAACAGAGATCCATTTTAAACTAATTGTTCTATCTGTAACTTAGTGTTCGATACTGCGCCAGGAGAAGCGCCTGTTCTCTGAAGTCTGTGGCGATACCACTCGAAACCGTATGTGTTCGACGAAACAAAGTGGCCGACCTTGTGAGAGATGAAACTTCAGATGCGAAACTTAGTTCCATTTTAAATTAATTGTTCTATCTGAAACTAAGTGTTCGATACTGTGCCAGGAGAAGCGCCTGTTCTCTGAAATCTGTGGCGATGCCACTCGAAACCGTATGTGTTCGACGTAACTAAGTCGTCGACCTTGTGAGGGAGGAAACTCCAAATGCGAAACATATTTCCATTTTAAACTAAATGTTCTATCTGAAACTAAGTGTTCGATACTGTGCCAGGAGAAGCGCCTCTTCTCTGAAATCTGTGGCGATGCTACTCGAAACAGAATGTGTTCAACGAAAGTAAGTCGTCGACCTTGTGAGAGAGGAAACTCAAGATGCGAAACATAGTTCCATTTTAAACTAATTGTTCTATCTGAAACTAAGTTTTCGATACTGTGCCTGTAGAAGCGCCTGTCTCCGAAAACTGTGGCGATGCCACTCGAAACCGAATGTGTTCAACGAAACTAAGTCGGCGACCTTGTGAGAGAGGAAACTCCAGATGCGACAAATAGTCACATTTTAAACTAATTGTTCAATCTGAATCTAAGTGTTCGATAGTGTACCAGGAGAAACCCCTGTTCTCTGAAATCTGTGGCGATGCCACTCGAACCCGTATGTGTTCGACGAAACTAAGTGGTCGACCTTGTGAGGGAGGATACTCCAGATGCGAAACATAGTTCCATTTAAAACTAATTGTTCTATCTGAAACTAAGTGTTCGATAGTGTACCAGGAGAAACGCCTGTTCTCTGAAATGTGTGGCGATACCACTCGAAACCGTATGTGTCGACGAAACTAAGTGGTCGACCTTGTGAGAGAGGAAACTCCAGAAGCGAAACTTAGTTCCATTTTAAACTAATTGTTCTATCTGAAACTATGTGTTCGATACTGTGCCAGGAGAAGCGCCTGTTCACTGAAATATGTGGCGATGCCACTCGAAACCGTATGTGTTCGACGAAACTAAGTCGTACGACCTTGTGAGAGAGGAAACTCCAGATGCGAAACTTAGTTCCATATTAAATTAATTGTTCTATCTGAAACTAAGGGTTCGATACTGTGCCAGGAGAAGCGCCTGTTCTCTGAAATCTGTGGCGATGCCACTCGAAACCGTATGTGTTCGACGAAACTAAGTAGTCGACCTTGTGAGAGAGGAAACTACAGATGCGAAACTTCGTTCCATATTAAATTAATTGTTCTATCTGAAACTAAGGGTTCGATACTGTGCCAGGAGAAGCGCCTGTTCTCTGAAATCTGTGGCGATGCCACTCGAAACCGTATGTGTTCGACGAAACTAAGTGGTTGACCTTGTGAGAGAGGATACTCCAGATGCGAAACATAGTTCTATTTTAAACTAATTGTTCTGTCTGACATAAGTGTTCGATACTGTGCCAGGAGAAGCGCCTGTTCTCTGAAATGTGTGGCGATACCACTCGAAACCGTATGTGTCGACGAAATTAAGTGGTCGACCTTGTGAGAGAGGAAACTCCAGAAGCGAAACTTAGTTCCATTTTAAACTAATTGTTCTATCTGATACTAAGTGTTCGATACTGTGCCAGGAGAAGCGCCTGTTCTCTGAAATCTGTGGCGATACTACTCGAAACAGAATGTGTTCAACGAAACTAAGTCGTCGACCTTGTGAGAGAGGAAACTCCAGATGCGACACATAGTTACATTTTAAACTAATTGTTCTATCTGAAACTAAGTTTTCGATACTGTGCCTGTAGAAGCGCCTGTCTCCGAAATCTGTGTCGATTCCACTCGAAACCGAATGTGTTCAACGAAACTAAGTCGTCGACCTTGTGAGAGAGGAAACTCCAGATGCGACACATAGTTACATTTTAAACTAATTGTTCTATCTGAAACTAAGTGTTCGATAGTGTGCCAGGAGAAGCGCCTGTTCTCTGAAATCTGTGGCGATGGTACTCGAAACCGTATGTGTTCGACGTAACTAAGTCGTCGACCTTGTGAGGGAGGAAACTCCAAATGCGAAACATATTTCCATTTTAAACTAAATGTTCTATCTGAAACTAAGTGTTCGATACCGTGCCAGGATAAGCGCCTGTTCTCTGAAATCTGTGGCGATGCTACTCGAAACAGAATGTGTTCAACGAAACTAAGTCGTCGACTTTGTGAGAGAGGAAAATCAAGATGCGAAACATAGTTCCATTTTAAACTAATTGTTCTATCTGAAACTAAGTTTTCGATACTGTGCCAGTAGAAGCGCCTGCCTCCGAAATCTGTGGCGATGCCACTCGAAACCGAATGTCTTCAACGAAACTAAGTCGTCGACCTTGTGAGAAAGGAAACTCAAGATGCGACACATAGTTACATTTTAAACTAATTGTTCAATCTGAATCTAAGTGTTCGATAGTGTACCAGGAGAAGCGTCTGTTCACTGAAATATGTGGCGATGCCACTCGAAACCGTATGTGTTCGACGAAACTAAGTCGTACGACCTTGGGAGAGAGGAAACTCCAGATGCGAAACTTAGTTCAATTTTAAACTAATTGTTCTATATGAAACTATGTGTTCGATACTGTGCCAGGAGAAGCGCCTGTTCTCTGAAATCTGTGGCGATGCCACTCGAAACCGTATGTGTTCGACGTAAGTAAGTGGCCGACCTTGTGAGAGAGGAAACTCCAGATGCGAACTTAGTTCCATTTTAAACTAATTGTTCTATCTGAAACTAAGTGTTCGATACTGTGCCAGGAGAAGCGCCTCATCTCTGAAATCTGTGGCGATGCCACTCGAAAGCGTATGTGTTCGACGAAACTAAGTGGCCGACCTTGTGAGAGAGGGAACTCCAGATGCGAATCTTAGTTCCATTTTAAACTAATTGGTCTATCTGAAACTAAGTGTTCGATACTGTGCCAGGAGAAGCGTCTGTTCTCTGAAATCTGTCGCGATGCTACTCGAAACGGTATGTGTTCGACGAAACTGAGTGGTCGACCTTGTGAGAGAGGAAACTCCAGACGCGAAACTTAGTGCCATTTTAAATTAATTGTTTTATCTGAAACTAAGTGTTCGATACTATGCCAGGAAAAGCGCCTGTTCTCTGAAATCTGTGGCGATGCCACTCGAAACCGTATGTGTTTGACGTAAGTAAGTGGCCGACCTTGTGAGAGAGGAAACTCCAGATGCGAACTTAGTTCTATTTTAAACTAATTGTTCTATCTGAAACTAAGTGTTCGATACTGTGCCAGGAGAAGCGCCTCATCTCTGAAATCTGTGGCGATGCCACTCGAAAGCGTATGTGTTCGGCGAAACTAAGTGGTCGACCTTGTGAGAGAGGAAACTCCAGATGCGAAGCATAGTTCCATTTTAAACTAATTGTTCTATCTGATACTAAGTGTTCGATACTGTGCCAGGAGAAGCGCCTCTTCTCTGAAATCTGTTGCGATGCCACTCCAAACCGTATGTGTTCGACGAAACTAAGGAACTTGTGAGAGAGGAAACGCCAAATGCGAAACATAGGTCCATTTTAGACTAATTGTTCTATCTGAAACTAAGTGTTCGATAATGTGCCAGGAGAAGCGCCTGTTCTCTGAAATCTGTCGCGATGCCACTCGAAACCGTATGTGTTTGACGTAAGTAAGTGGCCGACCTTGTGAGAGAGGAAACTCCAGATGCGAACTTAGTTCTATTTTAAACTAATTGTTCTATCTGAAACTAAGTGTTCGATACTGTGCCAGGAGAAGCGCCTCATCTCTGAAATCTGTGGCGATGCCACTCGAAAGCGTATGTGTTCGACGAAACGAAGTGGCCGACCTTGTGAGAGAGGAAACTCCAGATGCGAATCTTAGTTCCATTTTAAACTAATTGTTCTATCTGAAACTAAGTGTTCGATACTGTGCCAGGAGAAGCGTCTGTTCTCTGAAATCTGTCGCGATGCTACTCGAAACGGTATGTGTTCGACGAAACTGAGTGGTCGACCTTGTGAGAGAGGAATCTCCAGACGCGAAACTTAGTGCCATTTTAAACTAATTGTTCTATCTGAAACTAATTGTTCGATCCTGTGCCAGCGGAAGCGCCTGTTCTCTGAAATCTGTGGCGATGCCACTCGAAACCGTATGCGTTTGGCGAAACTAAGTGGTCGACCTTGTGAGAGAGGAAACTCCAAATGCGAAGCTTAGTTCCATTTTAAACTAATTGTTCTATCTGATACTAAGTGTTCGATGCTGTGCCAGGAGAAGCGCATGTTCTCCGAAATCTGTGGCAATGCCAAACGAAACCGTATGTGTTCGACGAAACTAAGTGGTCGACCTTGTGAGAGAGGAAACTCCAAATGCGAAACATAATTCCATTTTAAATTACCTGTTCTATCTGAAACTAAGTGTTCGATACTGTGCCAGGAGAAGCGC
Organism: Nysson spinosus; assembly: GCA_910591585.2. Classification (NCBI taxonomy): domain Eukaryota; kingdom Metazoa; phylum Arthropoda; class Insecta; order Hymenoptera; family Crabronidae; genus Nysson; species Nysson spinosus. The sequence goes on from CAJUYC020000006.1 coordinate 4,498,234, forward strand.
CTGTTCTCTGAAATCTGTCGCGATGCTACTCGAAACGGTATGTGTTCGACGAAACTGAGTGGTCGACCTTGTGAGAGAGGGAACTCCAAATGCGAAGCTTAGTTCCATTTTAAACTTATTGTTCTATCTGATACTAAGTGTTCGATGCTGTGCCAGGAGAAGCGCATGTTCTCCGAAATCTGTGGCAATGCCAATCGAAACCGTATGCGTTCGACGAAACTAAGTGGTCGACCTTGTGAGAGAGGAAACTCCAAATGCGAAACATAATTCCATTTTAAATTACTTGTTCTATCTGAAACTAAGTGTTCGATAGTGTGCCCGGAGAAACGCCTATTCTCTGAAATCTGTGGCGATGCCTCTCGAAACCGTATGTGTTCGATGAAACTAAGTGGTCGACCTGGTGAGAGAGGAATATCCAGATGCGAAGCTTAGTTCCATTTTAAACTAATTATCCTATCTGAAAGTATGTGTTCGATACTGTGCCAGGAGAAGCGCCTGTTATGTGAAATGTGTGGCGATGCCACTCGAAACTGTATGTGTTCGACGAAACTGAGTTGTCGATACTGTGCCAGGAGGAACTCCCGTTCGGGGAAATCTGTGGCGATACCACGCGAAACCGTATGTGTTCGACGAAACTAAGTGGTCGACCTTGTGAGAGAGGATTCTCCAGATGCGGAATATAGTTCCATTTTAAACTAATTGTTCTATCTGAAACTAAGTGTTCGATAATGTGCCAGTAGAAGCGTCTGTTCGGCGAAATCTGTGGCGATACCACTCGAAACCGTATGTGTTCGACGAAACTAAGTCGCGGATCTTGTGAGAGAGGAAACTCCAGATGCGAAACTTAGTTCCATTTTAAACTAATTGTTCTATCTGAAACTAAGTGTTCGATAGTGTGCCCGGAGAAACGCCTATTCTCTGAAATCTGTGGCGATGCCACTCGAAACCGTATGTGTTCGACGAAACTAAGTGGTCGACCTTGTGAGAGAGGAATCTCCAGATGTGAAACATAGTTCCATTTTAAACTAATGGTTCTACCTGAAACTAAGTGTTCGATAATGTGCCAGGAGAAGCGCCTGTTCTCTGAAATCTGTGGCGATGCTACTCAAAACCGTATGTTTTCGACGAAACTAAGTGGTCCACCTTGTGAGAGAGGAAACTCCAGCAGCGAAACTTTGTTCCATTTTAAACTAATTGTTCTATCTGAAACTATGTGTTCGATACTGTGCCAGTAGAAGCGTCTGTTCTCTGAATTCTGTGGCGATGCCACTCGAAACCGTATTTGTTCGACGAAACTAAGTTGTCGACCTTGTGAGAGAGGAAACTCCAGAAGCGAAACTTAGTTCCATTTAAAACTGATTGTTCTATCTGAAACTAAGTTTTCGATACTGTGCCAGGAGAAGCGCCTGTTTTCTGAAATTTGTGGCGATGCCACTCGAAACCATACGTGTTCGACGAAACTAAGTGGTTGAGCTTGTGAAAGAGGAAACTCCAGATGCGAAACTTAGTTCCATTTTAAACTAAGTGTTCTATCTGAAACTAAGTGTTCGATAGTGTGCCCGGAGAAACGCCTGTTCTCTGAAATCTGTGGCGATGCCACTCGAAACCGTATGTGTTCGACGAAACTAAGTGGTCCACCTTGTGAGAGAGGGAACTCCAGATGCGAATCTTAGTTCCATTTTAAACTAATTGGTCTATCTGAAACTAAGTGTTCGATACTATGCCAGGAGAAGCGTCTGTTCTCTGAAATCTGTCGCGATGCTACTCGAAACGGTATGTGTTCGACGAAACTGAGTGGTCGACCTTGTGAGAGAGGAAACTTAGTGCCATTTTAAATTAATTGTTCTATCTGAAACTAAGTGTTCGATACTGTGCCAGGAGAAGCGCCTGTTCTCTGAAATCTGTGGCGATGCCACTCGAAACCGTAAGTGTTTGACGTAAGTAAGTGGCCGACCTTGTGAGAGAGGAAACTCCAGATGCGAATCTTAGTTCTATTTTAAACTAATTGTTCTATCTGAAACTAAGTGTTCGATACTGTGCCAGGAGAAGCGCCTCATCTCTGAAATCTGTGGCGATGCCACTCGAAAGCGTATGTGTTCGACGAAACTAAGTGGCCGACCTTGTGAGAGAGGAAACTCCAGATGCGAATCTTAGTTCCATTTTAAACTAATTGTTCTATCTGAAACTAAGTGTTCGATACTGTGCCAGGAGAAGCGTCTGTTCTCTGAAATCTGTCGCGATGCTACTCGAAACGGTATGTGTTCGACGAAACTGAGTGGTCGACCTTGTGAGAGAGGAAACTCCAGACGCGAAACTTAGTGCCATTTTAAACTAATTGTTCTATCTGAAACTAAGTGTTCGATAATGTGCCAGGAGAAGCGCCTGTTCTCTGAAATCTGTCGCGATGCCACTCGAAACCGTATGTGTTTGACGTAAGTAAGTGGCCGACCTTGTGAGAGAGGAAACTCCAGATGCCAATCTTAGTTCTATTTTAAACTAATTGTTCTATCTGAAACTAAGTGTTCGATACTGTGCCAGGAGAAGCGCCTCATCTCTGAAATCTGTGGCGATGCCACTCGAAAGCGTATGTGTTCGACGAAACTAAGTGGCCGACCTTGTGAGAGAGGAAACTCCAGATGCGAATCTTAGTTCCATTTTAAACTAATTGTTCTATCTGAAACTAAGTGTTCGATACTGTGCCAGGAGAAGCGTCTGTTCTCTGAAATCTGTCGCGATGCTACTCGAAACGGTATGTGTTCGACGAAACTGAGTGGTCGACCTTGTGAGAGAGGAATCTCCAGACGCGAAACTTAGTGCCATTTTAAACTAATTGTTCTATCTGAAACTAATTGTTCGATCCTGTGCCAGCGGAAGCGCCTGTTCTCTGAAATCTGTGGCGATGCCACTCGAAACCGTATGCGTTTGGCGAAACTAAGTGGTCGACCTTGTGAGAGAGGAAACTCCAAATGCGAAGCTTAGTTCCATTTTAAACTAATTGTTCTATCTGATACTAAGTGTTCGATGCTGTGCCAGGAGAAGCGCATGTTCTCCGAAATCTGTGGCAATGCCAAACGAAACCGTATGTGTTCGACGAAACTAAGTGGTCGACCTTGTGAGAGAGGAAACTCCAAATGCGAAACATAATTCCATTTTAAATTACCTGTTCTATCTGAAACTAAGTGTTCGATACTGTGCCAGGAGAAGCGCCTGTTCTCTGAAATCTGTCGCGATGCTACTCGAAACGGTATGTGTTCGACGAAACTGAGTGGTCGACCTTGTGAGAGAGGAAACTCCAAATGCGAAGCTTAGTTCCATTTTAAACTAATTGTTCTATCTGATACTAAGTGTTCGATGCTGTGCCAGGAGAAGCGCATGTTCTCCGAAATCTGTGGCAATGCCAATCGAAACCGTATGCGTTCGACGAAACTAAGTGGTCGACCTTGTGAGAGAGGAAACTCCAAATGCGAAACATAATTCCATTTTAAATTACCTGTTCTATCTGAAACTAAGTGTTCGATAGTGTGCCCGGAGAAACGCCTATTCTCTGAAATCTGTGGCGATGCCTCTCGAAACCGTATGTGTTCGACGAAACTAAGTGGTCGACCTGGTGAGAGAGGAATATCCAGATGCGAAACTTAGTTCCATTTTAAACTAATTGTCCTATCTGAAAGTATGTGTTCGATACTGTGCCAGGAGAAGCGCCTGTTATGTGAAATGTGTGGCGATGCCACTCGAAACTGTATGTGTTCGACGAAACTGAGTTGTCGATACTGTGCCAGGAGGAACTCCCGTTCGGGGAAATCTGTGGCGATACCACGCGAAACCGTATGTGTTCGACGAAACTAAGTGGTCGACCTTGTGAGAGAGGATTCTCCAGATGCGGAATATAGTTCCATTTTAAACTAATTGTTCTATCTGAAACTAAGTGTTCGATAATGTGCCAGTAGAAGCGTCTGTTCGGCGAAATCTGTGGCGATACCACTCGAAACCGTATGTGTTCGACGAAACTAAGTCGCGGATCTTGTGAGAGAGGAAACTCCAGATGCGAAACTTAGTTCCATTTTAAACTAATTGTTCTATCTGAAACTAAGTGTTCGATAGTGTGCCCGGAGAAACGCCTATTCTCTGAAATCTGTGGCGATGCCACTCGAAACCGTATGTGTTCGACGAAACTAAGTGGTCGACCTTGTGAGAGAGGAATATCCAGATGTGAAACATAGTTCCATTTTAAACTAATGGTTCTACCTGAAACTAAGTGTTCGATAATGTGCCAGGAGAAGCGCCTGTTCTCTGAAATCTGTGGCGATGCTACTCAAAACCGTATGTTTTCGACGAAACTAAGTGGTCCACCTTGTGAGAGAGGAAACTCCAGCAGCGAAACTTTGTTCCATTTTAAACTAATTGTTCTATCTGAAACTATGTGTTCGATACTGTGCCAGTAGAAGCGTCTGTTCTCTGAATTCTGTGGCGATGCCACTCGAAACCGTATTTGTTCGACGAAACTAAGTTGTCGACCTTGTGAGAGAGGAAACTCCAGAAGCGAAACTTAGTTCCATTTAAAACTGATTGTTCTATCTGAAACTAAGTGTTCGATAATGTGCCAGTAGAAGCGTCTGTTCGGCGAAATCTGTGGCGATACCACTCGAAACCGTATGTGTTCGACGAAACTAAGTCGCGGATCTTGTGAGAGAGGAAACTCCAGATGCGAAATTTAGTTCCATTTTAAACTAATTGTTCTATCTGAAACTAAGTGTTCGATAGTGTGCCCGGAGAAACGCCTATTCTCTGAAATCTGTGGCGATGCCACTCGAAACCGTATGTGTTCGACGAAACTAAGTGGTCGACCTTGTGAGAGAGGAATATCCAGATGTGAAACATAGTTCCATTTTAAACTAATGGTTCTACCTGAAACTAAGTGTTCGATAATGTGCCAGGAGAAGCGCCTGTTCTCTGAAATCTGTGGCGATGCTACTCAAAATCGTATGTTTTCGACGAAACTAAGTGGTCCACCTTGTGAGAGAGGAAACTCCAGCAGCGAAACTTTGTTCCATTTTAAACTAATTGTTCTATCTGAAACTAAGTTTTCGATACTGTGCCAGGAGAAGCGCCTGTTTTCTGAAATTTGTGGCGATGCCACTCGAAACCATACGTGTTCGACGAAACTAAGTGGTTGAGCTTGTGAAAGAGGAAACTCCAGATGCGAAACTTAGTTCCATTTTAAACTAAGTGTTCTATCTGAAACTAAGTTTTCGATAGTGTGCCCGGAGAAACGCCTGTTCTCTGAAATCTGTGGCGATGCCACTCGAAACCGTATGTGTTCGACGAAACTAAGTGGTCGACCTTGTGAGAGAGGAATATCCAGATGTGAAACATAGTTCCATTTTAAACTAATGGTTCTACCTGAAACTAAGTGTTCGATAATGTGCCAGGAGAAGCGCCTGTTCTCTGAAATCTGTGGCGATGCTACTCAAAACCGTATGTTTTCGACGAAACTAAGTGGTCCACCTTGTGAGAGAGGAAACTCCAGCAGCGAAACTTTGTTCCATTTTAAACTAATTGTTCTATCTGAAACTATGTGTTCGATACTGTGCCAGTAGAAGCGTCTGTTCTCTGAATTCTGTGGCGATGCCACTCGAAACCGTATTTGTTCGACGAAACTAAGTTGTCGACCTTGTGAGAGAGGAAACTCCAGAAGCGAAACTTAGTTCCATTTAAAACTGATTGTTCTATCTGAAACTAAGTTTTCGATACTGTGCCAGGAGAAGCGCCTGTTTTCTGAAATTTGTGGCGATGCCACTCGAAACCATACGTGTTCGACGAAACTAAGTGGTGGAGCTTGTGAAAGAGGAAACTCCAGATGCGAATCTTAGTTCCATTTTAAACTAATTGGTCTATCTGAAACTAAGTGTTCGATACTATGCCAGGAGAAGCGTCTGTTCTCTGAAATCTGTCGCGATGCTACTCGAAACGGTATGTGTTCGACGAAACTGAGTGGTCGACCTTGTGAGAGAGGAAACTCCAGACGCGAAACTAAGTGCCATTTTAAATTAATTGTTCTATCTGAAACTAAGTGTTCGATACTGTGCCAGGAGAAGCGCCTGTTCTCTGAAATCTGTGGCGATGCCACTCGAAACCGTATGTGTTTGACGTAAGTAAGTGGCCGACCTTGTGAGAGAGGAAACTCCAGATGCGAACTTAGTTCTATTTTAAACTAATTGTTCTATCTGAAACTAAGTGTTCGATACTGTGCCAGGAGAAGCGCCTCATCTCTGAAATCTGTGGCGATGCCACTCGAAAGCGTATGTGTTCGACGAAACTAAGTGGCCGACCTTGTGAGAGAGGAAACTCCAGATGCGAATCTTAGTTCCATTTTAAACTAATTGTTCTATCTGAAACTAAGTGTTCGATACTGTGCCAGGAGAAGCGTCTGTTCTCTGAAATCTGTCGCGATGCTACTCGAAACGGTATGTGTTCGACGAAACTGAGTGGTCGACCTTGTGAGAGAGGAATCTCCAGACGCGAAACTTAGTGCCATTTTAAACTAATTGTTCTATCTGAAACTAATTGTTCGATCCTGTGCCAGCGGAAGCGCCTGTTCTCTGAAATCTGTGGCGATGCCACTCGAAACCGTATGCGTTTGGCGAAACTAAGTGGTCGACCTTGTGAGAGAGGAAACTCCAAATGCGAAGCTTAGTTCCATTTTAAACTAATTGTTCTATCTGATACTAAGTGTTCGATGCTGTGCCAGGAGAAGCGCATGTTCTCCGAAATCTGTGGCAATGCCAAACGAAACCGTATGTGTTCGACGAAACTAAGTGGTCGACCTTGTGAGAGAGGAAACTCCAAATGCGAAACATAATTCCATTTTAAATTACCTGTTCTATCTGAAACTAAGTGTTCGATACTGTGCCAGGAGAAGCGCCTGTTCTCTGAAATCTGTGGCGATGCCACTCGAAACCGTATGTGTTTGACGTAAGTAAGTGGCCGACCTTGTGAGAGAGGAAACTCCAAATGCTAAGCTTAGTTCCATTTTAAACTAATTGTTCTATCTGATACTAAGTGTTCGATGCTGTGCCAGGAGAAGCGCATGTTCTCCGAAATCTGTGGCGATGCCACTCGAAAGCGTATGTGTTCGACGAAACTAAGTGGCCGACCTTGTGAGAGAGGAAACTCCAGATGCGAATATTAGTTCCATTTTAAACTAATTGTTCTATCTGAAACTAAGTGTTCGATACTGTGCCAGGAGAAGCGTGTGTTCTCTGAAATCTGTCGCGATGCTACTCGAAACGGTATGTGTTCGACGAAACTGAGTGGTCGACCTTGTGAGAGAGGAAACTCCAAATGCGAAGCTTAGTTCCATTTTAAACTAATTGTTCTATCTGATACTAAGTGTTCGATGCTGTGCCAGGAGAAGCGCATGTTCTCCGAAATCTGTGGCAATGCCAATCGAAACCGTATGCGTTCGACGAAACTAAGTGGTCGACCTTGTGAGAGAGGAAACTCCAAATGCGAAACATAATTCCATTTTAAATTACCTGTTCTATCTGAAACTAAGTGTTCGATAGTGTGCCCGGAGAAACGCCTATTCTCTGAAATCTGTGGCGATGCCTCTCGAAACCGTATGTGTTCGACGAAACTAAGTGGTCGACCTGGTGAGAGAGGAAACTCCAGATGCGAAACTTAGTTCCATTTAAAACTAATTGTTCTATCTGAAACTAAGTGTTCGACAGTGTGCCATGAGAAACGCCTGTTCTCTGAAATCTGTGGCGATGCCACTCGAAACCGTATGTGATCGACGAAACTAAGTGGTCGACCTTCTGAGGGAGGAAACTGCAAATGCGAAACTTAGTTCCATTTTAAACTAATTGTCTTATCTGAAACTAAGTGTTCCATACTGTGCCAGGAGAAGCGCCTGTTCTCTGAAATCTGTCGCGCTGCTACTCGAAACCGTATGTGTTCGACGAAACTAAGTGGCCGACCTTGTGAGAGAGGAAACTCCAGATGCGAAACTTAGTTCCATTTTAAACTAATTGTTCTATCTGAAACTAAGTGTTCGACAGTGTGCCAGGAGAAACGCCTGTTCTCTGAAATCTGTGGCGATGCCACTCGAAACCGTATGTGATCGACGAAACTAAGTGGTCGACCTTGTGAGGGAGGAAACTGCAAATGCGAAACTTAGTTCCATTTTAAACTAATTGTTCTATCTGAAACTAAGTGTTCCATACTGTGCCAGGAGAAGCGCCTGTTCTCTGAAATCTGTCGCGCTGCTACTCGAAACCGTATGTGTTCGACGAAACTAAGTGGTCGACCTTCTGAGAGAGGAAACTCCAGATGCGAAACTTCGTTCCATTTTAAACTAATTGTTCTATCTGAAACATAGTGTTCGATACTGTGCCAGGAGAAGCGCCTGTTCTCTGAAATCTGTGGCGATGCCGCTCGAAACCGTATGTGCTCCACGATACTAAGTGCTCGCCTTGTGAGAGAGGACACTCCCGATGCGAAACCTAGTACCGTTTTAAACTAAATGTTCTACCTGAAACCAAGTGTTCGATACTGTGCCAGGAGGAACTCCCGTTCGGCCAAATCTGTAGCGATACCACTCGAAACCGTATGTGTTCGACGAAACTAAGTGGTCGACCTTGTGGGAAAGGAAACTCCAGATGCGAAACTTAGTTCCATTTAAAACTAATTGTTCTATCTGAAACTAAGTGTTCGACAGTGTGCCAGGAGAAACGCCTGTTCTCTGAAATCTGTGGCGATGCCACTCGAAACCGTATGTGATCGACGAAACTAAGTGGTCGACCTTCTGAGGGAGGAAACTCCAGATGCGAAACATAGTTCCATTTTAAACTAATCGTTCTATCTGAAACTAAGTGTGCGAAACTGTGCCAGGAGTAGCGCCGGTTCTCTGAGATTAGTGGCGATGCTACTCGAAACCGTATGTGTTCGACGAAACTAAGTGGTCCACCTTGTGAGACAGGAAACTCCAGATGCGAAGCTTAGTTCCATTTTAAAGTAATTGTTCTATCCGATACTTAGTGTTCGATACTGTGCCGGGAGAAGCGCCTGTTCTCTGAAATCTGTGGCGATGCTACTCGAAACCGTATGTGTTCGACGAAACTAAGTGGTCGATCTTGTGAGAGAGGAATCTCCAGATGCGAAACTTAGTTCCATTTAAAACTAATTGCTCTATCTGAAACTAAGTGTACGATACTGTGCCAGGAGAAGCGCCTGTCCTCTGAAATCTGTGGCGATGCCACATTAAACCGTATGTGTTCGACGAAACTAAGTGGTCGACCTTGTGAGAGAGGAAACTCCAGATGCGAAATTTAGTTCCATTTTAAACTAATTTTTCTATCTGAAACTAAGTGTTCGATACTGTGCCAGGAGAATCGCCTGTTCTCTGAAATCTGTGGCGATGCTACTCGATACCGTATGTGTTCAACGAAACTAAGTTGCCAATACTGTGCCAGGAGGAACTCCCGTTCGGCCAAATCTGTAGCGATACCACTCGAAACCGTATGTGTTCGACGAAGCTAAGTGGTCGACCTTGTGAGAAAGGAAACTCCAGATGCGAAACTTAGTTCCATTTAAAACTAATTGTTCTATCTGAAACTAAGTGTTCGACAGTGTGCCAGGAGAAACGCCTGTTCTCTGAAATCTGTGGCGATGCCACTCGAAACCGTATGTGATCGACGAAACTAAGTGGTCGACCTTGTGAGGGAGGAAACTGCAAATGCGAAACTTAGTTCCATTTTAAACTAATTGTTCTATTTGAAACTAAGTGTTCCATACTGTGCCAGGAGAAGCGCCTGTTCTCTGAAATCTGTCGCGCTGCTACTCGAAACCGTATGTGTTCGACGAAACTAAGTGGTCGACCTTCTGAGAGAGGAAACTCCAGATGCGAAACTTCGTTCCATTTTAAACTAATTGTTCTATCTGAAACATAGTGTTCGATACTGTGCCAGGAGAAGCGCCTGTTCTCTGAAATCTGTGGCGATGCCGCTCGAAACCGTATGTGCTCCACGATACTAAGTGCTCGCCTTGTGGGAGAGGACACTCCCGATGCGAAACCTAGTACCGTTTTAAACTAAATGTTCTACCTGAAACCAAGTGTTCGATACTGTGCCAGGAGGAACTCCCGTTCGGCCAAATCTGTAGCGATACCACTCGAAACCGTATGTGTTCGACGAAACTAAGTGGTCGACCTTGTGAGAAAGGAAACTCCAGATGCGAAACTTAGTTCCATTTAAATCTAATTGTTCTATCTGAAACTAAGTGTTCGACAGTGTGCCAGGAGAAACGCCTGTTCTCTGAAATCTGTGGCGATGCCACTCGAAACCGTATGTGATCGACGAAACTAAGTGGTCGACCTTGTGAGGGAGGAAACTGCAAATGCGAAACTTAGTTCCATTTTAACTAAGGGTTCTATCTGTAACTAAGTGTTCGATACTGTGCCAGGAGAAGCGCCTGTTCTCTGAAATCTGTGGCGATGCTACTCGAAACCGTATGTGTTCGACGAAACTAAGTGGTCGAACTTGTGAGAGAGGAAACTCCAAATGCGAACTTAGTTCCATTTGAAACTAATCGTTCTATCTGAAACTAAGTGTTCGATGCTGTGCCAGGAGTAGCGCCTGTTCTCAGAAATCTGTGGCGATGATACTCGAAACCGTATGTGTTCGACGAAACTAACTGGTCCACCTTGTGAGACAGGAAACTCCAGATGCGAAACTTAGTAGCATTTTAAACTAATTGTTCTATATGAAACTATGTGTTCGACACTGTGCCAGGAGAAGCGCCTGTTCTCTGAAATCTGTGGCGATGCTACTCGAAACCGTATGTGTTCGACGAAACTAAGTGGTCCACCTTGTGAGACAGAAACTCCAGATGCGAAATTTAGCAAAAGTTTAAACTAATTGTTCTACCTGAAACTAAGTCTTCGATACTGTGCCAGGAGAAGCGCCTGTTCTCTGAAATCTGTGGGGATACCACTCGAAACCGTATGTGTTCGACGAAACTAAATTGTTGCCCTTGTGAGAGAGGATTCTCCAGATGCGAAACATAGTTCCATTTTAAACTAATTGTTCTATCTGATACTAAGTGTTCGATACTGTGCCAGGAGAAGAGTCTGTTCTCTGAAATCGGTGGCGATGCTACTCGAAACCGAATGTGTTCGACGAAACTAAGTGGTCGACCTTGTGAGAGAGGAAACTGCAGATGCGAAACTTACTTCCATTTTAAACTAATTGTTCTACCTGAAACTACGTGTTCGATACTGTGCCAGGAGAGGCGCCTGTCCTCTGAAATCTGTGGCGATACCACTCGAAACCGTATGTGTTCGACGAAACTAAATTGTTGCCCTTGTGAGAGAGGATTCTCCAGATGCGAAACATAGTTCCATTTTAAACTAATTGTTCTATCTGATACTAAGTGTTCGGTATTGTGCCAGGAGAAGCGTCTGTTCTCTGAAATCGGTGGCGCTGCTACTCGAAACCGTATGTGTTCGACGAAACTAAGTGGTCGAACTTGTGAGAGAGGAAACTCCAAATGCGAACTTAGTTCCATTTGAAACTAATTTTTCTCTCTGAAACTAAGTGTTCGATACTGTGCCAGGAGAAGCGCCTGTTCTCTGAAATCTGTGGCGATGCTACTCGAAACCGAATGTGTTCGACGAAACTAAGTGGTCGACCTTGTGAGAGAGGAAACTGCAGATGCGAAACTTACTTCCATTTTAAACTAATTGTTCTATCTGAAACTACGTGTTCGATACTGTGCCAGGAGAGGCGCCTGTCCTCTGAAATCTGTGGCGATGCTACTCGAAACCGTATGTGTTCGACGAAACTAAGTGGTTGCCTTGTGTGAGAAGAAACTCCAGATGCCAAACTTAGTTCCATTTAAAACTAATTGTTCTAAATGAATCTAAGTGTCCGATACTGTGCCAGGCGAAGCGCCTGTTCTCTGAAATCTGTGGCGATGCCACTCGAAACCGTATGTATTCGACGACACTAAGTGGCCGACCTTGTGAGAGAGGAAACTCCAGATGCGAAACTTAGTTCCATTTTAAATTAATTGTTCTATCTGAAACTAAGTGTTCGATACTGTGCCAGGAGAAGCGCCTGTTCTCTGAGAACCGGGGCGATGCCCCTCGAAACCGTATGGGTTCGACGAAACTAAGTGCTCGCCTTGTGAAAGAGGGAACTCCAGATGCGAAACTTAGTTCCATTTAAAACTGATTGTTGTATCAGGAACTAAGTTTTCGATACTGTGCCAGGAAAAGCGCCTGTTCTCTGAAATCGGTGGCGATGCTACTCGAAACCGAATGTGTTCGACGAAACTAAGTGGTCGACCTTGTGAGAGAGGAAACTGCAGATGCGAAACTTACTTCCATTTTAAACTAATTGTTCTATCTGAAACTACGTGTTCGATACTGTGCCAGGAGAGGCGCCTGTCCTCTGAAATCTGTGGCGATACCACTCGAAACCGTATGTGTTCGACGAAACTAAATTGTTGCCCTTGTGAGAGAGGATTCTCCAGATGCGAAACATAGTTCCATTTTAAACTAATTGTTCTATCTGATACTAAGTGTTCGATACTGTGCCAGGAGAAGCGTCTGTTCTCTGAAATCGGTGGCGCTGCTACTCGAAACCGTATGTGTTCGACGAAACTAAGTGGTCGAACTTGTGAGAGAGGAAACTCCAAATGCGAACTTAGTTCCATTTTAAACTAATTTTTCTCTCTGAAACTAAGTGTTCGATACTGTGCCAGGAGAAGCGCCTGTTCTCTGAAATCTGTGGCGATGCTACTCGAAACCGAATGTGTTCGACGAAACTAAGTGGTCGACCTTGTGAGAGAGGAAACTGCAGATGCGAAACTTACTTCCATTTTAAACTAATTGTTCTAAATGAATCTAAGTGTCCGATACTGTGCCAGGCGAAGCGCCTGTTCTCTGAAATCTGTGGCGATGCCACTCGAAACCGTATGTATTCGACGAAACTAAGTGGCCGACCTTGTGAGAGAGGAAACTACAGATGCGAAACTTAGTTCCATTTTAAATGAATTGTTCTACCTGAAACTAAGTGTTCGATACTGTGCCAGGAGAAGCGCCCGTTTTGTGAAACCTGTGGCGATACCACTCGAAACGGTATGTGTTCGACGAAACTGAGTGGTCGAACTTGTGAGAGAGGAAACTCCAGATGCGAAACTTAGTTCCATATTAAATTAATTGTTCTATCTGAAACTAAGTGTTCGCTACTGTGCCAGGAGAAGCGCCCGTTCTGTGAAACCTGTGGCGATACCACTCGAACCGTTATGTGTTCGACGAAACTGAGTGGCCGACATTGTGGGAGAAAAAAATCCAGATGCGAAACTTAGTTTCATTTTAAACTAATTTTTCTATCTGAAACTAAGTGTTCGATACTGTGCCAGGAGAAGCTGCTGTTCTCTGAAATCTGGGGTGATGCCACTCGAAACCGTATGTGTTCGACGAAACTAAGTGGCCGGCCTTGTGAGAGAGGAAACTCCAGATGCGAAACTTAGTTCCATTTTAAACAAATCGTTCTATCTGAAACTAAGTGTTCGATGCTGTGCCAGGAGTAGCGCCTGTTCTCAGAAATCTGTGCCGATGCAACTCGAGACCGTATGTGTTCGACGAAACTAAGTGGTCGACCTTGTGAGAGAGGACACTCTAGATGCGAAACTCAGTACCATTCAAAAATAATTGTTCTATATCAAACTAAGTGTTCAATACTGTGCCAGGAGAAGTGCTCATTCTCTGAAATCTGTGGCGATGCTACTCGAAACCGTATATGTTCGACGAAACAAAGTGGTCGACCTTGTGAGAGAGGAAACTCCTGATGCGAAACTTAGTACCATTTTAAACTAATTGTTCTATCTGAAACCAAGTGCTCGATACTGTGCCAGGAGAAGCGCCTGTTCTCTGAAATCTGTGGCGTTGCCACTCGAAACCGTATGTGTTCAACGAAACTAAGTGGTCGACCTTGTGAGAGAGGAAACTCCAGATGCGAACCTTAGTTCCATTTTAAACTAATTGTTCTATCTGAAACTAGGTGTTCGATACTGTGCCAGGAGAAGCGCCTGTTCTCTAAAATCTGTGGCGTTGCCACTCGAAACCGAATGTGTTCGACGAAACTAAGTGGTCGACCTTGTGAGAGAGGAAACTCCAGATGCGAAACTTAGTTCCATTTTAAACTAATTGTTCTATCTGAAAGTGTTCGATACTGTTCCAGGAGAAGCGCCTGTTCTCTGAAATCTCTGGCGATGCCACTCGAAACCGTATGTGTTCGACGAAATTAAGTCGTCGACCTTGTGCGAAAGGAAACTCCAGATGCGAAACATTGTTCCATTTTAAACTAATTGATCTATCTGGAACTAAGTGTTCGATACTGTGCCTGTAGAAGCGCCTGTTCTCTGAAATCTGTGGCGATGCCACTCGAAACCGTATGTGTTCGACGAAACTAAGCGGTCGACCTTCTGAGAGAGGAAACTCGGGATGCGAAACTTAGTTCCATTTTAAACAAATTGTTCTATCTGATACTGGGTGTTCGATAATGTGCCAGGGGAAGTGCCTGTTATCTGAAAACTGTTGCGATGCCACTCGAAACCGTCTGTGTTCGACGAAACTAAGTGGTCGACCTTGTGAGAGAGGAAACTCCAGATGCGAAACTTAGTTCCATTTTAAACTAACTGTTCCTTCTGAAAATAAATGTTCTATACTGTGCCAGGAGAAGCGCCTGTTCTCTGAAATCTGTGGCGATGCCACTCGAAACCGTATGTGTTCGACGAAACTAAGTGGCCGACCTTGTGAGAGAGCAAACTCCAGATGCGAAAGTTAGTTCCATTTTAAACTAACTGTTCCTTCTGAAACTAAGTGTTCGATGCCGTGCCAGGAGAAGCGCCTGTTCTCTGAAATCTGTGGCGATGCCACTCGAAACCGTATGTGTTCGACGAAACTAAGTGGTCCAACTTGTGAGAGAGGAAACTCCAGATGCGAAATTTAGTACCATTTTAAACTAATTGTTCTATCTGAAACTAAGTGTTCGATACTGTGCCAGGAGAAGCGCCTGTTCTCTGAAATCTGTGGCGATGCTACTCGAAACCGTATGTGTTCGACGAAACTAAGTGGTCGCCTTGTGAAAGAGGAAACTCCAGATGCGAAACTTAGTTCCATTTTAACCTAATTGTTCTATCTGAAACTATGTGTTCGACACTGTGCCAGGAGAAGCGCCTGTTCTCTGAAATCTGTGGCGATGCCACTCGAAACCGTATGGATTCGACGAAACTAAGTAGTCGACCTTGTGAGAGAGTAAACTCCAGATGAGAAACTTAGTTCCAATTTAAAACTAATTTTTCTATCTGAAACTAAGTGTTCGATCCTGTGCCAGCAGAAGCGCCTGTTCTCTGAAATCTGTGGCGATGCCACTCGAAACCGTATGGATTCGACGAAACTAAGTAGTCGACCTTGTGAGAGAGTAAACTCCAGATGAGAAACTTAGTTCCAATTTAAACTAATTGTACTATCTGATACTAAGTGTTCGATACAGCGCCAGGAGAAGCGCGTGCTCTCTAAAACCTGTAGCGATGCTACTCGAAACCGTATGTGTTCGACGAAACTAAGTGGTCGACCTTGTGAGAGAGTAAACTCCAGATGCGAAGCTTAGTTCCATTTTAAACTCATTGTTCTATCTGAAACTAAGTGTTCGATACTTTGCCTCGAGAAGCGCCTGTCCTCTGAAATGTGTGGCGATGCCACTCGAAACCGTATGTGTTCGACGAAACTAAGTGGCCGACCTTCTGAGAGAGGAAACTCCGGATGCGAAACTTAGTTCCATTTTAAACTAATTGTCCTATCTGAAACTAAGTGTTCGATACTGTGCCAGGGGAAACGCCTGTTCTCTGAAATCTGTGGCGATGCCACTCGGAACCGGATGTGGTCGACGAAACTAAGTGGTCGACCTTGTGCGAGAGGAAACTCCAAATGCGAAACTTATTATCATTTTAAACTAATAGTTCTATCTGAAACTAAGTGTTCGATACTGTGCCAGGAGAAGCGCCTGTTCTCTGAAATCTGTGGCGATGCTACTCGAAACTGTATGTGTTCGACGAAACTAAGTGGTCGACCTTGTGAGAGAGGAAACTGCAGATGCGAAACTTACTTCCATTTTAAACTAATTGTTCTATCTGAAACTAAGTGTTCGATACTGTGCCAGGAGAGGCGCCTGTTCTCTGAAATCTGTGGCGATGCTACTCGAAACCGTATGTGCTCGACGAAACTAAGTGGTCGCCTTGTGAAAGAGGAAACTCCAAATGCGAAACTTAGTACCATTTTAAACTAATTGTTCTATCTGAAACTAAGTGCTCGATACTGTGCCAGGAGAAGCGCCTGTTCTCTGAAATCTGTCGCGATGCGCACTCGAAACGGTATGTGTTCAACGAAACTAAGTGGTCGACCTTGTAAGAGAGGAAACTCCTGAAGCGAAGTTTATTTCCATTTTAAACTAATTGTCCTATCTGAAACTAAGTGTTCGATACTGTGCCAGGGGAAACGCCTGTTCTCTGAAATCTGTGGCGATGCCACTCGGAACCGGATGTGGTCGACGAAACTAAGTGGTCGACCTTGTGCGAGAGGAAACTCCAAATGCGAAACTTATTATCATTTTAAACTAATAGTTCTATCTGAAACTAAGTGTTCGATACTGTGCCAGGAGAAGCGCCTGTTCTCTGAAATCTGTGGCGATGCTACTCGAAACTGTATGTGTTCGACGAAACTAAGTGGTCGACCTTGTGAGAGAGGAAACTGCAGATGCGAAACTTACTTCCATTTTAAACTAATTGTTCTATCTGAAACTAAGTGTTCGATACTGTGCCAGGAGAGGCGCCTGATCTCTGAAATCTGTGGCGATGCTACTCGAAACCGTATGTGCTCGACGAAACTAAGTGGTCGCCTTGTGAAAGAGGAAACTCCAAATGCGAAACTTAGTACCATTTTAAACTAATTGTTCTATCTGAAACTAAGTGCTCGATACTGTGCCAGGAGAAGCGCCTGTTCTCTGAAATCTGTCGCGATGCGCACTCGAAACGGTATGTGTTCAACGAAACTAAGTGGTCGACCTTGTAAGAGAGGAAACTCCTGAAGCGAAGCTTATTTCCATTTTAAACTAATTGTTCTATCTGAAACTAAGTGTTCGATACTGTGCCAGGAGAAGCGCCTGTTCTCTAAAATCTGTGGCGATGCTACTCGAAACTGTATGTGTTCGACGAAACTAAGTTGTCGACCTTGTGAGAGAGGAAACTGCAGATGCGAAACTTACTTCCATTTTAAACTGATTGTTCTATCTGAAACAAAGTGTTCGATACTGTGCCAGGAGAAGCGCCTGTTCTCTGAAATCTGTGGCGATGCTACTCGAAACCGTATGTGTTCGACGAAACTAAGTGGTCGCCTTGTGAAAGAGGAAACTCCAGATGCGAAACTTAGTTCCATTTTAACCTAATTGTTCTATCTGAAACTATGTGTTCGACACTGTGCCAGGAGAAGCGCCTGTTCTCCGAAATCTGTGGCCATGCCACTCGAAACCGTATGTGTTCAACGAAACTAAGTGTTCGACCTTGTTAGAGAGGAAACTCCAGATGCGAAACTTAGTTCCATTTTAAACTAATTGTCCTATCTGATACTAAGTGTTCGATACTGTGCCAGGAGAAGCGCCTGTTCTCTGAAATGTGTGGCGATGCCACTCGAAACCGTATGTGTTCGAGGAAACTAAGTGGTTGATCTTGTGAGAGAGGAAACTCCAGATGCGAAACTTAGTTCCATTTTAAACTAATTGTTCTATCTGAAACTATGTGTCTGATACTGTGCCAGGAGAAGCGCCTGTTCTCTGAAATCTGTGGCGTTGCCACTCGAAACCGTATGCATTCAACCGAACTAAGTGGTCGACCTTGTTAGAGAGGAAACTCCAGATGCGAAACTTAGTTCCATTTTAAACTAATTGTTCTATCTGAAACTAAGTTTTCGATACTGTGCCAGGAGAAGCGCCTGTTCGCTGAAATCTGTGGCGATGCCACTCGAAACCGTATGTGTTCAACGAAACTAAGTGTTCGACCTTGTTAGAGAGGAAACTCCAGATGCGAAACTTAGTTCCATTTTAAACTAATTGTTCTATCTGATACTAAGTGTTCGATACTGTGCCAGGAGAAGCGCCTGTTCTCTGAAATGTGTGGCGATGCCACTCGAAACCGTATGTGTTCGAGGAAACTAAGTGGTTGATCTTGTGAGAGAGGAAACTCCAGATGCGAAACTTAGTTCCATTTTAAACTAATTGTTCTATCTGAAACTATGTGTCTGATACTGTGCCAGGAGAAGCGCCTGTTCTCTGAAATCTGTGGCGTTGCCACTCGAAACCGTATGCATTCAACGAAACTAAGTGGTCGACCTTGTTAGAGAGGAAACTCCAGATGCGAAACATAGTTCCATTTAAAAGTAATTGTTCTATCTGAAACTAAGTGTTCGAGAGTGTACCAGGAGAAACGCCTGTTCTCTGAAATTTGTGGCGATACAAGTCGGAACCGTATGTGTCGACGAAACTAAGTGGTCGCCCTAGTGAGAGAGGAAACTCCAGATGCGAAACTTAGTTCCATTTTAAAGTAATTGTTCTATCCGATACTAAGTGTTCGATACTGTGCCAGGAGAAGCGCCTGTTCTCTGAAATCTGTGGCGATGCCACTCGGAACCGTATGTGTTCTGCGAAACTAAGTGGTCGACCTTGTGAAAGAGGGAACTCCAGATGCGAAACATAGTTCCATTTTAAACTAATTGTTCTATCTGAAACTAAGTTTTCGGAAGTGAGCCAGGAGAAGCGCATATTCTCGGAAATTTGTGGCGATGCTACTCGAAACCGTATGTGTCGACGAAACTAAGTGGCCGACCTTGTGAGAGAGGAAACTCCAGAAGCGAAACGTAGTTCCATTTTAATCTTATTGTTCTATCTGAAACTAAGTTTTCGATACTGTGCCAGGAGAAGGGCCTGCTCTCTGAAATCTGTGGCGATGCCACTCGTAACCGTATGTGTTCGACGAAACTAAGTGGTTGACCTTGTGAGAGAGGATACTCCAGATGCGAGACATAGTTCCATTTTAAACTAATTGTTCTATCTGAAGCTAAGTGTTCGATACTGGGCCAGGAGAAGCGCCTGTTCTCTGAAATGTGTGGCGATGCCGCTCGAAACCGTATGTGTTCGACGAAACTAAGTGGTTGACCTTGTGAGGGAGGATACTCCAGATGCGAAACATAGTTCCATTTTAAACTAATTGTTCTATCTGTAACTAGGTGTTCGATAATGTGCCAGGAGAAGCGCCTGTTCTCTGAAATCTGTGGCGATGCCACTCGAAACCGTATGTGTTCAACGAAACTAAGTGTTCGACCTTGTTAGAGAGGAAACTCCAGATGCGAAACTTAGTTCCATTTTAAACTAATTGTTCTATCTGATACTAAGTGTTCGATACTGTGCCAGGAGAAGCGCCTGTTCTCTGAAATGTGTGGCGATGCCACTCGAAACCGTATGTGTTCGAGGAAACTAAGTGGTTGATCTTGTGAGAGAGGAAACTCCAGATGCGAAACTTAGTTCCATTTTAAACTAATTGTTCTATCTGAAACTATGTGTCTGATACTGTGCCAGGAGAAGCGCCTGTTCTCTGAAATCTGTGGCGTTGCCACTCGAAACCGTATGCATTCAACGAAACTAAGTGGTCGACCTTGTTAGAGAGGAAACTCCAGATGCGAAACATAGTTCCATTTAAAAGTAATTGTTCTATCTGAAACTAAGTGTTCGAGAGTGTACCAGGAGAAACGCCTGTTCTCTGAAATTTGTGGCGATACAAGTCGGAACCGTATGTGTCGACGAAACTAAGTGGTCGCCCTAGTGAGAGAGGAAACTCCAGATGCGAAACTTAGTTCCATTTTAAAGTAATTGTTCTATCCGATACTAAGTGTTCGATACTGTGCCAGGAGAAGCGCCTGTTCTCTGAAATCTGTGGCGATGCCACTCGAAACCGTATGTGTTCTGCGAAACTAAGTGGTCGACCTTGTGATAGAGGGAACTCCAGATGCGAAACATAGTTCCATTTTAAACTAATTGTTCTATCTGAAACTAAGTGTTCGGAAGTGAGCCAGGAGAAGCGCATATTCTCGGAAATTTGTGGCGATGCTACTCGAAACCGTATGTGTCGACGAAACTAAGTGGTTGACCTTGTGAGAGAGGATACTCCAGATGCGAGACATAGTTCCATTTTAAACTAATTGTTCTATCTGAAGCTAAGTGTTCGATACTGGGCCAGGAGAAGCGCCTGTTCTCTGAAATGTGTGGCGATGCCGCTCGAAACCGTATGTGTTCGACGAAACTAAGTGGTTGACCTTGTGAGGGAGGATACTCCAGATGCGAAACATAGTTCCATTTTAAACTAATTGTTCTATCTGTAACTAGGTGTTCGATAATGTGCCAGGAGAAGCGCCTGTTCTCTGAAATGTGTGGCGATGCCGCTCGAAACCGTATGTGTTCGACGAAACTAAGTGGTTGACCTTGTGAGGGAGGATACTCCAGATGCGAAACATAGTTCCATTTTAAACTAATTGTTCTATCTGAAACTAAGTGTTCGATACTGGGCCAGGAGAAGCGCCTGTTCTCTGAAATGTGT
This sequence comes from Nysson spinosus, assembly GCA_910591585.2. Classification (NCBI taxonomy): domain Eukaryota; kingdom Metazoa; phylum Arthropoda; class Insecta; order Hymenoptera; family Crabronidae; genus Nysson; species Nysson spinosus. The sequence continues at coordinate 4,518,937 of CAJUYC020000006.1, forward strand.
GGCGATGCCGCTCGAAACCGTATGTGTTCGACGAAACTAAGTGGTTGACCTTGTGAGGGAGGATACTCCAGATGCGAAACATAGTTCCATTTTAAACTAATTGTTCTATCTGTAACTAGGTGTTCGATAATGTGCCAGGAGAAGCGCCTGTTCTCTGAAATGTGTGGCGATGCCGCTCGAAACCGTATGTGTTCGACGAAACTAAGTGGTTGACCTTGTGAGGGAGGATACTCCAGATGCGAAACATAGTTCCATTTTAAACTAATTGTTCTATCTGAAACTAAGTTTTCGATACTGTGCCAGGAGAAGCGCCTGCTCTCTGAAATCTGTGGCGATGCCACTCGTAACCGTATGTGTTCGACGAAACTAAGTGGCCGACCTTGTGAGAGAGGAAACTCCAGAAGCGAAACGTAGTTCCATTTTAATCTTATTGTTCTATCTGAAACTAAGTTTTCGATACTGTGCCAGGAGAAGCGCCTGCTCTCTGAAATCTGTGGCGATGCCACTCGTAACCGTATGTGTTCGACGAAACTAAGTGGTTGACCTTGTGAGAGAGGATACTCCAGATGCGAGACATAGTTCCATTTTAAACTAATTGTTCTATCTGAAGCTAAGTGTTCGATACTGTGCCAGGAGAAGCGCCTGTTCTCTGAAATGTGTGGCGATGCCGCTCGAAACCGTATGTGTTCGACGAAACTAAGTGGTTGACCTTGTGAGGGAGGATACTCCAGATGCGAAACATAGTTCCATTTTAAACTAATTGTTCTATCTGTAACTAGGTGTTCGATAATGTGCCAGGAGAAGCGCCTGTTCTCTGAAATCTTTGGCGATACCACTCGAAACCGTATGTGTTCGACGAAACTAAGTGGCCGACCTTGTGAGAGAGGAAACTCCAGATGCGAAACATAGTTCCATTTTAAACTAATTGTTCTATCTGAAACTAAGTGTTCGATACTGTGCCAGGAGAAGCGCCTGTTCTCTGAAATCTGTGGCGATGCCACTTGAAACCGTATGTGTTCGACGAAACTAAGTGGTCGACCTTGTGAGAGAGGAAACTCCAGAAGCGAAACTTAGTTCCATTTTAAACTAATTGTTCTATCTGAAACTAAGTTTTCGATAATGTGCCAGGAGAACCGCCTGTTCTCTGAAACCTGTGGCGATGCTACTCGAAACCGAATGTTTTCGACGACACTAAGTGGTCGGCCTTGTGAGATAGGAAACTCGAAATGCGAAAATTAGTTCCATTTAAAACTAATTGTTCTATCAGAAACTAAGTTTTCGATACTGTGCCGGGAGAAACGCCTGTTCTCCGAAATCTGTGGCGATGCCACTCGAAACCGTATGTGTTCGACGAAACTAAGTGCTCGACCTTGTGCGCGAGGAAACTCCCGGTGCGAAACATAGTTCCATTTTGAACTAATTGTTCTATCTGAAACTAAGTGTTCGATAATGTGCCAGGAGAAGCGCCTGTTCTCTGAAACCTGTGGCGATGCTAATCGAAAACGTATGTGTTCGACGAACCTAAGTGGTCGACCTTGTGAGAGAGGAAACTCCAGATGCGAAACCTAGTTCCATTTTCAACTAATTGTTCTATCTGAAACTTAGTGTTTGATAATGAGCCAGGAGAAGCGCCTGTTCTCTGAAATCTGTGGCGATGCTACTCGAAACCGTTTGTGTTCGACGAAACTAAGTGGTCCACCTTGTGAGAGAGGAAACTCCAGATTCGAAGTTTAGTTCCATTTAAAACTAATTGTTCTATCTGATACTAAGTGTTCGATACTGTGCCAGGCGAAGTGCTTGTTCTCTGAAATCTGTGGCGATGCTACTCGAAACCGTATGTGTCTGACGAAACTAAGTGGTCGAGTTTGTGAGAGAGGAAACTCCAGGTGCGAAACATAGTTCCATTTTGAACTAATTGTTCTATCTGAAACTAAGTGTTCGATAATGTGCCAGGAGAAGCGCCTGTTCTCCGAAATCTGTGGCGATGCCACTCGAAACCGTATGTGTTCGACGAAACTAAGTGCTCGACCTTGTGAGCGAGGAAACTCCCGGTGCGAAACATAGTTCCATTTTAAACTAATTGTTCTATCTGAAACTTAGTGTTTGATAATGAGCCAGGAGAAGCGCCTGTTCTCTGAAATCTGTGGCGATGCTACTCGAAACCGTTTGTGTTCGACGAAACTAAGTGGTCCACCTTGTGAGAGAGGAAACTCCAGATGCGAAACATAGTTCCATTTTAAACTAAGCGTTCTATCTGTAACTAAGTGTTCGATACTGCGCCAGGAGAAGCGCCTGTTCTCTGAAATCGGTGGCGATGCTACTCGAAACTGTATGTGTTCGACGAAACTAAGTGGTCGAACTTGTGAGAGAGGAAACTCCAAATGCGAAACTTAGTTCCATTTTGAACTAATTCTTCTATCTGAAACTAAGTGTTCGATACTGTGCCAGGAGAAGCGCCTGTTCTCTGAAATCTGTGGCGATGCTACTCGAAACCGTATGTGTTCGACGAAACTAAGTGGTCGACCTTCTGAGAGAGGAAACTCCAGATGCGAAACTTAGTTCCATTTTAAACAAATTGTTCTATCTGGAACTAAGTGTTCGATACTGTTCCAGGAGAAGCGTCTGTTCTCTGAAATCTGTGGCGATGCTACTCGAAACCGTATGTGTTCGACGATACTAAGTGGTCGACGTTGTGACAGAGGAAACTCCAGATGCGAAACGTAGTTCCATTTTAAACGATTTGTTCTATCTGAAACTAAGTGTTCGATACTGTGCCAGGAGAAGCGCCTGTTCTCTGAAATCTGTGGCGATGCCACTCGAAACCGTATGTGTTCGACGAAACTAAGTGGTCGACCTTGTGAGAGAGGAAACTCCAGAAGCGAAACTTAGTTCCATTTTAAACTAATTGTTCTATCTGAAACTAAGTTTTCGATAATGTGCCAGGAGAACCGCCTGTTCTCTGAAACCTGTGGCGATGCTACTCGAAACCGAATGTTTTCGACGACACTAAGTGGTCGGCCTTGTGAGAGAGGAAACTCGAAATGCGAAAATTAGTTCCATTTAAAACTAATTGTTCTATCAGAAACTAAGTTTTCGATACTGTGCCGGGAGAAACGCCTGTTCTCCGAAATCTGTGGCGATGCCACTCGAAACCGTATGTGTTCGACGAAACTAAGTGCTCGACCTTGTGAGCGAGGAAACTCCCGGTGCGAAACCTAGTTCCATTTTGAACTAATTGTTCTATCTGAAACTAAGTGTTCGATAATGTGCCAGGAGAAGCGCCTATTCTCTGAAATCTGTGGCGATGCCACTCGAAACCGTATGTGTTCTGCGAAACTAAGTGGTCGACCTTGTGAAAGAGGGAACTCCAGATGCGAAACATAGTTCCATTTTAAACTAATTGTTCTATCTGAAACTAAGTGTTCGGAAGTGAGCCAGGAGAAGCGCATATTCTCGGAAATTTGTGGCGATGCTACTCGAAACCGTATGTGTCGACGAAACTAAGTGGCCGACCTTGTGAGAGAGGAAACTCCAGAAGCGAAACGTAGTTCCATTTTAATCTTATTGTTCTATCTGAAACTAAGTTTTCGATACTGTGCCAGGAGAAGCGCCTGCTCTCTGAAATCTGTGGCGATGCCACTCGTAACCATATGTGTTCGACGAAACTAAGTGGCCGACCTTGTGAGAGAGGAAACTCCAGAAGCGAAACGTAGTTCCATTTTAATCTTATTGTTCTATCTGAAACTAAGTTTTCGATACTGTGCCAGGAGAAGCGCCTGCTCTCTGAAATCTGTGGCGATGCCACTCGTAACCGTATGTGTTCGACGAAACTAAGTGGTTGACCTTGTGAGAGAGGATACTCCAGATGCGAGACATAGTTCCATTTTAAACTAATTGTTCTATCTGAAGCTAAGTGTTCGATACTGGGCCAGGAGAAGCGCCTGTTCTCTGAAATGTGTGGCGATGCCGCTCGAAACCGTATGTGTTCGACGAAACTAAGTGGTTGACCTTGTGAGGGAGGATACTCCAGATGCGAAACATAGTTCCATTTTAAACTAATTGTTCTATCTGTAACTAGGTGTTCGATAATGTGCCAGGAGAAGCGCCTGTTCTCTGAAATCTTTGGCGATACCACTCGAAACCGTATGTGTTCGACGAAACTAAGTGGCCGACCTTGTGAGAGAGGAAACTCCAGATGCGAAACATAGTTCCATTTTAAACTAATTGTTCTATCTGAAACTAAGTGTTCGATACTGTGCCAGGAGAAGCGCCTGTTCTCTGAAATCTGTGGCGATGCCACTTGAAACCGTATGTGTTCGACGAAACTAAGTGGTCGACCTTGTGAGAGAGGAAACTCCAGAAGCGAAACTTAGTTCCATTTTAAACTAATTGTTCTATCTGAAACTAAGTTTTCGATAATGTGCCAGGAGAACCGCCTGTTCTCTGAAACCTGTGGCGATGCTACTCGAAACCGAATGTTTTCGACGACACTAAGTGGTCGGCCTTGTGAGAGAGGAAACTCGAAATGCGAAAATTAGTTCCATTTAAAACTAATTGTTCTATCAGAAACTAAGTTTTCGATACTGTGCCGGGAGAAACGCCTGTTCTCCGAAATCTGTGGCGATGCCACTCGAAACCGTATGTGTTCGACGAAACTAAGTGCTCGACCTTGTGCGCGAGGAAACTCCCGGTGCGAAACATAGTTCCATTTTGAACTAATTGTTCTATCTGAAACTAAGTGTTCGATAATGTGCCAGGAGAAGCGCCTGTTCTCTGAAACCTGTGGCGATGCTAATCGAAAACGTATGTGTTCGACGAACCTAAGTGGTCGACCTTGTGAGAGAGGAAACTCCAGATGCGAAACCTAGTTCCATTTTCAACTAATTGTTCTATCTGAAACTTAGTGTTTGATAATGAGCCAGGAGAAGCGCCTGTTCTCTGAAATCTGTGGCGATGCTACTCGAAACCGTTTGTGTTCGACGAAACTAAGTGGTCCACCTTGTGAGAGAGGAAACTCCAGATTCGAAGTTTAGTTCCATTTAAAACTAATTGTTCTATCTGATACTAAGTGTTCGATACTGTGCCAGGCGAAGTGCTTGTTCTCTGAAATCTGTGGCGATGCTACTCGAAACCGTATGTGTCTGACGAAACTAAGTGGTCGAGTTTGTGAGAGAGGAAACTCCAGGTGCGAAACATAGTTCCATTTTGAACTAATTGTTCTATCTGAAACTAAGTGTTCGATAATGTGCCAGGAGAAGCGCCTGTTCTCCGAAATCTGTGGCGATGCCACTCGAAACCGTATGTGTTCGACGAAACTAAGTGCTCGACCTTGTGAGCGAGGAAACTCCCGGTGCGAAACATAGTTCCATTTTAAACTAATTGTTCTATCTGAAACTTAGTGTTTGATAATGAGCCAGGAGAAGCGCCTGTTCTCTGAAATCTGTGGCGATGCTACTCGAAACCGTTTGTGTTCGACGAAACTAAGTGGTCCACCTTGTGAGAGAGGAAACTCCAGATGCGAAACATAGTTCCATTTTAAACTAAGCGTTCTATCTGTAACTAAGTGTTCGATACTGCGCCAGGAGAAGCGCCTGTTCTCTGAAATCGGTGGCGATGCTACTCGAAACTGTATGTGTTCGACGAAACTAAGTGGTCGAACTTGTGAGAGAGGAAACTCCAAATGCGAAACTTAGTTCCATTTTGAACTAATTCTTCTATCTGAAACTAAGTGTTCGATACTGTGCCAGGAGAAGCGCCTGTTCTCTGAAATCTGTGGCGATGCTACTCGAAACCGTATGTGTTCGACGAAACTAAGTGGTCGACCTTCTGAGAGAGGAAACTCCAGATGCGAAACTTAGTTCCATTTTAAACAAATTGTTCTATCTGGAACTAAGTGTTCGATACTGTTCCAGGAGAAGCGTCTGTTCTCTGAAATCTGTGGCGATGCTACTCGAAACCGTATGTGTTCGACGATACTAAGTGGTCGACGTTGTGACAGAGGAAACTCCAGATGCGAAACGTAGTTCCATTTTAAACGATTTGTTCTATCTGAAACTAAGTGTTCGATACTGTGCCAGGAGAAGCGCCTGTTCTCTGAAATCTGTGGCGATGCCACTCGAAACCGTATGTGTTCGACGAAACTAAGTGGTCGACCTTGTGAGAGAGGAAACTCCAGAAGCGAAACTTAGTTCCATTTTAAACTAATTGTTCTATCTGAAACTAAGTTTTCGATAATGTGCCAGGAGAACCGCCTGTTCTCTGAAACCTGTGGCGATGCTACTCGAAACCGAATGTTTTCGACGACACTAAGTGGTCGGCCTTGTGAGAGAGGAAACTCGAAATGCGAAAATTAGTTCCATTTAAAACTAATTGTTCTATCAGAAACTAAGTTTTCGATACTGTGCCGGGAGAAACGCCTGTTCTCCGAAATCTGTGGCGATGCCACTCGAAACCGTATGTGTTCGACGAAACTAAGTGCTCGACCTTGTGAGCGAGGAAACTCCCGGTGCGAAACCTAGTTCCATTTTGAACTAATTGTTCTATCTGAAACTAAGTGTTCGATAATGTGCCAGGAGAAGCGCCTATTCTCTGAAACCTGTGGCGATGCTAATCGAAAACGTATGTGTTCGACGAACCTAAGTGGTCGACCTTGTGAGAGAGGAAACTCCAGATGCGAAACCTAGTTCCATTTTAAACTAATTGTTCTATCTGAAACTTAGTGTTTGATAATGAGCCAGGAGAAGCGCCTGTTCTCTGAAATCTGTGGCGATGCTACTCGAAACCGTTTGTGTTCGACGAAACTAAGTGGTCCACCTTGTGAGAGAGGAAACTCCAGATTCGAAGTTTAGTTCCATTTAAAACTAATTGTTCTATCTGATACTAAGTGTTCGATACTGTGCCAGGAGAAGTGCTTGTTCTCTGAAATCTGTGGCGATGCTACTCGAAACCGTATGTGTCTGACGAAACTAAGTGGTCGAGTTTGTGAGAGAGGAAACTCCAGGTGCGAAACATAGTTCCATTTTGAACTAATTGTTCTATCTGAAACTAAGTGTTCGATAATGTGCCAGGAGAAGCGCCTGTTCTCTGAAACCTGTGGCGATGCTAATCGAAACCGTATGTATTCGACGAACCTAAGTGGTCGACCTTTTGAGAGAGGAAACTCCAGATGCGAAATCTAGTTCCATTTTAAACTAATTGTTCTATCTGAAACTTAGTGTTTGATAATGAGCCAGGAGAAGCGCCTGTTCTCTGAAATCTGTGGCGATGCTACTCGAAACCGTTTGTGTTCGACGAAACTAAGTGGTCGACCTTGTGAGAGAGGAAACTCCAGATGCGAAACATAGTTCCATTTTAAACTAAGCGTTCTATCTGTAACTAAGTGTTCGATACTGCGCCAGGAGAAGCGCCTGTTCTCTGAAATCGGTGGCGATGCTACTCGAAACCGTATGTGTTCGACGAAACTAAGTGGTCGAACTTGTGAGAGAGGAAACTCCAAATGCGAAACTTAGTTCCATTTTGAACTAATTCTTCTATCTGAAACTAAGTGTTCGATACTGTGCCAGGAGAAGCGCCTGTTCTCTGAAATCTGTGGCGATGCTACTCGAAACCGTATGTGTTCGACGAAACTAAGTGGTCGACCTTCTGAGAGAGGAAACTCCAGATGCGAAACTTAGTTCCATTTTAAACAAATTGTTCTATCTGGAACTAAGTGTACGATACTGTTCCAGGAGAAGCGTCTGTTCTCTGAAATCTGTGGCGATGCTACTCGAAACCGTATGTGTTCGACGAAACTAAGTGGTCGACGTTGTGACAGAGGAAACTCCAGATGCGAAACGTAGTTCCATTTTAAACGATTTGTTCTATCTGAAACTAAGTGTTCGATACTGTGCCAGGAGAAGCGCCTGTTCTCTGAAATGTCTGGCGATGCCACTCGAAACCGTATGTGTTCGACGAAACTAAGTGGTTGATCTTGTGAGAGACGATACTCCAGATGCGAAACATAGCCCCATTTTAAACTAATTGTTCTGTCTGAAATAAGTGTTCGATACTGTGCCAGGCGAAGCGCCTGTTCTCTGAAATCTGTGGCGATGCCACTCGAAACCGTATATGTTCAACCAAACTAAATGGTCGACCTTGTGAGAGAGGAAACTCCAGAAGCGAAACTTAGTTCCATTTTAAACTAATTGTTCTATCTGAAACTAAGTTTTCGATAATGTGCCAGGAGAACCGCCTGTTCTCTGAAACCTGTGGCGATGCTACTCGAAACCGAATGTTTTCGACGACACTAAGTGGTCGGCCTTGTGAGAGAGGAAACTCGAAATGCGAAAATTAGTTCCATTTAAAACTAATTGTTCTATCAGAAACTAAGTTTTCGATACTGTGCCGGGAGAAACGCCTGTTCTCCGAAATCTGTGGCGATGCCACTCGAAACCGTATGTGTTCGACGAAACTAAGTGCTCGACCTTGTGAGCGAGGAAACTCCCGGTGCGAAACCTAGTTCCATTTTGAACTAATTGTTCTATCTGAAACTAAGTGTTCGATAATGTGCCAGGAGAAGCGCCTATTCTCTGAAACCTGTGGCGATGCTAATCGAAAACGTATGTGTTCGACGAACCTAAGTGGTCGACCTTGTGAGAGAGGAAACTCCAGATGCGAAACCTAGTTCCATTTTAAACTAATTGTTCTATCTGAAACTTAGTGTTTGATAATGAGCCAGGAGAAGCGCCTGTTCTCTGAAATCTGTGGCGATGCTACTCGAAACCGTTTGTGTTCGACGAAACTAAGTGGTCCACCTTGTGAGAGAGGAAACTCCAGATTCGAAGTTTAGTTCCATTTAAAACTAATTGTTCTATCTGATACTAAGTGTTCGATACTGTGCCAGGAGAAGTGCTTGTTCTCTGAAATCTGTGGCGATGCTACTCGAAACCGTATGTGTCTGACGAAACTAAGTGGTCGAGTTTGTGAGAGAGGAAACTCCAGGTGCGAAACATAGTTCCATTTTGAACTAATTGTTCTATCTGAAACTAAGTGTTCGATAATGTGCCAGGAGAAGCGCCTGTTCTCTGAAACCTGTGGCGATGCTAATCGAAACCGTATGTATTCGACGAACCTAAGTGGTCGACCTTTTGAGAGAGGAAACTCCAGATGCGAAATCTAGTTCCATTTTAAACTAATTGTTCTATCTGAAACTTAGTGTTTGATAATGAGCCAGGAGAAGCGCCTGTTCTCTGAAATCTGTGGCGATGCTACTCGAAACCGTATGTGTTCGACGAAACTAAGTGGTCCACCTTGTGAGAGAGGAAACTCCAGATGCGAAACATAGTTCCATTTTAAACTAAGCGTTCTATCTGTAACTAAGTGTTCGATACTGCGCCAGGAGAAGCGCCTGTTCTCTGAAATCGGTGGCGATGCTACTCGAAACCGTATGTGTTCGACGAAACTAAGTGGTCGAACTTGTGAGAGAGGAAACTCCAAATGCGAAACTTAGTTCCATTTTGAACTAATTCTTCTATCTGAAACTAAGTGTTCGATACTGTGCCAGGAGAAGCGCCTGTTCTCTGAAATCTGTGGCGATGCTACTCGAAACCGTATGTGTTCGACGAAACTAAGTGGTCGACCTTCTGAGAGAGGAAACTCCAGATGCGAAACTTAGTTCCATTTTAAACAAATTGTTCTATCTGGAACTAAGTGTACGATACTGTTCCAGGAGAAGCGTCTGTTCTCTGAAATCTGTGGCGATGCTACTCGAAACCGTATGTGTTCGACGAAACTAAGTGGTCGACGTTGTGACAGAGGAAACTCCAGATGCGAAACGTAGTTCCATTTTAAACGATTTGTTCTATCTGAAACTAAGTGTTCGATACTGTGCCAGGAGAAGCGCCTGTTCTCTGAAATGTCTGGCGATGCCACTCGAAACCGTATGTGTTCGACGAAACTAAGTGGTTGATCTTGTGAGAGACGATACTCCAGATGCGAAACATAGCCCCATTTTAAACTAATTGTTCTGTCTGAAATAAGTGTTCGATACTGTGCCAGGCGAAGCGCCTGTTCTCTGAAATCTGTGGCGATGCCACTCGAAACCGTATATGTTCAACCAAACTAAATGGTCGACCTTGTGAGAGAAGAAACTCCAGATGCGAAACTTAGTTCCATTTTAAACCAAATGTTCCATCTGAAACTAAGTGTTCGATACTGTGCCAGCAGAAGCGCCTGTTCTCTGAAATCTGTGGCGATGCTACTCGAAACCGTATGTGTCGACGAAACTAAGAGGTCGACCTTGGGAGAGAGGAAACTACAGAAGCGAAACTTAGTTCCATTTTAAACTAATTGTTCTATCTGTAACTATGTGTTCGATACTGTGCCAGGAGAAGCGCCTGTTCTCTGAAATCTGTGGCGATGCTACTCGAAACCGTATGTGTTCGACGAAACTAAGTGGTCGACCTTGTGAGAGAGGAAACTCCAGATGCGAACTTAGTTCCATTTTAAACTAATTGTTCTATCTGAAACTAAGTGTTCGATACTGTGCCAGGAGAAGCGACTCATCTCTGAAATCTGTGGCGATGCCACTCGAAAGCGTATGTGTTCGACGAAACTAAGTTGCCGACCTTGTGGGAGAGGAAACTCCAGATGCGAATCTTAGTTCCATTTTAAACTAATTGTTCTATCTGAAACTAAGTGTTCGATACTGTGCCAGGAGAAGCGTCTGTTCTCTGAAATCTGTCGCGATGCTACTCGAAACGGTATGTGTTCGACGAAACTGAGTGGTCGACCTTGTGAGAGAGGAATCTCCAGACGCGAAACTTGGTGCCATTTTAAACTAATTGTTCTATCTGAAACTAATTGTTCGATACTGTGCCAGCGGAAGCGCCTGTTCTCTGAAATCTGTGGCGATGCCACTCGAAACCGTATGCGTTTGGCGAAACTAAGTGGTCGACCTTGTGAGAGAGGAACCTCCAGATGCGAAACATAGTTCAATTTTAAACTAAATGATCCATCTGAAACTAAGTGTTCGATACTGTGCCAGGAGAAGCGCTTGTGCTCTGAAATCTGTGGCGATGCCACTCGAAACCGTATGTGTTCGACGAAACTAAGTGGTCGACCCTGTGAGAGGGGAAACTCCAGAAGCGAAACATAGTTCCATTTTAAACTAATTTTTTTATATGAAACTAAGTGTTCGATAATGTGGCAGAAGAAGCGCCTGTTCTCTGAAACAGTGGCGATGCTACTCGAAACCGTATGTGTTCGACGATTCTAAATGGTCGACCTTGTGAGAGAGGAAACTCCAGATGCGAACCTTAGTTCCATTTTAAATTAATTGTTCTATCCTAAACTAAGTGTTCCATACTGTGCCAGGAGAAGCGCCTGTTCTCTGATATCTGTGGCGATGCCACTCGAAACCGTATGTGTTCGACGAAACTAAGTGGCCGACCTTGCGAAAGAGGAAAGTCCAGTTGCGAAACTTAGTTCCATTTTAATCTTATTGTGCTATCTGAAACTAAGTTTCCGATACTGCGCCAGGAGAACCGCCTGCTCTCTGAAATCGGTGGCGATGCCACTCGAAACCGTATGTGTTTGACGAAACTAAGTGGTCGACCTTGTGAGAGAAGAAACTCCAAATGCGAACCTTAGTTCCATTTTAAACTAATAGTTCTCTCTGATACTAAGTGTTCGATACTGTGCCAGGAGAAGCGCCTGTTCTCTGAAATCTGTGGCGATGCCACTCGTAACCGTATGTGTTCAACGAAATTAAGTGGTCGACCTTGTGAGAGAGGAAACTCCAGATGCGAAACTTAGTTCCATTTTAAACTAATTGTTCCATCTGAAACTAAGTGTCGATACTGTGCCAGGAGAAGGGCCTGTTCTCTGAAATCAGCGGCGATGCTACTCGAAACCGTATGTGTTCGACGAAACTAAGTGGTCGACCTTGTGAGAGAGGAAACTCCAGATGCGAACCTTAGTTCCATTTTAAATTAATTGTTCTATCCTAAACTAAGTGTTCCATACTGTGCCAGGAGAAGCGCCTGTTCTCTGATATCTGTGGCGATGCCACTCGAAACCGTATGTGTTCGACGAAACTAAGTGGCCGACCTTGCGAAAGAGGAAACTCCAGTTGCGAAACTTAGTTCCATTTTAATCTTATTGTGCTATCTGAAACTAAGTTTCCGATACTGCGCCAGGAGAACCGCCTGCTCTCTGAAATCGGTGGCGATGCCACTCGAAACCGTATGTGTTTGACGAAACTAAGTGGTCCACCTGGTGAGCGAGGAAACTCCAAATGTGAAACATAGTTCCATTTTAAACTAATTGTTCTCTCTGAAACTAAGTGTTCGATACTGTGCCAGGAGAAGCGCCTGTTCTCTGAAATCTGTGGCGATCCTACTCGAAACCGAATGTGTTCGACGAAATTAAGTGGTCGACCTTGTGAGAGAAGAAACTCCAAATGCGAACCTTAGTTCCATTTTAAACTAATAGTTCTCTCTGATACTAAGTGTTCGATACTGTGCCAGGAGAAGCGCCTGTTCTCTGAAATCTGTGGCGATGCCACTCGAAACCGTATGTGTTCAACGAAATTAAGTGGTCGACCTTGTGAGAGAGGAAACTCCAGATGCGAAACTTAGTTCCATTTTAAACTAATTGTTCCATCTGAAACTAAGTGTCGATACTGTGCCAGGAGAAGGGCCTGTTCTCTGAAATCAGCGGCGATGCTACTCGAAACCGTATGTGTTCGACGAAACTAAGTGGTCGACCTTGTGAGAGAGGAAACTCCAGATGCGAAACTTAGTTCCATTATAAACTAATTGTTCTATCTGAAACTAAGTGTTCGATACTGTGCCAGGAGAAACGCCTGTTCTCTGAAATCTGTCGCGATGCTACTCGAAACCGTATGTGTTCGACGAAACTAAGTGGTCGACCTTCTGAGAGAGGAAACTCCAGATGCGAAACTTACTTCCATTTTAAACTAATTGTTCTATCTGAAACTAAGTGTTCGATACTGTGCCACAAGAAGCGCCTGTTCTCTGAAATGTGTGTCGATGCCACTCGAAACCGTATGTGTTCGACGATACTAAGTGGCCGAACTTGTGAGAGAGGAAACTCCAGATGCGAAACTTAGTTCCATTTTAAATTAATTGTTCTATCTGAAAGTGTTCGATACTGTGCCAGGAGAAGCGCCTGTTCTCTGAAATCTGTAGCGATGCCACTCGAAACCGTATGTGTTCGACGATACTAAGTGGCCGACCTTGTGAGAGAGGAAACTCCAAATGCGAAACATATTTCCATTTTAAACTAATTGTTCTATCTGAAACTAAGTGTTCGATACTGTGCCAGGTGAAGCGCCTGTTCTCTGAAATCTGTGGCGATGCCAATCGAAACCGTATGTGTTCGACGAAACTAAGTGGCCGACCTTGTGAGAGAGGAAACTCCAGATGCGAAACTTAGTTCCATTTAAACTAATTGTTCTATCTGAAACTAAGTGTTCGATACTGTGCCAGGAGAAACGCCTGTTCTCTGAAATCTGTCGCGATGCTACTCGAAACCGTATGTGTTCGACGATACTAAGTGGCCGACCTTGTGAGAGAGGAAACTCCAAATGCGAAACATAGTTCCATTTTAAACTAATTGTTCTATCTGAAACTAAGTGTTCGATACTGGGCCAGGTGAAGCGCCTGTTCTCTGAAATCTGTGGCGATGCCACTCGAAACCGTATGTGTTCGACGAAACTAAGTGGCCGACATTGTGAGAGAGGAAATTCCAGATGCCAAACTTAGTTCCATTTTAAACTAATTGTTCTATCCGAAACTAAGTGTTCGATACTGTGCCAGGAGAAACGCCTGTTCTCTGAAATCTGTGGCGATGCCAATCGAAACCGTATGTGTTCGACGAAACTAAGTGGCCGAACTTGTGAGAGAGGAAATTCCAGATGCCAAACTTAGTTCCATTTTAAACTAATTGTTCTATCTGAAACTAAGTGTTCGATACTGTGCCAGGAGAAGCGGCTGTTCTCTGAAATCTTTGGCGATGGCACTCGAAACGGTATGTGCTCGACGAAACTGAGTGGTCGACATTGTGAGAGAGGAAACTCCAGAAGCGAAACTTAGTTCCATTTTAAATTAATTGTTCTATCTCAAACTAAGTGTTCCATACTGTGCCAGGAGAAGTGCCTGTTCTCTGAAATTTGTGGCGATGATACTCGAAACCGTATGTGTTCGACGAATCTAAGTGGTCGACCTTGTGAGGGAGGAAACTCCAAATCCGAAACCTATTTCCATTTTAAGCTAAGTGTTCTATCTGAAACTAAGTGTTCGATACTGTGCCAGGAGAAGCGGCTGTTCTCTGAAATCTTTGGCGATGGCACTCGAAACGGTATGTGCTCGACGAAACTGAGTGGTCGACATTGTGAGAGAGGAAACTCCAGACGCGAAACTTAGTGCCATTTTAAACTAATTGCTCTATCTGAAACTATGTGTCCGATACTGTGCCAGAAGAAGCGCCTGTTCTCTGAAATGTGTGTCGATGCCACTCGAAACCGTATGTGTTCGACGAAACTAAGTGGTCGACCTTGTGAGAGAGGAAACTCCAAATCCGAAACCTATTTCCATTTTAAGCTAAGTGTTCTATCTGTAACTAAGTGTTCGATACTGTGCCAGGAGAAGCGCCTGTTCTCTGAAATCTGTGGCGATGCTACTCGAAACCATATGTGTTCGACGAAACTAAGTGGCCGACCTTGTGAGAGAGGAAACTACAGATGCGAAACTTAGTTCCATTTTAAATGAATTGTTCTATCTGAAACTAAGTGTTCGATACTGTGCCAGGAGAACCGCCTGATCTCTGAAATCTGTGGCGATGCCAATCGAAACCGTATGTGTTCGACGAAACTAAGTGGCCGAACTTGTGCGAGAGGAAATTCCAGATGGCAAACTTAGTTCCATTTTAAACTAATCGTTCTATCTGAAATTAAGTGTTCGATACTGTGCCAGGAGAAGCGGCTGTTCTCTGAAATCTTTGGCGATGGCACTCGAAACGGTATGTGCTCGACGAAACTGAGTGGTCGACATTGTGAGAGAGGAAACTCCAGACGCGAAACTTAGTGCCATTTTAAACTAATTGCTCTATCTGCAACTATGTGTCCGATACTGTGCCAGAAGAAGCGCCTGTTCTCTGAAATGTGTGTCGATGCCACTCGAAACCGTATGTGTTCGACGAAACTAAGTGGTCGACCTTGTGAGAGAGGAAACTCCAAATCCGAAACCTATTTCCATTTTAAGCTAAGTGTTCTATCTGTAACTAAGTGTTCGATACTGTGCCAGGAGAAGCGCCTGTTCTCTGAAATCTGTGGCGATGCTACTCGAAACCATATGTGTTCGACGAAACTAAGTGGCCGACCTTGTGAGAGAGGAAACTACAGATGCGAAACTTAGTTCCATTTTAAACTAATTGTTCTATCTGAAACTAAGTGTTCGATACTGTGCCAGGAGAAACGCCTGTTCTCTGAAATCTGTCGCGATGCTACTCGAAACCGTATGTGTTCGACGAAACTAAGTGGTCGACCTTCTGAGAGAGGAAACTCCAGATGCGAAACTTACTTCCATTTTAAACTAATTGTTCTATCTGAAACTAAGTGTTCGATACTGTGCCACAAGAAGCGCCTGTTCTCTGAAATGTGTGTCGATGCCACTCGAAACCGTATGTGTTCGACGATACTAAGTGGCCGAACTTGTGAGAGAGGAAACTCCAGATGCGAAACTTAGTTCCATTTTAAATTAATTGTTCTATCTGAAAGTGTTCGATACTGTGCCAGGAGAAGCGCCTGTTCTCTGAAATCACTGGCGATGCCACTCGAAACCGTATGTGTTCGACGAAATTAAGTCGTCGACCTTGTGAGGGAGGAAACTCCAGATGCGAAACTTAGTTCCATTTTAAATTAATTGTTCTATCTGAAAGTGTTCGATACTGTGCCAGGAGAAGCGCCTGTTCTCTGAAATCTGTAGCGATGCCACTCGAAACCGTATGTGTTCGACGATACTAAGTGGCCGACCTTGTGAGAGAGGAAACTCCAAATGCGAAACATATTTCCATTTTAAACTAATTGTTCTATCTGAAACTAAGTGTTCGATACTGTGCCAGGTGAAGCGCCTGTTCTCTGAAATCTGTGGCGATGCCAATCGAAACCGTATGTGTTCGACGAAACTAAGTGGCCGACCTTGTGAGAGAGGAAACTCCAGATGCGAAACTTAGTTCCATTTAAACTAATTGTTCTATCTGAAACTAAGTGTTCGATACTGTGCCAGGAGAAGCGCCTGTTCTCTGAAATCTGTCGCGATGCTACTCGAAACCGTATGTGTTCGACGATACTAAGTGGCCGACCTTGTGAGAGAGGAAACTCCAAATGCGAAACATAGTTCCATTTTAAACTAATTGTTCTATCTGAAACTAAGTGTTCGATACTGGGCCAGGTGAAGCGCCTGTTCTCTGAAATCTGTGGCGATGCCACTCGAAACCGTATGTGTTCGACGAAACTAAGTGGCCGACCTTGTGAGAGAGGAAATTCCAGATGCCAAACTTAGTTCCATTTTAAACTAATTGTTCTATCCGAAACTAAGTGTTCGATACTGTGCCAGGAGAAACGCCTGTTCTCTGAAATCTGTGGCGATGCCAATCGAAACCGTATGTGTTCGACGAAACTAAGTGGCCGAACTTGTGAGAGAGGAAATTCCAGATGCCAAACTTAGTTCCATTTTAAACTAATTGTTCTATCTGAAACTAAGTGTTCGATACTGTGCCAGGAGAAGCGGCTGTTCTCTGAAATCTTTGGCGATGGCACTCGAAACGGTATGTGCTCGACGAAACTGAGTGGTCGACATTGTGAGAGAGGAAACTCCAGATGCGAAACTTAGTTCCATTTTAAATTAATTGTTCTATCTCAAACTAAGTGTTCAATACTGTGCCAGGAGAAGTGCCTGTTCTCTGAAATTTGTGGCGATGATACTCGAAACCGTATGTGTTCGACGAATCTAAGTGGTCGACCTTGTGAGGGAGGAAACTCCAAATCCGAAACCTATTTCCATTTTAAGCTAAGTGTTCTATCTGAAACTAAGTGTTCGATACTGTGCCAGGAGAAGCGGCTGTTCTCTGAAATCTTTGGCGATGGCACTCGAAACGGTATGTGCTCGACGAAACTGAGTGGTCGACATTGTGAGAGAGGAAACTCCAGACGCGAAACTTAGTGCCATTTTAAACTAATTGCTCTATCTGAAACTATGTGTCCGATACTGTGCCAGAAGAAGCGCCTGTTCTCTGAAATGTGTGTCGATGCCACTCGAAACCGTATGTGTTCGACGAAACTAAGTGGTCGACCTTGTGAGAGAGGAAACTCCAAATCCGAAACCTATTTCCATTTTAAGCTAAGTGTTCTATCTGTAACTAAGTGTTCGATACTGTGCCAGGAGAAGCGCCTGTTCTCTGAAATCTGTGGCGATGCTACTCGAAACCATATGTGTTCGACGAAACTAAGTGGCCGACCTTGTGAGAGAGGAAACTACAGATGCGAAACTTAGTTCCATTTTAAATGAATTGTTCTATCTGAAACTAAGTGTTCGATACTGTGCCAGGAGAACCGCCTGATCTCTGAAATCTGTGGCGATGCCAATCGAAACCGTATGTGTTCGACGAAACTAAGTGGCCGAACTTGTGCGAGAGGAAATTCCAGATGGCAAACTTAGTTCCATTTTAAACTAATCGTTCTATCTGAAATTAAGTGTTCGATACTGTGCCAGGAGAAGCGGCTGTTCTCTGAAATCTTTGGCGATGGCACTCGAAACGGTATGTGCTCGACGAAACTGAGTGGTCGACATTGTGAGAGAGGAAACTCCAGACGCGAAACTTAGTGCCATTTTAAACTAATTGCTCTATCTGCAACTATGTGTCCGATACTGTGCCAGAAGAAGCGCCTGTTCTCTGAAATGTGTGTCGATGCCACTCGAAACCGTATGTGTTCGACGAAACTAAGTGGTCGACCTTGTGAGAGAGGAAACTCCAAATCCGAAACCTATTTCCATTTTAAGCTAAGTGTTCTATCTGTAACTAAGTGTTCGATACTGTGCCAGGAGAAGCGCCTGTTCTCTGAAATCTGTGGCGATGCTACTCGAAACCATATGTGTTCGACGAAACTAAGTGGCCGACCTTGTGAGAGAGGAAACTACAGATGCGAAACTTAGTTCCATTTTAAATGAATTGTTCTATCTGAAACTAAGTGTTCGATACTGTGCCAGGAGAAGCGCCTGTTCTCTGAAATCTGTAGCGATGCCACTCGAAACCGTATGTGTTCGACGATACTAAGTGGCCGTCCTTGTGAGAGAGGAAACTCCAAATGCGAAACATAGTTCCATTTTAAACTAATTGTTCTATCTGAAACTAAGTGTTCGATACTGTGCCAGGTGAAGCGCCTGTTCTCTGAAATCTGTGGCGATGCCACTCGAAACCGTATGTGTTCGACGAAACTAAGTGGCCGACCTTGTGAGAGAGGAAATTCCGGATGCCAAACTTAGTTCCATTTTAAACTAATTGTTCTATCCGAAACTAAGTGTTCGATACTGTGCCAGGAGAAACGCCTGTTCTCTGAAATCTGTGGCGATGCCAATCGAAACCGTATGTGATCGACGAAACTAAGTGGCCGACCTTGTGAGAGAGGAAATTCTAGATGCCAAACTTAGTTCCATTTTAAACTAATTGTTCTATCTGAAACTAAGTGTTCGATACTGTGCCAGGAGAAACGCCTGTTCTCTGAAATCTGTCGCGATGCTACTCGAAACCGTATGTGTTCGACGAAACTAAGTGGTCGACCTTCTGAGAGAGGAAACTCCAGATGCGAAACTTACTTCCATTTTAAACTAATTGTTCTATCTGAAACTAAGTGTTCGATACTGTGCCACAAGAAGCGCCTGTTCTCTGAAATGTGTGTCGATGCCACTCGAAACCGTATGTGTTCGACGATACTAAGTGGCCGAACTTGTGAGAGAGGAAACTCCAGATGCGAAACTTAGTTCCATTTTAAATTAATTGTTCTATCTGAAAGTGTTCGATACTGTGCCAGGAGAAGCGCCTGTTCTCTGAAATCACTGGCGATGCCACTCGAAACCGTATGTGTTCGACGAAATTAAGTCGTCGACCTTGTGAGGGAGGAAACTCCAGATGCGAAACTTAGTTCCATTTTAAATTAATTGTTCTATCTGAAAGTGTTCGATACTGTGCCAGGAGAAGCGCCTGTTCTCTGAAATCTGTAGCGATGCCACTCGAAACCGTATGTGTTCGACGATACTAAGTGGCCGACCTTGTGAGAGAGGAAACTCCAAATGCGAAACATATTTCCATTTTAAACTAATTGTTCTATCTGAAACTAAGTGTTCGATACTGTGCCAGGTGAAGCGCCTGTTCTCTGAAATCTGTGGCGATGCCAATCGAAACCGTATGTGTTCGACGAAACTAAGTGGCCGACCTTGTGAGAGAGGAAACTCCAGATGCGAAACTTAGTTCCATTTAAACTAATTGTTCTATCTGAAACTAAGTGTTCGATACTGTGCCAGGAGAAACGCCTGTTCTCTGAAATCTTTGGCGATGGCACTCGAAACGGTATGTGCTCGACGAATCTAAGTGGTCGACCTTGTGAGGGAGGAAACTCCAAATCCGAAACCTATTTCCATTTTAAGCTAAGTGTTCTATCTGAAACTAAGTGTTCGATACTGTGCCAGGAGAAGCGGCTGTTCTCTGAAATCTTTGGCGATGGCACTCGAAACGGTATGTGCTCGACGAAACTGAGTGGTCGACATTGTGAGAGAGGAAACTCCAGACGCGAAACTTAGTGCCATTTTAAACTAATTGCTCTATCTGAAACTATGTGTCCGATACTGTGCCAGAAGAAGCGCCTGTTCTCTGAAATGTGTGTCGATGCCACTCGAAACCGTATGTGTTCGACGATACTAAGTGGCCGACCTTGTGAGAGAGGAAACTCCAAATGCGAAACATAGTTCCATTTTAAACTAATTGTTCTATCTGAAACTAAGTGTTCGATACTGGGCCAGGTGAAGCGCCTGTTCTCTGAAATCTGTGGCGATGCCACTCGAAACCGTATGTGTTCGACGAAACTAAGTGGCCGACCTTGTGAGAGAGGAAATTCCAGATGCCAAACTTAGTTCCATTTTAAACTAATTGTTCTATCCGAAACTAAGTGTTCGATACTGTGCCAGGAGAAACGCCTGTTCTCTGAAATCTGTGGCGATGCCAATCGAAACCGTATGTGTTCGACGAAACTAAGTGGCCGAACTTGTGAGAGAGGAAATTCCAGATGCCAAACTTAGTTCCATTTTAAACTAATTGTTCTATCTGAAACTAAGTGTTCGATACTGTGCCAGGAGAAGCGGCTGTTCTCTGAAATCTTTGGCGATGGCACTCGAAACGGTATGTGCTCGACGAAACTGAGTGGTCGACATTGTGAGAGAGGAAACTCCAGACGCGAAACTTAGTGCCATTTTAAACTAATTGCTCTATCTGAAACTATGTGTCCGATACTGTGCCAGAAGAAGCGCCTGTTCTCTGAAATGTGTGTCGATGCCACTCGAAGCCGTATGTGTTCGACGAAACTAAGTGGTCGACCTTGTGAGAGAGGAAACTCCAAATCCGAAACCTATTTCCATTTTAAGCTAAGTGTTCTATCTGTAACTAAGTGTTCGATACTGTGCCAGGAGAAGCGCCTGTTCTCTGAAATCTGTGGCGATGCCACTCGAAACCGTATGTGTTCGACGAAACTAAGTGGCCGAACTTGTGAGAGAGGAAATTCCAGATGCCAAACTTAGTTCCATTTTAAACTAAAAGTTCCATCTGAAACTAAATGTTCGATACTGTGCCAGGAGAAGCGCCGGTTCTCTGAAATCAGTGGCGATGCCACTCGAAACCGTATGTGTTCTACGAAACTAAGTGGTCGACCTTGTGAGCGAGGAATATCCAGATGCGAAACTTAGTTCCATTTTAAACTAATTGTTCTATCTGAAACTATGTGTTCGATACTGTGCCAGGAGAAGCGTCTGGCCTCTGAAATATGTGGCGATGCTACTCGAAACCGTATGTGTTCGTCGAAACTAAGTGGTCGACCTTGTGAGGGAAGAAACTCCAGATGCGAAATTTAGTAAAATTTTAAACTAATTGTTCTATCTGAAACTAAGTGTTCGACAGTGTGCCAGGAGAAACGCCGGTTCTCTGAAATCAGTGGCGATGCCACTCGAAACCGTATGTGTTCTACGAAACTAAGTGGTCGACCTTATGAGAGAGGAATATCCAGATGCGAAACTTAGTTCCATTTTAAACTAATTGTTCTATCTGAAACTATGTGTTCGATACTGTGCCAGGAGAAGCGTCTGGCCTCTGAAATATGTGGCGATGCTACTCGAAACCGTATGTGTTCGTCGAAACTAAGTGGTCGACCTTGTGAGGGAAGAAACTCCAGATGCGAAATTTAGTAAAATTTTAAACTAATTGTTCTATCTGAAACTAAGTGTTCGACAGTGTGCCAGGAGAAACGCCTGTTCTCTGAAATCTGTGGCGATGCCACTCGAAACCGTATGTGTTCGACGAAACTAAGTGGTCGACCTTGTGAGAGAGGAAACTTCAGCTGCGGAGCTTTGTCCCATTTTAAACTAATTGTTCTATCTGAAACTAAGTGTTCCATACTGTTCCACGAGAAGCGCCTGTTCTCTGAAATCTGTGGCGAAGCTACTCGAAACCGTATGTGTTCGAGGAAACTAAGTGGTCGCCCTTGTGGAGAGGAAACTCCAGATGCGAAACGTAGTTCCATTTTAACCAAATTGTTCTATCTGAAACTAAGTGCTCGATACTGTGCCAGGAGAAGCGCCTGTTCTCTGAAATCTGTCGCGATGCCACTCGAATCCGTATGTGTTCGACGAAACTAAGTGGTCGACCTTGTGAGAGAGGAAACTCCAGACGCGAAACATAGTTTAATTTTAAACTAAAAGTTCCATCTGAAACTAAATGTTCGCTACTGTGCCAGGAGAAGCGCCCGTTCTGTGAAACCTGTGGCGATACCACTCGAAACGGTATGTGTTCGACGAAACTGAGTGGTCGACATTGTGAGAGAGGAAAGTCCAGACGCAAAACTTAGTGCCATTTTAAACTAATTGTTCTATCTGAAACTAAGTGTTCGATACTGTGCCAGCAGAAGCGCCTGTTCTCTGAAATCTGTGGCGATGCCACTCGAAACCGTATGCGTTCGGCGAAACTAAGTGGTCGACCTTGTGAGAGAGGAAACTCAAGATGCGAAACATAGTTCAATTTTAAACTAAAAGTTCCATCTGAAACTAAATGTTCGATACTGTGCCAGGAGAAGCGCCGGTTCTCTGAAATCAGTGGCGATGCCACTCGAAACCGTATGTGTTCTACGAAACTAAGTGGTCGACCTTGTGAGCGAGGAATATCCAGATGCGAAACTTAGTTCCATTTTAAACTAATTGTTCTATCTGAAACTATGTGTTCGATACTGTGCCAGGAGAAGCGTCTGGCCTCTGAAATATGTGGCGATGCTACTCGAAACCGTATGTGTTCGTCGAAACTAAGTGGTCGACCATGTGAGGGAAGAAACACCAGATGCGAAATTTAGTAAAATTTTAAACTAATTGTTCTATCTGAAACTAAGTGTTCGACAGTGTGGCAGGAGAAACGCCTGTTCTCTGAAATTTGTGGCGATGCCACTCGAAACCGTATGTGTTCGACGAAACTAAGTGGTCGACCTTGTGAGAGGGGAAACTTCAGATGCGGAGCTTAGTCCCATTTTAAACTAATTGTTCTATCTGAAACTAAGTGTTCCATACTGTTCCACGAGAAGCGCCTGTTCTCTGATATCTGTGGCGATGCCACTCGAAACCGTGTGTGTTCGACGAAACTAAGTGGTCGACCTTGTGAGAGAGGAAACTCCAGATGCGAAGCATAGTGCCATTTTAAACTATATGTCCCATCTGAAACTAAGTGTTCGATACTGTGCCAGGAGAAGCGCCTGTTCTCTGAAATCTGTGGCGAAGCTACTCGAAACCGTATGTGTTCGAGGAAACTAAGTGGTCGACCTTGTGAGAGAGGAAACTCCAAATGCGAAACATAGTTCCATTTTATTCTAATTGTTCTATCTGAAACTAAGTGTTCGATACTGTGCCAGGAGAAGCGCCTGTTCTCTGAAATCTGTCGCGATGCCACTCGAAACCGTATGTGTTCGACGAACCTGAGTGGTCGAACTTGTGAGAGAGGAAACTCCAGAGGCGAAACTTAGTGCCAATTTAAACTAATTGTTCTATCTGAATCTAAGTGTTCGATACTGTGCCAGGAGAAGCGCCGGTTCTCTGAAATCAGTGGCGATGCCACTCGAAACCGTATGTGTTCTACGAAACTAAGTGGTCGACCTTGTGAGCGAGGAATATCCAGATGCGAAACTTAGTTCCATTTTAAACTAATTGTTCTATCTGAAACTATGTGTTCGATACTGTGCCAGGAGAAGCGCCTGCTCCCTGAAATCTGTGGCGTTGCTACTCGAAACCGTATGTGTTCGACGAAACTAAGTCGCGGACCTTGTCAGAGAGGAAACTCCAGATGCGAAACTTAGTTCCATTTTAAACTAATTGTTCTATCTGAAACTAAGTGTTCGATAGTGTGCCAGGAGAAGCGCCTGTTCTCCAAAACCTGTGGCGATGCAAGTGGAAACCGTATATGTTCGACGAAACTAAGTGGTCCACCTTGTGAGAGAGGAAACTCCAGATGCGAAGCTGAGTTCCATTTTAAAGTAATTTTTCTATCTAATACTAAGTGTTCGATAGTGTACCAGGAGAAACCCCTGTTCTCTGAAATGTGTGGCGATGCCACTCGAAACCGTATATGTTCGACGAAACTGAGTGGTCGACCTTGTGAAAGAGGAAGCTCCAGATGCGGGACTTAGATCCATTTTAAACTAATTGTTCCATCTGAAATTAAGTGTTCGATACTGTGCCAGGAGAAGCTGCTGTTCTCTGAAATCGGTAGCGATACCTACTCGAAACCGTATGTGTTCGACGAAACTAAGTGGTCGACCTTGTGGTAGAGAAAACTCCAGATGCGAAGTAGTTCCATTTTATACTAATTGTTCCATCTGAAACTAAATGTTCGATACTGTGCCAGGAGAAGCGCCTGTTCTCTGAAATCTGTGGCGGTGCCACTCGAAACCGTATGTGTTCGACGAAACTAAGTGGCCGACCTTCTGAGAGAGGAAACTCCAGACGCGAAACTTAGTGCCATTCTAAATTAATTGTTCTATCTGAAACTAAGTGTTCGATACTGTGCCAGGAGAAGCGCCCATTCTGTGAAACCTGTGGCGATACAACTCGAAACGGTATGTGTTCGACGAAACTGAGTGGTCCACCTTGTGACAGAGGAAACTCCAGACGCGAAACTTAGTGCCATTTTAAGCTAATTGTTCTATCTGAAACTAAGTGTTCGATACTGTGCCAGGAGAAGAGCCTGTTCTCTGAAATCGGTAGCGATACCTACTCGAAACCGTATGTGTTCGACGAAACTAAGTGGTCGACCTTGTGGTAGAGAAAACTCCAGATGCGAAGTAGTTCCATTTTATACTAATTGTTCTATCTGAAACTAAGTGTTCGGTACTGTGCCTGGAGAAGCGCCCGTTCTGTGAAACATGTGGCGATACCACTCGAAACGGCATGTGTTCGACGAATCTGAGCGGTCGACCTTGTGAGAGAGGAAATTACAGATGCGAAACTTAGTTCCATTTTAAACTAATTGTTCTATCTGAAACTAAGTGTTCGATACTGTGGCACAAGAAGCGCCTGTTCTCTGAAATCTGTGGCGATGCTACTCGAAACCGAATGTTTTCCACGAAACTAAGTGGCCGACCTTGTGAGAGAGGAAACTTCAGATGCGGAACTTAGTTCCATTTTAAACTAATTGTTCCATCTGAAATTAAGTGTTCGATACTGTGCCAGGAGAAGCTGCTGTTCCGTGAAATCGGTAGCGTTACCTACTCGAAACCGTATGTGTTCGACGAAACTAAGTGGTCGACCTTGCGGTAGAGAAAACTCCAGATGCGAAGTAGTTCCATTTTATACTAATTGTTCTATCTGAAACTAAGTATTCGGTACTGTGCCTGGAGAAGCGCCCGTTCTGTGAAACCTGTGGCGATACCACTCGAAACGGCATGTGTTCGACGAATCTGAGCGGTCGACCTTGTGAGAGAGGAAACTCCAGACGCGAAACTTAGTGCCATTTTAAACTAATTGTTCTATCTGAAACTAAGTTTTCGTTAATGTGCCAGCAGAAGCGCCTGTTCTCTGAAATCTATGGCGATGCCACTTGAAACCGTATGCGTTCGGCGAAACTAAGTGGTCGACCTTGTGAGAGAGGAAACTCGGGATGCGAAACCATTTTAAACTAATGGTTCTACCTGAAACTAAGTGTTCGATACTGTGCCAGGAGAAGCGCCAGTTCTCTGAAACCTGTGGCGATTCCACTCGAAACCGTATGTCTTTGACGAAACTAAGTGGCCGAACTTGTGAGAGAGGAAATTCCAGATGCCAAACTTAGTTCCATTTTAAACTAAAAGTTCCATCTGAAACTAAATGTTCGATACTGTGCCAGGAGAAGCGCCGGTTCTCTGAAATCAGTGGCGATGCCACTCGAAACCGTATGTGTTCTACGAAACTAAGTGGTCGACCTTGTGAGCGAGGAATATCCAGATGCGAAACTTAGTTCCATTTTAAACTAATTGTTCTATCTGAAACTATGTGTTCGATACTGTGCCAGGAGAAGCGTCTGGCCTCTGAAATATGTGGCGATGCTACTCGAAACCGTATGTGTTCGTCGAAACTAAGTGGTCGACCTTGTGAGGGAAGAAACTCCAGATGCGAAATTTAGTAAAATTTTAAACTAATTGTTCTATCTGAAACTAAGTGTTCGACAGTGTGCCAGGAGAAACGCCGGTTCTCTGAAATCAGTGGCGATGCCACTCGAAACCGTATGTGTTCTACGAAACTAAGTGGTCGACCTTGTGAGAGAGGAATATCCAGATGCGAAACTTAGTTCCATTTTAAACTAATTGTTCTATCTGAAACTAAGTGTTCGATACTGTGCCAGGAGAATCGCCTGTTCTCTGAAATCTGTGGCGATGCTACTCGATACCGTATGTGTTCAACGAAACTAAGTTGCCAATACTGTGCCAGGAGGAACTCCCGTTCGGCCAAATCTGTAGCGATACCACTCGAAACCGTATGTGTTCGACGAAACTAAGTGGTCCACCTTGTGAGACAGGAAACTCCAGATGCGAAGCTTAGTTCCATTTTAAAGTAATTGTTCTATCCGATACTTAGTGTTCGATACTGTGCCGGAAGAAGCGCCTGTTCTCTGAAATCTGTGGCGATGCTACTCGAAACCGTATGTGTTCGACGAAACTAAGTGGTCGATCTTGTGAGAGGGGAATCTCCAGATGCGAAACTTAGTTCCATTTAAAACTAATTGCTCTATCTGAAACTAAGTGTACGATACTGTGCCAGGAGAAGCGCCTGTCCTCTGAAATCTGTGGCGATGCCACATTAAACCGTATGTGTTCGACGAAACTAAGTGGTCGACCTTGTGAGAGAGGAAACTCCAGATGCGAAATTTAGTTCCATTTTAAACTAATTTTTCTATCTGAAACTAAGTGTTCGATACTGTGCCAGGAGAATCGCCTGTTCTCTGAAATCTGTGGCGATGCTACTCGATACCGTATGTGTTCAACGAAACTAAGTTGCCAATACTGTGCCAGGAGGAACTCCCGTTCGGCCAAATCTGTAGCGATACCACTCGAAACCGTATGTGTTCGACGAAACTAAGTGGTCGACCTTGTGAGAAAGGAAACTCCAGATGCGAAACTTAGTTCCATTTAAAACTAATTGTTCTATCTGAAACTAAGTGTTCGACAGTGTGCCAGGAGAAACGCCTGTTCTCTGAAATCTGTGGCGATGCCACTCGAAACCGTATGTGATCGACGAAACTAAGTGGTCGACCTTGTGAGGGAGGAAACTGCAAATGCGAAACTTAGTTCCATTTTAAACTAATTGTTCTATCTGAAACTAAGTGTTCCATACTTTGCCAGGAGAAGCGCCTGTTCTCTGAAATCTGTGGCGATGCCACTCGAAACCGTATGTGATCGACGAAACTAAGTGGTCGACCTTGTGAGGGAGGAAACTGCAAATGCGAAACTTAGTTCCATTTTAAACTAATTGTTCTATCTGAAACTAAGTGTTCCATACTGTGCCAGGAGAAGCGCCTGTTCTCTGAAATCTGTCGCGCTGCTACTCGAAACCGTATGTGTTCGACGAAACTAAGTGGTCGACCTTCTGAGAGAGGAAACTCCAGATGCGAAACTTCGTTCCATTTTAAACTAATTGTTCTATCTGAAACATAGTGTTCGATACTGTGCCAGGAGAAGCGCCTGTTCTCTGAAATCTGTGGCGATGCCGCTCGAAACCGTATGTGCTCCACGATACTAAGTGCTCGCCTTGTGAGAGAGGACACTCCCGATGCGAAACCTAGTACCGTTTTAAACTAAATGTTCTACCTGAAACCAAGTGTTCGATACTGTGCCAGGAGGAACTCCCGTTCGGCCAAATCTGTAGCGATACCACTCGAAACCGTATGTGTTCGACGAAACTAAGTGGTCGACCTTGTGAGAAAGGAAACTCCAGATGCGAAACTTAGTTCCATTTAAAACTAATTGTTCTATCTGAAACTAAGTGTTCGACAGTGTGCCAGGAGAAACGCCTGTTCTCTGAAATCTGTGGCGATGCCACTCGAAACCGTATGTGATCGACGAAACTAAGTGGTCGACCTTCTGAGGGAGGAAACTGCAAATGCGAAACTTAGTTCCATTTTAAACTAATTGTTCTATCTGAAACTAAGTGTTCCATACTGTGCCAGGAGAAGCGCCTGTTCTCTGAAATCTGTCGCGCTGCTACTCGAAACCGTATGTGTTCGACGAAACTAAGTGGTCGACCTTCTGAGAGAGGAAACTCCAGATGCGAAACTTCGTTCCATTTAAAACTAATTGTTCTATCTGAAACTAAGTGTTCGACAGTGTGCCAGGAGAAACGCCTGTTCTCTGAAATCTGTGGCGATGCCACTCGAAACCGTATGTGATCGACGAAACTAAGTGGTCGACCTTGTGAGGGAGGAAACTGCAAATGCGAAACTTAGTTCCATTTTAAACTAATTGTTCTATCTGAAACTAAGTGTTCCATACTGTGCCAGGAGAAGCGCCTGTTCTCTGAAATCTGTCGCGCTGCTACTCGAAACCGTATGTGTTCGACGAAACTAAGTGGTCGACCTTCTGAGAGAGGAAACTCCAGATGCGAAACTTCGTTCCATTTTAAACTAATTGTTCTATCTGAAACATAGTGTTCGATACTGTGCCAGGAGAAGCGCCTGTTCTCTGAAATCTGTGGCGATGCCGCTCGAAACCGTATGTGCTCCACGATACTAAGTGCTCGCCTTGTGAGAGAGGACACTCCCGATGCGAAACCTAGTACCGTTTTAAACTAAATGTTCTACCTGAAACCAAGTGTTCGATACTGTGCCAGGAGGAACTCCCGTTCGGCCAAATCTGTAGCGAT
The DNA here is from genome assembly GCA_910591585.2 of Nysson spinosus. NCBI lineage: Eukaryota > Metazoa > Arthropoda > Insecta > Hymenoptera > Crabronidae > Nysson > Nysson spinosus. The sequence continues at coordinate 4,547,616 of CAJUYC020000006.1, forward strand.
ACCACTCGAAACCGTATGTGTTCGACGAAACTAAGTGGTCGACCTTGTGAGAAAGGAAACTCCGGATGCGAAACTTAGTTCCATTTAAAACTAATTGTTCTATCTGAAACTAAGTGTTCGACAGTGTGCCAGGAGAAACGCCTGTTCTCTGAAATCTGTGGCGATGCCACTCGAAACCGTATGTGATCGACGAAACTAAGTGGTCGACCTTCTGAGGGAGGAAACTGCAAATGCGAAACTTAGTTCCATTTTGAACTAATTGTTCTATCTGAAACTAAGTGTTCCATACTGTGCCAGGAGAAGCGCCTGTTCTCTGAAATCTGTCGCGCTGCTACTCGAAACCGTATGTGTTCGACGAAACTAAGTGGTCGACCTTCTGAGAGAGGAAACTCCAGATGCGAAATTTCGTTCCATTTTAAACTAATTGTTCTATCTGAAACATAGTGTTCGATACTGTGCCAGGAGAAGCGCCTGTTCTCTGAAATCTGTGGCGATGCCGCTCGAAACCGTATGTGCTCCACGATACTCAGTGCTCGCCTTGTGAGAGAGGACACTCCCGATGCGAAACCTAGTACCGTTTTAAACTAAATGTTCTACCTGAAACCAAGTGTTCGATACTGTGCCAGGAGGAACTCCCGTTCGGCCAAATCTGTAGCGATACCACTCGAAACCGTATGTGTTCGACGAAACTAAGTGGTCGACCTTGTGAGAAAGGAAACTCCAGATGCGAAACTTAGTTCCATTTAAAACTAATTGTTCTATCTGAAACTAAGTGTTCGACAGTGTGCCAGGAGAAACGCCTGTTCTCTGAAATCTGTGACGATGCCACTCGAAACCGTATGTGATCGACGAAACTAAGTGGTCGACCTTCTGAGGGAGGAAACTGCAAATGCGAAACTTAGTTCCATTTTAAACTAATTGTCCTATCTGAAACTAAGTGTTCCATACTGTGCCAGGAGAAGCGCCTGTTCTCTGAAATCTGTCGCGCTGCTACTCGAAACCGTATGTGTTCGACGAAACTAAGTGGCCGACCTTGTGAGAGAGGAAACTCCAGATGCGAAACTTAGTTCCATTTTAAACTAATTGTTCTATCTGAAACTAAGTGTTCGACAGTGTGCCAGGAGAAACGCCTGTTCTCTGAAATCTGTGGCGATGCCACTCGAAACCGTATGTGATCGACGAAACTAAGTGGTCGACCTTGTGAGACAGGAAACACCAGATGCGAAGCTTAGTTCCATTTTAAAGTAATTGTTCTATCCGATACTTAGTGTTCGATACTGTGCCGGGAGAAGCGCCTGTTCTCTGAAATCTGTCGCGATGCTACTCGAAACCGTAAGTGTTCGACGAAACTAAGTGGTCGACCTTTTGAGAGAGGAAACTCCAGATGCGAAACTTATTTCCATTTTAAACTAATTGTTCCTTCTGAATCTAAGTGTTCGATACTGTGCCAGGAGAAGCGCCTGTTCTCTGAAATCTGTGGCGATGCCGCTCGAAACCGTATGTGTTCGACAAAACTAAGTGGCCGACCTTGTGAGAGAGGAAACTCCAGATGCGAAACTTAGTTCCATTTTAAACTAATTGTTCCTTCTGAATCTAAGTGTTCGATACTGTGCCAGGAGAAGCGCGTGTTCTCTGAAATCTCTGGCGATGCCACTCGAAACCGTATGTGTTCGACAAAACTAAGTGGCCGACCTTGTGAGAGAGGAAACTCCAGATGCGAAATTTAGTTCCATTTTAAACTAATTGTTCCTTCTGAATCTAAGTGTTCGATACTGTGCCAGGAGAAGCGCCTGTTCGCTGAAATCTGTGGCGATGCCACTCGAAACCGTATGTGTTCGACAAAACTAAGTGGCCGACCTTGTGAGAGAGGAAACTCCAGATGCGAAATTTAGTTCCATTTTAAACTAATTGTTCCTTCTGAATATAAGTGTTCGATACTGTGCCAGGAGAAGCGCCTGTTCGCTGAAATCTGTGGCGATGCCACTCGAAACCGTATGTGTTCGACGAAACTAAGTGGCCGACCTTGTGAGAGAGGAAACTCCAGATGCGAAACTTAGTTCCATTTTAACTAAGTGTTCCTTCTGAATCTAAGTGTTCGATACTGTGCCAGGAGAAGCGCCTGTTCGCTGAAATCTGTGGCGATGCCACTCGAAAACGTATGTGTTCGACGAAACTAAGTGGTCCACCTTGTGAGAGAGGAAGCTCCAGATGCGAAGCTTAGTTCCATTTTAAACTAATTGTTCTATCTGAAACTAAGTGTTCGTACTGTGCCAGGAGAGGCGCCTATTCTCTGAAATCAGCGGCGATGCTACTCGAAACCGTATGTGTTCGACGAAACTAAGTGGTCCACCTTGTGAGAGAGGAAGCTCCAGATGCGAAGCTTAGTTCCATTTTAAATGAATTGTTCTATCTGATACTAAGTGTTCGATACTGTGCCAGGAGAAGCGCCAGTTCTCTGAAACCTGTGGCGATGCCACTCGAAACCGTATGTGTTTGACGAAACTAAGTGGTCCACCTTGTGAGAGAGGAAACTCCAGAAGTGAAACTTAGTTTCATTTAAAACTAACTGTTCTATCTGGAACTAAGTGTTCGATAATGTGCCAGGAGAAACTCCCGTTCGGCGAAATCTGTGGCGATACCACTCGACCCCGTATGTGTTCGACGAAACTAAGTGGTTCAACCTTTGCGAGAGGAAACTCCAGAAGCGAAACTTAATACCATGCTAAACTAATTGTTCTATCTGAAACTGTGTGTTCGATACTGTGCCAGTAGAAGCGCCTGTTCTCTGAAATCTGTGGCGATGTCACTCGAAACCGTATGTGTTTGACGAAACTAAGTGGTCGACCTGGTGAGAGAGGAAACTCCAGATGCGAAACTTAGTTCCATTTAAAACTAATTGTTCTATCTGAAACAGATACTGTGCCAGGAAAAACGCCTATTCTCTGAAATCTGTGGCGATGCCACTCGAAACCGTATGTGTTCGACGAAACTAAGTGGTCAACCTTGTGAGAGAGGAATATCCAGAGCGAAACTCAGTTCCATTTTAAACTAATTGTTCTATCTGAAACTATGTGTTCGATACTGTGCCAGGAGAAGCGCCTGTTCTCTGAAATGTGTGGCGATGCCACTCGAAACCGTATGTGTTCGACGAAACTAAGTGGTCAATCTTGTGAGAGAGGAATCTCCAGATGCGAAAATTACTTCTATTTTAAACTAATTGTTCTATCTGAAACTATGTGTTCGATACTGTGCCAAGAGAAGCGCCAGTTCTCTGAAATCGTTTGCGATGCCACTCGAAACCGTATGTGTTCGACGAAACTAAGTGGTCCACCTTGTGAGAGAGGAAGCTCCAGATGCGAAGCTTAGTTCCATTTTAAATGAATTGTTCTATCTGATACTAAGTGTTCGATAGTGTGCCAGGAGAAGCGCCAGTTCTCTGAAACCTATGGCGATGCCACTCGAAACCGTATGTATTTGACGAAACTAAGTGGTCCACCTTGTGAGAGAGCAAACTCCAGAAGTGAAACATAGATCCATTTTAAACTAATTGTTCTCTCTGTAACTTAGTGTTCGATACTGCGCCAGGAGAAGCGCCTGTTCTCTGAAATCGGTGGCGATGCCACTCGAAACCGTATGTGCTCGACGAAACTAAGTGGTCGAACTTGTGAACTTTTTTAGTTTTACCTGGAACAGTCCATTGTTATGTTTGTAGCCTTTCACTACGACTTCATTTTTATGTTTTATTATTACTTCATTTTCCACAAATTGAACTTCATTTCCATTTCTTGTTATTGCGTTAACCGACAATAGATTAGTACTTAGCTCGTGTACATACAACACTTCAATTAACTTGCATTCCTTGTACTTTATATTTCCAACTCCTTTGGCTGTCATTGTCTCATTTGATTTGGCTACTGCAATTGTCGAGTCCTTTTCTTTGAAGTCTTGTATATCGTTTCTGTCGTTTGTCATGTGGGAAGTTGTGCCAGAATCGATGATCCATGTACCTTCAGTATTATACTCACTAGTGAAGAAGGCAACTTCTCTAGTCTCATTTGTCTTGAATTTACTCCTATTTCAGAAGAAACAGTTCTGTTCTTCATGATTATTTTTCTTGCAGATACTACAGAACTTTTCTCTCCTTTTTTTATTTTCGTTACACATTTTACTTGTGTGCCCCAATTTGTTACAGCTGAAACAGCGTATAAGGTTTTCTTGAGTCCTTGGTTTACTATTGTATTTCCAATCCTTTGGTTTGTTATATTTCTTCATTGATGCCTTGAATGCCACTGCCTTCTCTTCAGGCTCGTTGTACTTGTGTCTCATTTCTTCTGCGATGAGCCTTGCAGTCAGGTTCTCCAGTGTCCTTTCCTTTTTTTCTGTCGATTCCCATGCACTTGCAAAGTGTTTATATTTCTCTGGAAGTGTGGCTAGTATTTTAGAAATTAGCATTTCATCATTCATTTCCGTACCAACGGTTTTCAACTTGCAAGCCAGACTTCTTAATCTTCCTATATAGGTTACTAATTCACACTTCTCATCATAAGTATAGCTGTAGAATGTCTGTAGTAGGTTACACTTTTGTTGCTCATTGTCTCTTTCATATATCCGACAGATGTTTGTCCACATTTCATAAGCCGTGGTACAGCACATTACATGCATTAGTGGAGTTTTGTCTATTGTTGTTTAAATAAGTCACCAGTAGTTGTTTCACCCGATCACGAGCCTCATAGTTAATTTCTTTTTCTTGAGTCTACCGAGTTTATTTGACCAACGTGATTCGAAAAGGAAACACAAAAACTATAGAGGTCCAATAACATGACAATGATTGTTTTCGTCTAGACCGTGGGAAACCAGAGATCGGCACGTCTGACCGGTACATATTACCGTTTGAAGACGTTCGAAATCGCGAATAGTAAACGGATATGAGAGAGAGTGAGAAAGAACTAATAGTTTGACGAAAGCGCCGCGTAACGAGTAATTACTCGTTCGCGCTTGTCGACGACGGTGTAACGTCGCAGACAGTCAGTTCAATTTAGAGAGTCCTCAGCAACAGTTCGCACGGAGCGCAACGATTGTCGATCGTGCTCCCGTTATAACGAACACTGCTTTCAGCTTAACACCAGCAAATTGTGAAACTGAATCGAGAATAACACACGACAATTCGTGTTGACTCTTCAGCACAATAGCTGCGCCTTTTAGTAATTTAGCGGTCTTTACCCTGAATTAGTACTGGGGCGAAAATCGGTGGGTTCACCTGGTTTTCGCCAACCATTGTTATTCGACGTGGGAGCGTCAGGAGTCCACTCCTTGGATGACCACTGGTCGGCGGAGCACTACGTTAGTTGGCGAGCTATTCTAAACTTAAGACCCGCTACTCGTTCTCTACCGGGAATCGCCTTGGTTACATTTAGAGTAACCAAAGAGCGACCGGAGAGTTTCGATATCGCTGTGTCCAGGCTTCCTTCACGACGCGGCGTGTTGAGGAAGACGGGTTAGAATTAGCGTTGGTCCACTCTTACTCCACGTCATGGCGTGTTGAGAAAGAAACGGTTAGATCAGCCTCCGTTGTCAGCCACCGGGACTAGTTACTAGTAACCGTGGATCTCCCCGCTCACGGAATCCATACAGGAGATTTACAACCTCCGCCTTGGTTTTCCGTTCGAGGCAATACGACTGTGCGGTCGTTGCACTAAAGATTTCATTGCGTAAATCTAGCCGACCGCCACGATTGTGTTCCTGAAAAAGACGGAACAGATCGGCCAAAACAGTCGACGCGTGGCTTACCGTATTTAAAAGCCACGCACCAGTACACGCATTAGCACACACAGGACGGTTACCGTTGCTGTTTAAGTGTGCGCGTCAAAACATTCCCGGGACAGAACGTTATTACGATTATCGTATTTCAGGTGATTACACCCGTTCGTTCTTTTTCTGTTGTTCCAGAGATTATAACCTAGGACAAGCAGGCCCGCCGACAGCCAGGCTACCGAGAAGTCAAATTCTTGTGATCGGCAAAAACTTTGTATTATACAGAGCGAAAAGGGTCTGCAATAAACGACTGTCCTTTTCGGGACAGTCAAAGGGAATCAAAGGCATATTGGTTTGGAGTTACCTTTACCCACTCTCCCTCGTCCGGACCGGAGGAGGAAGTTTCACTTCCTCCAATATCGGTTGTAGTTGGCCGATATCGTAAACAAATTTCAACAATTGTAGTTTTTTTATTATCTTCTGTGCACTGGCATCTTTCTTTCTCCATTGCGAAGACATATTCTCTTCTTCTGTTTTATTAATCACTACTTCGTACAAATCGTTTGCTCTTAACAATATAGTTATTTGAAATTTTCAAACCTGAAAATCCTCAGTTCCCGATAGCTTTTCTACATTTGAGAAATCTTCATTTATGCTTCTAGCCATTGTTAAGTAACAGTTTGTGTTTTACACAATCTTCTTTTAGTATTAACAGGTTTGAATATCTCTTCACCGGTACTTAGTCTCGTCACGCACGATGTTACAGAAAAGAATAGGTTAGAATTTATGATTTGTTGCATCGATTTATTACGCGTGAACTTTAAGCTTCTGGGCCCATAACCTGTTGGGTTTTATGTCTTAGCAGAGAAACAATATTTATAGAGAACAAGGTATTTATTAATAGATATAGATAACTGACGAAATAAAACAAAGGAACATGTGCCAACAAATCTAACTGATTCATGAAACTACAGGATTAACGTATTACATATTTATGCAGACTTAATGGATACTAATATATAAACAAAGATCTTAATGCTAGCTATTATCATTTTATATTATTTTATATTATTTTAATCTTTCTGGGTGAGCTCACCATACGCGCGTCTTCCTTACAAGAACAAAAGAGAGAGAGACCGGAAGAGAGCGTGCCCTCTGACGGTATTACCTATGAATGCTTGAATTAATTTCAGGTTTCACCAGAACACTTAGTATCAGATAGAACAATTAGTTTAAAATGGAACTATGCTCCGCATCTGGAGTTTCCTCTCTCACAAGGTGGACCACTTAGTTTCGTCGCCCACATACGGTTTCGAGTAGCATCGCCACAGATTTCAGAGAACATGCGCTTCTCCTGGCACAGTGTCGAACACTTAGTTTCAGATAGAACAATTAGTTTAAAATGGAACTATTTTTCGCATCTGGATTTTCCTCTCTCACAAGGTCGACCACTTAGTTTCGTCGAACACATAGGGTTTCGAGTTGTATAGCCACAGATTTCGCCGAACGGGAGTTTCTCCTGGCACACTATCGAACACTTAGTTTCACATAGAAAAATTAGTTTAAAATGGTACTAAGTTTCGCATTTGGAGTTTCTTCCCGCACAAGGCGACCACTTAGTCTCGTCGAACACAAACGGTTTCGAGTGGCAATGCCACAGATTTCAGGGAACAGGCGCTTCTCATGGCACAGTATCGAACACATAGTTTCAGATAGAACAATTAGTTTAAAATGGAACTAAATTTCACATCTGGAGTTTCCTCCCCCACAAGGCCGACCACTTAGTTTCGTCGAACTCATACGGTTTCGAGTGGCATCGCAACAGATTTCAGAGAACAGTCGCTTCTCCTGGCACAGTAGGGAACACTTAGTTTCAGACAGAACTATTAGTTTAAAATGGAACTATGTTTCGCATCAGGAGTTTCCTCTCTCACAAGGTCGACCACTCAGTTTCGTCGAACGCATACGGATTCGAGTGGCATCGGCACAGATTTCAGAGAACTGACGCTTCTCCTGGAACAGTATCGAACACTTAGTTCCAGATAGAACAATTTGTTTAAAATGGAACTAAGTTTCGCATCCGGAGTTTCCTCTCTCAGAAGGTCGAACGCTTAGTTTCGTCGAACACATATGGTTTCGAGTGGCATCGCCACAGATTTCACAGAACAGCCGCTTCTCCTGGTACAGTATCGAACACTTAGTATCAGATAGAACAATTAGTTTAAAATGGAACAAAGCTTCGCATCTGGAGTTTCCTCTCTCACAAAGTCGACCACTTAGTTTCGTCGACACATACGGTTTCGAGTGGTATCGCCACACATTTCAGAGAACAGGCGCTTCTCCTGGCACAGTATCGAACACTTATTTCAGACCGAACAATTAGTTTAAAATGGAACTATGTTTCGCATCTGGAGTATCCTCTCTCGCAAGGTCAACCACTTAGTTTCGTCGAACACATACGGTTTCGAGTGGCATCGCTACATATTTCAGAGAACAGGCGCTTCTCCTGGCACAGTGTCGAACACACAGTTTCAGATAGAACAATAAGTTTAAAATGGAAATAAGTTTCGCATCTGGAGTTTCCTGTCCCAGAAGGTCGACCACTTAGTTTCCTCGAACACATACGGTTTCGAGTAGCATCGCCACAGATTTCAGAGAACAGACGCTTCTCCTGGCACAGTATCGAACACTTAGTTTCAGATAGAACAATTAGTGTAATATGGAACTAAGTTTGGCATCTGGAGTTTCCTCTCTCACAAGGTCGACCACTTAGTTTCGTCGAACACATACGGTTTCGAGTAGCATCGCCACAGATTTCAGAGAACAGACGCTTCTCCTGGAACAGTATCGAACACTTAGTTCCAGATAGAACAATTTGTGTAAAATGGAACTAAGTTTCGCATCCGGAGTTTCCTCTCTCACAAGGTGGGCCACTTAGTTTCGTCGAACACATACGGTTTCGAGTAGCATCGCCACAGATGTCAGAGAACAGGCGCTTCTCCTGGCACAGTATCAAACACTTATTTCAGACCGAACAATTAGTTTAAAATGGAACTATGTTTCGCATCTGGAGTATCCTCTCTCACAAGGTCAACAACTTAGTTTCGTCGAACACATACGGTTTCGAGTGGCATCGCTACATATTTCAGAGAACAGGCGCTTCTCCTGGCACAGTGTCGAGCACATAGTTTCAGATAGAACAATTAGTTTAAAATGGAACTAAGTTTCGCATCTAGAGTTTCCTCCCTCACAAGGTCGACCACTCAGTTTCTTCGAACACATACGGTTTCGAGTGGTATAGCCACACATTTCAGTGAACAGGCGTTTCTCCTGGTACACTATCGAACACTTAGTTTCAGATAGAACAATTAGTTTTAAATGGAACTGTGTTTCGCTTCCGGAGTTTCCTCTCTCAGAAGGTCGACCACTTAGTTTCGACGAACACATACGGTTTCGAGTGGCATCGCCACAGATTTCAGAGAACAGGCGCTTCTCCTGGCACAGTATCGAACACTTACTTCAGACAGAACAATTAGTTTAAAATCGAACTCTGTTTGGCATCTGGAGTGTCCCCTCTCACAAGGTCGGCCACTTAGTTTCGTCGAACACATACGGTTTCGAGTGGCATCGCCACAGATTTCAGAGAACAGGCGCTTCTCCTGGCACAGTATCGAACACTTACTTTCAGATGGAACATTTAGTTTAAAATTGAACTATATTTCGCATCTGGAGTTTCCTCTCTCACAAGGTCGACCACTTTGTTTCGCCGAACGCATACGGTTTCGAGTGGCATCGCCACAGATTTCAGAGAACAGGCGCTTCTCCTGGCACAGTGACCGACACTTAGTTTCAGATAGAACAATTAGTTTAAAATGGAACTAAGTTTCGCATCCGGGGTTTCCTCTCTCAGAAGGTCGACAACTTAGTTTCGTTGAACACATACGGTTTCGAGTGGCAACGCCACAGATTTCAGAGACCAGGCGCTTCTCCTGGCACAGTGTCGAACACTTAGTTTCAGAGCGAACAATTAGTTTAAAATGGAATTATGTTTCGCATCTGGAGTATCCTCTCTCACAAGATCAACCACTTAGTTTGGTCGAACACATACGGTTTCGAGTGGCATCGCCACACATTTCAGAGAACTGGCGCTTCTCCTGGCACAGTATCGAACAGTTAGTTTCAGAGAGAACAATTAGTTTAAAATGGAAATATGTTTCGCATTTGGAGTTTCCTCTCTCGCAAGGTGGACCACTTAGTTTCGTCAAACACATACGGTTTCGAGTGGCATCGCCACAGATTTCAGAGAACAGACGCTTCTCCTGGCACAGTATCGAACACTTAGTATCAGATAGAACAATTAGTTTAAAATGGAACTAAGTTTCGCATCCGGAGTTTCCTCTCTCAGAAGGTCGACCATTTAGTTTCGTCGAACACATACGGTTTCGAGGGGCATCGCCACAGATTTCAGAGAACAGGCGCTTCTCCTGGCACAGTATCGAACACTTAATTTCAGATGGAACATTTGGTTTAAAATGGAACTAAGTTTCGCGTCTGGAGTTTCCTCTCTCACAAGGTCGACCACTTACTTTCGTCGAAAACATTCGGTTTCGAGTAGCAACGCCACAGATTTCAGAGAACAGGCGCTTCTCCTGGCACAGTATCGAACACTTAGTTTCAGATAGAACAATTAGTTTAAAATGGAACTAAGGTTCGCATCTGGAGTTTCCTCTCTCAGAAGGTCGAACACTTAGTTTCGTTGAACACATACGGTTTCGAGTGGCAACGCCACAGATTTCAGAGAACAGGCGCTTCTCCTGGCACAGTATCGAACACTTAGTTTCCGAGAGAACAATTAGTTTAAAATGGAAATAAGTTTCGCATCTGGAGTTTCCTCTCTCACAAGGTCGACCACCTAGTTTCGTCGAACATATACGGTTTCGAGTAGCATCGCCACAGATTTCAGAGAACAGGCGCTTCTGCTGGCACAGTAACGAACACTTAGTTTCAGAGAGAACAATTAGTTTAAAATGGAAATATGTTTCGCATTTGGAGTTTCCTCTCTCGCAAGGTGGACCACTTAGTTTCGTCAAACACATACGGTTTCGAGTGGCATCGCCACAGATTTCAGAGAACAGGCGCTTCTCCTGGCACAGTATCTAACACTTAGTCTCATATAGAAAAATTAGTTTAAAATGGAACTAAGTTTCGCATCTGGAGTTTCTTCTCTCCGAAGGTCGACCACTTACTGTCGCCGAACGCATACGGTTTCGAGTGGCATCGCCCCAGATTTCAGAGAACAGGCGCTTCTGCTGGCACAGTATCGAACACTTCGTTTCAGATAGAACAATTAGTTTAAAATGGCACTAAGTTTCACGTCTGGAATTTCCTCTCTCACAAGGTCGGCCACTTAGTTTCGTCGAACACATACGGTTTCGAGTGGCATCGCCACAGATTTCAGAGAACAGGCGCTTCTCCTGTTACAGTATCTAACACTTAGTTTCATATAGAAAAATTAGTTTAAAATGGAACTAAGTTTCGCATCTGGAGTTTCTTCTCTCCGAAGGTCGACCACTTAGTTTCTTCGAACACATACGGTTTCGAGGGGCATCGCCACACATTTCAGAGAACAGGCGCTTCTCCTGGCACAGTGTCGAGCACATAGTTTCAGATAGAACAATTAGTTTAAAATGGAACTAACTTTCGCATCTGGAGTTTCCTGTCCCACAAGGTCGACCACCTAGTTTCGTCGAACATATACGGTTTCGAGTAGCATCGCCACAGATTTCAGAGAACAGGCGCTTCTGCTGGCACAGTAACGAACACTTAGTTTCAGAGAGAACAATTAGTTTAAAATGGAAATATGTTTCGCATTTGGAGTTTCCTCTCTCGCAAGGTGGACCACTTAGTTTCGTCAAACACATACGGTTTCGAGTGGCATCGCCACAGATTTCAGAGAACAGACGCTTCTCCTGGCACAGTATCGAACACTTAGTATCAGATAGAACAATTAGTTTAAAATGGAACTAAGTTTCGCATCCGGAGTTTCCTCTCTCAGAAGGTCGACCACTTACTTTCGCCGAACGCATACGGTATCGAGTGGCATCGCCCCAGATTTCAGAGAACAGGCGCTTCTGCTGGCACAGTATCGAACACTTCGTTTCAGATAGAACAATTAGTTTAAAATGGCACTAAGTTTCACGTCTGGAATTTCCTCTCTCACAAGGTCAGCCACTTAGTTTCGTCGAACACATACGGTTTCGAGTGGCATCGCCACAGATTTCAGAGAACAGGCGCTTCTCCTGGCACAGTATCTAACACTTAGTTTCATATAGAAAAATTAGTTTAAAATGGAACTAAGTTTCGCATCTGGAGTTTCTTCTCTCCGAAGGTCGACCACTTAATTTCGTCGAACACATACGGTTTCGAGTGGTATCGCCACAGATTTCACAGAACAGGCGCTTCTCCTGGCACAGTATCGAACACTTAGTTTCAGATAGAACCATTCGTTTAAAATGGTACTAAATTTCGCATCTGGAATTTCCTCTCTCACAAGGCGGCCACTTAGTTTCGTGGATCACATTCGGTTTCGAGTGGCATCGCCACAGATTTCAGAGAACAGGCGCTTCTCCTGGCACAGTATCTAACACTTAGTATCAGATAGAACTATTAGTTTAAAATGGAACTAAGCTTCAAATCTGGAGTTTCCTCTCTCACAAGATCGACGACTTAGTTTCCTCGAACACATACGGTTTCGAGTGGCATCGCCACAGATGTCAGAGAACAGGCGCGCCTCCTGGCACAGTATCGAACACATAGTTGCAGATAGAACAATTAGCTTAAAATGGAACTAAGTTTCGTATCTGGAGTTTCCTCTCTCACAAGGTCGACCACTTAATTTAGTCGAACACATACGGTTTCGAGTGGCATCGCCACAGATGCCAGAGAACAGGCGCTTCTCCTGGCACAGTATCGAACACTTAGTTTCAGATAGAACCATTCGTTTAAAATGGTACTAAATTTCGCATCTGGAATTTCCTCTCTCACAAGGCGGCCACTTAGTTTCGTGGATCACATTCGGTTTCGAGTGGCATCGCCACAGATTTCAGAGAACAGGCGCTTCTCCTGGCACAGTATCTAACACCTAGTATCAGATAGAACTATTAGTTTAAAATGGAACTAAGCTTCAAATCTGGAGTTTCCTCTCTCACAAGATCGACGACTTAGTTTCCTCGAACACATACGGTTTCGAGTGGCATCGCCACAGATGTCAGAGAACAGGCGCGCCTCCTGGCACAGTATCGAACACATAGTTGCAGATAGAACAATTAGCTTAAAATGGAACTAAGTTTCGTATCTGGAGTTTCCTCTCTCACAAGGTCGACCACTTAATTTCGTCGAACACATACGGTTTCGAGTGGCATCGCCACAGATGCCAGAGAACAGGCGCTTCTCCTGGCACAGTATCGGACACATAGTTTCAGTTAGAACAATTAGTTTAAAATGGTACTAAATTTCGCATCTGGAGTTTCCTCTCTCACAAGTTGGACCACTTAGTTTCGTCGAACACATACGGTTTCGAGTGGCATCGCCACAGATTTCAGAGAACAGGCGCTTCTCCTGGCACAGTATCTAACACTTAGTTTCATATAGAAAAATTAGTTTAAAATGGAACTAAGTTTCGCATCTGGAGTTTCTTCTCTCCGAAGGTCGACCACTTACTGTCGCCGAACGCATACGGTTTCGAGTGGCATCGCCCCAGATTTCAGAGAACAGGCGCTTCTGCTGGCACAGTATCGAACACTTCGTTTCAGATAGAACAATTAGTTTAAAATGGCACTAAGTTTCACGTCTGGAATTTCCTCTCTCACAAGGTCGGCCACTTAGTTTCGTCGAACACATACGGTTTCGAGTGGCATCGCCACAGATTTCAGAGAACAGGCGCTTCTCCTGTTACAGTATCTAACACTTAGTTTCATATAGAAAAATTAGTTTAAAATGGAACTAAGTTTCGCATCTGGAGTTTCTTCTCTCCGAAGGTCGACCACTTAGTTTCTTCGAACACATACGGTTTCGAGGGGCATCGCCACACATTTCAGAGAACAGGCGCTTCTCCTGGCACAGTGTCGAGCACATAGTTTCAGATAGAACAATTAGTTTAAAATGGAACTAACTTTCGCATCTGGAGTTTCCTGTCCCACAAGGTCGACCACCTAGTTTCGTCGAACATATACGGTTTCGAGTAGCATCGCCACAGATTTCAAAGAACAGGCGCTTCTGCTGGCACAGTAACGAACACTTAGTTTCAGAGAGAACAATTAGTTTAAAATGGAAATATGTTTCGCATTTGGAGTTTCCTCTCTCGCAAGGTGGACCACTTAGTTTCGTCAAACACATACGGTTTCGAGTGGCATCGCCACAGATTTCAGAGAACAGACGCTTCTCCTGGCACAGTATCGAACACTTAGTATCAGATAGAACAATTAGTTTAAAATGGAACTAAGTTTCGCATCCGGAGTTTCCTCTCTCAGAAGGTCGACCACTTACTTTCGCCGAACGCATACGGTATCGAGTGGCATCGCCCCAGATTTCAGAGAACAGGCGCTTCTGCTGGCACAGTATCGAACACTTCGTTTCAGATAGAACAATTAGTTTAAAATGGCACTAAGTTTCACGTCTGGAATTTCCTCTCTCACAAGGTCAGCCACTTAGTTTCGTCGAACACATACGGTTTCGAGTGGCATCGCCACAGATTTCAGAGAACAGGCGCTTCTCCTGGCACAGTATCTAACACTTAGTTTCATATAGAAAAATTAGTTTAAAATGGAACTAAGTTTCGCATCTGGAGTTTCTTCTCTCCGAAGGTCGACCACTTAATTTCGTCGAACACATACGGTTTCGAGTGGCATCGCCACAGATGCCAGAGAACAGGCGCTTCTCCTGGCACAGTATCGAACACTTAGTTTCAGATAGAACCATTCGTTTAAAATGGTACTAAATTTCGCATCTGGAATTTCCTCTCTCACAAGGCGGCCACTTAGTTTCGTGGATCACATTCGGTTTCGAGTGGCATCGCCACAGATTTCAGAGAACAGGCGCTTCTCCTGGCACAGTATCTAACACTTAGTATCAGATAGAACTATTAGTTTAAAATGGAACTAAGCTTCAAATCTGGAGTTTCCTCTCTCACAAGATCGACGACTTAGTTTCCTCGAACACATACGGTTTCGAGTGGCATCGCCACAGATGTCAGAGAACAGGCGCGCCGCCTGGCACAGTATCGAACACATAGTTGCAGATAGAACAATTAGCTTAAAATGGAACTAAGTTTCGTATCTGGAGTTTCCTCTCTCACAAGGTCGACCACTTAGTTTCGTCGAACACATACGGTTTCGAGTGGCATCGCCACAGATTTCAGAGAACAGGCGCTTCTCCTGTTACGGTATCTAACACTTAGTTTCATATAGAAAAATTAGTTTAAAA
Source organism: Nysson spinosus (assembly GCA_910591585.2). Classification (NCBI taxonomy): domain Eukaryota; kingdom Metazoa; phylum Arthropoda; class Insecta; order Hymenoptera; family Crabronidae; genus Nysson; species Nysson spinosus. The sequence continues at coordinate 4,562,847 of CAJUYC020000006.1, forward strand.
TGGAACTAAGTTTCGCATCTGGAGTTTCTTCTCTCCGAAGGTCGACCACTTAGTTTCTTCGAACACATACGGTTTCGAGGGGCATCGCCACACATTTCAGAGAACAGGCGCTTCTCCTGGCACAGTGTCGAGCACATAGTTTCAGATAAAACAATTAGTTTAAAATGGAACTAACTTTCGCATCTGGAGTTTCCTGTCCCACAAGGTCGACCACCTAGTTTCGTCGAACATATACGGTTTCGAGTAGCATCGCCACAGATTTCAGAGAACAGGCGCTTCTGCTGGCACAGTAACGAACACTTTGTTTCAGAGAGAAAAATTAGTTTAAAATGGAAATATGTTTCGCATTTGGAGTTTCTTCTCTCCGAAGGTCGACCACTTAATTTCGTCGAACACATACGGTTTCGAGTGGCATCGCCACAGATGCCAGAGAACAGGCGCTTCTCCTGGCACAGTATCGAACACTTAGTTTCAGATAGAACCATTCGTTTAAAATGGTACTAAATTTCGCATCTGGAATTTCCTCTCTCACAAGGCGGCCACTTAGTTTCGTGGATCACATTCGGTTTCGAGTGGCATCGCCACAGATTTCAGAGAACAGGCGCTTCTCCTGGCACAGTATCTAACACTTAGTATCAGATAGAACTATTAGTTTAAAATGGAACTAAGCTTCAAATCTGGAGTTTCCTCTCTCACAAGATCGACGACTTAGTTTCCTCGAACACATACGGTTTCGAGTGGCATCGCCACAGATGTCAGAGAACAGGCGCGCCTCCTGGCACAGTATCGAACACATAGTTGCAGATAGAACAATTAGCTTAAAATGGAACTAAGTTTCGTATCTGGAGTTTCCTCTCTCACAAGGTCGACCACTTAATTTCGTCGAACACATACGGTTTCGAGTGGCATCGCCACAGATGCCAGAGAACAGGCGCTTCTCCTGGCACAGTATCGAACACTTAGTTTCAGATAGAACCATTCGTTTAAAATGGTACTAAATTTCGCATCTGGAATTTCCTCTCTCACAAGGCGGCCACTTAGTTTCGTGGATCACATTCGGTTTCGAGTGGCATCGCCACAGATTTCAGAGAACAGGCGCTTCTCCTGGCACAGTATCTAACACTTAGTATCAGATAGAACTATTAGTTTAAAATGGAACGAAGCTTCAAATCTGGAGTTTCCTCTCTCACAAGATCGACGACTTAGTTTCCTCGAACACATACGGTTTCGAGTGGCATCGCCACAGATGTCAGAGAACAGGCGCGCCTCCTGGCACAGTATCGAACACATAGTTGCAGATAGAACAATTAGCTTAAAATGGAACTAAGTTTCGTATCTGGAGTTTCCTCTCTCACAAGGTCGACCACTTAATTTCGTCGAACACATACGGTTTCGAGTGGCATCGCCACAGATGCCAGAGAACAGGCGCTTATCCTGGCACAGTATCGGACACATAGTTTCAGTTAGAACAATTAGTTTAAAATGGTACTAAATTTCGCATCTGGAGTTTCCTCTCTCACAAGTTGGACCACTTAGTTTCGTCGAACACATACGGTTTCGAGTGGCATCGCCACAGATTTCAGAGAACAGGCGCTTCTCCTGGCACAGCATCGAACACTTAGTTTCAGAAGGAACAGTTAGTTTAAAATGGAACTAACTTTCGCATCTGGAGTTTGCTCTCTCACAAGGTCGGCCACTTAGTTTCGTCGAACACATACGGTTTCGAGTGGCATCGCCACAGATTTCAGAGAACAGGCGCTTCTCCTGGCACAGTATAGAACATTTATTTTCAGAAGGAACAGTTAGTTTAAAATGGAACTAAGTTTCGCATCTGGAGTTTCCTCTCTCACAAGGTCGACCACTTAGTTTCGTCGAACACAGACGGTTTCGAGTGGCATCGCAACAGTTTTCAGATAACAGGCACTTCCCCTGGCACATTATCGAACACCCAGTATCAGATAGAACAATTTGTTTAAAATGGAACTAAGTTTCGCATCCCGAGTTTCCTCTCTCAGAAGGTCGACCGCTTAGTTTCGTCGAACACATACGGTTTCGAGTGGCATCGCCACAGATTTCAGAGAACAGGCGCTTCTACAGGCACAGTATCGAACACTTAGTTCCAGATAGATCAATTAGTTTAAAATGGAACAATGTTTCGCATCTGGAGTTTCCTTTCGCACAAGGTCGACGACTTAATTTCGTCGAACACATACGGTTTCGAGTGGCATCGCCAGAGATTTCAGAGAACAGGCGCTTCTCCTGGAACAGTATCGAACACTTTCAGATAGAACAATTAGTTTAAAATGGAACTAAGTTTCGCATCTGGAGTTTCCTCTCTCACAAGGTCGACCACTTAGTTTCGTCGAACACATTCGGTTTCGAGTGGCAACGCCACAGATTTTAGAGAACAGGCGCTTCTCCTGGCACAGTATCGAACACCTAGTTTCAGATAGAACAATTAGTTTAAAATGGAACTAAGGTTCGCATCTGGAGTTTCCTCTCTCAGAAGGTCGGCCACTTAGTTTCGTCGAACACATACGGTTTCGAGTGGCATCGCCACACATTTCAGAGGACAGGCGCTTCTCGAGGCAAAGTATCGAACACTTAGTTTCAGATAGAACAATGAGTTTAAAATGGAACTAAGCTTCGCATCTGGAGTTTACTCTCTCACAAGGTCGACCACTTAGTTTCGTCGAACACATACGGTTTCGAGTAGCATCGCTACAGGTTTTAGAGAGCACGCGCTTCTCCTGGCGCTGTATCGAACACTTAGTATCAGATAGTACAATTAGTTTAAATTGGAACTAAGTTTCTCATCTGGAGTTTACTCTCTCACAAGGTCGACTACTTAGTTTCGTCGAATCCATACGGTTTCGAGTGGCATCGCCACAGATTTCAGAGAACAGGCGCTTCTGCTGGCACAGGATCGAACACTTAGTTTCAGATAGAAAAATTAGTTTTAAATTGGAACTAAGTTTCTCATCTGGAGTTTACTCTCTCACAAGGTCGACTACTTAGTTTCGTCGAATCCATACGGTTTCGAGTGGCATCGCCACAGATTTCAGAGAACAGGCGCTTCTCCTGGCACAGTGTCGAACACATAGTTTCAGATAGAACAATTAGGTTAAAATGGAACTAAGTTTCGCATCTGGAGTTTCCTCTTTCACAAGGCGACCACTTAGTTTCGTCGAACACATACGGTTTCGAGTAGCATCGCCACAGATTTCAGAGAACAGGCGCTTCTCCTGGCACAGTATCGAACACTTAGTTTCAGATAGAACAATTAGTTTAAAATGGTACTAAGTTTCGCATTGGGAGTTTCCTCTTTCACAAGGCGACCCCTTAGTTTCGTCGAGCACATACGGTTTCGAGTAGCATCGCCACAGATTTCAGAGAACAGGCGCCTCTCCTGGCACAGTATCGAACACTTAGTTTCAGATAGAACAATTAGTTTAAAATGGAAGTAAGTTTCGCATCTGCAGTTTCCTCTCTCACAAGGTCGACCACTTAGTTTCGTCGAACACATACAGTTTCGAGTAGCATCGCCACAGATTTCAGAGAACAGGCGCTTCTCCTGGCACAGTATCGAACACTTAGTTTCAGATAGAACTATTAGTTTAAAATGATAATAAGTTTCGCATTTGGAGTTTCCTCTCGCACAAGGTCGACCACTTAGTTTCGTCGACCACATCCGGTTCCGAGTGGCATCGCCACAGATTTCAGAGAACAGGCGTTTCCCCTGGCACAGTATCGAACACTTAGTTTCAGATAGGACAATTAGTTTAAAATGGAACTAAGTTTCGCATCCGGAGTTTCCTCTCTCAGAAGGTCGGCCACTTAATTTCGTCGAACACATACGGTTTCGAGTGGCATCGCCACACATTTCAGAGGACAGGCGCTTCTCGAGGCAAAGTATCGAACACTTAGTTTCAGATAGAACAATGAGTTTAAAATGGAACTAAGCTTCGCATCTGGAGTTTACTCTCTCACAAGGTCGACCACTTAGTTTCGTCGAACACATACGGTTTCGAGTAGCATCGCCACAGGTTTTAGAGAGCACGCGCTTCTCCTGGCGCTGTATCGAACACTTAGTATCAGATAGTACAATTAGTTTAAATTGGAACTAAGTTTCTCATCTGGAGTTTACTCTCTCACAAGGTCGACTACTTAGTTTCGTCGAATCCATACGGTTTCGAGTGGCATCGCCACAGATTTCAGAGAACAGGCGCTTCTGCTGGCACAGGATCGAACACCTAGTTTCAGATAGAACAATTAGTTTTAAATTGGAACTAAGTTTCTCCTCTGGAGTTTACTCTCTCACAAGGTCGACTACTTAGTTTCGTCGAATCCATACGGTTTCGAGTGGCATCGCCACAGATTTCAGAGAACAGGCGCTTCTCCTGGCACAGTACCGAACACTTAGTTTCAGATAGAACAATTAGTTTAAAATGGTAGGAAGTTTCGCATTTGGAGTTTCCTCTTTCACAAGGCGACCACTTAGTTTCGTCGAGCACATACGGTTTCGAGTGGCATTTTCCACAGATTTCAGAGAACAGGCGCTCCACCTGGCACAGTATCGAACACTTATTTCAGACAGAACAATTAGTTTAAAATGGAACTGAGCTTCGCATTTGGAGTTTCCTCTCTCACAAGGTCGACCACTTTGTTTAGTAGAACACATACCGTTTCGAGTGCGCATCGCGACAGATTTCAGAGAACAGGCGCTTCTCCTGGCACAGTATCGAACACTTAGTTTCAGATAGAACCATTAGTTTAAAATGGAACTAAGTTTCGCATCTGGAGTTTCCTCTCTAACAAGGTCGACCACTTAGTTTCGTCGAACACATACAGTTTCGAGTAGCATCGCCACAGATTTTAGAGAACAGGCGCTTCTCCTGGCACAGTATCGAACACTTAGTTTCAGATAGAACAATTAGTTTAAAATGGAAATAAGCTTCGGTTCGGGAGTTTCCTCTCTCACAAGGTCGACCACTTAGTTTCGTCGACCACATCCGGTTCCGAGTGGCATCGCCACAGATTTCAGAGAACAGGCGTTTCCCCTGGCACAGTATCGAACACTTAGTTTCAGATAGGACAATTAGTTTAAAATGGAACTAAGTTTCGCATCCGGAGTTTCCTCTCTCAGAAGGTCGGCCACTTAGTTTCGTCGAACACATACGGTTTCGAGTGGCATCGCTACACATTTCAGAGGACAGGCGCTTCTCGAGGCAAAGTATCGAACACTTAGTTTCAGATAGAACAATTAGTTTAAAATGGAACTAAGCTTCGCATCTGGAGTTTACTCTCTCACAAGGTCGACCACTTAGTTTCGTCGAACACATACGGTTTCGAGTAGCATCGCCACAGGTTTTAGAGAGCACGCGCTTCTCCTGGCACTGTATCGAACACTTAGTATCAGATAGTACAATTAGTTTAAAATGGAACTAAGCTTCGCATCTGGAGTTTACTCTCTCACAAGGTCGACCACTTAGTTTCGTCGAACACATACGGTTTCGAGTAGCATCGCCACAGGTTTTAGAGAGCACGCGCTTCTCCTGGCGCTGTATCGAACACTTAGTATCAGATAGTACAATTAGTTTAAATTGGAACTAAGTTTCTCATCTGGAGTTTACTCTCTCACAAGGTCGACGACTTAGTTTCGTCGAATCCATACGGTTTCGTGTGGCATCGCCACAGATTTCAGAGAACAGGCGCTTCTGCTGGCACAGGATCGAACAGTTAGTTTCAGATAGAACAATTAGTTTTAAATGGAACTAAGTTTCGCATCTGGAGTTTCCTCTCTCACAAGGTCGATGACTTAGTTTCGTCGAACACATACGGTTTCGAGTAGCATCGCCACAGATTTTAGAGAGCACGCGCTTCTCCTGGCACAGTACCGAACACTTAGTTTCAGATAGAACAATTAGTTTAAAATGGTACTAAGTTTCGCATTTGGAGTTTCCTCTTTCACAAGGCGACCACTTAGTTTCGTCGAGCACATACGGTTTCGAGTAGCATCGCCACAGATTTCAGAGAACAGGCGCCTCTCCTGGCACAGTATCGAACACTTAGTTTCAGATAGAACAATTAGTTTAAAATGGAAGTAAGTTTCGCATCTGCAGTTTCCTCTCTCGCAAGGTCGACCACTTATTTTCGTCGAACACATACAGTTTCGAGTAGCATCGCCACAGATTTTAGAGAACAGGCGCTTCTCCTTGGACAGTATCGAACACTTAGTTTCAGATAGAACAATTAGTTTAAAATGGAAATAAGCTTCGGTTCGGGAGTTTCCTCTCTAACAAGGTCGACCACTTAGTTTCGTTGAACACATACCGTTTCGAGTGCGCATCGCGACAGATTTCAGAGAACAGGCGCTTCTCCTGGCACAGTATCGAACACTTAGTGTCAGATAGAACTATTAGTTTAAAATGGTAATAAGTCTCGCATGTGGAGTTTCCTCTCTCACAAGGTCGACCACTTAGTTTCGTCGACCACATCCGGTTCCGAGTGGCATCGCCACAGATTTCAGAGAACAGGCGTTTCCCCTGGCACAGTATCGAACACTTAGTTTCAGATAGGACAATTAGTTTAAAATGGAACTAAGTTTCGCATCCGGAGTTTCCTCTCTCAGAAGGTCGGCCAATTAGTTTCGTCGAACACATACGGTTTCGAGTGGCATCGCCACACATTTCAGAGGACAGGCGCTTCTCGAGGCAAAGTATCGAACACTTAGTTTCAGATAGAACAATTAGTTTAAAATGGAACTAAGCTTCGCATCTGGAGTTTCCTCTGTCACAAGGTCGACCACTTAGTTTCGTCGAACACATACGGTTTCGAGTAGCATCGCCACAGGTTTTAGAGAGCACGCGCTTCTCCTGGCGCTGTATCGAACACTTAGTATCAGATAGTACAATTAGTTTAAAATGGAACTAAGTTTCGCATCTGGAGATACCTCTCTCACAAGGTCGACTACTTAGTTTTGTCGAACACATACGGTTTCGAGTGGCATCGCCACAGATTTCAGAGAACGGCGCTTCTCCTGGCACAGTATCGAACACTTAGATTCAGATAGAACAATTAGTTTAAAATGGAACTAAGTTTCGCATCTGGAGTATCCTCTCTCACATGGTCATCAACTTAGTTTCGTCGAACACATACAGTTTCGAGTAGCATCGCCACAGATTGTAGAGAACAGGCGTTTCTCCTGGCACAGTATCGAACACTTAGTTTCAGATAGAACAATTAGTTTAAAATGGAAATAAGCTTCGGTTCGGGAGTTTCCTCTCTAACAAGGTCGACCACTTAGTTTCGTCGAACACATACGGTTTCGAGTGGCATCGCCACACATTTCAGAGGACAGGCGCTTCTCGAGGCAAAGTATCGAACACTTAGTTTCAGATAGAACAATTAGTTTAAAATGGAACTAAGCTTCGCATCTGGAGTTTCCTCTCTCACAAGGTCGACCACTTAGTTTCGTCGAACACATACGGTTTCGAGTAGCATCGCAACAGGTTTTAGAGAGCACGCGCTTCTCCTGGCGCTGTATCGAACACTTAGTATCAGATAGTACAATTAGTTTAAACTGGAACTAAGTTTCGCATCTGGAGATACCTCTCTCACAAGGTCGACTACTTAGTTTTGTCGAACACATACGGTTTCGAGTGGCATCGCCACAGATTTCAGAGAACGGCGCTTCTCCTGGCACAGTATCGAACACTTAGATTCAGATAGAACAATTAGTTTAAAATGGAACTAAGTTTCGCATCTGGAGTTTCCTCTCTCACATGGTCAACAACTTAGTTTCGTCGAACACATACGGGGTCGAGTGGCATCGCCACAGATTTCAGAGAACAGGCGCTTCTCCTGGCACAGTATCGAACACTTATTTTCAGATAGAACCATTACTTTAAAATGGAACTAAGTTTCGCATCTGGAGATACCTCTCTCACAAGGTCGACTACTTAGTTTTGTTGAACACATACGGTTTCGAGTGGCATCGCCACAGATTTCAGAGAACAGGCGCTTCTCCTGGCACAGTATCGAACACTTAGTTTCAGATAGAACAATTAGTTTAAAATGGAACTGAGTTTCGCATCTGGAGTTTCCTCTCTCACAAGGTCGACCACTTAGTTTCGTCGAACACATACGGTTTCGAGTGGCATCGCCACAGATGTCAGAGAACAGGCGCTTCTCCTGGCACAGTAGCGAACACTTAGTTTCAGATAGAACAATTAGTTTAAAATGGAACTGAGTTTCGCATCTGGAGTTTCCTCTCTCAGAAGGTCGGCCACTTAGTTTCGTCGAACACATACGGTTTCGAGTGGCATCGCTACACATTTCAGAGGACAGGCGCTTCTCGAGGCAAAGTATCGAACACTTAGTTTCAGATAGAACAATTAGTTTAAAATGGAACTAAGCTTCGCATCTGGAGTTTCCTCTCTCACAAGGTCGACCACTTAGTTTCGTCGAACACATACGGTTTCGAGTAGCATCGCAACAGGTTTTAGAGAGCACGCGCTTCTCCTGGCGCTGTATCGAACACTTAGTATCAGATAGAACAATTAGTTTAAAATGGAACAATGTTTCGCATCTGGTGTTTCCTTTCGCACAAGGTGGACCACTTAGTTTCGTCGAACACATACGGTTTCGAGTAGCATCGCCAATTTTTCAGAGGACAGGCGCTTCTCCTGGCACATCATCGAACACTTAGTTTCAGATAGAACAATTAGTTTAAAATGGAACAATGTTTCGCATCTGGAGTTTCCTTTCGCACAAGGTGGACCACTTAGTTTCGTCGAACACATACGGTTTCGAGTGGCATCGCCACAGATTTCAAAGAACAGTCGCTTCTCCTGGCACAGTATCGAACACTTAGATTCAGATACAACAATTAGTTTAAAATGGAACTAAGTTTCGCATCTGGAGTTTCCTCTCTCACAAGGTCGACCACTTAGTTTCGAACAACACATACGGTTTCGAGTGGTATCGCCACAGATTTCAGAGAACAGGCGCTTCTCCTGGCACAGTATCGGACACTTAGTTTCAGATAGAAAAATTAGTTTAAAATGGAACAAAGCTTCCTATTTGGAGTTTCCTCTCTCACAAGGTCGGCCACTTAGTTTCGTCGAACACATACGGTTTCGAGTGGCATCGCCACTGATTTCAGAGGACGGGCGCTTCTCCTGGCACAGTATCGAACACTTAGTTTCAGATAGAACAATTAGTTTTAAATGGGACTAAGTTTCGCATCTGAAGTTTCCTCTCTAACAAGGTCGACCACTTAGTTTCGCCGAACATATACGGTTTCGAGTGGCATCGCCACAGGTTTCAGAGAACTGGCGCTTCTCCTGGCACAGTACCGAACACTTAGTATCAGATAGAACAATTACTTTAAAATGGATCTAAGCTTCGCGTCTGGAGCTTCCTCTCTCACAAGGCGACCACTTAATTTCGTCGAACACATACGGTTTCGAGTGGCATCGCCACAGATGTCAGAGAACAGGCGCTTCTCCTGGCACAGTAGCGAACACTTAGTATCAGATAGAACTATTAGTTTAAAATGGAACTAAGCTTCGCAACTGGAGTTTCCTGTCTCACAAGGTCGACCACTTAGTTTCGATGAACACATACGGTTTCGAGTGGCATCGCCACAGATATCAGAGAACAGGCGCTTCTCCTGGCGCAGTATGGAACACTTAGTTTCAGATAGAACAATTAGTTTAAAATGGAACTAAGTTTCGCATCTGGAGTTTCCTCTCTCACAAGGTCGACCATTTAGATTCGTCCAAAACATACGGTTTCGAGTATCATCGCCACAGATTTCAGAGAACAGGTGCTTCTCCTGGCACAGTATCGAACACTTATTTCAGACAGAACAATTAGTATTAAATGGAACTATGTTTCGCATCTGGAGTATCCTCTCTCACAAGGTCAACCACTTAGATTCGTCGAACACATACGGTTTCGAGCGTCATCGCCACACAGTTCAGAGAACAGGCGCTTCTCCTGGCACAGTATCGAACACTTAGTTTCGGAGAGAACAATTAGTTTAAAATGGAATTATGTTTCGCATTTGGAGTTTCCTCTCTCACAAGTTCGACCACTTAGTTGCGTCTAACACATACGGTTTCGAGTGGCATCGCCACAGATTTCAGAGAACAGGCGCTTCTCCTGGCACAGTATCGAACACTTAATATCATATAGAACAATTCGTTTAAAATGGAACAATGTTTCGCATCTGGAGTTTCCTCTCCCACAAGGTATACCACTTAGTTTCCTCGAACACATACGGTTTCGAGTGACATCGCCACAGATTTCAGAGAACAGGCGCTTCTCCTGGCACAGTATCGAACACTTAGTATCAGATAGAACAACTACTTTAAAATGGAACTAAGCCTCGCATCTGGAGTTTCCTCTCTCACAAGGTCGGCCGGTTAGTTTCGTCGAACACATACGGTTTCGAGTGGCATCGCCACAGATGTCAGAGAACAGGCGCTTCTCCTGGCACAGTAGCGAACACTTAGTATCAGATAGAACTATTAGTTTAAAATGGAACTAAGCTTCGCATCTGGAGTTTCCTGTCTCACAAGGTCGACCACTTAGTTTCGATGAACACATACGGTTTCGAGTGGCATCGCCACAGATATCAGAGAACAGGCGCTTCTCCTGGCGCAGTATGGAACACTTAGTTTCAGATAGAACAATTAGTTTAAAATGGAACTAAGTTTCGCATCTGGAGTTTCCTCTCTCACAAGGTCGACCATTTAGATTCGTCCAAAACATACGGTTTCGAGTATCATCGCCACAGATTTCAGAGAACAGGTGCTTCTCCTGGCACAGTATCGAACACTTATTTCAGACAGAACAATTAGTATTAAATGGAACTATGTTTCGCATCTGGAGTATCCTCTCTCACAAGGTCAACCACTTAGATTCGTCGAACACATACGGTTTCGAGCGTCATCGCCACACAGTTCAGAGAACAGGCGCTTCTCCTGGCACAGTATCGAACACTTAGTTTCGGAGAGAACAATTAGTTTAAAATGGAATTATGTTTCGCATTTGGAGTTGCCTCTCTCACAAGTTCGACCACTTAGTTGCGTCTAACACATACGGTTTCGAGTGGCATCGCCACAGATTTCAGAGAACAGGCGCTTCTCCTGGCACAGTATCGAACACTTAATATCATATAGAACAATTCGTTTAAAATGGAACAATGTTTCGCATCTGGAGTTTCCTCTCCCACAAGGTATACCACTTAGTTTCCTCGAACACATACGGTTTCGAGTGACATCGCCACAGATTTCAGAGAACAGGCGCTTCTCCTGGCACAGTATCGAACACTTAGTATCAGATAGAACAACTACTTTAAAATGGAACTAAGCCTCGCATCTGGAGTTTCCTCTCTCACAAGGTCGGCCGGTTAGTTTCGTCGAACACATACGGTTTCGAGTGGCATCGCCACAGATATCAGAGAACAGGCGCTTCTCCTGGCGCAGTATGGAACACTTAGTTTCAGATAGAACAATTAGTTTAAAATGGAACTACGTTTCGCATCTGGAGTTTCTTCTCCCACAAGGTCGACCACTTAGTTTCCTCGAACACATACGGTTCGAGTAGCTTCGCCACAGATTTCAGAGAACAGGCGCCTCTCCTGGCACAGTATCGAACACTTAGTTTCAGAGAGAACAATTAGTTTTAAATGGAACTATGTTTCGCTTCTTGAGATTCCTCTTTCACAAGGCGACCACTTAGTTTCGTCGAACACATACGGTTTCGAGTAGCATCGCCACAGATATCAGAGAACAGGCGCTTCTCCTGGCGCAGTATGGAACACTTAGTTTCAGATAGAACAATTAGTTTAAAATGGAACTACGTTTCGCATCTGGAGTTTCCTCTCCCACAAGGTCGACCACTTAGTTTCATCGAACACATACGGTTCGAGTAGCTTCGCCACAGATTTCAGAGAACAGGCGCTTCTCCTGGCACAGTATCGAACACTTAGTTTCGGAGAGAACAATTAGTTTAAAATGGAATTATGTTTCGCATTTGGAGTTTCCTCTCTCACAAGTTCGACCACTTAGTTGCGTCTAACACAAACGGTTACGAGTGGCTTCGCCACAGATTTCAGAGAACAGGCGCTACTCCTGGCAAAGTATCGAACACTTAGTATCAGATAGAACAATTAGTTTAAAATGGAACTAAGTTTCGCATCTGGAGTTTCCTCTCTCACAAGGTCGACCACTTAGTTTCGTCGAACACATACGGTTTCGAGTGGCATCGCCACAGATATCAGAGAACAGGCGTTTCTCCTGGCACAGTACCGAACACTTAGTTATAGACAGAACACTTAGTTTAAAATGGAACTATGTTTCGCATCTGGAGTATCCTCTCTCACAAGGTCAACCACTTAGTTTCTTCGAACACATATGGTTTCGAGCAGCATCGCCACAGATCTCAGAGAACAGGCACTTCTCCTGGCACAGTATCGGACATTTAATTTCATATAAAAAAATTAGTTTAAAATGGAACTAAGTTTCGCATTTGGAGTTTCCTCTCTCAGAAGGTCGACCACTTAGTTTCGTCGAACACATACGGTTTCGAGTAGCATCGCGACAGATTTCAGAGAACAGGCGCTTCTCCTGGCACAGTATGGAACACTTAGTTTCAGATAGAACAATTAGTTTAAAATGGAACTAAGTTTCGCATCTGGAGTATCCTCTCTCACAAGGTCAACCACTTAGTTTCTTCGAACACATATGGTTTCGAGCAGCATCGCCACAGATCTCAGAGAACAGGCACTTCTCCTGGCACAGTATCGGACATTTAATTTCATATAAAAAAATTAGTTTAAAATGGAACTAAGCTTCGCATTTGGAGTTTCCTCTCTCAGAAGGTCTACCACTTAGTTTCGTCGAACACATACGGTTTCGAGTAGCATCGCGACAGATTTCAGAGAACAGGCGCTTCTCCTGGCACAGTATCGAACACTTAGTTTCAGATAGAACAATTAGTTTAAAATGGAACTAAGTTTCGCATCTGGAGTTTCCTCTCTCAAAAGGTCGACCACTTAGTTTCGTCGAACACATACGGTTTCGAGTGGCATCGCCACAGATATCAGAGAACAGGCGCTTCTCCTGGCACAGTATGGAACACTTAGTTTCATATAGAACAATTAGTTTAAAATGGAACTAAGTTTCGCATCTGGAGTATCCTCTCTCACAAGGTCAACCACTTAGTTTCTTCGAACACATATGGTTTCGAGCAGCATCGCCACAGATCTCAGAGAACAGGCACTTCTCCTGGCACAGTATCGGACATTTAATTTCATATAAAAAAATTAGTTTAAAATGGAACTAAGCTTCGCATTTGGAGTTTCCTCTCTCAGAAGGTCGACCACTTAGTTTCGTCGAACACATACGGTTTCGAGTAGCATCGCGACAGATTTCAGAGAACAGGCACTTCTCCTGGCACAGTATGGAACACTTAGTTTCAGATAGAACAATTAGTTTAAAATGGAACTAAGTTTCGCTTCTGGAGTATCCTCTCTCACAAGGTCAACCACTTAGTTTCTTCGAACACATATGGTTTCGAGCAGCATCGCCACAGATCTCAGAGAACAGGCACTTCTCCTGGCACAGTATCGGACATTTAATTTCATATAAAAAAATTAGTTTAAAATGGAACTAAGCTTCGCATTTGGAGTTTCCTCTCTCAGAAGGTCTACCACTTAGTTTCGTCGAACACATACGGTTTCGAGTAGCATCGCGACAGATTTCAGAGAACAGGCGCTTCTCCTGGCACAGTATCGAACACTTAGTTTCAGATAGAACAATTAGTTTAAAATGGAACTAAGTTTCGCATCTGGAGTTTCCTCTCTCAAAAGGTCGACCACTTAGTTTCGTCGAACACATACGGTTTCGAGTGGCATCGCCACAGATATCAGAGAACAGGCGCTTCTCCTGGCACAGTATGGAACACTTAGTTTCATATAGAACAATTAGTTTAAAATGGAACTAAGTTTCGCATCTGGAGTATCCTCTCTCACAAGGTCAACCACTTAGTTTCTTCGAACACATATGGTTTCGAGCAGCATCGCCACAGATCTCAGAGAACAGGCACTTCTCCTGGCACAGTATCGGACATTTAATTTCATATAAAAAAATTAGTTTAAAATGGAACTAAGCTTCGCATTTGGAGTTTCCTCTCTCAGAAGGTCGACCACTTAGTTTCGTCGAACACATACGGTTTCGAGTAGCATCGCGACAGATTTCAGAGAACAGGCGCTTCTCCTGGCACAGTATCGAACACTTAGTTTCAGATAGAACAATTAGTTTAAAATGGAACTAAGTTTCGCATCTGGAGTTTCCTCTCTGACGAGGTCGACCACTTAGTTTCGTCGAACACAAACGGTTACGAGTGGCTTCGCCACAGATTTCAGAGAACAGGCGCTACTCCTGGCAAAGTTACTCGAACACTTAGTATCAGATAGAACAATTAGTTTAAAATGGAACTAAGTTTGGCATCTGGAGTTTCCTCTCTCACAAGGTCGACCACTTAGTTTCGTCGAACACATACGGTTTCGAGTGGCATCGCCACAGATATCAGAGAACAGGCGTTTCTCCTGGCACAGTACCGAACACTTAGTTATAGACAGAACACTTAGTTTAAAATGGAACTATGTTTCGCATCTGGAGTATCCTCTCTCACAAGGTCAACCACTTAGTTTCTTCGAACACATATGGTTTCGAGCAGCATCGCCACAGATCTCAGAGAACAGGCACTTCTCCTGGCACAGTATCGGACATTTAATTTCATATAAAAAAATTAGTTTAAAATGGAACTAAGTTTCGCATTTGGAGTTTCCTCTCTCAGAAGGTCGACCACTTAGTTTCGTCGAACACATACGGTTTCGAGTAGCATCGCGACAGATTTCAGAGAACAGGCGCTTCTCCTGGCACAGTATGGAACACTTAGTTTCAGATAGAACAATTAGTTTAAAATGGAACTAAGTTTCGCATCTGGAGTATCCTCTCTCACAAGGTCAACCACTTAGTTTCTTCGAACACATATGGTTTCGAGCAGCATCGCCACAGATCTCAGAGAACAGGCACTTCTCCTGGCACAGTATCGGACATTTAATTTCATATAAAAAAATTAGTTTAAAATGGAACTAAGCTTCGCATTTGGAGTTTCCTCTCTCAGAAGGTCGACCACTTAGTTTCGTCGAACACATACGGTTTCGAGTAGCATCGCCACAGATTTCAGAGAACAGGCGCTTCTCCTGGCACAGTATCGAACCCTTAGTTTCAGAGAGAACAATTAGTTTAAAATGGAAGTAAGTTTCGCATCTGCAGTTTCCTCTCTCACAAGGTCGACCACTTAGTTTCGCCGAACACATACGGTTTCGAGTAGCAACGCGACAGATTTCAGAGAACAGGCGCTTCTGCTGGCACAGTATCGAACACTTAGTTTCAGATAGAACAATTAGATAAAAATGGAACTAAGTTTCGCATCTGGAGTATCCTCTCTCGCAAGGTCAACCACTTAGTTTCTTCGAACACATATGGTTTCGAGCAGCATCGCCACAGATCTCAGAGAACAGGCGCAATCCTGGCACAGTATCGAACACTTAGTATCAGATAGAACAATTTGTTTAAAATGGAACTATGTTCCGCGTCTGGTGAATCCTCTCTTACAAGGTCGACAACTTAGTTTAGTGGAACACATACGGTTTCGAGGGACATCGCCACAGATTTCGGAGAACAGGCGCTTCTCCTGGCACAGTATCGACCACTTAGTTTCAGATAGAACAATTAGTTTAAAATGCAACTATGTTTCGCATGTGGAGTTTACTCTCTCACAAGCTCGTCCACTTAGTTTCGTCGGACACATACGGTTTCGAGTGGTATCGCCACAGATTTCAGAGAACAGGCGCTTCTCCTGGCACATTATCGAACACTTAGTTACAGATAGAACAATTAGTTTAAAATGCAAGTATGTTTCGCATCTGGAGTTTCCTCTCTCACAAGTTCGACCACTTAGTTTCGTCGAACACATACGGTTTCGAGTAGCATCGCCACAGATTTCAGAGAACAGGCGCGTCTCCTGGCACTGTATCAAACACTTAGTTTCAGATGGAACACTTAGTTTTAAATGGAACTAAGTTTCGCTTCTGGAGTTTCCTCTCTCACAAAGTCGACCATATAGATTCGTCGAACACATACGGTTTCGAGTAGCATCGCCCCAGATTTCAGAGAACACGCGCTTCTCCTGGCAGAGTATCGAACACTTAGTTTCAGATAGAATAATTAGTTTAAAATGGAACTAAGTTTCGCATTTGGAGTTTCCTCTCTCACAAGTTCGACCACTTAGTTTCGTCGAACACATACGGTTTCGAGTAGCATTGCCACCGATTCCAGAGAACAGACGCGTCTCCTGGCACTGTATCAAACACTTAGTTTCAGATGGAACACTTAGTTTTAAATGGAACTAAGTTTCGCTTCTGGAGTTTCCTCTCTCACAAAGTCGACCATATAGATTCGTCGAACACATACGGTATCGAGTAGCATCGCCACAGATTTCAGAGGACACGCGCTTCTCCTGGCAGAGTATCGAACACTTAGTTTCAGATAGAAAAATTAGTTTAAAATGCAACTACGTTTCGCATGTGGAGTTTCCTCTCTCACAAGGTCGGCCACTTAGTTTCGTCGAACACATACGGTTTCGAGTGGTATCGCCACAGATTTCAGAGAACAGGCGCTTCTCCTGGCACAGTATCGAACACTTAGTTTGAGATAGAACAATTACTTTAAAATGGAACTATGTTTCGCATCTGCAGTATCCTCTCTCACAAGGTCAACCACTTAGTTTCGTCGAACACATACGGTTTCGAGTGGCATCGCCACAGATTTCAGAGAACAGGCGTTTCTCCTGGCACATTATCGAACACTTAGTTACAGATAGAACAATTCGTTTAAAATGCAACTATGTTTCGCATCTGGAGTTTCCTCTCTCACAAGGTCGACCACATAGTTTCGTCGAACACATGCGGTTTCGAGTGGCATCAACACAGAATTCAGAGAACAGGCGCTACTCCTGGCACAGTATCGAACACTTAGTATCAGATAGAACAATTACTTTAAAATGGAACTAAGCTTCGCATCTGGAGTTTCCTCTCTCACAAGGTGGACCACTTAGTTTCGTCGAACACATACGGTTTCGAGGGGCATCGCCACAGATTTCACTGAACAGGCGCTTCTCCTGGCACATTATCGAACACTTAGTTTCGGATAGAACAATTAGTTTAAAATGGAACTAAGCCTGGCATCTGGAGTTTCCTCTCTCAGAAGGTCGACCACTTAGTTTCGTCGAACACATACGGTTTCGAGTGGCATCGCCACAGATTTCAGAGAACAGGCGCTTCCCCTGGCACAGTATCGAACACTTAGTTTCAGATAGAACAATTAGTTTAAAATGGAACAAAGATTCGCATCTGGAGTTTCCTCTCTCACAAGGTCGACCACTTAGTTTCGTCGAACTCATACTGTTTCGAGTGGCATCGCCACACATTTCAGAGGACAGGCGCTTCTCCTGGCACAGTATCGAACACTTAGTTTGGAATAGAACAATTAGTTTAAAATCGAACTAAGTTTCGCATCTGGCGTTTCTTCTATCACAAGGTCGACCACTTAGTTTCCTCGAACACATACGGTTTCGAGTGGCATCGCCACAGATTTCAGAGAACAGGCGCTTCTCCTGGCACAGTATCGAACACTTAGTTTCAGATAGAACAATTAGTTTAAAATGGAACAAAGATTCGCATCTGGAGTTTCCTCTCTCACAAGGTCGACCACTTAGTTTCGTCGAACTCATACTGTTTCGAGTGGCATCGCCACACATTTCGGAGAACAGGCGCTTCTCCTGACACAGTATCGAACACTTAGTTTCAGATAGAACAATTACTTTAAAATGGAACTATGTTCCGCATCTGGTGAATCCTTTCTCACAAGATCGACCACTTAGTTTCGGCGAACACATACGGTTTCGAGTGGCATCGCTACACATTTCAGAGAACAGGCGGTTCTCCTGGCACAGTGTCGAAAACATAGTTTCAGATAGAACAATTAGTTTAAAATGGAACTAAGTTTCGCATATGGAGTTTCCTCTCTCACAAGGTGGACCACTTAGTTTCGTCGAACACATACGGTTTCGAGTGGCATCGCCACAGATTTCAGAGAACAGGCGCTTCCCCTGGCACAGTATCGAACACTTAGTTTCAGATAGAACAATTAGTTTAAAATGGAACAAAGTTTCGCATCTGGAGTTTCCTCTCTCACAAGGTCGACCACTTAGTTTCGTCGAACTCATACTGTTTCGGGTGGCATCGCCACACATTTCAGAGGACAGGCGCTTCTCCTGGCACAGTATCGAACACTTAGTTTTAGAGAGAACAATTTGTTTAAAATGGAACTATGTTTCGCATTTGGAGTTCCCTCTTTCACAAGGTGGACC
Source organism: Nysson spinosus (assembly GCA_910591585.2). Taxonomy (NCBI): domain Eukaryota; kingdom Metazoa; phylum Arthropoda; class Insecta; order Hymenoptera; family Crabronidae; genus Nysson; species Nysson spinosus. The sequence goes on from CAJUYC020000006.1 coordinate 4,581,360, forward strand.
ACTTAGTTTTATCAAACACATACGGTTTCGATTAGCATCGCCACAGTTTTCACAGAACGGGCGCTTCTCCTGGAACAGTATCGGACACATAGTTTCAGATAGAACAATTAGTTTAAAATGGTACTAAATTTCGCATCTGGAGATTCCTCTCCCACAAGTTCGACCACTTAGTTTCGTCGAACAGATACGGTTTCGAGTAGTATCGCCACTGATCTCAGAGAACAGGCGCTACTCCTGGCACGGTATCGAACACTTAGTTTCAGATAGAACGATTAGTTTAAAATGGAACTATGTTTCGCATCTGGAGATTCCTCTCACACATGGTCGACCACTTAGTTTCGTCGACCACATACGGTTTCGAGTGGCATCGCCACAGATTTCAGAGAACCGGCGCTTCTCCTGGCACAGTATCGAACACATAGTTTCAGATAGAACAATTAGTTTAAAATGGTACTAAGTTTTGCATCTGGAGTTTCTTCTCTCACAAGGCGACCACTTAGTTTCGTCGAACACATACGGTTTCCAGTGGCATCGCCACAGATTTCAGAGAACAGGCGCTTATCCTGGCCAAGTATCAAACACATAGTTTCAGATAGAACAATTAGTTTAAAATGGTACTATGTTTCGCATCTGGAGCTTCTTCTCTCACAAGGTCGACCACTTAGTTTCGTCGAACACATACGGTTTCGAGTAGCATCGCCACAGATTTCAGAGAACAGACGCTTCTCCTGGAACAGTATCGAACACTTAGATCCAGATAGAACCATTTGTTTAAAATGGAACTAAGTTTCGCATCTGGAGATTCCTCTCCCACAAGGTCGACCAATTAGATTCGTCGAACACATACGGTTTCGAGTAGCATCGCCACAGATTTCAGAGAACAGGCGCTTCTCCTGGCACAGTATCGGACACATAGTTTCAGATAGAACAATTAGTTTAAAATGGTACTAAATTCCCATCTGTAGTTTCCTCACTCACAAAGCGGCCACTTAGTTTCGTGGAACACATTCGGTTTCGAGTAGCATCGCGACAGATTTCAGAGAACAGGCGCTTCTCCTGGCACAGTATCGAACACTTAGTTTTAGAGACAACAATTTGTTTAAAATGGAACTATGTTTCGCATTTGGAGTTCCCTCTTTCACAAGGTGGACCACTTAGTTTTGTCAAACACATACGGTTTCGAGTAGCATCGCCACAGTTTTCACAGAACGGGCGCTTCTCCTGGAACAGTATCGGACACATAGTTTCAGATAGAACAATTAGTTTAAAATGGTACTAAATTTCGCATCTGGAGATTCCTCTCCCACAAGTTCGACCACTTAGTTTCGTCGAACACATACGGTTTCGAGTAGTATCGCCACTGATCTCAGAGAACAGGCGCTACTCCTGGCACGGTATCGAACACATAGTTTCAGATAGAACAATTAGTTTAAAATTGTACTAAGTTTTGCATCTGGAGTTTCTTCTCTCACAAGGCGACCACTTAGTTTCGTCGAACACATACGGTTTCCAGTGGCATCGCCACAGATTTCAGAGAACAGGCGCTTCTCCTGGCACAGTATCAAACACATAGTTTCAGATAGAACAATTAGTTTAAAATGGTACTATGTTTCGCATCTGGAGCTTCTTCTCCCACAAGTTCGACCACTTAGTTTCGTCGAACACATACGGTTTCGAGTAGTATCGCCACTGATCTCAGAGAACAGGCGCTACTCCTGGCACGGTATCGAACACTTAGTTTCAGATAGAACGATTAGTTTAAAATGGAACTATGTTTCGCATCTGGAGATTCCTCTCACACATGGTCGACCACTTAGTTTCGTCGACCACATACGGTTTCGAGTGGCATCGCCACAGATTTCAGAGAACCGGCGCTTCTCCTGGCACAGTATCGAACACATAGATTCAGATAGAACAATTAGTTTAAAATGGTACTAAGTTTCGCATCTGGAGATTCCTCTCACACATGGTCGACCACTTAGTTTCGACGACCACATACGGTTTCGAGTGGCATCGCCACAGATTTCAGAGAACCGGCGCTTCTCCTGGCAGAGTATCGAACACATAGTTTCAGATAGAACAATTAGTTTAAAATTGTACTAAGTTTTGCATCTGGAGTTTCTTCTCACACAAGGCGACCACTTAGTTTCGTCGAACACATACGGTTTCCAGTGGCATCGCCACAGATTTCAGAGAACAGGCGCTTCTCCTGGCACAGTATCAAACACATAGTTTCAGATAGAACAATTAGTTTAAAATGGTACTATGTTTCGCATCTGGAGCTTCTTCTCTCACAAGGTCGACCACTTAGTTTCGTCGAACACATACGGTTTCGAGTAGCATCGCCACAGATTTCAGAGAACAGACGCTTCTCCTGGAACAGTATCGAACACTTAGATCCAGATAGAACAATTTGTTTAAAATGGAACTAAGTTTCGCATCTGGAGATTCCTCTCCCACAAGGTCGACCAATTAGATTCGTCGAACACATACGGTTTCGAGTAGCATCGCCACAGATTTCAGAGAACAGGCGCTTCTCCTGGCACAGTATCGGACACATAGTTTCAGATAGAACAATTAGTTTAAAATGGTACTAAATTCCCATCTGGAGTTTCCTCACTCACAAAGCGGCCACTTAGTTTCGTGGAACACATTCGGTTTCGAGTAGCATCGCGACAGATTTCAGAGAACAGGCGCTTCTCCTGGCACAGTATCGAACACTTAGTTTTAGAGACAACAATTTGTTTAAAATGGAACTATGTTTCGCATTTGGAGTTCCTTCTTTCACAAGGTGGACCACTTAGTTTTGTCAAACACATACGGTTTCGAGTAGCATCGCCACAGTTTTCACAGAACGGGCGCTTCTCCTGGAACAGTATCGGACACATAGTTTCAGATAGAACAATTAGTTTAAAATGGTACTAAATTTCGCATCTGGAGATTCCTCTCCCACAAGTTCGACCACTTAGTTTCGTCGAACACATACGGTTTCGAGTAGTATCGCCACTGATCTCAGAGAACAGGCGCTACTCCTGGCACGGTATCGAACACTTAGTTTCAGATAGAACGATTAGTTTAAAATGGAACTATGTTTCGCATCTGGAGATTCCTCTCACACATGGTCGACCACTTAGTTTCGTCGACCACATACGGTTTCGAGTGGCATCGCCACAGATTTCAGAGAACAGGCGCTTCTCCTGGCACAGTATCGGACACATAGTTTCAGATAGAACAATTAGTTTAAAATGGTACTAAATTCCCATCTGGAGTTTCCTCACTCACAAAGCGGCCACTTAGTTTCGTGGAACACATTCGGTTTCGAGTAGCATCGCGACAGATTTCAGAGAACAGGCGCTTCTCCTGGCACAGTATCGAACACTTAGTTTTAGAGACAACAATTTGTTTAAAATGGAACTATGTTTCGCATTTGGAGTTCCCTCTCCCACAAGTTCGACCACTTAGTTTCGTCGAACACATACGGTTTCGAGTGGCATCGCCACAGATTTCAGAGAACCGGCGCTTCTCCTGGCACAGTATCGAACACATAGTTTCAGATAGAACAATTAGTTTAAAATTGTACTAAGTTTTGCATCTGGAGTTTCTTCTCTCACAAGGCGACCACTTAGTTTCGTCGAACACATACGGTTTCCAGTGGCATCGCCACACATTTCAGAGAACAGGCTCTTCTCCTGGCACAGTATCGAACACTTAGTTTTAGAGAGAACAATTTGTTTAAAATGGAACTATGTTTCGCATTTGGAGTTCCCTCTTTCACAAGGTGGACCACTTAGTTTTCTCAAACACATACGGTTTCGAGTAGCATCGCCACAGTTTTCACAGAACGGGCGCTTCTCCTGGAACAGTATCGGACACATAGTTTCAGATAGAACAATTAGTTTAAAATGGTACTAAATTTCGCATCTGGAGATTCCTCTCCCACAAGGTCGACCACTTAGTTTCGTCGAACACATACGGTTTCGAGTAGCATCGCCACAGATTTCAGAGAACAGACGCTTCTCCTGGAACAGTATCGAACACTTAGATCCAGATAGAACAATTTGTTTAAAATGGAACTAAGTTTCGCATCTGGAGATTCCTCTCCCACAAGGTCGACCAATTAGATTCGTCGAACACATACGGTTTCGAGTAGCATCGCCACAGATTTCAGAGAACAGGCGCTTCTCCTGGCACAGTATCGGACACATAGTTTCAGATAGAACAATTAGTTTAAAATGGTACTATGTTTCGCATCTGGAGCTTCTTCTCTCACAAGGTCGACCACTTAGTTTCGTTGAACACATACCGTTTCGAGTGCGCATCGCGACAGATTTCAGAGAACAGGCGCTTCTCCTGGAACAGTATCGAACACTTAGATCCAGATAGAACAATTTGTTTAAAATGGAACTAAGTTTCGCATCTGGAGATTCCTCTCCCACAAGGTCGACCAATTAGATTCGTCGAACACATACGGTTTCGAGTAGCATCGCCACAGATTTCAGAGAACAGGCGCTTCTCCTGGCACAGTATCGGACACATAGTTTCAGATAGAACAATTAGTTTAAAATGGTACTAAATTCCCATCTGTAGTTTCCTCACTCACAAAGCGGCCGCTTAGTTTCGTGGAACACATTCGGTTTCGAGTAGCATCGCGACAGATTTCAGAGAACAGGCGCTTCTCCTGGCACAGTATCGAACACTTAGTTTCAGATAGAACAATTAGTTTAAAATTGTACTAAGTTTTGCATCTGGAGTTTCTTCTCTCACAAGGCGACCACTTAGTTTCGTCGAACACATACGGTTTCCAGTGGCATCGCCACAGATTTCAGAGAACAGGCGCTTCTCCTGGCACAGTATCAAACACATAGTTTCAGATAGAACAATTAGTTTAAAATGGTACTATGTTTCGCATCTGGAGCTTCTTCTCCCACAAGTTCGACCACTTAGTTTCGTCGAACACATACGGTTTCGAGTAGTATCGCCACTGATCTCAGAGAACAGGCGCTACTCCTGGCACGGTATCGAACACTTAGTTTCAGATAGAACGATTAGTTTAAAATGGAACTATGTTTCGCATCTGGAGATTCCTCTCACACATGGTCGACCACTTAGTTTCGTCGACCACATACGGTTTCGAGTAGTATCGCCACTGATCTCAGAGAACAGACGCTTCTCCTGGAACAGTATCGAACACTTAGATCCAGATAGAACAATTTGTTTAAAATGGAACTAAGTTTCGCATCTGGAGATTCCTCTCCCACAAGGTCGACCAATTAGATTCGTCGAACACATACGGTTTCGAGTAGCATCGCCACAGATTTCAGAGAACAGGCGCTTCTCCTGGCACAGTATCGGACACATAGTTTCAGATAGAACAATTAGTTTAAAATGGTACTATGTTTCGCATCTGGAGCTTCTTCTCTCACAAGGTCGACCACTTAGTTTCGTCGAACACATACAGTTTCGAGTAGCATCGCCACAGATTTCAGAGAACAGACGCTTCTCCTGGAACAGTATCGAACACTTAGATCCAGATAGAACAATTTGTTTAAAATGGAACTATGTTTCGCATTTGGAGTTCCCTCTTTCACAAGGTGGACCACTTAGTTTTGTCAAACACATACGGTTTCGAGTAGCATCGCCACAGTTTTCACAGAACGGGCGCTTCTCCTGGAACAGTATCGGACACATAGTTTCAGATAGAACAATTAGTTTAAAATGGTACTAAATTTCGCATCTGGAGATTCCTCTCCCACAAGTTCGACCACTTAGTTTCGTCGAACACATACGGTTTCGAGTAGTATCGCCACTGATCTCAGAGAACAGGCGCTACTCCTGGCACGGTATCGAACACATAGTTTCAGATAGAACAATTAGTTTAAAATGGAACTATGTTTCGCATCTGGAGTTTCTTCTCTCACAAGGCGACCACTTAGTTTCGTCGAACACATACGGTTTCCAGTGGCATCGCCACAGATTTCAGAGAACAGGCGCTTCTCCTGGCACAGTATCAAACACATAGTTTCAGATAGAACAATTAGTTTAAAATGGTACTATGTTTCGCATCTGGAGCTTCTTCTCCCACAAGTTCGACCACTTAGTTTCGTCGAACACATACGGTTTCGAGTAGTATCGCCACTGATCTCAGAGAACAGGCGCTACTCCTGGCACGGTATCGAACACTTAGTTTCAGATAGAACGATTAGTTTAAAATGGAACTATGTTTCGCATCTGGAGATTCCTCTCACACATGGTCGACCACTTAGTTTCGTCGACCACATACGGTTTCGAGTGGCATCGCCACAGATTTCAGAGAACCGGCGCTTCTCCTGGCACAGTATCGAACACATAGATTCAGATAGAACAATTAGTTTAAAATGGTACTAAGTTTCGCATCTGGAGATTCCTCTCACACATGGTCGACCACTTAGTTTCGTCGACCACATACGGTTTCGAGTGGCATCGCCACAGATTTCAGAGAACCGGCGCTTCTCCTGGCAGAGTATCGAACACATAGTTTCAGATAGAACAATTAGTTTAAAATTGTACTAAGTTTTGCATCTGGAGTTTCTTCTCACACAAGGCGACCACTTAGTTTCGTCGAACACATACGGTTTCCAGTGGCATCGCCACAGATTTCAGAGAACAGGCGCTTCTCCTGGCACAGTATCAAACACATAGTTTCAGATAGAACAATTAGTTTAAAATGGTACTATGTTTCGCATCTGGAGCTTCTTCTCTCACAAGGTCGACCACTTAGTTTCGTCGAACACATACGGTTTCGAGTAGCATCGCCACTGACCTCAGAGAACAGGCTCTTCTCCTGGCACAGTATCGGACACATAGTTTCAGATAGAACAATTAGTTTAAAATGGTACTATGTTTCGCATCTGGAGCTTCTTCTCTCACAAGGTCGACCACTTAGTTTCGTCGAACACATACAGTTTCGAGTAGCAACGCCACAGATTTCAGAGAACAGGCGCTTCTCCTGGCACAGTATCAGACACATAGTTTCAGATAGAACAATTAGTTTAAAATGGAACTAAGTTTCGCATCTGGAGTTTCCTCTCTCACAAGATCAACCACTTAGTTTCCTCGAACACATACGGTTTCGAGTGGCATCGCCACACATTTCAGAGAACAGGCGCTTCTCCTGGCACAGTATCGAACACTTAGTATCAGATAGGACAATTAGTTTAAAATGGAACTAAGTTTCGCATCTGGAGTTTCCTCTCTAACAAGGTCGAACACTTAGTTTCGTTGAACACATACGGTTTCGAGTGGCATGGCCACAGATTTCGGAGAACAGGCGCTTCTCCTGGCACAGTGTCGAACACATAGTTTCAGATAGAACAATTAGGTTAAAATGGAACTAAGTTTCGCATCTGGAGTTTCCTCTTTCACAAGGCGACCACTTAGTTTCGTCGAACACATACGGTTTCGAGTAGCATCGCCACAGATTTCAGAGAACAGGCGCTTCTCCTGGCACAGTATCGAACACTTTGTTTCAGATAGAACAATCAGTTTAAAATGGAAGTAAGTTTCGCATCTGCAGTTTCCTCTCTCACAAGGTCGACCACTTAGTTTCGTCGAACACATACAGTTTCGAGTAGCATCGCCACAGATTTTAGAGAACAGGCGCTTCTCCTGGCACAGTATCGAACACTTAGTTTCAGATAGAACAATTAGTTTAAAATGGAAATAAGCTTCGCTTCAGGAGTTTCCTCTCTTACAAGGTCGACCACTTAGTTTCGTTGAACACATACCGTTTCGAGTGCGCATCGCGACAGATTTCAGAGAACAGGCGCTTCTCCTGGCACAGTATCGAGCACTTAGTTTCAGATAGAACAATTAGTTTAAAATGGTACTAAGTTTCGCATTTGGAGTTTCCTCTTTCACAAGGCGACCACTTAGTTTCGTCGAGCACATACGGTTTCGAGTAGCATCGCCACAGATTTCAGAGAACAGGCGCCTCTCCTGGCACAGTATCGAACACTTAGTTTCAGATAGAACAATTAGTTTAAAATGGAAGTAAGTTTCGCATCTGCAGTTTCCTCTCTCACAAGGTCGACCACTTAGTTTCGTCGACCACATCCGGTTCCGAGTGGCATCGCCACAGATTTCAGAGAACAGGCGCTTCTGCTGGCACAGGATCGAACACTTAGTTTCAGATAGAACAATTAGTTTTAAATTGGAACTAAGTTTCTCATCTGGAGTTTACTCTCTCACAAGGTCGACTACTTAGTTTCGTCGAATCCATACGGTTTCGAGTGGCATCGCCACAGATTTCAGAGAACAGGCGCTTCTCCTGGCACAGTGTCGAACACATAGTTTCAGATAGAACAATTAGGTTAAAATGGAACTAAGTTTCGCATCTGGAGTTTCCTCTTTCACAAGGCGACCACTTAGTTTCGTCGAACACATACGGTTTCGAGTAGCATCGCCACAGATTTCAGAGAACAGGCGCTTCTCCTGGCACAGTATCGAACACTTAGTTTCAGATAGAACAATCAGTTTAAAATGGAAGTAAGTTTCGCATCTGCAGTTTCCTCTCTCACAAGGTCGACCACTTAGTTTCGTCGAACACATACAGTTTCGAGTAGCATCGCCACAGATTTTAGAGAACAGGCGCTTCTCCTGGCACAGTATCGAACACTTAGTTTCAGATAGAACAATTAGTTTAAAATGGAAATAAGCTTCGCTTCAGGAGTTTCCTCTCTCACAAGGTCGACCACTTAGTTTCGTTGAACACATACCGTTTCGAGTGCGCATCGCGACAGATTTCAGAGAGCAGGCGCTTCTCCTGGCACAGTATCGAAAACAGTTTCAGATAGAACAATTAGTTTAAAATGGAACTATGTTTCGCATCTGGAGTTTCCTCTCTCACAAGGTCGACCAATTAGATTCGTCGAACACGTACGGTTTCGAGTAGCATCGCCACACATTTCAGAGATCAGACGCTTCTCCTGGCACAGTATCGAACACTTAGTTTCAGATAGAACAATTAGTTTAAAATGGAACTATGTTTCGCATCTGGAGTTTCCTCTATCACAAGGTCGACCACTTAGTTTCGTCGAACACATACGTTTTCAAGTAGCATCGCCACACATTTCAGAGAACAGGCGCTTCTCCTGGCACAGTATCGTACACTTAGTATCAGATAGAAAAATTAGTTTAAAATGGAACTAATTTTCGCATCTGGAGTTTCCTCTCTCACAAGGTCGACCACTTAGTTTCGTCGAACACATACGGTTTCGAGTGGCATCGCCACAGATTTCAGAGAACAGGCGCTTCTCCTGGCACAATATCGAACACTTAGTTTCAGATGGAACATTTAATTTAAAATTGAACTATGTTTCGCATCTGGAGTTTCCTCTCTCACAAGGTCGACCACTTAGTTTCGCCGAACGCATACGGTTTCGAGTGGCATCGCCACAGATTTCAGAGAACAGCCGCTTCTCCTGGCACAGTATCGAACACTTTCAGATAGAACAATTAGTTTAAAATGGAACTAAGTTCCGCATCTGGAGTTTCCTCTCTCACAAGGTCGACCACTTAGTTTCGTCGAACACATACGGTTTCGAGTGGCATCGCCACAGATTTCAGAGAACAGGCGCTTCTCCTGGCACAATATCGAACACTTAGTTTCAGATGGAACATTTAATTTAAAATTGAACTATGTTTCGCATCTGGAGTTTCCTCTCTCACAAGGTCGACCACTTAGTTTCGTTGAACACATACGGTTTCGAGTGGCATCGCCACAGATTTCAGCGAACAGGCGCTTCTCCTGGCACAGTATCGAAAACTTAGTTTCAGATAGAACAATTAGTTTAAAATGGAACTAAGTTTCGCATCTGGAGTTTCCTCTCTAACAAGGTCGACCACTTAGTTCGGTTGAATGCATACGGTTTCGAGTGGCAACGCCACAGATTTCAGAGAACAGGCGCTTCTCCTGGCACAGTATCAGACACATAGTTTCAGATAGAACAATTAGTTTAAAATGGAACTAAGTTTCGCATCTGGAGTTTCCTCTCTCACAAGATCAACCACTTAGTTTCCTCGAACACATACGGTTTCGAGTGGCATCGCCACACATTTCAGAGAACAGGCGCTTCTCCTGGCACAGTATCGAACACTTAGTATCAGATAGGACAATTAGTTTAAAATGGAACTAAGTTTCGCATCTGGAGTTTCCTCTCTAACAAGGTCGAACACTTAGTTTCGTTGAACACATACGGTTTCGAGTGGCATGGCCACAGATTTCGGAGAACAGGCGCTTCTCCTGGCACAGTGTCGAACACATAGTTTCAGATAGAACAATTAGGTTAAAATGGAACTAAGTTTCGCATCTGGAGTTTCCTCTTTCACAAGGCGACCACTTAGTTTCGTCGAACACATACGGTTTCGAGTAGCATCGCCACAGATTTCAGAGAACAGGCGCTTCTCCTGGCACAGTATCGAACACTTTGTTTCAGATAGAACAATCAGTTTAAAATGGAAGTAAGTTTCGCATCTGCAGTTTCCTCTCTCACAAGGTCGACCACTTAGTTTCGTCGAACACATACAGTTTCGAGTAGCATCGCCACAGATTTTAGAGAACAGGCGCTTCTCCTGGCACAGTATCGAACACTTAGTTTCAGATAGAACAATTAGTTTAAAATGGAAATAAGCTTCGCTTCAGGAGTTTCCTCTCTTACAAGGTCGACCACTTAGTTTCGTTGAACACATACCGTTTCGAGTGCGCATCGCGACAGATTTCGGAGAACAGGCGCTTCTCCTGGCACAGTATCGAGCACTTAGTTTCAGATAGAACAATTAGTTTAAAATGGTACTAAGTTTCGCATTTGGAGTTTCCTCTTTCACAAGGCGACCACTTAGTTTCGTCGAGCACATACGGTTTCGAGTAGCATCGCCACAGATTTCAGAGAACAGGCGCCTCTCCTGGCACAGTATCGAACACTTAGTTTCAGATAGAACAATTAGTTTAAAATGGAAGTAAGTTTCGCATCTGCAGTTTCCTCTCTCACAAGGTCGACCACTTAGTTTCGTCGACCACATCCGGTTCCGAGTGGCATCGCCACAGATTTCAGAGAACAGGCGCTTCTGCTGGCACAGGATCGAACACTTAGTTTCAGATAGAACAATTAGTTTTAAATTGGAACTAAGTTTCTCATCTGGAGTTTACTCTCTCACAAGGTCGACTACTTAGTTTCGTCGAATCCATACGGTTTCGAGTGGCATCGCCACAGATTTCAGAGAACAGGCGCTTCTCCTGGCACAGTGTCGAACACATAGTTTCAGATAGAACAATTAGGTTAAAATGGAACTAAGTTTCGCATCTGGAGTTTCCTCTTTCACAAGGCGACCACTTAGTTTCGTCGAACACATACGGTTTCGAGTAGCATCGCCACAGATTTCAGAGAACAGGCGCTTCTCCTGGCACAGTATCGAACACTTAGTTTCAGATAGAACAATCAGTTTAAAATGGAAGTAAGTTTCGCATCTGCAGTTTCCTCTCTCACAAGGTCGACCACTTAGTTTCGTCGAACACATACAGTTTCGAGTAGCATCGCCACAGATTTTAGAGAACAGGCGCTTCTCCTGGCACAGTATCGAACACTTAGTTTCAGATAGAACAATTAGTTTAAAATGGAAATAAGCTTCGCTTCAGGAGTTTCCTCTCTCACAAGGTCGACCACTTAGTTTCGTTGAACACATACCGTTTCGAGTGCGCATCGCGACAGATTTCAGAGAGCAGGCGCTTCTCCTGGCACAGTATCGAAAACAGTTTCAGATAGAACAATTAGTTTAAAATGGAACTATGTTTCGCATCTGGAGTTTCCTCTCTCACAAGGTCGACCAATTAGATTCGTCGAACACGTACGGTTTCGAGTAGCATCGCCACACATTTCAGAGATCAGACGCTTCTCCTGGCACAGTATCGAACACTTAGTTTCAGATAGAACAATTAGTTTAAAATGGAACTATGTTTCGCATCTGGAGTTTCCTCTATCACAAGGTCGACCACTTAGTTTCGTCGAACACATACGTTTTCAAGTAGCATCGCCACACATTTCAGAGAACAGGCGCTTCTCCTGGCACAGTATCGTACACTTAGTATCAGATAGAAAAATTAGTTTAAAATGGAACTAAGTTTCGCATTAGGAGTTTCCTCTATCACAAGGTCGACCACTTAGTTTCGTCGAACACATACGTTTTCAAGTAGCATCGCCACACATTTCAGAGAACAGGCGCTTCTCCTGGCACAGTATCGAACACTTAGATTCAGAAGGAACAATTAGTTTAAAATGGAACTAAGTTTCGCATCGGGAGTTTCCTCTCTCACAAGGTCGGCCACTTAGTTTCGTCGAACAGATACGGTTTCGAGTAGCATCGCGACAGATTTCAGAGAGCAGGCGCTTCTCCTGGCACAGTATCGAAAACAGTTTCAGATAGAACAATTAGTTTAAAATGGAACTATGTTTCGCATCTGGAGTTTCCTCTCTCACAAGGCGGCCACTTAGTTTCGTGGAACACATTCGGTTTCGAGTAGCATTGCCACAGATTTCAGAGAACAGGCGCTTCTCCTGGGACAGTATCGGACACTTAGTTTCAGTCAGAAAAATTAGTTTAAAATGAAACTAAGTTTCGCATCCGGAGTTTCCTCTCTCACAAGGTCGACCAGTTAGTTTCGTCGAACACATACGGTTTCGAGTAGCATCGCGACAGATTTCAGAGAACAGGCGCTTCTCCTGGCACACTATCGAAAACAGTTTCAGATAGAACAATTAGTTTAAAATGGAACTATGTTTCGCATCTGGAGATTCCTCTCTCACAAGGCGGCCACTTAGTTTCGTGGAACACATACGGTTCCGAGTAGCATCGCCACATGTTTCAGAGAACAGGCGCTTCTCCTGGCACAGTGTCGAACACATAGTTTCAGATAGAACAATAAGTTTAAAATGGAACTAAGTTTCGCATCTGGAGTTTCCTGTCCCACAAGGTCGACCAGTTAGTTTCGTCGAACACATACGGTTTCGAGTGGCATCGCTACACATTTCAGAGAACAGGCGCTTCTCCTGGCACAGTATCGAACACTTAGTTTCAGATGGAACAATTATTTTAAAATGGAAATAAATTTCGCATATGGAGATTCCTCTCTCACAAGTTCGACTACTTAGTTTCGTCGAACACATACGGTTTCGAGTGGCATCGCCACAGATTTCAGAGAACAGGCGCTTCTCCTGGCACAGTACCGAACACTTAGTTTCAGATAGAACAATTAGGTTAAAATGGAACTAAGCTTCGCATCTGGTGCTTCCTCTCTCACAAGGTGGACCACTTAGTTTCCTCGAACACATACGGTTTCGAGTGGCATCGCCCCACATTTCAGAGAACAGGCGCTTCTCCTGGCACAGTATCGAACACTGAGTATCAGATAGAACGATTAGTTTAAAATGGAAGTAAGTTTCGCATCTGCAGTTTCCTCTCTCACAAGGTAGACCACTTAGTTTCGTCGAACACATACGGTTTCGAGTGGCATCGCCACAGATTTCAGAGAACAGCCGCTTCTACTGACACAGTATCGAACACATAGTTTCAGATAGAACAATTAGTTTAAAATGGTATTAAGTTTCGTATCTGGAGTTTCCTCTCGCACAAGCTGGACCACTTAGTTTCGTCGAACACATACGGTTTCGAGTAGCATCGCCACAGATTTCAGAGAACAGGCGCTTCTCCTGGCACAGTATCGAACACTTAGTGTCAGATAGAACACTTAGTTTAAAATGGACCTATGTTTCGCATATGGGGTTTCCTCTCTCACAATGTGGACCACTCAGTTTCGTCAAACACATACGGTTTCGAGTGGCATCACCACAGATTTCAGAGAACAGGCGCTTCTCCTAGCACAGTATCGAACACTTAGTATCAGATAGAACAATTACTTTAAATTGGATCTAAGCTTCGCATCTGGAGATTCCTCTCTCATAAGGTGGACCACTTAGTTTCATCGAACATAAACGGTTTCGAGTAGCATCACCACTGGTTTCAGAGATCAGGCGCTTCTCCTGGCACAGTGTCGGGCACATTGTTTCCGATAGAACAATTAGTTTAAAATGGACCTAAGTTTCGCATCTGGAGTTTCCTCTCTCACAAGGTCGACAACTTAGTTTCGTCGAACCCATACAGTTTCGGGTGGTATCGCCACAGATTTCCCCGAACGAGAGTTCCTCCTGGCACAGTATCGACAACTCAGTTTCGTCGAACACATACGGTTTCGAGCTGCATCGACACACATTTCAGAGAATAGGCGCTTCTCCTGGCACAGTGTCGGGCACATAGTTTCCGATAGAACAATTAGTTTAAAATGGTACTATGTTTCACATCTGGAGTTTCTTCCCTCACAAGGCGACCACTTAGTTTCGTTGAACACATACGGTTTCGAGGGGCATCGCCACAGATTTCAGAGAACAGGCGTTTCTCCTGGCACACTATCGAACACTTAGTTTCAAATAGAACAATTAGTTTAAAATGGAACTATTTTTCGCATCTGGAGTTTCCTCTCTCACAAGGTCGGCGACTTAGTTTCGTCGAACACATACGGTTTCGAGTGGCATCGCCACAGATTTCAGAGAACAGGCGCTTCTCCTGGCACAGTATCGAACACTTAGTTTCAGATAGAACACTTAGTTTAAAATGGTACTACGTTTCGCATGTGGAGTTTCTTCCCTCACAAGGCGACCACTTAGTTTCGTTGAACACATACGGTTTCGAGGGGCATCGCCACAGATTTCAGAGAACAGGCGTTTCTCCTGGCACACTATCGAACACTTAGTTTCAAATAGAACAATTAGTTTAAAATGGAACTATTTTTCGCATCTGGAGTTTCCTCTCTCACAAGGTCGGCGACTTAGTTTCGTCGAACACATACGGTTTCGAGTGGCATCGCCACAGATTTCAGAGAACAGGCGCTTCTCCTGGCACAGTATCGAACACTTAGTTTCAGATAGAACAATTAGTTTAAAATGGAACAAAGTTTCGCATCTGGAGTTTCCTCTCTCACAAGGTCGACCACTTAGTTTCGACGAAACACATACGGTTCCGAGTAGCATCGCCACATGTTTCAGAGAACAGGCGCTTCTCCTGGCACAGTGTCGAACACATAGTTTCAGATAGAACAATAAGTATAAAATGGAACTAAGTTTCGCATCTGGAGTTTCCTGTCCCACAAGGTCGACCAGTTAGTTTCGTCGAACACATACGGTTTCGAGTGGCATCGCTACACATTTCAGAGAACAGGCGCTTCTCCTGGCACAGTATCGAACACTTAGTTTCAGATGGAACAATTATTTTAAAATGGAAATAAATTTCGCATATGGAGATTCCTCTCTCACAAGTTCGACTACTTAGTTTCGTCGAACACATACGGTTTCGAGTGGCATCGCCACAGATTTCAGAGAACAGGCGCTTCTCCTGGCACAGTACCGAACACTTAGTTTCAGATAGAACAATTAGGTTAAAATGGAACTAAGCTTCGCATCTGGTGCTTCCTCTCTCACAAGGTGGACCACTTAGTTTCCTCGAACACATACGGTTTCGAGTGGCATCGCCCCACATTTCAGAGAACAGGCGCTTCTCCTGGCACAGTATCGAACACTGAGTATCAGATAGAACGATTAGTTTAAAATGGAAGTAAGTTTCGCATCTGCAGTTTCCTCTCTCACAAGGTAGACCACTTAGTTTCGTCGAACACATACGGTTTCGAGTGGCATCGCCACAGATTTCAGAGAACAGCCGCTTCTACTGACACAGTATCGAACACATAGTTTCAGATAGAACAATTAGTTTAAAATGGTATTAAGTTTCGTATCTGGAGTTTCCTCTCGCACAAGCTGGACCACTTAGTTTCGTTGAACACATACGGTTTCGAGGGGCATCGCCACAGATTTCAGAGAACAGGCGTTTCTCCTGGCACACTATCGAACACTTAGTTTCAAATAGAACAATTAGTTTAAAATGGAACTATTTTTCGCATCTGGATTTTCCTCTCTCACAAGGTCGGCGACTTAGTTTCGTCGAACACATACGGTTTCGAGTGGCATCGCCACAGATTTCAGAGAACAGGCGCTTCTCCTGGCACAGTATCGAACACTTAGTTTCAGATAGAACACTTAGTTTAAAATGGTACTACGTTTCGCATGTGGAGTTTCTTCCCTCACAAGGCGACCACTTAGTTTCGTTGAACACATACGGTTTCGAGGGGCATCGCCACAGATTTCAGAGAACAGGCGTTTCTCCTGGCACACTATCGAACACTTAGTTTCAAATAGAACAATTAGTTTAAAATGGAACTATTTTTCGCATCTGGAGTTTCCTCTCTCACAAGGTCGGCGACTTAGTTTCGTCGAACACATACGGTTTCGAGTGGCATCGCCACAGATTTCAGAGAACAGGCGCTTCTCCTGGCACAGTATCGAACACTTAGTTTCAGATAGAACAATTAGTTTAAAATGGAACAAAGTTTCGCATCTGGAGTTTCCTCTCTCACAAGGTCGACCACTTAGTTTCGACGAAACACATACGGTTCCGAGTAGCATCGCCACATGTTTCAGAGAACAGGCGCTTCTCCTGGCACAGTGTCGAACACATAGTTTCAGATAGAACAATAAGTATAAAATGGAACTAAGTTTCGCATCTGGAGTTTCCTGTCCCACAAGGTCGACCAGTTAGTTTCGTCGAACACATACGGTTTCGAGTGGCATCGCTACACATTTCAGAGAACAGGCGCTTCTCCTGGCACAGTATCGAACACTTAGTTTCAGATGGAACAATTATTTTAAAATGGAAATAAATTTCGCATATGGAGATTCCTCTCTCACAAGTTCGACTACTTAGTTTCGTCGAACACATACGGTTTCGAGTGGCATCGCCACAGATTTCAGAGAACAGGCGCTTCTCCTGGCACAGTACCGAACACTTAGTTTCAGATAGAACAATTAGGTTAAAATGGAACTAAGCTTCGCATCTGGTGCTTCCTCTCTCACAAGGTGGACCACTTAGTTTCCTCGAACACATACGGTTTCGAGTGGCATCGCCCCACATTTCAGAGAACAGGCGCTTCTCCTGGCACAGTATCGAACACTGAGTATCAGATAGAACGATTAGTTTAAAATGGAAGTAAGTTTCGCATCTGCAGTTTCCTCTCTCACAAGGTAGACCACTTAGTTTCGTCGAACACATACGGTTTCGAGTGGCATCGCCACAGATTTCAGAGAACAGCCGCTTCTACTGACACAGTATCGAACACATAGTTTCAGATAGAACAATTAGTTTAAAATGGTATTAAGTTTCGTATCTGGAGTTTCCTCTCGCACAAGCTGGACCACTTAGTTTCGTTGAACACATACGGTTTCGAGGGGCATCGCCACAGATTTCAGAGAACAGGCGTTTCTCCTGGCACACTATCGAACACTTAGTTTCAAATAGAACAATTAGTTTAAAATGGAACTATTTTTCGCATCTGGAGTTTCCTCTCTCACAAGGTCGGCGACTTAGTTTCGTCGAACACATACGGTTTCGAGTGGCATCGCCACAGATTTCAGAGACCAGGCGCTTCTCCTGGCACACTATCGAACACTTAGTTTGAGATAGAACACTTAGTTTAAAATGGTACTACGTTTCGCATGTGGAGTTTCTTCCCTCACAAGGCGACCACTTAGTTTCGTTGAACACATACGGTTTCGAGGGGCATCGCCACAGATTTCAGAGAACAGGCGTTTCTCCTGGCACACTATCGAACACTTAGTTTCAAATAGAACAATTAGTTTAAAATGGAACTATTTTTCGCATCTGGAGTTTCCTCTCTCACAAGGTCGGCGACTTAGTTTCGTCGAACACATACGGTTTCGAGTGGCATCGCCACAGATTTCAGAGAACAGGCGCTTCTCCTGGCACAGTATCGAACACTTAGTTTCAGATAGAACAATTAGTTTAAAATGGAACAAAGTTTCGCATCTGGAGTTTCCTCTCTCACAAGGTCGACCACTTAGTTTCGACGAAACACATACCGTTTCGAGTAGCATCGCGACAGATTTCAGAGAACAGTCGCTTCTCCTGGCACAGTATCGAACACTTAGTTTCAGATGGAACATTTAGTTTAAAATTGAACTAAGTTTCGCATCTGGAGTTTCCTCTCTCACAAGGTCGGCCACTTAGTTTCGTCGAACACATACGGTTTCAAGTGGCATCGCCACAGATTTCAGAGAACAGCCGCTCCTCCTGGCACAGTATCGAATACTTAATTTCAGATGGAACAATTAGTTTAAAATGGAACTAAGCTTCGCATCTGAAGTTTCCTCTCTCACAAGGTCGGCCACTTAGTTTCGTCGAACACATACGGTTTCGAGTAGCATCGCCACACATTTCAGAGAACAGGAGCTTCTCCTGGCACAGTATCGAACACTTAGTTTCAAATAGAACAATAAGTTTAAAATGGCACTAAGTTTCGCGTCTGGAGTTTCCTCTCTCACAAGGTCGACCACTCAGTTTCGTCGAACACATACCGTTTCGAGTGGTATCGCCACAGGTTTCACAGAACGGGCGCTTCTCCTGGCACGGTATCGAACACTTAGTTTTAGACAGAACAATTAGTTTAAAATGGAACAAAGCTTCGCATCTGGAGTTTCCTCTCTCACAAGGTCGACCACTTAGTTTCGACGAACACATACGGTATCGAGTGGCATCACCACAGATTTCAGTGAACAGGCGCTTCTCCTGGCACAGTTACGAAAACTTAGTTTCAGATAGAACAATTAGTTTAAAATGGAACTAAGTTTGGCATCTGGAGTTTCCTCTATCACAAGGTCGACCACTTAGATTCGTCGAACACATACGGTTTCGAGTGACATCGCCACAGATTTCAGAGAACAGGCTCTTCTCCTGGCACAGTATCGGACACTTAGTTTCAGATAGAAAAATTACTTTAAAAGGAACTATGTTTCGCATTGGAGTTTCCCCTCTCACAAGGTCGACCACTCAGTTTCGTCGAACACATACCGTTTCGAGTGGTATCGCCACAGGTTTCACAGAACGGGCGCTTCTCCTGGCACGGTATCGAACACTTAGTTTTAGACAGAACAATTAGTTTAAAATGGAACAAAGCTTCGCATCTGGAGTTTCCTCTCTCACAAGGTCGACCACTTAGTTTCGACGAACACATACGGTATCGAGTGGCATCACCACAGATTTCAGTGAACAGGCGCTTCTCCTGGCACAGTATCGAAAACTTAGTTTCAGATAGAACAATTAGTTTAAAATGGAACTAAGTTTGGCATCTGGAGTTTCCTCTATCACAAGGTCGACCACTTAGATTCGTCGAACACATACGGTTTCGAGTGACATCGCCACAGATTTCAGAGAACAGGCTCTTCTCCTGGCACAGTATCGGACACTTAGTTTCAGATAGAAAAATTACTTTAAAAGGAACTATGTTTCGCATTGGAGTTTCCCCTCTCACAAGGTCAACCACTTAATTTCGTCGAACACATGCGGTTTCGAGTCGCATCGCCACAGATTTCAGAGAACAGGCGCTTCTCCTGGCACAGTATCGAACACTTAGTATCAGATAGAACAATTACCTTAAAATGGAACTAAGCTTCGCACCTGGAGTTTCCTCTCTCACAAGGTGGACCACTTAGTTTCGTCGAACACATACGGTTTCGGGTGGCATCGCCACAGAATTCAGAGAACAGGCGCTTCTCCTGGCACAGTATCGAACACTTAGTTTCAGATAGAATATTTAGTTCAAAATGGAAATATGTTTCGCATCTGGAGTTTCCCTTCTCACAAGGTCGACGACCTACTTTCGTCGAACACATTCGGTTTCGTGTAGCATCGCCACAGATTTCAGAGAACAGGCGCTTCTACTGGCACAGTATCGAACACTTAGTTTCAGATAGAACATTTAGTTCAAAATGGAAATATGTTTCGCATCTGGAGTTTCCTCTCTCACAAGGTCGACCGCTTAGTTTCGACGAACATATACGGTTTCGAGTAGCATCGCCACAGATTTCAGAGAACAGGCGCTTCTCCTGGCACAGTATCGAACACTTAGTATCAGATAGAACAATTAGTTTAAAATGGATCTATGTTTCGCATCTGGAGTGTCCTCTATCACAAGGTCGACCACTTAGTTTCGTCGAACACATACGGTTTCGAGTAGTATCGCCACAGATTTCGCAGAACGGGAGTTTCTCCTGGCACAGTATCGAACACATAGTTTCAGATGGAACAATTAGTTTTAAATGGAACTAAGTTTCGCATCTGGAGTTTCCCCTTTCACAATATCGACCACTTAATTTCGTCGAAAACATACGGTTTCGAGTGGCAACGCCACAGATTTCAGAGAACAGGTGTTTCTCCTGGCACATTATCGAACACTTATTTCAGGCAGAACAATTAGTTTAAAATGTAACTATGTTTCGCATCTGGAGTATCCTCCCTCACAAGGTCGACCACTTAGTTTCGTCGAACACATACGGTTTCGAGTAGCATCGCCACAGATTTCAGAGAGCAGGCGCTTCTCCTGGCACAGTATCGATCACTTTCAGATAGAACAATTAGTTTAAAATGGAACTTAGTTTCGCATCTGGAGTTTCCTGTCTCACAAGTCGGCAACTTAGTTTCGCCGAACACATACAGTTTCGAGTGGCATCGCCACACATTTCAGAGAACAGGCGCTTCTCTTGGCACAGTATCGAGCACATAGTTTCAGATAGAACAATTAGTTTAAAATGGAACTAAGTTTCGCATCTGGATATTCCTCTCTCACAAGGTCGACCACTTAGTTTCGTCGAACACATACGGTTTCGAGTGGCATCGCAACAGATTTCAGAGAACAGTCGCTTCTCCTGGCACACTATCGAACACTTAGTATCAGATAGAAGAATTAGTTTAAAATGAAACAAAGCTTCGCATCTGGAGTTTCCTCTTCTCACAAGGTGGACCACTTAGTTTCGTCGAACACATACGGTTTCGAGTAGCATCGCCACAGATTTCAGAGAACAGGCGCTTCTCCTGGCACATTATCGAACACTTAGTTTCAGATAGAACAATTAGTTTAAAATGGAACCAATTTTCGCATCTGGAGTTTCCTCTCTCACAAGGTCGACCACTTGGTTTAGTCGAACACATAGGATTTCGAGTTGTATCGCCACGGATTTCGCCGAACGGGGGTTTCTCCTGGCACAGTATCGACCACTTAGTTTCGTCGAACACATACGGTTTCGAGTGGCATCGCCACAGACTTCAGAGAACAAGCGCTTCTCCTGGCACATTATCGAACACTCAGTTTCAGATAGAACAATTAGTTTAAAATGGAACTATATTTCGCATTTGGAGTTTCTTCTCTCACAAGGTCGACCACTTGGTTTCGTCGAACACATACGGTTTCGAGTGGCGTCGCCACAGATTTCAGAGAACAGGCGCTTCTCCTGGCACATTATCGAACACTTAGTTTCAGATAGAACAATTAGTTTAAAATGGAACTAATTTTCGCATCTGGAGTTTCCTCTCCCACAAGGTCGACCACTTAGTTTCCTCGAACACATGCGGTTTCGAGTAGCATCGCCACAGATTTCAGAGAACAGGCGCTTCTCCTGGCACAGTATCGAACACTTAGTTTCAGATAGAACAATTAGTTTAAAAGGGTACTAAGTTTCGCATCTGGGGTTTCCTCTCTCACAAGTTCGACCACTCAGTTTCGTCGAACACATACCGTTTCGAGTGGTATCGCCACAGGTTTCACAGAACAGGCGCTTCTCCTGGCACATTATCGAACACTTAGTTTCAGATAGAACAATTAGTTTAAAATGGAACTAATTTTCGCATCTGGAGTTTCCTCTCCCACAAGGTCGACCACTTAGTTTCCTCGAACACATGCGGTTTCGAGTAGCATCGCCACAGATTTCAGAGAACAGGCGCTTCTCCTGGCACAGTATCGAACACTTAGTTTCAGATAGAACAATTAGTTTAAAAGGGTACTAAGTTTCGCATCTGGGGTTTCCTCTCTCACAAGTTCGACCACTCAGTTTCGTCGAACACATACGGTTTCGAGTGGCATCGCCACAGATTTCAGAGAACAGGCGCTTCTCCTGGCACAGTATCGAAAACATAGTTTCGGGTAGAACAATAAGATTAAAATAGAACTAAGTTTCGCATTTGGAGTTTCCCCTCTCACAAGGTCGACGACTTAGTTTCGTCGAAAACATACGGTTTCCAGTGGTATCGCCACAGATTTCGCCGAACGGGAGTTGCTCCTGGCACACTATCGAACACTTAGTTTCAGATAGAAAAATTAGTTTAAAATGGAACTATGGTCCGCATCTGGTGAATCCTCTCTCACAAGGTCGACCACTTAGTTTCGTCGAACACATACGGTTTCGAGTGGCATCGCCACACATTTCGGAGAACAGGCGCTTCTCCTGGCACAGTGTCGAACACATAGTTTCAGCTAGAACAATTAATTTAAAATGGAACTAAGTTTCGCATCAGAAGTTTCCGCCCTCACAAGGTCGGCCACTTAGTTCGTCGAACACATACGGTTTCGAGGGGCATCGCCACAGAATTCAGAGAACAGGCGCTTCTCCTGGCACAGTATCGAACACTTAGTTTCAGATAGAACAATTAGTTTAAAATGGAAATAAGTTTCGCATCTGGAGTTTCCTCTCTCACAAGGTCGACCACTTAGTTTCGGCGAACACATACGGTTTCGAGTAGCATCGCCACAGTTTTCAGAGAGCAGGCGCTTCTTCTGGCACAGTATCGAACACTTATTTCAGACAGAACAATTAGTTTAAAATGGAACTATGTTTCGCTTCTGGAGTATCCTCTTTCACAAGGTCAACCACTTAGTTTCGTCGAACACATACGGTTTCGAGTGGCATCGCTACACATTTCAGAGAACAGGCGCTTCTGCTGGCACAGTGTCGAACACATAGTTTCAGATAGAACAATTAGTTTAAAATGGAACTAAGTTTCGCATCTGGAGTTTCCTGACCCACAAGGTCGACCACTTAGTTTCCTCGAACACATACGGTTTCGAGTAGCATCGCCACAGATTTCAGAGAACAGGCGCTTCTCCTGGCACAGTATCGAACACTTAGTTTCAGATAGATCAATTAGTTTAAAATGGAAATACGTTTCGCATCTGGAGATTCCTCTCTCACAAGGTCGACCACTTAGTTTCGTCGAACACATACGGTTTCGAGTGGCATCGGCACAGATTTCTGAGAACAGGCGCTTCTCCTGGCACAGTATCGAACACTTAGTTTCACATAGAACAATCAGTTTGAAATGGAACTAAGTTTCGCATATGGAGTTTCCTCTCTCACAAGGTCTTCCACTTAGTTTCGTCGAACACATACAGTTTCTAGTAGCATGGCCACAGATTTCAGAGAGCAGGCGCTTCTGCTGGCACAGTATCGAACACTTATTTCAGACAGAACAATTAGTTTAAAATGTAACTATGTTTCGCATCTGGAGTTTCCTCTCCCACAAGGTGGACCACTTAGTTGCGTCGAACACATACAGTTTCGAGTAGCATCGCCACATGTTTCAGAGAACAGGCACTTCTCCTCTGCACAGTATCGAACACTTTCAGATAGCACAATTAGTTTAAAATGGGACTAAGTTTCGCATCTGGATTTTCCTCTCTCACAAGGTCGACCTCTTAGTTGCTTCGAACACATACGGTTTCGAGTACCATCGCCACAGATTTCAGAGAGCAGGCGCTTCTCCTGGCACAATATCGAACACTTAGTTTCAGATAGAACAATCAGTTTGAAATGGAACTAAGTTTCGCATCTGGAGTTTCCTCTCTCACAAGGTCGACCACTTAGTTTCGTCGAACATGTACGTTTTCGAGTGGCATCGCCACAGATATCAGAGAACAGGCGCTTCTGCTGGCACAGTATCGAACACTTAGTTTCAGATGGAACATCTGGTTTAAAATGGTACTAAGTTTCGCATCTGGAGTTTCCTCTCTCACAAGGCCAGCCACTTAGTTTCGTCGAACACATACGGTTTCGAGTGGCATCACCCCAGATTTCAGAGAACAGCAGCTTCTCCTGGCACAGTATCGAACACTTAGTTTCAGATAGAAAAATTAGTTTAAAATGAAACTAAGTTTCGCATCTGGAGTTTCCTCTCTCACAAGGTCGACCACTCAGTTTCGTCGAACATATACCGTTTCGAGTGGCATCGCCACAGATTTCAGAGAACAGGCGCTTCTGCTGGCTCAGTATCGAACACTTAGTTTCAGATAGAACAATTAGTTTAAAATGGCACTAAGTTTCGGGTCTGGAGTTTTTTCTCCCACAATGTCGGCCACTCAGTTTCGTCGAACACATACCGGTTCGAGTGGTATCGCCACAGGTTTCACAGAACGGGCGCTTCTCCTGGCACAGTAGCGAACACTTAGTTTCAGATAGAACAATTAATTTAAAATGGAACTAAGTTTCGCATCTGGAGTTTCCTCTCTCACAAGTTCAACCACTCAGTTTCGTCGAACACGTACCGTTTCGAGTGGTATCGCCACAGGTTTCACAGAACGGGCGCTTCTCCTGGCACAGTATCGAACACTTAGTCTCAGGTAGAACAATTCATTTAAAATGGAACTAAGTTTCGCATCTGTAGTTTCCTCTCTCACAAGGTCGTAGCTCACTTAGTTTCGTCGAACACATACGGTTTCGAGTGGCATCGCCACCGAGTTCAGAGAACAGGCGCTTCTCCTGGCACATTATCGAACACTTAGTTTCAGATAGAACAATTAGTTTAATATGGACCTATTTTTCGCATTTGGAGTTTCCTCTCTCACCAGCTCGACCACTTAGTTTCGTCGAACACATACGGGTTCGAGTAGCATCGCCACTGATTTCAGAGAACAGGCGCTTCTCCTGGCACAGTATCGAACACTTTCAGATAGAACAATTAATTTAAAATGGAACTAAGTTTCGCATCTGGAGTTTCCTCTCTCACAAGTTCGACCACTCAGTTTCGTCGAACACATACCGTTTCGAGTGGTATCGCCACAGGTTTCACAGAACAGGCGCTTCTCCTGGCACATTATCGAACACTTAGTTTCAGATAGAACAATTAGTTTAATATGGACCTATTTTTCGCATTTGGAGTTTCCTCTCTCACCAGCTCGACCACTTAGTTTCGTCGAACAGATACGGTTTCGAGTAGCATCGCCACAGATTTCAGAGAACAGGCGCTTCTCCTGGCGCAGTATCGAACACTTAGTTACAGATAGAACACATAGTTTAAAATGGAAATATGTTTCGCATCTGGAGTTTCCTCTCCCACAAGGTCGACCACTTAGTTTCCTCGACCATATGCGTTTTCGAGTATCATCGCCACAGATTTCAGAGAACAGGCGCTTCCCCTGGCAGGGTATCGAACACTTAGTTTCAGATAGAACAATTAGTTTAAAATGGAAAAAAGTTTCGCATCTGGTGTTTCCTCTCTCACAAGGTCGACCACTTAGTTTCGACGAACACATACGGTTTGGAGTGGCATCGCCACAGATTTCATAGAACAGGCGCTTCTCCTGGCACAGTATCGAACACTTTCAGATAGAACAATTAGTTTAAAATGGAACTAAGTTCCGCATCTGGAATTTCCGCTCTCACAAGGTCGGCCACTTAGTTTCGTCGAACACATACGGTTTCGAGTAGCATCGCCACAGATTTCAGAGAACAGGTGCTTCTCCTGGCACAGTAACGAACACTTAGTTTCAGATAGAACAATTAGTTTAAAATGGAACTAAGTTTCGCATCTGGAGTTCCTCTCCCACAAGGTCGACCACTTAGTTTCCTCGACCATATGCGTTTTCGAGTAGCATCGCCACAGATTTCAGAGAACAGGCGCTTCCCTGGCAGAGTATCGAACACTTAGTTTCAGATAGAACAATTAGTTTAAAATGGAACAAAGTTTCGCATCTGGTGTTTCCTCTCTCACAATGTCGACCACTTAGTTTCGACGAACACATACGGTTTGGAGTGGCATCGCCACAGATTTCAGAGAACAGGCGCTTCTCCTGGCGCAGTATCGAACACTGAGTTACAGATAGAACACATAGTTTAAAATGGAAATATGTTTCGCATCTGGAGTTTCCTCTCCCACAAGGTCGACCACTTAGTTTCCTCGACCATATGCGTTTTCGAGTATCATCGCCACAGATTTCAGAGAACAGGCGCTTCCCCTGGCAGGGTATCGAACACTTAGTTTCAGATAGAACAATTAGTTTAAAATGGAAAAATGTTTCGCATCTGGTGTTTCCTCTCTCACAAGGTCGACCACTTAGTTTCGACGAACACATACGGTTTGGAGTGGCATCGCCACAGATTTCAGAGAACAGGCGCTTCTCCTGGCACACTGTCGAACACTTAGTTTCAGATAGAACAATTAATTTAAAATGGAACTATTATTCGCATTTGGAGTTTCCTCTCCCACAAGGTCGACCACTTAGTTTCGTCGAAAACATACGGTTTCGAGTGGCATCGCCACAGATTTCAGAGAACAGGCGCTTCTCCTGGCACAGTATCGAAAATTTAGTTTCAGATAGAACAATTAGTTTAAAATGGAATTAAGTTTCGCATCTGGAGTTTCTTCTTTCACATGACGACCACTCAGTTTCGTCGAACACATACCGTTTCGAGTAGCAACGCCACAGATTTCAGAGAACAAGCGCTTCTCCTGGCAGGATATCGAACACTTAGTTTCAGATAGAACAATTAGTTTAAAATGGAACAAAGTTTCGCATCTCTCTCACAAAGTCGACCACTTACTTTCGACGAACACATACGGTTTCGAGTGGCATCGCCACAGATTTCAGAGAACAGGCGCTTCTCCTGGCACAGTATCGAACACTTAGTTTCAGCTAGAATATTTAGTTTTAAATGGAACTATGTTTCGCATCCGGAGTTTCCTCTCTCACCATGTCGACAACTCAGTTTCGTCGAACACATAGGGTTTCGAGTGGCATCGCCACAGATTTCAGAGAACAGGCGCTTCGCCTGGCACAGTATCGAACATTTAGTATCAGATAGAACAATTAGTTTAAAATGGAACAAAGTTTCGCATCTGAAGTTTCCTCTCTCACAAGGTCGACGACTTAGTTTCGTCGAACCCATACGGTTTCGAGTGGCATCGCTACATATTTCAGAGAACAGGCGCTTCTCCTGGCACAGTATCGAACACTTAGTTTCAGATAGAACAATTAGTTTAAGATGGAACTAAGTTTCGCATCTGGAGTTTCCTCTTTCACAAGGTCGACCACTTAGTTTCGTCGAACACATACGGTTTCGAGTAGCATCGCGACAGATTTCAGAGAACAGGCGCTTCTCCTGGCACAGTATCGAACACTTAGTTTCAGATAAAACAATTAGTTTAAAATGGAACTAAGTTTCGCATCTGGAGTTTCCTCTCCCACAAGGTCGACCACTTAGTTTCCTCGACCATATGCGTTTTCGAGTATCATCGCCACAGATTTCAGAGAACAGGCGCTTCCCCTGGCAGGGTATCGAACACTTAGTTTCAGATAGAACAATTAGTTTAAAATGGAAAAATGTTTCGCATCTGGTGTTTCCTCTCTCACAAGGTCGACCACTTAGTTTCGACGAACACATACGGTTTGGAGTGGCATCGCCACAGATTTCAGAGAACAGGCGCTTCTCCTGGCACACTGTCGAACACTTAGTTTCAGATAGAACAATTAATTTAAAATGGAACTATTATTCGCATTTGGAGTTTCCTCTCCCACAAGGTCGACCACTTAGTTTCGTCGAAAACATACGGTTTCGAGTGGCATCGCCACAGATTTCAGAGAACAGGCGCTTCTCCTGGCACAGTATCGAAAATTTAGTTTCAGATAGAACAATTAGTTTAAAATGGAATTAAGTTTCGCATCTGGAGTTTCTTCTTTCACATGACGACCACTCAGTTTCGTCGAACACATACCGTTTCGAGTAGCAACGCCACAGATTTCAGAGAACAAGCGCTTCTCCTGGCAGGATATCGAACACTTAGTTTCAGATAGAACAATTAGTTTAAAATGGAACAAAGTTTCGCATCTCTCTCACAAAGTCGACCACTTACTTTCGACGAACACATACGGTGGGAGTGGCATCGCCACAGATTTCAGAGAACAGGCGCTTCGCCTGGCACACTATCGAACACTTAGTTTCAGCTAGAATATTTAGTTTTAAATGGAAATATGTTTCGCATCTGGAGTTTCCTCTCTCACCATGTCGACAACTCAGTTTCGTCGAATACATACGGTTTCGAGTGGCATCGCCACAGATTTCAGAGAACAGGCGCTTCTCCTGGCACAGTATCGAACATTTAGTATCAGATAGAACAATTAGTTTAAAATGGAACAAAGTTTCGCATCTGAAGTTTCCCCTCTCACAAGGTCGACCACTTAGTTTCGTCGAACCCATACGGTTTCGAGTGGCATCGCTACATATTTCAGAGAACAGGCGCTTCTCCTGGCACAGTATCGAACACTTAGTTTCAGATAGAACAATTAGTTTAAGATGGAACTAAGTTTCGCATCTGGAGTTTCCTCTTTCACAAGGTCGACCACTTAGTTTCGTCGAACACATACGGTTTCGAGTAGCATCGCGACAGATTTCAGAGAACAGGCGCTTCTCCTGGCACAGTATCGAACACTTAGTTTCAGATAAAACAATTAGTTTAAAATGGAACTAAGTTTCGCATCTGGAGATTCCCCTCTCACAAGGCGGCCACTTAGATTCGTGGAACACATTCGGTTTCGAGTAGGAACGCCACAGATTTCAGAGAACAGGCGCTTCTCCTGGCACAGTATCGAACACTTAGTTTCAGATAGAACAATTAGATTAAAATGGAAATAAGCTTCGCATTTGGAGATTCCTCTCTCAGAAGGTCGGCCACTTTGTTTCGTCGAACACATACGGTTTCGAGGGGCATCGCCACAGATTTCAGAGAACAGGCGCTTCTCCTGGCACAGTATCGAACACTTAGTGTTAGATACGATTATTAGTTTAAAATGAACTAAGTTTCGCAATTTGGAGTTTCCCCTCCCACAAGGTCGACCACTTAGTTTCGCCGAACACATACGGTTTCGAGTAGCATCGTCACAGATTTCACAGAACAGGCGCCTCTCCTGGCACAGTATCGAACACTTAGTTTCAGATAGAACAATTAGTTTAAAATGGAACTAAGTTTCGCATCTGGAGTTTCCTCTTTCACAAGGTCGACCACTTAGTTTCGTTGAACACATACGGTTTCGAGTGGCAACGCCACAGATTTCAGAGAACAGGCGCTTCTCCTGGCACAGTATCGAACACTTAGTGTTAGATAGGATTATTAGTTTAAAATGAACTAAGTTTCGCAATTTGGAGTTTCCTCTCCCACAAGGTCGACCACTTAGTTTCGTTGAACACATACGGTTTCGAGTAGCATCGTCACAGATTTCAGAGAACAGGCGCCTCTCCTGGCACAGTATCGAACACTTAGTTTCAGATAGAACAATTAGTTTAAAATGGAACTAAGTTTGGCATCTGGAGTTTCCAATATCACAAGGCGACCACTTAGTTTCGTGGAACACATACAGTTTCGAGGGGCATCGCCACAGATTTCAGAGAACAGGCGCTTCCCTGGCAGAGTATCGAACACTTAGTTTCAGATAGAACAATTAGTTTAAAATGGAACAAAGTTTCGCATCTGGTGTTTCCTCTCTCACAATGTCGACCACTTAGTTTCGACGAACACATACGGTTTGGAGTGGCATCGCCACAGATTTCAGAGAACAGGCGCTTCTCCTGGCGCAGTATCGAACACTTAGTTACAGATAGAACACATAGTTTAAAATGGAAATATGTTTCGCATCTGGAGTTTCCTCTCCCACAAGGTCGACCACTTAGTTTCCTCGACCATATGCGTTTTCGAGTATCATCGCCACAGATTTCAGAGAACAGGCGCTTCCCCTGGCAGGGTATCGAACACTTAGTTTCAGATAGAACAATTAGTTTAAAATTTGTAAAATGTTTCGCATCTGGTGTTTCCTCTCTCACAAGGTCGACCACTTAGTTTCGACGAACACATACGGTTTGGAGTGGCATCGCCACAGATTTCAGAGAACAGGCGCTTCTCCTGGCACACTGTCGAACACTTAGTTTCAGATAGAACAATTAATTTAAAATGGAACTATTATTCGCATTTGGAGTT
Organism: Nysson spinosus; assembly: GCA_910591585.2. Classification (NCBI taxonomy): domain Eukaryota; kingdom Metazoa; phylum Arthropoda; class Insecta; order Hymenoptera; family Crabronidae; genus Nysson; species Nysson spinosus. The sequence continues at coordinate 4,611,630 of CAJUYC020000006.1, forward strand.
TCCTCTCCCACAAGGTCGACCACTTAGTTTCGTCGAAAACATACGGTTTCGAGTGGCATCGCCACAGATTTCAGAGAACAGGCGCTTCTCCTGGCACAGTATCGAAAATTTAGTTTCAGATAGAACAATTAGTTCAAAATGGAATTAAGTTTCGCATCTGGAGTTTCTTCTTTCACATGACGACCACTCAGTTTCGTCGAACACATACCGTTTCGAGTAGCAACGCCACAGATTTCAGAGAACAAGCGCTTCTCCTGGCAGGATATCGAACACTTAGTTTCAGATAGAACAATTAGTTTAAAATGGAACAAAGTTTCGCATCTGGTGTTTCCTCTCTCACAATGTCGACCACTTACTTTCGACGAACACATACGGTTTGGAGTGGCATCGCCACAGATTTCAGAGAACAGGCGCTTCTCCTGGCACAGTATCGAACACTTAGTTTCAGCTAGAATATTTAGTTTTAAATGGAAATATGTTTCGCATCTGGAGTTTCCTCTCTCACCATGTCGACAACTCAGTTTCGTCGAATACATACGGTTTCGAGTGGCATCGCCACAGATTTCAGAGAACAGGCGCTTCTCCTGGCACAGTATCGAACATTTAGTATCAGATAGAACAATTAGTTTAAAATGGAACAAAGTTTCGCATCTGAAGTTTCCTCTCTCACAAGGTCGACGACTTAGTTTCGTCGAACCCATACGGTTTCGAGTGGCATCGCTACATATTTCAGAGAACAGGCGCTTCTCCTGGCACAGTATCGAACACTTAGTTTCAGATAGAACAATTAGTTTAAGATGGAACTAAGTTTCGCATCTGGAGTTTCCTCTTTCACAAGGTCGACCACTTAGTTTCGTCGAACACATACGGTTTCGAGTAGCATCGCGACAGATTTCAGAGAACAGGCGCTTCTCCTGGCACAGTATCGAACACTTAGTGTTAGATACGATTATTAGTTTAAAATGAACTAAGTTTCGCAATTTGGAGTTTCCCCTCCCACAAGGTCGACCACTTAGTTTCGCCGAACACATACTGTTTCGAGTAGCATCGTCACAGATTTCACAGAACAGGCGCCTCTCCTGGCACAGTATCGAACACTTAGTTTCAGATAGAACAATTAGTTTAAAATGGAACTAAGTTTCGCATCTGGAGTTTCCTCTTTCACAAGGTCGACCACTTAGTTTCGTTGAACACATACGGTTTCGAGTGGCAACGCCACAGATTTCAGAGAACAGGCGCTTCTCCTGGCACAGTATCGAACACTTAGTGTTAGATAGGATTATTAGTTTAAAATGAACTAAGTTTCGCAATTTGGAGTTTCCTCTCCCACAAGGTCGACCACTTAGTTTCGTCGAACACATACGGTTTCGAGTAGCATCGTCACAGATTTCAGAGAACAGGCGCCTCTCCTGGCACAGTATCGAACACTTAGTTTCAGATAGAACAATTAGTTTAAAATGGAACTAAGTTTCGCATCTGGAGTTTCCAATATCACAAGGCGACCACTTAGTTTCGTGGAACACATACAGTTTCGAGGGGCATCGCCACAGATTTCAGAGAACAGGCGCTTCTCCTGGCACAATATCGAACACTTAGTTTCAGATAGAACAATTAGTTTAAAATGAAACTAAATTTCGCATCTGGAGTTTCCTCTCTCACAAGGTCGACCACTTAGTTTCGTTGAACACATACGGTTTCGAGTGGCAACGCCACAGATTTCAGAGAACAGGCGCTTCTCCTGGCACAGTATCGAACACTTAGTTTCAGATAGAACAATTAGTTTAAAATGGAACTAAGTTTGGCATCTGGAGTTTCCTCTCTCACAAGGTCGACCATTTAGATTCGTCGAACACATACCGTTTCGAGGGGCATCGCCACAGGTTTCAGAGAACTGGCGCTTCTCCTGGCACAGTATCGAACACTTAGTATCAGATAGAACAATTCATTTAAAATGGAACTAAGCTTCGCATCTGGAGCTTCCTCTCTCACAAGGTGGACCACTTAGTTTCGTCGAACACATACGGTTTCGAGTAGCATCGCGACAGATTTCAGAGAACAGGCGCTTCTCCTGGCACAGTATCGAACACTTAGTTTCAGATAGAACAATTAGTTTAAAATGGAACTAAGTTTCGCATCTGGAGATTCCCCTCTCACAAGGCGGCCACTTAGTTTCGTGGAACACATTCGGTTTCGAGTAGGAACGCCACAGATTTCAGAGAACAGGCGCTTCTCCTGGCACAGTATCGAACACTTAGTTTCAGATAGAACAATTAGTTTAAAATGGAATTAAGCTTCGCATTTGGAGTTTCCTCTCTCAGAAGGTCGGCCACTTAGTTTCGTCGAACACATACGGTTTCGAGGGGCATCGCCACAGATTTCAGAGAACAGGCGCTTCTCCTGGCACAGTATCGAACACTTAGTGTTAGATAGGATTATTAGTTTAAAATGAACTAAGTTTCGCAATTTGGAGTTTCCTCTCCCACAAGGTCGACCACTAAGTTTCGTCGAACACATACGGTTTCGAGTAGCATCGCCACAGATTTCAGAGGACAAGCGCTTCTCCTGGCACAGCATCGAACACTTAGTATCAGATAGAACTATTAGTTTAAAATGGAACTAAGTTTCGCATCTGGAGTTTCCTCTCACACAAGAGGGACCACTTAGTTTCGTCGAACACAAACGGTTTCGAGTGGGATCGCCACAGATTTCAGAGAACAGGCGCTTCTCCTGGCACAGTATCGAACACTTAGTTTCAGATGGAACATTTAGTTTAAAATTGAACTAAGTTTCGCATCTCGAGTTTCCTCTCTCACAAAGTCGACCACTTAGTTTCGCCGAACGCATACGGTTTCGAGTGGCATCGCCACAGATTTCAGAGAACAGGCGCTTCTCCTGGCACAGTATCCAACGCTTAGTTTCAGATAGAACTGTTGATAGATGAGACATCTGTGAGCAATTTCGTAATTTAAGTAGTGTGGAGTAGGGGTACGAGAACGTAGGGAGTAAGTCGAACAAAGTCAGCCATGAGAAAAGGACTCAAAGAAAGAGTTAATTAAAGAAAGTTTTTTTTTTCCTTTGTTAATCCAAGTTGTATCATATTATATTATTTTGTATGTTATATATGTGTGCAAACAGTAAGCGGCTGATCAGTGGTGATTGTTCATTAATAATAAACTGTTTAAAATATATATTGGCTACTTTAATACATAACCAACAGGTTATGGGCCCAGAACACGTGGCGAGAAAATAAAAAGAGGTTAGGATTTGTAGAACGTTTTATAAGAAAGCACGTGCAGTGACAAAAGGGAAAAGAACGGACATCATCGAGAATTTGAAGAAAAGAAATTGTAGAGAAATGGCAAATCAACAAGAAGAACTGAGTCAGATAGAAAAGCTCACAGGAGTGGAGAACTTCCAAATGTGGCAGTTTCAAGTAAAAATCCTGTTACAAGCAGGAGAGCTATACTCGATAGTGGAAAGCAAAACTGAAAACAAGGATAGGAATGATAAGTGGCAGGTAAAAGATGCCAAAGTTAAGAAAATAATCATTATGACGATAGAAAAGTCCTTATTAACTCACGTGATAAACTGTGAAACCGCGTTCGAAATGTGGATGTAACTGTGTGCAATATTTCAAAGAGATAAAAATCAACATAAATGTAATCTGTTACAAGAATTCTATAATTACGTCTATGATAAAAACTCTGATATTTCTACTCACATTAGCAAATTGCAAAATTTGAGATATAAATTGAAAGTACTAGAAACAGATATAGACGAAGACATGCTAAAGGTAAAAATAATTGGAACTTTGCCACAAGAATATAAACACTTCTCTACAGCGTGGGAGTCAGTGGACCTAAAAGAAAGAACTTTGGAAAGCTTGACGGCAAGACTCTTGGCCGAGGAAGCCAGATTGACAGAAAAAGAAGAGATTGGAAATGCAGTAGCATTCAAAATAAATGAGTACAGGTGCTATGTGTGCAATGGATTAGGACATATAGCAAAGGATTGCAGAAATAAAGCCAACTTGAAGACAAATAGAGATAGATGTTACAAGTGTAACAAAATAGGATATCACGCGACAAACTGCAAACAAAAAAGAGAAAGTGGTAGAAAGGAAATGCACTGCACTATATGCAAACGGAACAACCACGATAGTGAAGATTGTTACTATAGAAAGAAAAGTCAGGTGAGGGAAAATAAAAAGGAAAAGGTGGATAATGTTACATTCTTGGTTACTAATGAGAAAAGAAAAGACAATTGGATAGTCGACTCAGGAACCACAGCACACATGACGTATGAAAGTAAAGGATTGACTGAAGGTGAAAGAATAGAGTCAAAGGTAGGACTGGCTAAAACAAACTCAGTGATGACAGCAAAATACGCTGGAAAACTGGCGTTTGAAGAATACACCCTGGCAAAGGTAATGGTAGTACCAGAGCTGTGTGCGAATCTACTGTCGGTAAGAGAAATAACTAAACATGGAGGAGAAGTATTATTTAATCAAAATGAAGTAATAATCAAGAAAAATGGAAATGAAGTACTGAAAGGAAATGTGACGGAAGAAGGCCAGTATCAGGTGACAATGAAGCGTGCTAAAAGAGAAGAGTCGTATCTAACACAAACCAAAATGGAAACAATGCTGGAATGGCACAGAAAACTTGGACATATAGGGAAACAAGGATTGTTACAACTAATGAACCACATGGAAGATATAAGCCTAGATAAAGACTATCTGCGAAACAACGAACTGAACTGCGAAGTGTGTTGCAAAGCAAAACAAACCAGAAAAGAGTTTGGTAACTGCAGAACTCGAGCAACTAGACCACTGCAACTGATGCACACTGACATATGTGGACCCATAGAAAATAAGACTTGGGACGGAAAGAGGTTCTTTGCGACGTTTCTTGATGACCACACACACTATGCGGAAGTCTCACTATTGAAACACAAGTCAGAAGTTCAAGAAGCGTTGATGGAATTTGTACTGAGGGCAGAAGCTCACTGGAACAATAAAGCTTCAAGAATCCGAGCGGACAATGGCCGTGAATACGTGAATAAAAGATTAGCTGATTGGGCGAAAAACAAAGGTATTGAGTTTGACTGGACCGTGCCGTATACCCCTCAGTTGAACGGGAAAGCGGAGAGACTCAACAGAACATTAATGGAGAAAACTAGAGCCTTGCTCTTCGACTCTTAGATGAACAAAGAAATGTGGGGAGAAGCATTACATACTTCAGTCTACCTGCTGAACCGGTCACTTGCAGCAGATGAAGTGATAACTCCAAGTGAAAAATGGGATGGAAAAAGACCTGATTTTTCGAGATTACAAATCTTTGGTAGAGTAGCCTATGTTAAAAACCTAGGACAAATAAAGAAGCTTGACTCAAGAAGCATAAAATGTGTATTTGTAGGTTACTCCAGAAATGGATACCGACTATGGGATCCTCATAAGAGAAAAGTCATAACTGCCAGAGATGTGATTTTTGGAGAAGACTTGACTAAAGAAGAAACAAATCAAAGGAATAAAATAGTAATAAAACTGGATGTGGATGACCCGGAAGAAGCAGAAGTTGAAGAAGAAAATAAATGTGGAAACACTCAGGAATCGGATTCGGAATACGAAGAAGCAGAAGAAACCATGGAAACAGAAGAAAAGTCGCAAACAGTAAGAAGAATAGAAAGAAAAAGAAGGGTTCCAGAAAGATATGGGGAAAGAGTGTACCTGACATATATGCAAGCGCTGAATAGCACGGATAGCCACAAGTGGAAACAAGCTATAGAAGACGAAAAGAGATCACTAAAAGAAAATGAAGTATGGGAAGTAGTGGGCAGAAAAGAAGCTAAAGGAAAGAAAGTTTTGAGTACCAAATGGGTTCTTAAAGTAAAGAACGATGGAAGACACCGAGCACGACTGGTAGCGAGAGGATGTCAGCAGAGATATTTGGAAGACTACAGTGATACATATAGTCCAGTGGTAAGCATGGACGCAATGAGAACAGTTGTTGCCTTAGCGGTCAAAGAAGGAAAACATATAGTGACATTTGACATAAAGACAGCTTTCCTATATGGTGAACTGGATAAAGAAATATATTTAGAAATACAGGAAGGGTTTGATGAAGAATCTAACAAAGTAATGAGACTGAAAAAAGCAATGTAAAATATGGACTACTTTAATACATAACAAACAAGAACAATTAATTTAAAATGGAACTAAGTTTCGCATCTGAAGTTTCCTCTCTCACAAGGTCGACCACTTAGTTTCGTCGAGCTCATACGGTTTCGAGTGGGATCGCCACAGATTTCAGAGAACAGGCGCTTCTCCTGGCATAGTATCGAACATTTAGTATCAGATAGAACAATTAGTTTAAAATGGAACTATGTTTCGAATCTGGAGTTTCCTCTCTCACAAGGTGGACCACTTAGTTTCATCGAACACATTCGGTTTCGAGTAGCAACGCCACAGATTTCAGGGAGTAGGCGCTTCTCCTGGCATAGTATCGAACATTTAGTATCAGATAGAACAATTAGTTTAAAATGGAACTATGCTTCGCATCTGGAGTTTCCTCTCTCACAAGGTGGAGCACTTACTTTCGTCAAACACATACGTTTTCGAGTGGGATCGCCACAGATTTCAGAGAACAGGCGCTTCTCCTGGCACAGTATCGAAAACATAGTTTCAGATACAACAATCAGTTTAAAGTGGAACGAAGTTCCGCATCTGGAGTTTCCTCTCTCACCATGTCGACCACTTAGTTTCGTCGAACACATACGGTTTCGAGTAGGATCGCCACAGATTTCAGAGAACAGGCGCTTCTCCTGGCACAGTATCGAACACTTAGTTACAGATAAAACAATTAGTTTAAGATGGAACTATGCTTCGCATCTGGAGTTTCCTCTCTCACACGGTCTACCACTTAGTTTCGTCGAACATATTCGGCTTCGAGTAGCATCGCCACAGATTTCAGAGAACAGGCGCTTCTCCTGGCACAGTATCGAACACTTAGTTTCAGATAGAACAATTATTTTAATTTGGACATATGTTTCGCATCTGGTGTTTCCTCTCTCACAAGGTCGACCACTTAGTTTCGTCGAACACATACCGTTTCGAGTGCGCATCGCCACAGATTTCAGAGAACAGGCGCTTCTCCTGGCACAGTATCGAATACTTAATTTCATATTGAACAATATGTTTAAAATGGACCAAAGCTTCGCTTCTGGATTTTCCTCTCCCACAAGGTGGACAACTTAGTTTCCTCGAACACATACGGTTTCGAGTAGCATCGCCACTGATCTCAGAGAACAGCCGCTTCTCCCGGCACAGTATGGAACACTTAGTTTCAGATAGAACAATTAGTTTAAAATGGAACTATGTTCCGCATCTGCTGAATCCTCTCTCACAAGGTCGACCACTTAGTTTCGTCGAGCACATACGGTTCCGAGTGGCATCGCCACACATTTCAGAGAACGGGCGCTTCTCCTGGCACAGTATCGAACACTTACTTTCAGATGGAACATTTAATTTAAAATTGACCTATGTTTCGCATCTGGAGTTTCCTCTCTCACAAGGTCGACCACTTAGTTTCGCCGAACGCATACGGTTTCCAGTGGCATCGCCACAGATTTCAGAGAACAGGCGCTTCGGCTGGCATTGTATCGAACACTTAGTTTCAGATAGAACAATCAGTTTAAAATGGAACTAAGTTTCGCATCTGGAGTTATATCTCTCACCATGTCGACCACTTAGTTTCGTCGGACACATACGGTTTCGAGTAGCATCGCCACAGATTTCAGAGAACAGGCGCTTCTCCTGGCACAGTATCGTACACTTAGTTTCAGATAGTACAATTAGTTTAAAATGAAACTATGCTTCGCATCTGGAGTTTCCTCTCTCACAAGGTCGACTACTTAGTTTCGTCGAACACATACGGTTTCGAGTAGCATCGCCACCGATTTCAGAAAACAGGCGCTTCTCCTGGCACAGTATCGAACACTTAGTTTCAGATAGAACAATTAGTTTTAAATGGAACTAAACTTCGCATCTGGAGTTTCCTCTCTCACAAGGTCGACCACTTAGTTTCGACGAACACATACGGCTTCGAGTGGCATCGCCACATATTTCAGAGGACAGGCGTTTCTCCTGACACACTGTCGAACACTTAGTTTCAGGTAGAACAATTAGTTTTAAATGGAACTAAGTTTCGCATCTGGAGTTTCCTCTATCACAAGGTCGACCATTTAGTTTCGTCGAACACATACGGTTTCGAGTGACATCGCCACAGATTTCAGAGAACAGGCGCTTCTCCTGGCACAGTATCGAACACTTAGTTTCAGATAGAACAATTAGTTTAAAATTGTACTAAATTTCGCAACTGGAGTTTCTTCCCTCACAAGCGTGACCAATTAATTTCGTCGAACACATATGGTTTCGAGTAGCATCGCCACAGATTTCAGAGAACAGGCGCTTCTCCTGGCACAGTATCGTACACTTAGTTTCAGATAGTACAATTAGTTTAAAATGAAACTAAGTTTCGCATTTGGAGTTTCCTCTCTCACAAGGCGACCACTTAGTTTCGTCGAACACATACGGTTTCGAGTGGCATCGCCACAGATCTCAGAGAACAGGCGCTACTCCTGGCACAGTATCGAACACTTAGTTTCACATAGAACAATTAGTTTAAATTGGAACTCTGTTTCGCATTTGTAGTTTCCTCTCCCACAAGGTCGACCACTTAGTTTCGTTGAACACATACAGTTTCGAGTGGCATCGCGACAGATTTCAGAGAACAGGCGCTTCTGCTGGCACAGTATCGAACACTTATTTCAGACAGAACAATTAGTTTAAAATGGACCTATATTTCGCATCTGGAGTCTCCTCTCTCACAAGGTCGACCGCTTAGTTTCGACGAACACATACGGTTTCGAGTAGCATCGCCACAGGTTTCAGAGAACAGGCGCTTCTCCTGGCACAGTAACGAATACTTAGTTTCAGAAAGAACAATTTGTTTAAAATGGAACTAAGTTTCGCATCTGGAGTTTCCTCTCCCACCAGGTCGACCACTTAGTTTCGTCGAACACATACGGTTTCGAGTGGTATCGCCACAGATTTCAGAGAACAGTCGCTTCTCCTGGCACAGTGTCGAACGCTTAGTTTCAGATAGAACAATTAGTTAATATGTGAAATATAGTTTTAAGCGGCTATTAATAAGGCCAAAGTTTAGACTAATACTTCTTTATTTCAATTTTCGACGAAACGTTTCGATAAGGTTGTTCTTATCCTCTTCAGTCGTATAAATTGTCTGTTGAACGGATGGATGAAATAAGTATACAGAATATAAAAATTATAACATATAAATATAAATTAGGAATTAAGTGTAAATATAAAATATAGTGTGGGATTGGGAAATTATGGCGGCTTCTATTAAAGAACGAAGAGAGCAGAGGAGAATAAGAGCAGAAAAGACCTAGAACAAGACCCAAAATCAGCGGGTCTCGTGGCGCAAGTGGTAGCGCGGCCGACTCCGGAGCTCGAGGACCGGGGTTCGAATCCCCACGAAGGCTCTTAATTTTTCTCCTGCTGCTCTACAACCGCCGTCCATCCTACAATAGAAATAAATAAGTTAAATGTATACAGATAAATAAGTATGTGAATAAAGTCATTACATCGATAGGAAAAACGTTTTATGACTCACACCAAGAAGTCCTAGGATGTGGATTTTACAGTAATTAGTCCTAGGTGCTATCGCCTCCGGTGTTGGTTGAGACTGAATAGCGTTAAACAATTTAAACCTGGGGTGAGTCAAGCAAGTGGGGGAGATGGACGTTAGGTCATTGTTCTGATCTTTATTTTAAAAACATTGCGGTGTCAATTGTTATGTATTGTGCACTAGTTGGCATTGATAAATGTAGGTGTCTCTGCCACTACCACCTGTGAGAGATCTGAAGTCGATAATTTAAGTCGATCCGGAACCGGAAGCGCGTCGCACAACGGTGAGTGAAGGAGTGGATGGTGGTTCCATTCACAACGTGCGCTCATTGAATCGAAGGTAGTAGTGGAAAACACATGGTGGATAGAAAGACATACAAAGTAATACCAGATACAAAATAACTGCACTAAAGACTTGGCGTGGGCACCCTCTGCGGAATTAAGTAAGAATCGAAACTAGGTCAGTGTAGTACGACGAGATGTTAATAGATTCGAATTTCTTATTGACACTATTTTCTTTCATGATGTATAGGGACTCGGCTATCGTACGACGCCAGTTGTTCGTGTCCCTGTGTAACACCTCCGTATCCTCGAAATTGAAAGTGTGACCGAACTCGAGCACGTGTTCCGTCAAGGCGGTCTTTTGCATATTGTGTACAAGGCTATACTTGTGTTGGTATATCCTAGTCGACAACAAATTATGCGTTTGGCCCACGTAACTCTCCGAGCAATCACCACACGGTATTTTATATACCACATCTGTCAATTTTTTAACATTAATTTTGTCTTTCCCTTTGTTAAAAAAGGAAAGGGCACTGCATTTGTTGGTATGTATGCAACGAATGTTAAATGTTCGCAGAATGTGGCTGAGGTTTATTCCGGGGATATGTGTGAGCAACACAAAGCAGTTAGAAGACGAATCGCCCGCACGCTGGAGTTTTTCGTTATATACCCTAATTGGGTGATATAGCTCATCCACTCGTTTTTTGATTAGGTGTTTTATAAGGTCTAGCGGGTAACCATTCTTTCTTAATGTGTCAATAATGATACGAATATTGTCTCTCCTGAACCTAGGGTGTGCAAGCTTAATACCGCGATCAATTAGTCCTATGATCAAGCTGATTTTTTGCTTGAAAGGATGTGCAGATATGTAATTTATATATCTTCCAGACCACGTCTTTTTTCGATACCAATTAGTGATAATTCGACCTTCGTCTCTGACGACCTCCGTATCTAGGAAACTGATCTTATTATTTTGTTCCAATTCAAACGTGAACTTTATACGGTTGTGAAATGTCTCGAAAATGTCAATAGTGTGATCTATGCTGTGTGAGGGAAGGCATGTAATTATATCGTCTACGTACCTATAAAAGAAAGGAATATGGAAAGTTAATTGGTTGATGCTAACAAGTTGCAATTTTTGCATGACTATTTCTGCAGCTATTGGTGATAGGGGTGAGCCCATGGCTGCCCCAAAAATCTGTTTGTAAGTTTTGTTATTAAATTTGAACACATTTGAAGTTAAACAGAATTCTACAGCTTTTATGAAACTGGTTTTGTCTATTTTTGTGTGAGACGATATATTTGTCCATCCCTCACTCAGCACTTGAGAGACCACATCGATAGGAATGTTTTTGAATAATGCTGTGACATTCAGAGATACCAACGAGTAATCATCCGGGATGGTCACACCATTAATTTTGTGGACAAAACACCAACTGTCCTTAATATAGTAAGGATTGTCACCTATGTTTTTACTTAAGATATTTGAGAGATACTTGGAGAGTTTGTAACAAGGACCTCCTATGGATGATACGATTATCCTCCATGGGATGCCCTCTTTATGAACTTTAGGTAAGCCATATGCTCTGGGTGTCACAGCATTGTTAGTACAAATACCTTTGTAAGTGGCATCGGTTATATAGTTTTTGTTAAGCCACTGTTTTATAATTTGGTTGTTCTGTGTCTGGAAGGTAGATGTATATACTACCTTCGATTCAATGAGCGCACGTTGTGAATGGAACCACCATCCACTCCTTCACTCACCGTTGTGCGACGCGCTTCCGGTTCCGGTTCGACGTAAATTATCGACTTCAAATCTCTCACAGGTGGTAGTGACAGAGACACCTACATTTATCAATGCCAACTAGTGCACAATACATAACAATTGACACCGCAATGTTTTTAAAATAAAGATCAGAACAATGACCTAACGTTCATCTCCCCCACTTGCTTGACTCACCCCAGATTTAAATTGTTTAACGCTATTCAGTCTCAACCAACACCGGAGACGATAGCACCTAGGACTAATTACTGTAAAATCCACATCCTAGGACTTCTTGGTGTGAGTCATAAAACGTTTTTCCTATCGATGTAATGACTTTATTCACATACTTATTTATCTGTATACATTTAACTTATTTATTTCTATATTTTATATTTACACTTAATTCCTAATTTATATTTATATGTTATAATTTTTATATTCTGTATACTTATTTCATCCATCCGTTCAACAGACAATTTATACGACTGAAGAGGATAAGAACTACCTTATCGAAACGTTTCGTCGAAAATTGAAATAAAGAAGTATTAGCCTATACTTTGGCCTTATTAATAGCCGCTTGAAACAATATTTCACTTATTAACTAATTGTTCTATCTGAAACTAAGCGTTCGACACTGTGCCAGCAGAAGCGCCTGTTCTCTGAAATCTGTCGCGATGCCACTCGAAACCGTATGTGTTCAACGAAACTAAGTGGTCGACCTTGTGGGAGAGGAAACTACAAATGCGAAAATTAGTTCCATTTTAAACTAAGTGTTCTACCTGTAACTAAGTGTTAGATACTGCGCCTGGAGAAGGGCCTGTTCTCTGAAATCGGTGGCGATGCTACTCGAACCCGAATGTGTTCGACGAAAGTAAGTGGTCGACCTTGTGAGAGAGGAATCTCCAGATGCGAAACTTAGTTCCATTTTAAGCCGAATGTTCCTTCTGGAACTAAGTGTTCGATACTGTGCCAGGAGAAGCGCCTGTTCTCTCAAATTTTGTGGCGATGACACTCGAAACCGTATGTGTTCGACGAAACTAAGTGGTCGACCTTGTGAGAGAGTAAACTCCAGATGCGAAACTTAGTTCCATTTTAAACTGATTGTTCTATCTGAAACTAAGTGTTCGATACTGTGCCAGGAGAAGCGCCTGTTCTCTGAAATCTGTGGCGATGCTACTCGAAACCGTATGTGTTCGAGGAAACTAAGTGGTCGACATTGTGGGAGAGGAAACTCCAGATGCGAAAATTAGTTCCATTTTAAACTAAGTGTTCTACCTGTAACTAAGTGTTAGATACTGCGCCAGGAGAAGGGCCTGTTCTCTGAAATCGGTGGCGATGCTACTCGAACCCGAATGTGTTCGACGAAAGTAAGTGGTCGACCTTGTGAGAGAGGAAACTCCAGATGCGAAACTTAGTTCCATTTTAAGCCGAATGTTCCTTCTGAAACTAAGTGTTCGATACTGTGCCAGGAGAAGCGCCTGTTCTCTCAAATTTTGTGGCGATGACACTCGAAACCGTATGTGTTCGACGAAACTAAGTGGTCGACCTTGTGAGAGAGTAAACTCCAGATGCGAAACTTAGTTCCATTTTAAACTGATTGTTCTATCTGAAACTAAGTGTTCGATACTGTGCCAGGAGAAGCGCCTGTTCTCTGAAATCTGTGGCGATGCTACTCGAAACCGTATGTGTTCGAGGAAACTAAGTGGTCGACATTGTGGGAGAGGAAACTCCAGATGCGAAACTTAGTTCCATTTTAAACTAATTGTTCTATCTCAAACTAAGTGTTCGTTACTGTGCCAGGAGAAGCGCCTGTTCTCTGAAATCTGTGGCGATGCCACTCGAAACCGTATGTGTTCGACGAAACTATGTGGTCGACCTTGTGGGGGAGGAAACTCCAGATGCGAAACTTAGTTCCATTTTAAACTAATTGTTCTATTTGAAACTACGTGCTCGATACTGTGCCAGGAGAAGCGCCTATTCTCTCAAATTTTGTGGCGATGACACTCGAAACCGTATGTGTTCGACGAAACTAAGTGGTCGACCTTGTGAGAGAGTAAACTCCAGATGCGAAACTTAGTTCCATTTTAAACTGATTGTTCTATCTGAAACTAAGTGTTCGATACTGTGCCAGGAGAAGCGCCTGTTCTCTGAAATCTGTGGCGATGCTACTCGAAACCGTATGTGTTCGAGGAAACTAAGTGGTCGACATTGTGGGAGAGGAAACTCCAGATGCGAAACTTAGTTCCATTTTAAACTAATTGTTCTATCTCAAACTAAGCGTTCGTTACTGTGCCAGGAGAAGCGCCTGTTCTCTGAAATCTGTGGCGATGCCACTCGAAACCGTATGTGTTCGACGAAACTATGTGGTCGACCTTGTGGGGGAGGAAACTCCAGATGCGAAACTTAGTTCCATTTTAAACTAATTGTTCTATTTGAAACTACGTGCTCGATACTGTGCCAGGAGAAGCGCCTGTTCTCTGAAATCTGTGGCGATGCTACTCGAAACCGTACGTGTTGGAGGAAACTAAGTGGTCGACATTGTGGGAGAGGAAACTCCAGATGCGAAACTTAGTTCCATTTTAAACTAATTGTTCTATCTGAAACTAAATGTTCGCTACTGTGCCAGGAGAAGCGCCCGTTCTGTGAAACCTGTGGCGATACCACTCGAAACGGTATGTGTTCGACGAAACTGAGTGGTCGACATTGTGAGAGAGGAAACTCCAGACGCGAAACATAGTTCAATTTTAAACTAAAAGTTCCTTCTGAAACTAAATGTTCGATACTGTGCCAGGAGAAGCGCCTGTTCTCTGAAATCTGTGGCGGTGCCACTCGATACCGTATGTGTTCAACGAAACTATGTGGCCGACCTTGTGAGAGAGGAAACTTCAGATGCGAAACTTAGTTCCATTTTAAATTAATTGTTCTATCTGAAACTAAGTGTTCGATACTGTGCCAGGAGAAGCGCCCGTTCTGTGAAACCTGTGGCGATACCACTCGAAACGGTATGTGTTCGACGAAACTGAGTGGTCCACCTTGTGACAGAGTCTGCTGGTTTAAATTTCCAACCCTGGGTGCGATACCTTAGCCAGTGGGCCATACTCACACCCTCGCAAAGCGAAACGGGGAACATTGTTCGTAATAGTTAGCGTCATGGTGCCGTCGTGCCCGGCCCAGAGTAACCACTGCCCCCTAGAGTCCAACCCTTACCCGGGAACTCCGGCAAGCCGGAGGGGCTTACTCCCGGCCCTAGGTACCATAGTTTAGCCAGCTTGGTCAACTGGCGGTCGGCTAAGCAAGAGACTGCGGTGCGTGGTTTGGTAGATTTCATTCGAGTGTCGAGGGGTCCGAGCTCTCCGTCTCTTCCACGTCTTCGTTTTGTCAGCCATAAAGGATGATCATATGGCACTTGCTGCTACCAACAGCCCCCGCTTAAATTTTGCTCGGAGCGAAAAAAACGCTCCAAGAGCAAAATTTGCCTAAAGCCAGCGAACTGACTTTAGGCATGTATCGTCATCGAGAACGGGCCTCGACACTCGGTGTCTCCTGCCTTCGCTCCCCAATTCTATTCGACCCGTGTGCGCGCCAATGTACACTCGGGGCCTGCCTCATTAGTGAATAACAGCCTATACCACGTGTAGGTTGAGGCTCGACTTGACAATCCAGGATCTAGCACTGTCACCTGATTGCCCATAGGCCTCCACCTTGTGACAGAGGAAACTCCAGATGCGAAACTTAGTTCCATTTTAAACTAATTGTTCCATCTGAAATTAAGTGTTCGATACTGTGCCAGGAGAAGCGGCTGTACTCTGAAATTTCTCGCGATGCCACTCGAAGACGTATGTGTTCGACGAAACTAAGTGGCCCACCTTCTGAGAGAGGAACATCCAAATGCGAAACTTAGTGCCATTTTAAACTAATTGTTCTATCTGAAACTAAGTGTTCGATACTGTGCCAGCAGAATCGCCTGTTCTCTGAAATCTGTGGCGATGCCACTCGAAACCGTATGCGTTCGGCGAAACTAAGTGGTCGACCTTGTGAGAGAGGAAACTCCGGATGCGAAACATAGTTCAATTTTAAACTAAAAGTTCCATCTGAAACTAAATGTTCGATACTGTGCCAGGAGAAGCGCCTGTTCTCTGAAATCTGTGGCGGTGCCACTCGATACCGTATGTGTTCAACGAAACTAAGTGGCCGACCTTGTGAGAGAGGAAACTTCAGATGCGAAACTTAGTTCCATTTTAAATTAATTGTTCTATCTGAAACTAAGTGTTCGATACTGTGCCAGGAGAAGCGCCCGTTCTGTGAAACCTGTGGCGATACCACTCGAAACGGTATGTGTTCGACGAAACTGAGTGGTCCACCTTGTGACAGAGGAAACTCCAGATGCGAAACTTAGTTCCATTTTAAACTAATTGTTCTATCTGAAACTAAGTGTTCGGTACTGTGCCAGGAGAAGCGCCTGTTCTCTGAAATCTGTGGCGAAGCTACTCGAAACCGTATGTGTTCGGCGAAAGTAAGTAGTCGATACTGTGCCGGGAGAAGCTCCCGTTCGGCGAAATTTGCGGCGATACCACTCGAAACCGTAGGTGTTCGACGAAACTAAGTGGTCGACCTTGTGAGAGAGGAAACTCCAAAAGCGAAGCTTATTTCCATTTTAAACTAATTGTTCTCTCAGAAACTAAGTTTTCGATACTGTGCCAGGAGAAGCGCCTGTTCTCTGAAATCTGTGGCGATGCCCCTCGAAACCGTATGTGTTCGACGAAACTAAGTGGCCGACCTTGTGAGAGAGGAAATTTCGGATGCGAAACTTAGTTCCATTTTAAACTAATTGTTCTATCTGAAACTAAGTGTTCGATACTGTGCCAGGAGGAACGCCTGTTCTCTGAAATCAGTGGCGATGCCACTCGAAACCGTATGTGTTCGACGAAACTAATTGGTCGACCTTGTGAGAGAGGAATCTCCAGATGCGAAACCTAGTTCAATTTTAAACTAATTGTTCTATCTGAAACTAAGTGTTCGTTACTGTGGCCGGAGAAGCGCCTGTTCTCTGAAATCGGTGGCGATGCTACTCGAAACCGTATGTGTTCGACGAAACTAAGTGGTCGACTTTGTGAAAGAGGAATCTCCAGTTGCGAAACTGAGTTCCATTTTAAACTAATTGTTCTATCTGATACTGAGTGTTCGATACTGTGCCCGGAGAAGCGCCTGTTCTCTGAAATCGGTGGCGATGCTACTCGAAACCGTATGTGTTCCACAAAACTAAGTGGTCGACCTTGTGAGAGATGAAACTCCAAATGCGAAGCTTTGTTAAATTTTAAACTAATTGTTCTATCTGATACTGAGTGTTCGATACTGTGCCAGGAGAAACGCCTGTTCCCTGAAATCTGTGGCGATGATACTCAAAACCGTATGTGTTCGACGAATCTGAATGTTCGACCTTGTGAGAGAGGAAACTCCAGATGCGAAACTTAGTTCCATTTTAAACTAATTGTTCTATCTCAAACTCTGTGTTCGATACTGTCCCAGGAGAAGCGCCTGTTCTCTGAAATCTGTGGCAATGCTACTCGAAACCGAATGTGTTCCACGAAACTAAGTGGCCGCCTTGTGAGAGAGGAAACTCCAGATGCGAAACATAGTTCCATTTTAAACTAATTGTTCTATCTGAAACTGTTTTCGATACTGTGCCAGGAGAAGCGCCTGCTCTCTGAAATCTGTCGCGATGCTACTCGAAACCGTATCTGTTCGACGAAACTAAGTGGCCGACCTTGTGAGAGAGGAAACTCCAGATGCGAAACTTAGTTCCATTTTAAACTAATTGTTCTATCTGAAACTAAGTGTTCGATACTGTGCCAGGAGAAGCGCCTGTTCTCTGAAATCTGTCGCGATGCTACTCGAAACCGTATGTGTTCGACGAAACTAAGTGGCCGACCTTGTGAGAGAGGAAATTTCAGATGCGAAACTTAGTTCCATTTTAAACTAATGGTTCTATCTGAAACTAAGTGTTCGATACTGTGCCAGGAGAAGCGCCCGTTCTGTGAAACCTGTGGCGATACCACTCGAAACGGTATGTGTTCGACGAAACTGTGTGGTCGACCTTGTGAGAGAGGATACTCCAGACGCGAAACTTAGTGCCATTTTAAACTAATTGTTCCATCTGAAACTAAGTGTTCGATACTGTGCCAGCAGAAGCGCCTGTTCTCTGAAATCTGTCGCGATGCTACTCGAAACCGATTGTGTTCCACGAAACTAAGTGGCCGCCTTGTGAGAGAGGAAACTCCAGATGCGAAACTTAGTTCCATTTTAAAGTAATTGTTCTATCTGAAACTAAGTGTTCGATACTGTGCCAGAAGAAGCGCCTGTTCTCTGAAATCTGTCGCGATGCCACTCGAAACCGTATATGTTTGAAGAAATTAAGTGGTCGCCTTGTGAGGGAAGAAACTCCAGATGCGAAACATAGTTCCATTTTAAACAAATTGTTCTATCTGAAACTAAGTGTTCGATACTGTGCCAGGAGAAACGCCTGTTCTCTGAAATCGGTGGCGATGCTACTCGAAACCGTATGTGTTCGACGAAACTAAGTGGTCGACCTTGTGAAAGAGGAATCTCCAGTTGCGAAACTGAGTTCCATTTTAAACTAATTGTTCTATCTGATACTGAGTGTTCGATACTGTGCCCGGAGAAGCGCCTGTTCTCTGAAATCGGTGGCGATGCTACTCGAA
This sequence comes from Nysson spinosus, assembly GCA_910591585.2. Classification (NCBI taxonomy): domain Eukaryota; kingdom Metazoa; phylum Arthropoda; class Insecta; order Hymenoptera; family Crabronidae; genus Nysson; species Nysson spinosus. The sequence continues at coordinate 4,630,105 of CAJUYC020000006.1, forward strand.
ACCGTATGTGTTCGACAAAACTAAGTGGTCGACCTTGTGAGAGAGGAAGCTCCCAATGCGAAGCTCAGTTCCATTTGAAACTAATTGTTCTATCTGATACTAAGTGTTCGATGCTGTGACAGGAGAAGCGCCTGTTCTCTGAAACCTGTGGCGATGCCACTCGAAACCGTATGTGTTCCACAAAACTAAGTGGTCGACCTTGTGAGAGATGAAACTCCAAATGCGAAGCTTTGTTAAATTTTAAACTAATTGTTCTATCTGATACTGAGTGTTCGATACTGTGCCAGGAGAAACGCCTGTTCCCTGAAATCTGTGGCGATGATACTCAAAACCGTATGTGTTCGACGAATCTGAATGTTCGACCTTGTGAGAGAGGAAACTCCAGATGCGAAACTTAGTTCCATTTTAAACTAATTGTTCTATCTCAAACTATGTGTTCGATACTGTCCCAGGAGAAGCGCCTGTTCTCTGAAATCTGTGGCAATGCTACTCGAAACCGAATGTGTTCCTCGAAACTAAGTGGCCGCCTTGTGAGAGAGGAAACTCCAGATGCGAAACATAGTTCCATTTTAAACTAATTGTTCTATCTGAAACTGTTTTCGATACTGTGCCAGGAGAAGCGCCTGCTCTCTGAAATCTGTCGCGATGCTACTCGAAACAGTATCTGTTCGACGAAACTAAGTGGCCGACCTTGTGAGAGAGGAAACTCCAGATGCGAAACTTAGTTCCATTTTAAACAAATTGTTCTATCTGAAACTAAGTGTTCGATACTGTGCCAGGAGAAGCGCCTGTTCTCTGAAATCTGTCGCGATGCTACTCGAAACCGTATGTGTTCGACGAAACTAAGTGGCCGACTTTGTGAGAGAGGAAATTTCAGATGCGAAACTTAGTTCCATTTTAAACTAATGGTTCTATCTGAAACTAAGTGTTCGATACTGTGCCAGGAGAAGCGCCCGTTCTGTGAAACCTGTGGCGATACCACTCGAAACGGTATGTGTTCGACGAAACTGAGTGGTCGACCTTGTGAGAGAGGATACTCCAGACGCGAAACTTAGTGCCATTTTAAACTAATTGTTCCATCTGAAACTAAGTGTTCGATACTGTGCCAGGAGAAGCGCCTGTTCTCTGAAATCTGTCGCGATGCTACTCGAAACCGATTGTGTTCCACGAAACTAAGTGGCCGCCTTGTGAGAGAGGAAACTCCAGATGCGAAACTTAGTTCCATTTTAAACTAATTGTTCTATCTGAAACTAAGTGTTCGATACTGTGCCAGGAGAAGCGCCTGTTCTCTGAAATCTGTCGCGATGCTACTCGAAACCGTATGTGTTCGACGAAACTAAGTGGCCGACCTTGTGAGAGAGGAAATTTCAGATGCGAAACTTAGTTCCATTTTAAACTAATTGTTCTATCTGAAACTAAGTGTTCGATACTGTGCCAGGAGAAGCGCCTGTTCTCTGAAATCTGTCGCGATGCTACTCGAAACCGTATGTGTTCGACGAAACTAAGTGGCCGACCTTGTGAGAGAGGAAATTTCAGATGCGAAACTTAGTTCCATTTTAAACTAATTGTTCTATCTGAAACTAAGTGTTCGATACTGTGCCAGGAGAAGCGCCCGTTCTGTGAAACCTGTGGCGATACCACTCGAAACGGTATGTGTTCGACGAAACTGAGTGGTCGACCTTGTGAGAGAGGATACTCCAGACGCGAAACTTAGTGCCATTTTAAACTAATTGTTCCATCTGAAACTAAGTGTTCGATACTGTGCCAGGAGAAGCGGCTGTTCTCTGAAATCTGTGGCGATGCCACTCGAAACCGTATGTGTTCGACGAAACTAAGTGGCCGACCTTGTGAGAGAGGAAACTCCAGATGCGAAACTGAGTTCCATTTTAAACTAATTGTTCTATCTGAAACTAAGTGTTCGATACTGTGCCAGGAGAATCGCCTGTTCTCTGAAATCTGTGGCGATGCTGCTCGAAACCGTATGTGTTCGAAGAAACTAAGTGGTCCACCTAGTGAGAGATTAAACTCCAGATGCGAAACTTAGTTCCATTTTAAACTATTTGTTCTACCTGAAACTAAGTGTTCGATAATGTGCCAGGAGAAGCGCCTGCTCTCTGAAATCTGTGGCGATGCTACTCGAAACCGTATGTTTTCGACGAAACTAAATGGTCGACCTTGTGAGAGAGGAAACTCCAGTTGCGGCACTTAGTTCCATTTTAAACTAATTGTTCTATCTGAAACTAAGTGTTCGATAAGGTGCCAGGAGAAGCGCCTGTTCTCTGAACTGTGTGGCGATGACGCTCGAAACCGTATGTGTTCGACGAAATTAAGTGGTCGACCTTGTGAGAGAGAAATCTCCAGTTGCGAAACTGAGTTCCATTTTAAATTAATCGTTCTATCTGAAACTAAGTGTTCGATACTGTGCCAGGAGAAGCGCCTGTTCTCTGAAATCTGTGGCGATGTCACTCGAAACCGTATGTGTTCGACAAAACTAAGTGGTCGACCTTGTGAGAGATGAAACTCCAAATGCGAAGCTTTGTTAAATTTTAAACTAATTGTTCTATCTGATACTGAGTGTTCGATACTGTGCCAGGAGAAACGCCTGTTCCCTGAAATCTGTGGCGATGATACTCAAAACCGTATGTGTTCGACGAATCTGAATGTTCGACCTTGTGAGAGAGGAAACTCCAGATGCGAAACTTAGTTCCATTTTAAACTAATTGTTCTATCTGGATCTAAGCGTTCGATACTCTTCCAGGAGAAGCGTCTGTTCTCTGAAATCTGTGGCGATGCTACTCAAAAACGTATGTGTTCGACGAAACTAAGTGGTCGACCTTGTGAGAGAGGAAACTCCAAATGCGAAACTTAGTTCCATTTTAAACTAATTGTTCTATCTGAAACTAAGTGTTCGATACTCTTCCAGGAGAAGCGCGTGTTCTCTGAAATCAGTGGCGATGCTACTCGAAACCGTATGTGTGTCGATGAAACTAAGTGGTCCACGTTGTGAGAGAGGAAACTCCAGATGCGAAGTATAGTTCCATTTTACACTAATTGTTCTATCTGATACTAAGTGTTCGATACTGTGCCAGGAGAAGCGCCTGTTCTCTGAAATCTGTGGCGATCCCACTCGAAACCGTATGTGTTTGACAAAACTAAGTGGTCCACCTTGTGAAAGAGGGAACTCCAAATGCGAAACATAGTTCCATGTTAAACAAATTGTTCTCTCTAAAACTAAGTGTTCGATACTGTGCCAGGAGAAGCGCCTGTTCTCTGAAATCTGTCGCGATGCTACTCGAAACCGAATGTGTTCCACGAAACTAAGTGGCCGCCTTGTGAGAGAGGAAACTCCAGATGGGAATTTAGCACCATTTTAAACTAATTGTTCTATCTGAATCTATGTGTCCGATACTGTGCCAGGAGAAGCGCCTGTTCTCTGAAATCTGTGGAGATGCCACTGGAAACCGTATGTGTTCGACGAAAATAAGTGGTCGCCTTGTGAGAGAAGAAACTCCAGATGCAAAACTTAGTACCATTTTAAACTAATTGTTCTCTCTAAAACTAAGTGTTCGATACTGTCCCAGGAGAAGAGCCTGTTCTCTGAAATGTGTGGCGATGCTACCCGAAACCGTATGTGTTCGAAGAAACTTAGTGGTCGACCATGTGTGAGAGGAATCTACAGATGCGAAACTTAGTTCCATTTTAAACTAATCGTTCTATTTGAAACTAAGTGTCCGATACTGTGCCAGGAGTAGCGCCTGTTCTCTGAGGTCAGTGGCGATGCTACTCGAAACCGTATGTGTTCGACGAAACTAAGTGGTCGACCTTGTGAGAGAAGAAGCTCCAGATGCGAAACATAGTATCATTTTAAACTAATTGTCTATCTGAAACTATGTGTTTGATACTGTGCCAGGAGAAGCGCCTGTTTTCTGAAATCTGTGGCGATGCCACTGGAAACCGTATGTGTTCGACGAAACTAAGTGGTCGCCTTGTGAGAGAAGAAACTCCAGATGCAAAACTTAGTAACATTTTAAACTAATTGTTCTATCTGAAACTATGTGTTCGATACTGTGCCAGGAGAAGCGCCGGTTCTCTGAAATCTGTGGCGATGCTACTCAAAAACGTATGTGTTCGACGAAACTAAGTGGTCGACCTTGTGAGAGAGGAAACTCCAAATGCGAAACTTAGTTCCATGTTAAACTAATTGTTCTATCTGAAACTAAGTGTTCGATACTGCGCCAGGAGAAGCGCGTGTTCTATGAAATCAGTGGCGATGCTACTCGAAACCGTATGTGTGTCGATGAAACTAAGTGGTCCACCTTGTGAGAGAGGAAACTCCAGATGCGAAGTATAGTTCCATTTTACACTAATTTTTCTATCTGATACTAAGTGTTCGATACTGTGCCAGGAGAAGCGCCTGTTCTCTGAAATCTGTGGCGATGCCACTGGAAACCGTATGTGGTCGACGAAACTAAGTGGTCGACCATGTGTGAGAGGAATCTCCAGATGCGAAACATAGTTCCATTTTAAACTAATCGTTCTATCTGAAACTAAGTGTTCGATACCGTGCCAGGAGTAGCGCCTGTTCTCTGAGATCAGTGGCGATACTACTCGAAACCGTATGTGTTCGACGAAACTAAGTGGTCGACCTTGTGAGAGAGGAAACTCCAGATGCGAAACTTTGTTCCATTTTAAACTAATTGTTCTATCTGAAACTAAGTGTTCGATACTGTGCCAGGGGAAGCGCCTGTTCTCTGAAATCTGTGGCGATGCCACTCGAAACCGTATGTGTTCGACGAAACTAAGTGATCCACCTTGTGAGAGAGGAAACTCCATATGCGAAACTTAGTTCCATTTTAAACTAATTGTTCTATCTGAAACTATGTTTTCGACACTGTGCCAGGAGAACCGCCTGTTCTCTGAAATGTGTAGCGATGCCACTCGAAACCGTATGTGTTCGAGGAAACTAAGTGGTCGACCTTGTGATAGAAGAAACGCCAGATGCGAAACTTAGTTCCATTTTAAACTAATTGTTCTATTCGAAACTAAGTGTTCGATACTGTGCCAGGAGAAGCGCCTGTCCTCTGAAATGTGTGGCGATGCCACTCGAAACAGTATGAGTTCGACGAAACTAAGTGGTCGACCTTGTGAGAGAGGAAACTCTAGATGCGAAACTTACTTCCATTTTAAACTAATTGCTCTAACTGAAAATAAGTGTTCGATACTGTGCCAGGAGAAGCGCCTGTTCTCTGAAATCTGTGGCGATGCCACTCGAAACCGTATGTGTTCGAGGAAACTAAGTGGTCGACCTTGTGATAGAAGAAACGCCAGATGCGAAACTTAGTTCCATTTTAAACTAATTGTTCTATTCGAAACTAAGTGTTCGATACTGTGCCAGGAGAAGCGCCTGTCCTCTGAAATGTGTGGCGATGCCACCCGAAACAGTATGAGTTCGACGAAACTAAGTGGTCGACCTTGTGAGAGAGGAAACTCCAGATGCGAAACTTTGTTCCATTTTAAACTAATTGTTCTATCTGAAACTAAGTGTTCGATACTGTGCCAGGGGAAGCGCCTGTTCTCTGAAATCTGTGGCGATGCCACTCGAAACCGTATGTGTTCGACGAAACTAAGTGGTCCACCTTGTGAGAGAGGAAACTCCATATGCGAAACTTAGTTCCATTTTAAACTAATTGTTCTATCTGAAACTATGTTTTCGACACTGTGCCAGGAGAACCGCCTGTTCTCTGAAATGTGTAGCGATGCCACTCGAAACCGTATGTGTTCGCCGAAACTAAGTGGTCGATCTTGTGAGAAAGGATTCACCAGATGCGGAATATAGTTCCATTTTAAAGTAATTGTTCTATCTGAAACTAAGTGTTCGATACTGTGCCAGGAGAAGCGCCTGTTCTCCGAAATCTGTGGCGATGCCCCTCGAAACCGTATGTGTTCCACAAAACTAAGTTGTCGACCTTGTGAGAGAAGATTCACCAGATGCGGAACATAGTTCCATTTTAAACAAATTGTTCTATCTGATACTAAGTGTTCAATACTGTGCCAGGAGTAGCGCCTGTTCTCTGAATTCTGTGTCGATGCCACTCGAAACCGCATGTGTTCGACGAAACTATGTGGTCGACCTTGTGAGAGAGGAAACTCCTGATGCGAAACATAGTTCCATTTTCATCTAATTGTTCTATCTGAAACTAAGTGTTCGATACTGTGCCAGGGGAAGCGCCTGTTCTCTGAAATCTGTGGCGATGCCACTCGAAACCGTATGTGTTTGACAAAACTAAGTGGTCCACCTTGTGAAAGAGGGAACTCCAAATGCGAAACATAGTTCCATTTTAAACAAATTATTCTCTCTAAAACTAAGTGTTCGATAATGTGCCAGGAGAAGAGCCTGTTCTCTGAAATGTGTGGGGATGCTACCCGAAACCGTATGTGTTCGAAGAAACTTAGTGGTCGACCATGTGTGAGAGGAATCTCCAGATGCGAGACTTAGTTCCATTTTAAACTAATCGTTCTATCTGAAACTAAGTGTCCGATACTGTGCCAGGAGTAGCGCCTGTTCTCTGAGGTCAGTGGCGATGCTACTCGAAACCGTATGTGTTCGCCGAAACTAAGTGGTCGACCTTGTGAGAGAAGAAGCTCCAGATGCGAAACATAGTACCATTTTAAACTAATTGTTCTATCTGAAACTATGTGTTTGATACTGTGCCAGGAGAACCGCCTGTTCTCTGAAATCTGTGGCGATGCCACTGGAAACCGTATGTGTTCGACGAAACTAAGTGATCGCCTTGTGAGAGAAGAAACTCCAGATGCAAAACTTAGTACAATTTTAAACTAATTGTTCTATCTGAAACTATGTGTTCGATACCGTGCCAGGAGTAGCGCCTGTTCTCTGAGATCAGTGGCGATACTACTGGAAACCGTATGTGTTCGACGAAACTAAGTGGTCGAACTTGTGGGAGAGGAAACTCCAGATGCGAAACTTAGTTCCATTTTAAACTAATTGTTCTATCTGAAACTAAGTGTTCCATACTGTGCCAGGAGAAGCGCCTGTTCTCTGATATCTGTGGCGATGCCACTCGAAACCGTATGTGTTCGACGAAACTAAGTGGTCGACCTTTTGAGAGAGGAAACTCCAGATGCGAAACTTAGTTCCATTTTAAACTAATTGTTCTATCTGAAACTAAGTGTTCGATACTGTGCCAGGAGAAGCGCCTGTTCTCTGAAATCTGTCGCGATGCTACTCGAAACCGTATGTGTTCGACGAAACTAAGTGGTAGACCTTCTGAGAGAGGAAACTCCAAATGCGAAGCTTAGTTCCATTTTAAACTAATTTTTTTATATGAAATTAAATGTCCGATACTGTGCCAGGAGAAGTGCCTGTTCTCTGAGATCTGTGGCGATGCTGCTCGAAACCATATGTGTTCGAAGAAACTAAGTGGTTGACCTTGTGAGAGAGGATACTCCAGATGCGAAACTTAGTTCCATTTTAAACTAATTGTTCTATCTGAAACTAAGTGTTCCATACTGTGCCAGGAGAAGCGCCTGTTCTCTGAAATCTGTCGCGATGCTACTCGAAACCGTATGTGTTCGACGAAACTAAGTGGTCGACCTTCTGAGAGAGGAAACTCCAAATGCGAAGCTTAGTTCCATTTTAAACTAATTTTTTTATATGAAATTAAATGTCCGATACTGTGCCAGGAGAAGTGCCTGTTCTCTGAGATCTGTGGCGATGCTGCTCGAAACCATATGTGTTCGAAGAAACTAAGTGGTTGACCTTGTGAGAGAGGATACTCCAGATGCGAAACATAGTTCCATTTTAAACTAAGTGTTCTGTCTATAACTAAGTGTTCGGTACTGTGCCAGGAGAAACGCATGTTCTCTGATATCTGTGGCGATGCCACTCGAAACCGTATGTGTTCGACGAAACTAAGTGGTCGACCTTGTGAGAGAGGAAACTCCAGATGCGAAACTTAGTTCCATTTTAAACTAATTGTTCTATCTGATACTAAGTGTTCGAGTAACTTTGCCAGGAGTAGCGCCTGTTCTCTGAAATCTGTGGCGAAGCCACTCGTAACCGTTTGTGTTCGACGAAACTAAGTGGTCGACCTCGTCAGAGAGGAAACTCCAGATGCGAAACTTAGTTCCATTTTAAACTAATTGTTCTATCTGAAACTAAGTGTTCGATACTGTGCCAGGAGAAGCGCCTGTTCTCTGAAATCTGTCGCGATGCTACTCGAAACCGTATGTGTTCGACGAAACTAAGTGGTCGACCTTCTGAGAGAGGAAACTCCAAATGCGAAGCTTAGTTCCATTTTAAACTAATTTTTTTATATGAAATTAAATGTCCGATACTGTGCCAGGAGAAGTGCCTGTTCTCTGAGATCTGTGGCGATGCTGCTCGAAACCATATGTGTTCGAAGAAACTAAGTGGTTGACCTTGTGAGAGAGGATACTCCAGATGCGAAACATAGTTCCATTTTAAACTAAGTGTTCTGTCTATAACTAAGTGTTCGGTACTGTGCCAGGAGAAACGCATGTTCTCTGATATCTGTGGCGATGCCACTCGAAACCGTATGTGTTCGACGAAACTAAGTGGTCGACCTTGTGAGAGAGGAAACTCCAGATACGAAACTTAGTTCCATTTTAAACTAATTGTTCTATCTGATACTAAGTGTTCGAGTAACTTTGCCAGGAGTAGCGCCTGTTCTCTGAAATCTGTGGCGAAGCCACTCGTAACCGTTTGTGTTCGACGAAACTAAGTGGTCGACCTCGTCAGAGAGGAAACTCCAGATGCGAAACTTAGTTCCATTTTAAACTAATTGTTCTATCTGAAACTAAGTGTTCGATACTGTGCCAGGAGAAGCGCCTGTTCTCTGAAATCTGTCGCGATGCTACTCGAAACCGTATGTGTTCGACGAAACTAAGTGGTCGACCTTCTGAGAGAGGAAACTCCAAATGCGAAGCTTAGTTCCATTTTAAACTAATTTTTTTATATGAAATTAAATGTCCGATACTGTGCCAGGAGAAGTGCCTGTTCTCTGAGATCTGTGGCGATGCTGCTCGAAACCATATGTGTTCGAAGAAACTAAGTGGTTGACCTTGTGAGAGAGGATACTCCAGATGCGAAACTTAGTTCCATTTTAAACTAATTGTTCTATCTGAAACTAAGTGTTCCATACTGTGCCAGGAGAAGCGCCTGTTCTCTGATATCTGTGGCGATGCCAATCGAAACCGTATGTGTTCGACGAAACTAAGTGGTCGACCTTTTGAGAGAGGAAACTCCAGATGCGAAACTTAGTTCCATTTTAAACTAATTGTTCTATCTGAAACTAAGTGTTCGATACTGTGCCAGGAGAAGCGCCTGCTCTCTGAAATCTGTCGCGATGCTACTCGAAACCGTATGTGTTCGACGAAACTAAGTGGTAGACCTTCTGAGAGAGGAAACTCCAAATGCGAAGCTTAGTTCCATTTTAAACTAATTTTTTTATATGAAATTAAATGTCCGATACTGTGCCAGGAGAAGTGCCTGTTCTCTGAGATTTGTGGCGATGCTGCTCGAAACCATATGTGTTCGAAGAAACTAAGTGGTTGACCTTGTGAGAGAGGATACTCCAGATGCGAAACTTAGTTCCATTTTAAACTAATTGTTCTATCTGAAACTAAGTGTTCCATACTGTGCCAGGAGAAGCGCCTGTTTTCTGAAATCTGTCGCGATGCTACTCGAAACCGTATGTGTTCGACGAAACTAAGTGGTCGACCTTCTGAGAGAGGAAACTCCAAATGCGAAGCTTAGTTCCATTTTAAACTAATTTTTTTATATGAAATTAAATGTCCGATACTGTGCCAGGAGAAGTACCTGTTCTCTGAGATCTGTGGCGATGCTGCTCGAAACCATATGTGTTCGAAGAAACTAAGTGGTTGACCTTGTGAGAGAGGATACTCCAGATGCGAAACATAGTTCCATTTTAAACTAAGTGTTCTGTCTATAACTAAGTGTTCGGTACTGTGCCAGGAGAAACGCCTGTTCTCTGATATCTGTGGCGATGCCACTCGAAACCGTATGTGTTCGACGAAACTAAGTGGTCGACCTTGTGAGAGAGGAAACTCCAGATGCGAAACTTAGTTCCATTTTAAACTAATTGTTCTATCTGATAACAAGTGTTCGATACTTTGCCAGGAGTAGCGCCTGTTCTCTGAAATCTGTGGCGAAGCCACTCGTAACCGTTTGTGTTCGACGAAACTAAGTGGTCGACCTCGTCAGAGAGGAAACTCCAGATGCGAAACTTAGTTTCATTTAAAACTAACTGTTCTATCTGAAATTAAGTGTTCGATACTGTGCCAGGGGAAGCGCCTGTTCTCTGAAATCTGTGGCGATGTTACTCGATACCGTATGTGCTCGTCGCATCTAAGTGGTCGACCTTGTGAGAGAGCAAACTCCAGATGCGAAACTTAGTTCGATTTTAAATTAATTGTTCTATCCGAAACTAAGTGTTCGATACTGTGCCAGGGGAAGTAAGCGTTCTCTGAAATCTGTGGCGATGCTACTCGAAACCGTAAATGTTCGACGAAACTAAGTGGTCGACCTCGTGAGAGAGGAAACTCCAGAGGTGAAACTTAGTTTCATTTAAAACTAACTGTTCTATCTGAAACTAAGTATTCGATACTCTGCCAGTAGAAGCGCCTGCTCTCTGAAACCTGTGGCGTTGCTACTCGAAGCCGAGTGTGTTCGACGAAACTAAGTGGTCGATCTTGTGAGAGAGGAAACTCCTGATGCGAAACTCAGTACCATTTTAAACTAATTGTTCCATCTGAAATTAAGTGTTCGATACTGTGCCAGGAGAAGCGCTTGTTCTCTGAAATCTGTGGCGATGCTATTCGAAACCGTATGTGTTCGATGAAACTAAGTCGTCGACCTTGTGGGAGAGAAAACTCCAGATGCGAAACTTAGTTCCATTTTAAACTGATTGTTCTATCTGAAATTAAGTGTTCGATACTGTGCCAGGAGAAGCGCCTGTTCTCTGAAATCTGTGGCGATGCCACTCGAAACCGTATGTGTTCGACGAAACTAAGTGGTCGCCTTGTGAACGAGGAAACTCCAGAAGCGAAACTTAGTTCCATTTTAAACTAATTGTTCTATCTGAAACTAAGTGTTCGATACTGTGCCAGGAGAAACTCCCGTTCGGCGAAATTTGTGGCGATACTACTCGAAACCGTATGGGTTCAACGAAACTAAGTGGTCGATACTGTACTAGGAGAAACTCCCGCTCGGTGAAATCTGTGGTGATACCCCTCGAAACCGTATGTGTTCGAAGAAACTGTGTGGTCGACCTTCTGAGAGAGGAAACTCCAGATGTTATTCTTGGTTCCATTTTAAATTAGGTGTTCTATCTGAAACTAAGTGTTCGATACTCTGCCAGACGAAGCGCTTGTTCTCCGAAACCTGTGGCGTTGCTACTCGAAGCCGAATGTGTTCCAAGAAACTAAGTGGTCGACCTTGTGGAAAGAGGAAACTCCAGATGCGAAACTTAGTTCCATTTTAAACTAATTGTTCTATCTGAAACTAAGTATTCGATACTCTGCCAGTAGAAGCGCCTGTTCTCTGAAACCTGTGGCGTTGCTACTCGAAACCGTATATGTTCGACGAAACTAAGTGGTCGACCTTGTGAGAGAGGAAACTCCAGAAGTGGAACTTAGTTTCATTTAAAACTAACTGTTCTATCTGAAATTAAGTGTTCGATACTGTGCCAGGAGAAGCGCCTGTTCTCTGAAATCTGTGGCGATGCCACTCGAAACCGTATGTGTTCGACGAAACTAAGTGGTCGCCTTGTGAACGAGGAAACTCCAGAAGCGAAACTTAGGTCCATTTTAAACTAATTGTTCTATCTGAAACTAAGTGTTCGATACTGTGCCAGGAGAAACTCCCGTTCGGCGAAATTTGTGGCGATACTACTCGAAACCGTATGGGTTCAACGAAACTAAGTGGTCGATACTGAACTAGGAGAAACTCCCGCTCGGCGAAATCTGTTGTGATACCCCTCGAAACCGTATGTGTTCGAAGAAACTGTGTGGTCGACCTTCTGATAGAGGAAACTCCAGATGTTATTCTTGGTTCCATTTTAAATTAGGTGTTCTATCTGAAACTAATTGTTCGATACTGTGCCAGGAGAAGCGCCTGTTCTCTGAAATCTGTGGCGATGCTACTCGAAAACGTACGTGTTCGACGAAACTAAGTGGCCGTCCTTGTGTGAGAGGAAACTCCAGATGCGAAACTTAGTTCCATTTTAAACTAATTGTTCTGTCTGAAACTAAGTATTCGATACTCTGCCAGACGAAGCGCCTGTTCTCTGAAACCTGTGGCGTTGCTACTCGAAGCCGAATGTGTTCCAGGAAACTAAGTGGTCGACCTTGTGGAAAGAGGAAACTACAGACGCGAAACTTAGTTCCATTTTATACTAATTGTTCTATCTGAAACTAAGTATTCGATACTCTGCCAGTAGGAGCGCCTGTTCTCTGAAACCTGTGGCGTTGCTACTCGAAACCGTATATGTTCGACGAAACTAAGTGGTCGACCTTGTGAGAGAGGAAACTCCAGAAGTGAAACTTAGTTTCATTTAAAACTAACTGTTCTATCTGAAATTAAGTGTTCGATACTGTGCCAGGGGAAGCGCCTGTTCTCTGAAATCTGTGGCGATGCTACTCGAAACCGTATGTGTTCGAGGAAACTAAGTGGTCGACCTTGTGGGAGAGGAAACTCCAGATGCGAAACTTCGTTCCATTTTAAACTAATTGTTCTATCTGAAGCTAAGTGTTCGATACTGTGCCAGGAGAAGCGCCAGTTCTCTGAAATGTGTGGCGATGCCACTCGAAACCGTATGTGTTCGACGAAACTAAGTGTTTGATCTTGTGAGAGAGGATACTCCAGATGCGAAACATACTTCCATTTTAAACTAATTTTTGTATCTGAAACTAAGTGTTCGTTACTGTGCCAGGAGAAGCGCCTGTTCTCTGAAATCTGTGGCGATGCAACTCGAAAACGTATGTGTTCGACGAAACTAAGTTGTCGATCTTGTGAGAGAGGAAACTCCAGATGCGAAACTTAGTTCCATTTTAAACTAATTGTTCTGTCTGACATAAGTGTTCGATACTGTGCCAGGAGAAGCACCTGTTCTCTCAAATCTGTGGCGATGCCACTCGAAACCGAATGTGTTCGACGAAACAGAGTGGTTGATCTTGTGAGAGAGGATACTCCAGATGCGAAACATAGTTCCATTTTAAACTAATTGTTCTATCTGAAATTAAGTATTCGATACTGTGCCAGGGGAAGCGCCTGTTCTCTGAAACCTGTGGCGATGCTACTCGAAGCCGAATGTGTTCCAGGAAACTAAGTGGTCGACCTTGTGGAAAGAGGAAACTCCAGATGCGAAACTTAGTTCCATTTTAAACTAATTGTTCTATCTGAAATTAAGTGTTCGATACTGTGCCAGGGGAAGCGCCTGTTCTCTGAAACCTGTGGCGTTGCTACTCGAAACCGTATGTGTTCGAGGAAACTAAGTGGTCGACCTTGTGGGAGAGGAAACTCCAGATGCGAAACTTCGTTCCATTTTAAACTAATTGTTCTATCTGAAGCTAAGTGTTCGATACTGTGCCAGGAGAAGCGCCAGTTCTCTGAAATGTGTGGCGATGCCACTCGAAACCGTATGTGTTCGACGAAACTAAGTGTTTGATCTTGTGAGAGAGGATACTCCAGATGCGAAACATACTTCCATTTTAAACTAATTTTTGTATCTGAAACTAAGTGTTCGTTACTGTGCCAGGAGAAGCGCCTGTTCTCTGAAATCTGTGGCGATGCAACTCGAAAACGTATGTGTTCGACGAAACTAAGTTGTCGATCTTGTGAGAGAGGAAACTCCAGATGCGAAACTTAGTTCCATTTTAAACTAATTGTTCTGTCTGACATAAGTGTTCGATACTGTGCCAGGAGAAGCACCTGTTCTCTCAAATCTGTGGCGATGCCACTCGAAACCGAATGTGTTCGACGAAACAGAGTGGTTGATCTTGTGAGAGAGGATACTCCAGATGCGAAACATAGTTCCATTTTAAACTAATTGTTCTATCTGAAATTAAGTATTCGATACTGTGCCAGGGGAAGCGCCTGTTCTCTGAAACCTGTGGCGATGCTACTCGAAGCCGAATGTGTTCCAGGAAACTAAGTGGTCGACCTTGTGGAAAGAGGAAACTCCAGATGCGAAACTTAGTTCCATTTTAAACTAATTGTTCTATCTGAAACTAAGTATTCGATACTCTGCCAGTAGAAGCGCCTGTTCTCTGAAACCTGTGGCGTTGCTACTCGAAACCGTATATGTTCGACGAAACTAAGTGGTCGACCTTGTGAGAGAGGAAACTCCAGAAGTGGAACTTAGTTTCATTTAAAACTAACTGTTCTATCTGAAATTAAGTGTTCGATACTGTGCCAGGAGAAGCGCCTGTTCTCTGAAATCTGTGGCGATGCCACTCGAAACCGTATATGTTCGACGAAACTAAGTGGTCGCCTTGTGAACGAGGAAACTCCAGAAGCGAAACTTAGTTCCATTTTAAACTAATTGTTCTATCTGAAACTAAGTGTTCGATACTGTGCCAGGAGAAACTCCCGTTCGGCGAAATTTGTGGCGATACTACTCGAAACCGTATGGGTTCAACGAAACTAAGTGGTCGATACTGAACTAGGAGAAACTCCCGCTCGGCGAAATCTGTTGTGATACCCCTCGAAACCGTATGTGTTCGAAGAAACTGTGTGGTCGACCTTCTGAGAGAGGAAACTCCAGATGTTATTCTTGGTTCCATTTTAAATTAGGTGTTCTATCTGAAACTAATTGTTCGATACTGTGCCAGGAGATCGCCTGTTCTCTGATATCTGTGGCGATGCTACTCGAAAACGTATGTGTTCGACGAAACTAACTGGCCGTCCTTGTGAGAGAGGAAACTCCAGAAGTGAAACTTAGTTTCATTTAAAACTAACTGTTCTATCTGAAATTAAGTGCTCGATACTGTGCCAGGGGAAGCGCCTGTTCTCTGAAATCTGTGGCGATGCTACTCGAAACCGTATGTGTTCGAGGAAACTAAGTGGTCGACCTTGTGGGAGAGGAAACTCCAGATGCGAAACATACTTCCATTTTAAACTAATTTTTGTATCTGAAACTAAGTGTTCGATACTGTGCCAGGAGAAGCGCCTCTTCTCTGAAATCTGTGGCGATGCTACTCGTAACCGTATGTGTTCGACGAAACTAAGTTTTCGACCTTGTGAGAGAGGAATCTCCAGATGCGAAACTTATTTCCATTTTAAACTAATTGTTCTATCTGAAACTAAGTGTTCGGTACTGTGCCAGGAGAAGCGCCTGTTCTCTGAAATCTGTGGCGATGCTACTCGAAACCGTACGTGTTCGAGGAAACTAAGTGGTCGACCTTGTGCGACCGGAAACTCCAGATGCGAAACTTAGTTCCATTTTAAACTAATTGTTCTATCTGAAACTATGTGTTCGACACTGTGCCGGGAGAAGCGCCTGTTCTCCGAAATGTGTAGCGATGCCACTCGAAACCGTATCTGTTCGACGAAACTGAGAGGTCGACCTTGTGAGATAGGAAACGCCAGATGCAAAATTTAGTTCCATTTTAAACTAATTGTTCTATCTGAAACTAAGTGTTCGATACTGTGCCAGGGGAAGCGCCTGTTCTCTGAAGTCTGTCGCGATGCTACTCGAAACCGTATGTTTTGGACGAAACTAAGTGGTCGACCTTCTGAGAGAGGAAACTCCAAATGCGAAACTTATTTCCATTTTAAACTAATTGTTCTATCTGAAACTATGTGTTCGACACTGTGCCAGGAGAAGCGCCTGTTCTCTGAAATGTGTAGCGATGCCACTCGAAACCGTGTGTGTTCGACGAAAGTCAGTGGTTGACCTTGTGATAGAGGATACTCCAGATGCGAAACATAGTCCATTTTAAACTAATTGTTCTATCTGAAATTAAGTATTCGATACTGTGCCAGGGGAAGCGCCTGTTCTCTGAAATCTGTGGCGATGCTACTCGAAACCGTATGTGTTCGAGGAAACTAAGTGGTCGACCTTGTGGGAGAGGAAACTCCAGATGCGAAACTTAGTTCCATTTTAAACTAATTGTTCTATCTGAAACTAAGTGTTCGATACTGTGCCAGGAGAAGCGCCTGTTCTCTAAAATTTGTGGCGATGCCACTCGAAACCGTATGTGTTCGACGAAACTAAGTGGTTGATCTTGTGAGAGAGGATATTCCAGATGCGAAACATAGTCCCATTTTAAACTAATTGTTCTGTCTGAAATAAGTGTTCGATACTATGCCAGGCGAAGCGCCTTTTCAGTGAAATCTGTGGCGATGCCACTCGATACCGTATGTGTTCGTCGAATCTAAGTGGTCGACCTTGTGAGAGAGGAAACTCCTGATGCGAAACTTAGTACCATTTTAAACTAATTGTTCCATCTGAAACTAAGTATTCGATACTCTGCCAGTAGAAGCGCCTGCTCTCTGAAACCTGTGGCGTTGCTACTCGAAGCCGAATGTGTTCGACGAAACTAAGTGGTCGACCTTGTGAGAGAGGAAACTCCTGATGCGAAACTTAGTACCATTTTAAACTAATTGTTCCATCTGAAATTAAGTGTTCGATACTGTGCCAGGAGAAGCGCTTGTTCTCTGAAATCTGTGGCGATGCCACTCGAAACCGTATGTGTTCGACGAAACTAAGTGGTCGACCTCGTGAGAGAGGAAACTCCAGAGGTGAAACTTAGTTTCATTTAAAACTAACTGTTCTATCTGAAACTAAGTATTCGATACTCTGCCAGTAGAAGCGCCTGCTCTCTGAAACCTGTGGCGTTGCTACTCGAAGCCGAGTGTGTTCGACGAAACTAAGTGGTCGATCTTGTGAGAGAGGAAACTCCTGATGCGAAACTTAGTACCATTTTAAACTAATTGTTCCATCTGAAATTAAGTGTTCGATACTGTGCCAGGAGAAGCGCCTGTTCTCTGAAATCTGTGGCGATGCCACTCGAAACCGTATGTGTTCGACGAAACTAAGTGGTCGCCTTGTGAACGAGGAAACTCCAGAAGCGAAACTTAGTTCCATTTTAAACTAATTGTTCTATCTGAAACTAAGTGTTCGATACTGTGCCAGGAGAAACTCCCGTTCGGCGAAATTTGTGGCGATACTACTCGAAACCGTATGGGTTCAACGAAACTAAGTGGTCGATACTGTACTAGGAGAAACTCCCGCTCGGCGAAATCTGTGGTGATACCCCTCGAAACCGTATGTGTTCGAAGAAACTGTGTGGTCGACCTTCTGAGAGAGGAAACTCCAGATGTTATTCTTGGTTCCATTTTAAATTAGGTGTTCTATCTGAAACTAAGTGTTCGATACTGTGCCAGGAGAAGCGCCTGTTCTCTGAAATCTGTGGCGATGCTACTCGAAAACGAATGTGTTCGACGAAACTAAGTGGTCGACCTTGTGAGAGAGGAAACTCCAGATGCGAAACTTAGTTCCATTTTAAACTAATTGTTCTGTCTGACATAAGTGTTCGATACTGTGCCAGGTGAAGCACCTGTTCTCTCAAATCTTTGGCGATGCCACTCGAAACCGAATGTGTTCGACAAAACAGAGTGGTTGATCTTGTGAGAGAGGGTACTCCAGATGCGAAACATAGTTCCATTTTAAACTAATTGTTCTATCTGAAATTAAGTATTCGATACTGTGCCAGGGGAAGCGCCTGTTCTCTGAAATCTGTGGCGATGCTACTCGAAACCGTATATGTTCGACGAAACTAAGTGGTCGACCTTGTGAGAGAGGAAACTCCAGATGCGAAACTTAGTTTCATTTAAAACTAACTGTTCTATCTGAAACTAAGTGTTCGATACTCTGCCAGACGAAGCGCCTGTTCTCTGAAACCTGTGGCGTAGCTACTCGAAGCCGAATGTGTTCCAGGAAACTAAGTGGTCGACCTTGTGGAAAGAGGAAACTCCAGGCGCGAAACTTAGTTCCATTTTATACTAATTGTTCTATCTGAAACTAATTATTCGATACTCTGCCAGTAGAAGCGCCTGTTCTCTGAAACCTGTGGCGTTGCTACTCGAAACCGTATATGTTCGACGAAACTAAGTGGTCGACCTTGTGAGAGAGGAAACTCCAGAAGTGAAACTTAGTTTCATTTAAAACTAACTGTTCTATCTGAAATTAAGTGTTCGATACTGTGCCAGGGGAAGCGCCTGTTCTCTGAAATCTGTGGCGATGCTACTCGAAACCGTATGTGTTCGAGGAAACTAAGTTGTCGACCTTGTGGGAGAGGAAACTCCAGATGCGAAACTTAGTTCCATTTTATACTAATTGTTCTATCTGAAACTAAGTATTCGATACTCTGCCAGTAGAAGCGCCTGCTCTCTGAAACCTGTGGCGTTGCTACTCGAAGCCGAGTGTGTTCGACGAAACTAAGTGGTCGATCTTGTGAGAGAGGAAACTCCTGATGCGAAACTTAGTTCCATTTTAAACTGATTGTTCTATCTGAAATTAAGTGTTCGATACTGTGCCAGGAGAAGCGCCTGTTCTCTGAAATCTGTGGCGATGCCACTCGAAACCGTATGTGTTCGACGAAACTAAGTGGTCGCCTTGTGAACGAGGAAACTCCAGAAGCGAAACTTAGTTCCATTTTAAACTAATTGTTCTATCTGAAACTAAGTGTTCGATACTGTGCCAGGAGAAACTCCCGTTCGGCGAAATTTGTGGCGATACTACTCGAAACCGTATGGGTTCAACGAAACTAAGTGGTCGATACTGTACTAGGAGAAACTCCCGCTCGGCGAAATCTGTGGTGATACCCCTCGAAACCGTATGTGTTCGAAGAAACTGTGTGGTCGACCTTCTGAGAGAGGAAACTCCAGATGTTATTCTTGGTTCCATTTTAAATTAGGTGTTCTATCTGAAACTAAGTGTTCGATACTGTGCCAGGAGAAGCGCCTGTTCTCTGAAATCTGTGGCGATGCTACTCGAAAACGAATGTGTTCGACGAAACTAAGTGGTCGACCTTGTGAGAGAGGAAACTCCAGATGCGAAACTTAGTTCCATTTTAAACTAATTGTTCTGTCTGACATAAGTGTTCGATACTGTGCCAGGTGAAGCACCTGTTCTCTCAAATCTTTGGCGATGCCACTCGAAACCGAATGTGTTCGACAAAACAGAGTGGTTGATCTTGTGAGAGAGGGTACTCCAGATGCGAAACATAGTTCCATTTTAAACTAATTGTTCTATCTGAAATTAAGTATTCGATACTGTGCCAGGGGAAGCGCCTGTTCTCTGAAATCTGTGGCGATGCTACTCGAAACCGTATATGTTCGACGAAACTAAGTGGTCGACCTTGTGAGAGAGGAAACTCCAGATGCGAAACTTAGTTTCATTTAAAACTAACTGTTCTATCTGAAACTAAGTGTTCGATACTCTGCCAGACGAAGCGCCTGTTCTCTGAAACCTGTGGCGTTGCTACTCGAAGCCGAATGTGTTCCAGGAAACTAAGTGGTCGACCTTGTGGAAAGAGGAAACTCCAGGCGCGAAACTTAGTTCCATTTTATACTAATTGTTCTATCTGAAACTAATTATTCGATACTCTGCCAGTAGAAGCGCCTGTTCTCTGAAACCTGTGGCGTTGCTACTCGAAACCGTATATGTTCGACGAAACTAAGTGGTCGACCTTGTGAGAGAGGAAACTCCAGAAGTGAAACTTAGTTTCATTTAAAACTAACTGTTCTATCTGAAATTAAGTGTTCGATACTGTGCCAGGGGAAGCGCCTGTTCTCTGAAATCTGTGGCGATGCTACTCGAAACCGTATGTGTTCGAGGAAACTAAGTTGTCGACCTTGTGGGAGAGGAAACTCCAGATGCGAAACTTAGTTCCATTTTATACTAATTGTTCTATCTGAAACTAAGTATTCGATACTCTGCCAGTAGAAGCGCCTGCTCTCTGAAACCTGTGGCGTTGCTACTCGAAGCCGAGTGTGTTCGACGAAACTAAGTGGTCGATCTTGTGAGAGAGGAAACTCCTGATGCGAAACTTAGTTCCATTTTAAACTGATTGTTCTATCTGAAATTAAGTGTTCGATACTGTGCCAGGAGAAGCGCCTGTTCTCTGAAATCTGTGGCGATGCCACTCGAAACCGTATGTGTTCGACGAAACTAAGTGGTCGCCTTGTGAACGAGGAAACTCCAGAAGCGAAACTTAGTTCCATTTTAAACTAATTGTTCTATCTGAAACTAAGTGTTCGATACTGTGCCAGGAGAAACTCCCGTTCGGCGAAATTTGTGGCGATACTACTCGAAACCGTATGGGTTCAACGAAACTAAGTGGTCGATACTGTACTAGGAGAAACTCCCGCTCGGCGAAATCTGTGGTGATACCCCTCGAAACCGTATGTGTTCGAAGAAACTGTGTGGTCGACCTTCTGAGAGAGGAAACTCCAGATGTTATTCTTGGTTCCATTTTAAATTAGGTGTTCTATCTGAAACTAAGTGTTCGATACTGTGCCA
The DNA here is from genome assembly GCA_910591585.2 of Nysson spinosus. Classification (NCBI taxonomy): domain Eukaryota; kingdom Metazoa; phylum Arthropoda; class Insecta; order Hymenoptera; family Crabronidae; genus Nysson; species Nysson spinosus. The sequence continues at coordinate 4,650,696 of CAJUYC020000006.1, forward strand.
GGAGAAGCGCCTGTTCTCTGAAATCTGTGGCGATGCTACTCGAAAACGAATGTGTTCGACGAAACTAAGTTGTCGACCTTGTGGGAGAGGAAACTCCAGATGCGAAACTTAGTTCCATTTTATACTAATTGTTCTATCTGAAACTAAGTATTCGATACTCTGCCAGTAGAAGCGCCTGTTCTCTGAAACCTGTGGCGTTGCTACTCGAAACCGTATATGTTCGACGAAACTAAGTGGTCGACCTTGTGAGAGAGGAAACTCCAGAAGTGAAACTTAGTTTCATTTAAAACTAACTGTTCTATCTGAAATTAAGTGTTCGATACTGTGCCAGGGGAAGTGCGCGTTCTCTGAAATCTATGGCGATGCTACTCGAAACCGTATATGTTCGACGAAACTAAGTGGTCGACCTTGTGAGAGAGGAAACTCCAGATGCGAAACTTAGTTCGATTTTAAATTAATTGTTCTATCCGAAACTAAGTGTTCGATACTGTGCCAGGGGAAGTGCGCGTTCTCTGAAATCTGTGGCGATGCTACTCGAAACCGTATATGTTCGACGAAACTAAGTGGTCGACCTCGTGAGAGAGGAAACTGCAGAAGTGAAACTTAGTTTCATTTAAAACTAACTCTTCTATCTGAAACTAAGTATTCGATACTCTGCCAGTAGAAGCGCCTGCTCTCTGAAACCTGTGGCGTTGCTACTCGAAGCCGAGTGTGTTCGACGAAACTAAGTGGTCGATCTTGTGAGAGAGGAAACTCCTGATGCGAAACTTAGTACCATTTTAAACTAATTGTTCCATCTGAAATTAAGTGTTCGATACTGTGCCAGGAGAAGCGCTTGTTCTCTGAAATCTGTGGCGATGCTATTCGAAACCGTATGTGTTCGACGAAACTAAGTGGTCGCCTTGTGAACGAGGAAACTCCAGAAGCGAAACTTAGTTCCATTTTAAACTAATTGTTCTATCTGAAACTAAGTGTTCGATACTGGGCCAGGGGAAGCGCCCGTTCTCTGAAATCTGTGGCGATGCTACTCGAAACCGTATGTGTTCGAGGAAACTAATTGGTCGACCTTGTGGGAGAGGAAACTCCAGATGCGAAACTTAGTTCCATTTTAAACTAATTGTTCTATCTGAAACTAAGTGTTCGATACTGTGCCAGGAGAAGCGCCTGTTCACTAAAATCTGTGGCGATGCCACTCGATACCGTATGTGTTCGTCGAATCTAAATGGTCGACCTTGTGAGAGAGGAAACTCCAGATGCGAAACTTAGTTCCATTTTAAACTAATTGTTCTATCCGAAACTAAGTGTTCGATACTGTGCCAGGGGAAGTGCGCGTTCTCTGAAACCTGTGGCGTTGCTACTCGAAGCCGAATGTGTTCGACGAAACTAAGTGGTCGACCTTGTGAGAGAGGAAACTCCTGATGCGAAACTTAGTACCATTTTAAACTAATTGTTCCATCTGAAACTAAGTATTCGATACTCTGCCAGTAGAAGCGCCTGCTCTCTGAAACCTGTGGCGTTGCTACTCGAAGCCAAATGTGTTCGACGAAACTAAGTGGTCGACCTTGTGAGAGAGGAAACTCCTGATGCGAAACTTAGTACCATTTTAAACTAATTGTTCCATCTGAAATTAAGTGTTCGATACTGTGCCAGTAGAAGCGCTTGTTCTCTGAAATCTGTGGCGATGCCACTCGAAACCGTATGTGTTCGACGAAACTAAGTTGTCGCCTTGTGAACGAGGAAACTCCAGAAGGGAAACTTAGTTCCATTTTAAACTAATTGTTCTATCTGAAACTAAGTGTTCGATACTGTGCCAGGAGAAACTCCCGTTCGGCGAAATTTGTGGCGATACTACTCGAAACCGTATGGGTTCAACGAAACTGAGTGGTCGATACTGTACTAGGAGAAACTCCCGCTCGGCGAAATCTGTGGTGATACCCCTCGAAACCGTATGTGTTCGAAGAAACTGTGTGGTCGACCTTCTGAGAGAGGAAACTCCAGATGTTATTCTTGGTTCCATTTTAAATTAGGTGTTCTATCTGAAACTAATTGTTCGATACTGTGCCAGGAGAAGCGCCTGTTATCTGAAATCTGTGGCGATGCTACTCGAAAACGTATGTGTTCGACGAAACTAAGTGGCCGACCTTGTGAGAGAGGAAACTCCAGATGCGAAACTTAGTTCCATTTTAAACTAATTGTTCCATCTGAAATTAAGTGTTCGATACTGTGCCAGTAGAAGCGCTTGTTCTCTGAAATCTGTGGCGATGCCACTCGAAACCGTATGTGTTCGATGAAACTAAGTTGTCGCCTTGTGAACGAGGAAACTCCAGAAGGGAAACTTAGTTCCATTTTAAACTAATTGTTCTATCTGAAACTAAGTGTTCGATACTGTGCCAGGAGAAACTCCCGTTCGGCGAAATTTGTGGCGATACTACTCGAAACCGTATGGGTTCAACGAAACTGAGTGGTCGATACTGTACTAGGAGAAACTCCCGCTCGGCGAAATCTGTGGTGATACCCCTCGAAACCGTATGTGTTCGAAGAAACTGTGTGGTCGACCTTCTGAGAGAGGAAACTCCAGATGTTATTCTTGGTTCCATTTTAAATTAGGTGTTCTATCTGAAACTAATTGTTCGATACTGTGCCAGGAGAAGCGCCTGTTATCTGAAATCTGTGGCGATGCTACTCGAAAACGTATGTGTTCGACGAAACTAAGTGGCCGACCTTGTGAGAGAGGAAACTCCAGATGCGAAACTTAGTTCCATTTTAAACTAATTGTTCTGTCTGAAATTAAGTATTCGATACTCTGCCAGACGAAGCGCCTGTTCTCTGAAACCTGTGGCGTTGCTACTCGAAGCCGAATGTGTTCCAGGAAACTAAGTGGTCGACCTTGTGGAAAGAGGAAACTCCAGATGCGAAACTTAGTTCCATTTTAAACTAATTGTTCTATCTGAAACTAAGTATTCGATACTCTGCCAGTAGAAGCGCCTGTTCTCTGAAATCTGTGGCGATGCTACTCGAAAACGTATGTGTTCGACGAAACTAAGTGGCCGACCTTGTGAGAGAGGAAACTCCAGATGCGAAACATTGTTGCATTTTAAACTAATTGTTATATCTGAAACTAAGTGTTCGATAAACTGCCAGGAGAAGCGCCTGTTCTCTGAAATCTGAGGCGATGCCACTCGAAACCGTATGTGTTCGACGAAACTAAGTGGTCGACATGGTGAGAGAGATAACTCCAGATGCGAAACTTAGTTCCATTTTAAACTGATTGTTCGATCTGAAACTGAGTGTTCGATACTGTGCCAGGAGAAGCGCCTGTTCCCTGAAATCAGTGGCGATGCTACTGGAAACGGTATGTGTTCGACGAAACTAAGTCGTCGACCGTGTGGGAGAGAAAACTCCAGTTGCGAAACTTAGTCCCATTTTAAACTGATTGTTCTATCTGAAATTAAGTGTTCGATACTGTGCCAGGAGAAGCGCCTGTTCTCTGAAATCTGTGGCGATGCCACTCGAAACCGTATGTGTTCGACGAAACTAAGTGGTCGCCTTGTGAACGAGGAAACTCCAGAAGCGAAACTTAGTTCCATTTTAAACTAATTGTTCTATCTGAAACTAAGTGTTCGATACTGTGCCAGGAGAAACTCCCGTTCGGCGAAATTTGTGGCGATACTACTCGAAACCGTATGGGTTCAACGAAACTAAGTGGTCGATACTGTACTAGGAGAAACTCCCGCTCGGCGAAATCTGTGGTGATACCCCTCGAAACCGTATGGGTTCGAAGAAACTGTGTGGTCGACCTTCTGAGAGAGGAAACTCCAGATGTTATTCTTGGTTCCATTTTAAATTAGGTGTTCTATCTGAAACTAAGTGTTCGATACTGTGCCAGGAGAAGCGCCTGTTCTCTGAAATCTGTGGCGATACTACTCGAAACCGTATGTGTTCGACGAAACTAAGTGGTCGACCTTGTGAGAGAGGAAACTGCAGATGCGAAACTTACTTCCATTTTAAACTCATTGTTCTATCTGATACTAAGTGTTCGATACTGTGCCAGGAGAAGCGCCTGTTCTCTGAAATCTGTGGCGATGCCACTCGAAACCGTATGTGTTCGACGAAACTAAGTGGTCGACCTTGTGAGAGAGGAACCTCCAGATGCGAAACTTAGTTCCATTTTAAACTAATTGTTCTATCTGAAACTAAGTGTTCGATACTGTGCCAGGAGAAGCGCCTGTTCTCTGAAATCTGTGGCGATGCCACTCGAAACCGTATGTGTTCGACGAAACTACGTGGTCGTCTTGTGAGGGAAGAAACTCCAAATGCGGACCTTAGATCCATTTTAAAATAATTGTTCTATCTGAAACTAAGTGTTCGATACTGTGCCAGGAGAAGCGCCTGTTCTCTGAAATCTGTGGCGATGCCACTCGAAACCGTATGTGTTCGACGAAACTACGTGGTCGACCTTGTGAGAGAGGAATATCCAGATGCGAAACATAGTTCCATTTTAAACTAAGCGTTCTATCTATAACTAAGTGTTCGATACTGCGCCAGGAGAAGCGCCTGTTCTCTGAAATCAGTGGCGATGCTACTCGAAACCGTATGTGTTCGACGAAACTAAGTGGTCGACCTTGTGAGAGAGGAATATCCAGATGCGAAACCTAGTTCCATTTTAAACTAATCGTTCTATCTGAAACTAAGTGATCGATACTGTGACAGGAGAAGCGCCTGTTCTCTGAAATCTGTGGCGATGCTACTCGAAATTGTATGTGTTCGAAGAAACTAAGTGGTCGACCTTGTGAGAGAGGAAACTCCAGCAGCGAAACTTAGTTCCTCTTTAAACTAATTGTTCTATCTGAAACTATGTGTTCGATACTGTGCCAGTAGAAGCGTCTGTTCAATGAAATCTGTGGCGATGCCACTCGAAACCGTATTTGTTCGACGAAACTAAGTGGTCGACCTTGTGAGAGAGGAAACTCCGGATGCGAAAATTAGTTCCATTTTAAACTAATTGTTCTATCTGAAACTAAGTGTTCGATAAACTGCCAGGAGAAGCGCCTGTTCTCTGAAATCTGTGGCGATGCTACTCGAAACCGTATGTGTTTGAGGAAACTAAGTGGTCGACTTTGTGGGAGGGGAAACTCCAGATGCGAAATTTAGTTCCATTTTAAACTAATTGTTCTATCTGAAACTAAGTGTTCGATACTGTGCCAGGAGAAGCGCCTGTTCTCTGGCATCTGTGGCGATGCTACTCGAAACCGTATGTGTTCGACGAAACTAAGTGGTCGACATGGTGAGAGAGATAACTCCAGATGCGAAACTTAGTTCCATTTTAAACTGATTGTTCTATCTGAAACTGAGTGTTCGATACTGTGCCAGGAGAAGCGCCTGTTCTCTGAAATCTGTGGCGATGCCACTCGAAAACGTATGTGTTCTACGAAACTAAGTGGTCGACCTTGTGAGAGAGGAAACTGCAGATGCGAAACTTACTTCCATTTTAAACTAATCGTTCTATCTGATACTAAGTCTTCGATACTGTGCCAGGAGAAGCGACTGTTCTCTGAAATCTGAGGCGATGCCACTCGAAACCGAATGTTTTCGGCGAAACTAAGTGGTCGACCTTGTGAGAAAGGAAACTCCAAATGCGAAATTTAGTTCCATTTTAAACTAATTGTTCTATCTGAAACTAAGTGTTCGATACTGTGCCAGGAGAAGCACCTGTTCTCTGACATTTGTGGCGATGCTACTCGAAACCGTATGTGTTCGACGAAACTAAGTGGTCGACATGGTGAGAGAGATAACTCCAGATGCGAAACTTAGTTCCATTTTAAACTGATTGTTCTATCTGAAACTGAGTGTTCGATACTGTGCCAGGAGAAGCGCCTGTTCTCTGAAATCTGTGGCGATGCCCCTCGAGACCGTATGTGTTCGACGAAACTAAGTGGTCGACCTTGTGAGAGAGGAATATCCAGATGCGAAACCTAGTTCCATTTTAAACTAATCGTTCTATCTGAAACTAAGTGATCGATACTGTGACAGGAGAAGCGCCTGTTCTCTGAAATCTGTGGCGATGCTACTCGAAATTGTATGTGTTCGAAGAAACTAAGTGGTCGACCTTGTGAGAGAGGAAACTCCAGCAGCGAAACTTAGTTCCTCTTTAAACTAATTGTTCTATCTGAAACTATGTGTTCGATACTGTGCCAGTAGAAGCGTCTGTTCACTGAAATCTGTGGCGATGCCACTCGAAACCGTATTTGTTCGACGAAACTAAGTGGTCGACCTTGTGAGAGAGGAAACTCCGGATGCGAAAATTAGTTCCATTTTAAACTAATTGTTCTATCTGAAACTAAGTGTTCGATAAACTGCCAGGAGAAGCGCCTGTTCTCTGAAATCTGTGGCGATGCTACTCGAAACCGTATGTGTTTGAGGAAACTAAGTGGTCGACTTGGTGGGAGGGGAAACTCCAGATGCGAAATTTAGTTCCATTTTAAACTAATTGTTCTATCTGAAACTAAGTGTTCGATACTGTGCCAGGAGAAGCGCCTGTTCTCTGGCATCTGTGGCGATGCTACTCGAAACCGTATGTGTTCGACGAAACTAAGTGGTCGACATGGTGAGAGAGATAACTCCAGATGCGAAACTTAGTTCCATTTTAAACTGATTGTTCTATCTGAAACTGAGTGTTCGATACTGTGCCAGGAGAAGCGCCTGTTCTCTGAAATCTGTGGCGATGCCACTCGAAAACGTATGTGTTCTACGAAACTAAGTGGTCGACCTTGTGAGAGAGGAAACTGCAGATGCGAAACTTACTTCCATTTTAAACTAATCGTTCTATCTGATACTAAGTCTTCGATACTGTGCCAGGAGAAGCGACTGTTCTCTGAAATCTGAGGCGATGCCACTCGAAACCGAATGTGTTCGGCGAAACTAAGTGGTCGACCTTGTGAGAAAGGAAACTCCAAATGCGAAATTTAGTTCCATTTTAAACTAATTGTTCTATCTGAAACTAAGTGTTCGATACTGTGCCAGGAGAAGCACCTGTTCTCTGACATTTGTGGCGATGCTACTCGAAACCGTATGTGTTCGACGAAACTAAGTGGTCGACATGGTGAGAGAGATAACTCCAGATGCGAAACTTAGTTCCATTTTAAACTGATTGTTCTATCTGAAACTGAGTGTTCGATACTGTGCCAGGAGAAGCGCCTGTTCTCTGAAATCTGTGGCGATGCCCCTCGAGACCGTATGTGTTCGACGAAACTAAGTGGCCGACCTTGTGAGAGCGGAAACTTCAGCTGCGAAACTTAGTTCCATTTTAAACTAATTGTTCTATCTGAAACTAAGTGTTCGATACTGTGCCATGAGAGGCGCCTGTTCTCTGAAATCTGTGGCGATGCTACTCGAAACAGTATGTGTTCGACGAATCTAAGTGGTCGACGTTGTGACAGAGGAAACTCCAGATGCGAAACATAGTTCCATTTAAAACTAATTGTTCTATCCGAAAGTGTTCGATACTGTGCCAGGAGAAGCGCCTGTTCTCTGGAATCTGTGGCGATGCCACTCGAAACCGTATGTGTTCGACGAAACTAAGTGGACGACCTTGTGAGAGAGGAAACTTCAGATGCGGAACTTACTTCCATTTTAAACTAAATGTTCTATCTGAAAGTGTTCGATACTGTGCCAGGAGAAGCGCCTGTTCTCTGAAATCTGTGGCGATGCCACTCGAAACCGTATGTTTTCGACGAAACTAAGTGGTCGACCTTGTGAGAGAGGAAACTCCAGATGCGAATCTTAGTTCCACTTTAAACCAAATGTTCCGTCCGAAACTAAGTGTTCGATACTGTGCCATGAGAAGCGCCTGTTCTCTGAAATCTGTGCCGATGCAACTCGAAACCGTATGTGTTCGACGAAACTAAGTGGCCGACCTTGTGAGAGAGGAAACTCCAGATGCGAAACTTAGTTCCATTTTAAACTAATTGTTCTATCTGAAACTAAGTGTTCGATACTGTGCCAGGAGAAGCGCCTGTTCTCTGAAATCAGTGGCGATGCTACTCGAACCCGTATGTGTTCGACGAATCTAAATGGTCGACCTTGTGAGAGAGGAAACTCCAAATGCGGACCTTAGATCCATTTTAAACTAATTGTTCTATCTGAAAGTGTTCGATACTGTGCCAGGAGGAGCGCCTCTTCTCTGAAATCTGTGGCGATGCCACTCGAAACCGTATGTGTTCGACGAAACTAAGTGGTCGACCTTGTGAGAGAGGAAACTCCAGATGCGAAACATAGTTCAATTTTAAACTAAATGTTCCATCTGAAACTAAGTGTTCGATTCTGTGCCAGCAGAAGCGCCTGTTCTCTGAAATATGTGGCGATGCCACTCGAAACCGTATGTGTTCGACGAAACTAAGTGGTCGACCTTGTGAGAGAGATAACTCCAGATGCGAAACTTAGTTCCATTTTAAACTGATTGTTCTATCTGAAACTGAGTGTTCGATACTGTGCCAGGAGAAGCGCCTGTTCCCTGAAATCAGTGGCGATGCTACTCGAAACGGTATGTGTTCGACGAAACTAAGTGGTCGACCTTGTGAGAGAGGAAACACCAAATGCGAAATTTAATTCCATTTTAAAATAATTGTTCTATATGATATTAAGTGTTCGATACGGTGCCAGCAGAAGCGCCCGTTCTCTGAAATCTGTGGCGATACCACTCGAAACCGTATGTGTTCGACGAAACTAAGTGGTCGAACTTGTGAGAGAGGAAACTCCAGATGCGAAACTTATTTCCATTTTAAATTAATTGTTCTATCTGAAACTAAGTTTTCGCTACTGTGCCAGTACAAGCGCCTGTCTCTGAAATCTGTGGCGATGCCATTCGAAACCGAATGTGTTCAACGAAACTAAGTCGTCGACCTTGTGAGAGAGGAAACTCCAGATGCGACACATAATTCCATTTTAATCTTATTGTTCACTCTGAAACTAAGTTTTCGTTACTGTGCCAGGAGAAGCGCCTGTTCTCTGAAATGTGCGGCGATTCTACTCGAAACCGTATGTGTTCGACGAAACTAAGTGGTCGACCTTGTGCGAGAGGAAACTCCAGATGCGAAACTTAATACCATTTTAAACTAATTGTTCTATCTGAGACCAAATGTTCGATACTGTGCCAGGAGAAACGCCAGTTCTCTGAAATCTGTGGCAATGCCACTCGAAATCGTATGTCTTCGACGAAACTAAGTGGTCGACCTTGTGAGAGAGGAAACTCCAGATGCGAAATGTAGTTCCATTTTAAACTAATTGTTCCATCTGAAATTAAGTGTTCCATACTGTGCCAGGAGAAGCGGCTGTTCTCTGAAATCTGTGGCGATGCCACTCGAAACCGTATGTGTTCGACGAAACTAAGTGTTCGACCTTGTGGGAGAGGAAACTCCACATGCGAAACTTACTTCCATTTTAAACTAATTATTCTATCTGAAACTATGTGTCTGATACTGTGCCAGGAGAAGCGCATGTTCTCTGAAATCTGTGGCGTTGCCACTCGAAACCGTATGTGTTCAACGAAACTAAGTGGTCGACCTTGTTAGAGAGGAAACTCCAGATGCGAAACATAGTTCCATTTTAAACTAATTGTTCTATCTGATACTAAGCGTTCGATACTGTGCCAGGAGAAGCGCCTGTTCTCTGAAATGTGTGGGGATGGCACTCGAAACCGTATGTGTTCGAGGAAACTAAGTGTTCGACCTTGTGGGAGAGGAAACTCCACATGCGAAACTTACTTCCATTTTAAACTAATTATTCTATCTGAAACTAAGTGTTCGATACTGTGCCAGGAGAAGCGGCTGTTTTCTGAAATCTGTGGCGATGCCACTCGAAAACGTATGTGTTCCACGAAACTAAGTGGTCGACCTTGTGGGAGAGGAAACTCCAGATGCGAAACTTAGTTCCATTTTAACCTAATTGTTCTATCTGAAACTCAGTGTTCGACACTGGGCCAGGAGAAGCGCCTGTTCTCTGAAATCTGTGGCCATGCCACTCGAAACCGTATGTGTTCGACGAAACTAAGTGGTCGACCTTGTGGGAGAGGAAACTCCACATGCGAAACTTACTTCCATTTTAAACTAATTATTCTATCTGAAACTAAGTGTTCGATACTGTGCCAGGAGAGGCGCCTGTTCTCTGAAATCTGTGGCGATGCTACTCGAAACCGTATGTGTTCGACGAAACTAAGTGGTCGCCTTGTGAAAGAGGAAACTCCAGATGCGAAACTTAGTACCATTTTAAACTAATTGTTCTACCTGAAACTAAGTGTTCGATACTGTGCCAGGAGAAGCGCCTGTTCTCTGAAATCTGTGGCGATGCCACTCGAAACCGTAGGTGTTCGTCGAAATTAAGTGGTCGCGTTGTGAGGGAAGAAACTCCAGATGCGAAATTTAGTACAATTTTAGACTAATTGTTCTATCTGAAACTATGTGTCTGATACTGTGCCAGGAGAAGCGCCTGTTCTCTGAAATCTGTGGCGTTGCCACTCGAAACCGTATGTGTTCAACGAAACTAAGTGGTCGACCTTGTGGGAGAGGAGTCTCCAGATGCGAAACTTAGTTCCATTTTAAACAAATTGTTCTATCTGAAACTCAGTGTTCGACACTGTGCCAGGAGAAGCGCCTGTTCTCTGAAATCTGTGGCCATGCCACTCGAAACCGTATGTGTTCGACGAAACTAAGTGTTCGACCTTGTGGGAGAGGAAACTCCACATGCGAAACTTACTTCCATTTTAAACTAATTATTCTATCTGAAACTAAGTGTTCGATACTGTGCCAGGAGAAGCGGCTGTTTTCTGAAATCTGTGGCGATGCCACTCGAAACCGTATGTGTTCGACGAAACTAAGTGGCCGACCTTGTGAGAGAGGAAACTCCAGATGCGAAACTTAGTTCCATTTTAACCTAATTGTTCTATCTGAAACTAAGTGTTCGACACTGTGCCAGGAGAAGCGCCTGTTCTCTGAAATCTGTTGCCATGCCACTCGAAACCGTATGTGTTCGACGAAACTAAGTGTTCGACCTTGTGGGAGAGGAAACTCCACATGCGAAACTTACTTCCATTTTAAACTAATTATTCTATCTGAAACTATGTGTCTGATACTGTGCCAGGAGAAGCGCCTGTTCTCTGAAATCTGTGGCGTTGCCACTCGAAACCGTATGTGTTCAACGAAACTAAGTGGTCGACCTTGTTAGAGAGGAAACTCCAGATGCGAAACATAGTTCCATTTTAAACTAATTGTTCTATCTGATACTAAGCGTTCGATACTGTGCCAGGAGAAGCGCCTGTTCTCTGAAATGTGTGGGGATGCCACTCGAAACCGTATGTGTTCGAGGAAACTAAGTGGTCGACCTTGTGGGAGAGAAGTCTCCAGATGCGAAACTTAGTTCCATGTTAAACAAATTGTTCTATCTGAAACTCAGTGTTCGACACTGTGCCAGGAGAAGCGCCTGTTCTCTGAAATCTGTTGCCATGCCACTCGAAACCGTATGTGTTCGACGAAACTAAGTCTTCGACCTTGTGGGTGAGGAAACTCCAGATGCGAAACTTAGTTCCATTTTAACCTAATTGTTCTATCTGAAACTCAGTGTTCGACACTGGGCCAGGAGAAGCGCCTGTTCTCTGAAATCTGTGGCCATGCCACTCGAAACCGTATGTGTTCGACGAAACTAAGTGGTCGACCTTGTGGGAGAGGAAACTCCACATGCGAAACTTACTTCCATTTTAAACTAATTATTCTATCTGAAACTAAGTGTTCGATACTGTGCCAGGAGAGGCGCCTGTTCTCTGAAATCTGTGGCGATGCTACTCGAAACCGTATGTGTTCGACGAAACTAAGTGGTCGCCTTGTGAAAGAGGAAACTCCAGATGCGAAACTTAGTACCATTTTAAACTAATTGTTCTACCTGAAACTAAGTGTTCGATACTGTGCCAGGAGAAGCGCCTGTTCTCTGAAATCTGTGGCGATGCCACTCGAAACCGTAGGTGTTCGTCGAAATTAAGTGGTCGCGTTGTGAGGGAAGAAACTCCAGATGCGAAATTTAGTACAATTTTAGACTAATTGTTCTATCTGAAACTATGTGTCTGATACTGTGCCAGGAGAAGCGCCTGTTCTCTGAAATCTGTGGCGTTGCCACTCGAAACCGTATGTGTTCAACGAAACTAAGTGGTCGACCTTGTGGGAGAGGAGTCTCCAGATGCGAAACTTAGTTCCATTTTAAACAAATTGTTCTATCTGAAACTCAGTGTTCGACACTGTGCCAGGAGAAGCGCCTGTTCTCTGAAATCTGTGGCCATGCCACTCGAAACCGTATGTGTTCGACGAAACTAAGTGTTCGACCTTGTGGGAGAGGAAACTCCACATGCGAAACTTACTTCCATTTTAAACTAATTATTCTATCTGAAACTAAGTGTTCGATACTGTGCCAGGAGAAGCGGCTGTTTTCTGAAATCTGTGGCGATGCCACTCGAAACCGTATGTGTTCGACGAAACTAAGTGGCCGACCTTGTGAGAGAGGAAACTCCAGATGCGAAACTTAGTTCCATTTTAACCTAATTGTTCTATCTGAAACTAAGTGTTCGACACTGTGCCAGGAGAAGCGCCTGTTCTCTGAAATCTGTTGCCATGCCACTCGAAACCGTATGTGTTCGACGAAACTAAGTGTTCGACCTTGTGGGAGAGGAAACTCCACATGCGAAACTTACTTCCATTTTAAACTAATTATTCTATCTGAAACTATGTGTCTGATACTGTGCCAGGAGAAGCGCCTGTTCTCTGAAATCTGTGGCGTTGCCACTCGAAACCGTATGTGTTCAACGAAACTAAGTGGTCGACCTTCTTAGAGAGGAAACTCCAGATGCGAAACTTAGTTCCATTTTAAACTAATTGTTCTATCTGATACTAAGCGTTCGATACTGTGCCAGGAGAAGCTCCTGTTCTCTGAAATGTGTGGGGATGCCACTCGAAACCGTATGTGTTCGAGGAAACTAAGTGGTCGACCTTGTGGGAGAGGAGTCTCCAGATGCGAAACTTAGTTCCATTTTAAACAAATTGTTCTATCTGAAACTCAGTGTTCGACACTGTGCCAGGAGAAGCGCCTGTTCTCTGAAATCTGTGGCCATGCCACTCGAAACCGTATGTGTTCGACGAAACTAAGTGTTCGACCTTGTGGGAGAGGAAACTCCACATGCGAAACTTACTTCCATTTTAAACTAATTATTCTATCTGAAACTAAGTGTTCGATACTGTGCCAGGAGAAGCGGCTGTTTTCTGAAATCTGTGGCGATGCCACTCGAAAACGTATGTGTTCCACGAAACTAAGTGGTCGCCTTGTGAGGGAAGAAACTCCAGATGCGAAATTTAGTACAATTTTAGACTAATTGTTCTATCTGAAACTATGTGTCTGATACTAAGCCAGGAGAAGCGCCTGTTCTCTGAAATCTGTGGCGTTGCCACTCGAGACCGTATATGTTCAACGAAACTAAGTGGTCGACCTTGTTAGAGAGGAAACTCCAGATGCGAAACTTAGTTCCATTTTAAACTAATTGTTCTATCTGAAACTAAGTTTTCGATACTGTGCGAGGAGAAGCGCCTGCTCTCTGAAATCTGTGGCGATGCCACTCGAAACCGTATGTGTTCCACGAAACTAAGTGGTCGAACTTGTAAGAGAGGAAACTCCAGATGCGAAACTTAGTTCCATTTTAACCTAATTGTTCTATCTGAAACTATGTGTTCGACACTGTGCCAGGAGAAGCGCCTGTTCTCTGAAATCTGTGGCCATGCCACTCGAAACCGTATGTGTTCGACGAAACTAAGTGGTCGACCTTGTGGGAGAGGAAACTCCACATGCGACACTTACTTCCATTTTAAACTAATTATTCTATCTGAAACTAAGTGTTCGATACTGTGTCAGGAGAGGCGCCCGTTCTCTGAAATCTGTGGCGTTGCCACTCGAAACCGTATGAGTTCGACGAAACTAAGTGGCCGACCTTGTGAGAGAGGAAGCTTCAGATGCGAAACTTAGTTCCATTTCAAATTAATTGTTCTATCTGAAACTAAGTGTTCGATACTGTGCCAGGAGAAGCGGCTGTTTTCTGAAATTTGTGGCGATGCCACTCGAAACCGTATGTGTTCGACGAAACTAAGTGGTCGACCATGTGAGAGAGGAAACTCCAGATGCGAAACGTAGTTCCATTTTAACCTAATTGTTCTATCTGAAACTCAGTGTTCGACACTGGGCCAGGAGAAGCGCCTGTTCTCTGAAATCTGTGGCCATGCCACTCGAAACCGTATGTGTTCGACGAAACTAAGTGGTCGACCTTGTGGGAGAGGAAACTCCACATGCGAAACTTACTTCCATTTTAAACTAATTATTCTATCTGAAACTAAGTGTTCGATACTGTGCCAGGAGAGGCGCCTGTTCTCTGAAATCTGTGGCGATGCTACTCGAAACCGTATGTGTTCGACGAAACTAAGTGGTCGCCTTGTGAAAGAGGAAACTCCAGATGCGAAACATAGTACCATTTTAAACTAATTGTTCTACCTGAAACTAAGTGTTCGATACTGTGCCAGGAGAAGCGCCTGTTCTCTGAAATCTGTGGCGATGCCACTCGAAACCGTAGGTGTTCGTCGAAATTAAGTGGTCGCGTTGTGAGGGAAGAAACTCCAGATGCGAAATTTAGTACAATTTTAGACTAATTGTTCTATCTGAAACTATGTGTCTGATACTGTGCCAGGAGAAGCGCCTGTTCTCTGAATCCTTGGCCATGCCACTCGAAACCGTATGTTTTCGACGAAACTAAGTGGTCGACCTTGTGGGAGAGGAAACTCCACATGCGAAACTTACTTCCATTTTAAACTAATTATTCTATCTGAAACTAAGTGTTCGATACTGTGCCAGGAGAAGCGCCTGTTCTCTGAAATCTGTGGCGATGCCACGCGAAACCGTAGGTGTTCGACGAAATTAAGTGGTCGCCTTGTGAGGGAAGAAACTCCAGATGCGAAATTTAGTACAATTTTAGACTAATTGTTCTATCTGAAACTATGTGTCTGATACTAAGCCAGGAGAAGCGCCTGTTCTCTGAAATCTGTGGCGTTGCCACTCGAGACCGTATATGTTCAACGAAACTAAGTGGTCGACCTTGTTAGAGAGGAAACTCCAGATGCGAAACTTAGTTCCATTTTAAACTAATTGTTCTATCTGAAACTAAGTTTTCGATACTGTGCGAGGAGAAGCGCCTGCTCTCTGAAATCTGTGGCGATGCCACTCGAAACCGTATGTGTTCCACGAAACTAAGTGGTCGAACTTGTTAGAGAGGAAACTCCAGATGCGAAACTTAGTTCCATTTTAACCTAATTGTTCTATCTGAAACTATGTGTTCGACACTGTGCCAGGAGAAGCGCCTGTTCTCTGAAATCTGTGGCCATGCCACTCGAAACCGTATGTGTTCGACGAAACTAAGTGGTCGACCTTGTGGGAGAGGAAACTCCACATGCGACACTTACTTCCATTTTAAACTAATTATTCTATCTGAAACTAAGTGTTCGATACTGTGCCAGGAGAGGCGCCCGTTCTCTGAAATCTGTGGCGTTGCCACTCGAAACCGTATAAGTTCGACGAAACTAAGTGGCCGACCTTGTGAGAGAGGAAGCTTCAGATGCGAAACTTAGTTCCATTTCAAATTAATTGTTCTATCTGAAACTAAGTGTTCGATACTGTGCCAGGAGAAGCGGCTGTTTTCTGAAATCTGTGGCGATGCCACTCGAAACCGTATGTGTTCGACGAAACTAAGTGGTCGACCATGTGAGAGAGGAAACTCCAGATGCGAAACGTAGTTCCCGTTTAAACTAATTGTTCTATCTGAACCTGAGTGTTCGATACTGCGCCAGGAGAAGCGCCTGTTCTCTGAAATCTGTGGCGATGACACTCGAAACCGTATGTGTTCGACGAAACTAAGTGATTGACCTTGTGAGGGAGGATTCAACAGATGCGGAACATAGTTCCATTTTAAACTAATTATTCTATCTGAAACTAAGTTTTCGATACTGTGCCAGGAGAAGCGCCTGTTCTCTGAAATCTGTGGCGATGCCACTCGAAACCGTATGTGTTCCACGAAACTAAGTGGTCGACCTTGTTAGAGAGGAAACTCCAGATGCGAAACTTAGTTCCATTTTAAACTAATTGTTCTATCTGATACTAAGTGTTCGATACTGTGGCAGGAGAAGCGCCTGTTCTCTGAAATGTGTGGGGATGCCACTCGAAACTGTATGTGTTTGACGAAACTAAGTGGTCGACTTGTGGGAGAGGAAACTCCAGATGCGAAACTTAGTTCCATTTTAAACTGATTGTTCTATCTGAAACCATGTGTCCGATACTGCGCCAGGAGAAGCGCCTGTTCTCTGAAATCTGTGGCGATGCCACTCGAAACCGTACGTGTTCGACGAAACTAAGTGGCCGACCTTGTGAGAGAGGAAACTCCAGATACGAAATTTAGTTCCATTTTAAACTAATTTTTCTATCTGAAACTAAGTGTTCGATAATGTGCCAGGAGAAGCACTTGTTCTCTGAAATCTGTGGCGATGCTACTCGAAACCGTATGTGTTCGACGAAACTAAGTGGTCGACCTTGTGGGAGAGTATACTCCGGATTCGAAGCTTATTTCCATTAGAAACTAACTGTTCTATCTGATACCAAGTGTTCGATAATGTGCCAGGAGAAGCGCTTGTTCTCTGAAATCTGTGGCGATGCTACTCGAAACCGTATGTGTTCGACGAAACTAAGTGGTCGACTTGTGGGAGAGGAAACTCCAGATGCGAAACTTAGTTCCATTTTAAACTGATTGTTCTATCTGAAACCATGTGTCCGATACTGCGCCAGGAGAAGCGCCTGTTCTCTGAAATCTGTGGCGATGCCACTCGAAACCGTATGTGTTCGACGAAACTAAGTGGCCGACCTTGTGAGAGAGGAAACTCCAGATGCGAAACTTAGTTCCATTTTAAACTAATTGTTCTATCTGAAACTAAGTGTTCGATACTGTGCCAGGAGAAGCGCCTGTTCTCTGAAATCTGTGCCGATGCCACTCGAAACCGTACGTGTTCGACGAAACTAAGTGGCCGACCTTGTGAGAGAGGAAACTCCAGATACGAAACTTAGTTCCATTTTAAACTAATTTTTCTATCTGAAACTAAGTGTTCGATAATGTGCCAGGAGAAGCACTTGTTCTCTGAAATCTGTGGCGATGCTACTCGAAACCGTATGTGTTCGACGAAACTAAGTGGTCGACCTTGTGGGAGAGTATACTCCGGATTCGAAGCTTATTTCCATTAGAAACTAACTGTTCTATCTGATACCAAGTGTTCGATAATGTGCCAGGAGAAGCGCCTGTTCTCTGAAATCTGTGGCGATGCCACTCGAAACCGTACGTGTTCGACGAAACTAAGTGGCCGACCTTGTGAGAGAGGAAACTCCAGATACGAAATTTAGTTCCATTTTAAACTAATTTTTCTATCTGAAACTAAGTGTTCGATAATGTGCCAGGAGAAGCACTTGTTCTCTGAAATCTGTGGCGATGCTACTCGAAACCGTATGTGTTCGACGAAACTAAGTGGTCGACCTTGTGGGAGAGTATACTCCGGATTCGAAGCTTATTTCCATTAGAAACTAACTGTTCTATCTGATACCAAGTGTTCGATAATGTGCCAGGAGAAGCGCTTGTTCTCTGAAATCTGTGGCGATGCTACTCGAAACCGTATGTGTTCGACGAAACTAAGTGGTCGACTTGTGGGAGAGGAAACTCCAGATGCGAAACTTAGTTCCATTTTAAACTGATTGTTCTATCTGAAACCATGTGTCCGATACTGCGCCAGGAGAAGCGCCTGTTCTCTGAAATCTGTGGCGATGCCACTCGAAACCGTATGTGTTCGACGAAACTAAGTGGCCGACCTTGTGAGAGAGGAAACTCCAGATGCGAAACTTAGTTCCATTTTAAACTAATTGTTCTATCTGAAACTAAGTGTTCGATACTGTGCCAGGAGAAGCGCCTGTTCTCTGAAATCTGTGCCGATGCCACTCGAAACCGTACGTGTTCGACGAAACTAAGTGGCCGACCTTGTGAGAGAGGAAACTCCAGATACGAAACTTAGTTCCATTTTAAACTAATTTTTCTATCTGAAACTAAGTGTTCGATAATGTGCCAGGAGAAGCACTTGTTCTCTGAAATCTGTGGCGATGCTACTCGAAACCGTATGTGTTCGACGAAACTAAGTGGTCGACCTTGTGGGAGAGTAAACTCCGGATTCGAAGCTTATTTCCATTAGAAACTAACTGTTCTATCTGATACCAAGTGTTCGATAATGTGCCAGGAGAAGCGCTTGTTCTCTGAAATCTGTGGCGATGCTACTCGAAACCGTATGTGTTCGACGAAACTAAGTGGTCGACTTGTGGGAGAGGAAACTCCAGATGCGAAACTTAGTTCCATTTTAAACTGATTGTTCTATCTGAAACCATGTGTCCGATACTGCGCCAGGAGAAGCGCCTGTTCTCTGAAATCTGTGGCGATGCCACTCGAAACCGTATGTGTTCGACGAAACTAAGTGGCCGACCTTGTGAGAGAGGAAACTCCAGATGCGAAACTTAGTTCCATTTTAAACTAATTGTTCTATCTGAAACTAAGTGTTCGATAATGTGCCAGGAGAAGCATTTGTTCTCTGAAATCTGTGCCGATGCCACTCGAAACCGTACGTGTTCGAGGAAACTAAGTGGTCGACCTTGTGGGAGAGGAAATTCCAGATGCGAAAATTAGTTCCATTTTAAATTAATAGTTCTATCTGAAACTAAGTGTTCGGTACTGTGCCAGGAGAAGCGTCTGTTCTCTGAAATCTGGGGCGATGCCTCTCGAAACCGTATGTGTTCGACGAAACTAAGTGGCCGACCTTGTGAGAGAGGAAACTCCAGATGCGAAACTTAGTTCCATTTTAAACTAGTTGCTCCACCTGAAATTAAGTGTTCGATACTGTGCCAGGAGAAGCGGCTGTTCTCTGAAATCTGTGGCGATGCCACTCGAAACCGTATGTGTTCGACGAAACTAAGTGGTCGACTTGTGGGAGAGGAAACTCCAGATGCGAAACTTAGTTCCATTTTAAACTGATTTTTCTATCTGAAACTAAGTGTTCGATAATGTGCCAGGAGAAGCGCTTGTTCTCTGAAATCTGTGGCGATGCTACTCGAAACCGTATGTGTTCGACGAAACTAAGTGGTCGACTTGTGGGAGAGGAAACTCCAGATGCCAAACTTAGTTCCATTTTAAACTGATTGTTCTATCTGAAACCATGTGTCCGATACTGCGCCAGGAGAAGCGCCTGTTCTCTGAAATCTGTGGCGATTCCACTCGAAACCGTATGTGTTCGACGAAACTAAGTGGCCGACCTTGTGAGAGAGGAAACTCCAGATGCGAAACTTAGTTCCATTTTAAACTAATTGTTCTATCTGAAACTAAGTGTTCGATAATGTGCCAGGAGAAGCACTTGTTCTCTGAAATCTGTGCCGATGCCACTCGAAACCGTACGTGTTCGAGGAAACTAAGTGGTCGACCTTGTGGGAGAGGAAATTCCAGATGCGAAAATTAGTTCCATTTTAAATTAATAGTTCTATCTGAAACTAAGTGTTCGGTACTGTGCCAGGAGAAGCGTCTGTTCTCTGAAATCTGGGGCGATGCCTCTCGAAACCGTATGTGTTCGACGAAACTAAGTGGCCGACCTTGTGAGAGAGGAAACTCCAGATGCGAAACTTAGTTCCATTTTAAACTAGTTGCTCCACCTGAAATTAAGTGTTCGATACTGTGCCAGGAGAAGCGGCTGTTCTCTGAAATCTGTGGCGATGCCACTCGAAACCGTATGTGTTCGACGAAACTAATTGGTCGACCTTCTGAGAGAGGAAACTCCGGATGCGAAACTTAGTTCCATTTTAAACTAATTGTTCTATCTGAAAGTGTTCGATACTGTGCCAGGAGAAGCGCCTGTTCTCTGAAATCTGTGGCGATGCTACTCGAAACCGTATGTGTTCGACGAAACTAAGTGGTCGACTTGTGGGAGAGGAAACTCCAGATGCCAAACTTAGTTCCATTTTAAATTAATAGTTCTATCTGAAACTAAGTGTTCGGTACTGTGCCAGGAGAAGCGTCTGTTCTCTGAAATCTGTGGCGATGCCACTCGAAACCGTATGTGTTCGACGAAACTAAGTGGCCGACCTTGTGAGAGAGGAAACTCCAGATGCGAAACTTAGTTCCATTTTAAACTAATTGTTCTATCTGAAACTAAGTGTTCGATACTGTGCCAGGAGAAGCGCCTGTTCTCTGAAATCTGTGCCGATGCCACTCGAAACCGTACGTGTTCGACGAAACTAAGTGGCCGACCTTGTGAGAGAGGAAACTCCAGATACGAAACTTAGTTCCATTTTAAACTAATTTTTCTATCTGAAACTAAGTGTTCGATAATGTGCCAGGAGAAGCACTTGTTCTCTGAAATCTGTGGCGATGCTACTCGAAACCGTATGTGTTCGACGAAACTAAGTGGTCGACCTTGTGGGAGAGTAAACTCCGGATTCGAAGCTTATTTCCATTAGAAACTAACTGTTCTATCTGATACCAAGTGTTCGATAATGTGCCAGGAGAAGCGCTTGTTCTCTGAAATCTGTGGCGATGCTACTCGAAACCGTATGTGTTCGACGAAACTAAGTGGTCGACTTGTGGGAGAGGAAACTCCAGATGCCAAATTTAGTTCCATTTTAAACTGATTGTTCTATCTGAAACCATGTGTCCGATACTGCGCCAGGAGAAGCGCCTGTTCTCTGAAATCTGTGGCGATGCCACTCGAAACCGTATGTGTTCGACGAAACTAAGTGGCCGACCTTGTGAGAGAGGAAACTCCAGATGCGAAACTTAGTTCCATTTTAAACTAGTTGCTGCACCTGAAATTAAGTGTTCGATACTGTGCCAGGAGAAGCGGCTGTTCTCTGAAATCTGTGGCGATGCCACTCGAAACCGTATGTGTTCGACGAAACTAAGTGGTCGACTTGTGGGAGAGGAAACTCCAGATGCGAAACTTAGTTCCATTTTAAACTGATTTTTCTATCTGAAACTAAGTGTTCGATAATGTGCCAGGAGAAGCACTTGTTCTCTGAAATCTGTGGCGATGCTACTCGAAACCGTATGTGTTCGACGAAACTAAGTGGTCGACCTTGTGGGAGAGTAAACTCCGGATTCGAAGCTTATTTCCATTAGAAACTAACTGTTCTATCTGACACAAGTGTTCGATAATGTGCCAGGAGAAGCGCTTGTTCTCTGAAATCTGTGGCGATGCTACTCGAAACCGTATGTGTTCGACGAAACTAAGTGGTCGACTTGTGGGAGAGGAAACTCCAGATGCCAAACTTAGTTCCATTTTAAACTGATTGTTCTATCTGAAACCATGTGTCCGATACTGCGCCAGGAGAAGCGCCTGTTCTCTGAAATCTGTGGCGATGCCACTCGAAACCGTATGTGTTCGACGAAACTAAGTGGCCGACCTTGTGAGAGAGGAAACTCCAGATGCGAAACTTAGTTCCATTTTAAACTAATTGTTCTATCTGAAACTAAGTGTTCGATATTGTGCCAGGAGAAGCGCCTGTTCTCTGAAATCTGTGCCGATGCCACTCGAAACCGTACGTGTTCGACGAAACTAAGTGGCCGACCTTGTGAGAGAGGAAACTCCAGATACGAAACTTAGTTCCATTTTAAACTAATTTTTCTATCTGAAACTAAGTGTTCGATAATGTGCCAGGAGAAGCACTTGTTCTCTGAAATCTGTGGCGATGCTACTCGAAACCGTATGTGTTCGACGAAACTAAGTGGTCGACCTTGTGGGAGAGTAAACTCCGGATTCGAAGCTTATTTCCATTAGAAACTAACTGTTCTATCTGACACAAGTGTTCGATAATGTGCCAGGAGAAGCGCTTGTTCTCTGAAATCTGTGGCGATGCTACTCGAAACCGTATGTGTTCGACGAAACTAAGTGGTCGACTTGTGGGAGAGGAAACTCCAGATGCCAAACTTAGTTCCATTTTAAACTGATTGTTCTATCTGAAACCATGTGTCCGATACTGCGCCAGGAGAAGCGCCTGTTCTCTGAAATCTGTGGCGATGCCACTCGAAACCGTATGTGTTCGACGAAACTAAGTGGCCGACCTTGTGAGAGAGGAAACTCCAGATGCGAAACTTAGTTCCATTTTAAACTAATTGTTCTATCTGAAACTAAGTGTTCGATATTGTGCCAGGAGAAGCGCCTGTTCTCTGAAATCTGTGCCGATGCCACTCGAAACCGTACGTGTTCGACGAAACTAAGTGGCCGACCTTGTGAGAGAGGAAACTCCAGATACGAAACTTAGTTCCATTTTAAACTAATTTTTCTATCTGAAACTAAGTGTTCGATAATGTGCCAGGAGAAGCACTTGTTCTCTGAAATCTGTGGCGATGCTACTCGAAACCGTATGTGTTCGACGAAACTAAGTGGTCGACCTTGTGGGAGAGTAAACTCCGGATTCGAAGCTTATTTCCATTAGAAACTAACAGTTCTATCTGATACCAAGTGTTCGATAATGTGCCAGGAGAAGCGCTTGTTCTCTGAAATCTGTGGCGATGCTACTCGAAACCGTATGTGTTCGACGAAACTAAGTGGTCGACTTGTGGGAGAGGAAACTCCAGATGCCAAACTTAGTTCCATTTTAAACTGATTGTTCTATCTGAAACCATGTGTCCGATACTGCGCCAGGAGAAGCGCCTGTTCTCTGAAATCTGTGGCGATTCCACTCGAAACCGTATGTGTTCGACGAAACTAAGTGGCCGACCTTGTGAGAGAGGAAACTCCAGATGCGAAACTTAGTTCCATTTTAAACTAATTGTTCTATCTGAAACTAAGTGTTCGATAATGTGCCAGGAGAAGCACTTGTTCTCTGAAATCTGTGCCGATGCCACTCGAAACCGTACGTGTTCGAGGAAACTAAGTGGTCGACCTTGTGGGAGAGGAAATTCCAGATGCGAAAATTAGTTCCATTTTAAATTAATAGTTCTATCTGAAACTAAGTGTTCGGTACTGTGCCAGGAGAAGCGTCTGTCTAGTCGACCTTGTGGGAGAGGAATCTCCAGATGCGAAACTTATTTCCATTTTAAACTAATTGTTCTATCTGAAACTAAGTGGCCGATACTGTGCCAGGAGAAGCGCCTGCTCTCTGAAATCTGTGGCGATGCTACTCGAAACCGTATGTGTTCGAGGAAACTAAGTGGTCGACATTGTGGGACAGGAAACTCCAGATGGGAAACTTAGTTCCATTTTAAACTAATTGTTCTATCGGAAACTATGTGTTCGACACTGTGCCAGGAGAACCGCCTGTTCTCTGAAATATGTAGCGATGCCACTTGTTGACGAGTAAAAACTCTAAGTCGCAGCGAAGTCAGGTAACAACCGCCTAAATGACTTCCAAATTACAATAGCGCATTGTCTACATGGAAAAGTGAAATCCCACATCTGGTGACCACTCCTTGAGCCCTTCAATTTCCCTACCTACAATTCCCGGAAAAGCACGTACACCCTCCGAAGTAGTATTCCAAGATTTGTCCACTCTATCCACCAATCACCACCCTTCATTTTGACCCTCCCACTACCCCCTTTTTATGTAGTCGATGCTTCGACTGTCTAGCGCTAGAACAAATTCGACAACTTACGAAATCACAAGCAAAGCGAGCAGACGAATTCTCAACGAACTCGAGAATTAATACAATAGTGCAACAAACGTATATCACATAACCAATTTACGCCGTATAAGGAACTAGTTCCTCGCAACTACAACCCGGGGACAAGGATAGTTGACGATCCGACTATCCGACTCAACATTTTGGTCCTTCGAGCCGGATCCAGACACCTTGGAGAAACATCGACTGAATCAATCGAGATTCAGATTTCCAACGTGATAACGTATTATCGTTGGATCCTTCAGTACGGACGGTCGTAAGTTGGTGAAACACCATTGCACCGAAATCATCACCAGAACCACCATTACCAAGGGTTCTGGACGACGATCTATCAAAACTCCAACCGAGGAGACATCGCTGCCATTCAGACTCCAACCGAGGAGACATCGCTGCTATCCAGACTCCAACCGACGAGACATCGCTGCTATTCAGACTCCAACCGAGGAGACATCGCTGGTATCCAGACTCCAACCGAGGAGACACCGCTGCTATCCAGACTCCAACCGAGGAGACACCGTTGCTATCCAGACTCCAACCGAGGGGACATCGCTGCTATCCAGACTCCAACCGAGGAGACATCGCTGGTATCCAGACTCCAACCGAGGAGACATCACTGGACAACTCGACACCAACGATACGCATCAACGAAATCGTAAGTCTGTATTTTGTTGATTCGCCAATCTTTCCTAGTTCCCTATTCACAGTGTAATTCAGTCGCAATGGCATCCGAATCGTTGATCGCTCGCGAACGCGAATTAATAAGAAAACGCGCCGTTATCAAATCAAAATTGACAACGTTTACCAAATTCCTCGAAGTGTGTGACGGGGATGAAAAGCCATCGATAGAATATATAACCACCAAACTCAATCGAATTGAGGGAGAAAACGCGAATTTTGACATCGTACAAAGCGAGTTAGAAAATATTGCGAGCGACGAATCATTTGAGAGCAGACTAGCCAAACGTAACGCCTTCGAGTCCACATTCGATGAAGCCGTCGCAAAGGCTAAACAATTTTTAAACAAATGTACAAATTCGGATTTTATGACGTCAATCTTAGGGACACCGCAAACCGAATCACACTATCATAATGCACATGCCAACTCTCATTTAGCGTCAAATTCAGATAATATACAAATCCAAGTACCTATCATGAAGCTGCCGTCATTTAGTGGTTCTTTCGAAGCATGGCCTAGCTTTTGCGATGCATTTAAGTCAGCGATTCATGATAATCCGAAGTTCCGAGATTCACAAAAGTTAACATATCTGCGATCGTGCTTAACGGGTAAAGCCGCAGAAAAAATCGAGTCACTAGGAACAACAGCGGCTTATTACGCGGTCGCTTGGAACATACTAGAAACAATCTACGATAATCCAAGCGCAGTAATCAATATGCGAATTAAGGCAATGTTTGATTTGCCCGTGTGCGTCAAACATAAACGCCAAACTTTCGACGATTTAATAGACAACGCATCGAAACACTATCGCGCTCTTCAAGCACTAGGCAGACCGTTTTTGGAAGCCTTTCCAGTGTATACAATCACATCCAAGTTAGACGACGCCACACGACTCAAATGGAACGAAAAAACACAAAATAATCCTTCACCCACAATGGAAGAATTGTTAGAGTATCTTCATGCTCGACAGAAGGTCCTAGCAATCGCGAATCTAGAGAAATCGCAGTCGACCGAACGACGCAACATACCAACACACATCCACACGAAACCGTTTTCACGTCATACTCCAACGGCACAGACATATAATCGCACACAGGCACTTACCGTGCAATCAAAACCACTGTGCCAGGTATGTAAGGGATCACACTATACATCAACGTGCGAAAAACTAATTAACGTTAACGTGTCGGAACGAATCAATATAGTAAGGTCCGCACAACTTTGTTTTAATTGCCTCCGACCTAATCATTCAGTAAACAATTGTCACGCAGGCACTTGAAAGACGTGTAAGGGTAAACACCATACCTTACTTCATAAGGATGGCCCTTCGCAACCCACCCAGGTAAACGTCGCCAGCTTAACCGCGAACCTTTCTACGCATGTATTATTATCAACTGCATTAATACACATATTAGATTCACGTGGAAATCCACACGCTTGCCGCACACTATTAGACTCTGGTTCACAGTCACATTTTGTCACAAAAAAGTTAGCAGATCGCTTAGAGTTAGAAACGAAACGCGTTAATATTCCAATCAGTGGAATTAACGAGGTTAATTCACATATAACGCGTACTGTCCAAACTAAAATTCAATCGCGAATTAATAATTTCTCAGCCGACACGACCTTACTCATTCTCCCCAGTATAACAGATTATCTTCCAACAAAGACAGTCGACCGTCAAACCATACCTATACCGAAAAACATTCGCCTCGCAGATCCGCAATTTCACAAATCTCAACAAGTAGACATACTGCTCGGCGCTGAATTGTTCTACCAGCTATTATCTATAGGGCAAATCTCGTTTAATAATGATAATTCATTAATAGCACAAAAAACACAATTGGGATGGGTAATATCGGGTAGAGCTCCTTCAAAATCAAATCGTACACGTACCATCTGCAACGTAGCCTCATTGCAACAACAGGTCACTAAGTTTTGGGAAATCGAGAAAGTTTTACCTGAACGCCTATTAACTTCCGAAGAAAACGCATGTGACAGCCATTATAAAACGTACACGACTCGTGAACCCAACTCAGGTAGGTACATCGTAAAACTGCCTTTTAAACTGAATAGAAGCCCACTAGGCGAGACATATCAAAACGCGTTAAAACGATATTTGTCACTAGAAAGATCGTTAAACAGAAATCC
Source organism: Nysson spinosus (assembly GCA_910591585.2). NCBI lineage: Eukaryota > Metazoa > Arthropoda > Insecta > Hymenoptera > Crabronidae > Nysson > Nysson spinosus. The sequence goes on from CAJUYC020000006.1 coordinate 4,677,320, forward strand.
ATTGTTTGCAAAACGAAAAGCACGTCGACGGAATATTATCTCCTAAATCGATTCATCGACCCCTCGATCAAGGTGGTATCATGAGAGTTGGAGGCCGATTATCGTACTCAAATCTACCTTACACCACAAAACATCCGGCATTACTACCACAAAAACATTTTGTCACCACATTAATAATCAGATACGAACATGCTAGACACGTTCATGCAGGCGCACAAGCTACGCTTAACACGATTCGAAACATACTGGAGTCGACTACTGTGGACCCTTTTTCATTAAAGAAAGATATCATAGAAATCGATAAAAACTCAAAACGTATATCGCGATTTTTGTTGTGCCTGGCTACAAGGGCAATTCATGTTGAAGTAGTGAGCGATCTTACCAGCGACGCGTTTCTAGCAGCTCTTCGACGATTCGTTTCACGCAGAGGCAAACCCACGGATATGTACTCCGATAACGGTACTAATTTCGTGGGAGCTAACAACGAGCTCGTGAAACTACGTAAAATCGTAACAGAAGATTGGTCAAATCTGGAAAACGAGATAACCAATGACGGAATCAATTGGCATTTCACTCCTCCGCGGTCACCACACTTTGGCGGTCTATGGGAGGCAGCTGTTAAATCGTTAAAACACCACATGACCCACGTAATCGGCGAAACTCTTTTAACGTTCGAAGGTCTGCAGACGTATGCATCTGAGATTGAGGCAATACTAAACTCCCGACCTATAACACCTTTATCTGCTGATCCTAATGACCTATCCGCTGTAACTCCTGGCCATTTCCTTATTGGCAAATCAATTACAAATATACCAGATCACGATTTTCGGGAGACACCATCCGGGCGTTTATCCTGCTGGCAGCATAAAACGTGTAGATATTTATTTCATAATATATGTACGGTAAAATCTCATGTATCGTAGTCAGTAAGTAAGCACAACGTATATATCGCGTTGCTATGGTATACTCATGTATATTCATATCTGTAGCATAAGTACAGTTAGTACATTTCTACTTGTATCGCTAGCGTAAGTTACTATTAATTAGTATACCATAACTTAGTTAGTAGTATATCATAGTAGTTCGATTGTATATGCATGGTCAACGTGTCTATTGAACCTCGCCGTTCAAGGGGGGCGGCACGTTGACGAGTAAAAACTCTAAGTCGCAGCGAAGTCAGGTAACAACCGCCTAAATGACTTCCAAATTACAATAGCGCATTGTCTACATGGAAAAGTGAAATCCCACATCTGGTGACCACTCCTTCAGCCCTTCAATTTCCCTACCTACAATTCCGGGAAAAGCACGTACACCCTCCGAAGTAGTATTCCAAGATTTGTCCACTCTATCCACCAATCACCACCCTTCATTTTGAACCTCCCACTACCCCCTTTTTATGTAGTCGATGCTTCGACTGTCTAGCGCTAGAACAAATTCGACAACTTACGAAATTACAAGCAAAGCGAGCAGACGAATTCTCAAGGAACTCGAGAATTAACCCTTTGCGGACGGAAGGCGCGGTTACCGCGCCGCGACGATACGCGCCGCAGGTCGGATGGCGCCAGAGCCGCGACCATCGGTGTTTATGTTAGATTTCGTTAGCTGCAAGCGAAAGGAACGCAGTATTGGTTCTTGAAAAGGTTCCTTAGCTGTTGATGTTCTTTCGTATGAAGTGTCAAATGACACATCTTAACGGGGATAAAGTAAACTTAGTAAAAGATTCTTCTAATACTGTGGCTCTGAAAATGTCTCCGACGTCAATTGAGACTCGACGATCGTGGCGAAAGTATCTGGAAAATCTGTATACTATAGAGTGGTTTTGTTCGAACTCCGAGAAAAATGGATAGCAGAAATGAAATCGGTTCTAGCGACGATGAATTCTGTTTTGAAATAGTCCAGGACGAAATCGATCGCATTTATAGAGAAATGAGTGATAAACAATGCGAAAGCAGTGATGAAGATGATGATGTGGTATTGGGTGTAAGGAATCGAAGGATCAGAATAATAGACAGCGAATCCGAAAGTGAAAGTGATGCCTCACAATCCTCTGATCAATCGGAATGGGCACCTTGTGCGGAATCTATGGAAATACCACCCAGGATAAATTTTATTCCCGGCGAAAGACCTGCAGGGCCACGGGTATCCTCAAATGTTGTAGAGCCTCTGGATTTTTTCACCGAGTTGTTTTTTTACCGAGGAGCTGGTGGATCAGGTAGTAGCAGATACAAACCGCTATGCCTCAAGAAAGTTAGAGGGAATGGTTCTATCGTCAAGATCAATTTGGCACACGTGGTATAATGTCACAAAAGCAGAATTTTTGGCGTTTATCGCACTTATAGTAAATATGGGGACAATGACAGCGGCCAATATGAAAGAATATTGGTCAACAGACGCTACAGGCTACATTCCATTTTACCCGAATACATTTTCAAGAGATCGGTTTACACAAATTTTTTGGATGTTACATGCAGAGATAGTTTCAGCGCAAGGTAGATACACCAGAACACGTTTACAACTGATAACTGGCTACCTTGATTACATAAATTCAAGACTTTTCAACTATTTCACACCGGGCAGAGAAATTTGTGTCGATGAGTCTGTCGTAAAATTCAAAGGGCGGGTTTCATTTATTACATATAACCCAAAGAAACCGACCAAATGAGGCATCCGCATTTATACACTGGCAGATTCTGGTACGGGATATATTTGCGGAATTCTACCGTACTATGGCAGTCTGACGACACAAACATTGATAAGACCGGACCTTCCAGTATCAACAAGAATTCCATTGCATTTATACACAATGCTGTTGAATAGAGTTCCTGGTGCGCAGGGACATCATATGTTTACCGACCGGTATTACACCAGCTACATTTTGGCGAATGAATTGCATAAACTGAAGTGTCATTTGACTTGGACAATCTTGCCTAATAGAAAAGACTTGCCAGTTGCGATTAAAAAAAACAACTTCCAAAAGGAAAATCGATGGTAGCCTACCGCAGAACTGATAATTTGGTTCTAGCGTGGAAAGATAAGAGAATTGTTACGCTATTGACAAATTTACATAATGCGGCAATGAGTGACGTAGAACGAACACTCCGGCATGGTGTTCAGGCAGTTGTTAGAAAGCCCGATGCTGTCATTAATTATATAAAATTCATGGGCGGCGTTGACCTGGCCGATCAGTATGCCTCGACATACTGCTTTATGCGAAAATCATTGAAGTGGTGGCGTAAGCTATTTTTTTGGGGATTAGAAATTTGCTTAATCAATTCTTATATTCTGTACAAGCTAGTCAAAAGGCAGAGAAACGAGCAGCCACTTAACCACTTACAATTCAGAAAAATTTTAGTAAAGCAGTTGAAAGGAGATTTTCGGCAGCCGCGAAAACCTTCAACATCGACCTCCGACTCGGATGAGATTCGGCTCAATAGAAAGCTCCACATAATGCTCAGAAGTACAAAAAGAGATTGCAAAGTTTGCACTAGCCGATACACACCAGGTGGAAGACGCGAGACGAGTTCCTACTGCGATACATGTCCAAACAAGCCAAGAATGCATCTTGGTCAGTGCTTTATAAATTACCACACGAAAGTAAAATGCAGAGATTAGGTTTGCGAAATTATATTCTTAAAGATGTAAATATAGATAAATTGTCAAAATATATCGTTTTTGTAAGAGAATTTATGTATAAGATCATTTTATTGTACCTATAAGGCGCCCGACACATTCGCGAAAATCGCGTCGACCTGCCACCCGCCCGGCCGAAAAAGTCGTCGTCCGCAAAGGGTTAATACAATAGTGCAACAAACGTACATCACAAAACCAATTTACGCCGTATAAAGAACTAGTTCCTCGCAACTACAACCCGGGGAACAAGGATAGTTGACGATCCGACTATCCGACTCAACACCACTCGAAACCGTATGTGTTCGACGAAACTAAGTGGTCCACCTTGTGAGAGAGGATTCACCAGATGCGGAACATAGTTCCATTTTAAACTAATTGTTCTATCTGAAACTAAGTGTTCGATACTGTGCCAGGAGAAGATCCTGCTCTCTGAAATCTGTGGCGATGCTACTCGAAACCGTATGTGTTCGACGAATCTAATTGGTCGACCTTGTGGGAGAGGAATCTCCAGATGCGAAACTTAGTTCCATTTTAAACAAATTGTTCTATCTGGAACTAAGTGTTCGATACTGTGCCAGGAGAAGCGCCTGTTCTCTGAAATCTGTGGCGATGCCACTCGAAACCGAATGTGCTCGACGAAACTAAGTGGCTGATCTTGTGAGAGAAGATACTCCAGATGCGAAACATAGTTCCATTTTAAACTAATTGTTCTGTCTGAAATAAGTGTTCGATACTGTGCCAGGCGAAGCGCCTGTTCTCTGAAATCTGTGGCGATGCCACTCGAAACCGTATGTGTTCGACGAAATTAAGTGGTCGCCTTGTGAGGGAAGAAACTCCAGATGCGAAGTTTAGTTCCATTTTAAACTAATTGTTCTATCTGAAACTAAGTGTTCGATACTGTGCCAGGAGAAACTCCCGTTCCGTTTCTCACTTCATCAAATTCTGTAAGATTTGATTCGCCTTTTGGTCTCCTCGCGCTGATGTCCATGATAACGACTGTGCCGTGTCGATTCTATATCCATTAGGCGATATGCGTCAATACTGGTGGGAGGCGCAGATCTTTGCATATTTCTAACACGTGAATTCCATCTGAACCCATGACGTCTGACTACATCCGTTGTGGGCCTCCCAATGTAGTCCGACCGAATCCGCTCCGCCTTCTTCCTGAGGGATCTCCTTACCCTTTGCCTGAGTTTCACATCAGCCCGCAAAACAGATAGCCACTTCCGGGAAACAAGTGCTGCGCTCAGTAAAGATGCAGAATCCAATTGCCGCAGAATCAACTGCGATATTTCCAGAGGTAACTCATGGACGAAGTCCACATTTGTCGAGCGGGGCGTCCCGATTGCATGTAGCAACAAACTGAAGGACTCCATGCTAACACGACTGATGCACGTGTGCATTTGATCCCCGTTTGCGCATCTGCACGTATTATATAGGTGGCAAATATCTTGCGGTCCATGTTCCGGATGATTAGGCTCACCAATGAGCGACAACTATCTGACTACTTTTTAAGAAATCAGCCCGAAAATCTGAATTCCATGAATCAGAAGGGTTTGCTTCAATTTTGCATACACCGGATCATGATGCACGGTGCGGAATGTGTCGATTCCACCACCCACTGTTGGAAAACAGTCACATGTCTTCTACGGGTCCTCTGGGGCTCGACTAGGTTCTTCACCATTGGGGTTTTTTGCAATTGGTTTTAACGTAAAGAATGAAGTTACACACCGCCCACGACCGAAATATTGTTTTAGGCATGAGGGCGTAGAGTACTTGGTTGGACAGCCGACAGTGCTACTTAACGGGTGTTTGACTCAGTCATTCTTATACTATATTTTCACACTACATTCTCTATGCTTCTCCTGGCACAGTATCGAACACATAGTTTCTGGTAGAACAATTAGTTTTAAATTGATCTAAGTTTCGCATTTGGAGTTTCCTCCCTCACAAGGTCGACCGCTTAGTTTCGTCGAACACATACGGTTTCGAGTAGCATCGCCACAGATTTCAGAGAACAGGCGCTTCTCCTTGTACAGTATCGAACACTTAGTTTCAGATGGAACATTTAGTTTAAAATTGAACTATGTTTCGCATCTGGAGTTTCCTCTCTCACAAGGTCGACCACTTAGTTTCGCCGAACGCATACGGTTCCGAGTGGCATCGCCACAGATTTCAGGGAACAGGCGCTTCTGCTGGCACAGTATCGAACACTTAGTTTCTGATTGAACAATTAGTTTACAATGGCACTAAGTTTCGCGTCTGGAGTTTCCTCTCTCACAAGGTCGACCACTCAGTTTCGTCGAACACGTACGGTTTCGAGTGGCATCGCCACAGATTTCAGAGAACAGGCGCTTCTCCTGGCACAGTATCGAACACTTAGATTCAGATAGAACAATTAGTTTAAAATGGAACTAAGTTTCGCTTCTGGAGTTTCCTCTCTCAGAAGGTCGACTACTTAGTTTCGTCGTACACATAAGGTTCCGAGTGGCATCGCCACAGATTTCAGAGAACAGGCGCTTCTCCTGGCACAGTATCGAACACTTAGTTTCAGATAGAACAATAAGTTTAAAAAGGCACTAAGTTTTGCGTCTGGAATTTCCTCTCTCACAAGGTCGGCCACTCAGTTTCATCGAACACATACCGTTTCGAGTAGCATCGCCACTGATTTCAGAGAACAGGCGCTTCTCCTGGCACAGTATCGAACACTTAGTTTCAGATAGAACAATTAGTTTAAAATGAAACTAAGTTTCGCATTAGGTGCTTCCTCTCTCACAAGGTCGACCACTTAGTTTCGTCGAACACATACGGTTTCGAGTGGTATCGCTACAGATTTGGCCGAACGGGAGTTCCTCCTGGCACAGTATTGGCAACTTAGTTTCGTCGAACACATACGGTATCGAGTAGCATCGCCACAGATTTCAGAGAACAGGCGCTTCTCCTGGCACAATATCGAACACTTAGTTTCAGATAGAGCAATTAGTTTTAAATGGAACTAAATTTCGCATCTGGAGTTTCCTCTCTCACAAGGTCGACCACTTAGTTTCGTCGCACACATACGGTTTCGAGAAGCATCGCCACAGATTTCAGAGAACAGGCGCTTCTCCTGGCACAGTATCGAACACTTAGATTCAGATAGAACAATTAGTTTAAAATGGAACTAAGTTTCGCATCTGGATTTTCCTCTCTCACAAGGTCGGCCACTTAGTTTCGTCGAACACATACGGTTTCGAGTAGCATCACCACAGATTTCACAGAACGGGCGCTTCTCCGCGCACAGTATCGAACACTTAGTATCGGATAGAACAATTACTTTAAAATGGAACTAAGCTTCGCATCTGGAGTCTCCTCTCCCCAAAAGTTCGACTTCTTAGTTTCGTCGAACACATACGGTTTCGAGTAGCATCGCCACAGATTTCAGAGAACAGGCGCTTCTCCTGGCACAGTATCGAACACTTAGTTTCAGATAGAACAATTAGTTAAAATGGAACTAAGTTTCGCATCTGGTTATTCCGCTCTCACAAGGTCGACCACTTAGTTGCGTCGCACACATACGGTTTCGAGAAGCATCGCCACAGATTTCAGAGAACAGGCGCTTCTCCTGGCACAGTATCGAACACTTAGATTCAGAAGGAGCATTTAGTTTAAAATGGAACTAAGTTTCGCATCTGGAGTTTCCTCTCTCACAAGGTCGGCCACTTAGTTTCGTCGAACACATACGGTTTCGAGTGGTATCGCCACAGATTTCAGGGAACAGGCGCTTCTCCTGGCACAGTATCTAACACTTAGTTACAGATAGAACAATTAGTTTAAAATGTAACTAAGTTTCGCATCTGGATTTTCCTCTCTCACAAGGTCGGCCACTTAGTTTCGTCGAACACATACGGTTTCGAGTAGCATCGCCACTGATTTCAGAGAACAGGCGCTTCTCCTGGCACAGTATCGAACACTTAGATTCAGATAGAACAATTAGTTTAAAATGGAACTAAGTTTCGCATCTGGATTTTCCTCTCTCACAAGGTCGGCCACTTAGTTTCGTCGAAAACATACGGTTTCGAGTAGCATCGCCACTGATTTCAGAGAACAGGCGCTTCTCCTGGCACAGTATCGAACACTTAGATTCAGAAGGAGCATTTAGTTTAAAATGGAACTAAGTTTCGCATCTGGAGTTTCCTCTCTCACAAGGTCGGCCACTTAGTTTCGTCGAACACATACGGTTTCGAGTGGTATCGCCACAGATTTCAGGGAACAGGCGCTTCTCCTGGCACAGTATCGAACACTTAGATTCAGATAGAACAATTAGTTTAAAATGGAACTAAGTTTCGCATCTGGATTTTCCTCTCTCACAAGGTCGGCCACTTAGTTTCGTCGAACACATACGGTTTCGAGTAGCATCGCCACTGATTTCAGAGAACAGGCGCTTCTCCTGGCACAGTATCGAACACTTAGATTCAGAAGGAGCATTTAGTTTAAAATGGAACTAAGTTTCGCATCTGGAGTTTCCTCTCTCACAAGGTCGGCCACTTAGTTTCGTCGAACACATACGGTTTCGAGTGGTATCGCCACAGATTTCAGGGAACAGGCGCTTCTCCTGGCACAGTATCTAACACTTAGTTACAGATAGAACAATTCGTTTAAAATGGAACTAAGTTGCGCGTCTGGAGTTTCCTCTCTCACAAGGTCGGCCACTTAGTTTCGTCGACCAAAAACGGTTTCGAGTAGCATCGCCACAGATTTCAGAGAACAGGCGCTTCTCCTGGCACAGTATCTAACACTTAGTTACAGATAGAACAATTAGTTTAAAATGGAACAAAGCTTCGCATTTCGAGTTTCCTCTCTCACAAGGTCGACAACTTAGTTTCGTTGAACACATGTGGTTTCGAGTTACATCGCGACACATTTGAGAGAACAGGCGCTTCTCATGGCACAGTATCGAACACATAGTTTCAGATAGAAGAATTAGTTTAAAATGGAACTAAGTTTCGCATCTGGAATTTCCTCCCACAAGGTCGACCACTTAGTTTCGTCCAACACATACGGTTTGGAGTGGCATCGCCAAAGATTTCAGAGAACAGGCGCTTCTCCTGGCACTGTATCGAACACTTAGTTTCAGACAGAACATTTAGTTTAAAATGGAACAAAGTTTCGCATCTGGAGCCTCCTCTCTCACAAGGTCGACCACTTAGTTTCGTCGAACACATACGGTTTCGAGTAGCATCGCCACAGATTTCAGAGAACAGGCGCTTCTCCTGGCACAGTATCGAACACTTAGTTACAGATAGAACACTTAGCTTAAAATGGAACTATGTTTCGCATTTGGAGTTTCCTCTCTCACACGGTCGACCACTTACGTTCGTCGAACACATACGGTTTCGAGTAGCAATGCCACAGGCTTCAGAGAACAGGCGCTTCTACTGGCAGAGTATCGAATACTTAGTTTCAGATAGAACATTTAGTTTAAAATGGAACTATGTTTCGCATTTGGAGTTTCCTCTCTCACAAGGTGGACCACTTAGTTTCGTCGAACACATACGGTTTCGAGTGGTATCGCCACAGATTTCAGAGAACAGGCGTTTCTCCTGGCACAGTATCGAACACTTAGTTTCAGCTAGAACGATTAGTTTAAAATGGAACTAATTTTCGCATCTGGAGTTTCCTCTCTCACAAGGTCGACCACTTAGTTTCGCCAAACACATACGGTTTCGAGTGGCATCGCCACACTATTCAGAGAACAGGCGCTTCTCCTGGCACAGTGTCGAACATATAGTTTCCAATAGAACAATTAGTTTAAAATTGAACTATGTTTCGCATTTGGAGTTTTCCCTCTCGCAAGGTCGACCACTTACGTTCGTCGAACACATACGGTTTCGAGTAGCAATGCCACAGGCTTCAGAGAACAGGCGCTTCTACTGGCAGAGTATCGAATACTTAGTTTCAGATAGAACAATTAGTTTAAAATGGAACTAAGTTTCGCATCTGGAGTTTCCTCTCACAAGGTCGACCACTTAGTTTCGTCGAACACATACGGTTTCGAGTGGTATCGCCACAGATTTCAGAAAGCAGGCGCTTCACCTGGCACAGTATCGGACACTTAGTTTCAGATAGAAAAATTAGTTTAAAATTGAACTATGTTTCGCATTTGGAGTTTCCCCTCTCGCAAGGTCGACCACTTACGTTCGTCGAACACATACGGTTTCGAGTAGCAATGCCACAGGCTTCAGAGAACAGGCGCTTCTCCTGGCACAGTATCGAACACTTAGTTTCAGATAGAATAGTTAGTTTTAAATGAAACTAAATTTCACTTCTGGAGTTTCCTCTCTCACAAGGTGGACCACTTAGTTTCGTCAAACACATACGGTTTCGAGTGGAATCGCCACAGGTTTCAGAGAACTGGCGCTTCTCCTGGCACAGTATCGAACACTTAGTATCAGATAGAACAATTACTTTAAAATGGAACTAAGCTTCGCATATGGAGTTTCCTCTCTCACAATGTGGACCACTTAGTTTCGTCGAACACATACGGTTTCGAGTAGCATCGCCACAGATTTCAGAGAACAGGCGCTTCTCCTGGCACAGTATCGAACACTTAGTTACAGATAGAACACTTAGCTTAAAATGGAACTATGTTTCGCATTTGGAGTTTCCTCTCTCACACGGTCGACCACTTACGTTCGTCGAACACATACGGTTTCGAGTGGTATTGCCACAGATTTCAGAGAACAGGCGTTTCTCCTGGCACAGTATCGAACACTTAGTTTCAGCTAGAACGATTAGTTTAAAATGGAACTTAGTTTCGCATCTGGAGTTTCCTCTCTCACAAGGTCGACCACTTAGTTTCGCCGAACACATACGGTTTCGAGTAGCATCGCCACAGATTTCAGAGAACAGGCGCTTCTCCTGGCACTGTATCGAACACTTAGTTTCAGACAGAACATTTAGTTTAAAATGGAACAAAGTTTCGCATCTGGAGCCTCCTCTCTCACAAGGTCGACCACTTAGTTTCGTCGAACACATACGGTTTCGAGTAGCATCTCCACTAAATCTCAGGGAACAGGCGCTACTCCTGGCACAGTATCGAATACTTAGTTTCAGATAGAACAATTAGTTTAAAATTGAACTAAGTTTCGCATCTGGAGTTTCCTCTCTCACAAGGTCCACCACATAGTTTCGTCGAACACATACGGTTTCGAGTGGCATCGCCACACTATTCAGAGAACAGGCGCTTCTCCTGGCACAGTGTCGAACACATAGTTTCCAATAGAACAATTAGTTTAAAATGGAACTAAGTTTCGCATCTGGAGTTTCCTCTCACACAATGTCGACCACTTAGTTTCGTCGAACACATACGGTTTCGAGTGGCATCGCCACAAATTTCAGAGAACAGGCGCTTCTCCTGGCACAGAATCGAACACATAGTTTCAGATAGAACAATTAGTTTAAAATGGTACTAAGTTTCGCATCTGGAGTTTCCTCTCTCACAAGGTCGACCACTTAGTTTCGTCGAACACATACGGTTTCGAGTGGCATCGCCACAGATTTCAGAGAACAGCCGCTTCTCCTGGCGCAGTATCGAACACTTAGTTTCAGATGGAACATATAGTTTAAAATTGAACTAAGTTTCGCATATGGAGTTTCCTCTCCCACAAGGTCGACCACTTAGTTTCGACCACAAGTACCATTTTAATCTAATCGTTCTATCTGAAACTATGTTTTCGATACTGTGCCAGGAGAAGCGCCTGTTCTCTGAAATGTGTGGCGATGCCACTCGAAACCCTATGTGTTGGACGAAACTAAATGGTTGACCTTGTGACAGAGGAAACTCCAGATGCGAAATTTAGTTCCATTTTAAACTAAATGTTCTATCTGAAACTAAGTATTCGATACTCTGCCAGTAGAAGCGCCTGTTCTCTGAAACCTGTGGCGTTGCTACACGAAACCGTATGCGTTCGACGAAACTAAGTGGTCGACATTCCGAGAGAGGAAACTCCGGATGCGAACCTTAGTTCCATTTTAAACAAATTGTTCTATCTGAAACTAAGTGTTCGATACAGTGCCAGGAGAAGCGCCTGTTCTCTGAAATCTGTGGTGATGCCACTCGAAACCGTATGTGTTCGACGAAACTAAGTGGTCGACCTTGTGAGAGAGGAAACTCCAGATGCAAAACTTAGTTCCATTTTAAACTGATTGTTCTATCTGAAACTATGTTATCGGTACTGTGACAGGAGAAGCGCCTCTTCTCTGAAATGTGTGGCGATGCCACTCGAAACCCTATGTGTTGGACGAAACTAAGTGGTCGACCATGTGAGATAGGAAACTCCAGACGCGAAACATAGTTCCATTTTAAACTGATTGTTCTATCTGAAACTAAGTGTTCGATAATGTGCCAGGAGAAGCGCCTGTTCTCTGAAATCTGTGGCGATGCTACTCGAAACCGTATGTGTTCGAGGAAACTAAGTGGTGGACCTTGTAGGAGAGGAAATACCAGATGCAAAACTTAGTTCCATTTTAAACTGATTGTTCTATCTGAAAGTGTTCGATACTGTGCCAGGAGAAGCGCCTGTTCTCTGAAATCTGTGGCGATGCTACTCGAAACCGTATGTGTTCGACGAAACTAAGTGGTCGAACTTGTGAGAGAGGAAACTCCAGATGCGAAACTTAGTACCATCATAAACTAATCGTTCTATCTGAAACTGAGTGTTCGATACTGTGCCACCACGGGCGCCTGTGACGAGGGCGAGTTGCGCGTCGGAGAGATCCGGCGCGCCCCTTCGCGGCTCGGCACGGCATGGGTTCAATGCCCACTCTCAGCGGCGCGCAAAATTGTCGCAGCTGGCCGTCTGAGGGTGGGCTGGAGCGCTGTGAGGGTGCAGGCTTTGGAAGCCCGTGCCCTCCAGTGCTATCGGTGCCTGACGCTGGTGCACTCCAGGCACCAATGCAAGAGTAGTACCGACCGGTCGGTGCTACAATTGCGGGGATGTGACCCACACCGCGGCGGTGTGTTCGGCCCCGCCCAAATGTCCGCTGTGCACGGACCTTGGGCGACCGGCGGCACACCGTCTCGGTACGAAAGGGTGCGCACCCCCATAAAGGCCCTCCTCCAAGGGCACGGGGGGAGCGCAGCGGAAGAGGCCTGCCATAGCGGCGCCCTCGACCCCCGCTGCGGCCGTCCTAGCCATAGGGCCACCCGAGTTGGGGAGTTCGGAATCTGCCTCTCCAGCCGGGGAGGCAATGGAGGTGGAGCCCGCCGAGGCGGTGGCGCCGCCTCGCCCGGCAAAGGAGGCCGCGTCCATGCCCGCCCCGTGCGAGGGCGCCCCCCCGTGGGGAGGGGGGCATGGACGTGGAGTCCTCCCAGGAGGAGGTCCGGGAGGAGGCTGATCCCCAATGACTGGGGATCAACCTCCTCCAGACCAACCTGAACCACACGCGCGTGGCACAGGACTTAGTAGTCCAGGCCGCGCGCGAGTGGAAAGTCGGGCTGGTCGTTGCGGCCGAGCCCTACAGGGTTCCGGATCACCCTTCGTGGTCCGGAGACGCCTTGGGCTCGGTAGCCATTCTATGGAATGGCGCTCCGGGGATGCCTCCCCCCCGGCTCTCATAGAGCGGTGGGATGGCTACGTAGCCGTCCAGTGGGGCAGCGTGGCGGTGGTGGGGGTTTACGTCTCCCCCAATTGCGACCGGGACGCTTTTGTAGCGTTCCTGGACCGGGTTGGGGGGTGCATCGCCCGCATCCTGCCGCGTCCCTTGCTCGTCCTGGGGGATTTCAACTCCCACGCTACTGCGTGGGGTTCCCCCAGTACGGACATGAGGGGACGGGAGCTGCTCCATTGGGCGGTCGGTCTGGAGTTAAGGCTCCTCAATGAGGGGTCCACCCCCACCTTCGTGCGGCGGCGGGGGGCGTCCATAGTTGACCTGACATGGGCGTCGCCCTCCGCCGTGCGCAGGGTGAGTGGGTGGAGGGTGTTGGGGGTTGAGACGATGTCTGACCACGCTTACGTGGTCATGAGCGTCTCGACCCCCAACCCTCCCAACCAGTCTGGCTCATCGGCTAGGGGATCGCCCCCCCCGATGGGCCCTTAAAAGACTGGACGAGGTGGCCCTGCGCGCGGCAATCCAGGCGGTAGCCTGGGCTGAGCGCAGGGGCGAGACACCTGAGGAGGAGGAGGCCTGGTTCCGTGCGGCCATGGCGGCTGTCTCTGACACCGCCATGCCCCGGGCCAAGGCCTCCTCGCCCCGCGCCGCGTACTGGTGGTCGTCGGAAATTTCCGACCTGAGGGACACCAGTACGCGTGCGCGGAGGGCGTACCTCAGGGCCCGCAGGCGCGCAAGCTCCACCGCCGAGGAGGAGGAGTCCCTGTACAACGCGTACAGGGACGGCCGGGGGGCCCTCCAGGGGGCTCTCCTAAGGGCCAAGGCGGAGGCCTGGAGCCAGCTCCTCGCCACCATCGATCGCGATCCGTGGGGTCGCCCATACCGGGTGGTTCTGAATAAGATCCGCCCGTGCCCCCCCCCCCCCCCCCCCCCCCACGGTGACCGAGTCGATGGAACTGGAGTTCCTGGACTCCGTCGTCGATAACCTCTTTCCTCAGGATGAGGAGGAGGCTCGACGGCGGACCCAGGAGCAGGGGGCGCGACATGATCGCGTCCCTGTGCCTGGGATCGGCAGCGAGGAGCTGGACAGGGCGGTGCGCCGCCTTGGGCCCGAAGCACCGCCCCGGGTCCCGACGGCATCCAGGGCCGCGTACTCGTGGTCCTGGGGGGTAGGTTTCGACCCCTCCTGGAGGACTGCCTCACAGAAGGGGTCTTCCCGGGGGCCTGGAAAAGGGGGCAACTGGTGCTGCTCCCTAAACCAGGGAGGGCGGCCGACAGCCGTTCCGCCTATCGGCCTATATGCGTGAAAGACGGGGCGGGAAAGATCCTCGAGAGGATCGTAGCTTTCCGCCTCGCCGAGCATCTGTCCGGGTAGATACTTATCTTGAAATATTATTTCATCAATTGGATCATTAATTTCAATTAATAGATTAATTTTTCTAATCTTTATTATTTTAGAAACTTTAATAAGAAAACGAAAAATTTTATTTAAATTTTATTTATCATCTTTAAAATGAATACAATATTTTCCACCTTATAATCATCCTTACACAGAAATTCCTGCAATTTCAGAAAAATTTTTAACATGGCAGAATAGTGCAACAGTTTTAAACACCGTATATATAAAGATATCCTTTATTGTTAAAAACTAATATTTGAATAAATTTAACTTTCCAAGATGCTAACTCACCTATAATAGAACATTTAATTTTTGTTCATGATACAGCTATAATTATTTTAAGAATAATTACAATTTTAATTATTTACCTATTTTTAACAATTATTTTAAATAAAAATATTAATCGATACTTATTACAAGGTCATATAATTGAAATATTATGAACAATTATTCCAATAATTGTCATCCATTCTGGACTCCGATATTTCTGAACCATTCCGTGTAATTGTTTTTATATAATGTAAAGTATCAATTATTCTTTTATTTATAGTGTTACGTACCGGATGTTAAATGAAAATTTGCATACCTAAACACGGCACGTGCCGTGGCGTCGAACATCGATCATGCTATGCGAGCCGAAAAATCATATCGAAGCAAATTCCTCGACCGCGAATATTCTTCGAACGGTGGTCACGTTTTGCTAATAAGCGAAATTGCAATAGCGGGAGGCTATGGATGGGAAATAGCTGATGAACTGCGGGCGGAATTCTTAGAACAGGAACGGGCGATTTCCTGAGTGGGAGGAACGAGCATAGCTCGTGGAACTTCCCCTTAGCGGTCCCCAAAATCTACAAAAGAGGCAGAGAAACCGCCGCGAGTTGCAATCGTTAGTCAAATCGCGAGGTGCGTGGCGTTTTGCCCTTGTTGCTATTTTGAGCCAGAGTTCGAGTTAAATTAGTGAAGTTACTTCCATAATTACCGAAGGACTCAGCTAACAAGAAATTCTTCAAATCTAAAATCAGTTCTAATTCCATTCTAATATATTAAATTCTTTTTTATAGTATTTATAGTATTTATAGTATTTATGGTATTTATAGTATTTATAGTATAGTGAAAATAGAATTGTGTTAACTCATATAAGTGAAAAGTTCATCAGCCATTACTTCATCTTCGGGCTCCCTCAGCATCTAGGACAATTCATATCAGAGCTAGCGAAAAACATTGCTTCCAAGATAGTATTCATTGGTGAGTTTTCCATACTTATGTTAGCATTTGCGATACGAGGACCCAAACATATGTTTATATGCTTGTGGGAATTTCCCTTGGGCCCATTCGTAAATTTAACACGTTAGGAATTTACCAGTCTAAGACTTCAACTAAAATACGTATTGTAAAATTGTCATCCATTCTGGACTCCGATATTTCTGAACCATTCCGTGTAATTGTTTTTATATAATGTAAAGTATCAATAGAACAGGCCAATAAGGTATTTAACCTCTATTCTGCGTTAACACCTATTTCATTCCTGACCTATGCGCGGATTCCGTATGGAATCTTAGATGATACGACCCATCCTAAATTAAATTTATTCAAGCGTTACATGCGGAACGGCTGACCGCTCGGCCCACGAAATAATTCCTTACGCACGTAACAGCTGAATTGGTGTCAGAAGTGGGATACTGTATTGTCAATTAGCGCATGTGTTAGTGCAGAATAATTAAAGGATCGTATAGATTTCGAGATTCGCACACAGTTGCATAGATAGTTCAAATAATCAACATCAATTATAATTCCACGATAGCGATTGCTGAATTTTCCTTCACCTAATTTATCAAAATGGCCACAAATTCCTCTCGTAATGCAGCAGCACAAGTTTCGGCTAATGTTACATTGGACGAATTACACGTTACTAATTTGATGATGGCTTCTATGGCTGAATGCTTCACAATTCAACACAGTACACTAAACATTCCTTTCTTTGACGGGAAAAACATTCCGCTTAAAAATTTCTTAAGTGACGTTCAAAACGGTGCAGTCTATGTGCCACCAGCACTGGAAACTTCATATGTAAAAGCAATATTAGGAAAATTGCAAGGAACAGCAAGAGATAGTATTTGGGGTAAAAATTTTCAAAAACTAGATGATCTCGTAAAACATTTAAAGGAGAGATTTGCGCCGGGTAAAACATATCCATACTATCATCACGAAATAGAAAATATCCGAATGAGACGCGGAGAAGCGGTCAGTGACTTTGCAGATCGATTAAATATCCTAATCAGCGGTGCTCGTGTTGCTTTAGAAGATAAATACGGGGAATGCGCTAATCAAATGATGGCTCCCGTAGAAGAATGTGCTTTAGAAGCTTTTATTCGAGGATTACCCGACGAAATTGCTATCGCGGTTGATTCGCGTGAACCAAAAAAAATACAGGACGCTGTAAAAATTGCTGCACGAATAGAAACCCGAATGAAATCAGGCATAATCCCCGGTCGTGAACCTTCGCGATTAATGTTGTCACAACATTCAGTTCCGAATCCAGATTCTCGTGACTTACCTACCACCTACACAAACCGCTCCCAAACCTTGCGAGAGCAAGATTCGAGGAGTCCCAGTCCCATGAGAAATCCGAACTATAATCGTGCAAATTCACCGATTACCATTCTAAAATCTGCACGTCCTACATCACCTGTCCCTTACAAGCATCACCATTATCCGTTGCCACCGCATCCTTATCCATACTATCCACCGTATTTTTATCCACCAATGCCATATCCGCCTTACAGTCCAATATACGATCACCCTCAATCTTTCCATATGAATCCAAACTTGACTAATCATACTGTAACCAGAGCAAATTCTCCAACCCCAGTTCCTTCGCGAAGCATTGAACCTTCAAGACCCAACACACCCACTAACCAAAATTCCAGATCTTCTTCCCCTATCCCAACATTTGATCACTTTAACTCGAATTCGCCGAGGAGGAACAGTGAAAATTTAAACTCCCGCACAACTCGTCGTGCCGGCGCGACGCCGAGTTACTCGAATCAGGAGCGTCGGACAGTAAAATTTTTGGAAGCAGAGGAATCGTCTATTCCTATAAACGACAGCAAGAATCACCATTAATTAAAATGTCTGCGAAAGAATTACGCAATAAATCCGGTTTATTTTTGGTTGATACCGGCGCAGATATAAATCTGATAAAATTAAATGCTTTGCACGAAGACGTCGAAGTAGACATTCAGGAATCAGTCTCTATAACTGGAATTACCCCGGAAAAATTGAGAACTTTAGGAACAACTACCGTTACACTTTTAGAACAACCGGTTAAATTTCACGTCGTTAGATCATCGTTTCCCTTGCATAATGATGGAATTTTAGGCAAAGATTACTTACGTCAAGAGCAGGCGGAAATCTCGTTCGCTCATAATACCTTGGTCACAAAAACTGAACCCATCAGACCTTTTAGGTTCATTGGGGAAGAACCAAATCAGAAATCTAAACGTAGTCCTCGTTCGCAAATTCTTGCGATTAAAGCTCGCACTCGTCAACCGATAGCTATAGACGTGGTTAATTCAGAAATAAAAGAAGGATACTTGCCAAAGTTAGAATCAGTAGAAGGCTTATACATAGGCGAAGCAGCTGTTAGCGTACGGGATGGTGTCTGTCACGTATTAGCAATTAATACGTTGGAAGAAGACATACAAGTCGAGGTTACTCCACAAGAAGTAATTCCCTTTGAATACTATGATTTTCCAGAAGAAGAGTATTTCGATTCAGATTCAGAAGTTCAGGATTTCCCTGTAGTTCAAGATAGGGTTTCTGAAATTCTAAAACGTTTGCGTTTAAATCACCTAAATGACGAGGAACGAGACCATATAATCGAAATTATATAAGAATACCCAAATCGCTTTTATTTGCCAGGAGACCAATTACCTTTCACCCCGTTAATAAAACATACAATTCCGACATCAGATGATTTACCGATTAATACTAGACAGTATCGCTTTCCACCGGTTCACAAGGAAGAAATACATCGTCAAATTTTGACAAAATTAACCAATAGGATAATTTAACGATCAAATTCGCCTTACAATTCACCTCTCTGGATCGTCCCTAAGAAACCTGATTCTCAAGGAAGACCCAGGTGGAGAATGGTAATTGATTTCCGCAAACTTAACGAAAAAACGATAGGAGATGCATATCCGTTACCGAATATAACCGATATTCTGGATCAATTAGGCCAAGCTAGATATTTCTCGATCATCGATCTCGCGAGTGGATTCCAACAAATAGAGATGGATCCAAAGGATAGGGCTAAAACAGCTTTTACAACTCCAAATGGGCACTACGAGTATATCCGTATGCCCGAAGGTTTGAAAAATGCACCTGCCACCTTTCAACGGCTTATGGATCAAACGTTACGTGGTTTGCAGGGAACGGAAGTTTTCGTTTATCTCGATGACATTGTAGTGTACGCAAAAACTCTTGAAGAACACGGAAAGAAAATTCGTAGATTATTTAATCGGTTAGAAAAAGCTAAATTAACATTACAACCCGATAAATGTGAATTTTTGAAAACTGAAGTAGCATACCTAGGACATATAATTAGTCAAAAGGGCGTAAGACCAGATCCAAAAAAGATTATAGCAGTAAAAAACTTTCCTCGACCAAAAACAGCAAAGAATGTCAGACAATTTTTAGGTTTAGCAGGTTATTATCGCAGATTTATTAAAGATTTTGCAGCAAAATCCAAACCATTAACAGAATTGTTAAAAAAGAACGCGACCTTCGTTTGGGGGAAAGGAACAAAAACGTAGCTTCCAGGAATTACGAAAAGCGCTCTGTAGAGGTCCAATTCTTCAATATCCAAATTTTGATAAGCCTTTCACTTTAACAACAGATGCCTCAGATTTTGCGATAGGAGCAATACTTAGTCAGGAGATTGATGGAAACGATTTACCAATAGCTTATCTTTCTAGAACTCTAACAAACCCTGAGAAAAATTATTTCACCACCGAAAAAGAATGTTTGGCAGTATTATACGCAATTTTGGATTTTAGGCCGTATCTTTACGGTAGGAAATTCACGTTAGTTAGCGATCACGAACCCCTGAAATGGATAGACTCCATAAAGGATCCAGGGCAACGTTTAATTCGATGGAGATTGAAATTGCGTGACTACGACTATAATTTCGTTCATAAAGCGGGAAAATTAAACACAAGCGCAGACGCGTTATCCAGAAATCCTGTTGTTAAATTTAACCTCTCAGATACTAGAAGTACCGACTCTGACAGTGAACTTGAATCATCAAAAATTCTACCGATTCAAGAACAACCAGCAAAATCTAAACTTAGCTCAGCAGCAACCACATCTAGACCAATATCCAAATCAGTTTCGGAAGCACCCAGAAAACCAGGAAGGCCCATTGGATCGAAAAATAAACCAAAAATTTCAAACCCTTTAAATGTCAGTGCAATAGCAACTAGGGCCCGAAATCAATTAAAACCCAACGCTTACATTCCACCACGACCTACAGTTCCATCGTCAGCAGATACGCCAGACGTAGATTCCGATAATTCACATGACGAGTCATCAGAACCACCCATATTACGGAAAAGGAAAAGTGTAATGCCAAGCCTGGATTCACACAAGAAAATTACGTGAAAGCATCCGAAAGGGAAAGTATTGGAACCAATTGTCGAGGACGTTGATACTGAAACCGTAGACGAGATAACAACAGACGCTGACACCATACTACTAGAGTTACAGCCACCCTCAGAGGACAGCGACGATGACGTTTTCCTAGATGACGAACGAAGACTGTCTATAAACAAACAGGAATTACATGACTCTTTCAAACGTTTTGACGAATCTCTTAAAGAACACAGCGAAATTATGGAAGAATCATGAGGTAATACTTCGGACACTGACGAACTAGACGACGTAGAGTTAAATAGTAGAATAGAAAAATTACTTAAACAATATGGAACAGTAGGACATGATAAATCGAAACCTGACTGTACATTGGAAACATCCGAGCAGACAAAAATTCATTGGCAACCCCATAGATCCACATTACCTACTCCTATTCCACATTCTAAACCATTGGCATTGTCAACTCCTTTTCCAGCTTCACCAATCAATACGAGACAGAATGCACTTATACCAGGACACTTCAGTGAAACTAAATCAAAATCTATTGGTATACCAAGGCGAATAATTCCAAGGACGGTATCAGGTAACGAGACGTACTGCACTGGCATCCAGCTGACTCAGGGAATTCCCCCGGATATCACACCTAGCTCTCCCGTAAATCTTTCTCGGAAACCACAACGCTCTTCAAAGAAATTAATTAATATCAGCCGAGAAAATTTGACCTACTCACATGATAATTATGTTCACTTTATTTCTGCTGATTGCGAATTGACAACATCCGTAGGAAAAGTGCTCACAGATATAGGCGCTATCAGCGTTGAAAATTTCAGAGAAATTAAACCAAAGGAAGGTCAAGTACTAATCACTAGACAAGGAAAGTACAAAATATTTAGCATCGTTGTGCAGAAACATCATTTTGACGAGACTTCCGTCGCGAAAATAAAAACCAGGCTTAGGAACTTAAAATTAATCCTTCTAAATTCCGATATTAACTCCTTTCGAATTTCAAAATCCGGTGATTATAGCGATTCACTTACCCTTGAATCACTAAAGGAAACCCTAACAGAAATCTTCGAGGAAATCGACATCGAAATTACAATTTGCCTTGGGAAAATTCAAATTCCTCCCGAAGAACTTCGTCATAATATAATTTCAGAATTACACGAAGGCATAGTCGGCGGTCACAAAGGAGTAACTAAAACGTATCGTAGGATTCGCGAAAGATTCTATTGGCCAGGAATGAGGAATGATATTCAAAATTTCATTAGAACTTGCCATAGCTGTCAAGAAAATAAATTAGTCAGAACAAAAACGCGTGAACCAATGATAATCACAGATACCCCTATAGAACCGTTTGCTAAAGTATCATTAGATACTGTGGGACCCCTACCTACAACCCCTGATGGCAATCGGCACATATTGACTATGCAAGATATTTTGACAAAATATTGCATCGCCGTACCCGTACCGGATATAAAAGCTGAAACAATTGCTCACGCGATAGTAACACATTTAATCTTACAATTTGGAGCTCCGCGTATTATATTAACCGACAGAGGAACAAGTTTTATAAACAAGATTCTAAAGGAATTAACAAAAATCTTCAAAATTCATCACGTAACAACGTCTGGTTACAGACCACAGACAAACGGTGCTTTAGAAAGGAGCCATATAGTATTAACGGACTATATAAAACATTATATAAATGATTTCGATGATTGGGATAAGTTGGTTCCGTTTGCCATGTTCTCGTACAACATCTCAGTACACGAAGCCACTAACTTCACTCCATATGAATTAGTTTTTGGAAAATTAGCTCATTACCCTAGTTCATTTCCCGAA
The DNA here is from genome assembly GCA_910591585.2 of Nysson spinosus. Lineage (NCBI taxonomy): Eukaryota > Metazoa > Arthropoda > Insecta > Hymenoptera > Crabronidae > Nysson > Nysson spinosus. The sequence continues at coordinate 4,699,434 of CAJUYC020000006.1, forward strand.
GATGATGATATGCTAACGTATAATTCGTATCTTCGTGAATTGATAATTCGACTTTCCGAATCACAAATATTAGCTAGACAAAATTTAATTTCTGCTAAACATAAGTCTAAAGGATATTATGATGAAAAGGCACGACCATTCCCAGGAAAAGTAGGAGATATGGCTCGTGTTCTAGTAGAACCCGGGAAAGGAAAGTTCAGTACTCGATATCATGGTCCCTATAAAATAGTTGGAGTTTTGGAGAAAAATAATATTGTTTTGGAAGATGGTAATGGTAAAAGATTCATCAAACACGCGGATAAAGTAGAATTGGCCGCACAGTAATTTCAAATTTCGTAAAATAATAATCATTGATGCCTGATATTTGATAAGGAATGGCGGTGGACTCAGCGATACTCATCCTACTACTGGGGCTAGTAGCAGCAGTAAATTCGGAGGAAAAATATCAAATTACTGAGCTGAAGAACAGTCCGGGGTTATACTTTGAAAAATTACACAATATACGTTTAAAACGAGCAGATTGGCGCGTAACCTTATTTATTGATTTGAAGAAAATGAAGGAACAATTCCCAAACGAAAAATTTCATCTTACCAAATTACACGCAGAATGTATGACAGTACCGATCAGACATCAGTGCGACACCTTACTCAGAACCGATTATTTAAACAATAAAATTCACGAAGCATTTGATCTCTACGAGGAAATCAATGAAATAGCCGGAGAGGTCGTAGTGCAGGAGACTGAAACGTTACCCAAAACCGTAGTACGCAGAAGTGTCCCATTTGGTATCATAGGCTCAGCTAGTCGCTACTTATTCGGCACATTGACAACTGATGACGCAGAATATTTTAATTCTGAAATAGATAAACTGTACAACGATCAAAAGCAAATTACACAGATAATTAAAAATCAAACCCATGTCACTGTCAGCAATTTGCAAGGACTACACGATACAATAAATAAAAACATTAAGGCTACCAAGGAGAATCGGGTAAAGATTAACGAAATACTGAAAACACTTAACTCCATAGAGGAAACAAAGGCCTTATTGAACTATAGTATAACTCTTGATCACTACTCCCGCAGCGCCGAAATTTCACTAGACCATTATATTAGGGCATTACAAAAATTCTTAGCCTCACTGCGCGCCGCGCGGGAAGGAAAACTAGATTCATCCTTGATGACCAGCGCTGATCTGAGGACCATCATTGACCAAATACATGACTCAGTCTCAGACTATAAATTTCCGACACCCACAAATCACCGCCGAACAGAAGAAATAAGCAAGATAACAACATTAGAATTGGGTTATCACAAGGAACGGATAATAATAGTATTACACCTACCCCTTGTGGAGCGTACTACCTATCACTTATATCGAATGCATACTTGGCCCACCGCTCAAATCCTGGACATCAACACCACCATCTCAGCGCAAATCATACCACAAACAACATATTTAGGACTGAGAGACGACCACCATACATACCTAATGATGGACGGAATACACCTTTCTTCTTGCACACGAACATGGTATGCTCATCTTTGCCCGCTGGAATTACCCCTCCGTGAAGTCTCAACATCGACTGCCTGTGAAATTTCTCTCCTACTCAGACCAAATGTGAAGACTTTAAGACAGTGCAATATTAAAGTGAGACCAAAACATGAACCATATTGGGCGCGATTACAAACCAAAGGATCTTGGCTATATGCATTGGACAAACCCGAATCTGTGCAATTGATCTGCAAGAACGAAAAGGATTTATTGCTAACCCTAGTCGGAACCGGCATCCTCTACATACATCCAGATTGTATAGCGAAAACGCATACAACTACCCTAGTCGGAATCAAGATCTATAACAATCATCACGAGCAATATTTATATCAACCAGACCTGTCGCTAAACATTTCCGAAATTTCAACAATTTTGCCATATTATAAGAGCCTTAGAACCATAGCAGATGACATAAGCGAACCTGACAATCCTAAAGGAGCTTCACTGTTCGAACTAGAAGCAAAACTTGACGAGATAGGAACACACCACAGGGAAAAGCAATATCAGCATACATTACTCTTCGGAGGCCTAATAGTTCAAGTAGTTATGATTATGGTAATAATGATAATCTATCACTACGGCCTATGCGGACTAGCGCTCCATCGGTTAATCCCCTGCAAAAAGAAGCCGATATCTGAGGAGACGACCGAGGAAAACCACAGATTCGAAAACATCACGACAAGGGCACAACCCATACCAGGAACAGCAGAACAAAATACCCCGAGACGGACATTACCTTGTCAGAAAGCATTGATCAATTAAAAAAAAAGGAAAAAGGAACAAGCCGGAGTATATATATGTATATATGTGTGTATGTATGTATATGCATATGTGTATGTGTGTATATGCGAACATGTATAGATATAAGTATAAATTTATGTTTTTGGTCCTCGTCATCGTGCGCCCTCAGTAATATCCATTGTAAACTTCGTACTAACCATCTGTTACTTATTGTTAGCAAGCATTAGTTCCACCACAATGACCACCGAAGGCCGTCGATTGTTGGTCACCCGATTGGCACCACATACCAAAAAGGCGCACCTACTTCAAATCTTCCGAGATTATGGGATCGAGCACGCGGTGGTACGGAGGAGTTCCGCGGGGAATACTGCGTTCATAACTTTCGCCAAGGCCGAAGACGCAGCCCATGTCTTGAATCATTCGAAAACGGAACCTTTTATTATAAATAATCGGAAGGTCCGAATTCTTCCCGCTGATCCTTGGCACGAGAGAGAATCAACTTATAAACCTGAACACCATTCTAACCCTACTCCAAGCATCAATACTTGCCCTGGATACGTCCCTCCTTCCGCACCTATTCTACCCCCTGAATGTGCTGAGAAAATAGCCAAGTAGACCAAGTTGAGACCATCGGCGCTCCGAGAACTCACAAGGTTGCATAAACTGAAGGAAGTGAGACTTGGACCATGCAAAGGCAGCATAGATTTGGACCACGTAACGTTATTAATCAAAAATAACCACCTGCAGACCTTGAACATTACGAAAAACCACGTAATAGGGAACGTCAGCCAGTCAGGACTCAGTCTGCAGGAACTAAATTTACGGTGTGTCAAAGTGTCAACGAAGGGAGACACGTTGGAACAATTATTTACAAAAATCACGCAACTAAGAAAATTGACCATTGACCAGCCAGAGGGACTCGAGAACGAGCTGCCGCTCATCGCACTTTTGAAAAATACGGAACTCCACGAAACACTAAGATCGTTAAATTTAATTTACTGTAATTTCGACAACCCGGCAGAGGCCACCGCGGAAAGCGGGGAAGAAGAAGATGCAGAGGCCCGATTTTTCGAACTTAGTTTGGGACCAGTCGAAATATCAAAATCAATACCAGCAGCCTTCACAAAGCTGACCGAGCTCTCCATTCCTTTTTGCGGGTGGATAACAGCAGGTTTTGTCAACGAGATCGGACAACATCTCAGAAAACTACATGCACTGGATATTACGGGTTGCACCAACATCCGAGGAGAGGCTTCCTTGGATCCACTCGCTCGAACAGCCCTCAGGACATTAAAGATGAGTTACATGCACCCCACCGTAAAAGGATACTTCCTAGAGGAATTGAGAAACCTTGAGTTCTTGGAGTGCCGGGAGAACGAAGGTGTAACGGACGAGGACTTCGTGCCGTTGTTGAGCAACTGCGCCAAATTGTACCACCTGGACCTGGAAGGTTGCTATGGGATAGGGCGTGCACTCGTCAGCGCTGTCCAGAGGATACTACGGGGCGACCCGCACAATCAGAGACTAGTCCTTTACCTGGGAGGAACCGCCGCAACGCCGTGCAGGCGTGATAGGAGAATGCTTCACGTAAGCATTCACTATCACAGGCTCGGACGGCAGGTCTTTGGGTAAAAGTCATATGTGTCATTAACATCACCTTCGATGTTATGGAGCTACTCCTGAATGTGCATATGGCTCTACACAAAGCCTGATACCCTTGTTGAGTTAAGCCAATTACCCACGTTATATTTTGAATGCATACCAATCATTTTGTACATTACCTGTTCAATAATTGCGAAAATTTTTATATGCGACCATCTCTCTAATTCCACCTACGGTCAAGCCGCAAAGCATCATCGAGGGCGATGATCAGTCTAAGGGGGGAGGGGTGTTACGTACCGGATGTTAAATTAAAATTTGCATACCTAAACACGGCACGTGCCGTGGCGTCGAACATCGATCATGCTATGCGAGCCGAAAAATCGTATCGAAGCAAATTCCTCGACCGCGAATATTCTTCGAACGGTGGTCACGTTTTGCTAATAAGCGAAATTGCAATAGCGGGAGGCTATGGATGGGAAATAGCTGATGAACTGCGGGCGGAATTCTTAGAACAGGAACGGGCGATTTCCTGAGTGGGAGGTACGAGCATAGCTCGTGGAACTTCCCCTTAGCGGTCCCCAAAATCTACAAAAGAGGCAGAGAAACCGCCGCGTGTTGCAATCGTTAGTCAAATCGCGAGGTGCGTGGCGTTTTGCCCTTGTTGCTATTTTGAGCCAGAGTTCGAGTTAAATTAGTGAAGTTACTTCCATAATTACCGAAGGACTCAGCTAACAAGAAATTCTTCAAATCTAAAATCAGTTCTAGTTCCATTCTGTTCAGGATTTCTCGAAGTCCGGAACGTTCGACGTAGTCAAACAGTGTTATGCTTACTTTGGACTCTTTTTCTGGCTTCGCTTCGTGCGTCTTAACTATGGTGCAAAAACTTTAAATACGTCGAACGTTCTGGAAACAAGGTCTTCTTCGCAGCAGTTGAGAATATTCGAGAAGGAATTGAATTCCCGAATATTCTCGAAGCGTCACGAGCGCGTGAGCTCCCCTCAAGGGGTAGCCCCTCACTCAAATCATAAATACCGGTGCCTTTGTCGGGTCTTTGTTCTGGTAATCTATTCTACTTCTGGTGTATCGACGTTATAGCTTAAAACGTGTGACTACAATTACTTATTGGGTTTCTTACTTTCGTATAACTTTATACACGTTAATTACTGGTTGCTTACCTGTAATTCTGCGTACTTTGCTTATCTGCTTTCGCATTCGGGTGTATCGACGTTATAGCTTAACACGTGCGATTACAATTACTTATTGGGTTTGTTACTTTCGTATAACTTTATACACGTTAATTTACTGGTGTGCTTACTTGTAAATCTGCGTACTTTGCTTACCTGCTTTTGGGCTGCTTTCTCTATAGTGCTTACTGACTTATTGCGTGTAACTAATTAAGTGAGTGTGTGTGCGTATGACTGACTCCGTGTACTCGTGCCTACGGTTAACTTATTAATAAATAACTATTAAGATACGCGCATCATACTTTACTAAAACATACAGTCCACTCAACTTCTCACTTTTCCGTACACATTCTAATATATTAAATTCTTCTTTATAGTATTTATAGTATTTATAGTATTTATAGAATTTATAGTATTTATAGTATTTATAGTATTTATAGTATTTATAGTATTTATAGTATTTATAGTATTTATAGTATTTATAGTATTTATAGTATTTATAGTATTTATAGTCTTTATAGTATTTATAGTATTTATGGTATTTATAGTATTTATAGTATAGTGAAAATAGAATTGTGTTAACTCATATAAGTGAAAAGTTCATCAGCCATTCCTTCATCTTCGGGCTCCCTCAGCATCTAGGACAATTCATATCAGAGCTAGCGAAAAACATTGCTTCCAAGATAGTATTCATTGGTGAGTTTTCCATACTTATGTTAGCATTTGCGATACGAGGACCCAAACATATGTTTATATGCTTGTGGGAATTTCCCTTGGGCTCATTCGTAAATTTAACACGTTAGGAATTTACCAGTCTAAGACTTCAACTAAAATACGTATTGTAAAATTGTCATCCATTCTGGACTCCGATATTTCTGAACCATTCCGTGTAATTGTTTTTATATAATGTAAAGTATCAATAGAACAGGCCAATAAGGTATTTAACCTCTATTCTGCGTTAACACCTATTTCATTCCTGACCTATGCGCGGATTCCGTATGGAATCTTAGATGATACGACCCGTCCTAAATTAAATTTATTCAAGCGTTACATGCGGAACGGCTGACCGCTCGGCCCACGAAATAATTCCTTACGCACGTAACAATAGCTTTCCCCTCATTAAAAATTCTTTATATTCCTGATGATCTATATAATATTATTTTTTCTGTTAAAGCTATTGGTCATCAATGATATTGAAGATATGAATTTTCAGATTTAAAAACAAATTTAGAATTTAATTCATTTATAAAAACATATTTATTAAATGATTTTCGATTACTAGATGTTGATACACGTTTAATTTTACCTTATAATTATAATATTCGTTTACTTGTTTCATCAAGAGATGTTATTCATTCTTGAGCAATTCCATCATTAGGAATTAAAATTGATGTTTCACGAGGACGAATTAATCAAACTTTATTAATTATAAATCGACCAGGACTCTTTTTTGGGCAATGCTCAGAAATTTGCGGAATAAACCATAGATTTATACCCATTGTTGTAGAATCAGTTTCATTTAAAGGCTTCATAGACTGAATCAATAAAATTACTTAATTTCTAAATCATTAGATGACTGAAAAAAAGTATTGATCTCTTAAATCAAATATAGTATATTTATTATACTTCTAATGAAAGAAATTAGTTAATTAAATAACATTAATTTGTCTAATTAAAATTATTATATAACTATAATATATCTTAATTCCCCAAATAAGACCACTTAATTGATTAATAATAATAATAATTATTTTAATTATTTATATAATAATTTTATCTATTAATTATTTCAATTATTTTCAATTTAACTTTCAATATAAAATCAATTTTTTAAATAAATGAATTTGAAAATGATAAATTTATTTTCAATTTTTGATCCTCACACAAGTATAGAAACAAGATACAATTGATTAAGTTTAACTTGTCCAATATTATTTATATTATTTCCTTACTGAATCATTCCTTCTCAATATTCAATTTCATGAATTAACCCGTTATATATATATCTTATTAATGAATTTAAAATTCTATTAAATAAAATTTAAAATAAAAATTTATTAATATTTATTTCTATATTTAATTTTATTATATTAATTAATATTTTAGGATTATTCCCTTATATTTTTACTCAATCAAGACAAATATCTTTTTCATTATCTTTTTCATTTTCTATATGATTATCTTTTATAATTTTTGGTTGATTAACCCCTTGCACTATTTTGACGAGTCTGACTCGTGATGAAAATTTTAGGCCAAACATGGATGTCACGAGTCGGGCTCGTTGTTCAGTTTCAGACCAAACATGAATATCACGAGCTCGACTCGTACTCGACATTTCAGGTCGAACATGAATATCACGAGTCGGACTCGTGGTCTTAGTTTTGGACCAAGTATGAACATCTCGAATGGGATTAGTAATTAATTATATTATTATAATTAATCAGAATTTGTTTTCATCTTATGTAATAATTAAAGTATTTTTTAAAAGTTTTTGATTCAAATTCATTTGAATTTCACAAGAGTTCCATCGCGTGAAGTAAATACGGGCACGACTACCTTGCGCTCGGTCGTAAGAATATATCTCAAGTTTCGGCACGCGCGCTCCACCGCTCGCTTCGCCGCTAGCGACAATCGAGGCAGCCGCGTTTGGCCTGACTTTTCCCGAGGTTCCGAATAGTGCAAGGGGTTAATAAATTATAAAAATATATTTATACACCTCATTCCTACAGGAACTCCTTATGTTCTAATACCTTTTATAGTAATTGTTGGAATCTTTATTGGTGGATTAGGTAGTAATAAGTAATAACAGTATTGAAAAGATAAGAGTGCGGACAGAACAAACTTCACATGGCACACCAAAGAGACGAAACCAGAACGACCGCACCCAGAAACAAAAGACACACGCTTATAAAACAGAAGCGCCATCAGCTCATGGTGCCGGGCGATACGCAGCGATGATTATATTCTTAACAGTAATTATTGAATCAATTAGAAATATTATTCGATCAAGAACATTAGGTATTCGATTGTCAGCTAATATAATTGCAGGTCATTTATTCTTAAATTTAATTGGTTCAACAAATTTTAATATTCTTATTTTTCCTCTAACATTTTCAACTCAAACTTTATTAATAATTCTTGAAATTTCAGTAGCTATAATTCAAGCATATGTATACTCAATTCTTAGAACTTTATATTCTAATGAAGTTTCTTAAATGTCAATACATAATCATCCATTTCATTTAGTTACTGCAAGACCATGACCACTATTAACATCATTTTCAATTTTCAATTTATTAACAAGAATAATTCAATGAATACATAATAATAATTACTTAAATTTAATTATTAATTTTATAATTATTATTTTATGTATATCTCAATGATGACGAGATGTAATCCGAGAAAGACTTTATCAAGGAATACACACTTATCTTGTTTATAATAATCTACGATTTGGAATAATTCTATTTATTATTTCTGAATTATTTTTTTTATTTCCTTTTTCTGAGCATTTTTTCATATATCCCTTAATCCTAGAATAGAAATTGGTATAATTTGACCTCCCAAAGGAATTAAAATATTTAATCCTTATAATATTCCTCTACTAAATACAATTGTATTAGTATCTTCAGGATTATCTATTACTTGATGTCATCATTCAATTATTAATAATATATTTAAAGAAAGAAAATTAAGATTAATAATAACCATTTTACTGGGAATATATTTCTCTTTCCTTCAATTATTTGAATATAAAAATGCATCATTTTCTATTAATGACAATGTTTTCGGATCACCATTTTATGTAATAACTGGATTTCATGGTATTCATGTAATTATTGGAACAACATTTTTAATTATTTGTTTTTATCGATTAATAAATAAACATTTTTCATCTAATCATCACTTTGGATTTGAAGCTGCTGCTTGATACTGACATTTTGTTGATGTAGTATGACTATTTTTATATATTTGCATCTATTGATGACCGTTCATATTATTTTTATATAGTATAAAAATTACATTTAATTTCCAATTAAAAAATTTAATTAATTTAATATAAAAAATTTACTTAATTATTTTAATGTCAATAACTATTATAATTGTTGGAGTTTTTACCTCAGGAGATCAGGTGAAGTAAGTACCTAAGTATTTAGCTTAGGATATTACATTAGGATATAACATATCTGTAGTTAAACGCGTAGCACCATAAGACCCAACACGAGAGCGGAAGAGCGGGCGAGCGCATGCGCGGCGGTAGGGCACGAGACAGCCGACAAGCGTGCCCCTCTGGTACGCGGGCGCCTCGAATATCTTAACACTCCCCCTTTCGAAGTGCACGCCAAAACAATCATTTGGTATATAGCAACTTACTGGCCTATTTCTAATAAAATGAATATAGTGAATATATAAGCTTTATACTACGATTACGCTCTAGCAACTTAAATTTAACATATTAACGCATCTTTCTAATTTGGTCTTTGGTAAGGACTTAGTTAATACATCAGCGATCATCTCATTTGTAGGAACATATTGCACGCTTATTTCACCCATTTCTTGCATTTCCCTAGTATAATGATAGCGTATATCTATGTGCTTGCTTTTACGATGAAGCGTGTTATTTTTACTTAACTGGATCGCGCTTTGGTTGTCGCAAAATATATCTAATTTTCCGCATACCAAGTTGTTAAGACTCATGTGCGCTAATAGTTTCTTCAAATAGATTGCTTCCTTAGTCGCCTCCGACATCGCCATATACTCTGCTTCCATAGTAGATAGTGCGACCGATCTCTGTTTTTGAGATTGCCAGCTGATAGGACCATTCGCTAGTATGGATACGTAGCCTGATCGTGACCTTCTTCCGTCTCTATCAGCTCCCCAATCTGAGTCAACATATATTGTCACTGGCATACCTGCAACAGAATACTTAATTCCGTAATTAATTGTGCCCTTTAAGTAGCGTAAAACATGTTTCGCTGCCTTCCAGTGATAACTTGTTGCCTTCCCATTGAATTGGCTGAGAGAATTCGCAGCAAACGCTATGTCTGGCCTCGTAGCGTTTGATATATATACAAGGGCTCCTATGAGTTCCCTGTATGGTGTCTCCGTTAATTCTTGCTCGTTCACAGTTTCCTGATCGAATGCCTCGCACGGCACCAATCGTGTATTTGCTGGCTTACAGTCCTCCATCCCATACCTCTCCAGAGTTTCTTCTATATACTTTCGATGATTCAATCTGATATTTCCTGTGTTGCCACCTCTGTCGACATGTATGCCAAGGATGTTTGTAACATTGCCTAGGTCGTTGATTTTAAATTTCTTCCGTATTAGTTTCTTGACTTTTTCCAGCTCTTCTAAGTCCTTTGCTGCTACTAGCATATCGTCAACGTAAACTAACACTATGAGACTTGTATTATTGGCTTTGCTCACATATACACAGGGATTGATTAGCGATTTCTCTAGACCGATGGTCGTTAAATAGTTATCCAATGTATGATACCAGTTTCTTCCCGCTTGCTTTAATCCGTATAGTGGTTTGTTCAATATGCACACCTTGTTTTCTTTTCCGGGTTTTTCAAACATTTCTGATTGGTGCATGTAAATGGTATCTGTCAGATCCCCCTGTACGTACGCTGAAGCCACATCGATGTGGTGAACGTGCATCTTATTTTCGACCGCTCCTGCTAATAAAGTACGTACCATCTCATATCGAGCGACAGGTGCATAGACTTCGTCGAAGTCGATACCCTTTTTCTGTTCATTTCCACGAGCTACAAGCCTCGCTTTGAACTTATTTATCGTGCCATCTTGATTCTCTTTTATTTTGAAAACCCACCTATTGGTGAGTACTTTGGAGCTTTTTGGCCTGTCTACTAGCTCCCACGTTCTGTTTTGCATGAGGGAGTCATACTCCGTTTCCATGGCGGTTAGTCATTGCTGACTTTGGCTGCTCTTCATGGCCTGGGCAACTGTTCTTGGTTCTTCATACTGTAGTTGGCTGATATTTGCTGTATGGAATAACTTTTTGGGTCTTCCCCTTTTTCCGGTTCGTATCAACTTTGGACGGCCTCTCTTTCTTCTCCCGATCGGTGTTTCATTCTCTTTCATGCCATCGTCTAGTTCCGTTTCATCTTCTGAGGTACGCTCTTGCGAGATATCTTCTTCACGGTATCCGTCCGCTTCTTCCTCTTCGTCAGCTGTCGCGGCATTAGGTTCATTTTCAGTAGAGGCTACGGGTATATCTTCGTCTTCTGCCGTATGGTTTTCTTTATCTTCGTGGAATTGTTTAGTCGGTACTACGAACATATTTTCGTCTTCTACTGCATGGTTTTCTATATCTTCGTGGAATCGTACGTCTCTTCTCAGTACAACGTGTCTTGTTCCACGGTCCCACAACCTATACGCTTTAGATACTTGAGAATATCCGACTAATACGTATTTCTTGCCTTTTGGCATAAATTTGTTAATTCCAGTCCCCTTTTCTAACGCGATTACTTTGCTTCCAAAGATTCTTACGAATCCAATGTATGGTCTGCTGCCAGTCCATTTTTCATATGGCGTCGAATTTTTCAATTTTCCGGTTGGGCACCTGTTTCTTATGTAAACAGCTGTGCTTACGGCCTCTGCCCATAGGCTCATGGGTAGCCCTGACTGAGTTAACATTGTGCGCGCCATTTCCACTATCGTTCTATTAGCTCGCTCGGCGATCCCGTTCTGCTGAGGGGTGTACGGGGTTGATAGCTGTCTCGTTATACCTTCCCTTTCCAAATAATCTGTGAATTCCCTTGAAAGGTACTCCCTCGCATTGTCGCTTCGGATTTTCTTTATCGACTTGCCGCTTTGTTTTTCAACACGGGCTTTATATGTTTTAAACGCGTTGAAGATTTCCGATTTTTCTTTCAAAATTGCTATTTCCGTGTACCTCGTTTTGTCGTCGATGAATGTGGCAAAATATCTTGCCCCCCCCCCCCCCCCCAAGGATGGTGTTCGCATCGGGCCACATATGTCCGTGTGTATTAGTGCTAATGTATCTTTCTCTACGATTTTTGAGTTTGTGAATGGTAGTTGATGTATTTTACTGAGATCACACACCTCACATCTTGATACATTCTGTGTGGCATGTTGAAGCACCTGCATTCCATTTACCATGTTTTTATTATACATTTTTCTTACATCGTTTAAGTGTAGATGGCCTAATCTCTGATGCCGTCTCATCAGTCTGTCATACTGACTTCTGGTAAACATGCTTTGCTGTTCACCTAGGAGCTTGACAATAAATAAGTCATTCCTTTTTGGTGCTGTTAGTACAACAGTACCATTTCGACGCTTTATGACAGCTGAGTCTTGGTTAAAGGTTACACTATATCCCTTTTTGGTAATGCTAGGAACTGACATTAGATTGGCCCGAAATTCTGGTACCCACATTACACCTTGTAATTTAATATTACTAGCCTGTTTGTTCCTTGAACTTAGGTTCATCTTAACTTCTCCTTTCCCTTGAGAAAGAGTGCTACTGTCTGTGGCAGTGCATATCTTTTCCTTGTGTTCTTTGTTGAGGGTCTCGAACATTCTTCTATCCTTGCACATATGTGCAGTTGCTCCACTCTCCAAATACCAGTCATTCGACGTATTAAGACTAGTATTGAATGCACTTGTTAGCATTGCCTCTTCTGTGTTGTTTCTTGGTGTGGCATTCCTCTGTTTATTCTTGCAAAATCTGGCTATATGTCCAGCTTTACCGCATATGTAGCATTTCTCGTTGTATCTTCTATTGTAGATTTTCACTGGCTTCTGCTTCTGAAAGAGTTCCTGCTTTTGTCTTTTATCTTGACATGTCCTTTTATTTGACAATAAAGCTATCTCTTTGTCCATATCTTTTGATAGGTCGTTGTCCGTTTTTCGAATTTCCTCTTCCAGTAATTTTACCTTGAGTTCGTCTAGGGTAGGCATCGTCTCCCTTAATTCAATAGCTATGCAAAACGTTTCATACTGAGTGGGCAAGGACGTCAACAGCATAATCGGTATCACTGTTTCAGGTAGTTTGATACCAGCTTCTGTGAGTTGTTCTACCTTGTGAACAAATTCATCTACATATTGTGCTATGCTTTGATTTCTTTCCTTTTTCATTCTGTATAATTGCTTGAACAAAATACACTGTCGCATGGGTCCTTTTGACTCATAGACGTTCTTTAATGCTTCCCATGCTTCTAATGAAGTCTCGGCCCGCTTAACATGATTATACTGTGTCTTATGCAAACTTAATATTATTAGGTCAAGAGCTTTTTCATCTCGAAGTGTCCACTGAGCAACGTTTTCTTCCGTTTTGATGATTGTGCCATTTACATAACCCCACAGCTCGTTAAAGCGTAATATGCTTTTCATTTGAATTTTCCATGACTCGTAATTACCGTCTCCTAATTTCTCAATTTGTTGTGCACTTGCAACACTCATGATTCTTGACTCCTCTTTTGATTCGACACGTGGCACGGCGTTACACCTAACCTCACTTTATCTCTAATTGCTTTAGTTTCAATTATTTCGCTCCTGGGCCCATAACCTGTTGGAGTTTTTACCTCAGGAGATCAGGTGAAGCAATATGTACCAATGTACCGAACACAATACATAAGGATGGTTTATTTAGCTTAGGATATTACATTAGAATATAACATATCTGTAGTTAAAGGCGGAGCACCATAAGACCCAACACGAGAGCGGAAGAGCGGGCGAGCGCAAGCGCGGCGGTAGGGCACGAGACAGCCGACAAGCGTGCCCCTCTGGTACGCGGGCGCCTCGAATATCTTAACAAAAATTATTATAATTTCACTAATAATAATTTTTATAATATTAATTTTTTTAAAAATAAATATAATTGAATTTAAAAAAAACAAATAATTTAAATTATCAATATTCTAACATAACATATTACTTATTAAGAATTTTTTATTTATTCTTTCCAATAATTACTATTATTAAAATCTGTAAACAAAAATATAAATTTATTCGTCGAACACAATAATAATGTTTAAATATTCTAAATCTAATAATGACCCAATAATTAATGTATTTAAAAATACATTTATTGTTTTACCTACTCCTATAAATATTTCTAGATGATGAAATTTTGGTTCAATTCTTGCCTTAATTCTAATTATTCAAATTAGCTCAGGAATCCTTTTATCAATACATTATATCCCTCAAACATCAATAGCATTTGATAGAATCATTCATATTATTCAAAATATTGAAGGATGATATATCCGAACAGCCCATATAAATGGAGCATCTTTATTTTTCATTTGTATATATTTACATATTTGACGAGGATTATATTATCATTCTTATAACTTTAAACATGTTTGATTATTAGGTGTAATAATTTTAATATTATCTATAACAACTGCATTTATAGGATATGTTTTACCCTGAGGACAAATGTCATATTGAGGAGCAACAGTTATCACAAATCTATTAACAGCTATCCCATCCTTTGGAAAATTTATAATTCACTGAATTTGAGGAGATTATTCAATTAGAACACCAACCCTTGGACGATTTTTTTCTATACATTATTTATTTCCTATTATTATTACATCTATAGTAATTATTCATTTAACATACCTCCATATATATGGATCTAATAATCCTAACGGAATTTCTAGAAATCCAGGAAAAATTAGATTTCATCCTTACTTCACTTGAACAGATTTAGTAGGATTTACATGAATTTTAATAATTTTTTTTATTATTGTATTATATAATTCATATATTTTCTGTGACCCTGATAATTTCACCCCAGCTTCCCAAATAAATACCCCTAAACATATTCAACCTGAATGATATTTTCTATTTGCCTATACAATTTTACGTTCAATTCCTAATAAATTAGGGGGAGTAATTGGATTAATATTTTCAATTCTAATTTTAATAATTCTACCTTTTAACGGATTAACAAAATTTAAAACTACTAAATTTTATCCAAATAATCAATTTTATTTTTGAATATTTATATCAACATGTATTATTTTAACATGAACAGGTGCTAAACCAATTGAGTATCCTTACATATGTATTGCTCAAATTAATGCAATTATTTATTTTTCATTTTTTATTATTTCTCCTATAATTGATAAATTATGAGATAAAATTATTTTTATAAAAAATTAATTCTATAAGTTAATGAACTTGAAACAAGTATATATTTTCAAAATATATGATAGAAATTTAAATTTTCTATTAACATAATATAAATAATAATTATGTAAAAAATTACATAATTTAAAAAAAACAAAAAACAAAATATATGGTAAAATAAATTTTCAACATATATATATTAAATCATCATACCGTAAACGAGGTATAATTGCTCGAATAAAAATAATAATAAAAATTATAAATAAATAAAATAATAAAAATTTTAAAGAAAATACTTTATATTCTGTAAATAATACACCTGTTATTATTCTTATAAATATAATTATTATATATTCAGATATAAAAATTAATGCAAATCCTCATCTATAATAGATTAGATTAGATTAGATTAGCTTTTCTCTGTTTCCCCTCAGGGTTACAGTTCTTCTTTCTTTTTCATTCCTCTTCCTCGTCCTCTTCTTCCCTCTCCCCGTCATTCTTTTCCTCTTCTTTTACCTTCGCCCTCACTTCCTCTACTCTCCTCATCCATTCCTCCCCTTCTCCCTCTTCCCCCAAAATTTCCTTTACTCTATCATTCCATCCCCCTTCATCCTTACTTCCTCTTCGACATCTCTCCCACACGTGTTCCCATTCCTCCTCCTCTCCTCCACACACCCTACACCTTCTCCTGTCCTCTTCCTCCCAATATCTTGCCGCCCTCACCTCGTTCCCCATCCTAAATCTCATCACCCTTCTCCACCTGCTCTCCCCCCACCCTTTCTCCAAATACCTCGGGATCATTTCACACCTCACCTCCCTGTACCACTTATTATATTTTGACTCTACTATTCTCTCTCTTCTTTCTCTTCCCTGCTCTTCTCTGTCCTTCTTTTCTATTTCCTCCCATTTCCAACTTCTTCCTCCTTCCTCACTTCTCCCTTGTCCCAACTCCACTCCTCTCTTCCTCAAAAATTCTCTTCTCTCCTCTTCCCACTCCGATATCTTTTCCTTTCCCCCTTCCCTTCTTCTCATATCCTCCCTGCATCTCCTTGCCCATTCACTCCCTCCTCCTTCCTCCAGCTTCTCTTCAAACCTCCACGCCCTTCTACCTGCCCTTGTTCTCATTTTTTCTCTTTTCATCTCCTCCCTCACCATGTACCCCGGTGTGCATCTGTCCACCCCCATCGTCCATCTTATGTATCTCTCCTGCAGCGCCTCCAGTTCACTTCTCTCCTTCCACCCCCAAATCTCCGCCCCATAACTCGCCACCGTCCAAACCAACTTATCGAATAACCAAATCCTCCTCTTCCAATTCCCTCTGTACCTCCTCTTCCCGATTCCCCATACTTGTCCCATGCTCGCCGCCGCTCTTCTCACCCTGTCCCTCACTTGTGCCTCTTGTCCTCCGTTCCTTTGCATAACATAACCCAAATACCTAAACTGTTTTACTTCCTCTATTTGTTTCTCCTTCCATTTCCATTTTACTTCCTTCATCCTTCCCCCCCCTCTCCTAAACCTCATTACCTTCGTTTTTTCCACGCTCAGTACCAGCTTCTTCCTCATCTATAATATTCTGTATTAAAACCAGAAACTAATTCTGATTCTCCTTCAACTAAATCAAATGGGGATCGATTTAATTCTGCTAAAAGGCAAATTAATCAAAATACTAAAATAGGTAAGTAAATAAAAAAAAAAAAAATTCTTGAAAAAATTGAAAATCAAGAAAAGAAAAACTAAAGGATATAATAAAAAAATTAAACAAAATTAAAAATAAATTAATTTCATAAGAAATTGATTGAACAACAGCTCGTAAAGCCCCAATTATTGAATAATTAGAATTAGATGATCATCCTATAATTATTACAGGATAAACTCTTGCCCCAAAAAAACATATTATTACTAAAGAATTAAATTCTATTCTTCAAATATTATTAGAAAAGGGTATAACAATTCAAATTAATAAAGAAATTATTATTATTATTATAGGTATTATATGAAAAAATAAAATTCTAGAATTTCTTAAAATAATAATTTCTTTAGAAAATAATTTAATTGCATCACCTAAGGGTTGAAATAATCCTATTACTCCTACTTTATTTGGACCTTTACGATATTGAATATATCCTAAAATTTTTCGTTCTAAAAGTACTAAAAATCTGTTGAATTTGGCGCTTATCCGTACCCCAACGCGCGGGAAAAGAGTACGAAGGAGCGGGAATCCCCGGTTTCGGTCACTCGGGTAGACGGAGTCCGTTGAGACTCAACGCACTGTAAATATACTTTCTATTTTGTGTTACAATAAAGATATCTCTATATACAACAAAAACCACGCTCTGCTACCAGACAGGCGCATTTCATTATAAAACCTAACAGGTTATGGGCCCAGCATTTTGCCAGTGCGCCAATTAAATATATCTGTCTAAACGTAAAGCGGGAAAAAGTGAGGTTAGAATTGCGAACGCCACGTGGTCGATAAGATTATAAAAATGAATCTTGGAAAAATCGAACATGTACAAAAACTCGATAACACGAACTATGAAACGTGGAAGATACAAATGAAGAGTGTTCTAAGATTTAATGATTTGTGGAACTACGTGAACGGAAGCTTAGTGAAACCCGAAGAGAACGACGCCGGGTGGATAAAAAAGGACGAAAAGGCTTTGGACGTGATCACGTTGAGCATCCAAACAAATCAATACAACCACATAAAGAAGGCGAAAACCTCCAGGGAAGCTTGGGAAACACATAAAGATATTTATGAATCGAAAAGGCCTATGAGGCAATGCATGCTGTTCAATCAACTATATCGCCTAAGAAAGACCACAGAGAAAAGTATGTCCCAGTACATAGCCGAGTTCGTCAGAATAGCGGAACAGCTAGACGAATGTAATATGAAATTACCAGACAACCTCCTATCTATTTGGCTTTTAAATTCACTCCCAAGTGATTTTGAAACTATGAGCATAGCTATCCAGTCCAGAGAAGAGATGCCGAGCTTAGAGGAACTAAAAACTAAGTTGCTTGAGGAGGAAGCGAGAAAAACACAGAACGCAAATGCACAACAGCCAGAACAAGGAGAGGAAGCTCTACTAATCAGGAGAAGAGGGGCATATAAGAAAGCACAACCAAAAGAAAGTGTTCAAGCTACACAAGATAAGAGATATACTAAATGTTTCAAGTGCGGGAAATTAGGGCACATAAGCAGATATTGCAAATCTAAAGCAAAAATAAAAGCCAAAGAGAGTGGAGAAGATGCGATGACTGCAATTGCCTTGAATACTACTTTTCAAGGATCAAACAGATGGTGCCTGGATAGTGGCGCAACAAAGCACATGTGCAGTGACGTCAAGAGATTCCATAAATTAAACAGAAGAGAGACAAGCAGGATCTATACGGCCGCAGACAATTGTGTCAACTCACAAGGAAAAGGGGAAGTAAGCATAAAGGTGCAAGCTGAAAGAAATTACCCAAATAACGTGAAGTTGAAAGAAACTATGCTTGTACCAGAATTTAAGAATAACCTACTATCAGTGTCCAGCATAACAGAACACGACTATCAGGTAACGTTCAAAAAGTATCATGCCATTGTAACACGGCAAGATGGGTCCATAGTCATGAAGGCTTTCAAGAGGGATGGACTTTACATAGTCGATGAACGTTCCTCTGAGTACGCAGGTGTGTCAAAAACACACAGAAATAACCTTACAAAATGGCATACGAGATTGGGACACCTAAATTTTGAAGATATTAAGAAAATGAAGAATCTCGTACATGGATTAAATGATTGTATGGATGGCCCAAGTGAAAGATCTGAGGTATGTGACAAATGTAAGATTCACAAATTACCTTTCCAATCATCCACGAGAAGGGAAAACAAGGTGCTAGGTCTTGTGCATAGCGATATATGTGGCCCAATGCAAGTGAAATCACTTGGTGGAGCAAGGTACTTTGTAACCTTTATTGATGACAAAACCAGATATGTGCAAGTACAAATGTTAAAGAATAAGTCAGACGTGTTCAATGCGTTCAAACAATACAAGTCCAAGGTAGAGAGACTCACAGGACAGCTGCTAACGAAACTTCGCACCGATAATGCGAAAGAGTACTTGTCGAATGAATTCACAAGTTACTTAAAACGCGAAGGAATTACTAGAGAATTGTCAGCACCGTACACCCCGCAACAGAACGGAGTTGCGGAAAGAGCAAACCGTACCCTGGTTGAGATGGCGCGCTGCATGCTCTTACAGGCTAACGCACCTTTCAATCTGTGGGCGGAAGCCGTGAACACGGCGGCCTACATAAGAAATCGCTGTGCAACAAAAGCTTTAAACGACGCTACCCCATACGAGAAATGGCATGGAGAGATGCCGTATGTCGGGTACATGAGAATATTCGGCAGCAGGGTAATTGCTTTAAATAAAAGACGGCGACACAATAAATTTGTTCCGATGGGAAAAGAACTCGTGTTGGTAGGATATTCAGAAGAGGTAAAGGCGTACAGATTGTGGGAAAAAGGAAGAAATAAAATAGAGACGAGCAGAGACGTCAGGTTCCTGGAAGACCAGCAACTTGTGTCACCTCAATCTGAAGAAACCTTTTTCAAGATGCCATCGGTTCATCCAACGGCAGACAAGTCGGATGATGAGCAACAGGGTGTTGAAGAAGAGGACAGGGAAGCAGATGAGGAGGAGCCTATACCCACGCCTCAATCACCAACCCAAACGGTGCAACCGTTGACAACGACCAGAGCACCAGGTCGCCCCAGAATAGAAAGAACTGGACAAAGGGGAGACCGAGAAATATATTCGCTACGCGCTCCACGCAAGATGACGTGCGCACAGACCCAAGAACGCTGAAGGAAGCCATGGCCGGGTCTGACCGAGATGAATGACTACAAGCGATGCGCACGGAACATGACGCCCTTACTGAAAATGACACTTGGACCTTAGTAAGTAGACCAGATAAAAACAAGGTGTTAAAATGCAAATGGGTGTTTAGGATCAAGACAAATCAGGACGGTTCCATAGAAAAATACAAGGCCAGGTTTGTTGCAAGGGGCGACCAACAAACCGAAGGAATCGACTGCGATGAGGTTTTTGCACCAGTGGCCAGACTGGAAACGATACGCACGCTCCTCGCATCGAGCGTAGCAAGGAAAATGCATGTTCACCAAATGGACGTGGTGACTGCATACGTTCAAGGCGATCTCCATGATGATTTGTACATGGAACAACCCGAAGTATTTGTAAAACCAGGTCAAGGGGACAAAGTATGTAAGTTAAGCAAGCCCCTGTATGGGTTAAAGCAAGCGGGCAGCGAATGGTATCGAAAACTAGATAATTATCTAATTAGTCTAGGATTTAAAAACACTAAAATAAACCCGTGCGTGTATGTTGACTGTAGGGAAAATCACGACACTGTGATAGTTGTGTACGTCGATGACTTGTTAATTGCGTCTAAGAGTTTAACGAATATTGTAAAAATAAAACGCGAATTAAGCCGTCAATTTAAAATGAAAGACCCCGGTAACGTGAGGGAAATACTCGGTATGCATGTGGAAAGGAAGGGCGAACTCGGTGACGTGAGCATAACGCAACAAAGATACGTCCAAGACACGTTATCGAGATTCGGAATGAATGATTGTAAACCGATAAGCACTCCTCTCGAACAAAACATTGATATCGCTGCAATAGAAAACGAAAATGATAATGAAGGGGTAAACGTACCCTATAGAGAACTCGTGGGATGTCTAATTTATCTAGCCAACGCGTCGCGACCTGACATTGCGTTCGCGGCAAGTTTTCTGAGTCGTTTCTGCAACGATCCCAAGTTGATTTATTGGAAAATGGCAAAGCGAGTCCTACGTTATCTGAAAGGCACAATCAACTACGGAATAAGGTATAGGACAGAGGAGGACTGCTTAACGGCATACGTGGACTCCGCTTGGGCAGGAGACACGAGCGATAGACGATCGAATACCGGATACGTCGTATGTTTGGCCGGGGGGCCGATTAGCTGGAATAGTCGGAAGCAAAAGACCGTAGCGCTTTCTACTATGGAGGCTGAATATATGGCGCTCTCGGATGCTACCAAAGAAGTAGTGTATATAAGAGAATTGCTTAAACATATCCGACACGAACGCATCCTAAGAGGACCGACTGTGATCCATTGCGATAATCAGAGTGCATTAAATTAAGTAAAAATAGCGTTTTTCACAATAGGAGCAAGCACATTGACATCAGATACCATTTCTCACGTGAAGCCCAAGAGCGTGGCGACATTATCGTAATATATGTACCTACCGGCGAGATGAGTGCGGCCATATTGACGAAATCGATTCCAAAGAATAAGCACGAAAGTTGTATTGATTCGTTAAGATTGTGCAACAAAAATGTGTTGGAATACGGATAAAGGGGGAGAGTTGAATTTGGCGCTTATCCGTACCCCAACGCGCACAGGTGCTGAGCACGTGATACTGTGCCAGGAGAAGCGCCTGTTCTCTGAAATGTGTGGCGATGCCACTCGAAACCGTATGTGTTCAACGAAACTAAGTGGACGACCTTGTGAGAGAGGATACTACAGATGCGAAATATAGTTCCATTTTAAACTAATTGTTCTGTCTGAAATAAGTGTTCGATACTGTGCCAGGCGAAGAGCCTGCTCTCTGAAATCTGTGGCGATGCTACACGAAACCGTGTGTGTTCAACGAAACTAATTGATCGACCTTGTGGGAGGGGAATCTCCAGATGTGAAACTTAGGTCCATTTTAAACAAATTGTTCTATCTGAAACTAAGTGTTCGATACTGTGCAGGAGAAGCGCCTGTTCTCTGAAATGTGTGGCGATGCCACTCGAAACCGTACGTTTTCGACGAAACTAAGTGGTCGACCTTGTGAGAGAGGAAACTCTAAATGCGAAACTTAGTTCCATTTTAAACTAATTGTTCTGTCTAAAATAAGTGTTCGATACTGTGCCAGGAGAAGCGCCTGCTCTCTGAAATCTGTGGCGATGCCACTCGAAACCGTATGTGTTCGACGAAACTAAGTGGTCGACCTTGTGAGAGAAGAAACTCCAGTTCCGAAACTTAGTTCCATTTTAAACTAATTGTTCTATCTGAAACTAAGTGTTCGATACTGTGCCAGGAGAAGCGCCTGTTCTCTGAAATCTGTGGTGATGGCACTCGAAAACGTATGTGTTCGACGAAACTAAGTGGTCGACCTTGTGAGAGAGGAAACTCCAGAAGCGAAACTTAGTGCCATTTTAAACTAATTGTTCTATCTGAAACTAAGTGTTCGATACTGTGCCAGGAGAAGCGCCTGTTCTCTGAAATCTGTGGCGATGCCACTCTAAACCGTATGTGTTCGACGAAACTAAGTGGCCGACCTTGTGAGAGAGGAAACTCCAGATGCGAAGCTTAGTTCCATTTTAAAGTAATTGTTCTATCTGATACTAAGTGTTCGATACTGTGCCAGGAGAAGCGCCTGTACTCTGAAATCTGTGGCGATGCCACTCGAAACCGCATGTGTTCGGCGAAACTAAGTGGTCGACCTTGTGAGAGAAGAAACTCCAGTTCCGAAACTTAGTTCCATTTTAAACTAATTGTTCTATCTGAAACTAAGTGTTCGATAATGTGCCAGGAGAAAAGCCTGTTCTCTGAAATCTGTGGCGATGCCACTCTAAACCGTATGTGTTCGACGAAACTAAGTGGCCGACCTTGTGAGAGAGGAAACTCCAGATGCGAAGCTTAGTTCCATTTTAAAGTAATTGTTCTATCTGATACTAAGTGTTCGATACTGTGCCAGGAGAAGCGCCTGTACTCTGAAATCTGTGGCGATGCCACTCGAAACCGCATGTGTTCGGCGAAACTAAGTGGTCGACCTTGTTGGAGAGGAAACTTCAGATGCGAAACATTTTTCAATTTTAAACTAAATGTTCCATCTGAAACTAAGTATTCGATACTGTGCAAGGAGAAGCGCGTGTCCTCTGAAATCTGTGGCGATGCCACTCGAAACCGTATGTGTTCGACGAAACTGAGTGGTCGACCTTGTGAGATAGGAAACTCCAGACGCGAAACTTAGTGCCATTTTAAACTAATTGTTCTATCTGAAACTAAGTGTTCGATACTGTGCCAGGAGAAGCGCCTGTTCTCTGAAATCTGTCGCGATGCCACTCGAATCCGTATGTGTTCGACGAAACTAAGTGGCCGACCTTATGAGAGCGGAAACTCCAGAAACGAAACTTAGTTCCATTTAAAACTAATTGTTCTATCTGAAATTAAGTTGTCGATACTGTGCCAGGAGATGCGCCTGTTCTGTGAAATCTGTGGCGATGCCACTCGAAACCGTATGTGTTCGACGAAACTAAGTAGCCGACCTTGTGAGAGAGGAAACTCCAGATGCGAAGCTTAGTTCCATTTTAAAGTAATTGTTCTATCTGATACTAAGTGTTCGATACTGTGCCAGGAGAAGCGCCTGTACTCTGAAATCTGTGGCGATGCCACTCGAAACCGCATGTGTTCGGCGAAACTAAGTGGTCGACCTTGTTAGAGAGGAAACTTCAGATGCGAAACATTGTTCAATTTTAAACTAAATGTTCCATCTGAAACTAAGTATTCGATACTGTGCCAGGAGAAGCGCGTGTCCTCTGAAATCTGTGGCGATGCCACTCGAAACCGTATGTGTTCGACGAAACTAAGTGGTCGACCTTGTGAGAGAGGAAACTCCACATGCGAAACATAGTTCCATTTTAAACTAATTGTTCTATCTGAACCTAAGTGTTCGATACTGTGCCAGGAGAAGCGCCTGTTCTCTGAAATCTGTGGCGATGCTACTCGAAACCGAATGTGTTCCACGAAACTGAGTGGCCGCCTTGTGAGAGAGGAAACTCCAGATGCCAAACTTAGTACCAGTTTAAACTAATTGTTCTATCTGAAACTGAGTGTTCGATACTGTGCCACCACGGGCGCCTGTGACGAGGGCGAGGTGCGCGTCAGGGAGATCCGGCGCGCCCCTTCGCGGCTCGGCACGGCATGGGTTCAATGCCCACTCTCAGCGGCGCGCAAAATTGTCGCAGCTGGCCGTCTGAGGGTGGGCTGGAGCGCTGTGAGGGTGCAGGCTTTGGAAGCCCGTGCCCTCCAGTGCTATCGGTGCCTGACGCTGGGGCACTCCAGGCACCAATGCAAGAGTCGTACCAACCTTAGTCGGTGCTACAATTGCGGGGATGTGACCCACACCGCGGCGGTGTGTTCGGCCCCGCCCAAGTGTCCGCTGTGCACGGACCTTGGGTGGCCGGCGGCACACCGTCTCGGTACGAAAGGGTGCGCACCCCCACAAAGGCCCTCCTCCAAGGGCACGGGGGGAGCGCAGCAGGAGAGGCCTGCCATAGCGGCGCCCCCTGCCCGCTCCCCCGTTGCGGCCGCCCTAGCCATAGGGCCACCCGAGTTGGGGAGTGGGGAATCCGCCTCTCCAGCCTGGGAGGCTATGGAGGTGGAGCCCATCGAGGCGGTGGCGCCTCCTGAGAGGCAAGAGGCGCCGGCTCGCCCGGCAAAGGAGGCCGTGGGGGCCCTCCAGGGGGCTGTCCTAAGGAGCCAATGGACGTGGAGTCCTCCCAGGAGGAGGTCCGGGAGCAGGCTGACCCCCAATGACTGGGGATCAACCTCCTCCAGACCAACCTGAACTACACGTGCGTGGCACAGGACTTAGTAGTCCAGGCCATGCGCGAGTGGAAAGTCGGGCTGGTCGTTGCGGCTGAGCCCTACAGGGTTCCGGATCACCCTTCGTGGTCCGGAGACGCCTTGGGCTCGGTACCCATTCTATGGAATGGCGCTGCGGGGAAGCCTCCCCCCCCCGGCTCTCATAGAGCTTGGGGATGGCTACGTAGCCGTCCAGTGGGGCAGCGTGGCGGTTTACGTCTCCCCCAATTTCGGCCGGGACGCTTTTGTAGCGTTCCTGGACCGGGTTGGGGGGGTGCGTCGCCCGCATCCTGCCGCGTCCCTTGCTCGTCCTGGGGGATTTCAACTCCCACGCTACTGCGTGGTTTTCCCCCAGTACGGACATGAGGGGACGGGAGCTGCTCCATTGGGCGGCCGGTCTGGAGTTAAGGCCCCTCAGTGAGGGGTCCACCCCCACCTTCGTGCGGCGGCGGGGTGCGTCCATAGTCGACCTGACATCGGCGTCGCCCTCCGCCGTGCGCAGGGTGAGTGGGTGGAGGGTGTTAGGGGTTGAGACGATGTCTGACCACGCTTACGTGGTCATGAGCGTCTCGAACCCCAACCCTCCCAACCAGTCTGGCTCATCGGCTAGGGGATCGCCCCCCCCGATGGGCCCTTAAAAGACTGGACGAGGTGGCCCTTGCGCGCGGCAATCTAGGCGGTAGCCTGGCCTGGGCGCAGGGGCGAGGCACCTGAGGAGGGGGAGGCCTGGTTCCGTGCGGCCATGGCGGCTGTCTCTGACACCGCCATGCCCCGCGCCGCGTACTGGTGGTCGTCGGAAATTTCCGACCTGAGGGACACCAGTACGCGTGCGCGGAGGGCGTACCTCAGGGCCCGCAGGCGCGCAAGCTCCACCGCGGAGGAGGAGGAGTTCCTGTACAACGCGTACAGGGACGCCCGGGGCGTGGGGGCCTCCAGGGGGCTGTCCTAAGGGCCAAGGCGGAGGCCTGGAGCCAGCTCCTCGCCACCATCGATCGCGATCCGTGGGGTCGCCCATACCGGGTGGTTCTGAATAAGATCCGCCCGTGCCCCCCCCCCCCCCCGGTGACCGAGTCGATGGAACTGGAGTTCCTGGACTCCGTCGTCGATAACCTCTTGCCTCAGGATGAGGAGGAGGCTCGACGGCGGACCCAGGCGAAGGGGGCGCGACATGATCGCGTCCCTGTGCCTGGGATCGGCAGCAAGGAGCTGGACAGGGCGGTGCGCCGTCTTGCAGCCCGAAGCACCGCCCCGGGTCCCGACGGCATCCACGGCCGCGTGCTCGTGGTCCTGGGGGGTAGGTTTCGACGCCTCCTGGAGGACTGCCTCACAGAAGGGGTCTTCCCGGGGGCCTGGAAAAGGGGGCAGCTGGTGCTGCTCCCTAAACCAGGGAGGGCGGCCGACAGCCCTTCCGCCTATCGGCCTATATGCCTGCTCGACGGGGCGGGAAAGATCCTCGAGAGGATCATAGCTTTCCGCCTCGCCGAGCACCTGTCCGGGTAGATACTTATCTTGAAATATTATTTCATCAATTGGATCATTAATTTCAATTAATAGATTAATTTTTCTAATCTTTATTATTTTAGAAACTTTAATAAGAAAACGAAAAATTTTATTTAAATTTTATTTATCATCTTTAGAATGAATACAAAATTTTCCACCTTATAATCATTCTTACACAGAAATTCCTGCAATTTCAGAAAAATATTTAACATGGCAGAATAGTGCAACAGTTTTAAACACCGTATATATAAAGATATCCTTTATTGTTAAAAATTAATATTTGAATAAATTTGACTTTCCAAGATGCTAACTCACCTATAATAGAACATTTAATTTTTGTTCATGATACAGCTATAAATATTTTAAGGATAATTAAAATTTTAATTATTTACCTAATTTTAACAATTATTTTAAATAAAAATATTAATCGATACTTATTACAAGGTCATATAATTGAAATATTATGAACAATTATTCCAATAATTATTCTTTTATTTATAGCTTTCCCCTCATTAAAAATTCTTTATATTCTTGATGATCTATAAAATATTATTTTTTCTGTTAAAGCTATTGGTCATCAATGATATTGAAGATATGAATTTTCAGATTTTAAAAAAAATTAGATTTTTATTCATTTATAAAAACATATTTATTAAATGATTTTCGATTACTAGATGTTGATACACGTTTAATTTTACCTTATAATTATAATATTCGTTTACTTGTTTCATCAACAGATGTTATTCATTCTTGAACAATTCCATCATTAGGAATTATAATTGATGCTACACCAGGACGAATTAATCAAACTTTATTAATTATAAATCGACCTGGACTCTTTTTTGGGCAATGCTCAGAAATTTGCGGAATAAACCATAGATTTATACCCATTGTTGTAGAATCAGTTTCATTTAAAGACTTCATAGACTGAATCAATAAAATTACTTAATTTCTAAATCATTAGATGACTGAAAAAAAGTATTGATCTCTTAAATCAAATATAGTATATTTATTATACTTCTAATGAAAGAAATTAGTTAATTAAATAACATTAATTTGTCAAATTAAAATTATTATATAACTATAATATATCTTAATTCCCCAAATAAGACCACTTAATTGATTAATAATAATAATTATTATTTTAATTATTTATATAATAATTTTATCTATTAATTATTTCAATTATTTTCAATTTAACTTTAAATATAAAATAAATTTTTTAAATAAATGAATTTGAAAATGATAAATTTATTTTCAATTTTTGATCCTCACACAAGTATAGAAACAAGATACAATTGATTAAGTTTAACTTGTCCAATATTATTTATATTATTTCCTTACTGAATCATTCCTTCTCAATATTCAATTTTATGAATTAATATATGTTAGAAACTATGTTTACGAAAAAGACTCGCGTTCTAAAATGTCTAATCGTACCATCGGTTCTGGGGTAAGTGCCGTGCGGTCCCTCACAGTCCGCTTACCAGAGGGGTCTACACCCCTCCCCACTCCGTGGCCAGATCCTAGAGTACGATGTATCTACTCATTAGGCAGGACAACGTCGGGTTGTCTGCCTGATCCTAGCCAAACGCCTGTGTCAGATACACAGTCCTATGACACCCGATAGCTACGTGACTTTGGGCCACTAGCCATCACTGGCGACGGGATGTATACTCTTGAATACTTTATCCAACCCGAGTGATGTTTATGGCTTGGTCATAAACTAACTAATGCCAGATGTCGGCGGGGTATCGGCCATAGACACCCCTAATATAATTTGCCGCTAACACGGCCAACCTGACATGCTTCGCGCTCTCGAGAAGCATCTGATTTAGTAAACAATCCAGGAATCATTTTACCATACATTCTCCAAGGAACACACGCAGTTCCCTCGAAACCATAACTCAGTATCATATTCCAAACCAGTGCAACACCGCACTGACACCAATCAACTAATCAATCGGAACAGCGATGATTCCCTGTTGCAGACGCAACGAATCACGACACCGCGTGACCTCAGGCCCACGGCCAAGCCACCAGTGCATAAGGCATTCAAGACAACAATGTTTCTCGATCAGTAGCACCTTGTAGAACACAGGGTATCCTACAACAGGCAGTATCCGCAAATACTCCTTCCACAGTAGACTGTACTAACAAGTACATCTACAACAATAATCAGTACTCACTAGTACTCTTACGACATACAGATAACAACTGTAAGCGTTTCCCATGGTCTCAGGCTTATAGCCAAACCACACGTGCCCAGGGCACAACAGCAACTGTCCAGTGTGCCTACAGTATCGCGCCTGTCCACGGCACCTGCCTGACAACACTATCCAACAGTGCAAACCGTACAACAGCAACTGTCCAGTGTGCCTACAGTATCGCGCCTGTCCACGGCACCTGCCTGACAACACTATCCAACAGTGCAAACCGTACAATAGCAATCATCCACATAAATAGACAGTCATACAGACCTGCCTCTGCAGGGGTTCCAAGAACACCCCAAAATTCATAACAACTTACACACATCTTAACCCTGTAGCATCCACAGCCCCGCGCACACACGTGTGCCATGCTGCCACTACCGTCAGATGTATCGTCTCATGCTCTCAGACTATAGTGTCTACGTGAAATTCCCTTATGCCACTCAAGCATACGTAATAAATTTCTAAACGACATTCAAGTAATGCCCTAACTAAACCGTGACCTATATCACCCATGGTGTAGATTTACATCGAGTGCATAGCGCTGCACTCCCTTTTCTCTTTCCTTCCGCTCCCCTTTTTTTTACACAACAGATTCCTATAGGAGAGGTTAAAATAACAGAAACAATAGAATCGGTGTATGCTGATAAAAGGTTCTTTTAATATTCGATCTATCTCTAAGGTAATTTTAGTGCGTATAAAGAAATAACAAAACAAAATAAACAAAACGTCACAATCAACATTCTCGCGACGTGGCAAACTAGTATATAATTTCCGCTAACACGGTTCATCTGCACTCATACATTCATCGTCACCTGACCAATCGCCTCTCCAAAGGCGCAAGCGGTCCTTTGGAGCGACCTGAGGTCTACCTGTACTATGTTCGATACCGAATAATAATCTACTTGGTGAGAAACCGGTTGATTTTTGCATCGAAGTATTTATAGATAATTGAATCTGTGCCAGCTTGCTCGGCCATTCTGTTATTTTTGACAATTCGGCCGTAAGAAGGTTAGTTACAGTACCGATATACCGTTCTGCCTGACCGTTTGCACGGGTGCTCCTGCAGCAATAAAATGTACCTGCACGCCGTGCTTCTGTATAAACTGTTGCAAAGGCTTAAAAGAGAAGTTAGTAGCCCGGTCAAGAACAATTACTCGTGGAGTACCAAACAATGTCAAACGCTCGCGGAATACTTGTAGCGTTTCCGGACCGCTCAGAGTTTTCAACGGGATCAGTTGCACAAGGAGTCATTACGACGAATTCTCTCTATAATGGATTTCGTTTCCTCATCGTTACTTTAAGCGACTTCCAACCATGACCCTTCACAAATAAAATTCACGCGATAATCTCTCGCCGGGTTGCGACTCAAGTAGTCTACGTGCTCAATGTATTTTCCCTTACGATACTCGAGAACAAATTCGTAATCCTGAAGGAACACCCACCACCTCGCGATTCGAGGAAGCAAGTCCTTTTGATTGCTAGTAGCTTTGATAGCGTTACAATCCGTTACAATCTTGAATCGGACACCCAACAAATACACACGAAAATGGCTTCAACGCGTTCACGATCGCGAGCACTTCCAGCTCGTATGAGTGATAGCGAGACTCTTCCGCAGTTGTACGGCGACTAAAATATGCAACGACACGCAATTTACCGTCTACTCTCTGGAATAAGATCGCGCCACAGCCAATCGAGCCTGCATCCGTATGCAATTCAGTTTCTCGATTATGATCAATAACAACGAGTAACGGACACATGCTAAGTTTCCGGAGAACGTAGTTCCGCGCATTCTTTTGTTCTTCTCCCCAGAGCTTTATTAATGGCTCGCTGGAATACCGCTGGTGCGTTCGCAGGGCCGAAAGGCATACACAAATATTCGTATTGACCATCGGGCGTCACAAACGCCGTCTTTGCTACCGAATCTAGAGCAATCGGGATCTGATGGAATCCCGATGCCATCTCAAGCGTAGTAAAGAATTTACCCCCGCCCAGGCGATCCAACTGATCCTGTATTAAAGGTAAAGGGTACCTATCCTTTACTGTGATCTTATTCGACGCGCGGTAGTCGACGCACATTCGATCGGAACCATCGTTTTTCTTTACAAGAATAATTGGACTCGCGAAGGGTGACGTGCTTTCTCGAATGATACCATTACGCAATAAATCCTCAACAATACGTTTCACCCTCCCGCGCTCCACCATGGACAAACGATAAGGATGATAATTTATTACCTTGTCGCCTCTGCTTACAATCTTTAGCTCACCGGTAGTCATGCTTCGAACATCATGGCCAGTAGCCAACATGTGTTTATACTTCTCCAACAACTTGCCCAGTTCAGGAGACATCTCGTTTTCGGTATTTCCGGCTGCGTGGCAGTGTACCTGAAGTGGCTTCTCGACGCCTGCAACTCGTTCGACACGTTGCAGCTTCTTTCCCGACAAATCGGTCACCATTTGCACATCTGGATGCACTAAAGCGTTCCGCCCAATAATCACATTGTACGACATGTCACTATCCGGTATAACGAGTAAATCAAGTTCTAGCGACACATCTTAAAACTGCACTATAACTGTCACATACGAAACAAAATTGCACTCTAACTTCCGCGCTACTCCCTCTTTGATTAGGGAACAATCAGCACCGCTGTCCAACAAACGGAACTCTGACACGTCATTCACAAGCATGGTGTTAGTGTGACTTGACAGACATTAGCCTAGGGCTCCTTATAACGTTGAGTTGAATCATGCACTCGTTGCTTAGCCCAGCAGCGGGTCTCATCGTGTCCCCTCTTCGAACAGAAGCTACAACTGTTCGCACTTTTGGATGTTTCCTCCTTCAAATCGAACTTCCGCCTCTTCGGGCAATCGGCCTGAAGATGGTCCGATTTATTGCAGGTGTAACAACGCTTTTTGAATTCGCGTTGCCTAAAGCTACGCTCCTTATGCCCCTCTTCCTTACTTCCGCGATCTTTACTTCCCTTTTCCTTCTCGGTTTCCCTAGGGGGTTTCAAAAATTGGGCTATGCCGACAAGCAGCTCAGGCGTTGATTCGTACCTGCTGTTGGTTGCAGCCTGTCGAACGTTTTGATCCGTGATCGTGGCGATGACAAGCTCTACCAGCTCTTCCGACTTGAAGTCGACACGGGTTTGCTCCAGGTACGTTAACTTGGTGCGAGCATATTCGGCGTACGAAGCGGCGGCATCACTCGTGTATAAAAGAGCTCGAGACATCCTTTCGTGAAGCTTCTTCTCGCTTACAAATACCGCGCACAGGTCTTCTTCGAACTTCTCCCAGGTTCGCGGTTTTCCCTTCCACTCCTGGTACCATTTCTTAGCAGTTCCAGTTAGAGCGTGAGTCGCAATACACAAACGCTGGTGTGACGTATTCTCTTTGGTGATTTCTTCTACGAGTTTACACCATGTAGACGCGTCTTCCCCTAAATCGTCACCACCGAACTCGGGCACTGCTTCCGTCGAAATATTCGAAGGAGCACTGGATACACTTGTAGTGCACGCAGCAGCACTTCCGATCATGCGTTTCAGCACTTGCTCGACAATGTCCTCAATGGACCGCGTAGTACCCAGACTCTCCATTTTTCAGCGACGCAAAAATACGCAAAGGCTACTTGCACTCACGTACCACAGTCGGTGTTCGAAAAAATGTCAGAATATTCGCACAAAGGCTATGAATCTCGAATCCCACTTCTGATGTTAGAAACTATGTTTACGAAAAAGACTCGCGTTCTAAAACGTCTAATCGTACCATCGGTTCTGGGGTAAGTGCCGTGCGGTCCCTCACAGTCCGCTTACCAGAGGGGTCTACACCCCTCCCCACTCCGTGGCCAGATCCTAGAGTACGATGTATCTACTCATTAGGCAGGACAACGTCGGGTTGTCTGCCTGATCCTAGCCAAACGCCTGTGTCAGATACACAGTCCTATGACACCCGATAGCTACGTGACTTTGGGCCACTAGCCATCACTGGCGACGGGATGTATACCCTTGAATACTTTATCTTACCCGAGTGATGTTTATGGCTTGGTCATAAACTAACTAATGCCAGATGTCGGCGGGGTATCGGCCATAGACACCCCTAATATAATTTGCCGCTAACATATATATCTTATTAATGAATGTAAAATTCTATTAAATAAAATTTCTAATAAAAATTTATTAATATTTATTTCTATATTTAATTTTATTATATTAATTAATATTTTAGGATTATTCCCTTATATTTTTACTCCATCAAGACCAATATCTTTTTCATTATCTTTTTCATTTTCTATATGATTATCTTTTATAATTTTTGGTTGATTAATAAATTATAAAAATATATTTATACACCTCATTCCTACAGGAACTCCTTATATTCTAATACCTTTTATAGTAATTTTTTAATCAATTAGAAATATTATTCGATCAAGAACATTAGCTATTCGATTGTCAGCTAATATAATTGCAGGTCATTTATTATTAAATTTAATTGGTTCAACAAATTTTAATATTCTTATTTTTCCTCTAACATTTTCAACTCAAACTTTATTAATAATTCTAGAAATTTCAGTAGCTATAATTCAAGCTTATGTATACTCAATTCTTAGAACTTTATATTCTAATGAAGTTTCTTAAATGTCAATACATAATCATCCATTTCATTTAGTTACTGCAAGACCATGACCACTATCAACATCATTTTCAATTTTCAATTTATTAACAAGAATAATTCAATGAATACATAATAATAATTACTTAAATTTAATTATTAATTTTATAATTATTATTTTATGTATATCTCAATGATGACGAGATGTAATCCGAGAAAGACTTTATCAAGGAATACACACTTATCTTGTTTATAACAATCTACGATTTGGAATAATTCTATTTATTATTTCTGAATTATTTTTTTTTATTTCCTTTTTTTGAGCATTTTTTCATATATCCCTTAATCCTAGAATAGAAATTGGTATAATTTGACCTCCCAAAGGAATTAAAATATTTAATCCTTATAATATTCCTCTACTAAATACAATTGTATTAGTATCTTCAGGATTATCTATTACTTGATGTCATCATTCAATTATTAATAATATATTTAAAGGAAGAAAATTAAGATTAATAATAACCATTTTACTGGGAATATATTTCTCTTTCCTTCAATTATTTGAATATAAAAATGCATCATTTTCTATTAATGACAATGTTTTCGGATCAACATTTTATGTAATAACTGGATTTCATGGTATTCATGTAATTATTGGAACAACATTTTTAATTATTTGTTTCTATCGATTAATAAATAAACATTTTTCATGTAATCATCACTTTGGATTTGAAGCTGCTGCTTGATACTGACATTTTGTTGATGTAGTATGACTATTTTTATATATTTGCATCTATTGATGACCATTCATATTATTTTTATATAGTATAAAAATTACATTTAATTTCCAATTAAAAAATTTAATTAATTTAATATAAAAAATTTACTTAATTATTTTAATATCAATAACTATTATAATTTTACCTATAATTTTTTTCATACTAAATTTTTTAATTCCTATAAATACAAAATTATATCTAGAAAAAAAATAGCTTACGAATGTGGATTTTCAAATATTTCTAATCCTTGAATACCCCCTTCAATTAGTTTTTTTATTATTTCATTAATTTTCCTAATTTTTGATATTGAAATTGCCTTTCTTATCCCATTTATTAATTTACAAAATATAAATTTTAATAATTACCTTATAATCTTTTTATTTATTATTATAATCATTTTTAGTTTATTACTAGAATGAATTGATTTAAATATTAATTGATTAAATTTGGATATTAGTTAATCTATAACATTCAAATTGCATTTAAAATTTATTGAATAAATCAATATATCTAGAAATAAAAATGAATAAACATTTTTTTTTAAATTAGAAATTTAAATTTTATATTATTTCAATTGAGAATTTATATTCTAATAATATTATTAACAATAATATACCTCTTTTTGGTTTCATTTAATATATATATATATAAAGTAAAAATTACATTTAACTTCGAATTAAAATTTTGATTAAATTATTTAATCTATATATATTGTTGCGGCGCGTGCGGGGCATATCGGTACACGGAGGAGACGATTACGATTAACAGAGCGTTTATTGGTATTTTATGAATCAGAGCGTCGAGCGCGCGTCCGGTCGCTCTCGCTGTCGGATTACAATTCAATTCTTTTGCGACTGTTTATAAATTGCTAGGCGCCCTTGACGACCCTCGTCGTCAAGGGGTTACAACGTAAGGGGTGGTCGTAACAATATATATATATAGTTTATTTTAAAACATTATATTTTCATTATAAAAATAATATTCTTTATTTATAAATAACAAATATATATATATTGTCTAAATAAGTGACCAGTAGTTGTTTCACCTGATCACGAGCCTAGTTACTCCCGAAAAGGAATGGGATTTCCTATTCCGATTTCCATCGTGGAGAAAACTAGTGCGCGTCACAGCATATTGTCTCCTATTGTCTAGCATATTGTCACGCCCTCCAGGGACAGCCGGTCGTTGTACGAGCGAATCACTCGTATGGCCCTGGAGACGTCGTTGAGACTGTTGGAGACGACAGTCACCCCCTCGCCGCCACCAAAAAGTAAGTCATAATTATACTATATAATTGACTTGCAGTCATCCTCTCTCTCAAACGTCTATTCAACTTGAATTTGTAAAATTCCGCGATTCGAGTCTCGATGTCACAACTACCAAACCCTCCAGCAATTGCACAGACAGTGCAAGGGGGGCGGTATGTTTAAATAAGTGACCAGTAGTTGTTTCACCTGATCACGAGCCTCATAGTTAATTTCTTTTTCTTGAGTCTACCGAGTTTATTTGACCGGCGTGATTCGAAAAGGAAACACAAAAACTATCGAGGTCCAATAACATGACAATGATTGTTTTCGTCTAGACCGTGCGAAACCAGAGATCGGCACGTCTGACCGGTACATATTACCGTTTGAAGACGTGCGAATTCGCGAATAGTAAACGGATATGAGAGAGAGTGAGAAAGAGCTAATACAGCCCGCGAAATTTCTATAAAGCCACCACGTTTTTTGCTAATATCTTATAAATATTTCATACTTTTGATAAGTTTGTGGGTGATATTATTTTAGGAGTATTAAAGACACATATTTGTCGGTTTAAATAATTGAAATAACATTTATTGAAAATAGGAAACGGAAATATGTAATATGACATAAAATACAATGCGAAATTTCTATAAAGCCACCGGATTTTTTGAGAGATAAAATCAATATTCACAATAATTTATTTTTTATTTATATATTAATAGCTTGTATAACTGCCATTTCTTCGAAAAACTTCGAAAATTTGACGAAAGCGCCGCGTAACGAGTAATTACTCGTTCGCGCTTGTCGACGACGGTGTAACGTCGCAGACAGTCAGTTCTTCTTAGAGAGTCCTCAGCAACAGTTCGCACGGAGCGCATCGATTGTCGATCGTGCTCCCGTTATAACGAACACTGCTTTCAGCTTAACACCAGCAAATTGTGAAACTGAATCGAGAATAACACACGACGATTCGTGTTGACTGTTCAGCACAATAGCTGCGCCTTTTAGTAATTTAGCGGTCTTTACCCTGAATTAGTACTGGGGCGAAAATCGGTGGGTTCACCTGGTTTTCGCCAACCATTGTTATTCGACGTGGGAGCGTCAGGAGTCCACTCCTTGGATGACCACTGGTCGGCGGAGCACTGCGTTAGTTCGCGCGCTATTCTAAACTTAAGACCCGCTACTCGTTCTCTACCGGGAATCGCCTTGGAACGTTTAGAGTAACCAAAGAGCGACCGGAGGGTTTCGATATCGCTTCCAGGCTTCCAGGACTATTGCGTCCAGGCTTCCTTCACGACGCGGCGTGTTGAGGAAGACGGGTTAGAATTAGCGTTGGTCCACTCTTACTCCACGTCAAGGCGTATTGAGAAAGAAACGGTTAGATCAGCCTCCGTTGTCAGCCACCGGGACTAGTTACTAGTAACCGTGGATCTCCCCGCTCACGGAATCCATACAGGAGATTTACAACCTCCGCCTTGGTTTTCCGTTCGAGGCAATACGACTGTGCGGTCGTTGCACTAAAGATTTCATTGCGTTAAATCTAGCCGACCGCCACGATTGTGTTCCTGAAAAAGACGGAACAGATCGGCCAAAACAGTCGACGCGTGGCTTACCGTATTTAAAAGCCACGCACCAGTACACGCATTAGCACACACAGCACGGTTACCGTTGCTGTTTAAGTGTGCGCGTCAAAACATTCCCGAGACAGAACGTTAATACGATTATCGTATTTCAGGTGATTACACCCGTTCGTTCTTTTTCTGTTGATCCAGAGATTATAACCTAGGACAACCAGGCCCGCCGACAGCCAGGCTACCGAGAAGTTAAATTCTTGCGATCGGCAAAAACATTTTGTATTATACAGAGCGAAAAGGGTCTGCAATAAACGACTGTCCTTTTCAGGACAGTCAAAGGGAATCAAAGGCATATTGGTTTGGAGTTACCTTTACCCACTCTCCCTCGTCCGGACCGGAGGAGGAAGTTTCACTTCCTCCAATATCGGTTGTAGTTGGCCGATATTTTAAACAAATTTCAACATATATATATTGTTCAGGATTTCTCGAAGTCCGGAACGTTCGACGTAGTCAAACAGTGTTATGCTTACTTTGGACTCTTTTTCTGGCTTCGCTTCGTGAGTCTTAACTATGGTGCAAAAACTTTAAATACGTCGAACGTTCTGGAAACAAGGTCTTCTTCGCAGCAGTTGAGAATATTCGAGAAGGAATTGAATTCCCGAATATTCTCGAAGCGTCACGAGCGCGTGAGCTCCCCTCAAGGGGTAGCCCCTCACTCAAATCATAAATACCGGTGCGACGGCACCGGTCGCGCTCTTAGTTCGGGTCTTTTGTTCTGGTAATCTATTCTACTTCGGGTGTCGACGTTATAGCTTAAACGTGCGATTACAATTACTTATTGGGTTTATTACTTTCGTATAACTTTATACACGTTAATTATTGGTGTGCTTACCTGTAAATCTGCGTGCTGTGCTTATCTTCTTTGGCTGCTTAGTGCTTATCTTTGTAACTTTATACGGTTAATTTACTGGTGTGCTTACCTGTAAATCTGCGTACTTTACGTATCTGCTTTTGAGCTGCTTTCTCTATCGTGCTTATTGACTTATTGCGTATAACTAATTAACTGAGTGTGTGTCCGTATGACTGACTCCGTGTACTCGTGCCTACGGTTAACTTATTAATAAATAACTATTAAGATACGCGCCTCAGACTTTATTAAAACATACAGTCCACTCAACTTCTCACTTTTCCGTACATTTTTAAAAATAATTATATTATATTAATATCTTCAATATTAAACTTTAATTTTTAAGCTATTTAAATTAATTAAATATTAAAATTAATAATATTATAATAAAAATTCTTTTTATAAAAATTATAATACTTCTTCATCTTATTAAAATATTTTGTTTCATAATAATAAAAAATTTTAAAAGAATCAAATCGACCGATAAATATTTCCAATAAACCTTTCTCAACTTCTAACAATGTAAATCTTCTTATTTTTAAAGGAAAAATAGATAAATAAGATCATAATAAATTTATTATTATCAAATTATAAAAAAATATTTTAACTTTATTTATTATAATACTATTATATATAAAATAACCTAAAATTAAACCAATAATAATAAATCTTAAAATTAATATTTTTAAATAAAAATACAAAATAATCAAATTTATTGATATTATAAAATATAATTTAATATTAAACCTCCTATTAAAATTAAAAATATTAATAATAGTATAGAAAAATTTATTAATAAATTTTCTTCTAATATATTTAATGAATATAATATTTTATTATTACTATATATATATATATATATATATATATATATAAATAATCCAAAACTATAAGAAACAGTTAAAATAGTACTTAAAATTAATAAAATAATTTTAAAAAAATTTAATTTCTTATAAAAAAAAGTTCTAAAATTTTATCCTTTGAATAAAAACCTCTTAAAAAAGGTAATCCTCTTAAAGATAAAGAAGCAAAATTAAAACATAAACATACAAAAGGAGTAATTTTATAAAAATTTCCGTAAAATCGAATATCTTGAATATCTCCTATTCCATGAATTAAAATACCTGCACACATAAATAATATTGATTTAAATATTGCATGAGTTAATAAATGAAAAAAAGAAATAAAAGAAAATCCTAAAGATAAAATAGTAAATATTAAACCTAATTGTCTTAAAGTAGATAATGCAATAATTTTGTTAAAATCATATTCTAAATTTGCAGCTAATCCAGCAATAAATATAGTTAATATGGAAATAATTATTAAAAAAATATTTAATTGATTAATTAAATTAAAACGAATTAATAAATATACACCAGCAGTAACTAAAGTTGAAGAATGAACTAAAGAAGTATTAGAGATTAGTGGGAAGTTATGATAAGAATAGCAGTTTATGGAACATTAGGTAACGTACGTGTTCACCGTTCGGGAGAGACGCGACTAATATAAAGTAAAACAAAAGGTAAACAACAAAACACTGTCGTGATACAGTCGGTAACGCAGCACTTCAGCAATCACCGACGGATCGTATCTTCAACACGCCCCCCCGATCCGTTGGTCCGATCAGTCCAATAGTCCAAGCAATCTCAGATTTGCTCGAATCTTGGGAGCAGCTAAACCTTTTGTTAGTAGGTCTGCCGCCATGTTTTCAGTGGAGACATGCTCGACGATCAATTTTCCTTGATTCAGCACTTCGCGAACGTAATGATGTCGAGTGTCAATATGTTTAGTGCGATTATGATGCACTGGATTCTCGGCAATTTTTCGTGCTCCTTCGTTATCACAAAAAATTATCATTTCGCGATCTTCCATGAATTGCAACTCCGTGAGAAATCTCGCCAAGAACGTTGCTTGTTTAGTGGCCTCCGTGAGTGCCATGTATTCGGCCTCGGTGGACGATAACGCCACGGTCCGCTGTTTCCTCGATTCCCACGACACAGGATTCCCTCCGAGGATGAAAGTATGTCCGGTGTAGGATCTCCTATCGATGGTGCAGCCTGCCCAATCGGCGTCCACGTACCCCTTCAACTGGTCTCCTGTCCTCTTGTACCTCAATCCGAGTTCAGGCGTTCCCTTTAGGTAGCGTAACACCCTTTTTGCAGCCGTCCAATGAGTCGAACCATAACATGTTCCGAATTGGCTCAAGTGACTCACCGCAAAGGATATGTCCGGACGAGTACACGTGGCAACATACACCAATGATCCGATTAGCTCACGATAAGGATATCTATCCGGATCCCAATCCTCTTCTCGGCATGGTACCAACTTCTCGCCTTGATTCAATGGTGTTGATATTGGGTTCGCCTCCGACATGTTAAATCTCTCAAGAATATCCTGGATGTACTTTCTCTGGGTCATTGATATCCCCATTTTGTCTTGACAAAACTCAATTCCCAGACAATAGGAAACAGGTCCAAGACTCTTCACATCGAGCTCTCTCGATAGGAATTTCTTCAGCTTCATGATCTCGGTGTCTCTCGCCGACGCCATTAGAATATCGTCTACGTATGTAGCTATCGCCAGGAAATTTTTCCCATTCCCTTTGACGAATATACAAGGATCCGCGGTTGACTTTCTCGCGCCAAACTTGCTTAAAAGACTGCATAACTTCTCGTTCCAACAACGTCCGGCTTGCTTTAATCCGTACAACGCTTTGTTGAGGATACATACCTTGTCTCCGCTTTGCATATCTGAAAGCATTTGCTTCGCTCCTCGTTTGACCTCGCTATTCCCGGTCTCTCTTTCGGCTAAGGATTCGAGTCCCAATTTAATGTGCCTTGGAACCTCCATGTAGATCCTCTCATTTAGTTCACCGTTTAGATACGCCGTAGTCACATCCAGTTGTTCGACGATCATCCCTTTCTCAGCAGCGATTGCCATCATGGTTCGAATCGACTCCATTCGGGCCACTGGTGCAAACGTGTCCTCAAAGTCAACACCTGTGCGTTGAGCATAACCCCTTGCGACGATGCGCGCTTTCCGGCGCTCAAGAGTTCCGTCCTCTCTTAATTTGTTTCGAAAAACAATGCGGCTTCCTATCACAGGCGCGTCGTCGGGTCGATCTACGAGCTTCCACGTTCCATTCTTGATGATTGATTCCAGCTCGCGTGCTATCGCATCATGCCATTCGTTGGCATTGGGACCTTCAATTGCCTCTTTTACTGGAATTTCGGTCAGACAAGCGATTTCCTCCGGATTGTGAGCTAGGTTGACCTGATGAAACAACTTTCTGGGTCTTCCTCTGAATCCCGTGCGTTGTAAACGTGGTCGTCCTCGACCTCGCCTTTGGATTCTGCTTTCGATTTCGACTTCTTCTTCGTCGTTCGCATTTTCCTCTTCGTCATCGTCTCGTCTGACTTCGTCTGCAGATGATGTGACTGGTTCTTCACTAGAACTCTCCGATGTGGAATTCATGCGATCCTTCGACTGAATCTCAAATACGACACTGTCGTCCTTTGCGTCTTGTAGCTCCAATAGCTCGTCGCACTTCCCGTTCATCGTTGGTTCGAACTTACCATCCGTGAACTTTACGTCGCGTGCCACTTCTACTTTTCTGTCATTTGGCAGCCAAATGCGGTAAGCCTTGGAAGTCTCCGAAGAGCCTACAAATATTCCTTTTCTCGATCGCGGTTCAAATTTTTCTTTTCCGGGCTCTCTCCTTAAGGTGATTACCTCACATCCGAACTCCTGGAAATGTCCGACATTCGGAATTTTTCCTTTCCATGCCTCATAAGGCGTTTTACCTTCGAGATGATTCGTAGGGCATCTATTTCGTATGAAATTAGCCGTGTTGATCGCCTCTGCCCAGAGCGATGGTGGTACCGAAGACTGCAGCATCAAACAACGAGCCATGTCGAGAAGTGTTCTATTCTTTCGCTCTGCAACGCCGTTCTGTTGTGGCGTGTGCGACACCGTGAGTCGTCTACCAATTCCGTTCTCCCTTAAGAACGTATCGAATTTTTCATTGCAGTACTCTTTCCCATTGTCGGACTGTAAGAACTTTATTCTTCTCCCCGTTTGGTTTTCCACGAAGGCTTTATAATCTTTAAATGCTTGGAAAACGTCGCTCTTGTTTCGCAGAAAACGTGTTTCACACCACCTCGATGCGTCATCGATAAATATGGCAAAATACTTCGAACCTCCCATTGACGTGGTTCGAAACGGACCACATAAATCGGTGTGTACTATCTCAAGTACAGTCGTTTTTCGTTCGGATGCCTTTGGGAATGCCGACCGAACCATTTTCCCTTTTGCACAGATTTCGCAAAATATGTCGTTTTCATCCGATTCTAAATTTAATCCCGTGACTGTTCCGTCTCGAAAACACCGGGTCAGGTTTCGATAATTCAAATGACCCATCCGCTTATGCCAAACTTCGATCGATTTCGGCTTTCTTCGGGAATTGTCGTCGCGAGCGGCTCTCGCGTCGACTTTTTGTTCCGTGGTCGTCAGGACGTAGAGACCGCCGCGTTCTCGTTCGGCTCTCACGATCGTCCTTTTCTTCGCGTCCATGACCGTCGCGCCATCGCTATCGAAAATCACTGAATATCCCTTATCACAGATTTTTCCGACCGAAAGAAGATTTGTCCGTAGGTCGGGCACGTGAAGAGTCTCGCTTAGTCTCACCATCTTCGTCATACCGTTGACGTTGGCTTCCAGACTAACGACTCCTTTCCCTTTAATTTCCGCACACGCGTTGCTCGCGAGATTCACTCTTCCGATCACGGATTTGCGAATGTTCTCGAATTCATTAGCGTCACCACACATGTGCGTCGTGCACCCACTGTCCAAGCACCACACTTTGTTGTCTTTCACGTCTTCGGCCCGAAAAACTTTACCGTCACTCGAATCTTTCGTGACCGCGCACAAACTCACTCCGTTCGCCGTATTCGCGTCGTCCGAATTTCGCACGGTTTCCGTGCAATCGGCGGCTTTATGTCCAATCTTTCGACATCGGAAGCACTTGTATTTAAATTTGTCCTTTTGTCGTTGCACCTTTGGATCTTTCTTCGATTCGTACTCCGTCCTTTTCGTCGCGCCCTTCCCCCTCTCAAACCTCTTTTTCACGAACATCGCACTCGTCGTGCCATCTCGACCTTGATGCTTTCTCGCCTCACTTTCCTCGAGAATTTTAATTCGTAGAGTTTCTGGTGTGGGTAAGGTATCGCGAGATTCTATCGCGCACCGGAAATTATCGAAGGATGCGGGAAGACTGTGCAGCAACATCACCGATAGCAAATCGCTATTAATGTCTACTTCCATTTCTCCGAGCCTATCTACCGTATCGAAAAATCTTACGATGTGCTCGTGCACGTCGTCACCTTCACTCATGTGATAGTATGTCAATTGTTTGATGAGCGTCGCCTTTCTTGCCGGTCCCGACGATTGAAACACTTTTTGCAATTTCGTCCACAACTCATGTGAAGTATTACAATCCTTTACTTGTTTCAGCTCCGATGGTTTAATCGCAAGGATGATGTCCGCGCGCGCTTTTCCATCCTCGATTTCCCATCGTCTTGCCTTTTTCGCTGAATCGGCATCTCCCGGGATTATCATGGGTTTCGTTATCCTTCCGCTTGCGTATTCCCATTCGTCGTTTTTAAACAACAGCGCTTGCATTTGGATTCGCCATGTGTCGTAGTTATTCCTGCTTAATAACTCGATTCGCACCGAACTGGACGCCATTGTGACTCGATCAGTCTCTTACGCGTTCACGAATGTTCTTACACCGAACACGCGATTGAATTCACCTATTTATATTCTCCGCTATTTATCCACGCACTTCACGATGACCTGGGCCCATAACCTATTAGAGATTAGTGGGAAGTTATGATAAGAATAGCAGTTTATGGAACATTAGGTAACGTACGTGTTCACCGTTCGGGAGAGACGCGACTAATATAAAGTAAAACAAAAGGTAAATAACAAAACACTGTCGTGATACAGTCGGTAACGCAGCACTTCAGCAATCACCGACGGATCGTATCTTCAACAAGAAGAAATAAGTGTGGGTGCTGCTATAGCAGCAGGAAGTCAAGATGAAAAAGGTATTTGAGCTCTTTTAGTTAAAGCTGCAATAAATAATAAAATATAAATTATTATATCTAACTTATTATAATTAATTAAATTTAATCTTCTATTTAAATATAATAAACCAATTAATATTAATAACATAACATCACCAAAACGATTTATTAAACTAGTAACTATACCTGATTTATAAGACAAATAATTAGAATAAAAAATTACTAAACAGTAAGAAGAAAGACCCAACAAATCTCAACCAATAAATAAACTAATTATATTATATATTCTTAAAATTATTAAACATATTGAAATAATAAAAATTATTAATAAATAAAAATATCGTTTTTTTTATAATAAATATATCTAATTCTGTATAAAATAACTATTGAAGAAAGAAAT
Organism: Nysson spinosus; assembly: GCA_910591585.2. NCBI lineage: Eukaryota > Metazoa > Arthropoda > Insecta > Hymenoptera > Crabronidae > Nysson > Nysson spinosus. The sequence continues at coordinate 4,743,649 of CAJUYC020000006.1, forward strand.
AAAACTAATCTTAAAAATATTATCGAAATTCAATCAACTAATAGAACATACTCAATTCTACAAATATTTAAATCATATAAATCAAAAATATATAAAAATATTAATTCATAAATTTTAAAATAAATAGATAATATAAATATTATAAATCTAAGAAATAAAAGTAAAATTATTACAGATAATATTATAATAAAAATAATTCAAAATATAATTTTATACATCTTTAGTATCACAAACTAAAATTTTTATTAAACTATTTAAATAAAAATTTAAATGTAATAAAAATAAAAAATTTAAAGGAATTAAATGTATAAATAGAACAATATATTCTTTTAATTTTCCAGAATTAAATCCTAAGTAAAAAATTATTTTACCATGAGATCTATAACTCAAAATATATAAAGTAAAAATTGAACTTAAAAAAATAATTAAAATTAATAAACTCAGTAAATATTTATATTTTAATAAAAAAATTCTAATTATTAAAATTTCTCTTATTAAGTTTAAAGAAAAAGGAGCTGATATATTAAAAAAAAACTAAAAATCATAATAATATTATTGAAGGCATAACATTTAATAATCCTTTATTAATTATAAATATTCGACTACCTGTACGAACATAAATAATATTTACAATATAAAATATACTTGATGAACATAAACCATGAGCAATTATTATTATTAAAGAAGCAGTAATTATTAATTCTTCAAATATAAATATTCTAAAAAGTATAAAATTTATATGAACAACCGAAGAATAAGCAACTAATAATTTTATATCAATTTGTCGTAAACAAATTAATCTCAAAATTAGTCTTCCAATTAAAGATAAAGATAAAATTAAATAATTTAATAAATTATTAAAAATTATTATTAATATTACTCGGATTAATCCATACCCTCCCAATTTTAATAAAACTGAAGCTAAAATTATTGAACCGAAATAAGGAGCTTCCACATGAGCTTTTAATAGTCAAAAATGTCTTAGAAATATAGGGAATTTAATTAAAAATACTATTAAAATAAAATTTATAAAAAATCTATTAATAGAATACTTAACCATTTCAATAAAAATAAATCTTATCCTAAATTTTATATTAAATCCTATATATATCCTATATATTAAAATTACTAAAAAAGGTAAAGAAAAAAATAACATACAATATATTATAAGATATCTTGCCTCAACTCGATTTTTATAAGAACCCCAGTAAAAAATTAATAAAAATGTAGGAATAATTCCTAATTCATAAACTATATAAAATAATAATAAATCTATTCTCAAAAAAATTATTACTAAAATTATTAATAAAATTAAAAAAAATATTAATAAAATATAATTGACTAAATTTTAAATTAATTCTTAAAATAATTAGTAATACTACTCAAATAGATAAAATAATTAATATTAAAGAAAATTTTCTTAAACAAAATCTATATCTAATTTAAATATTATCTAAAATTTCCAAATTTTGAAAAAAATAAAATATTATATAATACCTTAAAAAAATTAAAATATTTATTTTATTAAAAAAAATAAAATATAAATTTTAAAAAATTAATACAATTAATAATTCTATCATAAAATAATATTTATAATTTTAAATTTTTCATTTCCATAATAATGAATTATCATAATTATTAATCCCAACCCAGCAATACTCTTTCACAAATAGAAAATAATAAATAAAATAATATAAAAGATCCTAAAAATCTTCTAGAACATAAAAAAATTATAAAATAAATTCTTACAACAATAAATTCTAAAGAAATTAAATCTATTAAAATATGATTATAATATTTTATAAATAAAAATATTCTTAAAATAATTTTAAAAAAACATAATAAATTATTACTTAATAATATAAAGCTATATAATGTTACGAGCTGGGGCGTGCGAGTTTTAATTATCAAATGGCAGATGACCGAATCGCGTCGCGTACCTCGTTTGACCGTCCTCTCTCGATAAATAAGACCGGGTTCTGACTGGGGATCCTAAGACCGCAGCAGGCATTCGTTAATAACAATACAGGTACTTCCTCGCTTGCGTATTGCTTGCGACAGGTACGAGACAGGTCCTAGGAACTGCTGTCACCTGTTATTACCGGAAGGCTGTATTGCACCTTTTGTGGATAGGTCCTAAGAACTACCACCTAGGCTGGGAGAGAGAGTAACGACGAATCGAAATACTACGCGTTAACAATTAATTGATTCACTCCGAGCGGTTAGAGTGAATCTGTGATGGGCTCGTTGCTGTTATTGATTTTAGTAAAGGAAATGCACAAGATGTTGATGTTCCCTTTTTGAACAGTTACAAATTTATTCTAACAAATCTCTATTAATGACTCTTTTACAAATGTGTTTAGTGTGTGAGTGTAACGCTTACCTAAGTAGCGACGACGTATATTGTTCGTTGACTCGTTGATAGGTCACTCCGCTTCGATTGCTGATTTATAGCAAGATCACAATGGTGAACGACACTTTAATTGAGCTTAGATACTTTCAGTGAATTCGAGCGGCGCACTCCTAAGACGCGTGGACTTAATCGGACAGAGTAACGTTGTGATGTCGTAAGATGGTTTTACACTGGCTTGGATGGAAAATGGGTGCCTTTTTATAGGGCTTGATTTTTGGGGAAACGGGAGGAAAAATGGGAGGAAACTATAGGGCGAGTGGGAGGAATAGGCTTCCTTCTTCGGAGGTCTAGGTTGTTTACGTGAACGGTAGGAGATGCTTTTAGGGTCCGGAGAGGCTACACTTCCTAGGGGATGTTTAGGTAATTGAAGTCAAGTGGGACCGACGTGGACTGTGGGAAACGCATTTTGAATTCACTGAAAGTATCCTGGGAAGTTAAATAAAACTCTACTGAGGCGCCTTTCTGTCGCCGAGCGTTCTTAACTAAATCGTATGAACTTATGCATACGCAACAATAATTTAAATTAAAATATTAATTTTGTAAATTAAAAATAAATAAATATTTTATAGCTTCCAAAAAAATAAAAATTTTATGTCTTTAATCTCCAAAATTAATATTTTAATTAAACTATTTCTTGAAATGTTTAAACTCACTATTTTAATAAAAATAATTATTCCTATATTTAGTATTTTTATATTATTAAGATTAATTTTCTTAATAAAAAATAATCCTATCTTATTTCTAATTTATCAAATAATTTTTACCCTAATAATTGTTATTATTATAAGTTTATACACAACATCATTTAATATTTTTGCTCTTATTCTTTTTATTTCAATAATTAGAGGAATAATAGTAATATTTATATTTTTTACAACATTAATTAGAGTATCAAAAATAAAAACAAATAATATATTTATAAAAATTATTATAATTTCACTAATAATAATTTTTATAATATTAATTATTTTAAAAATAAATATAATTGAATTTAAAAAAAACAAATAATTTAACTTATCAATATTCTAACATAATATATTATTTATTAAGAATTTTTTATTTATTCTTTTCAATAATTACTATTATTAAAATCTGTAAACAAAAATATAAATTTATTCGTCGAACACAATAATAATGTTTAAATATTCTAAATCTAATAATGACCCAATAATTAATGTATTTAAAAATACATTTATTGTTTTACCTACTCCTATAAATATTTCTAGATGATGAAATTTTGGTTCAATTCTTGCCTTAATTCTAATTATTCAAATTAGCTCAGGAATCCTTTTATCAATACATTATATCCCTCAAACATCAATAGCATTTGATAGAATCATTCATATTATTCAAAATATTGAAGGATGATATATCCGAACAGCCCATATAAATGGAGCATCTTTATTTTTCATTTGTATATATTTACATATTTGACGAGGATTATATTATCATTCTTATAACTTTAAACATGTTTGATTATTAGGTGTAATAATTTTAATATTATCTATAACAACTGCATTTATAGGATATGTTTTACCCTGAGGACAAATGTCATATTGAGGAGCAACAGTTATCACAAATCTATTAACAGCTATCCCATCCTTTGGAAAATTTATAATTCACTGAATTTGAGGAGATTATTCAATTAGAACACCAACCCTTGGACGATTTTTTTCTATAAATTATTTATTTCCTATTATTGTTACATCTATAGTAATTATTCATTTAACATACCTCCATATATATGGATCTAATAATCCTAACGGAATTTCTAGAAATCCAGGAAAAATTAGATTTCATCCTTACTTCACTTGAATAGATTTAGTAGGATTTAGATGAATTTTAATAATTTTTTTTATTATTGTATTATATAATCCATATATTTTCTGTGACCCTGATAATTTCACCCCAGCTTCCCAAATAAATACCCCTAAACATATTCAACCTGAATGATATTTTCTATTTGCCTATACAATTTTACGTTCAATTCCTAATAAATTAGGGGGAGTAATTGGATTAATATTTTCAATTCTAATTTTAATAATTCTACCTTTTAACGGATTAACAAAATTTAAAACTACTAAATTTTATCCAATTAATCAATTTTATTTTTGAATATTTATATCAACATGTATTATTTTAACATGAACAGGTGCTAAACCAATTGAGTATCCTTACATATTTATTGCTCAAATTAGTGCAATTATTTATTTTTCATTTTTTATTATTTCTCCTATAATTAATAAATTATGAGATAAAATTATTTTTATAAAAAATTAATTCTATAAGTTAATGAACTTGAAACAAGTATATATTTTGAAAATATATGATAGAAATTTAAATTTTCTATTAGAGCAGCAACACAATCTGAATGTATGTAGTAAACAAATAGTCGACTGGTTTCTGTCCAGTCGTTTTGGTTACCGCGTTGTTGTTTCGTTATTAATAAAAGAAAGGTTCATACTCTGCAATAGGTTATGGGCCCAGCTCCCTTGGAATAGTATATTTTAGGTAGTTAATTAAAGTCAATATATCGCGAGTGAAGATAATAAGTGTATGTGCGCGAAAATGAGTACCAGCAGTTATACACGAATAGAAATGTTAGAAAGGGATAATTATGAGACTTGGAAATTACAAGCCGAAGCCCTTTTGGTGAAGAATGATGCATGGGGATATGTGAGTGGTGAGATACCGAAACCGGATTTGGCAGAAGGAGCTATAGTCACAAAGCAGTGGGAAATTGCTGACAAGAAAGCCAGGTCAGATCTAATACTATCTATCCACCCTCATGCATTAAAACAAATCAAGAATTGTACCACATCTCGAGATGTTTGGCTTAAATTAGAAAGTACCTATCAATCTAAGGGGCCTGCTCGAAAAGCGAATCTTTTAAAACAACTCACTTTGCAAAAAATGCGTGAAGGTGAAGACACACGAGACCACATTTCTAAATTCTTTGATGTGGTTGAAAAGCTACAAGAAATGGATGTAGACATCAATAAGGATTTGTTAGCCATAATGTTATTGTATAGTCTCCAAGAGAAATTTGAAAATTTCCGATGTGCAATCGAATCCAGAGATGAATTACCATCACCGGAAATATTGAAGATAAAGATAGTTGAAGAAAGTGATGCACGCAATCAGAAATTAAAGGAAGAAGTTCCGAATGCAATGATGGTTGGAAGACAAGCATTCAAAAATCATAAATTCCGGAACAATAGGCCCAACGAGCGTAGGGAAGAACATAAAGAAGAATTCAAATTCCGTTGCCATAAATGCAAAAAGGTGGGACACAAAGCTATAGACTGCAGACTAGAAGATGGGAAATACAAACCTTGGAAGTCGGGAAAGCAGAGTCCCAAGGAATCTAGCTTACTAGTCACAGATAGAAAAGACTATGCTTTAAAGTCCGGACGCGACATAAGTACAAGCGATTGGTGCTTAGATAGTGGTTGTACATCGCATATTACGAAGAAAGAAGAAAGCCTAAAGAATCTGGAGTCATATGAGTTCGAAGACTTGAATTTAGCGACTAACAATACATCAGCTAAAGTATTGGCGAAAGGGACAGCATCTATTATTACCTCAAACAAAGATGGCAGTCAGAAAATAAATTTATTAAATACCTTATATGTTCCAGGATTACGCACAAATTTAATGTCTGTTTCAAAGATTACAGACAAGGGATATAATGTAACCTTCGGTAGAAACGGTGCTCTAGTCAAGGATAGAGCAGGAAGCATTTTAATGCGCGCTGACAGAATCGATGGTTTATATTACATTAGGCAAAACACACAATATGCAGGAAGAATGTCGAGTGAATCAGAAGAAAATTTAAAAATATGGCATGAGAGATACGGACACTTGAACGGAAGAGATCTGAAGAAAATGGTTGCTAATAAAGTGGTATGTGGCATCAGAATCAGAACACAAAAAGAACTACCTACGTGTGAAGTATGCTTAAAAGGCAAACTTACGCAGACACCTTTCCCAAAAGAGTCCAGTCGTAAATTGGAACTGCTAGAATTAGTACACACAGACTTATGTGGACCGATGAGGACAGAGTCATTGAATGGGTCAAAATATTTCTTAATCTTCATAGAAGACAGAACGAGGTGGTGCGAAGTAAGATTCTTGAAGAGGAAAAGCGAAGCCCTCACTGAATTCAAAAAGTACAAGAGCATGGTTGAAAACTTCACTGGTAGAAAAATCAAATACATTCAGTCCGACAACGGAAAAGAATATTGCAATAAAGAATTTGACGACTATTTACAAAAATCTGGAATCCAAAGAAGATTGACAATCCCGCACACACCGCAACAAAATGGCACCGCGGAACGCATGAATAGAACACTTGTGGAAATGGCAAGATGTCTACTAATTCAATCGAAACTATCCCCATCGTTTTGGGCAGAAGCACTGCATACAGCTAATTACATCCGCAATAGATGCCCCGCAAACCACTTAAATGGGCAAACACCTTATAAACTTTGGACCAGTAAAAGGCCAAATGTGAAATATTTCCGAACATTCTGATGTAAAGGATATGCATTGGACCCAGATACAAACAAAGGAAAATTTTCTCCAAGATCCAGAGAGTGTATATTCGTAGGTTATTCTTTGGAATCTAAAGGTTACCGAGTTTGGGTACCTAGTGAAAGGAAAATAATTGTATCCAGAGATATAAAATTCTTCGAAGAAATTGGTGCCGGAACAAAATATGAAGAATTCGTTAATGAAAATAGGATGATTAATGGAAACAAACTAAAGGAAAGAAAATATGCTGAAATAGAGACAAAAACGATCAGAGACCTCGGAGAACAAAACTCATTACAAGAAGAAGAAGAAGATGATGATGAAGAATACGAAGAAGCTATGGAGTGGACTCACGAAGAACCACAAAATAATGAAAACAGTGAAACCTGCGAACAAAGGGAAGAAAATGGGTTAAATAACCAACATCAAGAGCAAGAACAGGTAATACAAAATCCAGAAGTACAGTTGCGAAGAACCGTGGGGAGACGAAAAATAATAAGGACGGGAAATCCAGGAAGACCCAAGAAACAATATCACTATGAGGTAGCACAACAAGTCACTACAAAAGAAGAAGAGACAGAAGAACATGTGGATACAAGTGAAATTTCGGCTAAAAAGGCAATGGCCAGTAAAGATAGGGAAGAGTGGAAAGCAGCCATACGTAGTGAGATAATGTCTATGATCAAAAATAATACGTGGGAAATCGTAGATCGACCAAGGGACCGAAGCATCGTAAGCTGTCGTTTAATATTACGGAATAAATGTAAGGCTGACGGGACGCTGGATAGAAGGAAGGCGAGACTCGTAGCTCGAGGTTTTACACAAGTCCCGGGAATGGACTTTCATGAAACTTTTGCACCAGTAGCAAGATTGAGTTCCATAAGGACATTAATCGCTCTAGCAGTTGAGCGAGACATGCTGGTTGATCATCTTGATGTATCGACCGCTTTTCTGAATGGAGATATAGATGAAGAGATATACATGGAAATACCAGAAATGCTGGAAGAAACATTACAAGACATAAGATCAGCAAAGGACAGTAAAATCAGTAAGGATCAGAAGATCAGAATTAACAAAATGTTGCAAGATATTAAAGGCGAGAATAAAGTCTGTTTACTAAAGAAGGCAATTTATGGTTTGAAACAATCAAGCAGACAATGGAATATTAGACTTGATGAGAAATTGCGTGAATTAGGATTGCAATCGATGAATCCTGACCCGTGTGTTTACTTCAAAATAATGAACGAAAATTTGGTTATCGTGGCGATTTATGTCGATGATATATTAATGATATCAAGAAATAGAGAACACATGGAAGAATTAAAACAAGGACTAATGTCAACGTTTGAAATGAAGGACTTAGGACCCATTCAGCATTGCTTAGGAATTAAGTTCACGCGGAGTAAGGGGAAGATGGCGATGACTCAGAAGACCTATATTGAAGACACATTGAGAAAATTTGGCATGAGTGATGCGAAACCGATTTCTACTCCTTGTGAACTAAATAAACGGGATATAAAGGAAGAAACGAATGAAGATGTATCGGGAGCCGAAATTAAAGGGTTGCCATATAGGGAACTGATAGGATCGTTGATGTACATAGCCATTGCCACGAGACCAGACATAGCTCACGTGGTGAGCTGCCTCAGTCAATTCAGCTCCAATTTTGATCAAAACCATTGGAAAGCTGCGAAAAGAGTTCTGCGATACTTGAGGGGAAGCCTAAATTATGGATTAGTGTTCACCAAAGCCAAAGAAGATTTAATGGGATATGTTGACGCGGATCGGGGAGCCTGCCCGGATGATAGAAGGTCATATACTGGTTACATCTTCAAATATGGTAATGCAGCTATAAGCTGGGAATCACGGAAGCAGCGAACAGTAGCCCTGTCTAGTACGGAGGCAGAGTACATGGCTCTGACAGAAGCGACGAAAGAAGCAATCAACCTCCAAACTTTCCTGAAAGAATTAGGCGTTAGAGATGAGACGCCATTGACACTATGGAACGATAATCAAGGAGCACAAAAATTGGCCAAAAACGCCGTATTTCACAGGAGGACCAAGCATATCGATATAAGGCATCATTTCGTCCGCGATGCATTGAAAAAAAGATCTGTGGTATTAAAATATATGCCAACGCAGGAAATGATGGCCGATGTGCTGACGAAGGGACTACCACGTTCAAAACACGAACACTGTCGTGAATTACTGGGAGTCCAGTCAATCGAAGATTGAAGTTGAAGACTCGGTGGAGAGTAACAACATTTACGATTGAGGGGAAGTATTAGAGCAGCAACACAATCTGAATGTATGTAGTAAACAAATAGTCGACTGCTTTCTGTCCAGTCGTTTTGGTTACCGCGTTGTTGTTTCGTTATTAATAAAAAAAAAGGTTTATACTCTGCAATAATATAGGTATATAATGTGAAATTATTTTTATTACCAGAGATTTTTTATTAAAATAAATTAATTAATAAATTACTTATATTAATTAAATAAATTATAAATTTTATTGGGATAAAAGAATTAGGTCATTGTTTTTGGTATAATATTAAAAGAAAGAATATGTTTTTATTTAGATACTTTTCGTTAAAGTGGGGATTAACGATTTTTATTTTGATAAAAAAAAGCTTTCTCGTTGAATTGATGTTTTTATTTAGATACTTTTCGTTAAAGTGGGGATTAACAATAAATAGAGTTTTATAAAAAAATTTATATTATAAATTAATATTTTATACTATTTATACAAAAATGTAATTTTTGTTTTAAAATTAATAATATAAATAGTGTAATAAATAAAAATTAGTATTATGTAAATAATTAAATTATAATTAATATAGAATATTAAGTAATAATTAAAGTTAGATTTAGTATTTTAAAAAATTTTAGTTAATTTAGTGCCAGCAACTGCGGTTATACTAATAAAATAAATTAATTTAGGATTAATTAGAATAAGTTGAAATTTAATTGTTTTAAAATTTTTATTTTTTTGGTGAAATAAATAATGTAAAATTTTTAAATATTTAATTATAAATTATTTTTAAAATTTTTTTTATAAAACTAGGATTAGATACCCTACTATAGAATAAAAGATAAAATTAATTTAGTAAATGTTGAATCATTAAATAAAGAAAATTTGGCAGTATTTAATTTAAATTAGAGGAACTTTGTTTAAATAAGACCAGTAGTTGTTTCACCCGATCACGAGCCTCATAGTTAATTTCTTTATCTTGAGTGTACCGAGTTTATTTGACCGGCGTGATTCGAAAAGGAAATACAAAAACTATAGAGGTCCAATAACATGACAATGATTGTTTTCGTCTAGACCGTGCGAAACCAGAGATCGGCACGTCTGACCGGTACATATTACCGTTTGAAGACGTTCGAATTCGCGAATAGTAAACGGATATGAGAGAGAGTGAGAAAGAGCTAATAGTTTGACGAAAGCGCCGCGTAACGAGTAATTACTCGTTCGCGCTTGTCGACGACGGTGTAACGTCGCAGACAGTCAGTTCTTCTTAGAGAGTCCTCAGCAACAGTTCGCACGGAGCGCATCGATTGTCGATCGTGCTCCCGTTATAACGAACACTGCTTTCAGCTTAACACCAGCAAATTGTGAAACTGAATCGAGAATAACACACGACGATTCGTGTTGACTGTTCAGCACAATAGCTGCGTCTTTTAGTAATTTAGCGGTCTTTACCCTGAATTAGTACTGGGGCGAAAATCGGTGGGTTCACCTGGTTTTCGCCAACCATTGTTATTCGACGTGGGAGCGTCAGGAGTCCACTCCTTGGATGACCACTGGTCGGCGGAGCACTACGTTAGTTCGCGCGCTATTCTAAACTTAAGACCCGCTACTCGTTCTCTACCGGGAATCGCCTTGGAACGTTTAGAGTAACCAAAGAGCGACCGGAGAGTTTCGATATCGCTTCCAGGCTTCCAGGACTATTGCGTCCAGGCTTCCTTCACGACGCGGCGTGTTGAGGAAGACGGGTTAGAATTAGCGTTGGTCCACTCTTACTCCACGTCAAGGCGTGTTGAGAAAGAAACGGTTAGATCAGCCTCCGTTGTCAGCCACCGGGACTAGTTACTAGTAACCGTGGATCTCCCCGCTCACGGAATCCATACAGGAGATTTACAACCTCCGCCTTGGTTTTCCGTTCGAGGCAATACGACTGTGCGGTCGTTGCACTAAAGATTTCATTGCGTTAAATCTAGCCGACCGCCACGATTGTGTTCCTGAAAAAGACGGAACAGATCGGCCAAAACAGTCGACGCGTGGCTTACCGTATTTAAAAGCCACGCACCAGTACACGCATTAGCACACACAGCACGGTTACCGTTGCTGTTTAAGTGTGCGCGTCAAAACATTCCCGAGACAGAACGTTAATACGATTATCGTATTTCAGGTGATTACACCCGTTCGTTCTTTTTCTGTTGCTCCAGAGATTATAGCCTAGGACAACCAGGCCCGCCGACAGCCAGGCTCCCAAGAAGTCAAATTCTTGTGATCGGCAAAACACTTTGTATTATACAGAGCGAAAAGGGTCTGAAATAAACGACTGTCCTTTTCAGGACAGTCAAAGGGAATCCAAGGCATATTGGTTTGGAGTTACCTTTACCCACTCTCCCTCGTCCGGACCGGAGGAGGAAGTTTCACTTCCTCCAATATCGGTTGGAGTTGGCCGATATTTTAAACAAATTTCAACAAGAATAATTGATAGTCCTCGATAAAAAATTCTTGAATATATTTTATGTATTGTCGTTTTAATTAATTATATTATTATTTTATTTTAATAAATTATATATAAATGAAAATTCAGATCAAAGAGTAGAATATTTAAGAATTAATTAGTTACAATAAATTAAATTTTTAGATTAATAGTTTTAAAATTATTATAAAATTGGATTTAAGAGTAAATTTAAATAATTATTTAAATTGAAATTTATTTTTAAATGTGTACAAATTGCCCGTCATTCTCACTATAAAATGAGAAAAGTCGTAACAAAGTAAAGATACTGGAAAGTGTTTTTAGATAAAATTTTTTTAGAGCGATTTGATTCGTACCGCCAAAACAGTCGAACCCGATGTGTGTGACCGTTATAGGTTTACTCTTTTGTTTGATGTCGTAGCCGTTACTTATGTTCATTCTCCAACATTATGTTACTTACTTATTCTATTATAATAAACTCATCTATTAACAAACCGATACTCGTATTATCTGCGTAAAGACTCATGCCCTAACAGGTTATGGGCCCAGAGGTTTTTTGTGAGTTTTTAAAGCAAGAGATCGGTAAGATCTAAAAAGTGAGGTTAAACACGTGTTCGAAGCGTGCAACGTAATTGAGACAAAAATGGCTTATAGCATCGGAGGTATGTCCAGAATAGAGTCCTTAAATAAGGAAAATTACGACACGTGGTGTATGCAGGCAGAAGCGCTTCTAGTAAAGAACGATTTGTGGGATTATGTAATTGGAAAAAGGAAAAGGCCGCAAGTGCGAGCCGAAGATCCAGCGTCGGAAGTTGCTGCAAGGGAATGGGAAATAAACGACAAAAAGGCTAAATCTGATTTAATTTTATCAATTAGTCCTTCGGAATTGAAGCAGGTCAAAGCATGTGAGTCAGCTAACGAAGTGTGGGAGAAACTACGGTCGATCTACGCGTCGAGAGGACCGGCAAAGAAAGGCGCATTATTAAGAAAACTAACGTCACACCGTATGGCGAGTGGAGACGATGTTAGAGAATATATAAATAAGTTTATAGAAGTCGTCGATAAGCTGGCTGAGATGAATATTGACACCCACAAGGATTTACAAGGTGCATTGTTGCTTAACAGTCTCCCTGGAAGCTTCGAAAATTTTAGGTGTGCAATGGAAGCCAGAGATGAATTGCCAGATATAGAGACTCTAAAAATAAAAATTTTAGAAGAATATGAGACTAGAGAGCAAAAGGCGTCGGAAATGCATGGTGCAATGGCAGTAAAGGGAAACTATCGAAGGAACGAAGTGAAGCCCAGAGCAGAATGGTCCAATACCAAAGAGAATATAGCAAGAAAACCCAAGATTACCTGTTATAAATGTGGGAAGGTTCGACATAAGGCCAATGACTGTTATTCTAAGAAGATTGATCCAAAATTTAAGGCAGGTCAGCACTCAGAATTATTCTACATTAATCATCAAAATAACGATGAGACAAATATAATTACTGAGACTCCAGAACAAAAATATTGGTGCCTGGACAGTGGTTGTACGACACATATTTGCAAAGATCAATCAAAATTTACTTATATGAAGCACACAAATCATGAAAACTTGAATTTGGCTAGTAATGCATCTGCAAAGGTAAAAGCTACAGGCAATGTTCGTATCAAAGCATTGATGAACAAAGAAATAAAAGACATTGAGTTTGAAGAAACTCTTTATGTGCCAGAGCTACGAACAAATTTAATGTCTGTTGCCAAAATCACTGATAAAGGAAATTCTGTAATATTTAGAGAGAAAGAAGCTCTAATAGTTGGACATGATGGAAGAGTTAAACTAAAGGCTACTCGTGTCGGAAATCTATATTATGTTCCTGAGGAACAAAGAGGAGTAGCTCAGAATACTAGCTACAAAGTGTCTGATGGATCACAAATCAAGGTGTGGCATGAACGATTGGGTCATTTAAACATAAGAGATCTACTAGACGTTTTGAAAAGGGAGCGTGCCCTTGGTGTTAAACTTCAAGGAGAAACGAAGATGCCTATCTGTGAGATATGTATACAAGGAAAAGCGACAAGCTCGCCATTTCCAAAAGGGGGTCGACGTAGCTCAAGATTGCTGGAGATAGTGCACTCTGATGTTTGTGGACCCATGAGCACTGAATCTATTGGAGGCTCCAGATATATGCTATCGTTCATTGATGACCACTCAAGATGGAGTGAAGTTTATTTTTTTAAGAACAAAAGTGAAGTGTTTCAAAAATTTAAGGAATACAAAAGTTATGTATAAAGACGTACAGGCAATAAAATCAAATATCTTCAAACTGACAATGGGCGCGAATATTGTAATAATCAATTTGACGAATTTTTAAAAAGTGAGGGTATACAGAGGCGACTAACAGTGCCTCATACGCCTGAACAAAACGGAGTCGCCGAACGCAAAAATCGTACGTTGATTCAGACTGCTAGGTGCATGCTATTAAGAGCAAACCTGACCAACGGATTTTGGGCTGAAGCAGTGATGACGGCCAATTATTTAAGAAATCGGTGCCCGACGAAAACCCTAGAGGGTAAGACAGCGTTCGAACTTTGGAACAATAGAATACCTAGTTTAAATCATTTAAGGGTGTTTGGAATGAAGACATATGTGCTAAATAAGGATCCTAATAAACGAAAATTTGATCGAAGAACGAAAGTAGGAACGTTTATAGGCTACTCGGAAAGGTCGAAAGCATATAGAGTATGGCTCCCAGATGAGAGGAAAGTGATTGTGTCTCGCGATATACGGGTGATAGAGAACGAAAATACCAAAAATAATAATTTTACAAATCATGAAATACCTCAAGAGTCTGAGCCATATAGAGAACCAGACATTTGTATTGGGAGCAATCCGGTTCAAAGGGAACCCGTAAATGTAGAAGTTTCGGATAATACACAAGAACGACCCGAAGATCAAGAAAGCATAGATGTATCAGATGATGAAACTCAGAGTGATAGACCATTAATTAGAGCTCCTGGAAGGCCAAGATTCGAAAGAACTGGACGAAGGGGGCGTCCGAGAAAATTATTTAGTTATCGAGAAGTTAATAATCAACCCAATGAAGGAACTGAACGAAATATAACTGAAGAATGCGATGAAGAAATCGAGCAAAATTCAACCGGGGAACGACCCGAAGAAAACGAACAGGATATACCTGAAGACCAAGCTAACTTGACTGAACTCGTAGCGAGTGTAGCAGAAATTCCAATAGACGATGCGCTCACCGGAGAAAATAAGATCGAATGGATGCATGCAATAAAGAGCGAGGTACGACATTTGATTAAAAATAAAACGTTTGAACTTGTATCGCGTCCGCCGAAGCAACAGGTAATTAGTTGTAGAACCGTCCTAACGAATAAATATAATTCGAATGGTTCACTAGCTAAGCGAAAAGCTAGAATAGTCGCGAGGGGATTTGCTCAACGACGCGGAGTAGAGTTCTTTGATACGTTGGCACCGGTATCGAGGTTAGAGTCTTTTCGTTTATTGTTCGCACTATCTGCAAAACTTGGCATGACAATCGAACAAATGGATGTTACCAGCGCGTACTTGAATGGTTCACTTCGAGAGGAGGTTTATATGGAAAAACCTGAATTATTTAGTGAATGTTTGAATGATATCGTCAATGATATTAATGAAGAAAAATATATAAAGAAAGTTGCAGTAAAATTCTTGAATTCTTTGAAGGATAACAAAGATCTAGTATGTCTTTTAAGCAAAGCGATCTATGGTTTGCGCCAAGCTTGTAGACTTGGTAGAATTGTTGCAAAGAATCAAGATTGGATTGCTGAAGTTAAGAATCAGCTAGCAGAAGAATTCGATGTTAAGGATTTAGGGAAAGCCCAGTATTGTTAAGGAATTGAGATCAAACAAAATCTCAAAACAATAACTATTTCGCAAAAACGATATATTTTGGATTTATTAAAACGATTTGGATTGGAAGAATGCAATCCCGTGGCAACTCCCATGGATAAAGACAGTATATTAAACAAGGCTGACGGAAATCACTCAAACAAGAGGAGGCCATATAGAGAGTTGGTCGGAGCGCTTATGTATTTGGCTGTCGCAACAAGGCCCGACATTTCGCATGCGGTCAGCACATTAGCGCAATTCAATGATTGCCATGGAGAGGCCCATTGGGGCGCTGCCAAACGAGTACTGAGATACTTAAAGGGCACATTAGATTATAGTATTGTTTATAGAAAATCCGATGATTGTCCAAAGATTTACGTCGATGCTGACTGGGGGCGATGCAAAATGGACACGAGATCGTATACCGGATACGTAATAACTTTGTCGCAAGGTCCGATCAGCTGGAAATCCACGAAACAAAGATCAGTGGCCCTATCGTCCACAGAGGCGGAATATGTCGCGATGGCTGAGGCTGTAAAGGATGGAGTATATATATCGGAATTTTTGAAAGAAATGGGATTTTATGCACTTTCAAAAATGACCGTCTATAACGATAACATTGGCGCACAATTACTCGCAAAGAATCCCATCGTGCATCCCCGCACTAAACACATAGATATAAGGTTTCATTTTCTACGCGACGTATTCAAAAGGGATAATTTCAAATTAGATTATTTGTCATCCGCCACGATGCCAGCGGATATGTTAACAAAGCCCTTACCTAGAGATAAGCATTCGTTTTGCATTGATAGCATAGGTATGGTACAAGGTTCGATTGTTGACGATATACGCATCAAGAGGAGGTGTTAGAGCGATTTGATTCGTACAGCCAAAACAGTCGAACCCGATGTGTGTGACCGTTATAGGTTTACTCATTTGTTTGATGTCGTAACCGTTACTTATGTTCATTCTCCAACTGCATTATGTTACTTACTTATTCTATTATAATAAACTCATCTATTAACAAACCGATACTCGTATTATCTGCGTAAAGACTCCTGCCCTAAAAAATTTAATATTTAAATCTTTTAAAAGATTAATTAGTTTATTCTTAAAATTTTTAACATTTAAATAAATTATTTTTATTTTAATTATTAATTTTAAAAAAAATTTTAAGAATTTAAGTTTAAGTAATAAATTAGAAAAAATTTTTTTTATAAAATAAATGAAAGTGAGTTATAAAATTTTAGTTAAAAAGATTTGTTATTGAACCTTTTGTATCAGGGTTTATTAATTTAATATTTATATAAAATATTCTCGAAATTAAAAGATTTAATTAGAAATAATTTTTTTTGTAGAATAAGAATTTTTAATTTTTAATTGGTAATGAAAAGTTATTCGTTTTTATTGATATCTAGTTTTTTTAGAGATAAATTTAATTTAGATTTTAATTAATAAAATTATTTATTTTTTTATAATTTTAATATTAAAATTAATAAATTATGGGATAAACTATAATTTAAAATTAAAATTTTTTTTTTTATTAAATTAGTATTCTTAATATTTGAATTTTATAAAATAAATTTAATAATTTATTAAAATTAAAATATGATTTATAAAAAATTTAATTAATTATAGAAAAATATTAAAAAATTATTTTTTAATAATTATAATGATAAAATTAGTAAAAATATTTATATAATTAAATTTTAATATTAAAATTTAGTTAAAGAATTAGGCAAATTTATTATTCGCTTGTTTATCAAAAACATGTCTTTTTGTTTATAATTTAAGGTCGGGTCTGCCCAATGAAAATTTTGTAATGGCTGCAGTATTTTAACTGTACAAAGGTAGCATAATCAATTGTCTTTTTAATGAAGCCTTGAATGAAAGATTTGACGAAATAATAACTGTTTCAATTGAATAATATTGAATTTTATTTTTTAGTAAAAAAGCTAAAATTTTATTATAAGACGAGAAGACCCTATAGATTTTCATATTAAAATTTTTATTTTATTTAAAATAAAAATTTTTATTTTATTTAAAATAAAAATTTTTAATTGATTTTAATATTTAATTGGGAGGATTTTTAAATTTGATGAACTTTAAATTGTTACTTACAATAATTTTTGTATTAAATGAATTTTTAGAAAAATTTCAAAGAATAAAATACTTTAGGGATAACAGCGTAATATTTTTAGATAGATCTTATTGATAAAAATGTTTGCGACCTCGATGTTGAATTAAGATAAAAATTAGAAGTATAAGTTTAATATTTAAGTCTGTTCGACTTTTAAAATCTTACATGATTTGAGTTCAGATCGGTGTGAACCAGATCGGTTTCTATCTATAATTAAAAATAATAAATTTGTACGAAAGGATCATTTATTAAAAATATTTTTTAAAAGAAGAATAATTATAATTATATTGTTTTGGCAGAAAAGTGTAATAATTTTAGAAATTATAAATAAATTAATTTCATATTAATTTAAACAATAATTTTAATTAATTATATAATTTTAAATTTAGTTTCATTTATTTTACTTATTATTATAATATTATTGTTTGGTTTTTGGGTAAAACGCAGGAATGAAATATAATATAAGATTTAAACGGATGAACAATATTATATTTAGGAACATTAAAACACATACATAATGGAGACAGAATAAATAGTACGACCGACCGCTAACAAATCTAAAACGCAACCACCGAAAATCAATAGACAAAAGAACATACAAGAACGAAAGTCATCTAGATCCGTGGCCTCCTGCAATGTCATCAGATATACATACATTCATGTCGATATACTATTTCCAACACTCCCCCTATGACGACATGTTAGTTTTTTAACTGATTTACGATATTTTCATTAAATGCATACAAGTAAAATGTTTTTCTCGGGTTAATGCCTTGGTTAAAATATCTGCGGTCATCATTTTTGTTGATAGATACTTTATGAATATTTCGCCTCGTTCCTGTGTTTCTCTTGAAAAATGGTATCTTATGTCTATATGTTTACTTCGTGGATGAAAAACACTATTTTTACATAATTCAATTGCGCTTTGATTATCGCAATAAACTTCAGCGGGCTCCTTTAACAAACTGAGTACATTAATATGACTTAATAAATTTCTTATATGAATAATTTCTTTGCTAATTTCCGAAAGAGCCATGTATTCCGCTTCCATGGTTGAAAGCGCTACAGATTTTTGCTTTTTGCTGCTCCAACTTACCGGCGCACACGCTATATAAATGGCATATCCTGTACAGGATCTTCTATCGGTAGTGTCTGCAGCCCAATCTGAATCGACATACCCTACTACACAATCGTTTTCTTTACTATAATTAATGCCAAAATCTATCGTACCCTTTAAATATCTTAGCACACGTTTTGCCATTTTCCAGTGTGTTTGATTTGGGTTATTATTGAATCTGCTTAACAAATTCGCTGCGAAAGCTATGTCGGGGCGCGTCGCGTTTGCAAGGTAAATCAAACTGCCTACAAGTTCCCGATACGGTTCATTTAAATTCTCACATTTTTCGTTTTTTGTTTGAGACATTAGTTCAGCTGTATTTAAATTCTGTTCTAAGGGTGTGCTCAACGGGTTACATTTTTCCATTCCGAATTTAATTAACAGATCATTAATATACTTCTTCTGTCTAATGTTAATATCTCCCGTATCACCTTCCCTTTCGACAAATATTCCTAAAATATCTTTTACTTCGCCTAAGTCTTTTATCTTAAATTTCTCTCGCAACTTATTCTTTGTTCTTATTATTGCTGATAATTTCGCGGACGCTATTTATTGAGGGAAATGCGGGATATCTTTACCTAACATTTCTTAAAGAATGAATGTTTACGGATTGTTTAGTGAGACAAAGATAATTTATTATAACTCGTGGCGTGTCGCCTTTTAGAAGAACAGAAGAATATCTACAGTATGAATACATCGATACTTGGATCGATACAGAAACGCGAGGATCTTGTTTCTCCCGCGCAACTTAAATATGTTAGCGCCAACACTATTAATAAGTCATCCACATAAACAATTATAATTACTTCGCTTCTCTCTTTGGAATCTATATACACGCAAGGATCCGCTGCCGTGTTTTTAAATCCTATGCTCAGTAAATAATTGTTCAACTTATGATACCATTCGCGACCTGCTTGTTTTAGACCATACAAAGGCTTGTTTAACTTACAAACTTTTTGTTCCTCCCCAGTTTTCTCGAACATAATCGGCTGCTCCATATATACCTCGTCTGTTAAATTCCCTTGAATGTATGCAGTCACGAAGTCTATTTGATTCACATGCATTCCTTTTATGACACTTACTGCCAGTAACATGCGTATTGTCTCTAATCTCGCTACAAGTGCAAATACTTCGTTAAAATCAATGCCCTCACGCTGTTGGTCACCTCTGGCAACTAGTCTTGCTTTAAATTTGTCGATTAAGCCGTCCTGGTTTCTTTTAGTCCTAAAAACCCATTTACATTTTACAATTTTTTTACTTTGTGGTTTACTCACCAAGGTCCAAGTATTATTCTCGACTAGTCCATCATATTCGGCCTTCATCGCTTCTAGTCATTCGGTACGTTTCGGGTCATTCATTGCTTCTTGTACATTCTTCGGATCAGGTTGGGATTCTTGCGCAGGTTTCGCCTGATAAAGTTTTCGTGGTCTTCCCCGCTTTCCCGTTCTTTCTACTTTTGGACGACCACGTGCGTGACTCAATACTGGAGTATCAACAAATTTTCTGGGTTCCTCGTCAGCTTCTTCATTTTCATGTAGGGTTGCACAATTTTCGGCTTTTGAAGAACATCCTGCAATCGCATCCTCTTCCATTCGATGTCGATGATCTTCATCCTCTTCCAGTCGATGATCTTCCCGTCGGGTATTTTCTTTCTCTTCTTTTTGAAGATTTTCATGCCGGGTAATTTCCTCAATTTCTTGATTCATGGGTACTTCAAAGAGATTTGGCTCATTAATGTATGATCCCGTGATTTGATTTTCGATAAATTTGACATCTCTTCTTGTTAACACAGTCCCAGTGCCTCTTTTCCATAAACGATATGCCTTCGTTTCTTCAGAATAACCCACAAGAACGTACTCCTTTCCTTTAGGTAAAAACTTATTCTTCCTTCGTCCCTTTTCGAGAGCTATCACTCTACTTCCGTATTTTCGGAAATAACCCACATATGGTTTCTGCCCTGTCCAAACTTGGTACGGTGTTACTCCTTCATTTGCTTTGGTTGGACAACGATTTCTTGTATACGTTGCAGCTACGACTGCCTCTGTCCATAGAGAAATTGGTAGATTTGCGTGCATGAGCATGCATCTCGCCATTTCTACTAAAGTGCGGTTCAAGCATTCTGCAACTCCGTTTTGCTGTGGAGTATATGCCACACTTAGTTCTCTCAATATTCCTTCTTTCTTAAGGAATTCACTAAATTCATGAGAAAGATATTCGGTCCCATTATCTGTTCTTAGTCTTTTTATTTTTCTTCCCGTTTGTTTTTCAACACATGCTTTCTAGTCTTTAAACGCACTTAATACATCTGAACGCCGTTTCAAAGGTTTTACTTGAACGAAACGACTTTTGTCATCGGTAAATGTAACAAAATATTTCGCTCCCCCTAGCGAACTTGTATTAAATGGCCCGCAAATGTCACTGTGGACCAAGCCCAATAATTCATTTTCTCTTCGTGTTGAAGTTTTAAACGGTAATTGGTGAATCTTCGCTTTTTCACAAATTTCACATATGGGATTCACATTTTCCATGTTATCGTTAATCCCCATCACAATCTCTTTGTTTTTTAAATTTCTGACGTCATCAAAATTCAAATGGCCTAGTCTTTCATGCCATTTTACTAAACCACTACACTGTTCCGTCTGTACCATCGCACTAGCACTATTAGTTTTATTATTCTCTTTCACTATATACAGACCGTTTTCTTCTCTAGCTGTCATTACAAGTGATCCGTCTGAACGTCTAATTTTTGCACCATCTTGATAGAAAGTCACTGTGTAACCATGTTTTGTTATATGTGACACTGACAGCAAATTGGTTTTAAAACTTGGCACAAGCATTGCCTCTTGCAAATTAATATTGTTCTTTTTGTTGGGCGTGGTGTTTACTTCTATTTCAATCTGTCCTTTTCCGGTTGACTTTACACTTTGTTCCGTGGCTGTGTATATGGTTGCATTATCCTGACCAATTTTCTTAAATTTTTCTTTTTTATTCGTGATATGTGTCGTCGCACCACTATCTAAACACCAAATGTCCGTCCTCTTCTGATAATTATTTAACGCTGTGGCTGTCATTGCATCGACTGTCTTCGCATCCTTCCGTTTTTGAGACATATTTTCATTCTTCCTATAACAATCCCTTGCACGATGACCATACTTGTTGCATATGTTGCAATTCCCATTAAACTTTGTTGATTTCATCTTGTCCTTGGGATAAAATTTTCTTTTATTCACTAAGGCGTTTTCATGGCTTCGGTTTTCGTCTCCTTCGTTGTTGTGATCTCCTCTTCTTGCTTCTTCTTCTATTAATTTGATTTTTAAACTCTCGATGTTAGGTATCTCGTCACGTGTTTCTATTGCCACCTTAAAATTTTCATACACTACTGGCATCGACTTGAGCAGCATTACCGACACAAGATCGTCCGGAATCTTCATATCGGCGATTTCCAATTGTTCGACTTTCAATTGAAAATCATTGATGTACTGCGTCATCGTCTGATGTGTTTGTTTTTTCATGGCATATAATTGACTATATAATGCGGCTCTTCGTACAGGACCCCTGGATTGATGTACTTTTCTTAAATTTTCCCAAGCTTCCTGTGATGTTTCCGCTCTTTTTACGTGATTTAATTGACCTTCTTCTACGCTGAGAAGAATTAACGCCAATGCCTTTTCGTCCTTTTTCGTCCAAGCGACAGCATTTTCTTCGTTCTTTAATTCTGTACCATTCGTACACGACCACAATTCATTGTAAATTAATACACTTCTTAGTTGAACCTTCCATGTTTCATAATTCTTCTCTCCTAATTTTTGAATCTGGTTTATGTTCGGTGTTGCCATATTTTTTTTTTACGCACCAATTTCACGACACGACTTTTCACGTTTTTACTTTACTCGCGTTTTCTAAATACATATTTCACTCGCGCAGTTGAATAGTCCTGGGCCCATAACCTGTTTGGTTTTTGGGTAAAACGCAGGAATGAAATATAATATAAGATTTAAACGGATGAACAATATTATATTTAGGAACATTAAAACACATACATAATGGAGACAGAATAAATAGTACGACCGACCGCTTACAAATCTAAAACGCAACGACCGAAAATCAATAGACAAAAGAACATACAAGAACGAAAGTCATCTAGATCCGTGGCCTCCTAGAATGTCATCAGATATACATACATACATGTCGATATACTATTTCCAACAATTAGTAAGGGTTGGATTTTTAGTACTTGTAGAACGAAAAATTTGAGGATATATTCAATACCGTAAAGGTCCAAATAAAGTAGGAGTAATAGGATTATTTCAACCCTTAGGTGATGCAATTAAATTATTTTCTAAAGAAATTATTATTTTAAGAAATTCTAGAATTTTATTTTTTCATCTAATACCTATAATAATAATAATAATTTCTTTATTAATTTGAATTGTTATACCCTTTTCTAATAATATTTGAAGAATAGAATTTAATTCTTTAGTAATAATATGTTTTTTTGGGGCAAGAGTTTATCCTGCAATAATTATATAATAGGATGATCATCTAATTCTAATTATTCAATAATTGGGGCTTTACGAGCTGTTGTTCAATCAATTTCTTATGAAATTAATTTATTTTTAATTTTGTTTAATTTTTTTATTATATCCTTCAGTTTTTCTTTTCTTGATTTTCAATTTTTTCAAGAATTTGAATTTTTTTTTATTTACTTACCTATTTTAGTATTTTGATTAATTTGTCTTTTAGCAGAATTAAATCGATCCCCATTTGATTTAGTTGAAGGAGAATCAGAATTAGTTTCTGGTTTTAATACAGAATATTACAGATGAGGGTTTGCATTAATTTTTATATTTGAATATACAATAATTATATTTATAAGAATAATAACAGGTGTATTATTTACACAAATTTAAAGTATTTTCTTTAAAATTTTTATTATTTTATTTATTTATAATTTTTATTATTATTTTTATTCGAGCAATTACACCTCGTTTACGGTATGATGATTGACGGTATGATGAACATATATATATATATTGAAAATTTATTTTACCATATATTTTGTTTTTTGTTTTTTTAAATTATGTAATTTTTTTACATAATTATTATTTATATTAAGTTAATAGAAAATATTGCAGAGTATGAACCTTTCTTTTATTAATAACGAAACAACAACGCGGTAACCAAAACAACTGGACAGAAACCAGTCGACTATTTGTTTACTACATACATTCAGATTGTGTTGATGCTCTAATACTTCCCCTCAATCGTAAATGTTGTTACTCTCCACCGAGTCTTCAACTTCAATCTTCGATTGACTGGACTCCCAGTAATTCACGACAGTGTTCGTGTTTTGAACGTGGTAGTCCCTTCGTCAGCACATCGGCCATCATTTCCTGCGTTGGCATATATTTTAATACCACAGATCTTTCTTTCAATGCATCGCGGACGAAATGATGCCTTATATCGATATGCTTGGTCCTCCTGTGAAATACGGCGTTTTTGGCCAATTTTTGTGCTCCTTGATTATCGTTCCATAGTGTCAATGGCGTCTCATCTCTAACGCCTAATTCTTTCAGGAAAGTTTGGAGGTTGATTGCTTCTTTCGTCGCTTCTGTCAGAGCCATGTACTCTGCCTCCGTACTAGACAGGGCTACTGTTCGCTGCTTCCGTGATTCCCAGCTTATAGCTGCATTACCATATTTGAAGATGTAACCAGTATATGACCTTCTATCATCCGGGCAGGCTCCCCAATCCGCGTCAACATATCCCATTAAATCTTCTTTGGCTTTGGTGAACACTAATCCATAATTTAGGCTTCCCCTCAAGTATCGCAGAACTCTTTTCGCAGCTTTCCAATGGTTTTGATCAAAATTGGAGCCGAATTGACTGAGCCAGCTCACCACGTGAGCTATGTCTGGTCTCGTGGCAATGGCTATGTACATCAACGATCCTATCAGTTCCCTATATGGCAACCCTTTAATTTCGGCTCCCGATACATCTTCATTCGTTTCTTCCTTTATATCCCGTTTATTTAGTTCACAAGGAGTAGAAATCGGTTTCGCATCACTCATGCCAAATTTTCTCAATGTGTCTTCAATATAGGTCTTCTGAGTCATCGCCATCTTCCCCTTACTCCGCGTGAACTTAATTCCTAAGCAATGCTGAATGGGTCCTAAGTCCTTCATTTCAAACGTTGACATTAGTCCTTGTTTTAATTCTTCCATGTGTTCTCTATTTCTTGATATCATTAATATATCATCGACATAAATCGCCACGATAACCAAATTTTCGTTCATTATTTTGAAGTAAACACACGGGTCAGGATTCATCGATTGCAATCCTAATTCACGCAATTTCTCATCAAGTCTAATATTCCATTGTCTGCTTGATTGTTTCAAACCATAAATTGCCTTCTTTAGTAAACAGACTTTATTCTCGCCTTTAATATCTTGCAACATTTTGTTAATTCTGATCTTCTGATCCTTACTGATTTTACTGTCCTTTGCTGATCTTATGTCTTGTAATGTTTCTTCCAGCATTTCTGGTATTTCCATGTATATCTCTTCATCTATATCTCCATTCAGAAAAGCGGTCGATACATCAAGATGATCAACCAGCATGTCTCGCTCAACTGCTAGAGCGATTAATGTCCTTATGGAACTCAATCTGAGAATCAGAATTAGTTTCTGGTTTTAATACAGAATATTACAGATGAGGGTTTGCATTAATTTTTATATTTGAATATACAATAATTATATTTATAAGAATAATAACAGGTGTATTATTTACACAAATTTAAAGTATTTTCTTTAAAATTTTTATTATTTTATTTATTTATAATTTTTATTATTATTTTTATTCGAGCAATTACACCTCGTTTACGGTATGATGATTGACGGTATGATGAACATATATATATATATTGAAAATTTATTTTACCATATATTTTGTTTTTTGTTTTTTTAAATTATGTAATTTTTTTACATAATTATTATTTATATTAAGTTAATAGAAAATATTGCAGAGTATGAACCTTTCTTTTATTAATAACGAAACAACAACGCGGTAACCAAAACAACTGGACAGAAACCAGTCGACTATTTGTTTACTACATACATTCAGATTGTGTTGATGCTCTAATACTTCCCCTCAATCGTAAATGTTGTTACTCTCCACCGAGTCTTCAACTTCAATCTTCGATTGACTGGACTCCCAGTAATTCACGACAGTGTTCGTGTTTTGAACGTGGTAGTCCCTTCGTCAGCACATCGGCCATCATTTCCTGCGTTGGCATATATTTTAATACCACAGATCTTTCTTTCAATGCATCGCGGACGAAATGATGCCTTATATCGATATGCTTGGTCCTCCTGTGAAATACGGCGTTTTTGGCCAATTTTTGTGCTCCTTGATTATCGTTCCATAGTGTCAATGGCGTCTCATCTCTAACGCCTAATTCTTTCAGGAAAGTTTGGAGGTTGATTGCTTCTTTCGTCGCTTCTGTCAGAGCCATGTACTCTGCCTCCGTACTAGACAGGGCTACTGTTCGCTGCTTCCGTGATTCCCAGCTTATAGCTGCATTACCATATTTGAAGATGTAACCAGTATATGACCTTCTATCATCCGGGCAGGCTCCCCGATCCGCGTCAACATATCCCATTAAATCTTCTTTGGCTTTGGTGAACACTAATCCATAATTTAGGCTTCCCCTCAAGTATCGCAGAACTCTTTTCGCAGCTTTCCAATGGTTTTGATCAAAATTGGAGCCGAATTGACTGAGCCAGCTCACCACGTGAGCTATGTCTGGTCTCGTGGCAATGGCTATGTACATCAACGATCCTATCAGTTCCCTATATGGCAACCCTTTAATTTCGGCTCCCGATACATCTTCATTCGTTTCTTCCTTTATATCCCGTTTATTTAGTTCACAAGGAGTAGAAATCGGTTTCGCATCACTCATGCCAAATTTTCTCAATGTGTCTTCAATATAGGTCTTCTGAGTCATCGCCATCTTCCCCTTACTCCGCGTGAACTTAATTCCTAAGCAATGCTGAATGGGTCCTAAGTCCTTCATTTCAAACGTTGACATTAGTCCTTGTTTTAATTCTTCCATGTGTTCTCTATTTCTTGATATCATTAATATATCATCGACATAAATCGCCACGATAACCAAATTTTCGTTCATTATTTTGAAGTAAACACACGGGTCAGGATTCATCGATTGCAATCCTAATTCACGCAATTTCTCATCAAGTCTAATATTCCATTGTCTGCTTGATTGTTTCAAACCATAAATTGCCTTCTTTAGTAAACAGACTTTATTCTCGCCTTTAATATCTTGCAACATTTTGTTAATTCTGATCTTCTGATCCTTACTGATTTTACTGTCCTTTGCTGATCTTATGTCTTGTAATGTTTCTTCCAGCATTTCTGGTATTTCCATGTATATCTCTTCATCTATATCTCCATTCAGAAAAGCGGTCGATACATCAAGATGATCAACCAGCATGTCTCGCTCAACTGCTAGAGCGATTAATGTCCTTATGGAACTCAATCTTGCTACTGGTGCAAAAGTTTCATGAAAGTCCATTCCCGGGACTTGTGTAAAACCTCGAGCTACGAGTCTCGCCTTCCTTCTATCCAGCGTCCCGTCAGCCTTACATTTATTCCGTAATATTAAACGACAGCTTACGATGCTTCGGTCCCTTGGTCGATCTACGATTTCCCACGTATTATTTTTGATCATAGACATTATCTCACTACGTATGGCTGCTTTCCACTCTTCCCTATCTTTACTGGCCATTGCCTTTTTAGCCGAAATTTCACTTGTATCCACATGTTCTTCTGTCTCTTCTTCTTTTGTAGTGACTTGTTGTGCTACCTCATAGTGATATTGTTTCTTGGGTCTTCCTGGATTTCCCGTCCTTATTATTTTTCGTCTCCCCACGGTTCTTCGCAACTGTACTTCTGGATTTTGTATTACCTGTTCTTGCTCTTGATGTTGGTTATTTAACCCATTTTCTTCCCTTTGTTCGCAGGTTTCACTGTTTTCATTATTTTGTGGTTCTTCGTGAGTCCACTCCATAGCTTCTTCGTATTCTTCATCATCATCTTCTTCTTCTTCTTGTAATGAGTTTTGTTCTCCGAGGTCTCTGATCGTTTTTGTCTCTATTTCAGCATATTTTCTTTCCTTTAGTTTGTTTCCATTAATCATCCTATTTTCATTAACGAATTCTTCATATTTTGTTCCGGCACCAATTTCTTCGAAGAATTTTATATCTCTGGATACAATTATTTTCCTTTCACTAGGTACCCAAACTCGGTAACCTTTAGATTCCAAAGAATAACCTACGAATATACACTCTCTGGATCTTGGAGAAAATTTTCCTTTGTTTGTATCTGGGTCCAATGCATATCCTTTACATCAGAATGTTCGGAAATATTTCACATTTGGCCTTTTACTGGTCCAAAGTTTATAAGGTGTTTGCCCATTTAAGTGGTTTGCGGGGCATCTATTGCGGATGTAATTAGCTGTATGCAGTGCTTCTGCCCAAAACGATGGGGATAGTTTCGATTGAATTAGTAGACATCTTGCCATTTCCACAAGTGTTCTATTCATGCGTTCCGCGGTGCCATTTTGTTGCGGTGTGTGCGGGATTGTCAATCTTCTTTGGATTCCAGATTTTTGTAAATAGTCGTCAAATCCTTTATTGCAATATTCTTTTCCGTTGTCGGACTGAATGTATTTGATTTTTCTACCAGTGAAGTTTTCAACCATGCTCTTGTACTTTTTGAATTCAGTGAGGGCTTCGCTTTTCCTCTTCAAGAATCTTACTTCGCACCACCTCGTTCTGTCTTCTATGAAGATTAAGAAATATTTTGACCCATTCAATGACTCTGTCCTCATCGGTCCACATAAGTCTGTGTGTACTAATTCTAGCAGTTCCAATTTACGACTGGACTCTTTTGGGAAAGGTGTCTGCGTAAGTTTGCCTTTTAAGCATACTTCACACGTAGGTAGTTCTTTTTGTGTTCTGATTCTGATGCCACATACCACTTTATTAGCAACCATTTTCTTCAGATCTCTTCCGTTCAAGTGTCCGTATCTCTCATGCCATATTTTTAAATTTTCTTCTGATTCACTCGACATTCTTCCTGCATATTGTGTGTTTTGCCTAATGTAATATAAACCATCGATTCTGTCAGCGCGCATTAAAATGCTTCCTGCTCTATCCTTGACTAGAGCACCGTTTCTACCGAAGGTTACATTATATCCCTTGTCTGTAATCTTTGAAACAGACATTAAATTTGTGCGTAATCCTGGAACATATAAGGTATTTAATAAATTTATTTTCTGACTGCCATCTTTGTTTGAGGTAATAATAGATGCTGTCCCTTTCGCCAATACTTTAGCTGATGTATTGTTAGTCGCTAAATTCAAGTCTTCGAACTCATATGACTCCAGATTCTTTAGGCTTTCTTCTTTCTTCGTAATATGCGATGTACAACCACTATCTAAGCACCAATCGCTTGTACTTATGTCGCGTCCGGACTTTAAAGCATAGTCTTTTCTATCTGTGACTAGTAAGCTAGATTCCTTGGGACTCTGCTTTCCCGACTTCCAAGGTTTGTATTTCCCATCTTCTAGTCTGCAGTCTATAGCTTTGTGTCCCACCTTTTTGCATTTATGGCAACGGAATTTGAATTCTTCTTTATGTTCTTCCCTACGCTCGTTGGGCCTATTGTTCCGGAATTTATGATTTTTGAATGCTTGTCTTCCAACCATCATTGCATTCGGAACTTCTTCCTTTAATTTCTGATTGCGTGCATCACTTTCTTCAACTATCTTTATCTTCAATATTTCCGGTGATGGTAATTCATCTCTGGATTCGATTGCACATCGGAAATTTTCAAATTTCTCTTGGAGACTATACAATAACATTATGGCTAACAAATCCTTATTGATGTCTACATCCATTTCTTGTAGCTTTTCAACCACATCAAAGAATTTAGAAATGTGGTCTCGTGTGTCTTCACCTTCACGCATTTTTTGCAAAGTGAGTTGTTTTAAAAGATTCGCTTTTCGAGCAGGCCCCTTAGATTGATAGGTACTTTCTAATTTAAGCCAAACATCTCGAGATGTGGTACAATTCTTGATTTGTTTTAATGCATGAGGGTGGATAGATAGTATTAGATCTGACCTGGCTTTCTTGTCAGCAATTTCCCACTGCTTTGTGACTATAGCTCCTTCTGCCAAATCCGGTTTCGGTATCTCACCACTCACATATCCCCATGCATCATTCTTCACCAAAAGGGCTTCGGCTTGTAATTTCCAAGTCTCATAATTATCCCTTTCTAACATTTCTATTCGTGTATAACTGCTGGTACTCATTTTCGCGCACATACACTTATTATCTTCACTCGCGATATATTGACTTTAATTAACTACCTAAAATATACTATTCCAAGGGAGCTGGGCCCATAACCTATTGCAGAGTATGAACCTTTCTTTTATTAATAACGAAACAACAACGCGGTAACCAAAACGACTGGACAGAAACCAGTCGACTATTTGTTTACTACATACATTCAGATTGTGTTGCTGCTCTAATAGAAAATTTAAATTTCTATCATATATTTTCAAAATATATACTGGTTTCAAGTTCATTAACTTATAGAATTAATTTTTTATAAAAATAATTTTATCTCATAATTTATTAATTATAGGAGAAATAATAAAAAATGAAAAATAAATAATTGCACTAATTTGAGCAATAAATATGTAAGGATACTCAATTGGTTTAGCACCTGTTCATGTTAAAATAATACATGTTGATATAAATATTCAAAAATAAAATTGATTAATTGGATAAAATTTAGTAGTTTTAAATTTTGTTAATCCGTTAAAAGGTAGAATTATTAAAATTAGAATTGAAAATATTAATCCAATTACTCCCCCTAATTTATTAGGAATTGAACGTAAAATTGTATAGGCAAATAGAAAATATCATTCAGGTTGAATATGTTTAGGGGTATTTATTTGGGAAGCTGGGGTGAAATTATCAGGGTCACAGAAAATATATGGATTATATAATACAATAATAAAAAAAATTATTAAAATTCATCTAAATCCTACTAAATCTATTCAAGTGAAGTAAGGATGAAATCTAATTTTTCCTGGATTTCTAGAAATTCCGTTAGGATTATTAGATCCATATATATGGAGGTATGTTAAATGAATAATTACTATAGATGTAACAATAATAGGAAATAAATAATTTATAGAAAAAAATCGTCCAAGGGTTGGTGTTCTAATTGAATAATCTCCTCAAATTCAGTGAATTATAAATTTTCCAAAGGATGGGATAGCTGTTAATAGATTTGTGATAACTGTTGCTCCTCAATATGACATTTGTCCTCAGGGTAAAACATATCCTATAAATGCAGTTGTTATAGATAATATTAAAATTATTACACCTAATAATCAAACATGTTTAAAGTTATAAGAATGATAATATAATCCTCGTCAAATATGTAAATATATACAAATGAAAAATAAAGATGCTCCATTTATATGGGCTGTTCGGATATATCATCCTTCAATATTTTGAATAATATGAATGATTCTATCAAATGCTATTGATGTTTGAGGGATATAATGTATTGATAAAAGGATTCCTGAGCTAATTTGAATAATTAGAATTAAGGCAAGAATTGAACCAAAATTTCATCATCTAGAAATATTTATAGGAGTAGGTAAAACAATAAATGTATTTTTAAATACATTAATTATTGGGTCATTATTAGATTTAGAATATTTAAACATTATTATTGTGTTCGACGAATAAATTTATATTTTTGTTTACAGATTTTAATAATAGTAATTATTGAAAAGAATAAATAAAAAATTCTTAATAAATAATATATTATGTTAGAATATTGATAAGTTAAATTATTTGTTTTTTTTAAATTCAATTATATTTATTTTTAAAATAATTAATATTATAAAAATTATTATTAGTGAAATTATAATAATTTTTATAAATATATTATTTGTTTTTATTTTTGATACTCTAATTAATGTTGTAAAAAATATAAATATTACTATTATTCCTCTAATTATTGAAATAAAAAGAATAAGAGCAAAAATATTAAATGATGTTGTGTATAAACTTATAATAATAACAATTATTAGGGTAAAAATTATTTGATAAATTAGAAATAAGATAGGATTATTTTTTATTAAGAAAATTAATCTTAATAATATAAAAATACTAAATATAGGAATAATTATTTTTATTAAAATAGTGAGTTTAAACATTTCAAGAAATAGTTTAATTAAAATATTAATTTTGGAGATTAAAGACATAAAATTTTTATTTTTTTGGAAGCTATAAAATATTTATTTATTTTTAATTTACAAAATTAATATTTTAATTTAAATTATTGTTGCGTATGCATAAGTTCATACGATTTAGTTAAGAACGCTCGGCGACAGAAAGGCGCCTCAGTAGAGTTTTATTTAACTTCCCAGGATACTTTCAGTGAATTCAAAATGCGTTTCCCACAGTCCACGTCGGTCCCACTTGACTTCAATTACCTAAACATCCCCTAGGAAGTGTAGCCTCTCCGGACCCTAAAAGCATCTCCTACCGTTCACGTAAACAACCTAGACCTCCGAAGAAGGAAGCCTATTCCTCCCACTCGCCCTATAGTTTCCTCCCATTTTTCCTCCCGTTTCCCCAAAAATCAAGCCCTATAAAAAGGCACCCATTTTCCATCCAAGCCAGTGTAAAACCATCTTACGACATCACAACGTTACTCTGTCCGATTAAGTCCACGCGTCTTAGGAGTGCGCCGCTCGAATTCACTGAAAGTATCTAAGCTCAATTAAAGTGTCGTTCACCATTGTGATCTTGCTATAAATCAGCAATCGAAGCGGAGTGACCTATCAACGAGTCAACGAACAATATACGTCGTCGCTACTTAGGTAAGCGTTACACTCACACACTAAACACATTTGTAAAAGAGTCATTAATAGAGATTTGTTAGAATAAATTTGTAACTGTTCAAAAAGGGAACATCAACATCTTGTGCATTTCCTTTACTAAAATCAATAACAGCAACGAGCCCATCACAGATTCACTCTAACCGCTCGGAGTGAATCAATTAATTGTTAACGCGTAGTATTTCGATTCGTCGTTACTCTCTCTCCCAGCCTAGGTGGTAGTTCTTAGGACCTATCCACAAAAGGTGCAATACAGCCTTCCGGTAATAACAGGTGACAGCAGTTCCTAGGACCTGTCTCGTACCTGTCGCAAGCAATACGCAAGCGAGGAAGTACCTGTATTGTTATTAACGAATGCCTGCTGCGGTCTTAGGATCCCCAGTCAGAACCCGGTCTTATTTATCGAGAGAGGACGGTCAAACGAGGTACGCGACGCGATTCGGTCATCTGCCATTTGATAATTAAAACTCGCACGCCCCAGCTCGTAACATTATATAGCTTTATATTATTAAGTAATAATTTATTATGTTTTTTTAAAATTATTTTAAGAATATTTTTATTTATAAAATATTATAATCATATTTTAATAGATTTAATTTCTTTAGAATTTATTGTTGTAAGAATTTATTTTATAATTTTTTTATGTTCTAGAAGATTTTTAGGATCTTTTATATTATTTTATTTATTATTTTCTATTTGTGAAAGAGTATTGCTGGGTTGGGATTAATAATTATGATAATTCATTATTATGGAAATGAAAAATTTAAAATTATAAATATTATTTTATGATAGAATTATTAATTGTATTAATTTTTTAAAATTTATATTTTATTTTTTTTAATAAAATAAATATTTTAATTTTTTTAAGGTATTATATAATATTTTATTTTTTTCAAAATTTGGAAATTTTAGATAATATTTAAATTAGATATAGATTTTGTTTAAGAAAATTTTCTTTAATATTAATTATTTTATCTATTTGGGTAGTATTACTAATTATTTTAAGAATTAATTTAAAATTTAGTCAATTATATTTTATTAATATTTTTTTTAATTTTATTAATAATTTTAGTAATAATTTTTTTGAGAATAGATTTATTATTATTTTATATAGTTTATGAATTAGGAATTATTCCTACATTTTTATTAATTTTTTACTGGGGTTCTTATAAAAATCGAGTTGAGGCAAGATATCTTATAATATATTGTATGTTATTTTTTTCTTTACCTTTTTTAGTAATTTTAATATATAGGATATATATAGGATTTAATATAAAATTTAGGATAAGATTTATTTTTATTGAAATGGTTAAGTATTCTATTAATAGATTTTTTATAAATTTTATTTTAATAGTATTTTTTAATTAAATTCCCTATATTTCTAAGACATTTTTGACTATTAAAAGCTCATGTGGAAGCTCCTTATTTCGGTTCAATAATTTTAGCTTCAGTTTATTAAAATTGGGAGGGTATGGATTAATCCGAGTAATATTAATAATAATTTTTAATAATTTATTAAATTATTTAATTTTATCTTTATCTTTAATTGGAAGACTAATTTTGAGATTAATTTGTTTACGACAAATTGATATAAAATTATTAGTTGCTTATTCTTCGGTTGTTCATATAAATTTTATACTTTTTAGAATATTTATATTTGAAGAATTAATAATTACTGCTTCTTTAATAATAATAATTGCTCATGGTTTATGTTCATCAAGTATATTTTATATTGTAAATATTATTTATGTTCGTACAGGTAGTCGAATATTTATAATTAATAAAGGATTATTAAATGTTATGCCTTCAATAATATTATTATGATTTTTAGTTTTTTTTTAATATATCAGCTCCTTTTTCTTTAAACTTAATAAGAGAAATTTTAATAATTAGAATTTTTTTATTAAAATATAAATATTTACTGAGTTTATTAATTTTAATTATTTTTTTAAGTTCAATTTTTACTTTATATATTTTGAGTTATAGATCTCATGGTAAAATAATTTTTTACTTAGGATTTAATTCTGGAAAATTAAAAGAATATATTGTTCTATTTATACATTTAATTCCTTTAAATTTTTTATTTTTATTACATTTAAATTTTTATTTAAATAGTTTAATAAAAATTTTAGTTTGTGATACTAAAGATGTATAAAATTATATTTTGAATTATTTTTATTATAATATTATCTGTAATAATTTTACTTTTATTTCTTAGATTTATAATATTTATATTATCTATTTATTTTAAAATTTATGAATTAATATTTTTATATATTTTTGATTTATATGATTTAAATATTTGTAGAATTGAGTATGTTCTATTAGTTGATTGAATTTCGATAATATTTTTAAGATTAGTTTTATTTCTTTCTTCAATAGTTATTTTATACAGAATTAGATATATTTATTATAAAAAAAACGATATTTTTATTTATTAATAATTTTTATTATTTCAATATGTTTAATAATTTTAAGAATATATAATATAATTAGTTTATTTATTGGTTGAGATTTGTTGGGTCTTTCTTCTTACTGTTTAGTAATTTTTTATTCTAATTATTTGTCTTATAAATCAGGTATAGTTACTAGTTTAATAAATCGTTTTGGTGATGTTATGTTATTAATATTAATTGGTTTATTATATTTAAATAGAAGATTAAATTTAATTAATTATAATAAGTTAGATATAATAATTTATATTTTATTATTTATTGCAGCTTTAACTAAAAGAGCTCAAATACCTTTTTCATCTTGACTTCCTGCTGCTATAGCAGCACCCACACTTATTTCTTCTTGTTGAAGATACGATCCGTCGGTGATTGCTGAAGTGCTGCGTTACCGACTGTATCACGACAGTGTTTTGTTATTTACCTTTTGTTTTACTTTATATTAGTCGCGTCTCTCCCGAACGGTGAACACGTACGTTACCTAATGTTCCATAAACTGCTATTCTTATCATAACTTCCCACTAATCTCTAATAGGTTATGGGCCCAGGTCATCGTGAAGTGCGTGGATAAATAGCGGAGAATATAAATAGGTGAATTCAATCGCGTGTTCGGTGTAAGAACATTCGTGAACGCGTAAGAGACTGATCGAGTCACAATGGCGTCCAGTTCGGTGCGAATCGAGTTATTAAGCAGGAATAACTACGACACATGGCGAATCCAAATGCAAGCGCTGTTGTTTAAAAACGACGAATGGGAATACGCAAGCGGAAGGATAACGAAACCCATGATAATCCCGGGAGATGCCGATTCAGCGGAAAAGGCAAGACGATGGGAAATCGAGGATGGAAAAGCGCGCGCGGACATCATCCTTGCGATTAAACCATCGGAGCTGAAACAAGTAAAGGATTGTAATACTTCACATGAGTTGTGGACGAAATTGCAAAAAGTGTTTCAATCGTCGGGACCGGCAAGAAAGGCGACGCTCATCAAACAATTGACATACTATCACATGAGTGAAGGTGACGACGTGCACGAGCACATCGTAAGATTTTTCGATACGGTAGATAGGCTCGGAGAAATGGAAGTAGACATTAATAGCGATTTGCTATCGGTGATGTTGCTGCACAGTCTTCCCGCATCCTTCGATAATTTCCGGTGCGCGATAGAATCTCGCGATACCTTACCCACACCAGAAACTCTACGAATTAAAATTCTCGAGGAAAGTGAGGCGAGAAAGCATCAAGGTCGAGATGGCACGACGAGTGCGATGTTCGTGAAAAAGAGGTTTGAGAGGGGGAAGGGCGCGACGAAAAGGACGGAGTACGAATCGAAGAAAGATCCAAAGGTGCAACGACAAAAGGACAAATTTAAATACAAGTGCTTCCGATGTCGAAAGATTGGACATAAAGCCGCCGATTGCACGGAAACCGTGCGAAATTCGGACGACGCGAATACGGCGAACGGAGTGAGTTTGTGCGCGGTCACGAAAGATTCGAGTGACGGTAAAGTTTTTCGGGCCGAAGACGTGAAAGACAACAAAGTGTGGTGCTTGGACAGTGGGTGCACG
Source organism: Nysson spinosus (assembly GCA_910591585.2). NCBI lineage: Eukaryota > Metazoa > Arthropoda > Insecta > Hymenoptera > Crabronidae > Nysson > Nysson spinosus. The sequence goes on from CAJUYC020000006.1 coordinate 4,780,476, forward strand.
ACGCACATGTGTGGTGACGCTAATGAATTCGAGAACATTCGCAAATCCGTGATCGGAAGAGTGAATCTCGCGAGCAACGCGTGTGCGGAAATTAAAGGGAAAGGAGTCGTTAGTCTGGAAGCCAACGTCAACGGTATGACGAAGATGGTGAGACTAAGCGAGACTCTTCACGTGCCCGACCTACGGACAAATCTTCTTTCGGTCGGAAAAATCTGTGATAAGGGATATTCAGTGATTTTCGATAGCGATGGCGCGACGGTCATGGACGCGAAGAAAAGGACGATCGTGAGAGCCGAACGAGAACGCGGCGGTCTCTACGTCCTGACGACCACGGAACAAAAAGTCGACGCGAGAGCCGCTCGCGACGACAATTCCCGAAGAAAGCCGAAATCGATCGAAGTTTGGCATAAGCGGATGGGTCATTTGAATTATCGAAACCTGACCCGGTGTTTTCGAGACGGAACAGTCACGGGATTAAATTTAGAATCGGATGAAAACGACATATTTTGCGAAATCTGTGCAAAAGGGAAAATGGTTCGGTCGGCATTCCCAAAGGCATCCGAACGAAAAACGACTGTACTTGAGATAGTACACACCGATTTATGTGGTCCGTTTCGAACCACGTCAATGGGAGGTTCGAAGTATTTTGCCATATTTATCGATGACGCATCGAGGTGGTGTGAAACACGTTTTCTGCGAAACAAGAGCGACGTTTTCCAAGCATTTAAAGATTATAAAGCCTTCGTGGAAAACCAAACGGGGAGAAGAATAAAGTTCTTACAGTCCGACAATGGGAAAGAGTACTGCAATGAAAAATTCGATACGTTCTTAAGGGAGAACGGAATTGGTAGACGACTCACGGTGTCGCACACGCCACAACAGAACGGCGTTGCAGAGCGAAAGAATAGAACACTTCTCGACATGGCTCGTTGTTTGATGCTGCAGTCTTCGGTACCACCATCGCTCTGGGCAGAGGCGATCAACACGGCTAATTTCATACGAAATAGATGCCCTACGAATCATCTCGAAGGTAAAACGCCTTATGAGGCATGGAAAGGAAAAATTCTGAATGTCGGACATTTCCAGGAGTTCGGATGTGAGGTAATCACCTTAAGGAGAGAGCCCGGAAAAGAAAAATTTGAACCGCGATCGAGAAAAGGAATATTTGTAGGCTATTCGGAGACTTCCAAGGCTTACCGCATTTGGCTGCCAAATGACAGAAAAGTAGAAGTGGCACGCGACGTAAAGTTCACGGATGGTAAGTTCGAACCAACGATGAACGGGAAGTGCGACGACCTATTGGAGCTACAAGACGCAAAGGACGACAGTGTCGTATTTGAGATTCAGTCGAAGGATCGCATGAATTCCACATCGGAGAGTTCTAGTGAAGAACCAGTCACATCATCTGCAGACGAAGTCAGACGAGACGATGACGAAGAGGAAAATGCGAACGACGAAGAAGAAGTCGAAATCGAAAGCAGAATCCAAAGGCGAGGTCGAGGACGACCACGTTTACAACGCACGGGATTCAGAGGAAGACCCAGAAAGTTGTTTCATCAGGTCAACCTAGCTCACAATCCGGAGGAAATCGCTTGTCTGACCGAAATTCCAGTAAAAGAGGCAATTGAAGGTCCCAATGCCAACGAATGGCATGATGCGATAGCACGCGAGCTGGAATCAATCATCAAGAATGGAACGTGGAAGCTCGTAGATCGACCCGACGACGCGCCTGTGATAGGAAGCCGCATTGTTTTTCGAAACAAATTAAGAGAGGACGGAACTCTTGAGCGCCGGAAAGCGCGCATCGTCGCAAGGGGTTATGCTCAACGCACAGGTGTTGACTTTGAGGACACGTTTGCACCAGTGGCCCGAATGGAGTCGATTCGAACCATGATGGCAATCGCTGCTGAGAAAGGGATGATCGTCGAACAACTGGATGTGACTACGGCGTATCTAAACGGTGAACTAAATGAGAGGATCTACATGGAGGTTCCAAGGCACATTAAATTGGGACTCGAATCCTTAGCCGAAAGAGAGACCGGGAATAGCGAGGTCAAACGAGGAGCGAAGCAAATGCTTTCAGATATGCAAAGCGGAGACAAGGTATGTATCCTCAACAAAGCGTTGTACGGATTAAAGCAAGTCGGACGTTGTTGGAACGAGAAGTTATGCAGTCTTTTAAGCAAGTTTGGCGCGAGAAAGTCAACCGCGGATCCTTGTATATTCGTCAAAGGGAATGGGAAAAATTTCCTGGCGATAGCTACATACGTAGACGATATTCTAATGGCGTCGGCGAGAGACACCGAGATCATGAAGCTGAAGAAATTCCTATCGAGAGAGCTCGATGTGAAGAGTCTTGGACCTGTTTCCTATTGTCTGGGAATTGAGTTTTGTCAAGACAAAATGGGGATATCAATGACCCAGAGAAAGTACATCCAGGATATTCTTGAGAGATTTAACATGTCGGAGGCGAACCCAATATCAACACCATTGAATCAAGGCGAGAAGTTGGTACCATGCCGAGAAGAGGATTGGGATCCGGATAGATATCCTTATCGTGAGCTAATCGGATCATTGATGTATGTTGCCACGTGTACTCGTCCGGACATATCCTTTGCGGTGAGTCACTTGAGCCAATTCGGAACATGTTATGGTTCGACTCATTGGACGGCTGCAAAAAGGGTGTTACGCTACCTAAAGGGAACGCCTGAACTCGGATTGAGGTACAAGAGGACAGGAGACCAGTTGAAGGGGTACGTGGACGCCGATTGGGCAGGCTGCACCATCGATAGGAGATCCTACACCGGACATACTTTCATCCTCGGAGGGAATCCTGTGTCGTGGGAATCGAGGAAACAGCGGACCGTGGCGTTATCGTCCACCGAGGCCGAATACATGGCACTCACGGAGGCCACTAAACAAGCAACGTTCTTGGCGAGATTTCTCACGGAGTTGCAATTCATGGGAGATCGCGAAATGATAATTTTTTGTGATAACGAAGGAGCACGAAAAATTGCCGAGAATCCAGTGCATCATAATCGCACTAAACATATTGACACTCGACATCATTACGTTCGCGAAGTGCTGAATCAAGGAAAATTGATCGTCGAGCATGTCTCCACTGAAAACATGGCGGCAGACCTACTAACAAAAGGTTTAGCTGCTCCCAAGATTCGAGCAAATCTGAGATTGCTTGGACTATTGGACTGATCGGACCAACGGATCGAGGGGGCGTGTTGAAGATACGATCCGTCGGTGATTGCTGAAGTGTTGCGTTACCGACTGTATCACGACAGTGTTTTGTTATTTACCTTTTGTTTTACTTTATATTAGTCGCGTCTCTCCCGAACGGTGAACACGTACGTTACCTAATGTTCCATAAACTGCTATTCTTATCATAACTTCCCACTAATCTCTAATACTTCTTTAGTTCATTCTTCAACTTTAGTTACTGCTGGTGTATATTTATTAATTCGTTTTAATTTAATTAATCAATTAAATATTTTTTTAATAATTATTTCCATATTAACTATATTTATTGCTGGATTAGCTGCAAATTTAGAATATGATTTTAACAAAATTATTGCATTATCTACTTTAAGACAATTAGGTTTAATATTTACTATTTTATCTTTAGGATTTTCTTTTATTTCTTTTTTTCATTTATTAACTCATGCAATATTTAAATCAATATTATTTATGTGTGCAGGTATTTTAATTCATGGAATAGGAGATATTCAAGATATTCGATTTTACGGAAATTTTTATAAAATTACTCCTTTTGTATGTTTATGTTTTAATTTTGCTTCTTTATCTTTAAGAGGATTACCTTTTTTAAGAGGTTTTTATTCAAAGGATAAAATTTTAGAACTTTTTTTTATAAGAAATTAAATTTTTTTAAAATTATTTTACTAATTTTAAGTACTATTTTAACTGTTTCTTATAGTTTTGGATTATTTATATATATATATATATATATATATATATATATATATATAGTAATAATAAAATATTATATTCATTAAATATATTAGAAGAAAATTTATTAATAAATTTTTCTATACTATTATTAATATTTTTAATTTTAATAGGAGGTTTAATATTAAATTATATTTTATAATATCAATAAATTTGATTATTTTGTATTTTTATTTAAAAATATTAATTTTAAGATTTATTATTATTGGTTTAATTTTAGGTTATTTTATATATAATAGTATTATAATAAATAAAGTTAAAATATTTTTTTATAATTTGATAAAAATAAATTTATTATGATCTTATTTATCTATTTTTCCTTTAAAAATAAGAAGATTTACATTGTTAGAAGTTGAGAAAGGTTTATTGGAAATATTTATCGGTCGATTTGATTCTTTTAATATTTTTTATTATTATGAAACAAAATATTTTAATAAGATGAAGAAGTATTATAATTTTTATAAAAAGAATTTTTATTATAATATTATTAATTTTAATATTTAATTAATTTAAATAGCTTAAAAATTAAAGTTTAATATTGAAGATATTAAGATAATATAATTATTTTTAAAAATGTACGGAAAAGTGAGAAGTTGAGTGGACTGTATGTTTTAATAAAGTCTGAGGCGCGTATCTTAATAGTTATTTATTAATAAGTTAACCGTAGGCACGAGTACACGGAGTCAGTCATACGGACACACACTCAGTTAATTAGTTATACGCAATAAGTCAATAAGCACGATAGAGAAAGCAGCTCAAAAGCAGATACGTAAAGTACGCAGATTTACAGGTAAGCACACCAGTAAATTAACCGTATAAAGTTACAAAGATAAGCACTAAGCAGCCAAAGAAGATAAGCACAGCACGCAGATTTACAGGTAAGCACACCAATAATTAACGTGTATAAAGTTATACGAAAGTAATAAACCCAATAAGTAATTGTAATCGCACGTTTAAGCTATAACGTCGACACCCGAAGTAGAATAGATTACAAGAACAAAAGACCCGAACTAAGAGCGCGACCGGTGCCGTCGCACCGGTATTTATGATTTGAGTGAGGGGCTACCCCTTGAGGGGAGCTCACGCGCTCGTGACGCTTCGAGAATATTCGGGAATTCAATTCCTTCTCGAATATTCTCAACTGCTGCGAAGAAGACCTTGTTTCCAGAACGTTCGACGTATTTAAAGTTTTTGCACCATAGTTAAGACTCACGAAGCGAAGCCAGAAAAAGAGTCCAAAGTAAGCATAACACTGTTTGACTACGTCGAACGTTCCGGACTTCGAGAAATCCTGAACAATATATATATGTTGAAATTTGTTTAAAATATCGGCCAACTACAACCGATATTGGAGGAAGTGAAACTTCCTCCTCCGGTCCGGACGAGGGAGAGTGGGTAAAGGTAACTCCAAACCAATATGCCTTTGATTCCCTTTGACTGTCCTGAAAAGGACAGTCGTTTATTGCAGACCCTTTTCGCTCTGTATAATACAAAGTGTTTTTGCCGATCGCAAGAATTTAACTTCTCGGTAGCCTGGCTGTCGGCGGGCCTGGTTGTCCTAGGTTATAATCTCTGGAACAACAGAAAAAGAACGAACGGGTGTAATCACCTGAAATACGATAATCGTATTAACGTTCTGTCTCGGGAATGTTTTGACGCGCACACTTAAACAGCAACGGTAACCGTGCTGTGTGTGCTAATGCGTGTACTGGTGCGTGGCTTTTAAATACGGTAAGCCACGCGTCGACTGTTTTGGCCGATCTGTTCCGTCTTTTTCAGGAACACAATCGTGGCGGTCGGCTAGATTTAACGCAATGAAATCTTTAGTGCAACGACCGCACAGTCGTATTGCCTCGAACGGAAAACCAAGGCGGAGGTTGTAAATCTCCTGTATGGATTCCGTGAGCGGGGAGATCCACGGTTACTAGTAACTAGTCCCGGTGGCTGACAACGGAGGCTGATCTAACCGTTTCTTTCTCAACACGCCTTGACGTGGAGTAAGAGTGGACCAACGCTAATTCTAACCCGTCTTCCTCAACACGCCGCGTCGTGAAGGAAGCCTGGACGCTATAGTCCTGGAAGCCTGGAAGCGATATCGAAACCCTCCGGTCGCTCTTTGGTTACTCTAAACGTTCCAAGGCGATTCCCGGTAGAGAACGAGTAGCGGGTCTTAAGTTTAGAATAGCGCGCGAACTAACGCAGTGCTCCGCCGACCAGTGGTCATCCAAGGAGTGGACTCCTGACGCTCCCACGTCGAATAACAATGGTTGGCGAAAACCAGGTGAACCCACCGATTTTCGCCCCAGTACTAATTCAGGGTAAAGACCGCTAAATTACTAAAAGGCGCAGCTATTGTGCTGAACAGTCAACACGAATCGTCGTGTGTTATTCTCGATTCAGTTTCACAATTTGCTGGTGTTAAGCTGAAAGCAGTGTTCGTTATAACGGGAGCACGATCGACAATCGATGCGCTCCGTGCGAACTGTTGCTGAGGACTCTCTAAGAAGAACTGACTGTCTGCGACGTTACACCGTCGTCGACAAGCGCGAACGAGTAATTACTCGTTACGCGGCGCTTTCGTCAAATTTTCGAAGTTTTTCGAAGAAATGGCAGTTATACAAGCTATTAATATATAAATAAAAAATAAATTATTGTGAATATTGATTTTATCTCTCAAAAAATCCGGTGGCTTTATAGAAATTTCGCATTGTATTTTATGTCATATTACATATTTCCGTTTCCTATTTTCAATAAATGTTATTTCAATTATTTAAACCGACAAATATGTGTCTTTAATACTCCTAAAATAATATCACCCACAAACTTATCAAAAGTATGAAATATTTATAAGATATTAGCAAAAAACGTGGTGGCTTTATAGAAATTTCGCGGGCTGTATTAGCTCTTTCTCACTCTCTCTCATATCCGTTTACTATTCGCGAATTCGCACGTCTTCAAACGGTAATATGTACCGGTCAGACGTGCCGATCTCTGGTTTCGCACGGTCTAGACGAAAACAATCATTGTCATGTTATTGGACCTCGATAGTTTTTGTGTTTCCTTTTCGAATCACGCCGGTCAAATAAACTCGGTAGACTCAAGAAAAAGAAATTAACTATGAGGCTCGTGATCAGGTGAAACAACTACTGGTCACTTATTTAAACATACCGCCCCCCTTGCACTGTCTGTGCAATTGCTGGAGGGTTTGGTAGTTGTGACATCGAGACTCGAATCGCGGAATTTTACAAATTCAAGTTGAATAGACGTTTGAGAGAGAGGATGACTGCAAGTCAATTATATAGTATAATTATGACTTACTTTTTGGTGGCGGCGAGGGGGTGACTGTCGTCTCCAACAGTCTCAACGACATCTCCAGGGCCATACGAGTGATTCGCTCGTACAACGACCGGCTGTCCCTGGAGGGCGTGACAATATGCTAGACAATAGGAGACAATATGCTGTGACGCGCACTAGTTTTCTCCACGATGGAAATCGGAATAGGAAATCCCATTCCTTTTCGGGAGTAACTAGGCTCGTGATCAGGTGAAACAACTACTGGTCACTTATTTAGACAATATATATATATTTGTTATTTATAAATAAAGAATATTATTTTTATAATGAAAATATAATGTTTTAAAATAAACTATATATATATATATATATATATATATATATATATATATTGTTACGACCACCCCTTACGTTGTAACCCCTTGACGACGAGGGTCGTCAAGGGCGCCTAGCAATTTATAAACAGTCGCAAAAGAATTGAATTGTAATCCGACAGCGAGAGCGACCGGACGCGCGCTCGACGCTCTGATTCATAAAATACCAATAAACGCTCTGTTAATCGTAATCGTCTCCTCCGTGTACCGATATGCCCCGCACGCGCCGCAACAATATATATAGATTAAATAATTTAATCAAAATTTTAATTCGAAGTTAAATGTAATTTTTACTTTATATATATATATATTAAATGAAACCAAAAAGAGGTATATTATTGTTAATAATATTATTAGAATATAAATTCTCAATTGAAATAATATAAAATTTAAATTTCTAATTTAAAAAAAAATGTTTATTCATTTTTATTTCTAGATATATTGATTTATTCAATAAATTTTAAATGCAATTTGAATGTTATAGATTAACTAATATCCAAATTTAATCAATTAATATTTAAATCAATTCATTCTAGTAATAAACTAAAAATGATTATAATAATAAATAAAAAGATTATAAGGTAATTATTAAAATTTATATTTTGTAAATTAATAAATGGGATAAGAAAGGCAATTTCAATATCAAAAATTAGGAAAATTAATGAAATAATAAAAAAACTAATTGAAGGGGGTATTCAAGGATTAGAAATATTTGAAAATCCACATTCGTAAGCTATTTTTTTTCTAGATATAATTTTGTATTTATAGAAATTAAAAAATTTAGTATGAAAAAAATTATAGGTAAAATTATAATAGTTATTGATATTAAAATAATTAAGTAAATTTTTTATATTAAATTAATTAAATTTTTTAATTGGAAATTAAATGTAATTTTTATACTATATAAAAATAATATGAATGGTCATCAATAGATGCAAATATATAAAAATAGTCATACTACATCAACAAAATGTCAGTATCAAGCAGCAGCTTCAAATCCAAAGTGATGATTACATGAAAAATGTTTATTTATTAATCGATAGAAACAAATAATTAAAAATGTTGTTCCAATAATTACATGAATACCATGAAATCCAGTTATTACATAAAATGTTGATCCGAAAACATTGTCATTAATAGAAAATGATGCAGTTTTATATTCAAATAATTGAAGGAAAGAGAAATATATTCCCAGTAAAATGGTTATTATTAATCTTAATTTTCTTCCTTTAAATATATTATTAATAATTGAATGATGACATCAAGTAATAGATAATCCTGAAGATACTAATACAATTGTATTTAGTAGAGGAATATTATAAGGATTAAATATTTTAATTCCTTTGGGAGGTCAAATTATACCAATTTCTATTCTAGGATTAAGGGATATATGAAAAAATGCTCAAAAAAAGGAAATAAAAAAAAATAATTCAGAAATAATAAATAGAATTATTCCAAATCGTAGATTGTTATAAACAAGATAAGTGTGTATTCCTTGATAAAGTCTTTCTCGGATTACATCTCGTCATCATTGAGATATACATAAAATAATAATTATAAAATTAATAATTAAATTTAAGTAATTATTATTATGTATTCATTGAATTATTCTTGTTAATAAATTGAAAATTGAAAATGATGTTGATAGTGGTCATGGTCTTGCAGTAACTAAATGAAATGGATGATTATGTATTGACATTTAAGAAACTTCATTAGAATATAAAGTTCTAAGAATTGAGTATACATAAGCTTGAATTATAGCTACTGAAATTTCTAGAATTATTAATAAAGTTTGAGTTGAAAATGTTAGAGGAAAAATAAGAATATTAAAATTTGTTGAACCAATTAAATTTAATAATAAATGACCTGCAATTATATTAGCTGACAATCGAATAGCTAATGTTCTTGATCGAATAATATTTCTAATTGATTAAAAAATTACTATAAAAGGTATTAGAATATAAGGAGTTCCTGTAGGAATGAGGTGTATAAATATATTTTTATAATTTATTAATCAACCAAAAATTATAAAAGATAATCATATAGAAAATGAAAAAGATAATGAAAAAGATATTGGTCTTGATGGAGTAAAAATATAAGGGAATAATCCTAAAATATTAATTAATATAATAAAATTAAATATAGAAATAAATATTAATAAATTTTTATTAGAAATTTTATTTAATAGAATTTTACATTCATTAATAAGATATATATGTTAGCGGCAAATTATATTAGGGGTGTCTATGGCCGATACCCCGCCGACATCTGGCATTAGTTAGTTTATGACCAAGCCATAAACATCACTCGGGTAAGATAAAGTATTCAAGGGTATACATCCCGTCGCCAGTGATGGCTAGTGGCCCAAAGTCACGTAGCTATCGGGTGTCATAGGACTGTGTATCTGACACAGGCGTTTGGCTAGGATCAGGCAGACAACCCGACGTTGTCCTGCCTAATGAGTAGATACATCGTACTCTAGGATCTGGCCACGGAGTGGGGAGGGGTGTAGACCCCTCTGATAAGCGGACTGTGAGGGACCGCACGGCACTTACCCCAGAACCGATGGTACGATTAGACGTTTTAGAACGCGAGTCTTTTTCGTAAACATAGTTTCTAACATCAGAAGTGGGATTCGAGATTCATAGCCTTTGTGCGAATATTCTGACATTTTTTCGAACACCGACTGTGGTACGTGAGTGCAAGTAGCCTTTGCGTATTTTTGCGTCGCTGAAAAATGGAGAGTCTGGGTACTACGCGGTCCATTGAGGACATTGTCGAGCAAGTGCTGAAACGCATGATCGGAAGTGCTGCTGCGTGCACTACAAGTGTATCCAGTGCTCCTTCGAATATTTCGACGGAAGCAGTGCCCGAGTTCGGTGGTGACGATTTAGGGGAAGACGCGTCTACATGGTGTAAACTCGTAGAAGAAATCACCAAAGAGAATACGTCACACCAGCGTTTGTGTATTGCGACTCACGCTCTAACTGGAACTGCTAAGAAATGGTACCAGGAGTGGAAGGGAAAACCGCGAACCTGGGAGAAGTTCGAAGAAGACCTGTGCGCGGTATTTGTAAGCGAGAAGAAGCTTCACGAAAGGATGTCTCGAGCTCTTTTATACACGAGTGATGCCGCCGCTTCGTACGCCGAATATGCTCGCACCAAGTTAACGTACCTGGAGCAAACCCGTGTCGACTTCAAGTCGGAAGAGCTGGTAGAGCTTGTCATCGCCACGATCACGGATCAAAACGTTCGACAGGCTGCAACCAACAGCAGGTACGAATCAACGCTTGAGCTGCTTGTCGGCATAGCCCAATTTTTGAAACCCCCTAGGGAAACCGAGAAGGAAAAGGGAAGTAAAGATCGCGGAAGTAAGGAAGAGGGGCATAAGGAGCGTAGCTTTAGGCAACGCGAATTCAAAAAGCGTTGTTACACCTGCAATAAATCGGACCATCTTCAGGCCGATTGCCCGAAGAGGCGGAAGTTCGATTTGAAGGAGGAAACATCCAAAAGTGCGAACAGTTGTAGCTTCTGTTCGAAGAGGGGACACGATGAGACCCGCTGCTGGGCTAAGCAACGAGTGCATGATTCAACTCAACGTTATAAGGAGCCCTAGGCTAATGTCTGTCAAGTCACACTAACACCATGCTTGTGAATGACGTGTCAGAGTTCCGTTTGTTGGACAGCGGTGCTGATTGTTCCCTAATCAAAGAGGGAGTAGCGCGGAAGTTAGAGTGCAATTTTGTTTCGTATGTGACAGTTATAGTGCAGTTTTAAGATGTGTCGCTAGAACTTGATTTACTCGTTATACCGGATAGTGACATGTCGTACAATGTGATTATTGGGCGGAACGCTTTAGTGCATCCAGATGTGCAAATGGTGACCGATTTGTCGGGAAAGAAGCTGCAACGTGTCGAACGAGTTGCAGGCGTCGAGAAGCCACTTCAGGTACACTGCCACGCAGCCGGAAATACCGAAAACGAGATGTCTCCTGAACTGGGCAAGTTGTTGGAGAAGTATAAACACATGTTGGCTACTGGCCATGATGTTCGAAGCATGACTACCGGTGAGCTAAAGATTGTAAGCAGAGGCGACAAGGTAATAAATTATCATCCTTATCGTTTGTCCATGGTGGAGCGCGGGAGGGTGAAACGTATTGTTGAGGATTTATTGCGTAATGGTATCATTCGAGAAAGCACGTCACCCTTCGCGAGTCCAATTATTCTTGTAAAGAAAAACGATGGTTCCGATCGAATGTGCGTCGACTACCGCGCGTCGAATAAGATCACAGTAAAGGATAGGTACCCTTTACCTTTAATACAGGATCAGTTGGATCGCCTGGGCGGGGGTAAATTCTTTACTACGCTTGAGATGGCATCGGGATTCCATCAGATCCCGATTGCTCTAGATTCGGTAGCAAAGACGGCGTTTGTGACGCCCGATGGTCAATACGAATATTTGTGTATGCCTTTCGGCCCTGCGAACGCACCAGCGGTATTCCAGCGAGCCATTAATAAAGCTCTGGGGAGAAGAACAAAAGAATGCGCGGAACTACGTTCTCCGGAAACTTAGCATGTGTCCGTTACTCGTTGTTATTGATCATAATCGAGAAACTGAATTGCATACGGATGCAGGCTCGATTGGCTGTGGCGCGATCTTATTCCAGAGAGTAGACGGTAAATTGCGTGTCGTTGCATATTTTAGTCGCCGTACGACTGCGGAAGAGTCTCGCTATCACTCATACGAGCTGGAAGTGCTCGCGATCGTGAACGCGTTGAAGCCATTTTCGTGTGTATTTGTTGGGTGTCCGATTCAAGATTGTAACGGATTGTAACGCTATCAAAGCTACTAGCAATCAAACGGACTTGCTTCCTCGAATCGCGAGGTGGTGGGTGTTCCTTCAGGATTACGAATTTGTTCTCGAGTATCGTAAGGGAAAATACATTGAGCACGTAGACTAATTGAGTCGCAACCCGGCGAGAGATTATCGCGTGAATTTTATTTGTGAAGGGTCATGGTTGGAAGTCGCTTAAAGTAACGATGAGGAAACGAAATCCATTATAGAGAGAATTCGTCGTAATGACTCCTTGTGCAACTGATCCCGTTGAAAACTCTGAGCGGTCCGGAAACGCTACAAGTATTCCGCGAGCGTTTGACATTGTTTGGTACTCCACGAGTAATTGTTCTTGACCGGACTACTAACTTCTCTTTTAAGCCTTTGCAACAGTTTATACAGAAGCACGGCGTGCAGGTACATTTTATTGCTGCAGGAGCACCCGTGCAAACGGTCAGGCAGAACGGTATATCGGTACTGTAACTAACCTTCTTACGGCCGAATTGTCAAAAATAACAGAATGGCCGAGCAAGCTGGCACAGATTCAATTATCTATAAATACTTCGATGCAAAAATCAACCGGTTTCTCACCAAGTAGATTATTATTCGGTATCGAACATAGTACAGGTAGACCTCAGGTCGCTCCAAAGGACCGCTTGCGCCTTTGGAGAGGCGATTGGTCAGGTGACGATGAATGTATGAGTGCAGATGAACCGTGTTAGCGGAAATTATATACTAGTTTGCCACGTCGCGAGAATGTTGATTGTGACGTTTTGTTTATTTTGTTTTGTTATTTCTTTATACGCACTAAAATTACCTTAGAGATAGATCGAATATTAAAAGAACCTTTTATCAGCATACACCGATTCTATTGTTTCTGTTATTTTAACCTCTCCTATAGGAATCTGTTGTGTAAAAAAAAGGGGAGCGGAAGGAAAGAGAAAAGGGAGTGTAGCGCTATGCACTCGATGTAAATCTACACCATGGGTGATATAGGTCACGGTTTAGTTAGGGCATTACTTGAATGTCGTTTAGAAATTTATTACGTATGCTTGAGTGGCATAAGGGAATTTCACGTAGACACTATAGTCTGAGAGCATGAGACGATACATCTGACGGTAGTGGCAGCATGGCACACGTGTGTGCGCGGGGCTGTGGATGCTACAGGGTTAAGATGTGTGTAAGTTGTTATGAATTTTGGGGTGTTCTTGGAACCCCTGCAGAGGCAGGTCTGTATGACTGTCTATTTATGTGGATGATTGCTATTGTACGGTTTGCACTGTTGGATAGTGTTGTCAGGCAGGTGCCGTGGACAGGCGCGATACTGTAGGCACACTGGACAGTTGCTGTTGTACGGTTTGCACTGTTGGATAGTGTTGTCAGGCAGGTGCCGTGGACAGGCGCGATACTGTAGGCACACTGGACAGTTGCTGTTGTGCCCTGGGCACGTGTGGTTTGGCTATAAGCCTGAGACCATGGGAAACGCTTACAGTTGTTATCTGTATGTCGTAAGAGTACTAGTGAGTACTGATTATTGTTGTAGATGTACTTGTTAGTACAGTCTACTGTGGAAGGAGTATTTGCGGATACTGCCTGTTGTAGGATACCCTGTGTTCTACAAGGTGCTACTGATCGAGAAACATTGTTGTCTTGAATGCCTTATGCACTGGTGGCTTGGCCGTGGGCCTGAGGTCACGCGGTGTCGTGATTCGTTGCGTCTGCAACAGGGAATCATCGCTGTTCCGATTGATTAGTTGATTGGTGTCAGTGCGGTGTTGCACTGGTTTGGAATATGATACTGAGTTATGGTTTCGAGGGAACTGCGTGTGTTCCTTGGAGAATGTATGGTAAAATGATTCCTGGATTGTTTACTAAATCAGATGCTTCTCGAGAGCGCGAAGCATGTCAGGTTGGCCGTGTTAGCGGCAAATTATATTAGGGGTGTCTATGGCCGATACCCCGCCGACATCTGGCATTAGTTAGTTTATGACCAAGCCATAAACATCACTCGGGTTGGATAAAGTATTCAAGAGTATACATCCCGTCGCCAGTGATGGCTAGTGGCCCAAAGTCACGTAGCTATCGGGTGTCATAGGACTGTGTATCTGACACAGGCGTTTGGCTAGGATCAGGCAGACAACCCGACGTTGTCCTGCCTAATGAGTAGATACATCGTACTCTAGGATCTGGCCACGGAGTGGGGAGGGGTGTAGACCCCTCTGGTAAGCGGACTGTGAGGGACCGCACGGCACTTACCCCAGAACCGATGGTACGATTAGACATTTTAGAACGCGAGTCTTTTTCGTAAACATAGTTTCTAACATATATTAATTCATAAAATTGAATATTGAGCAGGAATGATTCAGTAAGGAAATAATATAAATAATATTGGACAAGTTAAACTTAATCAATTGTATCTTGTTTCTATACTTGTGTGAGGATCAAAAATTGAAAATAAATTTATCATTTTCAAATTCATTTATTTAAAAAATTTATTTTATATTTAAAGTTAAATTGAAAATAATTGAAATAATTAATAGATAAAATTATTATATAAATAATTAAAATAATAATTAGTATTATTAATCAATTAAGTGGTCTTATTTGGGGAATTAAGATATATTATAGTTATATAATAATTTTAATTTGACAAATTAATGTTATTTAATTAACTAATTTCTTTCATTAGAAGTATAATAAATATACTATATTTGATTTAAGAGATCAATACTTTTTTTCAGTCATCTAATGATTTAGAAATTAAGTAATTTTATGGATTCAGTCTATGAAGTCTTTAAATGAAACTGATTCTACAACAATGGGTATAAATCTATGGTTTATTCCGCAAATTTCTGAGCATTGCCCAAAAAAGAGTCCAGGTCGATTTATAATTAATAAAGTTTGATTAATTCGTCCTGGTGTAGCATCAATTTTAATTCCTAATGATGGAATTGTTCAAGAATGAATAACATCTGTTGATGAAACAAGTAAACGAATATTATAATTATAAGGTAAAATTAAACGTGTATCAGCATCTAGTAATCGAAAATCATTTAATAAATATGTTTTTATAAATGAATAAAAATCTAATTTTTTTTAAAATCTGAAAATTCATATCTTCAATATCATTGATGACCAATAGCTTTAACAGAAAAAATAATATTTTATAGATCATCAAGAATATAAAGAATTTTTAATGAGGGGAAAGCTATAAATAAAAGAATAATTATTGGAATAATTGTTCATAATATTTCAATTATATGACCTTGTAATAAGTATCGATTAATATTTTTATTTAAAATAATTGTTAAAATTAGGTAAATAATTAAAATTTTAATTATCCTTAAAATATTTATAGCTGTATCATGAACAAAAATTAAATGTTCTATTATAGGTGAGTTAGCATCTTGGAAAGTCAAATTTATTCAAATATTAATTTTTAACAATAAAGGATATCTTTATATATACGGTGTTTAAAACTGTTGCACTATTCTGCCATGTTAAATATTTTTCTGAAATTGCAGGAATTTCTGTGTAAGAATGATTATAAGGTGGAAAATTTTGTATTCATTCTAAAGATGATAAATAAAATTTAAATAAAATTTTTCGTTTTCTTATTAAAGTTTCTAAAATAATAAAGATTAGAAAAATTAATCTATTAATTGAAATTAATGATCCAATTGATGAAATAATATTTCAAGATAAGTATCTACCCGGACAGGTGCTCGGCGAGGCGGAAAGCTATGATCCTCTCGAGGATCTTTCCCGCCCCGTCGAGCAGGCATATCGGCCGATAGGCGGAAGGGCTGTCGGCCGCCCTCCCTGGTTTAGGGAGCAGCACCAGCTGCCCCCTTTTCCAGGCCCCCGGGAAGACCCCTTCTGTGAGGCAGTCCTCCAGGAGGCGTCGAAACCTACCCCCCAGGACCACGAGCACGCGGCCGTGGATGCCGTCGGGACCCGGGGCGGTGCTTCGGGCTGCAAGACGGCGCACCGCCCTGTCCAGCTCCTTGCTGCCGATCCCAGGCACAGGGACGCGATCATGTCGCGCCCCCTTCTCCTGGGTCCGCCGTCGAGCCTCCTCCTCATCCTGAGGCAAGAGGTTATCGACGACGGAGTCCAGGAACTCCAGTTCCATCGACTCGGTCACCGGGGGGGGGGGGGGGGGCACGGGCGGATCTTATTCAGAACCACCCGGTATGGGCGACCCCACGGATCGCGATCGATGGTGGCGAGGAGCTGGCTCCAGGCCTCCGCCTTGGCCCTTAGGACAGCCCCCTGGAGGCCCCCACGCCCCGGGCGTCCCTGTACGCGTTGTACAGGAACTCCTCCTCCTCCGCGGTGGAGCTTGCGCGCCTGCGGGCCCTGAGGTACGCCCTCCGCGCACGCGTACTGGTGTCCCTCAGGTCGGAAATTTCCGACGACCACCAGTACGCGGCGCGGGGCATGGCGGTGTCAGAGACAGCCGCCATGGCCGCACGGAACCAGGCCTCCCCCTCCTCAGGTGCCTCGCCCCTGCGCCCAGGCCAGGCTACCGCCTAGATTGCCGCGCGCAAGGGCCACCTCGTCCAGTCTTTTAAGGGCCCATCGGGGGGGGCGATCCCCTAGCCGATGAGCCAGACTGGTTGGGAGGGTTGGGGTTCGAGACGCTCATGACCACGTAAGCGTGGTCAGACATCGTCTCAACCCCTAACACCCTCCACACACTCATCCTGCGCACGGCGGAGGGCGACGCCCATGTCAGGTCGACTATGGACGCCCCCCGCCGCCGCACGAAGGTGGGGGTGGACCCCTCACTGAGGGGCCTTAACTCCAGACCGGCCGCCCAATGGAGCAGCTCCCGTCCCCTCATGTCCGTACTGGGGGAAAACCACGCAGTAGCGTGGGAGTTGAAATCCCCCAGGACGAGCAAGGGACGCGGCAGGATGCGGGCGACGCACAGCCCAAACCGGTCCAGGAACGCTACAAAAGCGTCCCGGCCGAAATTGGGGGAGACGTAAACCGCCACGCTGCCCCACTGGACGGCTACGTAGCCATCCCCCAGCTCTAGGAGAGCCGGGGGGGGAGGCTTCCCCGGAGCGCCATTCCATAGAATGGGTACCGAGCCCAAGGCGTCTCCGGACCACGAAGGGTGATCCGGAACCCTGTAGGGCTCGGCCGCAACGACGAGCCCGACTTTCCACTCGCGCGTGGCCTGGACTACTAAGTCCTGTGCCACGCGCGTGTAGTTCAGGTTGGTCTGGAGGAGGTTGATCCCCAGTCATTGGGGGTCAGCCTGCTCCCGGACCTCCTCCTGGGAGGACTCCACGTCCATTGGCTCCTTAGGACAGCCCCCTGGAGGGCCCCCACGGCCTCCTTTGCCGGGCGAGCCGGCGCCTCTTGCCTCTCAGGAGGCGCCACCGCCTCGATGGGCTCCACCTCCATAGCCTCCCAGGCTGGAGAGGCGGATTCCCCACTCCCCAACTCGGGTGGCCCTATGGCTAGGGCGGCCGCAACGGGGGAGCGGGCAGGGGGCGCCGCTATGGCAGGCCTCTCCTGCTGCGCTCCCCCCGTGCCCTTGGAGGAGGGCCTTTGTGGGGGTGCGCACCCTTTCGTACCGAGACGGTGTGCCGCCGGCCACCCAAGGTCCGTGCACAGCGGACATTTGGGCGGGGCCGAACACACCGCCGCGGTGTGGGTCACATCCCCGCAATTGTAGCACCGACTAAGGTTGGTACGACTCTTGCATTGGTGCCTGGAGTGCCCCAGCGTCAGGCACCGATAGCACTGGAGGGCACGGGCTTCCAAAGCCTGCACCCTCACAGCGCTCCAGCCCACCCTCAGACGGCCAGCTGCGACAATTTTGCGCGCCGCTGAGAGTGGGCATTGAACCCATGCCGTGCCGAGCCGCGAAGGGGCGCGCCGGATCTCCCTGACGCGCACCTCGCCCTCGTCACAGGCGCCCGTGGTGGCACAGTATCGAACACTCAGTTTCAGATAGAACAATTAGTTTAAACTGGTACTAAGTTTGGCATCTGGAGTTTCCTCTCTCACAAGGCGGCCACTCAGTTTCGTGGAACACATTCGGTTTCGAGTAGCATCGCCACAGATTTCAGAGAACAGGCGCTTCTCCTGGCACAGTATCGAACACTTAGGTTCAGATAGAACAATTAGTTTAAAATGGAACTATGTTTCGCATATGGAGTTTCCTCTCTCACAAGGTCGACCACTTAGTTTCGTCGAACACATACGGTTTCGAGTGGCATCGCCACAGATTTCAGAGGACACGCGCTTCTCCTGGCACAGTATCGAATACTTAGTTTCAGATGGAACATTTAGTTTAAAATTGAACAATGTTTCGCATCTGAAGTTTCCTCTCTAAAAAGGTCGACCACTTAGTTTCGCCGAACACATGCGGTTTCGAGTGGCATCGCCACAGATTTCAGAGTACAGGCGCTTCTCCTGGCACAGTATCGAACACTTAGTATCAGATAGAACAATTACTTTAAAATGGAACTAAGCTTCGCATCTGGAGTTTCCTCTCTCACAAGGTCGGCTACTTAGTTTCGTCGAACACATACGGTTTCGAGTGGCATCGCCACAGATTTCAGAGAACAGGCGCATCTCCTGGCACAGTATCGACAACTTAATTTCAGATAGAACAATTAGTTTTAAATGGAACTAAGTTTCGTTTCTGGAGTTTCCGCTCTCATAAGGTCGGCCACTTAGTTTCGTCGAACACATACGGATTCGAGTGGCATCGCGACAGATTTCAGAGAACAGGCGCTTCTCCTGGCACAGTATCGAACACTTAGTTTCAGATAGAACAATTAGTTTAAAATGGCACTAAGTTTCGCATCTGGAGTTTCCTATCTCACAAGGTCGACCACTCAGTTTCGTCGAACACATACGGTTTCGAGTGGCATCGCCACAGATTTCAGAGGACACGCGCTTCTCCTTGCACAGTATCGAATACTTAGTTTCAGATGGAACATTTAGTTTAAAATTGAACAATGTTTCGCAACTGAAGGTTCCTCTCCAACAAGGTCGACCACTTAGTTTCGCCGAACACATGCGGTTTCGAGTGGCATCGCCACAGATTTCAGAGAACAGGCTTTTCTCCTGGCACATTATCGAACACTTAGTTTCAGATAGAACAATTAGTTTAAAATGGAACTAAGTTTCGGAACTGGAGTTTCTTCTCTCACAAGGTCGACCACTTAGTTTCGCCGAACACATGCGGTTTCGAGTGGCATCGCCACAGATTTCAGAGTACAGGCGCTTCTCCTGGCACAGTATCGAACACTTAGTATCAGATAGAACAATTACTTTAAAATGGAACTAAGCTTCGCATCTGGAGTTTCCTCTCTCACAAGGTCGGCCACTTAGTTTCGTCGAACACATACGGTTTAGAGTGGCATCGCCACAGATTTCAGAGAACAGGCTTTTCTCCTGGCACATTATCGAACACTTAGTTTCAGATAGAACAATTAGTTTAAAAAGGAACTAAGTTTCGGAACTGGAGTTTCTTCTCTCACAAGGTCGACCACTTAGTTTCGCCGAACACATGCGGTTTCGAGTGGCATCGCCACAGATTTCAGAGTACAGGCGCTTCTGCTGGCACAGTATCGAACACTTAGTATCAGATAGAACAATTACTTTAAAATGGAACTAAGCTTCGCATCTGGAGTTTCCTCTCTCACAAGGTCGGCCACTTAGTTTCGTCGAACACATACGGTTTAGAATGGCATCGCCACAGATTTCAGAGAACAGGCGCTTCTCCTGGCACAGTATCGAACACTTAGTTTCAGATAGAACAATTAGTTTAAAATGGCACTAAGTTTTGCTTCTGGAGTTTCCTCTCTCACAAGGTCGACCACTTAGTTTCGTCGAACACATACGTTTTCGAGTGCCATCACCACAGATTGCAGAGAACAGGCGCTTCTCCTGGCACAGTATCGAACACTTAGTATTAGATAGAACAATTAGTTTAAAATGGAACTAAGTTTCGGAACTGGAGTTTCTTCTCTCACAAGGTCGACCACTTAGTTTCGTCGAACACATACGGTTTCGAGTGGCATCGCCACAGATTTCAGAGAGCAGGCGCTTCTCCTGGCACAGTATCGAACACTTATTTTAGACAGAACAATTAGTTTAAATTGGAACTAAGTTTCGCATTTGGAGTTTCCTCTCTCACAAGGTCGACCACTTAGTTTCGTCGAAAACGTACGGTTTCGAGTGGCATCGCCACACATTTCAGAGAACAGGCGCTTCTCCTGCACAGTATCGAACACTTAGTTTCAGATAGAACAATTTGTTTAAAATGGACCTAAGTTTCACATCTGGAGATTCCCCTCCCACAAGGTCGATCAATTAGTTTCGTTGAACACACACGGTTTCGTGTAGCATCGCCACAGATTTCAGAGAGCAGGCTCTTCGCCTGGCACAGTATCGAACACTTATTTCAGACAGAACAATTAGTTTAAAATGGAACTATATTTCGCATCTGTAGTATCCTCTCTCACAAGGTCGTCCACTTTGTTTCGTCGAACACATACGGTTTCGAGTGGCATCGCCACACATTTCAGAGAACAGGCGCTTCTCCTGGCACAGTATCACGTGCTCAGCACCTGTGCGCGTTGTGGTACGGATAAGCGCCAAATTCAACACTCCCCCTTTATCCGTATTCCAACACATTTTTGTTGCACAATCTTAACGAATCAATACAACTTTCGTGCTTATTCTTTGGAATCGATTTCGTCAATATGGCCGCACTCATCTCGCCGGTAGGTACATATATTACGATAATGTCGCCACGCTCTTGGGCTTCACGTGAGAAATGGTATCTGATGTCAATGTGCTTGCTCCTATTGTGAAAAACGCTATTTTTACTTAATTTAATGCACTCTGATTATCGCAATGGATCACAGTCGGTCCTCTTAGGATGCGTTCGTGTCGGATATGTTTAAGCAATTCTCTTATATACACTACTTCTTTGGTAGCATCCGAGAGCGCCATATATTCAGCCTCCATAGTAGAAAGCGCTACGGTCTTTTGCTTCCGACTATTCCAGCTAATCGGCCCCCCGGCCAAACATACGACGTATCCGGTATTCGATCGTCTATCGCTCGTGTCTCCTGCCCAAGCGGAGTCCACGTATGCCGTTAAGCAGTCCTCCTCTGTCCTATACCTTATTCCGTAGTTGATTGTGCCTTTCAGATAACGTAGGACTCGCTTTGCCATTTTCCAATAAATCAACTTGGGATCGTTGCAGAAACGACTCAGAAAACTTGCCGCGAACGCAATGTCAGGTCGCGACGCGTTGGCTAGATAAATTAGACATCCCACGAGTTCTCTATAGGGTACGTTTACCCCTTCATTATCATTTTCGTTTTCTATTGCAGCGATATCAATGTTTTGTTCGAGAGGAGTGCTTATCGGTTTACAATCATTCATTCCGAATCTCGATAACGTGTCTTGGACGTATCTTTGTTGCGTTATGCTCACGTCACCGAGTTCGCCCTTCCTTTCCACATGCATACCGAGTATTTCCCTCACGTTACCGGGGTCTTTCATTTTAAATTGACGGCTTAATTCGCGTTTTATTTTTACAATATTCGTTAAACTCTTAGACGCAATTAACAAGTCATCGACGTACACAACTATCACAGTGTCGTGATTTTCCCTACAGTCAACATACACGCACGGGTTTATTTTAGTGTTTTTAAATCCTAGACTAATTAGATAATTATCTAGTTTTCGATACCATTCGCTGCCCGCTTGCTTTAACCCATACAGGGGCTTGCTTAACTTACATACTTTGTCCCCTTGACCTGGTTTTACAAATACTTCGGGTTGTTCCATGTACAAATCATCATGGAGATCGCCTTGAACGTATGCAGTCACCACGTCCATTTGGTGAACATGCATTTTCCTTGCTACGCTCGATGCGAGGAGCGTGCGTATCGTTTCCAGTCTGGCCACTGGTGCAAAAACCTCATCGCAGTCGATTCCTTCGGTTTGTTGGTCGCCCCTTGCAACAAACCTGGCCTTGTATTTTTCTATGGAACCGTCCTGATTTGTCTTGATCCTAAACACCCATTTGCATTTTAACACCTTGTTTTTATCTGGTCTACTTACTAAGGTCCAAGTGTCATTTTCAGTAAGGGCGTCATGTTCCGTGCGCATCGCTTGTAGTCATTCATCTCGGTCAGACCCGGCCATGGCTTCCTTCAGCGTTCTTGGGTCTGTGCGCACGTCATCTTGCGTGGAGCGCGTAGCGAATATATTTCTCGGTCTCCCCTTTGTCCAGTTCTTTCTATTCTGGGGCGACCTGGTGCTCTGGTCGTTGTCAACGGTTGCACCGTTTGGGTTGGTGATTGAGGCGTGGGTATAGGCTCCTCCTCATCTGCTTCCCTGTCCTCTTCTTCAACACCCTGTTGCTCATCATCCGACTTGTCTGCCGTTGGATGAACCGATGGCATCTTGAAAAAGGTTTCTTCAGATTGAGGTGACACAAGTTGCTGGTCTTCCAGGAACCTGACGTCTCTGCTCGTCTCTATTTTATTTCTTCCTTTTTCCCACAATCTGTACGCCTTTACCTCTTCTGAATATCCTACCAACACGAGTTCTTTTCCCATCGGAACAAATTTATTGTGTCGCCGTCTTTTATTTAAAGCAATTACCCTGCTGCCGAATATTCTCATGTACCCGACATACGGCATCTCTCCATGCCATTTCTCGTATGGGGTAGCGTCGTTTAAAGCTTTTGTTGCACAGCGATTTCTTATGTAGGCCGCCGTGTTCACGGCTTCCGCCCACAGATTGAAAGGTGCGTTAGCCTGTAAGAGCATGCAGCGCGCCATCTCAACCAGGGTACGGTTTGCTCTTTCCGCAACTCCGTTCTGTTGCGGGGTGTACGGTGCTGACAATTCTCTAGTAATTCCTTCGCGTTTTAAGTAACTTGTGAATTCATTCGACAAGTACTCTTTCGCATTATCGGTGCGAAGTTTCGTTAGCAGCTGTCCTGTGAGTCTCTCTACCTTGGACTTGTATTGTTTGAACGCATTGAACACGTCTGACTTATTCTTTAACATTTGTACTTGCACATATCTGGTTTTGTCATCAATAAAGGTTACAAAGTACCTTGCTCCACCAAGTGATTTCACTTGCATTGGGCCACATATATCGCTATGCACAAGACCTAGCACCTTGTTTTCCCTTCTCGTGGATGATTGGAAAGGTAATTTGTGAATCTTACATTTGTCACATACCTCAGATCTTTCACTTGGGCCATCCATACAATCATTTAATCCATGTACGAGATTCTTCATTTTCTTAATATCTTCAAAATTTAGGTGTCCCAATCTCGTATGCCATTTTGTAAGGTTATTTCTGTGTGTTTTTGACACACCTGCGTACTCAGAGGAACGTTCATCGACTATGTAAAGTCCATCCCTCTTGAAAGCCTTCATGACTATGGACCCATCTTGCCGTGTTACAATGGCATGATACTTTTTGAACGTTACCTGATAGTCGTGTTCTGTTATGCTGGACACTGATAGTAGGTTATTCTTAAATTCTGGTACAAGCATAGTTTCTTTCAACTTCACGTTATTTGGGTAATTTCCTTCAGCTTGCACCTTTATGCTTACTTCCCCTTTTCCTTGTGAGTTGACACAATTGTCTGCGGCCGTATAGATCCTGCTTGTCTCTCTTCTGTTTAATTTATGGAATCTCTTGACGTCACTGCACATGTGCTTTGTTGCGCCACTATCCAGGCACCATCTGTTTGATCCTTGAAAAGTAGTATTCAAGGCAATTGCAGTCATCGCATCTTCTCCACTCTCTTTGGCTTTTATTTTTGCTTTAGATTTGCAATATCTGCTTATGTGCCCTAATTTCCCGCACTTGAAACATTTAGTATATCTCTTATCTTGTGTAGCTTGAACACTTTCTTTTGGTTGTGCTTTCTTATATGCCCCTCTTCTCCTGATTAGTAGAGCTTCCTCTCCTTGTTCTGGCTGTTGTGCATTTGCGTTCTGTGTTTTTCTCGCTTCCTCCTCAAGCAACTTAGTTTTTAGTTCCTCTAAGCTCGGCATCTCTTCTCTGGACTGGATAGCTATGCTCATAGTTTCAAAATCACTTGGGAGTGAATTTAAAAGCCAAATAGATAGGAGGTTGTCTGGTAATTTCATATTACATTCGTCTAGCTGTTCCGCTATTCTGACGAACTCGGCTATGTACTGGGACATACTTTTCTCTGTGGTCTTTCTTAGGCGATATAGTTGATTGAACAGCATGCATTGCCTCATAGGCCTTTTCGATTCATAAATACCTTTATGTGTTTCCCAAGCTTCCCTGGAGGTTTTCGCCTTCTTTATGTGGTTGTATTGATTTGTTTGGATGCTCAACGTGATCACGTCCAAAGCCTTTTCGTCCTTTTTTATCCACCCGGCGTCGTTCTCTTCGGGTTTCACTAAGCTTCCGTTCACGTAGTTCCACAAATCATTAAATCTTAGAACACTCTTCATTTGTATCTTCCACGTTTCATAGTTCGTGTTATCGAGTTTTTGTACATGTTCGATTTTTCCAAGATTCATTTTTATAATCTTATCGACCACGTGGCGTTCGCAATTCTAACTTTTTCCCGCTTTACGTTTAGACAGATATATTTAATTGGCGCACTGGCAAAATGCTGGGCCCATAACCTGTTAGGTTTTATAATGAAATGCGCCTGTCTGGTAGCAGAGCGTGGTTTTTGTTGTATATAGAGATATCTTTATTGTAACACAAAATAGAAAGTATATTTACAGTGCGTTGAGTCTCAACGGACTCCGTCTACCCGAGTGACCGAAACCGGGGATTCCCGCTCCTTCGTACTCTTTTCCCGCGCGTTGGGGTACGGATAAGCGCCAAATTCAACAGATTTTTAGTACTTTTAGAACGAAAAATTTTAGGATATATTCAATATCGTAAAGGTCCAAATAAAGTAGGAGTAATAGGATTATTTCAACCCTTAGGTGATGCAATTAAATTATTTTCTAAAGAAATTATTATTTTAAGAAATTCTAGAATTTTATTTTTTCATCTAATACCTATAATAATAATAATAATTTCTTTATTAATTTGAATTGTTATAACCTTTTCTAATAATATTTGAAGAATAGAATTTAATTCTTTAGTAATAATATGTTTTTTTGGGGCAAGAGTTTATCCTGTAATAATTATAGGATGATCATCTAATTCTAATTATTCAATAATTGGGGCTTTACGAGCTGTTGTTCAATCAATTTCTTATGAAATTAATTTATTTTTAATTTTGTTTAATTTTTTTATTATATCCTTTAGTTTTTCTTTTCTTGATTTTCAATTTTTTCAAGAATTTGAATTTTTTTTTTTATTTACTTACCTATTTTAGTATTTTGATTAATTTGTCTTTTAGCAGAATTAAATCGATCCCCATTTGATTTAGTTGAAGGAGAATCAGAATTAGTTTCTGGTTTTAATACAGAATATTATAGATGAGGATTTGCATTAATTTTTATATCTGAATATATAATAATTATATTTATAATAATAATAACAGGTGTATTATTTACAGAATATAAAGTATTTTCTTTAAAATTTTTATTATTTTATTTATTTATAATTTTTATTATTATTTTTATTCGAGCAATTATACCTCGTTTACGGTATGATGATTTAATATATATATGTTGAAAATTTATTTTACCATATATTTTGTTTTTTGTTTTTTTTAAATTATGTAATTTTTTACATAATTATTATTTATATTATGTTAATAGAAAATTTAAATTTCTATCATATATTTTGAAAATATATACTTGTTTCAAGTTCATTAACTTATAGAATTAATTTTTTATAAAAATAATTTTATCTCATAATTTATCAATTATAGGAGAAATAATAAAAAATGAAAAATAAATAATTGCATTAATTTGAGCAATACATATGTAAGGATACTCAATTGGTTTAGCACCTGTTCATGTTAAAATAATACATGTTGATATAAATATTCAAAAATAAAATTGATTATTTGGATAAAATTTAGTAGTTTTAAATTTTGTTAATCCGTTAAAAGGTAGAATTATTAAAATTAGAATTGAAAATATTAATCCAATTACTCCCCCTA
Organism: Nysson spinosus; assembly: GCA_910591585.2. Taxonomy (NCBI): domain Eukaryota; kingdom Metazoa; phylum Arthropoda; class Insecta; order Hymenoptera; family Crabronidae; genus Nysson; species Nysson spinosus. Next base: position 4,807,087 of record CAJUYC020000006.1, read on the forward strand.
ATTTATTAGGAATTGAACGTAAAATTGTATAGGCAAATAGAAAATATCATTCAGGTTGAATATGTTTAGGGGTATTTATTTGGGAAGCTGGGGTGAAATTATCAGGGTCACAGAAAATATATGAATTATATAATACAATAATAAAAAAAATTATTAAAATTCATGTAAATCCTACTAAATCTGTTCAAGTGAAGTAAGGATGAAATCTAATTTTTCCTGGATTTCTAGAAATTCCGTTAGGATTATTAGATCCATATATATGGAGGTATGTTAAATGAATAATTACTATAGATGTAATAATAATAGGAAATAAATAATGTATAGAAAAAAATCGTCCAAGGGTTGGTGTTCTAATTGAATAATCTTCTCAAATTCAGTGAATTATAAATTTTCCAAAGAATGGGATAGCTGTTAATAGATTTGTGATAACTGTTGCTCCTCAATATGACATTTGTCCTCAGGGTAAAACATATCCTATAAATGCAGTTGTTATAGATAATATTAAAATTATTACACCTAATAATCAAACATGTTTAAAGTTATAAGAATGATAATATAATCCTCATCAAATATGTAAATATATACAAATGAAAAATAAAGATGCTCTATTTATATGGGCTGTTCGGATATATCATCCTCCTTCAATATTTTGAATAATATGAATGATTCTATCAAATGCTATTGATGTTTGAGGGATATAATGTATTGATAAAAGGATTCCTGAGATAATTTGAATAATTAGAATTAAGGCAAGAATTGAACCAAAATTTCATCATCTAGAAATATTTATAGGAGTAGGTAAAACAATAAATGTATTATTAAATACATTAATTATTGGGTCATTATTAGATTTAGAATATTTAAACATTATTATTGTGTTCGACGAATAAATTTATATTTTTGTTTACAGATTTTAATAATAGTAATTATTGGAAAGAATAAATAAAAAATTCTTAATAAATAATATGTTATGTTAGAATATTGATAATTTAAATTATTTGTTTTTTTTAAATTCAATTATATTTATTTTTAAAATAATTAATATTATAAAAATTATTATTAGTGAAATTATAATAATTTTTGTTAAGATATTCGAGGCGCCCGCGTACCAGAGGGGCACGCTTGTCGGCTGTCTCGTGCCCTACCGCCGCGCATGCGCTCGCCCGCTCTTCCGCTCTCGTGTTGGGTCTTATGGTGCTACGCGTTTAACTACAGATATGTTATATCCTAATGTAATATCCTAAGCTAAATACTTAGGTACTTACTTCACCTGATCTCCTGAGGTAAAAACTCCAACAATTATAATAGTTATTGACATTAAAATAATTAAGTAAATTTTTTATATTAAATTAATTAAATTTTTTAATTGGAAATTAAATGTAATTTTTATACTATATAAAAATAATATGAACGGTCATCAATAGATGCAAATATATAAAAATAGTCATACTACATCAACAAAATGTCAGTATCAAGCAGCAGCTTCAAATCCAAAGTGATGATTAGATGAAAAATGTTTATTTATTAATCGATAAAAACAAATAATTAAAAATGTTGTTCCAATAATTACATGAATACCATGAAATCCAGTTATTACATAAAATGTTGATCCGAAAACATTGTCATTAATAGAAAATGATGCATTTTTATATTCAAATAATTGAAGGAAAGAGAAATATATTCCCAGTAAAATGGTTATTATTAATCTTAATTTTCTTTCTTTAAATATATTATTAATAATTGAATGATGACATCAAGTAATAGATAATCCTGAAGATACTAATACAATTGTATTTAGTAGAGGAATATTATAAGGATTAAATATTTTAATTCCTTTGGGAGGTCAAATTATACCAATTTCTATTCTAGGATTAAGGGATATATGAAAAAATGCTCAGAAAAAGGAAATAAAAAAAATAATTCAGAAATAATAAATAGAATTATTCCAAATCGTAGATTATTATAAACAAGATAAGTGTGTATTCCTTGATAAAGTCTTTCTCGGATTACATCTCGTCATCATTGAGATATACATAAAATAATAATTATAAAATTAATAATTAAATTTAAGTAATTATTATTATGTATTCATTGAATTATTCTTGTTAATAAATTGAAAATTGAAAATGATGTTAATAGTGGTCATGGTCTTGCAGTAACTAAATGAAATGGATGATTATGTATTGACATTTAAGAAACTTCATTAGAATATAAAGTTCTAAGAATTGAGTATACATATGCTTGAATTATAGCTACTGAAATTTCAAGAATTATTAATAAAGTTTGAGTTGAAAATGTTAGAGGAAAAATAAGAATATTAAAATTTGTTGAACCAATTAAATTTAAGAATAAATGACCTGCAATTATATTAGCTGACAATCGAATACCTAATGTTCTTGATCGAATAATATTTCTAATTGATTCAATAATTACTGTTAAGAATATAATCATCGCTGCGTATCGCCCGGCACCATGAGCTGATGGCGCTTCTGTTTTATAAGCGTGTGTCTTTTGTTTCTGGGTGCGGTCGTTCTGGTTTCGTCTCTTTGGTGTGCCATGTGAAGTTTGTTCTGTCCGCACTCTTATCTTTTCAATATCTTTCAATACTGTTATTACTTATTACTACCTAATCCACCAATAAAGATTCCAACAATTACTATAAAAGGTATTAGAACATAAGGAGTTCCTGTAGGAATGAGGTGTATAAATATATTTTTATAATTTATTAACCCCTTGCACTATTCGGAACCTCGGGAAAAGTCAGGCCAAACGCGGCTGCCTCGATTGTCGCTAGCGGCGAAGCGAGCGGTGGAGCGCGCGTGCCGAAACTTGAGATATATTCTTACGACCGAGCGCAAGGTAGTCGTGCCCGTATTTACTTCACGCGATGGAACTCTTGTGAAATTCAAATGAATTTGAATCAAAAACTTTTAAAAAATACTTTAATTATTACATAAGATGAAAACAAATTCTGATTAATTATAATAATATAATTAATTACTAATCCCATTCGAGATGTTCATACTTGGTCCAAAACTAAGACCACGAGTCCGACTCGTGATATTCATGTTCGACCTGAAATGTCGAGTACGAGTCGAGCTCGTGATATTCATGTTTGGTCTGGAACTGAACAACGAGCCCGACTCGTGACATCCATGTTTGGCCTAAAATTTTCATCACGAGTCAGACTCGTCAAAATAGTGCAAGGGGTTAATCAACCAAAAATTATAAAAGATAATCATATAGAAAATGAAAAAGATAATGAAAAAGATATTTGTCTTGATTGAGTAAAAATATAAGGGAATAATCCTAAAATATTAATTAATATAATAAAATTAAATATAGAAATAAATATTAATAAATTTTTATTTGAAATTTTATTTAATAGAATTTTAAATTCATTAATAAGATATATATATAACGGGTTAATTCATGAAATTGAATATTGAGAAGGAATGATTCAGTAAGGAAGTAATATAAATAATATTGGACAAGTTAAACTTAATCAATTGTATCTTGTTTCTATACTTGTGTGAGGATCAAAAATTGAAAATAAATTTATCATTTTCAAATTCATTTATTTAAAAAATTGATTTTATATTTAAAGTTAAATTGAAAATAATTGAAATAATTAATAGATAAAATTATTATATAAATGATTAAAATAATAATTATTATTATTAATCAATTAAGTGGTCTTATTTGGGGAATTAAGATATATTATAGTTATATAATAATTTTAATTAGACAAATTAATGTTATTTAATTAACTAATTTCTTTCATTAGAAGTATAATAAATATACTATATTTGATTTAAGAGATCAATACTTTTTTTCAGTCATCTAATGATTTAGAAATTAAGTAATTTTATTGATTCAGTCTATGAAGCCTTTAAATGAAACTGATTCTACAACAATGGGTATAAATCTATGGTTTATTCCGCAAATTTCTGAGCATTGCCCAAAAAAGAGTCCTGGTCGATTTATAATTAATAAAGTTTGATTAATTCGTCCTCGTGAAACATAAATTTTAATTCCTAATGATGGAATTGCTCAAGAATGAATAACATCTCTTGATGAAACAAGTAAACGAATATTATAATTATAAGGTAAAATTAAACGTGTATCAACATCTAGTAATCGAAAATCATTTAATAAATATGTTTTTATAAATGAATTAAATTCTAAATTTGTTTTTAAATCTGAAAATTCATATCTTCAATATCATTGATGACCAATAGCTTTAACAGAAAAAATAATATTATATAGATCATCAGGAATATAAAGAATTTTTAATGAGGGGAAAGCTATTGTTACGTGCGTAAGGAATTATTTCGTGGGCCGAGCGGTCAGCCGTTCCGCATGTAACGCTTGAATAAATTTAATTTAGGACGGGTCGTATCATCTAAGATTCCATACGGAATCCGCGCATAGGTCAGGAATGAAATAGGTGTTAACGCAGAATAGAGGTTAAATACCTTATTGGCCTGTTCTATTGATACTTTACATTATATAAAAACAATTACACGGAATGGTTCAGAAATATCGGAGTCCAGAATGGATGACAATTTTACAATACGTATTTTAGTTGAAGTCTTAGACTGGTAAATTCCTAACGTGTTAAATTTACGAATGAGCCCAAGGGAAATTCCCACAAGCATATAAACATATGTTTGGGTCCTCGTATCGCAAATGCTAACATAAGTATGGAAAACTCACCAATGAATACTATCTTGGAAGCAATGTTTTTCGCTAGCTCTGATATGAATTGTCCTAGATGCTGAGGGAGCCCGAAGATGAAGGAATGGCTGATGAACTTTTCACTTATATGAGTTAACACAATTCTATTTTCACTATACTATAAATACTATAAATACCATAAATACTATAAATACTATAAAGACTATAAATACTATAAATACTATAAAAAAGAATTTAATATATTAGAATGGAATTAGAACTGATTTTAGATTTGAAGAATTTCTTGTTAGCTGAGTCCTTCGGTAATTATGGAAGTAACTTCACTAATTTAACTCGAACTCTGGCTCAAAATAGCAACAAGGGCAAAACGCCACGCACCTCGCGATTTGACTAACGATTGCAACTCGCGGCGGGTTCTCTGCCTCTTTTGTAGATTTTGGGGACCGCTAAGGGGAAGTTCCACGAGCTATGCTCATTCCTCCCACTCAGGAAATCGCCCGTTCCTGTTCTAAGAATTCCGCCCGCAGTTCATCAGCTATTTCCCATCCATAGCCTCCCGCTATTGTAATTTCGCTTATTAGCAAAACGTGACCACCGTTCGAAGAATATTCGCGGTCGAGGAATTTGCTTCGATATGATTTTTCGGCTCGCATAGCATGATCGATGTTCGACGCCACGGCACGTGCCGTGTTTAGGTATGGAAATTTTCATTTAACATCCGGTACGTAACACTATAAATAAAAGAATAATTGATACTTTACATTATATAAAAACAATTACACGGAATGGTTCAGAAATATCGGAGTCCAGAATGGATGACAATTATTGGAATAATTGTTCATAATATTTCAATTATATGACCTTGTAATAAGTATCGATTAATATTTTTATTTAAAATAATTGTTAAAAATAGGTAAATAATTAAAATTGTAATTATTCTTAAAATAATTATAGCTGTATCATGAACAAAAATTAAATGTTCTATTATAGGTGAGTTAGCATCTTGGAAAGTTAAATTTATTCAAATATTAGTTTTTAACAATAAAGGATATCTTTATATATACGGTGTTTAAAACTGTTGCACTATTCTGCCATGTTAAAAATTTTTCTGAAATTGCAGGAATTTCTGTGTAAGGATGATTATAAGGTGGAAAATTTTGTATTCATTTTAAAGATGATAAATAAAATTTAAATAAAATTTTTCGTTTTCTTATTAAAGTTTCTAAAATAATAAAGTTTAGAAAAATTAATCTATTAATTGAAATTAATGATCCAATTGATGAAATAATATTTCAAGATAAGTATCTACCCGGACAGGTGCTCGGCGAGGCGGAAAGCTACGATCCTCTCGAGGATCTTTCCCGCCCCGTCTTTCAGGCATATAGGCCGATAGGCGGAACGGCTGTCGGCCGCCCTCCCTGGTTTAGGGAGCAGCAACAGTTGCCCCCTTTTCCAGGCCCCCGGGAAGACCCCTTCTGTGAGGCAGTCCTCCAGGAGGGGTCGAAACCTACCCCCCCAGGACCACGAGTACGCGGCCCTGGATGCCGTCGGGACCCGGGGCGGTGCTTCGGGCCGCAAGGCGGCGCACTGCCCTGTCCAGCTCCTCGCTGCCGATCCCAGGCACAGGGACGCGATCATGTCGCGCCCCCTGCTCCTGGGTCCGCCGTCGAGCCTCCTCCTCATCCTGAGGAAACAGGTTATCGACGACGGAGTCCAGGAACTCCGATTCCATCGACTCGGTCACCGGGGGGGGGGGGGGCACGGGCGGATCTTATTCAGAACCACCCGGTATGGGCGACCCCACGGATCGCGATCGATGGTGGCGAGGAGCTGGCTCCAGGCCTCCGCCTTGGCCCTTAGGACAGCCCCCTGGAGGGCCCCCCGGCCGTCCCTGTACGCGTTGTACAGGGACTCCTCCTCCTCCGCGGTGGAGCTTGCGCGCCTGCGGGCCCTGAGGTGCGCCCTCCGCGCACGCGTACTGGTGTCCCTCAGGTCGGAAATTTCCGACGACCAGCAGTACGCGGCGCGGGGCGAGGAGGCCTTGGCCCGGGGCATGGCGGTGTCAGAGACAGCCGCCATGGCCGCACGGAACCAGGCCTCCTCCTCCTCAGGTGTCTCGCCCCTGCGCTCAGCCCAGGCTACCGCCTGGATTGCCGCGCGCAGGGCCACCTCGTCCAGTCTTTTAAGGGCCCATCGGGGGGGGGGGGCGATCCCCTAGCCGATGAGCCAGACTGGTTGGGAGGGTTGGGGGTCGAGACGCTCATGACCACGTAAGCGTGGTCAGACATCGTCTCAACCCCCAACACCCTCCACCCACTCACCCTGCGCACGGCGGAGGGCGACGCCCATGTCAGGTCGACTATGGTCGCCCCCCGCCGCCGCACGAAGGTGGGGGTGGACCCCTCATTGAGGAGCCTTAACTCCAGACCGACCGCCCAATGGAGCAGCTCCCGTCCCCTCATGTCCGTACTGGGGGAACCCCACGCAGTAGCGTGGGAGTTGAAATCTCCCAGGACGAGCAAGGGACGCGGCAGGATGCGGGCGACGCACCCCCCAACCCGGTCCAGGAACGCTACAAAAGCGTCCCGGTCGCAATTGGGGGAGACGTAAACCCCCACCACCGCCACGCTGCCCCACTGGACGGCTACGTAGTCATCCCACCGCTCTATGAGAGCCGGGGGGGAGGCATCCCCGGAGCGCCATTCCATAGAATGGCTACCGAGCCCAAGGCGTCTCCGGACCACGAAGGGTGATCCGGAACCCTGTAGGGCTCGGCCGCAACGACCAGCCCGACTATGCACTCGCGCGCGGCCTGGACTACTAAGTCCTGTGCCACGCGCGTGTGGTTCAGGTTGGTCTGGAGGAGGTTGATCCCCAGTCATTGGGGAGCAGCCTCCTCCCGGACCTCCTCCTGGGAGGACTCCACGTCCATGCCCCCCTCCCCGACGGGGGGGGCGCCCTCGCACGGGGCGGGCATGGACGCGGCCTCCTTTGCCGGGCGAGGCGGCGCCACCGCCTCGGCGGGCTCCACCTCTATTGCCTCCCCGGCTGGAGAGGCGGATTCCGAACTCCCCAACTCGGGTGGCCCTATAGCTAGGACGGCCGCAGCGGGGGTCGAGGGCGCCGCTATGGCAGGCCTCTTCCGCTGCGCTCCCCCCGTGCCCTTGGAGGAGGGCCTTTATGGGGGTGCGCACCCTTTCGTACCCAGACGGTGTGCCGCCGGTCGCCCAAGGTCCGTGCACAGCGGACATTTGGGCGGGGCCGAACACACCGCCGCGGCGTGGGTCACATCCCCGCAATTGTAGCACCGACCGCTACGGTCGGTACTACTCTTGCATTGGTGCCTGGAGTGCACCAGCGTCAGGCACCGATAGCACTGGAGGGCACGGGCTTCCAAAGCCTGCACCCTCACAGCGCTCCAGCCCACCCTCAGACGGCCAGCTGCGACAATTTTGCGCGCCGCTGAGAGTGGGCATTGAACCCATGCCGTGCCGAGCCGCGAAGGGGCGCGCCGGATCTCTCCGACGCGCAACTCGCCCTCGTCACAGGCGCCCGTGGTGGCACAGTATCGAACACTCAGTTTCAGATAGAACGATTAGTTTATGATGGTAATAAGTTTCGCATCTGGAGTTTCCTCTCTCACAAGTTCGACCACTTAGTTTCGTCGAACACATACGGTTTCGAGTAGCATCGCCAAAGATTTCAGAGAACAGGCGCTTCTCCTGGCACAGTATCGAACACTTTCAGATAGAACAATCAGTTTAAAATGGAACTAAGTTTTGCATCTGGTATTTCCTCTCCTACAAGGTCCACCACTTAGTTTCCTCGAACACATACGGTTTCGAGTAGCATCGCCACAGATTTCAGAGAACAGGCGCTTCTCCTGGCACATTATCGAACACTTAGTTTCAGATAGAACAATCAGTTTAAAATGGAACTATGTTTCGCGTCTGGAGTTTCCTATCTCACAAGGTCGACCACTTAGTTTCGTCCAACACATAGGGTTTCGAGTGGCATCGCCACAGATTTCAGAGAACAGGCGCTTCTCCTGGCACAGTATCGAAAACATAGTTTCAGATAGAACAATCAGTTTAAAATGGAACTATGTTTCGCGTCTGGAGTTTCCTATCTCACAAGGTCGACCACTTAGTTTCGTCCAACACATAGGGTTTCGAGTGGCATCGCCACAGATTTCAGAGAACAGGCGCTTCTCCTGGTACAGTATCGAACACTTTCAGATAGAACAATCAGTTTAAAATGGAACTAAGTTTCGCATCTGGAGTTTCCTCTCTCACAAGTTCGACCACTTAGTTTCGTCGAACACATACGGTTTCGAGTAGCATCGCCAAAGATTTCAGAGAACAGGCGCTTCTCCTGGCACAGTATCGAACACTTTCAGATAGAACAATCAGTTTAAAATGGAACTAAGTTTTGCATCTGGTATTTCCTCTCCTACAAGGTCCACCACTTAGTTTCCTCGAACACATACGGTTTCGAGTAGCATCGCCACAGATTTCAGAGAACAGGCGCTTCTCCTGGCACATTATCGAACACTTAGTTTCAGATAGAACAATCAGTTTAAAATGGAACTATGTTTCGCGTCTGGAGTTTCCTATCTCACAAGGTCCACAACTTAGTTTCCTCGAACACATACGGTTTCGAGTAGCATCGCCACAGATTTCAGAGAACAGGCGCTTCTCCTGGCACAGTATCGAAAACATAGTTTCAGATAGAACAATCAGTTTAAAATGGAACTATGTTTCGCGTCTGGAGTTTCCTATCTCACAAGGTCGACCACTTAGTTTCGTCCAACACATAGGGTTTCGAGTGGCATCGCCACAGATTTCAGAGAACAGGCGCTTCTCCTGGTACAGTATCGAACACTTTCAGATAGAACAATCAGTTTAAAATGGAACTAAGTTTTGCATCTGGTATTTCCTCTCCTACAAGGTCCACCACTTAGTTTCCTCGAACACATACGGTTTCGAGTAGCATCGCCACAGATTTCAGAGAACAGGCGCTTCTCCTGGCACAGTATCGAACACTTTCAGATAGAACAATTAGTTTAAATTGGAACTAAGTTTCGCAACTGGAGTTTCCTCTCTCGCAAGGTGGACCACTTAGTTTCGTCAAAACACATACGGTTTCGAGTGGCATCGCCACAGATTTCAGAGAACAGGCGCTTATCCTGGAACAGTAACGACCACTTAGTTCCAGATACAACAATTAGTTTAAATTGCAACTAAGTTTCGCATCTGGAGTTTCCTCTCTCACAAGGTCGACCACTTAGTTTCCTCGAACACATACGGTTTCGAGTGGCATCGCCACAGATTTCAGGGAACAGATGCTTCTCCTGGCACAGTATCGAACACTCAGGTTCAGATAGAACAATTAGTTTAAAATGGAACTATGTTTCGCATCTGGAGTTTTCTCCCTCACAAGGTCGAGCATTAAGATTCGTCGAACACATACGGTTTCGAGTATCATCGCCAGAGATTTCAGAGAAGAGGCGCTCCTCCTGGCACAGTATCGAACACTTAGTATCAGATAGAACAATTACTTTAAAAGGGAACTAAGCTTCGCATCTGGAGTTTCCTCCCTCACAAGGTCGACCACTTAGTTTCGTCGAACACATACGGTTTCGAGTAGCATCGCGACAGACTTCAGAGAACAGGCGCTTCTCCGGGTACAGTATGGAACACTAAGTTTCAAATGGAACAATTAGTTTAAAATAGAACAATGTTTCGCATCTGGAGTTTCCTTTCTCACAAGGTCGACGACTTAATTTCGTCGAACACATACGGTTTCGAGTGGCATCGCCAGAGATTTCAGAGATCAGGCGCTTCTCCTGGCACAGTATCGAACACTTAGTTTCAGATAGAACAATTAGTTTAAAATGGAACTATGTTACGCATCTGGAGTTTCCTCCCTCACAAAGTCGACCACTTAGTTTCGTCGAACACATACGGTTTTGAGTAGCATCGCCACTGATTTCATAGAACAGGCGCTTCTCCTGGCACAGTATCGAACACTTAGTTTCAGATAGAACAATTAGTTTAAAATGGACCTATGTTTCGCATTTGGAGTTTCCTCTCTCACAAGTTCGACCACTTAGTTTCGTCAAACACATACGGTGTCGAGTGGCATCGCCACAGATTTCAGAGAACAGGCGCTTCTCCTGGCACAGTATTGAACACTTAGTTTCAGATAGAACAATTAGTTTAAAATAGAACTAACTTTCGCATCCGGTGTTTCCTCTCTCACAAGGTCGACCACTTAGTTTCGTTGAACACATACGGTTTCGAGTGGCAACGCCACAGATTTCAGAGAACAGGCGCTTCTCCTGGCACAGTATCGAACACTTAGTTTCAGAGAGAACAATTAGTTTAAAATGGAATTATGTTTCGAATCTGGAGTATCCTCTCTCACAAGATCAACCACTTAGTTTGGTCGAACACATACGGTTTCGAGTGGCATCGCCACACATTTCAGAGAACTGGCGCTTCTCCTGGCGCAGTATCGAACACTTAGTTTCAGAGAGAACAATTAGTTTAAAATGGATATAAGTTTCGCATCTGGATATTCCTCTCTCACAAGGTCGACCACTTAGTTTCGTCGAACACATACAGTTTCGAGTGGCATCGCCACAGATTTCAGAGAACAGGCGCTTCTCCTGGCACAGTATTGAACACTTAGTTTCAGAGAGAACAAGTAGTTTAAAATGGAACTATGTTTCGCATTTGGAGTTTCCTCTCTCGCAAGGTGGACCACTTAGTTTCGTCAAACACATACGGTTTCGAGTGGCATCGCCACAGATTTCAGAGAACAGGCGCTTCTCCTGGCGCAGTATCGAACACTTAGTTTCAGAGAGAACAATTAGTTTAAAATGGTACTAAGTTTCGCATCCGGTGTTTCCTCTCTCACAAGGTCGACCACTTAGTTTCGTTGAACACATACGGTTTCGAGTGGCAACGCCACAGATTTCAGAGAACAGGCGCTTCTCCTGGCACAGTATCGAACACTTAGTTTCAGAGAGAACAATTAGTTTAAAATGGAAATATGTTTCGAATCTGGAGTATCCTCTCTCACAAGATCAACCACTTAGTTTGGTCGAACACATACGGTTTCGAGTGGCATCGCCACACATTTCAGAGAACTGGCGCTTCTCCTGGCGCAGTATCGAACACTTAGTTTCAGAGAGAACAATTAGTTTAAAATGGATATAAGTTTCGCATCTAGATATTCCTCTCTCACAAGGTCGACCACTTAGTTTCGTCGAACACATGCGGTTTCGAGTGGCATCGCCACAGATTTCAGAGAACAGGCGCTTCTCCTGGCACAGTATCGAACACTTAGTTTCAGAGAAACAATTAGTTTAAAATGGAAATAAGTTTCGCACCTGGAGTTTCCTCTCCCACAAGGTCGACCACTTAGTTTCGTCGAACACATACGGGTTCGAGTGGCATCGCGACAGATTTCAGGGAACAGGCGCTTCTCCTGGCACAGTCTCGAACACTTAGTTTCAGATAGAACAATTAGTTTAAAATGGAACTAAGTTTCGCATCTGGAGTTTCCTCTCTCACAAGGTCGACCGCTTAGTTTCGACGAACACATACGGTTTCGAGTAGCATCGCCACAGATTTCAGAGAACAGGCGCTTCTCCTGGCACAGTGACGAACACTTAGTTTCATTTAGAACAATTAGTTTAAAATGGAACTAAGTTTCGCATCCGGGGTTTCCTCTCTCACAAGGTCGACCACTTAGTTTCGTTGAACACATACGGTTTCGAGTGGCAACGCCGCAGATTTCAGAGAACAGGCGCTTCTCCTGGCACAGTATCGAACACTTAGTTTCAGATTGAACAATTAGTTTAAAATGGAATTATATTTCGCATCTGGAGTATCCTCTCTCACAAGATCAACCTCTTAGTTTCGTCGAATACATACGGTTCCGAGTGGCATCGCCACACATTTCAGAGAACTGGCGCTTCTCCTGGCACAGTGTCGAACACTTAGTTTCAAATAGAACAATTAGTTTAAAATGGTACTAAGTTTCGCATCTGGAATTTCCTCTCTCACAAGGTCGACCACTTAGTTTCGTCGAACACATACGGTTTCGAGTAGCATCGCCACAGATTTCAGAGAACAGGCGCTTCTCCTGGCACAGTATTGAACACTTAGTTTCAGATAGAACAATTAGTTTAAAATGGAAATAAGTTTCGCACCTGGAGTTTCCTCTCCCACAAGGTCGACCACTTAGTTTCGTCGAACACATACCGGTTCGAGTGGCATCGCGACAGATTTCAGAGAACAGGCGCTTCTCCTGGCACAGTATCGAACACTTAGATTCAGATAGAACAATTAGTTTAAAATGGAACTAAGTTTCGCATCTGGAGTTTCCTCTCTCACAAGGTCGACCACTTAGTTTCGTCGAACACATACGGTTTCGAGTGGCATCGCCACAGATTTCAGAGAACAGGCGCTTCTCCTGGCACAGTATCGAACACTTAGTTTCAGAGAAACAATTAGTTTAAAATGGAAATAAGTTTCGCACCTGGAGTTTCCTCTCCCACAAGGTCGACCACTTAGTTTCGTCGAACACATACGGGTTCGAGTGGCATCGCGACAGATTTCAGAGAACAGGCGCTTCTCCTGGCACAGTCTCAAACACTTAGTTTCAGATAGAACAATTAGTTTAAAATGGAACTAAGTTTCGCATCTGGAGTTTCCTCTCTCACAAGGTCGACCGCTTAGTTTCGACGAACACATACGGTTTCGAGTAGCATCGCCACAGATTTCAGAGAACAGGCGCTTCTCCTGGCACAGTGACGAACACTTAGTTTCAGATAGAACAATTAGTTTAAAATGGAACTAAGTTTCGCATCCGGGGTTTCCTCTCTCACAAGGTCGACCACTTAGTTTCGTCGAACACATACGGTTTCGACTAGCATCGCCACAGATTTCAGAGAACAGGCGCTTCTCCTGGCACAGTATTGAACACTTAGTTTCAGATAGAACAATTAGTTTAAAATGGAACTAAGTTTCGCATCCGGTGTTTCCTCTCTCACAAGGTCGACCACTTAGTTTCGTTGAACACATACGGTTTCGAGTGGCAACGCCACAGATTTCAGAGAACAGGCGCTTCTCCTGGCACAGTATCGAACACTTAGTTTCAGAGAGAACAATTAGTTTAAAATGGAATTATGTTTCGCATCTGGAGTATCCTCTCTCACAAGATCAACCACTTAGTTTCGACGAACACATACGGTTTCGAGTAGCATCGCCACAGATTTCAGAGAACAGGCGCTTCTCCTGGCACAGTGACGAACACTTAGTTTCAGAGAGAACCATTAGTTTAAAATGGAACTAAGTTTCGCATCTGGAATTTCCTCTCTCACAAAGTCGACCACTTAGTTTCGTCGAACACATACGGTTTCGAGTGGCATCGCCACACATTTCAGGGAACAGGCCCTACTCCTGGCACAGTATCGAACACATAGTTTGAGATAGAACAATTAGTTTTTAAATGGAACTAAGTTTCGCACCTGGAGTTTCCTCTCTCACAAGGTCGGCCACTTAGTTTCGTCGAACACATACGGTTTCGAGTGGCATCGCCACAGATTTCAGAGAACAGGTGCTTCTCCTGGCACATTATCGAACACTTAGTTTCAGATAGAACAATTAGTTTAAAATGGAACTAAGTTTCGCATCCGGAGTTTCCTCCCTCACAAGGTCGACCACTTAGTTTCGTTGAACACATACGGTTTCGAGTAGCATCGCCACAGATTTCAGAGAACAGGCGCTTCTCCTGGCACAGTACCGAACACTTAGTTTCAAATAGAACAATCAGTTTAAAATGGAACTAAGTTTCGCATCCGGAGTTTCCTCCCTCACGAGGTCGACCACTTAGTTTCGTTGAACACATACGGTTTCGAGTAGCATCGCCACAGATGTCGGAGAACAGGCGCTTCTCCTGGCACAGTAACAAACACTTAGTTTCAGATAGAACAATTGGTTTAAAATGGAACTAAGTTTCGCATTTGGAGTTTCCGCTCTCACAAGGTCGACCACTTAGTTTCGTCGAAGACATACGATTTCGAGTAGCATCGCCACAGGTTTCAGAGAACAGGCGCCTCTGCTGGCAGATTATCGAACACTTAGGTTCAGATGGAACATTTGGTTTAAAATGGAACAATATTTCGCATCTGGAGTTTCCTCTCTCACAAGGTCGACCACTCAGTTTCGTCGAACATATACGGTTTCGAGTGGCATCGCCACAGATTTCAGAGAACAGGCCCTTCTCCTGGCACAGTATCGAACACTTAGTATCAGATAGAACAATTAGTTTTAAATGGAACTAAACTTCGCATCTGGAGTTTCCTCCCTCACAAGGTGGACCACTTAGTTTCGTCGAACACAAACGGCTTCGAGTAGCATCGCCACAGATTTCAGAAAACAGGCGCTTCTCACGGCTCATTATCAAACACTAAGTTTCAGATAGAACAATCAGTTTAAAATGGAACTAAGTTTCGCATCTGGAGTTTCCTCTCTCACAAGGTCGACCACTTAGTTTCGTCAGACACATACGGTTTCGAGTAGCATCGCCACAGATTTCAGAGAACAAGCACTTCTCCTGGCACAGTATGGAACACTTAGTTTCAGATAGATCAATTAGTTTAAAATGGAACTATGTTTCGCATCTGGAGTTTCCTCTCTCACAAAGTCGACCACTTAGTTTCGTCGAACACATACGGTTTCGAGTGGCATCGCCACACATTTCAGGGAACAGGCCCTACTCCTGGCACAGTATCGAACACATAGTTTGAGATAGAACAATTAGTTTTTAAATGGAACTAAGTTTCGCATCCGGAGTTTCCTCTCTCAAAAGGTTGACCACTTAGTATCGTCGAACACATACGGTTTCGAGTGGCATCGCCACAGATTTCAGAGAACAGGCGCTTCTCCTGGCACAGTATCGAACACTTAGTTACAGATAGAACAATTAGTTTAAAATGGAACTAAGTTTCGCATCTGGAGTTTCCTCCCTCACAAGGTCGACCACTTAGTTTCGTCGAAGACATACGGTTTCGAGTGGCATCGCCACACATTTCAGAGAACAGGCGCTTCTCCTGGCACAGTATGGAACACTTAGTATCAGAGAGAACAATTAGTTTAAAATGGAACTAAACTTCGCATCTGGAATTTCCTCTCTCACAAGGTCGACCACTTACTTTCGTCGAACACATACGGTTTCGAGTGGCATCGCCACAGATTTCAGAGAACAGCCGCTTCTCCTGACACAGTATCGAACACTTAGCTTCAGATAGAACAATTAGTTTAAAATCGAACTAAGTTTCGCATCCGGAGTTTCCTCTCTCACAAGGTCGGCCACTTAGCTTCGTCGAAGACATACGGTTTCGAGTAGCATCGCCGCAGGTTTCAGAGAACAGGCGCCTCTGCTGGCAGAGTATCGAATACATAGTTTCAGATAGAATATTTAGTTTAAAATGGAAATATGTTTCGCATTTGGAGTTTCCTCCCTCACAAGGTCGACCACTTAGTTTCGTCGAAGACATACGATTTCGAGTAGCATCGCCACAGGTTTCAGAGAACAGGCGCCTCTGCTGGCAGATTATCGAACACTTAGGTTCAGATGGAACATTTGGTTTAAAATGGAACAATATTTCGCATCTGGAGTTTCCTCTCTCACAAGGTCGACCACTCAGTTTCGTCGAACATATACGGTTTCGAGTGGCATCGCCACAGATTTCAGAGAACAGGCCCTTCTCCTGGCACAGTATCGAACACTTAGTATCAGATAGAACAATTAGTTTTAAATGGAACTAAACTTCGCATCTGGAGTTTCCTCCCTCACAAGGTGGACCACTTAGTTTCGTCGAACACAAACGGCTTCGAGTAGCATCGCCACAGATTTCAGAAAACAGGCGCTTCTCACGGCTCATTATCAAACACTAAGTTTCAGATAGAACAATCAGTTTAAAATGGAACTAAGTTTCGCATCTGGAGTTTCCTCTCTCACAAGGTCGACCACTTAGTTTCGTCAGACACATACGGTTTCGAGTAGCATCGCCACAGATTTCAGAGAACAAGCACTTCTCCTGGCACAGTATGGAACACTTAGTTTCAGATAGAACAATTAGTTTAAAATGGAACTATGTTTCGCATCTGGAGTTTCCTCTCTCACAAAGTCGACCACTTAGTTTCGTCGAACACATACGGTTTCGAGTGGCATCGCCACACATTTCAGAGAACAGGCCCTACTCCTGGCACAGTATCGAACACATAGTTTGAGATAGAACAATTAGTTTTTAAATGGAACTAAGTTTCGCATCCGGAGTTTCCTCTCTCAAAAGGTTGACCACTTAGTATCGTCGAACACATACGGTTTCGAGTGGCATCGCCACAGATTTCAGAGAACAGGCGCTTCTCCTGGCACAGTATCGAACACTTAGTTACAGATAGAACAATTAGTTTAAAATGGAACTAAGTTTCGCATCTGGAGTTTCCTCCCTCACAAGGTCGACCACTTAGTTTCGTCGAAGACATACGATTTCGAGTAGCATCGCCACAGGTTTCAGAGAACAGGCGCCTCTGCTGGCAGATTATCGAACACTTAGGTTCAGATGGAACATTTGGTTTAAAATGGAACAATATTTCGCATCTGGAGTTTCCTCTCTCACAAGGTCGACCACTCAGTTTCGTCGAACATATACGGTTTCGAGTGGCATCGCCACAGATTTCAGAGAACAGGCCCTTCTCCTGGCACAGTATCGAACACTTAGTATCAGATAGAACAATTAGTTTTAAATGGAACTAAACTTCGCATCTGGAGTTTCCTCCCTCACAAGGTGGACCACTTAGTTTCGTCGAACACAAACGGCTTCGAGTAGCATCGCCACAGATTTCAGAAAACAGGCGCTTCTCACGGCTCATTATCAAACACTAAGTTTCAGATAGAACAATCAGTTTAAAATGGAACTAAGTTTCGCATCTGGAGTTTCCTCTCTCACAAGGTCGACCACTTAGTTTCGTCGGACACATACGGTTTCGAGTAGCATCGCCACAGATTTCAGAGAACAAGCACTTCTCCTGGCACAGTATGGAACACTTAGTTTCAGATAGATCAATTAGTTTAAAATGGAACTATGTTTCGCATCTGGAGTTTCCTCTCTCACAAAGTCGACCACTTAGTTTCGTCGAACACATACGGTTTCGAGTGGCATCGCCACACATTTCAGGGAACAGGCCCTACTCCTGGCAGAGTATCGAACACATAGTTTGAGATAGAACAATTAGTTTTTAAATGGAACTAAGTTTCGCATCCGGAGTTTCCTCTCTCAAAAGTTCGACCACTTAGTATCGTCGAACACATACGGTTTCGAGTGGCATCGCCACAGATTTCAGAGAACAGGCGCTTCTCCTGGCACAGTATCGAACACTTAGTTACAGATAGAACAATTAGTTTAAAATGGAACTAAGTTTCGCATCTGGAGTTTCCTCCCTCACAAGGTCGACCACTTAGTTTCGTCGAAGACATACGGTTTCGAGTAGCATCGCCACAGGTTTCAGAGAACAGGCGCCTCTGCTGGCAGAGTATCGAATACATAGTTTCAGATAGAATATTTAGTTTAAAATGGAAATATGTTTCGCATTTGGAGTTTCCTCCCTCACAAGGTCGACCACTTAGTTTCGTCGAAGACATACGGTTTCGAGTAGCATCGCCACAGGTTTCAGAGAACAGGCGCCTCTGCTGGCAGATTATCGAACACTTAGATTCAGATGGAACATTTGGTTTAAAATGGAACAATGTTTCGCATCTGGAGTTTCCTCTCTCACAAGGTCGACCACTTAGTTTCGTCGAACATATACGGTTTCGAGTGGCATCGCCACAGATTTCAGAGAACAGGCCCTTCTCCTGGCACAGTATCGAACACTTAGTTTCAGATAGAACAATTAGTTCAAAATGGGACTATGTTTCGCATCTGGAGTTTCCTCTCTCACATGGTCGAGCACTTAGTTTCGTTGAATGCATACGGTTTCGAGTGGCAACGCCACAGATTTCAGAGAGCAGGCGCTTCTCCTGGCACAGTATCAGACACGTAGTTTCAGATAGAACAATTAGTTTAAAATGGAACTAAGTTTCGCATCTGGAGTTTCCTCTCTCACAAGATCAACCACTTAGTTTCCTCGAACACATACGGTTTCGAGTGGCATCGCCACACATTTCAGAGAACAGGCGCTTCTCCTGGCACAGTATCGAACACTTAGTATCAGAGAGAACAATTAGTTTAAAATGGAACTAAACTTCGCATCTGGAATTTCCTCTCTCACAAGGTCGACCACTTACTTTCGTCGAACACATACGGTTTCGAGTGGCATCGCCACAGATTTCAGAGAACAGCCGCTTCTCCTGACACAGTATCGAACACTTAGCTTCAGATAGAACAATTAGTTTAAAATCGAACTAAGTTTCGCATCCGGAGTTTCCTCTCTCACAAGGTCGGCCACTTAGCTTCGTCGAAGACATACGGTTTCGAGTAGCATCGCCGCAGGTTTCAGAGAACAGGCGCCTCTGCTGGCAGAGTATCGAATACATAGTTTCAGATAGAATATTTAGTTTAAAATGGAAATATGTTTCGCATTTGGAGTTTCCTCCCTCACAAGGTCGACCACTTAGTTTCGTCGAAGACATACGATTTCGAGTAGCATCGCCACAGGTTTCAGAGAACAGGCGCCTCTGCTGGCAGATTATCGAACACTTAGGTTCAGATGGAACATTTGGTTTAAAATGGAACAATATTTCGCATCTGGAGTTTCCTCTCTCACAAGGTCGACCACTCAGTTTCGTCGAACATATACGGTTTCGAGTGGCATCGCCACAGATTTCAGAGAACAGGCCCTACTCCTGGCACAGTATCGAACACTTAGTATCAGATAGAACAATTAGTTTTAAATGGAACTAAACTTCGCATCTGGAGTTTCCTCCCTTACAAGGTCGACCACTTAGTTACGTCGAACACAAACGGCTTCGAGTAGCATCGCCACAGATTTCAGAAAACAGGCGCTTCTCACGGCTCATTATCAAACACTAAGTTTCAGATAGAACAATCAGTTTAAAATGGAACTAAGTTTCGCATCTGGAGTTTCCTCTCTCACAAGGTCGACCACTTAGTTTCGTCAGACACATACGGTTTCGAGTAGCATCGCCACAGATTTCAGAGAACAAGCACTTCTCCTGGCACAGTATGGAACACTTAGTTTCAGATAGATCAATTAGTTTAAAATGGAACTATGTTTCGCATCTGGAGTTTCCTCTCTCACAAAGTCGACCACTAAGTTTCGTCGAACACGTACGGTTTCGAGTGGCATCGCCACACATTTCAGAGAACAGGCCCTACTCCTGGCACAGTATCGAACACATAGTTTGAGATAGAACAATTAGTTTTTAAATGGAACTAAGTTTCGCATCCGGAGTTTCCTCTCTCAAAAGGTCGACCACTTAGTATCGTCGAACACATACGGTTTCGAGTGGCATCGCCACAGATTTCAGAGAACAGGCGCTTCTCCTGGAACAGTATCGAACACTTAGTTACAGATAGAACAATTAGTTTAAAATGGAACTAAGTTTCGCATCTGGAGTTTCCTCCCTCACAAGGTCGACCACTTAGTTTCGTCGAAGACATACGGTTTCGAGTAGCATCGCCACAGGTTTCAGAGAACAGGCGCCTCTGCTGGCAGAGTATCGAATACATAGTTTCAGATAGAATATTTAGTTTAAAATGGAAATATGTTTCGCATTTGGAGTTTCCTCCCTCACAAGGTCGACCACTTAGTTTCGTCGAAGACATACGGTTTCGAGTAGCATCGCCACAGGTTTCAGAGAACAGGCGCCTCTGCTGGCAGATTATCGAACACTTAGATTCAGATGGAACATTTGGTTTAAAATGGAACAATGTTTCGCATCTGGAGTTTCCTCTCTCACAAGGTCGACCACTTAGTTTCGTCGAACATATAGGGTTTCGAGTGGCATCGCCACAGATTTCAGAGAACGTGCGCTTCTCCTGGCACAGTATCGGACACTTAGTTTCAGATAGAACAATTAGTTCAAAATGGGACTATGTTTCGCATCTGGAGTTTCCTCTCTCACATGGTCGAGCACTTAGTTTCGTTGAATGCATACGGTTTCGAGTGGCAACGCCACAGATTTCAGAGAGCAGGCGCTTCTCCTGGCACAGTATCAGACACGTAGTTTCAGATAGAACAATTAGTTTAAAATGGAACTAAGTTTCGCATCTGGAGTTTCCTCTCTCACAAGATCAACCACTTAGTTTCCTCGAACACATACGGTTTCGAGTGGCATCGCCACACATTTCAGAGAACAGGCGCTTCTCCTGGCACAGTATCGAACACTTAGTATCAGAGAGAACAATTAGTTTAAAATGGAACTAAACTTCGCATCTGGAGTTTCTTCCCTCACAAGGCGACCACTTAATTTCGTCGAACACTGTGCCAGGAGAAGCGCCTGTTCTCTGAAATGTGTCGCGATGCTACTCGAAACCGTATGTGTTCGACGAAACTAAGTGGTCGACCTTCTGAGAGAGGAAACTCCAGATGCGAAACTTAGTTCCATTTTAAATTAATTGTTCTATCTGAAACTACGTGTCGACACTGTGCCAGGAGAGGCGCCTGTTCTCTGAAATCTGTGGCGATGCTACTCGAAACCGTATGTGTTCGATGAAACTAAGTGGTCGACCTTGTGAGACAGGAGACTCCAGATGCGAAGCTTAGTTCCATTTTAAAGTAATTGTTCTATCCGATACTAAGTGTTCGATACTGTGCCAGGAGAAGCGCCTGTTCTTTGAAATCTGTGGCGATGCGACTCGAAACTGTATGTGTTCGACGAATCTAAGTGGACGACATGGTGAGAGAGGAAACTCCGGATGCGAAACATAGTTCCATTTTAAACTAATAGTTCTATCTGATACTAAGTGTTCGATACTGTGCCAGGAGAAGCGCCTGTTCTCTGAAATCTGTGGCGATGCCACTCGAAACCGTATGTGTTTGACCGAAAGTGGTCCACCTTGCGAGAACGGAAACTCCAAATGCGAAACATAGTTCCATTTTAAACTAATTGTTCTATCTGAGACTAAGTGTTCGATACTGTGCCAGGAGGAACGCCTGTTCTGTGAAATCTGTGGCGATGCCACACGAAACCGTATGTGTTCGACGAAACTAAGTGTCCGACCTTGTGAGAGAGGAAACTCCAGATGCGCAACTTAGTTCCACTTTAAACTAATTGTTCTATCAGAAACTAAGTGTTCGATCATGTGCCAGGAGAAGCGCCTGTTCTCTGAAATCTGTGGCGATGCTACTCGAAACCGTATGTGTTCGACGAAACTAAGTCGTCGACCTTGTGAGAGAGGAATCTCCAGATGCGAAATATAGTTCCATTTTAAACTAATTGTTCTACCTGAAACTAAGTGTTCGATACTGTGCCAGGAGAAGCGCCTGTTCTCTGAAATCTGTGGCGATGCCACGTGACACCGTATGTGTTCGACGAAACTAAGTGGTCGACATAGTGAGAGAGGAAACTCCGGATGCGAAACATAGTTCCATTTTAAACTAATAGTTCTATCTGATACTAAGTGTTCGATACTGTCCAAGGAGAAGCGCCTGTCCTCTGAAATCTGTGGCGATGCTACTCGAAACCGTATGAGCTCGACGAAACTAAGTGGTCGAACTTGTGAGAGAGGAAACTCCAGATGCGCAACTTGGTTCCATTTTAAACTAATCGTTCTATCTGAAACTAAGTGTTCAATACTGTGCCAGGAGAAGCGCCTGTTCTTTGAAATCTGTGGCGATGCGCCCTCGAAACCGTATGTGTTCGACGAAGCTAAGTGGTCGACCTTGTGAGAGAGGAAACTTCAAATGCGAAGCTTTGTTCCATTTTAAACTAATTGTTCTATCTGATACTGAGTGTTCGATACTGTGCCAGGAGAAGCGCCTGTTCTCTGAAATCTGTGGCGATGCCACTCGAAACCGTATATGTTTGACCAAAAGTGGTCCACCTTGCGAGAGCGGAAACTCCAAATGCGAAACATAGTTCCATTTTAAACTAATTGTTCTATCTGAAACTAAATGTTCGATACTGTGCCAGGAGATGCGGCTGTTCTCTGAAATCTGTGGCGATGCCACTCGTAACCGTATGTGTTCGACGAAACTAAATGGCCGACCTTGTGAGATAGGAAACTCCAGATGCGACACATAATTCCATTTTAAACTAATTGTTCTATCTGAGACTAAGTGTTCGATACTGTGCCAGGAGGAACGCCTGTTCTCTGAAATCTGTGGCGATGCCACTCGAAACCGTATGTGTTCGACGAAGCTAAGTGGCCGACCTTGTGAGAGAGGAAACTCCGGATGCGAAACTTAGTTCCATTTTAAACTAATTGTTCTATCTGAAACTAAGTATTCGATACTGTGCCAGGAGAAGCGCCTGTTCTCTGAAATCTGTGGCGATGCTACTTGAAACCGTATGTGTTCGACGAAACTAAGTGTCCGACCTTGTGAGAGAGGAAACTCCAGATGCGCAACTTAGTTCCATTTTAAACTAATTGTTCTATCAGAAACTAAGTGTTCGATACTGTGCCAGGAGAAGCGCCTGTTCTCTGAAATCTGTGGCGGTGCCACCCGAAACCGTATGTGTTCGACGAAACTAAGTGGCCGACCTTGTGAGAGAGGAAACTCCAGATGCGCAACTTAGTTCCATTTTAAACTAATTGTTCTATCAGAAACTAAGTGTTCGATACTGTGCCAGGAGAAGCGCCTGTTCTCTGAAATCTGTGGCGATGCTACTCGAAACCGTATGTGTTCGCCGAAACTAAGTGGACGACCTTGTGGGAGAGGAAATTCCAGATGCGAAATTTAGTTCCATTTTAAACTGATTGTTCTATCCGAAAGTGTTCGATACTGTGCCAGGACAAGCGCCTGTTCTCTGAAATCTGTAGCGATGCTACTCGAAACCGTATGTGTTCGACGAAACTAAGTGGTCGACCATGTGAAAGAGGAAACTCCAGATGCGAAACTTAGTTCCATTTTGAACTAATTGTTCTATCTGAAACTAAGTGTTCGATACTGTGCCAGGAGAAGCGCCTGTTCTCTGAAATCTGTGGCGATGCTACTCGAAACCGTATGTGTTCGACGAAACTAAGTGGCCGACCTTGTGAGAGAGGAAACTCCAGATGCGAAACTTAGTTCCATTTTAAACTAATTGTTCTATCTGAAACTAAGTTTTCGATACTGTGCCAGGAGAAGCGCTTGTTCTCTGAAATCTGTGGCGATGATACTCCAAACCGTATGTGTTCGAGGAAACTAAGTGGTCGACCTTGTGGGAGAGGAAATTCCAGATGCGAAATTTATTTCCATTTTAAACTGATTGTTCTATCCGAAAGTGTTCGATACTGTGCCAGGACAAGCGCCTGTTCTCTGAAATCTGTGGCGATGCTACTCGAAACCGTATGTGTTCGAGGAAACTAAGTGGTCGACCTTGTGGGAGAGGAAATTCCAGATGCGAAATTTAGTTCCATTTTAAACTGATTGTTCTATCCGAAAGTGTTCGATACTGTGCCAGGACAAGCGCCTGTTCTCTGAAATCTGTGGCGATGCTACTCGAAACCGTATGTGTTCGACGAAACTAAGTGGTCGACCATGTGAAAGAGGAAACTCCAGATGCGAAACTTAGGTCCATTTTAAACAAATTGTTCTATCTGAAACTAAGTGTTCGATACTGTGCCAGGAGAAGCGCCTGATCTCTGAAATCAGTGGCGATGCTACTCGAAACCGTATATGTTCGATGAAACTAAGTGGTCCACCTTGTGAGAGAGGAATCTCGAGATGCGAAGCTTAGTTCCATTTTGAAGTAATTGTTCCATCTGAAACTAAGTATTCGATACTCTGCCAGTAGAAGCGCCTGTTCTATGAAACCTGTGGCGTTGCTACTCGAAGCCGAATGTGTTCGACGAAAGTAAGTGGTAGACCGTGTGAGTTAGAAAACTCCATATGCGAAACTTAGATCCATTTTAAATTAATTGTTCTATCTGAAAGTGTTCGATACTGTGCCAGGAGAAGCGCCTGTTCTCTGAAATCTGTGGCGATGCTACTCGAAACCGTGTGTGATCGACGAAACTAAGTGGTCGTCCTTGTGAGGGAGGAAACTCCAAATGCGAAACATATTTCCATTTTAAACTAATTTTTCTATCTGAAAGTGTTCGATACTGTGCTAGGAGAAGCGCCTCTTCTCCGAAATCTGTGGCGATGCCACTCGAAACCGTAAGTGTTTGACGAAACTGAGTGGTCCACCTTGTGATAGAGGCAACTCCAAATGCGAAACACAGTTCAATTTTAAACTAAGTGTTGTATCTGTAACTAAGTGTTCGAGACTGTGCCAGGAGAAGCGCCTGTTCTCTGAAAGCTGTGGCGATGCCACTCGAAACCGTGTGTGTTCGACGAAACTAAGTTGTTGACCTTGTGAGAGAGGATACTCCAAATGCGAAACTTAGTTCCATTTTAAACTAATTGTTCTATCTGAAACTAAGTGTTCCATACTGTGCCAGGAGAAGCGCCAGTTCTCTGAAATCTGTGGCGATGCCACTCGAAACCGTATGTGTTTGACGAAACTAAGTGGTCGAAATTGTGAGAGAGGAAACTCCAAATGCGAAACATAGGTCCATTTTAAACTAATTGTTCTATCTGAAACTAAGTGTCCGATACTGTGCAAGGAGAAGCGCCTGTTCTCTGAAATCAGTGGCGATGCTACTCGAAACCGTATGTGTTCGACGAAACTAAGTGGTCTACCTTGTGAGAGAGGAAACTCCAAATGCGAAGCTTAGTTCCCTTTTAAAGTAATTGTTCTATCTGATACTAAGTGTTCGATACTGTGCCAGGAGAAACGCCTGTTCTCTGAAATCTGAGGCGATGCCAATCGAAACCGTGTGTGTTCGACGAAACTAAGTGGCCGACCTTGTGCGAGAGGAAACTTCAGATGCGAAACTTAGTTCCATTTTAAACCAAATGTTCCATCTGAAACTAAGTGTTGGATACTGTGCCAGGAGAAGCGCCTGTTCTCTGAAATCTGTGGCGATGCCACTCGAAACCGTATGTGTTCGACGAAACTAAGTTGTTGACCTTGTGAGAGAGGATACTCCAAATGCGAAACTTAGTTCCATTTTAAGCTAATTGTTCTATCTGAAACTAAGTGTTCCATACTGTGCCAGGAGAAGCGCCAGTTCTCTGAAATGTGTGGCGATGCCACTCGAAATCGTATGTGTTTGACGAAACTAAGTGGTCGAAATTGTGAGAGAGGAAACTCCAAATGCGAAACATAGGTCCATTTTAAACTAATTGTTCTATCTGAAACTAAGTGTCCGATACTGTGCAAGGAGAAGCGCCTGTTCTCTGAAATCAGTGGCGATGCTACTCGAAACCGTATGTGTTCGACGAAACTAAGTGGTCTACCTTGTGAGAGAGGAAACTCCAAATGCGAAGCTTAGTTCCCTTTTAAAGTAATTGTTCTATCTGATACTAATTGTTCGATACTGTGCCAGGAGAAACGCCTGTTCTCTGAAATCTGAGGCGATGCCAATCGAAACCGTGTGTGTTCGACGAAACTAAGTGGCCGACCTTGTGCGAGAGGAAACTTCAGATGCGAAACTTAGTTCCATTTTAAACCAAATGTTCCATCTGAAACTAAGTGTTGGATACTGTGCCAGGAGAAGCGCCTGTTCTCTGAAATCTGTGGCGATGCCATTCGAAACCGTATGTGTTCGACGAAACTAAGTTGTTGACCTTGTGAGAGAGGATACTCCAAATGCGAAACTTAGTTCCATTTTAAGCTAATTGTTCTATCTGAAACTAAGTGTTCCATACTGTGCCAGGAGAAGCGCCAGTTCTCTGAAATGTGTGGCGATGCCACTAGAAACCGTATGTGTTTGACGAAACTAAGTGGTCGAAATTGTGAGAGAGGAAACTCCAAATGCGAAACATAGGTCCATTTTAAACTAATTGTTCTATCTGAAACTAAGTGTCCGATACTGTGCAAGGAGAAGCGCCTGTTCTCTGAAATCAGTGGCGATGCTACTCGAAACCGTATGTGTTCGACGAAACTAAGTGGTCTACCTTGTGAGAGAGGAAACTCCAAATGCGAAGCTTAGTTCTATTTTAAAGTAATTGTTCTATCTGATACTAAGTGTTCGATACTGTGCCAGGAGTAGCGCCTGTTCTCTGAAATCTGTGGCGATGCCACTCGAAACCGTGTGTGTTCGACGAAACTAAGTTGTTGACCTTGTGAGAGAGGATACTCCAAATGCGAAACTTAGTTCCATTTTAAACTAATTGTTCTATCTGAAACTAAGTGTTCCATACTGTGCCAGGAGAAGCGCCAGTTCTCTGAAATCTGTGGCGATGCCACTCGAAACCGTATGTGTTTGACGAAACTAAGTGGTCGAAATTGTGAGAGAGGAAACTCCAAATGCGAAACATAGGTCCATTTTAAACTAATTGTTCTATCTGAAACTAAGTGTCAGATACTGTGCAAGGAGAAGCGCCTGTTCTCTGATATCAGTGGCGATGCTACTCGAAACCGTATGTGTTCGACGAAACTAAGTGGTCTACCTTGTGAGAGAGGAAACTCCAGATGCGAACCATAGTACCATTTTAAACTAATTTTTCTATCTGAAACTAAGTGTTCGATACTCTGCCAGGAGAAGCGCCTGATCTCTGAAATCAGTGGCGATGCTACTCGAAACCGTATGTGTTCGACGAAACTAAGTGGTCTACCTTGTGAGAGAGGAAACTCCAAATGCGAAGCTTAGTTCCATTTTAAACTAATGGTTCTACCTGAAACTAAGTGTTCGATAGTGTGAACGGAGAAACGCCTGTTCACTGAAATCTGTGGCGATGCTACTCGAAACCGTATGTGTTCGACGAAACTAAGTTGTTGACCTTGTGAGAGAGGATACTCCAAATGCGAAACTTAGTTCCATTTTAAGCTAATAGTTCTATCTGAAACTAAGTGTTCCATACTGTGCCAGGAGAAGCGCCAGTTCTCCGAAATCTGTGGCGATGCCACTCGAAACCGTAAGTGTTTGACGAAACTAAGTGGTTGACCTTGTGAGAGAGGATACTCCAGATGCGAAACATAGTTCCATTTTAAACTAATTGTTCTGTCAGAAATAAGTGTTCGATACTGTGCCAGGAGAAGCGCCTGTTCCCTGAAATTTGTGGCGATGATACTCGAAACCGTATGTGCTCGACGAATCTAAATGGTCGACCTTGTGAGAGAGCAAACTCCAGATGTGAAACTTATTTCCATTTTAAACTAATTGTTCTATCTGAAACTAAGTGTTCGATACTGTGCCAGGAGATGCGCCTGTTCTCTGAAATATGTGGCGATGCCACTCGAAACCGTATGTGTTCGACGAATCTAAATGGTCGACCTTGTGAGAGAGGAAACTCCACACGCGAAACGTAGGTCCATTTTAAACTAATTGTTCTATCTGAAACTAAGTGTTCGATACTCTGCCAGGCGAAGCGCCTGATCTCTGAAATCAGTGGCGATGCTACTCGAAACCGTATGTGTTCGACGAAACTAAGTGGTCTACCTTGTGAGAGAGGAAACTCCAAATGCGAAGCTTAGTTCCATTTTAAACTAATGGTTCTACCTGAAACTAAGTGTTCGATAGTGTGAACGGAGAAACGCCTGTTCACTGAAATCTGTGGCGATGCTACTCGAAACCGTATGTGTTCGACGAAACTAAGTTGTTGACCTTGTGAGAGAGGATACTCCAAATGCGAAACTTAGTTCCATTTTAAACTAATTGTTCTATCTGAAACTAAGTGTTCCATACTGTGCCAGGAGAAGCGCCAGTTCTCTGAAATCTGTGGCGATGCCACTCGAAACCGTATGTGTTTGACGAAACTAAGTGGTCGAAATTGTGAGAGAGGAAACTCCAAATGCGAAACATAGGTCCATTTTAAACTAATTGTTCTATCTGAAACTAAGTGTCCGATACTGTGCAAGGAGAAGCGCCTGTTCTCTGAAATCAGTGGCGATGCTACTCGAAACCGTATGTGTTCGACGAAACTAAGTGGTCTACCTTGTGAGAGAGGAAACTCCAAATGCGAAGCTTAGTTCCCTTTTAAAGTAATTGTTCTATCTGATACTAAGTGTTCGATACTGTGCCAGGAGAAACGCCTGTTCTCTGAAATCTGAGGCGATGCCAATCGAAACCGTGTGTGTTCGACGAAACTAAGTGGCCGACCTTGTGCGAGAGGAAACTTCAGATGCGAAACTTAGTTCCATTTTAAACCAAATGTTCCATCTGAAACTAAGTGTTGGATACTGTGCCAGGAGAAGCGCCTGTTCTCTGAAATCTGTGGCGATGCCACTCGAAACCGTATGTGTTCGACGAATCTAAATGGTCGACCTTGTGAGAGAGGAAACTCCACACGCGAAACGTAGGTCCATTTTAAACTAATTGTTCTATCTGAAACTAAGTGTTCGATACTCTGCCAGGAGAAGCGCCTGATCTCTGAAATCAGTGGCGATGCTACTCGAAACCGTATGTGTTCGACGAAACTAAGTGGTCTACCTTGTGAGAGAGGAAACTCCAAATGCGAAGCTTAGTTCCATTTTAAACTAATGGTTCTACCTGAAACAAAGTGTTCGATAGTGTGAACGGAGAAACGCCTGTTCACTGAAATCTGTGGCGATGCTACTCGAAACCGTATGTGTTCGACGAAACTAAGTTGTTGACCTTGTGAGAGAGGATACTCCAAATGCGAAACTTAGTTCCATTTTAAGCTAATTGTTCTATCTGAAACTAAGTGTTCCATACTGTGCCAGGAGAAGTGCCTGTTCTCTGAAACCTGTGGCGAGGCCACTCGAAACCGTATGTGTTCGACGAAACTAAGTGGCCGACCTTGTGAAAGAGGAAACTTCAGAAGCCAAACCTAGTTCCATTTTAAACTAATTGTTCTGTCTGAACCTAAGTGTTTGATACTGTGCCAGGAGAAGCGCCTGTTCTCTGAAATCAGTGGCGATGCCACTCGAAACCGTATGAGTTCGACGAAACCAAGTGGTCGACCTTGTGAGAGAGGAAACTCCAGATGCCAAACTTAGTTGCATTTTAAACTAATTGTTCTATCTGAAACTAAGTGTTCGATACTGTGCCAGGAGAAGCGACTGTTCTCTGAAATCTGTGGCGATGCCACTCGAAACCGTATGTGTTCGGCGGATCTAAGTGGTCCACCTTGTGCGAGAGGAAACTCCAGATGCGAAACTTAGTTCCTTTTCAAATTAACTGTTCTATCTGAAAGTGTTCAATACTGTGCCAGGAGAAGCGTCTGTTCTCTTAAATCTGTCGCGATGCTACTCGAAACCGTATGTGTTCGGCGAAACTAAGTGGCCGAACTTATGAGAGAGGAAACTCCAAATGCGAAGCTTTGTTCCATTCTAAACTAATTTTTCTATCTGAAACTAAGTGTCTGGTACTGTGCCAGGAGAGCGCCTGTTCTCTGAAATCTGTGGCGGTGCTACTCGAAACCGTATTTGTTCGACGAAACTAAGTGGTCGACCTTGTGGGAGAGGACACTCCAGATGCGAAACTTAGTTCCATTTTAAACTAATTGTTCTATCTGAAACTAAGTGTGCGATACTGTGCCAGGAGAAGCGCCTGTTCTCTGAAATCTGTGGCGATGCCACTCGAAACCGTATGTGTTCGGCGAAACTAAGTGGCCGACCTTATGCGAGAGGAAACTCCAAATGCGAAGATTTGTTCCATTTTAAACTAATTTTTCTATCTGAAACTAAGTGTCCGATACTGTGCCAGGAGAAGCGCCTGTTCTCTGAAATCTGTGGCGATGCTACTCGAAACCGTATGTGTTCGACGAAACTAAGTGGTCGACCTTGTGAGAGAGGCAACTCCAGATGCGAAACTTAGTCCCATTTTAAACTAATTGTTCTATCTGAAACTAAGTGTTCGATACTGTGCCAGGAGAAGCGCCTGTTCTCTGAAATCTGTAGCGATGCTACTCGAAACCGTATGTGTTCGACGAAACTAAGTGGTCGACCTTGTGAGAGAGGCAACTCCAGATGCGAAACTTAGTCCCATTTTAAACTAATTGTTCTATCTGAAACTAAGTGTTCGATACTGTGCCAGGAGAAGCGCCTGTTCTCTGAAATCTGTGGCGATGCCACTCGAAACCGTATGTGTTCGGCGGAACTAAGTGGTCCACCTTGTGCGAGAGGAAACTCCAGATGCGAAACTTAGTTCCTTTTCAAATTAACTGTTCTATCTGAAAGTGTTCAATACTGTGCCAGGAGAAGCGTCTGTTCTCTTAAATCTGTCGCGATGCTACTCGAAACCGTATGTGTTCGGCGAAACTAAGTGGCCGAACTTATGAGAGAGGAAACTCCAAATGCGAAGCTTTGTTCCATTCTAAACTAATTTTTCTATCTGAAACTAAGTGTCTGGTACTGTGCCAGGAGAGCGCCTGTTCTCTGAAATCTGTGGCGGTGCTACTCGAAACCGTATTTGTTCGACGAAACTAAGTGGTCGACCTTGTGGGAGAGGACACTCCAGATGCGAAACTTAGTTCCATTTTAAACTAATTGTTCTATCTGAAACTAAGTGTTCGATACTGTGCCAGGAGAAGCGACTGTTCTCTGAAATCTGTGGCGATGCCACTCGAAACCGTATGTGTTCGGCGGAACTAAGTGGTCCACCTTGTGCGAGAGGAAACTCCAGATGCGAAACTTAGTTCCTTTTCAAATTAACTGTTCTATCTGAAAGTGTTCAATACTGTGCCAGGAGAAGCGTCTGTTCTCTTAAATCTGTCGCGATGCTACTCGAAACCGTATGTGTTCGGCGAAACTAAGTGGCCGAACTTATGAGAGAGGAAACTCCAAATGCGAAGCTTTGTTCCATTCTAAACTAATTTTTCTATCTGAAACTAAGTGTCTGGTACTGTGCCAGGAGAGCGCCTGTTCTCTGAAATCTGTGGCGGTGCTACTCGAAACCGTATTTGTTCGACGAAACTAAGTGGTCGACCTTGTGGGAGAGGACACTCCAGATGCGAAACTTAGTTCCATTTTAAACTAATTGTTCTATCTGAAACTAAGTGTGCGATACTGTGCCAGGAGAAGCGCCTGTTCTCTGAAATCTGTGGCGATGCCACTCGAAACCGTATGTGTTCGGCGAAACTAAGTGGCCGACCTTATGCGAGAGGAAACTCCAAATGCGAAGATTTGTTCCATTTTAAACTAATTGTTCTATCTGAAACTAAGTGTTCGATACTGTGCCAGGAGAAGCGCCTGTTCTCTGAAATCTGTGGCGATGCTACTCGAAACCGTATGTGTTCGACGAAACTAAGTGGTCGACCTTGTGAGAGAGGCAACACCAGATGCGAAACTTAGTCCCATTTTAAACTAATTGTTCTATCTGAAACTAAGTGTTCGATACTGTGCCAGGAGAAGCGCCTGTTCTCTGAAATCTGTAGCGATGCTACTCGAAACCGTATGTGTTCGACGAAACTAAGTGGTCGACCTTGTGAGAGAGGCAACTCCAGATGCGAAACTTAGTCCCATTTTAAACTAATTGTTCTATCTGAAACTAAGTGTTCGATACTGTGCCAGGAGAAGCGACTGTTCTCTGAAATCTGTGGCGATGCCACTCGAAACCGTATGTGTTCGGCGGAACTAAGTGGTCCACCTTGTGCGAGAGGAAACTCCAGATGCGAAACTTAGTTCCTTTTCAAATTAACAGTTCTATCTGAAAGTGTTCAATACTGTGCCAGGAGAAGCGTCTGTTCTCTTAAATCTGTCGCGATGCTACTCGAAACCGTATGTGTTCGGCGAAACTAAGTGGCCGAACTTATGAGAGAGGAAACTCCAAATGCGAAGCTTTGTTCCATTCTAAACTAATTTTTCTATCTGAAACTAAGTGTCTGGTACTGTGCCAGGAGAGCGCCTGTTCTCTGAAATCTGTGGCGGTGCTACTCGAAACCGTATTTGTTCGACGAAACTAAGTGGTCGACCTTGTGGGAGAGGACACTCCAGATGCGAAACTTAGTCCCATTTTAAACTAATTGTTCTATCTGAAACTAAGTGTCTGGTACTGTGCCAGGAGAGCGCCTGTTCTCTGAAATCTGTGGCGGTGCTACTCGAAACCGTATTTGTTCGACGAAACTAAGTGGTCGACCTTGTGGGAGAGGACACTCCAGATGCGAAACTTAGTTCCATTTTAAACTAATTGTTCTATCTGAAACTAAGTGTCTGGTACTGTGCCAGGAGAGCGCCTGTTCTCTGAAATCTGTGGCGGTGCTACTCGAAACCGTATTTGTTCGACGAAACTAAGTGGTCGACCTTGTGGGAGAGGACACTCCAGATGCGAAACTTAGTTCCATTTTAAACTAATTGTTCTATCTGAAACTAAGTGTGCGATACTGTGCCAGGAGAAGCGCCTGTTCTCTGAAATCTGTGGCGATGCCACTCGAAACCGTATGTGTTCGGCGAAACTAAGTGGCCGACCTTATGCGAGAGGAAACTCCAAATGCGAAGATTTGTTCCATTTTAAACTAATTTTTCTATCTGAAACTAAGTGTCCGATACTGTGCCAGGAGAAGCGCCTGTTCTCTGAAATCTGTGGCGATGCTACTCGAAACCGTATGTGTTCGACGAAACTAAGTGGTCGACCTTGTGAGAGAGGCAACTCCAGATGCGAAACTTAGTCCCATTTTAAACTAATTGTTCTATCTGAAACTAAGTGTCTGGTACTGTGCCAGGAGAGCGCCTGTTCTCTGAAATCTGTGGCGGTGCTACTCGAAACCGTATTTGTTCGACGAAACTAAGTGGTCGACCTTGTGGGAGAGGACACTCCAGATGCGAAACTTAGTTCCATTTTAAACTAATTGTTCTATCTGAAACTAAGTGTTCGATACTGTGCCAGGAGAAGCGACTGTTCTCTGAAATCTGTGGCGATGCCACTCGAAACCGTATGTGTTCGGCGGAACTAAGTGGTCCACCTTGTGCGAGAGGAAACTCCAGATGCGAAACTTAGTTCCTTTTCAAATTAACTGTTCTATCTGAAAGTGTTCAATACTGTGCCAGGAGAAGCGTCTGTTCTCTTAAATCTGTCGCGATGCTACTCGAAACCGTATGTGTTCGGCGAAACTAAGTGGCCGAACTTATGAGAGAGGAAACTCCAAATGCGAAGCTTTGTTCCATTCTAAACTAATTTTTCTATCTGAAACTAAGTGTCTGGTACTGTGCCAGGAGAGCGCCTGTTCTCTGAAATCTGTGGCGGTGCTACTCGAAACCGTATTTGTTCGACGAAACTAAGTGGTCGACCTTGTGGGAGAGGACACTCCAGATGCGAAACTTAGTTCCATTTTAAACTAATTGTTCTATCTGAAACTAAGTGTGCGATACTGTGCCAGGAGAAGCGCCTGTTCTCTGAAATCTGTGGCGATGCCACTCGAAACCGTATGTGTTCGGCGAAACTAAGTGGCCGACCTTATGCGAGAGGAAACTCCAAATGCGAAGATTTGTTCCATTTTAAACTAATTTTTCTATCTGAAACTAAGTGTCCGATACTGTGCCAGGAGAAGCGCCTGTTCTCTGAAATCTGTGGCGATGCTACTCGAAACCGTATGTGTTCGACGAAACTAAGTGGTCGACCTTGTGAGAGAGGCAACTCCAGATGCGAAACTTAGTCCCATTTTAAACTAATTGTTCTATCTGAAACTAAGTGTCCGATACTGTGCCAGGAGAAGCGCCTGTTCTCTGAAATCTGTAGCGATGCTACTCGAAACCGTATGTGTTCGACGAAACTAAGTGGTCGACCTTGTGAGAGAGGCAACTCCAGATGCGAAACTTAGTCCCATTTTAAACTAATTGTTCTATCTGAAACTAAGTGTTCGATACTGTGCCAGGAGAAGCGACTGTTCTCTGAAATCTGTGGCGATGCCACTCGAAACCGTATGTGTTCGGCGGAACTAAGTGGTCCACCTTGTGCGAGAGGAAACTCCAGATGCGAAACTTAGTTCCTTTTCAAATTAACTGTTCTATCTGAAAGTGTTCAATACTGTGCCAGGAGAAGCGTCTGTTCTCTTAAATCTGTCGCGATGCTACTCGAAACCGTATGTGTTCGGCGAAACTAAGTGGCCGAACTTATGAGAGAGGAAACTCCAAATGCGAAGCTTTGTTCCATTCTAAACTAATTTTTCTATCTGAAACTAAGTGTCTGGTACTGTGCCAGGAGAGCGCCTGTTCTCTGAAATCTGTGGCGGTGCTACTCGAAACCGTATTTGTTCGACGAAACTAAGTGGTCGACCTTGTGGGAGAGGACACTCCAAATGCGAAACATAGTTCCATTTTAAACTAATTGTTCTATCTGAAACTATGTGTTCGATACTGTGCCAGGAGAAGCGCCTGTCCTCTGAAATGTGTGGCGATGCCACTCGAAACCGTATGTGTTCGACGAAACTAAGTGGCCGACCTTGTGAGAGAGGAAACTGCAGACGCGAAACTTAGTGCCATTTTCAACTAATTGTTTTATCTGAAACTAAGTGTTCGATACTGTGCCAGGAGAAGCGCCTGATCTCTGAAATGTGTGGCGATCCCACTCGAAACCGTATGTGTTCGAAGAAACTAAGTCGTTGATCTTGTGAGAGAGGATACTCGAAATGCGAAACATAGGTTCATTTTAAACTAATTGTTCTATCTGAAACTAAGTGTTCGGTACTGTGCCAGGAGAAGCGCCTGTTCTCAGAAATCTGTGGCGATGCCACTCGAAACCGTATGTGTTCGACGAAACTAAGTGGTTGACCTTGTGAGAGAGGATACTCCAGATGCGAAACAGAGTTCCATTTTAAACTAATTGTTCTGTCTGAAGTAAGTGTTCGATACTGTGCCAGGAGAAGCGCCTGTTCTCTGTAATCTGTGGCGATGCCACTCGAAACCGAATGTGTTCAACGAAACTAAGTCGTCGACCTTATGAGAGAGGACACTCCTGATGCGAAACTTAGTTCCATTTTAAACTAATTGTTGTATCTGAATCTAAGTGTTCGATACTGTACCAGGAGAAGCGCCTGTTCTCTGAAATCTGTGGCGATGTCACTCGAAACCGTATGTGTTCGACGAAACTAGGTGGTCGGCCTTGTGAGAGAGGAAACTCCAGATGCGAAACTTAGTTAAATTTTAAACTAATTGTTCTATCTGAAACTAAGTGTTCGATACTGTGCCAGGAGAAATGCCGTTCTGCGAAATCTGTGGCGATACTACTCGAAACCGTATGTGTTCGACAAAACACAGTGGTCGACCTTGTGAGAGGGGAATCTCCAGATGCGAAACTTAGTTCCATTTCAAATTAATTGTTCTATCTGAAAATAAGTGTTCGATACTGTGCCAGGAGGAGCGCCTGGTCTCTGAAATCTGTGGCGATGCTACTCGAAACCGTATGTGTTCGACGAAACTAAGTGGCCGACCTTATGTGAGTGGAAAATTCAGAAGCGAAACTTAGTTCCATTTAAAACTAATTGTTCTATCTGAAACTATGTGTTCGATACTGTGCCAGGAGAAGCGTCTGTTCTCTGAAATCTGTGGCGGTGCCACTCGAAACCGTATGTGGTCGACGAAACTAAGTCCTCGACCTTGTGAGAGAGGACACTCCAGATGCGAAGCTTAGTTCCATTTTAAACTAATTGTTCTATCTGATACTAAGTGTTCGATACTGTGCCAGGAGAAGCGCCTGTTGTCTGAAATGTGTGGCGATGGCACTCGGAACCCTATGTGTTCGAGGAAACTACGTGGTTGATCTTGTGAGAGCCGACAAGCGTGCCCCTCTTGTACGCGGGCGCCTCGAATATCTTAACACTATTTATGTTTAAATAAGTGACCAGTAGTTGTTTCACCCGATCACGAGCCTCATAGTTAATTTCTTTTTCTTGAGTCTACCGAGTTTATTTGACCGGTGTGATTCGAAAAGGAAATAGAAAAACTAGCGAGGTCCAATAACATGACAATGATTGTTTTCGTCTAGACCGTGGGAAACCAGAGATCGGCACGTCTGACCGGTACATATTACCGTTTGAAGACGTTCGAAGTAGCGAATAGTAAACGGATATGAGAGAGAGTGAGAAAGAACTAATAGTTTGACGAAAGCGCCGCGTAACGAGTAATTACTCGTTCGCGCTGGTCGACGACGGTGTAACGTCGCAGACAGTCAGTTGATTCCAGAAACTCCTCCGAGACGGTTGATTTCGGAGAGTTCTTCTTAGAGAGTCCTCAGCAACAGTTCGCACGGAGCGCATCGATTGTCGATCGTGCTCCCGTTATAACGAACACAGCTTTCAGCTCAACACCAGCAATTGTGAAACTGAATCGAGAATAGCACACGACAATTCGTGTTGACTCTTCAGCACAATAGCTGCGCCTTTTAGTAATTTAGCGGTCTTTACCCTGAATTAGTACTGGGGCGAAAATCGGTGGGTTCACCTGGTTTTCGCCAACCATTGTTATTCGACGTGGGAGCGTCAGGAGTCCACTCCTTGGATGACCACTGGTCGGCGGAGCACTACGTTAGTCGGCGCGCTATTCTAACTTAAGACCCGCTACTCGTTCTCTACCGGGAATCGCCTTCGTGACGTTTAGAGAAACCAAAGAGCGACCGGAGAGTTTCGATACCGCTGTGTCCAGGCTTCCTTCACGACGCGGCGTGTTGAAGAAGACGGGTTAGAAATAGCGTTGGTCCACTCTTACTCCACGCCAAAGCGTGTTGAGAAAGAAACGGTTAGATCAGCCTCCGTTGTCAGCCACCGGGACTAGTTACTAGTAACCGTGGATCTCCCCGCTCACGGAATCCATACAGGAGATTTACAACCTCCGCCTTGGTTTTCCGTTCGAGGCAATACGACTGTGCGGTCGTTGCACTAAAGATTTCATTGCGTAAATCTAGCCGACCGCCACGATTGTGTTCCTGAAAAAAGACGGAACAGATCGGCCAAAACAGTCGACGCGTGGCTTACCGTATTTAAAAGCCACGCACCAGTACACGCATTAGAACACACAGCACGGTTACCGTTGCTGTTTAAGTGTGCGCGTCATAACATTCCCGAGACAGAACGTCAATACGATTATCGTATTTCAGGTGATTACACCCGTTCGTTCTTTTTCTGTTGTTCCAGAGTTATAACCTAGGACAACCAGGCCCGCCGACAGCCAGGCTACCGAGAAATAGAATTCTTGCAATCGGCTAAACACACTTTGTATTATACAGAGCAAAAGGGTCTGTAATAAACGACTGTCCTTTTCAGGACAGTCAAAGGGAATCAAAGGCATATTGGTTTAGAGTTACCTTTACCCACTCTCCCTCGTCCGGACCGGAGGAGGAAGTTTCACTTCCTCCAATATCGGTTATAGTTGGCCGATAATTTAAAACAAATTTCAACAATTTATATTATTAATTTTAAAACAAAAATTACATTTTTGTATAAATAGTATAAAATATTAATTTATAATATAAAAATTTTTATGAAACTCTATTTATTGATAATCCCCACTTTAACGAAAAGTATTTAAATAAAAACATCAATTCAACGAGAAAGCTTTTTTTTATCAAAATAAAAATCGTTCATCCCCACTTTAACGAAAAGTATCTAAATAAAAACATATTCTTTCTTTTAATATTATACCAAAAACAATGACCTAATTCTTTTATCCCAATAAAATTTATAATTTATTTAATTAATATAAGTAATTTATTAATTAATTTATTTCAATAAAAAATCTCTGGTAATAAGAATAATTTCACATTATATACCTATATAAATTAAAAAATCTCTAGTAACAAAAATAATTTTACGTTATACACCTATATAAATTAAAAAATCTCTAGTAACAAAAATAATTTTACATTATATACCTATGTAAATTAAAAAATCTCTAGTAACAAAAATAATTTTACATTATATACCTATATAAATTAAAAAATCTCTAGTAATAAAAACAATTAATTATTATTTATATTGTTAGAACATTCAAAGTGCGCGCTTTAATGCGAGAGCATCGCTCTCCTTATACACTAGGGAGATATCACCTTTCTTTTGTTTTTTTTTCTGGTTCTGTTCGTGGGCTCTCATCGCCTCGTGGTAATGCAATTCTTCTTGTACAATTATTTTATTCATTCTAATTATATATATATATATATATACATTAACAGTAATTGTGATACGTGTTTTGTATTTATTCCTCTGCCTAACATAATCCACCAAAGACCCGTCAACAGGTTATGGGCTCAGGGCAGGTAAATAAAAGATAATAATAAAATAAAAGAAAAGTGAGGTTAAGTGTGAACACGTGCCAAGTGCAGAGAAAAGTTTCCACAACCATGGGTTCAACAAATATGCAGAACATTGAAAAATTAAACGATACGAATTATGAATCATGGAAGATCCAAATGAAAAGTATTTTGAGATATAACGAATTGTGGGACTACGTGAATGGTATAAAGAATAGAACTGAAGAAAATGGAGGCGCGTGGAAAACGCATGACGAAAAGGCTCTCGATCTAATCATACTGAGTCTTAATAAGAACCAATATACACACGTAAAACGGGCAGAAACGTCGAAGGAAGCTTGGGAAGCATTAAATAATGTTCAACAATCTAGAGGCCCTATGCGACAGTGTGTATTATTTAAACAACTATATAGAATGAAAAAAGATTCCAAACAAAGTATGGCTCAGTACATCAACGACTTCATACACAAATCTGAACAATTACAAGAGTCTGGAATAATATTACCAGAATCTATTTGGCCAATAATGCTATTAATGTCACTACCCAGTGAATATGTAACCTTTTGCATAGCAATAGAGTCAAGAGATAAAATGCCTACGTTAGAAGAACTAACAATAAAATTAATTGAAGAAGAAATTAGAAAAATAGATATTAATGAAGTAAAGGACTCAGATAAGGAAGTAGCATTACTGACAAGGAAGAAATTCTCAAATGACAGAGCGATACAGAGAGAACATTACCAGAAGCAGAAACCCGGGGAGAGCAACCATATATCCAAAAACTGCAGAAGCCAACAAAAACATGGTCAGTGGAGCAACAGTGCACATGTGCAAAGATAAAGCTCAATTCATAAACCTTGACAAAGAACAAAGGGACAAAGCGTGTACAGCCACAGAAGAAAGCACAAACTCCTTAGGAAGAGGAAATATCAAGATAAATGTGCACTCCAAAAATCAAAGTACGAATGACATTAAACTAGCAAATGTTATGTGGGTTCCTGAATTCAGAAACAACCTGATGTCCGTATCAAGCATCACAGAAAATGGTTATACAGTAACGTTTACAAAACACTCAGCCTTTGTGAAGCGTAAGGATAATTCCATAGCGTTAACAGCTCATAAACGGAATGGTTTGTATATTGTGGAAACAAAGGGACGTCAACAGGCACTTCAGTCAAGAGAAGAAGAAAATGACAAACTTATAAGATGGCATCAAAGGCTAGGTCATTTAAACTTTAACGATGTAAATAAACTGCACAATAAAATATGGTGATCGGTATGAACATAAATCAAAGAAGTGCAATAAACTCTCCACAGTGTAAAACGTGCGACTTGAGCAAAATAAATCAAACACCCTTTAAGGAATCAGAAAGGGTAGAGAAAGAAATACTAGGATTGATCCACACGGACGTATGCGGTCCTATGAGTGTACCATCATTAGGGGGAGCAAAGTATTTCGCAACATTCATCGACGACAAAACTAGATTCACAGAAATAGCTGTACTAAAACAAAAATCCGAAATATTGTCTGCATTTAAAGCGTATAAAAACCGAGGAGAGAAACAAACCGGAAAAGAAATCAAAAAAATCAGGAGTGACAACGCCAAAGAATATCTTTCAAAGGAATTCTCAAATTACCTTGAGCAAGAGGGAATAGCAAGGCAACTGTCGACCCCGTATATACCGCAGCAGAACGGAGTAGCCGAACGCGCCAACAGGACAATAGTGGAAATGGCGAGAAGTATGTTAACCCAATCAAAATTACAAATGAGCCTATGGGCAGAAGCAGTAAACGCGGCCGTATACATTAGGAACAGATGCCCTACCAAAAAGTTAAACGAAGTCACACCATATGAACAATGGACAGGCGAAAAACCCTATGTAGGATTTTTAAGGATATTCGGTAGCAGCGCAGTAGCGCTGGAAAAAGGAACAAAAACAAACAAATTTATGCCAAAAGGCAAAGAATATGTCTTAGTCGGATACTCCGACGTGTCAAAGGCATACAGACTATGGGACCGTGGAACTCGTCATGTCGTCACAAGAAGAGACG
Source organism: Nysson spinosus (assembly GCA_910591585.2). Lineage (NCBI taxonomy): Eukaryota > Metazoa > Arthropoda > Insecta > Hymenoptera > Crabronidae > Nysson > Nysson spinosus. The sequence goes on from CAJUYC020000006.1 coordinate 4,848,213, forward strand.
TACGATTCCACGAAAAACTACACGATGTAGAGAACCCGAATGACCACTATTCCATACTCCTGTATAGAAATGATCCTCGAGAAACGTACACAGAAGAACATATTAAAGAGGAGGAACCGGGGCAAAACTCAGAACAAGAGCACCCCGACATCAACAATGAAGATTCCGAAGTAATCCCCAGCGACACCGAAGATGCTGATGAAGACGTCACATCAACTTTAAGGAAAGGGAAAGGCCGCCCAAAAATACTACGAACCGGCAAACCGGGAAGGCCAAGGAAGTTATTTAATTACACAGCAAACGTGGGTGAAGAAGAACACGGTGAACCAAGAACACTAAAAGAAGCCATGAACAGCGGAGACAGATCATTCTGACTGGAAGATATGAAAAAGGAATATAATTCTCTTGTAGAAAATAAAACATGGGAGCTTACAGATAAACCAGATAACGCCAGGATACTCTCAAATAGATGGGTGTTTAAGATAAAGAAAAATCAAGACGGCACAATAAATAAGTACAAAGCTCGATTAGTGGCCAGAGGAAACGAACAGAAGAAAGGGATCGACTACGATGAAGTCTTTGCGCCCGTAGTTCGACTAGAAATCGTACGAATTCTCTTAGCCGGAGCAGCGGAAAACAGGATGCACGTACATCACATGGATGTCGTCACTGCCTATGTACAAAGGGAATTAACGGGTACCATATTCATGCAACAGCCAGAAATTTTCACTGAAACTGGTAAAGAAAATAAAGTGTGTAGTCTGAAGAGACCATTGTACGGTCTTAAACAAGCCGGAAGAGACTGGTATCACACCATAAATAATTATCTAATCAGTATTAGTTTTAAGAGATCTGAAATTAACCCGTGTGTCTATACATGCATAACCAACGAAATGGAAGTAGTGGTAATCATATATGTCGACGACATACTACTGGCGTCGAAAGATCTACGAGCACTCAGGAAAATAAAACAACGATTAAAGAATAAGTTCAAAATAAATGATCTGGGTAAAGTTACGAATATTCTGGGTATTTCCATAGAAAGAGAAGGAGACACTGGGCAAATAAAATTAAATCAACGTAAATATATAGAAGAAACTCTAAAGAAATTTGGAATGGAAGACTGCAAACCCGCGAGTACACCTTTGGTACCGAATGAAACCTTTTACAACATTGATGAAACTACAGAAGATATGACAAAGGTGCCATATAGGGAACTCATAGGGGCATTAATATATTTATCAAATGCTACTCGACCTGACATAGCATTCGCCGCAAACTTTCTAAGTCAATTTAACACGTGTCCAAAGAATTACCAATGGAAAGCAGCCAAACACGTTTTAAGATACCTTAAAGGAACCATAAACTACAGCATCACATACTCCAAAAGAGATAAACTAGTCGAAGTTTATGTAGACTCCGACTGGGCCGGAGACGAGAACGGGAGAAGGTCACGTTCTGGATACGTTACCATGTTAGCCGGAGGACCCACCAGTTGGGAATCAAAGAAACAAAAATCAGTGGCCCTATCAACAATGGAGGCCGAGTATATGGCAATATCCGAAGCAGCCAAAGAGGCATTCTACTTAAAGAGAATGTTATTAAACTTAGGATTTAGTAATTTAGTTCGCGATAAGATTAGTATATTTTGTGACAATCAAAGCGCTATCCAGCTAAGTAAAAATAATATGTTTCACCGTAAAAGTAAGCACATAGATATTAGGTATCACTACACGAGAGAAATGCTGGAGAACGGCGAAATAGATGTAAAGTACATTTCTACAAATGAAATGACCGCGGACGTACTAACGAAGTCTTTACCTAAAAATAAGTTGGAAAAATGTATCGATTTGTTATGCCTGAAGAATTGTTAAATGATTTAGTTAGAAATTAGTTTACCGTACACTTTGAAAGGGGGAGTGTTAGAACATTCAAAGTGCGCGCTTTAATCCGTGAGCATCGCTCTCCTTATACACTAGGGAGATATCACCTTTCTTTTGTTTTTTTTTCTGGTTCTGTTCGTGGGCTCTCATCGCCTCGTGGTAATGCAATTCTTCTTGTACAATTATTTTATTCATTCTAATTATATATATACATTAACAGTAATTGTGATACATGTTTTGTATTTATTCCTCTGCCTAACATAATCCACCAAAGACCCGTCAACATATATATATATATATATATATATATATAATTTTTTTTTATATATAATTAAAATAAATTTATAAATATATAATATTAATATATGTTATTATATTAAATTATAAAAAAATTTTATTAGAGCAGCAACACAATCTGAATGTATGTAGTAAACAAATAGTCGACTGGTTTCTGTCCAGTCGTTTTGGTTACCGCGTTGTTGTTTCGTTATTAATAAAAAAAGGTTTATGCTCTGCAATAGGTTATGGGCCCAGCTCCCTTGGAATAGTATATTTTAGGTAGTTAATTAAAGTCAATATCGCGAGTGAAGATAATAAGTGTAGTGTATTTGCGCGAAAATGAGTACCAGCAGTTATACACGAATAGAAATGTTAGAAAGGGATAATTATGAGACTTGGAAATTACAAGCCGAAGCCCTTTTGGTGAAGAATGATGCATGGGGATATGTGAGTGGTGAGATACCGAAACCGGATTTGGCAGAAGGAGCTATAGTCACAAAGCAGTGGGAAATTGCTGACAAGAAAGCCAGGTCAGATCTAATACTATCTATCCACCCTCATGCATTAAAACAAATCAAGAATTGTACCACATCTCGAGATGTTTGGCTTAAATTAGAAAGTACCTATCAATCTAAGGGACCTGCTCGAAAAGCGAACCTTTTAAAACGACTCACTTTGCATAAAATGCGTGAAGACACACGAGACCACATTTCTAAATTCTTTGATGTGGTCGACAAGCTACAAGAAATGGATGTAGACCTCAATAAGGATTTGTTAGCCATAATGTTATTGTATAGTCTCCCAGAGAAATTTGAATATTTCCTATGTGCAATCGAATCCAGAGATGAATTACCATCACCGGAGATATTAAAGATAAAGATAGTTGAAGAAAGTGATGCACGCAATCAGAAATTAGAGGAAGAAGTCCCGAATGCAATGATGGCTGGAAGACAACCATTCAAAAATCACAAATTCCGGAACAATAGGCCCGACGAGCGTAGGGAAGCACATAAAGAAGAATTCAAATTCCGTTGCCATAAATGCAAAAAGGTGGGACACAAAGCTATAGACTGCAGACTAGAAGATGGGAAATACAAACCTTGGAAGTCGGGAAAGCAGACTCCCAAGGAATCTAGCTTACTAGTCACAGACAGAAAAGACTATGCTTTAAAGTCCGGACGCGACATAAGTACAAGCGATTGGTGCTTAGATAGTGGTTGTACATCGCATATTACGAAGAAAGAAGAAAGCCTAAAGAATCTGGAGTCATCTGAGTTCGAAGACTTGAATTTAGCGACTAACAATACATCAGCGAAAGGGACAGCATCTATTATTACCTCAAACAAAGATGGCAGTCAGAAAATAAATTTATTAAATACCTTATATGTTCCAGGATTACGCACAAATTTAATGTCTGTTTCAAAGATTACAGACAAGGGTTATAATGTAACCTTCCGTAGAAACGGTGCTCTAGTCAAGGATAGAGCAGGAAGCATTTTAATGCGCGCTGACAGAATCGATGGTTTATATTACATTAGGCAAAACACACAATATGCAGGAAGAATGTCGAGTGAATCAGAAGAAAATTTAAAAACAAGGCATGAGAGATACGGACACTTGAACGGAAGAGATCTGAAGAAAATGGTTGCTAATAAAGAGGTATGTGGCATCAGAATCAGAATACAAAAAGAACTACCTACGTGTGAAGTATGCTTAAAAGGCAAACTTACGCAGACACCTTTCCCAAAAGAGTCCAGTCGCAAATCGGAACTGCTAGAATTAGTACACACAGACTTATGTGGACCGATGAGGACAGAGTCATTGAATGGGTCAAAATATTTCTTAATCTTCATAGAAGACAGAACGAGGTGGTGCGAAGTAAGATTCTTGAAGAGGAAAAGCGAAGCCCTCACTGAATTCAAAAAGTACAAGAGCATGGTTGAAAACTTCACTGGTAGGAAAATCAAATACATTCAGTCCGACAACGGAAAAGAATATTGCAATAAAGAATTTGACGACTATTTACAAAAATCTGGAATCCAAAGAAGATTGACAATCCCGCACACACCGCAACAAAATGGCACCGCGGAACGCATGAATAGAACACTTGTGGAAATGGCAAGATGTCTACTAATTCAATCGAAACTATCCCCATCGTTTTGGGCAGAAGCACTGCATACAGCTAATTATATCCGCAATAGATGCCCCGCAAACCACTTAAATGGGCAAACACCTTATAAACTTTGGACCGGTAAAAGGCCAAATGTGAAATATTTCCGAACATTCGGATGTAAAGGATATGCATTGGACCGATTTATGTCGATGATATATTAATGATAGCAAGAAATAGAGAACACATGGAAGAATTAAAACAAGGACTAATGTCAACGTTTGAAATGAAGGACTTAGGACCCATTCAGCATTGCTTAGGAATTAAGTTCACGCTGAGTAAGGGGAAGATGGCGATGACTCAGAAGACCTATATTGAAGACACATTGAGAAAATTTGGCATGAGAGATGCGAAACCGATTTCTACTCCTTGTGAATTAAATAAACGGGATATAAAGGAAGAAACCAATGAAGATGTATCGGGAGCCGAAATTAAAGGGTTGCCATATAGGGTCTGATAGGATCGTTGATGTACATAGCCATTGCCACGAGACCAGACATAGCTCACGTGGTGAGCTGGCTCAGTCAATTCGGCTCCAATTTTGATCAAAACCATTGGAAAGCTGCGAAAAGAGTTCTGCGATACTTGAGGGGAAGCCTAAATTATGGATTAGTGTTCACCAAAGCCAAAGAAGATTTAATGGGATATGTTGACGCGGATTGGGGAGCCTGCCCGGATGATAGAAGGTCATATACTGGTTACATCTTCAAATATGGTAATGCAGCTATAAGCTGGGAATCACGGAAGCAGCGAACAGTAGCCCTGTCTAGTACGGAGGCAGAGTACATGGCTCTGACAGAAGCGACGAAAGAAGCAGTCAACCTCCAAACTTTCCTGAAAGAATTAGGCGTTAGAGATGAGACACCATTGACACTGTGGAACGACAATCAAGGAGCACAAAAATTGGCCAAGAACGCCGTATTTCACAGGAGGACCAAGCATATCGACATAAGGCATCATTTCGTCCGCGATGCATTGAAAGAAAGATCTGTTGTATTAAAATATATGCCCACGCAGGAAATGATGGCCGATGTGCTGACGAAGGGACTACCACGTTCAAAACACGAACACTGCCGCGATTTACTGGGAGTCCAGTCAATCGAAGATTGAAGGTGAAGACTCGGTGGAGAGTAACAACATTTACGATTGAGGGGAAGTATTAGAGTAGCAACACAATCTGAATGTATGTAGTAAACAAATAGTCGACTGGTTTCTGTCCAGTCGTTTTGGTTACCGCGTTGCTGTTTCGTTATTAATAAAAAAGGTTTATGCTCTGCAATAAATTTTAATATAAATTATTATATTATATATATATAGTATAGTTTATATTTATGATTTAATAATTTATATATATATATATTAATATTATATAAATTATATTTATTAATATATATTATTAATAATATAAGAGTATAAATATATTACCGATAATATATATATTAATTATATTACATATATTGTTGCGGCGCGTGCGGGGCATATCGGTACACGGAGGAGATGATTATAATTAACAGAGCGTTTATTGGTATTTTACGAATCAGAGCGTCGAGCGCGCGTCCGGTCGCTCTCGCTGTCGGATTACAATTCAACTCTTTTTCGACTGTTTATAAATTACTAGGCGCCCTTGACGACCCTCGTCGTCAAGGGGTTACAACGTAAGGGGTGGTCGTAACCCTACTCCCCCCTTCGAAAGGTGCGCTCGTCCCGAGCGCCGGTGGGAGTTCCCTCGCGGGTGCCTGTGGTCCGGTCGGTGTCGGGTGGGCGGGCACCGAACCAGCTGCTACCTCGGCATTCGCCCTCTGGTCCAGGGAAAGCCACCCAAACCCTGGACGAGGTAGTCGGCACGGGCTGCATCGGACCCTGGCTTCGCCGAAGGTGGACTGCTGGGCTCGCCCTCTTCGGGCGACGACCGGGGGTCCTTCCAACTTCCTCTGGAACGTCTTCCGTCATCCTGAGAATTCTCGGGCCCCTCGCGGAACGGCCCCACCCGTTCGTCGCTAGGCACTCCCCGCCGACTGCACCCGGAAGTAAGGGGAGGGTCTGGCGCCCCTGTACATTGCTGGTGGCGGCCAGGCTCCCATGTTAGCCCCATGAGGTGTCAGCCACCCCCTGGCAAGCCCGAAGTTGGGGGCACCCCTTCCCCCGACCGGAAAAGGCAACCTCCCCAAATCTCGCAGGCAGGACAGGTGGGGGAACCATCGCGACTACAGGGGAAATCGTTCCCTTAGTGCCCTGGTTGACACATCCTTCCTGTCTGGTCCGCTGGGTTTCCTTCTGCGGCGTCGGCGACGTCGCTTCCTCGTCGGTGCACTCTTCTCGGGCTGCCCGCCCTGGTACCTCGCCAATCTGTTGATGTGGACCACCTTCGGCTTGCCGAGGGGTGACCGCCGGATCCGGTAGACCACGTCGTTGATCCTGTCCTGGACGATGTACGGGCCCTCCCAGCTAGATTGTAGCTTCGGGCACTTGCCGAGGGTCCTCCTGGGTTGGAATAGCCACACCGCGCCCCCCTCTGCGAAGCGGGTGCCCGGCACGTTCATGTCGCATCTGGTCTTCATCTTCCCCGAGGACGAGATCAATCTCCGCCGTGCGAAGTCGTGGATGCTGCCTAGCGTCCTTTCGAGTTTTTGCACATACTCCGATGGTGGAATCTCTTCGTTCTGGTAAGGCGGCGTTCCTCGTAGTAAGTCCAAAGGCAGCCGCAGTTCCCTTCCGTACAACATATTCGACGGAGACTGCCTGAGCGTGTCGTGTTCTGAAGAGCGGTACGCTAGCAGGAAAAGGGGCGTCCAGCGATCCCAATCTCGCTGGTGTTTGGCGATGAACAGTAACAGGTACTGCAGGATCGTCCTGTTCAATCTTTCTACCAGTCCGTCGGATTGCGGGTGCAGCGAGGTCGTCCTTGTCTTCTTGATTCCAAGTACATGCGCAATCTCGCGGAAAAGGGCGGACTCAAACACCTTCCCTGGTCTGTGTGAACTTCGAGGGGCACGCCGTGCCGGCTGACGACGTGCGCCACGAGGGCTTGCGCCACAGTCTCAGCGCGGTGATCTTTTACTGGGATGACTTCAGGCCATCGTGTGAAGTAATCCGAGATTACCAGCAGGAATCGGTTACTATCTCGGGTCTTTTGTAGGGGTCCCAAGATGTCCAGGGCGATCCTCTCAAAGGGTACTCCCACGTCGTATACTTGCAGTTTTCCCTTCGTCCTATTTGTCGGTCCTTTTCGCGCGGTGCAGGCATCGCATGCGCGGCACCACGCTTCCACGTCGGCTCTATTGGTGACCCAATAGAAGCGCTGGCGCACTTTGGCCAGGGTTTTATTTACCCCGAAGTGCCCTCCAGTCGGTGCGTCGTGGGCCTCCCGCAAGATTTCTTCGGTCTTCTCGGCGGGTGCCACCAGCTGCCAAACGGTTTTCTTGAGGTCCGGTGACTCCCATCGCCTGAAGAGTAGGCCGTCCTGCACTTCTAGCGAATCCCTCAGGTAGAAGTAATACTTGGCTACGCTGCTTAGGATCGCAATTTCCTCTTTCGTGGGTCGCCGTCCTTCCTTCTTGAATTTCAGAAGCGGCCCCAATTCCGGGTCTTCGGCTTGAGCGCGGCGCCAGCCCTCCTCGTCCGTTCCGAACCGGATTCGCTTGACCTCCCCGACGGAGGGTGCGCTCCCGCGCTCCTCTTCTCTCTTCCTCTGCCGCTCGCAGAAGTCACAGTCGTTGGGAGGCCTTCTGGACAGGCTGTCCGCGTTGGTATGCAGTTTCCCTGCGCGGTGCACTACCTCGAAGTCGTATTGCTGCAGACATTCTATCCAGCGGGCGATTTGTCCTTCCGGAGACTTGAACGATAATAGCCAGCGCAACGCGGCATGGTCTGTCCTAATCGTAAATCTCTTGCCGCACAGGTAGTGGTGGAAGTGCGCAACTGCACGGACTATTGCCAAAAGCTCTTTCCTAGTGGCGCAGTAGTCCTTTTCCGCTTTGCTCAGGATCTTGCTAAAGTAGGCGATTGCTCTCTCGCCCCCCTCGTGCAACTGGGAGAGCACTGCACCGACCGCGTGATTGGAAGCGTCGGTGTCCAGGATGAACTCCTTATCCCGTAGCGGATAGGCCAGTACCGGTGAAGTGGTAAGCCTATTCTTTAGCGCGTCAAACGCTATGCTGCAGTCGTCGTCCCAGGTGAAAGGTCCGCTCTCTTCAGTGAGCCGGTGGAGAGGCGCTGCCAATCCTGAGAAATTGCGGATGAACCGTCGGTAATAAGAGCACAGCCCCAGGAAACTCTTAACTTGCTTCCTGTCCTTGGGGGTTGGCCATTCCTTCACGGTGGAGATCTTCGCCGGGTCCGTCTTGATCCCCTCTGCGGAAACCACGTGTCCGAGGTAGGCGACCTCCCGCCTGAAGAAGGTACACTTCTTCGGGTTCATGAGTAAGTGGGCGCTTTGCAGCCTGGAAAACACCTTGCGGAGGTTCTCCAATTCTTCCGCGAAATCCGTTCCGAGGATTATAATGTCATCTAAAAACACCAGGCATCTCTTCCAGAGCAGGCCGCGGAGGACGCTTTCCATTAAGCGCTCGAACGTAGCCGGGGCGTTTGTTAGCCCGAAGGGCATACCTGAATTGCTACAGGCCATTCCCCACCGAAAACGCGGTCTTCTCCCGGTCCTCCCTCGCCATGGATATCTGCCAGTACCCACTCTGGAGGTCCACCGTCGAAAACCAGGCCGACCCCGCAACAGCGTCCAGGGTATCTTCTATCCTAGGCAACGGATAAGAATCCCTCTTTGTCACGCCGTTCAGCCGCCGGTAGTCGACACAAAACCGCGTCGAACCGTCCTTCTTCTTCACTAGGACTACAGGGGATGACCAAGGGCTAGCCGACTCTTCTATAACCCCTTGTTCCAGCGTGGAAGACAGGAGTTCCTCCACTTCCTCCCTGCGATTGAAGGGTAGCAGACTTGGCTGCTGCTTAATCGGTGGATTGTCGCCCAACTTGACTCTTATCCTTCGCGAAAACGTCTTCGTACTCGCACAAGAGTTTTCTAAGTTGCGTTCGTTCTTGCTCGTCCAAAAGTTCCGAGCTTCTTTTAAACAGGTTTTGTAAGTGCTTTGGTATTGTTTCGGCAGTCTCCGGTTCCGCAGTGATCTGCCGGAGTGCCTTCGGTGGGGTTTGGTATTTCAGGGGTACAAATTCTTGTGAGTTCTCCCTCGCTGTCCTTAGGGTGCTCTCGTCTTCTCCTCGTAGTAAGAGTAGCGTTCCCTCGCCGATATCCAGAATGCATCTCAGCTTGCTTAATGCATCGAGTCCTAGGATGCAGGGGTCGCGTATATCCGCCAGGAGCGCGTCGTGTTGAAAAGATGTCGTCCCGATGTTGAAGTGGCACCTCCTCTTCCCTCTAAGTATCCCGTCCAAAGGTTCCCCTGAGACCGTACGCAGGTACTCTGGAGCGTCTGAAACATGAGTAACACTCCGCGGGCCCCCGACTCGCGAGCTAACCCCGTCCGTATGAACGAGGGTGACGGCTGCACCAGTGTCCACAAGCATTTGACATGGTTTCCCGTCAACCAACCCGTCCACGAAAATCCCTCCCGCTAACATATCACACGGGACCACGGCCGGCGGAGGGGACGCTTCCTCCCGCTTATTTCCGGTGTCCAACGGAAATAAGGTATCGAACAGCCCGACAGCTACTTGCAAAACCACGAACAAGGAACTAGTGATTAACATAATGAAACTAAATAAAAACGGAACGATTGAACTCAAAGAAATGCGCGCCATCCGTTGAACATACGGGGCGGAAAATCTATTTACAAAATGCTCTGAACGCTGCGAGGGATAAATTCTACGGGCCAAACCGTCCCTCCGCGGGTTAGCCTCTATCCTTTTTTTGCTTGCTTGTGCACGCCATTACCCTCGTTGCGGCGCATCCTGCACTCCCTCTGGACGTGGCCGAAGTCGCCACAACGCCAGCACTGCACGCGTCTTTCATCCTTTCCTCCCTCGGTCTCCCTAGGAGGCGGCCTGCGGGGGCCCTGCATTCCCACTGGTATTTAACGTGCCCCGGCCGTTTACGGGCGGTCCCCCAAAACTCCGTCCAACACCGCTCAGCTCGTTGACGGTTTTTATTTCCAAAGCGCGCGCTACTGTCGCGTGCAGGTCGGCGGACGGCGACAACCGCAGTTGTCGCTGGAGATTTGTGTCCGTTAACGCGGTGATAAATTGAGACGTCGCGAGCCGGTCTCTGACGGTGGACGGACAGTCCGGAAGGGCTATACGGGCGAGCCTCTCGATTTCGCTCGCGAGTGCCGGCAGGTCCTGGTTATATTTCTGCCGGTAAATCTGGAACTGCACGAAGCACAGCTTCGAGCTATACCGGCCTCCGAATCTCAATTCCAACGCGGACCGTAACTGCGAGTAGTCGAGTCGTTGCTAGTCTTCTAAATTCGCGAGTACGGAGAGAGCTGAGCCCTCCAGCGCGTTGACCAACGCGACGGCCTTTTCGCCATTGCCCCACGAATTTACTCTTGCTATGGTCTCGAATTGGGCGAGAAACTCATCCCACCCGCTCCCGCTAAACTTTGCGGGTTTAATCCTATACCCAAGGTCTACCGGGACTAACGCGCTTCAGACCGGAGCCGAAAATCGCGGCGCTTCACTTTCGATGGAATTTAGACGGCGGGACTCTAACGCGCGCAGCGACGTCTCAAGGGTAGTAACGCGGTCACTTATCTGGTGGTCTCGCCGCTGTATCCTTGCCTCCATCTCCTGGAGGATTTCCTGCACCGCAGCGAGCGTGTTTGGCCGTCCCCGGGCCCGCGGCGTTTCCTCCTGACGAGCACTATTTCGCGCACTTTCACCCGCGCGCGAATTCCCCGCACTGGCAGCCATCCCACTTCTGACACCAGTGTTGCGGCGCGTGCGGGGCATACCGGTACACGGAGGAGATGATTACGATTTACAGAGCGTTTTTTGGTATTTTATGAATCAGAGCGTCGAGCGCGCGTCCGGTCGCTCTCGCTGTCGGATTACAATTCAACTCTTTTTCGACTGTTTATAAATTGCTAGGCGCCCTTGACGACCCTCGTCGTCAAGGGGTTACAACGTAAGGGGTGGTCGTAACAATATATATATATATATATAGTTTATATAAATAATAATATATTTATAAATATATTATATTATTATATTTAATTATAATTTATATATTCTAAAAACTCTAATATAGACTACTTGTTTAAGCCAGTTTAAATGTCGTGGCGCCCCTCGTTTCCGGCGGGCGGCAGAGGGTGCGTAGTCGCAGGGGGCTCTGTCTCCCCGAAGTGCGTTTCCGGGGGATAGAGCGAAATCTCGTTCTTCTTCTGCCGACTGTTAACCATTCGAGCGATACGTGTACGATCCAACACAAAATCGGGAGAATGAAAGGACACACGCCGCCGATGCATACAAGGAACTGCGAGAGGAAATCCTGGTGGAATGGAACCGAGCATGGACAACTTCTACCAAGGGCAGAGAAACCGCCGAATTCTTTGCCAGCGTAAAGGATCGTCTCAACGCCGAATGGGTGAAGAGCGACCACTACGTGACGCAGTTCCTTGCCGGCCACGGCGACTTTCGCGCCAAGCTCCATGGATTCGCGCTCGCTGATACGAACATCTGCGACTGCGGTGAGATAGAAACCTCAACGCATGTCCTGTTCGAATGTTGTCTTCACGCCGAGGCCAGAGAAGACCTCATCCAGGCGACGCAAAGGGAGGGATACCAGTGGCCAGCACCCAAACCGGCACTGGTAACGAGAAACGTATTCCCTGCCCTGAGAAAATTCGCCTGGAGAACGCTGCGCCAGAAGGAGAGGATGCGAGGAAGAGGACCAGCCGGGAACGCGCCACCGAGACGAACGGATGGACAGCAAGGAACAAGGAGGAATTCCACCAGAACGAGGGCCATGACAGGAAGGACGTACCATACACGATCCAGGAACGCCGCAGGAAGGACGACCGCCACCTCAGGTACAGTGACGGATGCAAACAGCCAAGCGGATTAGGTAAGTGCACCTATAAAAAACACAAAATCCACGACTCATCGTGCAGGCGGAGGTTATGAAAATGACCTCCGAATGAGTGTGGATAAATGGCGATCGCGCCAACCTGCTGGAATCAAGTTTAGGAAAGCTGGCGGCTCCGCCTCCTCGTGGCCCCCGCTGGTAACGTCCCTCCACGTCGCTCGCGACGTGGAGAGACGGCTAAGAGAGCCGCCTCCCGCAAGGGTAGATTCAACTTGTTCGATGAATCCGTAAGGAGGAGAGCAGGGTTTTTCCAAGCCGCGTGTTCAACACCTACACACGCGTTCTCACGGCAGTGCGCTACTTTCGAGCTTAGCTCCCCGTTCCGATTAATCGGGGGAGTGGGTATGGCCTCCTGGCTAAGGTACTGCTCCCAGGGTCGATGAGATATAACAAGTAGTCTATGCCGACTGTTAACCACGACGCACGTAAGAGTTTTTATCGCAAGCCACGAGGCTTCTCACATTCACATCGGAGACAATTTCTTCCACCACGGGAAGAGAATTGTACGCGGGCACGGGCCCAGTGAGTTTAATTACGGAATATTTCGATCTACGGAGATCGTTACGAACAGAAAGATCGTCGCGAATCACGGACGAGCGATATTCAGCCACCATCCTTTCTGATCCGACACCCGGCGCTCAAATAAATATTCGGTGTTCTCGGCCAAGATCGAAGGGGTCGCGAACATTTTGCTCCTTCGAGCCGGATCGCGCGGATTGCTGGGATCGATTGGATATCGCGAAATCTTTCACGAACGAAAGATAGCGTGGTTGCGAAAGGAACGTGACGAACACGTGGTCGCCGTTCAAACCGCAACGGAATTCCAAGACGGCCTCTCGAACATGACCAACTAGGTCCGCGGTGTTACATCTCTCTTTTAAAGGAGATCGTAGTGCGGTGCACTTTAGACGAACATTGTGTCTGGACAAATCTATAGTGCAGTGTTCTTCAATTGGACATACGAACAATATAAGTGCTACGAATTCGCAGGTGTGGTGCGACTGTGACGTCATCGTGTGCGTGCTTTCTTTGTCTCGAAGACCGTTAGAGCATTTCAAAACATTCGGTGTTCTTCGTTTCTTCGTGTCGCACGGTGATCTCTCTCACACTCACGAACGATCAGTGCTTTGTCTTACGCATCGCGCAGTGTTCTCTCTCGCACGTACTCTAACGCTCGGTGTTCTCTGTTTATTCGTGTTACGCTGTGCTCTCACTTGCACACACTCACGAACAACTACCCTGTAGTCCAGCTTCAGCTCTGTGAGGCGAACGCATCACCATGGAAGGTCTACCGCATCTCATCGCGAGCCAACAGCCCATCTTTGACCAACTTGACCGAGCTCTGTCTAACTTCAAGAAGATCGGCAGCGCGAACTACACCATCGCCAAGGTCCAGAATCGCTTGTCTGCGCTCGAGAAGCTATGGGAACGGTGCCAGGCCAACGAGATCTTGATTCACCAAGCTGCCGCCAACGAGGACCTGAAGAAGATCGACTACTTCACGAAGGCGAAGTTCCAGACTGCCGAGGACGTCATGCTTCAGGCCTCCGACTATATGTCTGAAGTCCTCCATCAGATAAGTACATCGGTTTCTTCGGTTCCTCCCGCGGCGAACACTTCTACGACTCAATCTCCGCCAGTCACGACTCACTCTTCTTTGTTACCGCGAATAGAGCTTCCGAAGTTTTCTGGAAATCGGTTAGAGTGGGAGAATTTCCGGGACTTATTCGAATCGCTCGTAAAGAACAATCCTACCTTATCGACGGTCGAAAGGCTGCATCACTTAAAGATCAGCTTAACGGGTGAAGCGGAGCGTCTGTTAAGCAACGTTAGAGTCACGGACGCGAATTTCGAACATGCTGGGAAGAAGTTGACGGACGAGTATGAAAACACGCGACTGTTGATTAACTCACATTTACAAGCTATTTTTGATATCCCGATGATGAAGCTGGAGTCGCCTGCTTCACTGCGAACACGACGGCATAAAACTCATCTGCCAGTTACGGCCTTCGGAGATTCTTGCCGTGGTGTTTCGAAATTTGTTCTACATCTCGTTGTAGAGCCTTGTCAGCGAAGCGGTCCTTCTTTACCGCTGGACGCGTACGTTTACCAAAATATTACCTCGTACCGAGCGTACCGAGCTCAATCTCAACCCAGTTGGGATCACTTACAGGGTCTGACTCTCGCAGATCCCAATCCAAATGAGTCTACTCCGATTCATTTGCTCATTGGCGCGTATCTCTATGGCGCTATCCTACGCAATGGCTTGCGTCAGGGCCCATTGGGCAGTCCTACTGCTCAATTAACCATTTTCGGATGGATACTTTCCCGTCCCGATAAGGTTATTCATTCAGCCACTCTGGCTCACCATGCCAAGGTTAATCTTCTCTCCGCTGACCTCAACTCGCTCCTTTCGCGGTTCTTGGAGACGGAAGAAGAATTCACAGAACCTCATCTCACTGACGATGAACAAACGTGCGAAGAGCACTTTCAAATGACGCATTATAGGGATGAGCATGGACGGTACGTCGTTCGTCTTCCATTCAAGGAGGATCCTCCACCGTTAGGGTGTTCAATCGCTATCGCGTCACGTTTGTACTCCAAATTACAATCGCGTTTGGACAAGAATTCGGACCTTTCCGACGCTTACCATTCCTTTCTTCAGGAATACGAGCACTTAGGGCACATGGAAATCGTCCCTCCTAACGAACTTTCATCGCAACACACCTTCTATCTTCCGCATCATCCAGTTTTACGGAACGATAGTCTCACCACTAAACTGAGAGTTGTGTTCAACGCCTCTTGTCACACCTCTAACGGGTTTTCTCTCAATGACTACCTACGGACTGGACCGAAGCTACAAACTGATTTGCCTTCTATAATAATGAGATGGCGTCAATATCGTATCGTGCTCATGGCAGATATCGCCAAGATGTTTCGCCAAATTCTCGTACATCCGCGTGACAGAGACTTTCTACGGATACTATGGCAACCACCTCTTTCTTTCCACACAAGCACGTATCGGCTACGAAACGTTACTTACGGAACTGCTTCTGCTACCTATTTGGCGATCAGAGTTCTTCACCAACTTGCGGAGGACGAGGGCGACAAATTTCCTCTCGCCAAATCGATCCTCAAGGAACACATTTACGTGGACGATGTACTCTTCGGAGCGGAAGATGCGAGCTCTGCTCTCGACATCAAGAGACAGCTTACTGCGCTTCTCTCTGCAGGAGGCTTCCAATTACACAAATGGGCATCTAATGTTCCCGCTTTGTTGGACAATCTTTCCTCGGGAGACGATGATCTTGCTGCGGATCGCCACCTTAAGGAGGATGAAAGTATAAAGGTTCTCGGCGTTTACTGGGCGCCACAAAGTGACTCTTTTGCCTTTAGTACGCATCTGCCAGGGAACTCCGGTTCCACCAAACGTGCGGTTCTTGCCACCATCGCCAGGTTCTTTGACCCGCTCGGGTGGGCTACCCCCGTGGTGATTGTCGCAAAAATACTCCTTCAAGAGTTATGGCTTTGTAAGTGCGATTGGGATGATCAGCTTCCCTCCGCTATTCTTCATTCGTGGAAGTCCTATTGCCAGTCTCTTCCTCTCATTGAATCTATTCGCATACCACGTTGGACCGGACGGTCTACGTCTAACCTAGCTTGCGAATTGCATGGATTTTCAGATGCTTCAAACAGAGCTTACGCTGCTGTGGTGTACCTTCGGGTTTTGCACTCTCTTGATGAGGTCACTGTGACAGTTATTGCGGCTCGATCCAAGGTGACGCCCATCAAGACGGTTTCTCTTCCTCGTCTGGAGTTAAACGGTGGTGCTCTACTGTCCAAACTCGTTCAGTTTGTTCAGACAACATTAAAGCTCTAACACGTGCCAGTGTATTGCTGGACGGATTCAACCGTCGTCCTCGGTTGGTTGAAAAAACATCCCTCTACCTGGAACACGTATGTCGCGAATCGAACTGCTAAAATTCAAACGAGGTTACCCGCAGCCGTTTGGAACCATGTTCCAACGCATGCAAACCCCGCGGATTGTGCATCACGTGGCATTTCGCCAGCAGAACTCGAGAGTCATAAACTTTGGTGGCATGGGCCAACGTGGCTCAGTCAAAACTCACGCTTCTGGCCACCACAGGAACACGAGCCGAGTTCGATCAATCCTGATCACGAAGCGCTCATTCGCTCCGAACAATCTAAGGCTACGGTTCACTCCATCCAGACCATACCGGAGTCTAGTTATCTGGACGAGCTTATGCATCGCTTCTCTTCATGGCCGAAATTATTACGCGTAACGGCTTATGTGTTTCGCTTCACTTCAAACTTGAAGTTAACTCGGAAGCATCAGTCGCCAAACACGACGCCTCTGACGGCGAAGGAAATTCAGCAGTCGCGGCAGTTCTGGTGTCGATACTCGCAGACGGTCAGTTTTCCGTCGGAATTAGAGTTATTAAAGAACAATACCGCCGTCTCTCAACGGAGCTCGTTGGTAACGCTCCATCCGTTTCTCGACTCAACCGGACTAATTCGGCTTGGCGGGCGGCTGAGGCACTCGCAATTACCTTACGACGAAAAGCATCCGGTTATTTTGTCGAACGGTAGAATAAGTGACCTTATTATAGAAGATGCTCACCGAAGAGCTCTTCATGGGGGTCCGCAATTGACCCTTCGGATTCTGCGTCAGAACTACTGGATATTACGAGCCCGAAACCTCGTGCGTTCCAAAATCCACAAATGTATTCCGTGTATACGCCATCGGGCGAATACCCCGACGCAGCTCATGGGGGATTTATCTTCCGCTAGGGTAACTCCCTCTCGTCCGTTCTTGCATTCCGGCGCCGACTTCGCGGGGCCAGTCAACATTATACCGATTGCTGGCCGCGGACAACGATCGTACAAAGCATACGTTGCTGTTTTCGTCTGTCTATCGACGCGCGCAATCCATCTAGAACTGGTGAACAGTCTCTCTTCCACCGCCTTCCTTGCTGCCTTTAAACGTTTCGTATCTCGGCGCGGTATCCCGAGCGATATTTACAGCGATAATGGCACTAACTTCTTGGGAGCGGAAAAGGAACTGTCCACCATGTTCCGTAACTTATCTAAAGACGTCGATCTGTCTGCTCGGTTAGCCTCCGACGGCTCTACTTGGCATTTCATACCCCCCTCTGCCCCTCACTTCGGAGGGCTCTGGGAGGCGGGAGTCAAGAGTATGAAGCATCACCTCCGACGAATCGTGGGGGATCATACTCTCCCAATCGAGGAGTTCACGACGCTTCTCGCGCAGATTGAGGCTTGTTTGAACTCGCGCCCGATCGCAGCGATGACCAACGACGCGAGTGATTGCGCCGTGCTCACTCCCGGTCATTTTTTAATCGGCGGGCCTTTAACCACGGTGCCGGACGAGTCGGTCCTAAATCTGGACGAGAACCGATTGTCTCGTTATCAGCGCGTGCGTGCGATGCTCGAACATTTCTGGCGAAATTGGTCTTGGGACTACTTACATACTCTGCAACAGCGGTACAAATGGTCCAAAACCATGCCGAACATCCAGGAGGGTACACTTGTTCTACTAAAAAACAACTTGCTGCCTCCCTGTAAATGGGACTTGGCCATTGTAGAAAAATCCTTCCCAGGGAGTGACGATCGCACTCGAGTAGTTCAACTTCGGACTGCTCGATCGAAGTTCAAGAGGCCAATTTCCCAGATTTGTCCGCTACCGATCGATGTATGTAAGAAGTAGCGGTAGTGAGAGCTACGTCTGTCTACGTTACGCCGTTCCATGTTACTATTTGTACTATGTGCTCCGTTCTTATATATCATGCGTCTTGCGCCTCTCGTAAGTTAAGTTTATGTACGTACCATGCGTCCTGTCATGTAACATTATTCTTGTGAATATTTCACCGATTTTTGTTTCTAAATTAGATGTCGTACCTACCGGATACGAGGCGGGCGGTATGTTTAAGCCAGTTTAAATGTCATGGCGCCCCTCGTTTCCGGCGGGCGGCAGAGGGTGCGTAGTCGCAGGGGGCTCTGTCTCCCCGAAGTGCGTTTCCGGGGGATAGAGCGAAATCTCGTTCTTCTTCTGCCGACTGTTAACCACGACGCACGTAAGAGTTTTTATCGCAAGCCACGAGGCTTCTCACATTCACATCGGAGACAATTTCTTCCACCACGGGAAGAGAATTGTACGCGGGCACGGGCCCAGTGAGTTTAATTACGGAATATTTCGATCTACGGAGATCGTTACGAACAGAGAGATCGTCGCGAATCACGGACGAGCGATATTCAGCCACCATCCTTTCTGATCCGACACCCGGCGCTCAAATAAATATTCGGTGTTCTCGGCCAAGATCGAAGGGGTCGCGAACACTACTAAAGTATATATAATATATAATGTATATATATACAATTAATATATATTAATATTATATAGATTACATTTATTAATATATATATTATTAATAATATAAGAGTATAAATATATTACCGATATTACCAAAGCGCCACGGCTGGAGTCCACCGAGGGGTTTTAGCCGGTAAGAATCCGGCACTACCCCGGCCTCCCCCCCCCCCAAAGGGAGACCGGGGTGTCTATGAAGATTTCCCCTCGTACAAAAAAAAAAAAAGGTCACTTATTTAAACATACCGCCCCCCTTGCACTGTCTGTGCAATTTCTGGAGGGTTTGGTAGTTGTGACATCGAGACTCGAATCGCGGAATTTTACAAATTCAAGTTGAATAGACGTTTGAGAGAGAGGATAAATGCAAGTTAATTATATTGTATAATGATAACTTACATTTTGGTGGCGCCGAGGGGGTGACTGTCGTCTCCAGCAGTCTCAATGACGTTTCCAGGGCCATACGAGTGATTTGCTCGTACAACGCCCTGCTGTCCCCGGAGGGCGTGAGGCTGCCTGAGCTTCCGCTCGTCGAGCTGGACGAAGCCCTTCCAGCTCGTCCCCGATGTCGCCTCCTTTTCGGGTCGGTAGAGCTACGCTCCTTTGGACCCGTGGTTGCCCCTTGTGCCGTGGGTGTATGTGCCGGGAGTGCCGGACACGGCGTCCTCACCGGTGGAATCTCCGTTTTTATTTTGTATAGGAGGGACGTTAAACGTCCCTCGGAGTTCCAGCGGAGGGTGTACTTCCCACCTTTCACCCGGCAGTTATACCTCCGGGTGGTCCGGGGTATATGCTGCGGCACCCGCAATACGTCATGCCCCAGGTCGATTATTAGGCCCTCCTTTGGTTTGCCCGGGGTGGACCTTTCTTTCTCAGGGCCCTGCACTTCCATGCTGGGTCCGTCCTCAATTTCGTGGGCTGACCACGCTTGTTCGCCTAGGGTCAAACACCTCTCGAACGTGTCGCTTATGGCGCGCTGCGTTGCTCCTTCCATCACGTTTGCGATCACAGTTTTAACTATGAGGGCGAACGGATTGGGACCTGTTTTATTTCCTCGGTGTTACCCGTCGGCAACGGGGGTACCTCCCCTACAGGTGCGAAACCAGAAGAAAGACTTCGTGCCCTCTTTTCGTCTTATCCTGAGGAGTGGGGGCCAAGAAGGGGGTACCGGATCGAATTTTCGAGCTCAACGGTTTCTCTCCCCTTGTTGCCTCGCCTAACCGAAAAACAGTCCTCTGGAGTTTATTCGTCTTCGGGGTCACGATTCGTGCCCGAAGACTCGTTTCCCACGGGTAGCTTACACAGTCTCGTTATCGGACGTGTGTAGGTGGAGGTTTTTGTACGGAGTTTAACCACTCGCACATTACCGTCTCTACCCGGGAAAATCTCCTCAATTCTTCCCATTTCCCATTGATTAGGTGGGAGAAGAGGGTTTTGCACCAGTACCAGATCCCCTGGTTGCAGGTGCATTTCGATGGATCGCCACTTATAGCGATTCTGGAGATGCGTGATATAATCACGTGTCCAATGCTTCCACAGCTGCTCGTGAAATTTCTGGATCGCTCTCCAGCGCGATAGGCGCGAGAGCTGTTCCGTCTCAACAGAGCGCATCGGAAGTGCATTTAAAGGACCTCCACTAAGGAAGTAGCCCGGCGTGAGAGGCGCATAGCTATCGGGTGCATCACTCAACGCTGCGATCGGGCGGGAGTTTAAGCTCGCCTCGATCTTGCAAAGGAGCGTATACATCTCCTCTGCGGTTGGAGTGAATGCACCGAGAATGCGCTTTAAGTGATGTTTCACTGATTTCACGCCGGCTTCCTGCATGCCACCGAAATGTGGTGCACTTGGAGGATTAAATCTCCATTCTATGCCCTGCGTGCCGCAGTTATTTTGCACTTCCTGCGAATTACTCACCTCGCGGAAGTGCGTTCTTAGCTTGCGATCTGCACCGACGAAGTTTGTCCCATTGTCACTGAAAATGCAGGATGGGGTTCCACGTCGGGCGATGAAGCGATCTAAGGCGGCAATAAACGAGCCTGTCGTGTAATCACTGACAAGTTCGAGATGGACAGCTCTTGTAGCGTAACATACGAAAACCGCAAGGTACGCTTTATGAGCTGTCTTCCCTCGGCCAGCGGAGTAGCGAACGCGAAACGGTCCAGCATAATCCACTCCGCAATTCGAGAAAGCTCGAGCCGGTCTGCAACGCTCAGGGATCAAACCAGCCATTATCTGCGTGGAGGTGCGACCCTTCCACCTTATGCATTTCATGCATTGGTTGATCACCGTTCGAGCGGCATTTCGGCAGCCAAGGATCCAGAATTGCTGTCTCACCTTGTACAAGGTCATCTGCAAACCTCCGTGCAACGTATCCACGTGCCCCTGCCTAATTATTAGTGTGCTCACATAATGTTTCGGCAGGATTATCGGATGTTTCGTTTGCCAATCGAGTACTGTGTTCTCCAGCCTTCCACCGACCCTCAAGACGCCTTTATCGTCGATAAACGGATGCAGACTTTTTATCGGAGATTTCGCAGGAATTCCGCGGTGATTTTTCAAGCACCGGTACTCCTCTGCGAAGTGCGTACTCTGTACGTACTGTGCAATTCTGTGGGTTGCTTGTTGCAACTCCGATGCGTGGAGGATCTCCTTGACAAAGGACCTTGGGTCACCTTGCACTCGTCTCCGAAACCGGAGACAATATGCTGTGACACGCACTAGTTTTCTCCACGATGGAAATCGGAATAGGAAATCCCATTCCTTTTCGGGAGTAACTAGATGAGTATGCGCTACGCGCTTTCCCTCATCGGTCTCTATGGAAGCGGGTATTTTCGGCCACCTCACTTCCACTTGTCTTAGCCACGCTGGTCCTGACGACCACAGCTCCGAGGATAGCAGCTCCGCAGCTTCCACTCCACGTGAATTAAGATCCGCGGGATTGGAGCTTGTCGGAACATACCGCCATTGTGCACTCGGAAGCATCGTCTGTACCTTCGACACTCGGTTGGCAACAACCACCTTCCATGTCGAAGGATGTTTCCTCAACCATGCGAGTGCAATCGTGGAGTCTGTCCAGCAGACCACGCGCTCAACTCTGGTACAGAGCGAGCTTTGCACATGCAGCATTAGTTCGGTGAGGAGCACAACCCCGTTCAACTCCAGAATCGGGATTGATTGCGTTTTGATGGGAGCCACTCGCGTTTTTGCCATTAATAATGTAGTATTTACATCATTATTCATCGACGTTACTCTTAAATAAGTAACGGCGGAATAGGCAGCGAGTGATGCGTCACAGAATCCGTGTAATTCCACAGAAAGTGTGTCGGCTCCGCATCTTAACCATCGGGGAATTTTCAAATCATTCAACTTGCTCCAATCCACACAAAACGCATTCCACGTTTTGAGTGTATTCGCGGAGACTTGTTCGTCCCAATGGATTTCCTCCAGCCATTGGGCCTGCATGAGGACCTTTGCGCGAATCACTACCGGGGATAACCACCCGAGTGGATCGTACAATTTCGCGATCTCCGAGAACAAAGTGCGCTTCGTTATCGGGACCAGCGACGGTTGAAACCGTTGCAAGTTGAAATAGAAATAATCTCCCGACGGTACCCATCGTAGGCCTAATACCTTAAGTTCGGAATCCTCGAACAGTGCAAGGTCGACCGCGTGCGAATGGGCACTTTGGGGGATATTGCTCAGTAAATCTGGTGAATTTCCAGCCCACTTTCGCAGGCGAAATCCACCTTTTTGTAGAAGCTCGCAAATTTGCCTTCGCGTTTGCTCTAACAACGATTTATCTGGAGCCCCCATAAATACGTCGTCAACGTATATGTCCTTCTCGAGGACTGGAGCGGCAAGAGGGAAATCACCTCCGTCCTGCTCTTTCAACTCGAGAAGGGTTCGCATCGATAGATATGGCGCGCAAGCCGTACCGTGTGTCACGGTATTTAACTCGAAAGCGATAAGTCGCTCGGTTTTTGGCGCACGCCATAGGATGCATTGAAACCGACGGTCCTCCGGGGCGACGAGAATTTGTCTAAACATTTTCTCAATGTCTGCCACCAGCACGTAGGCATGCAGACGCCATCTCATCAGAACCGACTTGATGCCATTCTGCAATTTTGGCCCTACGTGAAGGACGTCGTTCAACCAGCGAGCGCTCGTGGTTCCGGAGGTTGCATTAAATACGACGCGCAACTTCGTCGTCGAGCTATCCTCACGGATAACTGCTCGATGTGGAATATATAGTCGTGCTCGGTCAAGCGACTCAAGACGGGTCATATGCCCCATCGACTCATATTCGGTGAGAAACTCACCGTATTCCTCTTCGAGGGTCTGGTTTGCTTCCAGCTTCTTCCTTAACCTTGTGAGGGCGGAGAGCGCTATGTGGAAGGAATCTCCCAGCACTTCTTCCGGCCTCGGATGGTTGAAGGGCAAGCGGACGACAAACCTGCCCATTTCATCGCGTGCAACGGTCTTTGCGAAGTGCGCTTCGCAATCCTCCTCGTCTTTGGTTAGAACCAATTTGCGAGGGATCTCCTCAATCTCCCAAAAACGCCGTATCGCTTCGTCCAGCGATTCAAGGACGTTGCAATGCAACGTCCTCAGCGTCTTGGTGGAGGAGGTTGTTGCGCTTAAAGGTCCGGATAGCACCCAACCGAGCGCGGTTTCTTGGGCTATCGGAACTGTGGTGCTTATCCGACGGAAACCTCGTCGAATAATTTGCGCATACAGCTCAGCGCCAATCAACACCTCAATACGGTGGTTCGACGCTAGATTCGGGTCTGCGAGTGGGAGGTCACGTATGGCATCGCTATCGGGTATTTGCACCGATGGCGGAACATACGTCGTGATCCTCGGGACCACATACGCGCTCGTTACAAAAACTTCCGAGGCGTTATGCAGCGACGACAGACTCATCTGCACCATGTGGGTTATGGATTGGGTTCGACCGCCCCCCAAGCCCGTTACCGTGGCTGGTGATCTTTTCCGCCGGAGTCTAAGGTCATTGACTAGACTCGCGGAGATAAAAGAAGCCTCTGACCCTTGATCCAGGAGGGCACGCGCGATGTGCGTTGTGCCATCCCTTCCCAACAGGCGCACATTCGCTGTAGCGAGTAGCACCGGCGGTGTTTTTACTGCCATCGACGCGCTACAGTGTGACGTCACTGAGGCGGATGACATATCAGTCGGCTTACTGCTCGAGCGACGGGGTGGGGGGGTTGCTCCGTCCCGCTCTCCGTTTGCTCGGCGTAGCCGTACTCATCGGCGACGGTTTTACCTGTGCCTTGCTTGTCCGTTGTTCGAAATGCAGCAGGGTATGATGTCTCCCACTGCACTTCTCACAGACTGCACGGCTCTGGCATTGCTTCGTCGTGCGAGTGGCGGCCAAGCAGAGTATACAATGCTGGCTGCCTCTAATAAACTGGAAACGGTGCTCGGGCGACAGTCGCTTGAAGCTATCACAATATGATACGTCGTGCGACTGACAGCAAAACGCACACGTTTCGTTCGGGGAAGGGGACGCCTGTACCACGGTATTATGAGCCCGTAGTCTTGGCTTCGATTGGGGATCGGTCGAGGCTTTCCGGCGCTGCTCGTTTGGCACCAGCATAGCGCAATCATACACCTCCAGGAACGCCAACATCTCGTCAAACGAGGGGTATTCCTTGGCGTTTTTCAACGACTTTTCCCAATCCCAATCGAGCGCAGGCTCCAACTTATTTTTTACCAGTAGGACTAGCAAGTCACTCCAGTGTTTCACTGGTCGGTTCAGCTTTTGCAAGGCGGCAAGCGTTCGCTTTATGCCAACCGTAACTTGTTGCAGACTCGCTAGATCCCCCTTCCTTATTGGTTTTAGCTTCCCGATTGGCTCGAGAAGCTGCGCGATCACTACGCGTGGTTTCCCGAATTTGTCCTTCAGGGCTTCCCACGCCACCTCGAAATTAGTATCCCTAATTTCGAGGGATGCGATCGTCGCCGAAGCGTCTCCCTCAACGCAGGCATTAAGGTATTGCAACCTTTGTCCATCCGACAGCCTATCGTCGTTAATTATAACGGAGGTGAATAGATCCTCGAACTGAGCCCAGTTTCGTGGATCTCCTCCGAATCTTGGGAGACTTTGCTTCGGGAGTTCTAATGGGAAGGGGATGCGGCTCGCTTTGCCCTCTAAAGAGGTTCGCGAGGCTTCACCCTTCTCCCTTTCCTTCTCAGCTGCGGCGAGGCTGGCTAATTCCGAGGTCAGGTAATCCTGACTCTCAAGGAATTCTTCCTCAGCCTCTACCATGCGGTTCAACTTAAAGAAGCTGTAGCTCTTACGTTTGTTGGGAGGAATGGCTCTCATCAACTCCGAGTGGCGTGAGAGAGCGTCCATCCAAATTCCCGTAATGTAGCGCAGCTTTTCTTTAAGGAGCGCTTCTGAGAAGTTAGCTCGTCCTCTTTTTTTCAGGTTTGTCATCACGGGCTTAAGTCGTTCTAGACCGAATACGAGATCATCGATCTCCCCTTGAAATCAAATTCCAAGTCATGATCGGTCTCTTCAACTTGAGCCATTGTGATTTATTGATGATTAAATAATCGACTCGCAAAGCTGCGTGTGTTACTCCACACGCTCAAGCTTGTTTGGTTGGATGTCTTTCCCAAAATCTCGACCTCTAGTCCGTATATCCGGCTCGAAGGACCTTGTTGAAATTTGTTTTAAATTATCGGCCAACTATAACCGATATTGGAGGAAGTGAAGCTTCCTCCTCCGGTCCGGACGAGGGAGAGTGGGTAAAGGTAACTCCAAACCAATATGCCTTTGATTCCCTTTGACTGTCCTGAAAAGGACAGTCGTTTATTACAGGCCCTTTTGCTCTGTATAATACAAAGTGTTTTGCCTATTGTAAGAATTCTACTTCTTGGTAGCCTGGCTGTCGGCGGGCCTGGTTGTCCTAGGTTATAACTCTGGAAGAACAGAAAAAGAACGAACGGGTGTAATCACCTACAATACGATAATCGTATTAACGTTCTGTCTCGGGAATGTTATGACGCGCACACTTAAACAGCAACGGTAACCGTGCTGTGTGTGCTAATGCGTGTACTGGTGCGTGGCTTTTAAATACGGTAAGCCACGCGTCGACTGTTTTGGCCGATCTGTTCCGTCTTTTTCAGGAACACAATCGTGGCGGTCGGCTAGATTTACGCAATGAAATCTTTAGTGCAACGACCGCACAGTCGTATTGCCTCGAACGGAAAACCAAGGCGGAGGTTGTAAATCTCCTGTATGGATTCCGTGAGCGGGGAGATCCACGGTTACTAGTAACTAGTCCCGGTGGCTGACAACGGAGGCTGATCTAACCGTTTCTTTCTCAACACGCTTTGGCGTGGAGTAAGAGTGGACCAACGCTATTTCTAACCCGTCTTCTTCAACACGCCGCGTCGTGAAGGAAGCCTGGACACAGCGGTATCGAAACTCTCCGGTCGCTCTTTGGTTTCTCTAAACGTCACCAAGGCGATTCCCGGTAGAGAACGAGTAGCGGGTCTTAAGTTAGAATAGCGCGCCAACTAACGTAGTGCTCCGCCGACCAGTGGTCATCCAAGGAGTGGACTCCTGACGCTCCCACGTCGAATAACAATGGTTGGCGAAAACCAGGTGAACCCACCGATTTTCGCCCCAGTACTAATTCAGGGTAAAGACCGCTAAATTACTAAAAGGCGCAGCTATTGTGCTGAAGAGTCAACACGAATTGTCGTGTGCTATTCTCGATTCAGTTTCACAATTGCTGGTGTTGTGCTGAAAGCAGTGTTCGTTATAACTGGAACACGATCGACAATCGATGCGCTCCGTGCGAACTGTTGCTGAGGACTCTCGAAATTGAACTGACTGTCGGCGACGTTACACCGTCGTCGGCAGGCGCGAACGAGTAATTCCTCGTTACGCGGCGCTTTCGTCAAACTATTAGTTCTTTCTCACTCTCTCTCATATCCGTTTACTATTCGCGAATTCGAACGTCTTCAAACGGTAATATGTACCGGTCAGACGTGCCGATCTCTGGTCTCCCACGGTCTAGACGAAAACAATCATTGTCATGTTATTGGACCTCGCTAGTTTTTCTATTTCCTTTTCGAATCACACCGGTCAAATAAACTCGGTAAACTCAAGAAAAAGAAATTAACTATGAGGCTCGTGATCGGGTGAAACAACTACTGGTCACTTATTTAAACAGTGTGCAAGAAGAAAGGTGTATTCCATCCATCATTAGGTATGTATGGTGGTCGTCTCTCAGTCCTAAATATGTTGTTTGTGGTATGATTTGCGCTGAGATGGTGGTGTTGATGTCCAGGATTTGAGCGGTGGGCCAAGTATGCATTCGATATAAGTGATAGGTAGTACGCTCCACAAGGGGTAGGTGTAATACTATTATTATCCGTTCCTTGTGATAACCCAATTCTAATGTTGTTAGCTTGCTTATTTCTTCTGTTCGGCGGTGATTTGTGGTTGTCGGAAATTCATAGTCTGAGACTGAATCATGTATTTGGTCAATGATGGTCCTCAGATCAGCGCTGGTCATCAAGGATGAATCTAGTTTTCCTTCCCGCGCGGCGCGCAGTGAGGCTAAGAATTTTTGTAATGCCCTAATATAATGGTCTAGTGAATTTTCGGCGCTGCGGGAGTAGTGATCAAGAGTTATACTATAGTTCAATAAGGCCTTTGTTTCCTCTATGGAGTTAAGTGTTTTCAGTATTTCGTTAATCTTTGCCCGATTCTCCTTGGTAGCCTTAATGTTTTTATTTATTGTATCGTGTAGTCCTTGCAAATTGCTGACGGTGACATAGGTTTGGTTTTTAATTATCTGTGTAATTTGCTTTTGATCGGTGTACAGTTTATCTATTTCAGAATTAAAATATTCTGCGTCATCAGTTGTCAATGTGTAGAATAAGTAGCGACTAGCTGAGCCTATGATACCAAATGGGACACTTCTGCGTACTACGGTTTTGGCTAACGTTTCAGTCTCCTGCACTACGACCTCTCCGGCTATTTCATTGATTTCCTCGTAGAGATCAAATGCTTCGTGAATTTTATTGTTTAAATAATCGGTTCTGAGTAAGGTGTCGCACTGATGTCTGATCGGTACTGTCATGCATTCTGAGTGTAATTTAGTAAGATGACATTTTTCGTTTGAGAATTGTTCCTTCAATTTCTTCAAATCAATAAATAAGGTTACGCGCCAATCTGCTCGTTTAAAACGTATATTGTGTAATTTTTCAAAGTATAACCCCGGACTGTTCTTCAGCTCAGTAATTTGATATTTTTCCTCCGAATTTACTGCTGCTACTAACCCCAGTAGTAGGATGAGTATCGCTGAGTCCACCGCCATTCCTTATCAAATATCAGGCATCAATGATTATTATTTTACGAAATTTGAAATTACTGTGCGGCCAATTCTACTTTATCCGCGTGTATGATGAGTCTTTTACCATTACCATCTTCCAAAACAATATTATTTTTCTCCAAAACTCCAACTATTTTATAGGGACCATGATATCGAGTACTGAACTTTCCTTTCCTGGGTTCTACTAGAACACGAGCCATATCTCCTACTTTTCCTGGGAATGGTCGTGCCTTTTCATCATAATATCCTTTAGACTTATGTTTAGCAGAAATTAAATTTTGTCCAGCTAATATTTGTGATTCGGAAAGTCGAATTATCAATTCACGAAGATATGAATTATACGTTAGCATATCATCATCTTCGGGAAATGAACTAGGGTAACGAGCTAATTTTCCAAAAACTAATTCATATGGAGTGAAGTTAGTGGCTTCGTGTACTGAGGTGTTGTATGAGAACATGGCAAACGGAACTAACTTATCCCAATCATCGAAATCATTTATATAATGTTTTATATAGTCCGTTAATACTATATGGCTCCTTTCTAAAGCACCGTTTGTCTGTGGTATGTAACCAGACGTTGTTACGTGATGAATTTTGAAGATTTTTGTTAATTCCTTTAAAATCTTGTTTATAAAACTTGTTCCTCTGTCGGTTAATATAATACGCGGAGCTCCAAATTGTAAGTTTAAATGTGTTACTATCGCGTGAGCAATTGTTTCAGCTTTTATATCTGGTACGGGTACGGCGATACAATATTTTGTCAAATTATCTTGCATAGTCAATATGTGCCGATTGCCATCAGGGGTTGTAGGTAGGAGTCCCACAGTATCTAATGATACTTTAGCAAACGGTTCTATAGGGGTATCTGTGATTATCATTGGTTCACGCGTTTTTGTCCTGACTAATTTATTTTCTTGACAGCTATGGCAAGTTCTAATGAAATTTTGAATATCATTCCTCATTCCTGGCCAATAGAATCTTTCGCGAATCCTACGATACGTTTTAGTTACTCCTTTGTGAATATTCGCGATTTCCCGGGGCATTTATCCTATTTTACGCGCGAGAATGCCCCCCGCTCGGAGGAGGTTCCATATTTAATTATCGCGAAGGAACGGATCACGCGATATTTTTCCCGACGGTGATTATATGGAGAAAGATCCGCTCTCTCGTATGCTATCTTTCCCTTTACTTCAATTACATTATCTCCGGAGATATTCACGATTTCCCGGGGCGTACATTCTATCTTTACGCGCGAAAATGCCCCCCGCTCGGAGGAGGCTTTGTATTTAATTATCGCGAAAGGACGGATCACGCGCTATTTTTCCCGACGGTGATTTCATAGAGAAAAATCCGCTCTCTCGTATGCTATCTTTCCCTTTACTCCGATTGCATTATCTCCGGAGATATTCGCGATTTCCCGGGGCGTTTATCCCTTTTTACGCGCGAGAATGCCCCCCGCTCGGAGGAGGCTCCATATTTAATTATCGCGAAAGAACGGATCACGCGATATTTTTCCCGACGATGATTATATAGAGAGAGATCCGCTCTCTCGTATGCTATCTTTCCCTTTACTTCATTTACATTATCTCCGGAGATATTCACGATTTCCCGGGGCGTTCATTCTACTTTTACGCGCGAAAATGCCCCCCGCTCGGAGGAGGCTTGGTATTTAATTATCGCGAAAGAACGGATCACGCGCTATTTTTCCCGACGGTGATCTTATAGAGAAAGGTCCGCTCTTTCGTATGCTGTCTCTCCCTTTGCTTCGATTGCATTATCTCCGGAGATATTCGCGATTTCCTGGGACGTTCACTCTATTTTACGCGCGAGAATGCCCCCCGCTCGGAGGAGGATTTGTATTTGATTATCGCGAAAGAACGGATCACGCGCTATTTTTCCCGAAGGTGATCATATAGAGAAAGATCCGCTCTCTCGTATGCTATCTTTCCCTTTGCTCCGACTGCATTATCTCCGGAGATATTCGCGATTTCCCGGGGCGTTTATCCTTTTTACACGCGAGAATGCCCCCCGCTCGGAGGAGGCTCCATATTTAATTATCGCGAGAGAACGGATCACGCGATATTTTTCCCGACGGTGATTATATGGAGAAAGATCCGCTCTTTCGTATGCTATCTCTCCCTTAACTTCGATTGCA
The DNA here is from genome assembly GCA_910591585.2 of Nysson spinosus. NCBI lineage: Eukaryota > Metazoa > Arthropoda > Insecta > Hymenoptera > Crabronidae > Nysson > Nysson spinosus. Next base: position 4,878,536 of record CAJUYC020000006.1, read on the forward strand.
TTATTCCCGGAGATATTCGCGATTTCCCGGGACGTTCACTCTATTTTACGCGCGAGAATGCCCCACGCTCGGACGAGGCTTTGTACTTAATTATCGCGAAAGAACGGATCACGCGTTATTTTTCCCGACGGTGATTTTATAGAGAAAAATCCGCTCTTTCGTATGCTATCTTTCCCTCTACCTCGATTGCATTATCTCCGGAGATATTCGCGATTTTCCGGGGCGTTCATTCTATTTTACGCGCGAGAACGCCCCCCGCTCGGAGGAGGCCTCGTGTTTAGCCCCTTGCGGTCGTATTTAATTTGGACGTAGGTATCGTGCTGGTCGGAATTAATTTCCGCGGAGCGCGCAGTGATGCAGAGTATGCAAGATTACGAAGGAAAAACACAATTTATTCATTCTTTTGTGAACTTCGATATTTTAAACACAATAATAGGTTTAACGCAATGTTTTAGGGTAAAAATTGTAGTTTATAATTTACCATCGTGTGGTATCTCTCAAAGTAGCCTCCAATGCGAAGCCCTGGTTTTCGATAACAAGTGTCGCAAATAATTCATTTGGCGTCTTCCGCCCTTGATTTTTTTTGTATCTGTATCGGTATATTGGGGCCAACAATCTTAGATCCCGTCGAAAAATTAGTTTTTGACTGAGGCTGGTCGATGTGCGTAACAGCGGAGAAGGAAGGACGACAACCCCAGGAACCAGCGGAGATGGAAGGAGGGCAACCCCCGCAACCAAAAGAGAAGGAAGGAAGAGGACAGGAAGCGATGACCCCCCCTCCGACAGCGGCGGACTAAAAGTGGTGCAGATCAACCTGCACCACAGTGACGTGGCTTCATCACATTTGGTGAAGTTCATGGCCACAATTAAAGCTGACTTGGCGCTAATCCAAGAGCCTTGGATAAGTTTCAAGGCCCCCAGGGGACTTGGACTTATCGGGCAAACGGCACATTCCTCCGAGGATCCAGCCCCCAGGGCCTGCATCCTCGCCAGGAGGAATTGCCCGTTCACCCCGCTGCCGCAGTTCTGTAACAGGGACCAAGCAGCGGGAATATGGACAACCATTAGGGAGAACGGAGCTCCAAAGGAGGTAGTGGTGGTCTCATCCTACCAACCCTGGGACCTCCCGTACCCTCCCCCCACCAACGAGCTGAGAACCGTGGCCGAGTGGGCCACAGTGAACGGCAAGGAGTTGGTAGTCGGCATGGATGCGAATGCTTGCCACAGAGAGTGGGGCAGCACGACCACCAACCGACGAAGAGAGTCCGTCATGGACTTCCTCAACAGCCTAGACCTGAGGCATTTAAACAGGGGGTGTGAACACACCTACGAGATCAGGACTCGGAAAGAAACCCTGGATACAACAGTATGCTCCGAGAGCATAGCGGGAAGGGCAGTGGATTGGAGGGTCTCCGACGTTCCATCCATGTCCGACCACAGATATATCACATGTACCTTTCGGGGTACGGGGGACCCCCCCCCCCAATCAGGAAAGCCAATCCGAGAAATACGGATTGGATCGCCTACGGGAACGCCCTCAGGGCGAACCTAAAAGATTTTCCCTCCAGGTATGGGACGAAGGAGGACCTGGACGCGGCAGCCACCCGCATCACGGAGGCAATCGCAGGGGCCTTCAACGAGGCCTGTGAGGCCAAGGAGAGGTCCCGGAAAACCTCCGTGATGTGGTGGAACGAGGACCTCCAAAAGCAGAAGGACGACCTCCGGAAGCTGGAGATGACAGCCAGGAGAGGAGGCCGGAAGGGGCGGAGGGACCAATGGCTAGCAATGAGGGAAGCCAGGAAAGCCATGGCGAAGGCCACCCGGAAGGCGCGAAGCCAGTCATGGAAGGACCACTGCCGGGACATCCGAACGATCCCGGAAACGGTGAGGCTGCACAGAATCCTGGAGAGGGAACCGAGCGAAAATCTCGGACCCCTCAAAAGGCCCGATGGCAGCCTCACCACATCAGACAGAGAGATCACGGAGATCTTGATGAGGGAACACTTCCCGGGCTTCCACCCCCACGGAACGCCCACAGTGCCAAACGCCGCTGCGGGCGATATCGCAGGAGAGATTGTTCCCGAGCCCCCTAATTGGGGCCTGGCGAACAAAATCGTAAATGAAGCCAGGGTGAAATGGGCCATAAATTCATTCTCACCCTATAAGGCTCCAGGCCCGGATGAGATCCACCCACTGCTTTTGCAGAGAGGCCTGGCCCAGTTGTGCTAGCCACTCACAAGAGTGCTGAGGGCCAGCATAGCAACGGGGATTATCCCGAGGCTATGGACCGAAACGAGGGTGGTGTTCCTTCCAAAGCCCAAAAAGGCGGACTACACCACCCCCAAGGCCTTTAGACCGATTAGCCTGACCTCCTTCCTCCTGAGGACCCTGGAGAGATTGGTGGACAGGTATGTAAAAGAGGTCTAGCTGGTCGAAACCCCACTCCACCGCCACCAGTACGCTTTCAGGGCTGGCCTCTCGGTTGAGGCCGCCCTCCATAGAGTTGTGGGAAAGCTGGAGGCGGGGATTAGGGATAAGGGCATGACGGTTTGCATCTTCATGTATATTGAAGGTGCATTTAACCAAACCTCGGCGGAGGCTATACAAACCGCACTCAGGGATTTCGCCATCCCTTCCACTATCAGCAGGTGGATAAAAGTAATGCTGAACTCGAGACGTCTGTCGGTCCAAAGAGGTCAGGAAACGGTGGAGGGGACAACCAATAAAGGTTGCCCTCAGGGAGGGATCCTCTCGCCGCTTCTGTGGACCTTGGTGGCCGACAGCCTCCGACAGCGATCCGATGACTTCCTCATAATGGCATATGGCACAGATATCGACTCCATTATGGATCGATGCCAGACGGCTCTCGCAGCCACAGAGATCTGGTGCGAATGCACCGGTCTCATGGTTAATCCGACCAAAACCGAAATGGTGCTTGTCACTAGAAAAAGCGTCGTCCCCAAGTACACGGCCCCCGTGCTCTTCGGACAGTCCCTCGTGACCAGTAAAACGGCAAAATTCCTGGGTGTCACGCTGGACTGGAGGATGAGCTGGAGGCCTCATTTGAGGGCGCAAGGGAACAGGGCCCTCACATCCCTGAAGACGCTGCGGCGCGTCATGGGGCCGACCTGGGGACTTGGACCCAGCGTCACGAAATGGATCTACGAGGCCATCACCGTCCCGAGGATCCTTTTCGGGGCCCTACTATGGTGGAGGGGAGCACAACTGACCACCATGCAGACACTCCTGGGCAAGATCCAGGGAGCGGCGCTGAGGGCCATCACTGGAGCCCTGCCGACCGCACCGCCGGCCGCTCTAGAGGCCATTCTGGGATGCCCGCAACTCCACCTGAGGGCACAGGAGGTGGCCATGAGGACGGCCCACTGCCTGAGTTCGTGGAGACGCTGGCACAGCGAGGACCACGGACACGCCAACCTCCCAGAGCGGAGGGATGAGCTAGAGGATAACTATCCTCTAGACTCGACTAACCCTGAGTTCAGTTTTGAAAAGAACTACGTGGTCACGATCCCCACCAGGGAGGAGTGGGCCACGAACAAGGTCCTGGCTGGGACCATAAACCACGTCTGGTACACCGACGGGTCGCGTAAAAACGACTTAGTCGGAGCCGCCTGGACGAGGGGTCCAGGGAGTAGAGGCGACTTTGCTTCCCTGGGATCAAGCCCCACCGTCTTCCAGGCGGAACTGTACGCCATCATAAGATGTGCAAGGCTCCTCATAGAGGAAAAGACCACCGGCCAGGTGATCAAGATCTGTTCCGACAGCCAAGCCACCCTCGTGGCGCTTAGCAACGAGACGACCAGATCAAAATTGACCCTGGACGGTATCGACACGCTCAACCAGTTGGGCGGGAAGAATAAGCTGTCCCTGACCTGGGTACCCGGCCACAGAGGCATCCCCGGTAACGAGGAGGCTGACAGGCTGGCAAACCTCGGGTCGGACAGCCCCTTCACCGGGCCTGAACCGGCGCTCGGACTGGCCAAGGCGACGTTCACGACGTCGCTGAAAGCCAGAACCCGGGCGCTGCACCAGGCCCAGTGAAACAACGTCGACGGTTGTCGAAAAGCCAAGCTCCTCTTGGGCCCTAAAATAGACCTAAGAAGGAGCAAGGAGCTTCTGTGCCTGCAGAAGCAACAGGCGAGAGAGGCGGTGAGCCTACTCATTGGCTACGCCCCCACAGGGCACACACTGTGGAAGATGGGGCTGGCGGAGACCCCGACCTGCCCCAGATGCCAGGAGGAGCCGGAGACGGCCCAGCACATCCTCCTGGACTGTCCCGCACTAATGGGATGGAGGATGAAGCTCATGGGGACACCAAGACCTACGCCGGAGGAACTGAGGGCCATCCCCCTAGCAGTTCTAACTCGATGGATTGCCAAGGCCAAGGCAATCCGAGGCATCGGGGAAGCCACCCCACTCCAGCGCCACCCACTCCAGGAGCGATGCCGTCAACCAGCAGGGCCGGTGGGTCCCATAATAACCCAGCCACAAACCCTGGTCCACGCACCAGAAGCGGGCGGAAACGCCCGCACACCGATCCAACCTCCCCCCAAAAGATTAGAGGCGGCAAACGGCCCCGCGACCATTAACGCGGGATCGACAACCGCCCCCTAAACGACAGTAAATAGATTCCCCAGCCCCCTAGAAGCGATCCGGGCCACGAACCTGACCGCAGGGGCTGGAAATCAACACCCCCCACCTCTCCCACCCCCTACCCCTTCCCATAAACACGGAATAAACCCCGTAAACAGGCTAGAGCGGCCTTTGTACACTCTTAGTTCCGGCCCGGATCAAAGGCAATTACTCCCCCCTGAGGTGGGAGCCGGCAAAGTACCGCCGAGATAGGCTGCGTGGTGGCGTTATGCACCCGACATCCGGCCCGGATTAAAGGCAATTACCCACCCTGTTGTGGTGGGGGCTGACGAAAGGCCGTCGAAATAGGCTGCGTGGTGGCCTTTGTACACCCGACATCCGGCCCGGACTAAAGGCAGTTACTCCCCCCTGAGGTGGGAGCCCGCGAAATATCGCAAAAGATTGGCTACGGGGTGGCCATCATTCACCCCGACTTCCGGCCCGGATCACAGGCAAGTCACTCACCCATGTCAGAGGTGGGAGCTGGCGGAATACCGCCACGTCTCGTAGGCCAGGTTGGACTGCGCCACACAACATCGGAGGACGGAGCGACGCACCTGCCTCCCCCACGTACCTCCCAGGGGCTCCATAACAACGCCCGTGACCGACCAGAGGGGACCTGCGAGGGGAATCCAAGGTATGGACAGGGCAGATCCATATGCGCGGGGTCCCGTACGGACGAAACGTGGGGGGCAGGAGGGACGCTGCGTTCCCCGATGTGCGATAGGCTTGGGGGTAGCCTTTATACACCCTCACCTCCTTAGCGGGGAGTCAAATTACCGCTAACCTATAGGCAGGAACAGCCTCAAACAGCCCACCCGTCCGCTTCGCGCGTGACAGGGCTGCAGGGGAAAACCGAGCCACCTTCGACACCGCACGGTCTCCCGCAAGGGCTTGTGGGTGTGATTCGGGGTATCCAGTTACCGGGGACACCCTAGACTTAAGCAAGGTCGGAGAACCTATTCTCGCTCGCCTCGTAACTCTCCAGTTAATATCGGAATTTGGAAGAATTAATTTTAAGTTCCCAAGCCCGGTTTTTATTTTCGCGACGAAAGTCTCGTCAAAATGATGTTTCTGCTCAACGATGCTAAATATTTTGTACTTTCCATGTCTAGTGATTAGTACTTGACCTTCCTTTGGTTTAATTTCTCTGATATTTTCAACGCTGATAGCGCCTATATCTGTTAGCAATTTCCCTACGGATGTTGTCAATTCGCAATCAGCAGAAATAAAGCGAACATAATTATCATGTGAGTAGGTCAAATTTTTTCGGCTGATATTAATTAATTTCTTTGAAGAGCGTTGTGGTTACCGAGAAAGATTTACGGGAGAGCTAGGTGTGATATCCGGGGGAATTCCCTGCGTCAGCTGGATGCCAGTGCAGTACGTCTCGTTACCTGATACAGTCCTTGGAATTATTCGCCTTGGTATACCAACAGATTTTGATTTAGTTTCACTGAAGTGTCCTGGTAGAAGTGCATTTTGTCTCGTATTGATTGGTGAAGCTGGAAAAGGAGTTGACAATGCCAATGGTTTAGAATGTGGAATAGGAGTAGGTAATGTGGATCTATGGGGTTGCCAATGAATTTTGGTCTGCTCGGATGTTTCCAGTGTACAGTCAGGTTTCGATTTATCATGTCCTTCTGTTCCATATTGTTTAAGTAATTTTTCTTTTCTACTATTTAACTCTACGTCGTCTAGTTCGTCAGTGTCCGAAGTATTACCTGATGATTCTTCCATAAGTTCGCTGTGTTCTTTAAGAGATTCGTCAAAACGTTTGAAAGAGTCATGTAATTCCTGTTTGTTTATAGACAGTCTTCGTTCGTCATCTAGGAAAACGTCATCGTCACTGTCCTCTGAGGGTGGCTGTAACTCTAGTAGTATAGTGTCAGCGTCTGTTGTTATCTCGTCTACGGATTCAGTATCAACGTCCTCGGCAATTGGTTCCAATACTTTCCCTTTCGGATGCTTTGAAGTAATTTTCTTGTGTAAATCCAGGCTTGGTATTACACTTTTCCTTTTCCGTAATATGGGTGTGTTACGAGCCGGGGCGCGGCGTGCGTGGACCGACGTAGAATTTCAGTACCCTGCTTGTGGCGTCTCTCGAATTAATATACCCGGGAGAGGGGTTTCGGCGTTGTGACCCCTCTGCCTTCTCCTGTTAATAACGAATCCGAAGATTCGCGTCAGTAAAGGTGGATCTACTTGGTAACCACCACTGACTTTATCTAAGCGAGTACCGTCTGAGTCGCAGCTCGTTAACTTATTATTTGATTGTACACTCCGAGGGGCTGGAGTGAACTCACGGGATCGTGCTCAAACGATGATTCTATTATTAGAGGGTAGGTCAGAGTTATTGACTACAAGGGTTATAAAAATATCTAAATATATTCTCACTATTGCTGAATGATTAAAGACCTGGCCTTTACAATGATGTTGAGTGTTACCTTGCGGTTTCGGTGTACGGTTGATGTTTGAAACTGACTATGATGTAATGGGTAACTTGTCCCAGGCTTCAGCAATTCCCCTTTAGCTGTATGAACTTGACTACGATTGGGCCCTGAAGGGCTGCTCTATTTATACCGAGAAAAACGTGGTTTACACGTGGTTTTCCGGAAGGTGGAAAACAGGTGGAGCTAGCGGCGTCGCTACCGAACCCCGGGCGCGAAACGCCTAGGTGCCTCGCCCTGGGCCCGGTAACGACGTATTGTTTTTCGGGGGTATTGTTGGAAGCCCGAGACAGGTTGTCCGCTTTCTATTTGCACTGTCGGCCGACTTTCCGGTGTTACTCCGAGAATTTAAGAAGTTCGTGATCGCTAACTAACGTGAATTTCCTACCGTAAAGATACGGCCTAAAATGCAAAATTGCGTATAATACTGCCAAACATTCTTTTTCGGTGGTGAAATAATTTTTCTCAGGGTTTGTTAGAGTTCTAGAAAGATAAGCTATTGGTAAATCGTTTCCATCAACCTCCTGCCTAAGTATTGCTCCTATCGCAAAATCTGAGGCGTCTGTTGTTAAAGTGAAAGGCTTATCAAAATTTGGATATTGGAGAATTGGACCTCTACAGAGCGCTTTTCGTAATTCCTGGAAGCTACGTTTTTGTTCCTTTCCCCAAACGAAGGTCGCGTTCTTTTTTAACAATTCTGTTAATGGTTTGGATTTTGCTGCAAAATCTTTAATAAATCTGCGATAATAACCTGCTAATCCCAAAAATTGTCTGACATTCTTTGCTGTTTTTGGTCGAGGGAAGTTTTTTACTGCTATAATCTTGTTTGGATCTGGCCTTACGCCCTTTTGACTAATTATATGTCCTAGGTATGCTACTTCAGTTTTCAAAAATTCACATTTATCGGGTTGTAGTGTTAATTTAGGTTTTTCTAACCGATTAAATAATCTACGAATTTTCTTTCCGTGTTCTTCAGGAGTTTTTGCGTACACTACAATGTCTTCGAGATAAACGAAAACTTCCTTTCCCTGCAAACCACGTAAGTTTGTGAACCGGTGGAAAGCGATACTGTCTAGTATTAATCGGTCAATCATCTGATGTCGGAATTTTATGTTTTATTAACGGGGTGAAAGGTAATTGGTCTCCTGGCAAATAAAAGCGATTTGGGTATTCTTCTATAATATCGGTTATATGGTCTCGTTCCTCGTCATTTAGGTGATCTAAGCGCAAACGTTTTAGAATTTCAAAAACCCTATCTTGAACTACAGGGAAAACCTGAACTTCTGAATCTGAATCGAAATATTCTTCTTCTGGAAAATCATAGTATTCAAAGGGAATTACTTCTTGTGGAGTAACTTCGACTTGTATGTCTTCTTCCAACGTATTAATTGCTAATACGTGACAGACACCATCCCGTACGCTAACAGCTGCTTCGCCTATGTATAAGCCTTCTACTGATTCTAACTTTGGCAAGTATCCTTCTTTTATTTCTGAATTAACCACGTCTATAGCTATCGGTTGACGAGTGCGAGCTTTAATCGTAAGAATTTGCGAACGAGGACTACGTTTAGATTTCTGATTTGGTTCTTCCCCAATGAACCTAAAAGGTCTGATGGGTTCAGTTTTTGTGACCAAGGTATTATGAGCGAACGAGATTTCCGCCTGGTCTTGACGTAAGTAATCTTTGCCTAAAATTCCATCATTATGCAAGGGAAACAATGATCTAACGACGTGAAATTTAACCGGTTGTTCTAAAAGTGTAACGGTAGTTGTTCCTAAAGTTCTCAATTTTTCCGGGGTAATTCCAGTTATAGAGACTGATTCCTGAATGTCTACTTCGACGTCTTCGTGCAAAGCATTTAATTTTATCAGATTTATATCTGCGCCGGTATCAACCAAAAATAAACCAGTGTTATTGCGTAATTCTTCCGCAGACATTTTAATTAATGGTGATTCTTGCTGTCGTTTATAGGAATAGACGATTCCTCTGCTTCCAAAAATTTTACTCTTCGACGCTCCTGATTCGAGTAACTCGCCGTCGCGCCGGCACGACGAGTTGTGCGGGAGTTTAAATTTTCACTGTTCCTTCTCGGCGAATTCGAGTTAAAATGATCAAATGTTGGGATAGGGGAAGAAGATCTGGAATTTTGGTTAGTGGGTGTGTTGGATCTTGAAGGTTCAATGCTTCGCGAAGGAACTGGGGTTGGAGAATTTGCTCTGGTTAGAGTATGATTAGTCAAGTTTGGATTCATATGGAAAGATTGAGAGTGATCATATATTGCACTGTAAGGCGGATATGGCATTGGTGGATAAAAATACGGTGGATAGTATGGATAAGGATGCGGTGGCAACGGATAATGGTGATGCTTGTAAGGAACAGGTGATGTAGGACGTGCAGATTTTAGAATGGTAATCGGTGAATTTGCGCGATTATAGTTCGGATTTCTCATGGGACTGGGACTCCTCGAATCTTGCTCTCGCAAGGTTTGGGAGCGGTTTGTGTAGGTGGTAGGTAAGTCACGAGAATCTGGATTCGGAACTGAATGTTGTGATAACATTAATCGCGAAGGTTCACCACCGGGGATTATTCCTGATTTCATTCGGGTTTCTATTCGTGCAGCAATTTTTACAGCGTCCTGTATTTTCTTTGGTTCACGCGAATCAACCGCGATAGCAATTTCGTCGGGTAATCCTCGAATAAAAGCTTCTAAAGCACATTCTTCTACGGGAGCCATCATTTGATTAGCGCATTCCCCGTATTTATCTTCTAAAGCAACACGAGCACCGCTGATTAGGATATTTAATCGATCTGCAGAGTCACTGACCGCTTCTCCGCGTCTCATTCGGATATTTTCTATATCGTGATGGTAGTATGGATATGTTTTACCTGGTGCAAATATTTTCTTTAAATGTTTTACGAGATCATCTAGTTTTTGAAAATTTTTACCCCAAATACTATCTCTCGCTGTTCCTTGCAATTTTCCTAATATTGCCGTTACATATGAAGTTTCCAGTGCTGGTGGCACATAGACTGCACCGTTTTGAACGTCGCTTAAGAAATTTTTAAGCGGAATGTTTCTCCCATCGAAAAATGGAATATTTAATGTACTGTGTTGAATTGTGAAGCATTCAGCCATAGAAGCCATCATCAAATTAGTAACGTGTAACTCGTCCAATGTAACATTTGCCGAAACTTGTGCTGCTGCATTACGAGAGGAATTTGTGGCCATATTGATAAATTAGGCGAAGGAAAATTCAGCAATCGTTATCGTGTAATTATAATTGATGTTGATTATTGATTATGAATTGAACTATCTATGCAACTGTGTGCGAATCTCAAGTCTATATGATCCTTTAATTATTCTGCACTAACACATGCGCTAATTGACAATACATATCCCACTTCTGACACCAATTCAGCTGTTACGTGCGTAAGGAATTATTTCGTGGGCCGAGCGGTCAGCCGTTCCGCATGTAACGCTTGAATAAATTTAATTTAGGATGGGTCGTATCATCTAAGATTCCGTACGGAATCCGCGCATAGGTCAGGAATGAAATAAGTGTTAACGCAGAATAGAGGATAAATACCTTATTGGCCTGTTCTATTGATTCTTTACATTATATAAAAACAATTACACGGAATGGTTCAGAAATATCGGAGTCCAGAATGGATGACAATTTTACAATACGTATTTTAGTTGGAGTCTTAGATTGGTAATGGGCCCAAGGGAAATTCCCACAAGCATATAAACATATGTTTGGGTCCTCGTATCGCAATGAGAACATAAGTATGGAAAACTCACCAATGAATACTATCTTGGAAGCAATGTTTATCGTTACCTCTGATGTGAATTGTCCCAGATGCTGGTGGAGCCCGAAGATGAAGGAATGGCTGATGAACTTTTCACGGCACTTATATGAGTTAACGCAATTCTATTTTCACTATACTATAAATACTATAAATACTATAAAGAAGAATTTAATATATTAGAATGGAGATTGGAATCTTAAGATTGATTTTAAATTTGAATAATTTCTTGTTAGCTGAGTCCTTCTGTAATTATGGAAGTAACTTCACTAATTTAACCCGAACTCTGGCTCAAAATAGCAACAAGGGCAAAACGCCACGCACCTCGCGATTTGACTAACGATTGCAACTCGCGGCGGTTTCTCTGCCTCTTTTGTAGATTTTGGGGACCGCTAAGGGGAAGTTCCAAGAGCCATGCTCGTTCCTCCCACTCAGGAAATCGCCCGTTCCTGTTCTAAGAATTCCGCCCGCAGTTCATCAGCTATTTCCCATCCATAGCCTCCCGCTATTGCAATTTCGCTTATTAGCAAAACGTGACCACCGTTCGAAGAATATTCGCGGTCGAGGAATTTCGCCGTGTTTAGGTATGCAAATTTTAATTTAACATCCGGTACGTAACAATATATAATTTATATATAATATTATTTATATAAATAATAATATATTTATAAATATATAATATTATTTATATAGATAATAATATATTTATAAATATATTATATTATTATATTTAATTATAATTTATATGGACCGATATCTGTGGCGATGTCACTCGAAACCGTATGTGTTTGACGAAACTAAGTGGTCGACCTTGTGAGAGAGGAAACTCCAGATGCGAAACATATTTCCATTTTAAACTAATTATTCTAACTGAAACTAAGTGTTCGATACTGTGCCAGGAGAAGCGCCTGTTCTCTGAAATCTGTGGCGATGCCAATCGAAACAGTCTGTGTTCGACGAAACTAAGTGGTCGCCTTGTGGAACAGGAAACACCAGATGCAAAACTTAGTTGCATTTTAAACTAATTGTTCTATCTGTAACTAAGTGTTCGATAATGTGCCAGGAGAAGCGCCTGTTCTCTGAAATCTGTGGCGATGCCACTCGAAACCGTATGTGTTCCACGAAACTAAGTGGTCGCCTTGTGAGAGAGGAAACTTGGGATGCGAAACATAGTTCAATTTTAAACTAAATGTTCCATCTGAAACTAAGTGTTCGATACTGTGCCAGGAGAAGCGCCTGTTCTCTGAAATCTGTGGCGATGCCACTCGAAACCGTATGTGTTCGACGAAATTAAGTGGTCGCCTTGTGAGGGAAGAAACTCCAGATGCGAAATTTAGTACAATTTTAAACTAATTGTTCTATCTGAAACTATGTGTCTGATACTCTGCCAGGAGAACCGCCTGTTCTCTGAAAACTGTGGCGATGCCACTTGAAACCGTATGTGTTCGACGAAACTAAGTGGTCGACCTTGTGAGAGAGGCAACTCCAGTTGCGAAACTTAGTTCCATTTTAAACTAATTGTTCTATCCGAAACTAAGTGTTCGATAATGTGCCAGGAGAAGCGCCTGTTCTCTGAAATCTGTGGCGATGCCACTCGAAACCGTATGTGTTCCACGAAACTAAGTGGTCGCCTTGTGAGAGAGGAAACTCCAGATGCGAAACATAGTTCAATTTGAAACTAAATGTTCCATCTGAAACTAAGTGTTCGATACTGTGCCAGGAGAAGCGCCTGTTCTCTGAAATCTGTGGCGATGCCACTTGAAACCGTATGTGTTCGACGAAACTAAGTGGTCGACCTTGTGAGAGAGGCAACTCCAGTTGCGAAACTTAGTTCCATTTTAAACTAATTGTTCTATCCGAAACTAAGTGTTCGATAATGTGCCAGGAGAAGCGCCTGTTCTCTGAAATCTGTGGCGATGCCACTCGAAACCGTATGTGTTCCACGAAACTCAGTGGTCGCCTTGTGAGAGAGGAAACTCCAGATGCGAAACATAGTTCAATTTTAAACTAAATGTTCCATCTGAAACTAAGTGTTCGATACTGTGCCAGGAGAAGCGCCTGTTCTCTGAAATCTGTGGCGATGCCACTCGAAACCGTATGTGTTCGACGAAATTAAGTGGGCGCCTTGTGAGGGAAGAAACTCCAGATGCGAAACATAGTTCCATTTTAAACTAATTGTTCTATCTGAAACTAAGTGTTCGATACTGTGCCAGGAGAAACGCCTGTTCTCTGAAATCAGTGGCGATGCTACTCGAAACCGTATGTGTTCGACGAAACTGAGTGGTCGACCTTGTGAGAGAGGAATCTCCAGTTGCGAAACTGAGTTCCATTTGAAACTAATCGTTCTATCTGAAATTAAGTGTTCGATACTGTGCCAGGAGAAGCGGCTGTTCTCTGAAATCTGTGGCGATGCCACTCGAAACCGTATGTGTTCGACGAAACTAAGTGGCCGACCTTGTGAGAGAGGAAACTCCAGATGCGAAACTTAGTTCCATTTTAAACTAATTGTTCTATCTGAAACTAAGTGTTCGATACTGTGCCAGGAGAAGCGCCTGTTCTCTGAAAACTGTGGCGATGCGCACGCGAAACGCTATGCGTTCGACGAAACTAAGTGGTCGACCTTGAGAGAGAGGAAACTTCAGCAGCGAAACTTAGTTCCTTTTTAAACTAATTGTTCTATCTGAAACTATGTGTTCGATACTGTGCCAGGAGAAGCGCCTGTTCTCTGAAATCTGTGGCGTTGCCACTCGAAACCGTATGTGTTCGAGGAAACTAAGGGGTTGATCTTGTGAGAGAGGATACTCCAGATGCGAGACATAGTTCCATTTTAAACTAATTGTTCTCTGTGAAATAAGTGTTCGATACTGTGCCAGGCGAAGCGCCTGTTCTCTGAAATCTGTGGCGATGCCACTCGAAACCGTATGTGTTCGACGAAACTAAGTGGTCGACCTTGTGGGAGAATAAACTCCGGATTCGAAGCTTATTTCCATTAGAAACTAATTGTTCTATCTGATACTAAGTGTTCGATACTGTGCCAGGAGAAGCGCCTGTTCTCTGAAATCTGTGGCGATGCCACTCGAAACCGTATGTGTTCGACGAAACTAAGTGGCCGACCTTGTGAGAGAGGAAACTCAAGATGCAAAACTTAGCTTCATTTTAAACTGTTTGTTCTATCTGAAACTAAGTGTTCGATACTGTCCCAGGAGAAGCGCCTGTTCTCTGAAATCAGTGGCGATGCTACTCGAAACCGTATGTGTTCGACGAAACTAAGTGGCCGACCTTGTGAGAGAAGAAACTCCAGGTGCCAGACTTATTTCCATTTAAAACTAATTATTCTATCTGAAACTGAGTGTTCGATACTGTGCCAGGAGAAGCGCCTCTTCTCTGAAATCAGTGGCGATGCTACTAGAAACCGTATGTGTTCGACGAAACTAAGTGGTTGACCTTGTGAGAGAGGATACTCCAGATGCGAAACATAGTTCCATATTAAACTATTTGTTCTGTCTGACATAAGTGTTCGATACTGTGCCAGGAGAAGCGCCTGCTCTCTGAAATCTGTGGCGATGCTACTCGAAACCGTATGTGTTCGATGAAACTAAGTGCTCGACCTTGTGAGAGAGGAAACTCCAGATGCGAAACTTAGTTCCATTTTAATCTTTTTGTTCTATCTAAAACTAAGTGTTCGATACTGTCCCAGGAGAAGCGCCTGTTCTCTGAAATCAGTGGCGATGCTACTCGAAACCGTATGTGTTCGACGAAACTAAGTGGCCGACCTTGTGAGAGAGGAAACTCCAGGTGCCAGACTTAATTCCGTTTAAAACTAATTATTCTATCTGAAACTGAGTGTTCGATACTGTGCCAGGAGAAGCGCCTCTTCTCTGAAATCAGTGGCGATGCTACTAGAAACCGTATGTGTTCGACGAATCTAAATGGTCGACCTTGTGAGAGAGGAAAATCCAGATGCGAAAATTAGTTCCATTTTAAACTAATTGTTCTGTCTGACATAAGTGTTCGATACTGTGCCAGGAGAAGCGCCTGCTCTCTGAAATTTGTGGCAATGCTACTCGAAACCGTATGTGTTCGATGAAACTAAGTGCTCGACCTTGTGAGATAGGAAACTCCAGATGCGAAACTTAGTTCCATTTTAATCTTTTTGTTCTATCTAAAACTAAGTTTTCGATACTGTGCCAGGAGAAGCGCCTGTTCTCTGAAATCTGTGGCGATGCAACTCGAAACCGTTTGTGTTCGACGAAACTAAGTGGTCGACCTTGTGGGAGAGGAAACGCCAGATGCGAAACTTAGTTCCATTTTAAACTTATTGTTCTATCTGAAACTATGTGTTCGATACTGTGCCAGGAGAAGCGCCTGCTCTCTGAAATCTGTCGCGATGCTACTCGAAACCGTATGTGTTCGACGAAACTAAGTGGTCGACCTTGTGAGAGAGGAAACGCCAGATGCGAAACTTAGTACCATTTTAAACTAATTGTTCGTTCTGAAACAATGTGTCTGATAGTCTGCCAGGAGAAGCGCCTGTTCTCTGAAATCGGTGGCGATGCTACTCGAAACCGTATGTGTTAGACGAAACTAAGTGGTCGACCTTGTGAGATAGGAAACTCCAGATGCGAAGCTTAGTTCCATTTTAAACTAATTGTTCTGTCTGACATAAGTGTTCGATACTGTGCCAGGAGAAGCGCCTGCTCTCTGAAATCTGTCGCGATGCTACTCGAAACCGTATGTGTTCGACGAAACTAAGTGGTCGCCTTTTGAAAGAGGAATCTCCAGATGCGAAACATAGTACCATTTTAAACTAATTGTTCGTTCTGACACTATGTGTCTGATAGTCTGCCAGGAGAAGCGCCTGTTCTCTGAAATCGGTGGCGATGCTACTCGAAACCGTATGTGTTCGACGAAACTAAGTGGTCGACCTTGTGAGAGAGGAAACTCCAGATGCGAAGCTTAGTTCCATTTTAAACTAATTGTTCTATCTGATACTAAGTGTTAGATACTGTGCCAGGAGATGCGCCTGTTCTTTGAAATCTGTGGCGATGCCACTCGAAACCGTATGTGTTCGAGGAAACTAAGTGGTCGCCTTGTGAGGGAAGAAACTCCAGATGCGAAATTTAGTACAATTTTAAACTAATTGTTCTCTCTGAAACTAAGTGTTCGATACTGTGCCAGGAGAAGCGCCTGCTCTCTGAAATCTGTCGCGATGCTTCTCGAAACCGTATGTGTTCGACGAAACTAAGTGGTCGACCTTCTGAGATAGGAAACTCCGGATGCGAAACTTAATTCCATTTTAAACTAATTGTTCTATCTGAAACTAAGTATTCGAAACTGTGCCAGGAGAAGCGCCAGTTCTCTGAATTCTGTAGCGATGCCACTCGAAACCGTATGTGTTCGACCACTTTCCACCACAGTATCGAACACTTTCAGATAGAACAATTAGTTTAAAATGGAACTAAGTTCCGCACCTGGAGTTTCCTCTCTCACAAGGTCGGCCACTTAGTTTCGTCGAACACATACGGTTTCGAGTGGCATCGCCACAGATTTCAGAGAACAGGTGCTTCTCCTGGCACATTATCGAACACTTAGTTTCAGATAGAACAATTAGTTTAAAATGGAACTAAGTTTCGCATCCGGAGTTTCCTCCCTCACAAGGTCGACCACTTAGTTTCGTTGAACACATACGGTTTCGAGTAGCATCGCCACAGATTTCAGAGAACAGGCGCTTCTCCTGGCACAGTACCGAACACTTAGTATCAAATAGAACAATCAGTTTAAAATGGAACTAAGTTTCGCATCCGGAGTTTCCTCCCTCACGAGGTCGACCACTTAGTTTCGTTGAACACATACGGTTTCGAGTAGCATCGCCACAGATGTCGGAGAACAGGCGCTTCTCCTGGCACAGTAACAAACACTTAGTTTCAGATAGAACAATTGGTTTAAAATGGAACTAAGTTTCGCATTTGGAGTTTCCGCTCTCACAAGGTCGACCATTTAGATTCGTCGAACACATACGGTTTCGAGTAGCATCGCCACAGATTTCAGAGAACAGGCGCTTCTCCTGGCACAGTATCGAAAACATAGTTTCAGATAGAACAATTAGTTTAAATTGGTACTAATTTTCGCATCTGGAGTTTCTCCTCTCACAAGGTCGACCACTTAGTTTCGTCGAACTCATACGGTTTCGAGTAGCGTCGCCACAGATTTCAGAGAACAGGCGATTCTCCTGGAACAGTATCGAAAACTTAGTTTCAGATAGAACAATTTGTTTTAAATGGAACTAAGTTTCACTTCTGGATTTTCCTCTCTCACAAGGTCGGCAACTTAGTATCGTCGAACACATACGGTTTCGAGTGGCATCGCTACAGATTTCTGAGAACAGGCGCTTCTCCTGGCACAGTATCGAACACTTAGTTTCAGATAGATCGATTGGTTTATAATGGAACTAAGTTTCGCATCCGGAGTTTCCTCCCTCACAAGGTCGACCACTTAGTTTCGTTGAACACATACGGTTTCGAGTAGCATCGCCACAGATTTCAGAGAACAGGCGCTTCTCCTGGCAAAGTATCGAACACTTTCAGATAGAACAATTCGTTTAAAATGGAACTAAGTTTCGCATCTGGAGTTTCCTCTCTCACAAGGTCGGCCACTTAGTTTCGTCGAACACATACGGTTTCGAGTGGCATCGCCACAGATTTCAGAGAACAGGCGCTTCTCCTGGCACAGTATCGAACACTTAGTATCAGTTAGAACAATTAGTTTAAAATGGAAAAAAGCTTCGCATCTGTAGTTTCCTGTCTCACAAGGTGGACCACTTAGCTTCGTCGAACACATACGGTTTCGAGTAGCATCGCCACTGATCTCAGAGAACAGGCGCTACTCCTGGCACAGTATCAAACACTTAGTTTCAGATAGAACAATTAGTTTAAAATGGAACTAAGTTTCGCATCTGGAGTTTCCTCTCTCACAAGGTCGACCACATAGTTTCGTCGAACACATACGGTTTCGAGTAGCATCGCCACAGATTTCAGAGAACAGGCTTTCTCCTGGCACACTCTCGAATACTTAGTTTCAGATAGAACAATTAGTTTTAAATGGAACTAAGTGTGGCATCTGGAGTTTCCTCTCTCACAAGGTCGACCACTTAGTTTCCTCGAACACATACGGTTTCGAGTAGAATCGCCACACATTTCAGAGAACAGACGCTTCTCCCGGCACATTATCGAACACTTAGTTTCAGATAGAACAAATAGTTTAAAATGGAACTAAGTTTCGCTTCTGGAGTTTCCTCTCTCACAAGGTCGACCACTTAGTTTCGTCGAACACATAGGGTTTCGAGTAGCATCGCCACAGATATCAGAGAACAGGCGCTTCTCCTGGCACAGTATCGAACACTTAGTTTCAGATAGAACAATTTGTTTAAAATGGAACTAAGTTTCGCATCTGGATTTTCGTCTCCCACAAGGTCGACCATTTAGTTTCGTCGAACACATACGGTTTCGAGTAGCATCGCCACAGATTTCAGAGAACAGGCACTTCTCCTGGCACAGTATCGAACACTTAGTTTCAGATAGAACAATTTGTTTAAAATGGAACTATGTTTCGGATCTGGAGTTTCGTCTACCACAAGGTCGACCACTTATTTTCGTCGAACACATACGGTTTCGAGTGCATCGCCACAGATTTGAGAGAACAGGCGCTTCTCCTGGCCCAGTATCGAACACTTAGTTTCAGATAGAACAATTAGTTTAAAATGGCACTAAGTTTCGCGTCCGGAGTTTCCTCTCTCACCATGTCGACAACTTAGTTTCGTCGAACACATACGGTTTCGAGTGGCATCGCCACAGATTTCAGAGAACAGGCGCTTCTCCTGGCACAGTATCGAACACTTAGTTTCAGATAGAACAATTAGTTTAAAATGGAACTAAGTTTCGCATCTGCAGTTTCCTCGCTCACAAGGTCGACCACTTAGTTTCGTCGAACACATACCCTCTCGAGTAGCATCGCGACAGATTTCCGAGAACAGGCGCTTCTCCTGCCACAGTATCGAACACTTAGTTTCAGATAGAACAATTAGTTTAAAATGGCACTAAGTTTCGCGTCTGGAGTTTCCTCTCTCACACGGTCTCCCACTTACTTTCGTCGAACACATTCGGCTTCGAGTAGCAACGCCACAGGTTTCAGAGAACAGGCGCTTCTCCTGGCACAGTATCGAACACTTAGTTTCAGATGGAACAATCAGTTTAAAATGGAACTAAGTTCCGCATCTGGAGTTTCCTCTCTCACCATGTCGACCACTTAGTTTCGTCGAACACATACGGTTTCGAGTAGCATCGCCACAGATTTCAGAGAACAGGCGCTTCTCCTGGCACAGTATCGAACACTTAGTTTCAGATAGAACAATTTGTTTAAAATGGAACTATGTCTCGGATCTGGAGTTTCGTCTACCACAAGGTCGACCACTTATTTTCGTCGAACACATACGGTTTCGAGTAGCATCGCCACAGATTTCAGAGGACAGGCGCTTCTCCTGGGACAGTATCGGACACTTAGTTTCAGATTGAACAATTAGTTTAAAATGGAACTAAGTTTCGCATCTGGAGTTTCCTCTCTCACAAGGTCGACCAATTAGATTCGTCGAACACATACGGTTTCGAGTAGCATCACCACAGATTTCAGAGAACAGGCACTTCTCCTGGCACAGTATCGAACACTTTCAGATGGAACAATTAGTTTAAAATGGCACTAAGTCTCGGATCTGGAGTTTCGTCTACCACAAGGTCGACCACTTATTTTCGTCGAACACATACGGTTTCGAGTAGCATCGCCACAGATTTCAGAGAACAGGCGCTTCTCCTGGCACATTATCGAACACTTAGTTTCAGATAGAACAATTAGTTTAAAATGGAACTAAGTTTCGCATCCGGAGTTTCCTCTCTCAGAAGGTCGACCACTTAGTTTCGTCGAACACATAAGGTTTCTAGTAGCATCGCCACAGATTTCAGAGAGCAGGCGCTTCTCCTGGCACAGTATCGAAAACATAGTTTCAGAGAGAACAATTAGTTTAAAATGGAACTAAGTTTCGCATCTGGAGTTTCCTCTCTCACAAGGTCGACCACTTATTTTCGTCGAACACATACGGTTTCGAGTAGCATCGCCAAAGATTTCAGAGAACAGGCGCTTCTCCTGGCACATTATCGAACACTTAGTTTCAGATAGAACAATGACTTTAAAATGCAACTAAGCTTCGCATCTGGAGTTTCCTCTCTCACAAGGTCAAAGATTTAGTTTCGTCAAACACATACGGTTTCGAGCGTCATCGCCACACAGTTCAGAGAACAGGCGCTTCTCCTGGCACAGTATCGAACACTTAGTTTCAGATGGAACAATTAGTTTAAAATGGAACTAAGTTTCGCATCTGAAGTTTCCTCTCTCAAAAGGTCGGCCACTTAGTTTCGTCGAACACATACGGTTTCGAGTGGCATCGCCACAGATTTCAGAGAACAGGCGCTTCACCTGGCACAGTATCGAACACTTAGTTTCAGATAGAACAATTAGTTTAAAATGGCACTAAGTTTCGCGTCTGGAGTTTCCTCTCTCACAATGTCGACCACTCAGTTTCGTCGAACACATACCGTTTCGAGTGGTATCGCCACAGGTTTCACAGAACGGGCGCTTCTGCTGGCACAGTATCGAACACTTAGTTTCAGATAGAACAATTAATTTGAAATGGAACTAAGTTTCGCATCTGAAGTTTCCTATCTCACCAGGTCGGCCACTTAGTTTCGTCGAACACATACGGTTTCGAGTGGCATCGCCACAGATTTCAGAGAACAGGCGCTTCTCCTGGCACAGTATCGAACACTTAGATTCAGATGGAACATTTAGTTTAAAATTGATCTATGTTTCCCATATGGAGTTTCCTCTCTCACAAGGTCGACCACTTAGTTTCGCCGAACGCCTACGGTTTCGAGTGGCATCGCCACAGATTTCAGAGAACAGGCGCTTCTGCTGGCACAGTATCGAACACTTAGTTTCAGATAGAACAATTAGTTTAAAATGGCACTAAGTTTCGCGTCTGGAGTTTCCTCTCTCACAAGGTTGGCCACTTAGTTTCGTCGAACACATACGGTTTCGAGTGGCATCGCCACAGATTTCAGAGGACAGGCGCTTCTCTTGACACGGTATCGAACACTTAGTATCAGATAGAACTATTAGTTTAAAATGGAACTAAGTTTCGCATCTGGGGTTTCCTCTCCCACAAGATCGACCACTTAGTTTCGTCGAACACATACGTTTTCGAGAGGCATCGCCACAGATTTCAGAGAACAGGCGCTTCTGCTGGCACAGTATCGAACACTTAGTTTCAGATGGAACAATAAATTTGAAATGGAACTAAGTTTCGCATCTGAAGTTTCCTATCTCACAAGGTCGGCCACTTAGTTTCGTCGAACACATACGGTTTCGAGTGGCATCGCCCGAGATTTCAGAGAACGGGCGCTTCTCCTGTCACAGTATCGAATACTTAGTTTCAGATAGAACAATTAGTTTAAAATGGAACAAAGTTTCGCATCTGGAGTTTCCTCTCTCAGAAGGTCGACCACTTAGTTTCGTCGAACACATACGCTTTCGAGTGGCATCGCCACAGATTTCAGAGAACAGGCCCTTCTCCTGGCACAGTATCGAACACTTAGTTTCAGATGGAACATTTGGTTTAAAATGGAACTAAGTTTCGCATCTGGAGTTTCCTGTCTCACTAGGACGACCACTAACTTTCGTCGAACACATTCGATTTCGAGTAGCAACGCCACAGGTTTCAGAGAACAGGCGCTTCCCCTGGCACAGTATCGAACACTCAGTTTCAGATAGAACAATTAGTTAAAAATGGAACTAAGATTCGCATCTGGAGTTTCCTCTCACACAAGGTCGACCATTTAGATTCGTCGAACACATACGGTTTCGAGTAGCATCGCCACAGATTTCAGAGAACAGGCACTTCTCCTGGCACAGTATCGAACACTTAGTTTCAGATAGAACAATATGTTTAAAATGGAACTATGTTTCGGATCTGGAGTTTCGTCTACCACAAGGTCGACCATTTATTTTCGTCGAACACATACGGTTTCGAGTGCATCGCCACAGATTTTAGAGAACAGGCGCTTCTCCTGGCCCAGTATCGAACACTTAGTTTCAGATAGAACAATTAGTTTAAAATGGCACTAAGTTTCGCGTCTGGAGTTTCCTCTCTCACCATGTCGACAACTTAGTTTCGTCGAACACATTCGGTTTCGAGTGGCATCGCCACAGATTTCAGAGAACAGGCGCTTCACCTGGCACAGTATCGAACACTTAGTTTCAGAGAGAACAATTAGTTTAAAATGGAACAAAGTTTCGCCTCTGGAGTTTCCTCTCTCACAAGGTCGACCACTTAGTTTCGTCGAACACATACGGTTTGGAGTAGCATCGCCAGAGTTTTCAGAGAACAGGCGCTTCTCCTGGCACAGTATCGAACACTTAGTTTCAGATAGAACAATTAGTTTAAAATGGAACTAAGTTTCGCATCCGGAGTTTCCTCTCTCAGAAGGTCGACCACTTAGTTTCGTCGAACACATACGGTTTCGAGTGGCATCGCCACAGATTTCAGAGAACAGGCGCTTCTCCTGCCACAGTATCGAACACTTAGTTTCAGATAGAACAATTAGTTTAAAATGGCACTAAGTTTCGCGTCTGGAGTTTCCTCCCTCACAAGGTCGACCACTTAGTTTCGTCGAACACATACGGTTTCGAGTAGCATCGCCACAGATTTCAGAGAACAGGCGTTTCTCCTGGCACACTGTCGAACACTTAGTTTCAGATAGAACAATTAGTTTTAAATGGAACTAAGTTTCGCTTCTGGAGTGTCCTCCCTCACAAGGTCGACCACTTAGTTTCGTCGAACACATACGGTTTCGAGTGGCATCGCCACACATTTCAGAGAACAGGCGCTTCTCCTAGCACACTATCGAACACTTAGTTTCAGATAGAACTATTAGTTTAAAATGGTACTAAGTTTCGCATCTGGAGTTTCCTCTCTCACAAGGCGACAACTTAGTTTCGTCGAACACATACGGTTTCGAGTGTCATCGCCACACATTTCAGAGCACAGGCGCTTCTCCTGGTATAGTATCGAACACATAGTTTCAGATAGAACAATTAGTTTAAAATGGAACTAAGTTTCGCATCTGGAGTTTCCTCTCTCACAAGGTCGACCATTTAGATTCGTCGAACACATACGGTTTCGAGTAGCATCGCCACAGATTTCAGAGAACAGGCACTTCTCCTGGCACAGTATCGAACACTTAGTTTCAGATAGAACAATTTGTTTAAAATGGAACTATGTTTCGGATCTGGAGTTTCGTCTACCACAAGGTCGACCATTTATTTTCGTCGAACACATACGGTTTCGAGTGCATCGCCACAGATTTGAGAGAACAGGCGCTTCTCCTGGCCCAGTATCGAACACTTAGTTTCAGATAGAACAATTAGTTTAAAATGGCACTAAGTTTCGCGTCTGGAGTTTCCTCTCTCACCATGTCGACAACTTAGTTTCGTCGAACACATACGGTTTCGAGTGGTATCGCCACAGATTTCAGAGAACAGGCGCTTCACCTGGCACAGTATCGAACACTTAGTTTCAGATAGAACAATTAGTTTAAAATGGAAAAAAGTTTCGCCTCTGGAGTTTCCTCTCTCACAAGGTCGACCACTTAGTTTCGTCGAACACATACGGTTTGGAGTAGCATCGCCAGAGATTTCAGAGAACAGGCGCTTCTCCTGGCACAGTATCGAACACTTAGTTTCAGATAGAACAATTAGTTTAAAATGGAACTAAGTTTCGCATCCGGAGTTTCCTCTCTCAGAAGGTCGACCACTTAGTTTCGTCGAACACATACGGTTTCGAGTAGCATCGCCACAGATTTCAGAGAACAGGCGCTTCTCCTGGCCCAGTATCGAACACTTAGTTTCAGATAGAACAATTAGTTTAAAATGGAACTAAGTTTCGCATCTGCAGTTTCCTCGCTCACAAGGTCGACCACTTAGTTTCGTCGAACACATACCCTCTCGAGTAGCATCGCGACAGATTTCCGAGAACAGGCGCTTCTCCTGCCACAGTATCGAACACTTAGTTTCAGATAGAACAATTAGTTTAAAATGGCACTAAGTTTCGCGTCTGGAGTTTCCTCTCTCACACGGTCTCCCACTTACTTTCGTCGAACACATTCGGCTTCGAGTAGCATCGCCACAGATTTCAGAGAACAGGCGTTTCTCCTGGCACACTGTCGAACACTTAGTTTCAGATAGAACAATTAGTTTTAAATGGAACTAAGTTTCGCTTCTGGAGTGTCCTCCCTCACAAGTTCGACCACTTAGTTTCGTCGAACACATACGGTTTCGAGTAGCATCGCCACAGATTTCAGAGAACAGGCGCTTCTCCTGGCACAGTATCGAACACTTTCAGATGGAACAATTAGTTTAAAATGGAACTATGTCTCGGATCTGGAGTTTCGTCTACCACAAGGTCGACCACTTATTTTCGTCGAACACATACGGTTTCGAGTAGCATCGCCACAGATTTCAGAGAACAGGCGCTTCTCCTGGCACATTATCGAACACTTAGTTTCAGATAGAACAATTAGTTTAAAATGGACCTATGTTTCGCATTTGGAGTATCCTCTCTCACAAGATCAACCACTTAGTTTCCTCGAACACATACGGTTTCGAGTGGGATCGCCACACATTTCAGAGAACAGGCGCTTCTCCTGGCACAGTATCGAACACTTAGTTTCAGATAGAACAATTGGTTTAAATTGGAACTAAGTTTCGCATTTGGAGTTTCCTATCTCACAAGGTCGACCATTTAGATTCGTCGAACACATACGGTTTCGAGTAGCATCGCCACAGATTTCAGAGAACAGGCGCTTCTCCTGGCAGAGTATCGAATACTTAGTATCAGATAGAACATTTAGTTTAAAATGGAAATATGTTTCACATTTGGAGTTTCCTCCCTCACAAGGTCGACCACTTAGTTTCGTCGAACACATACGGTTTCGAGTAGCATCGCCACAGATTTCAGAGAACAGGCGTTTCTCCTGGCACACTGTCGAACACTTAGTTTCAGATAGAACAATTAGTTTTAAATGGAACTAAGTTTCGCTTCTGGAGTGTCCTCCCTCACAAGGTCGACCACTTAGTTTCGTCGAACACATACGGTTTCGAGTGGCATCGCCACACATTTCAGAGAACAGGCGCTTCTCCTAGCACACTATCGAACACTTAGTTTCAGATAGAACTATTAGTTTAAAATGGTACTAAGTTTCGCATCTGGAGTTTCCTCTCTCACAAGGCGACAACTTAGTTTCGTCGAACACATACGGTTTCGAGTGTCATCGCCACACATTTCAGAGCACAGGCGCTTCTCCTGGTATAGTATCGAACACATAGTTTCAGATAGAACAATTAGTTTAAAATGGAACTAAGTTTCGCATCTGGAGTTTCCTCTCTCACAAGGTCGACCACTTAGTTTCGTCGAACACATACCCTCTCGAGTAGCATCGCGACAGATTTCCGAGAACAGGCGCTTCTCCTGCCACAGTATCGAACACTTAGTTTCAGATAGAACAATTAGTTTAAAATGGCACTAAGTTTCGCGTCTGGAGTTTCCTCTCTCACACGGTCTCCCACTTACTTTCGTCGAACACATTCGGCTTCGAGTAGCATCGCCACAGATTTCAGAGAACAGGCGTTTCTCCTGGCACACTGTCGAACACTTAGTTTCAGATAGAACAATTAGTTTTAAATGGAACTAAGTTTCGCTTCTGGAGTGTCCTCCCTCACAAGTTCGACCACTTAGTTTCGTCGAACACATACGGTTTCGAGTAGCATCGCCACAGATTTCAGAGAACAGGCGCTTCTCCTGGCACAGTATCGAACACTTTCAGATGGAACAATTAGTTTAAAATGGAACTATGTCTCGGATCTGGAGTTTCGTCTACCACAAGGTCGACCACTTATTTTCGTCGAACACATACGGTTTCGAGTAGCATCGCCACAGATTTCAGAGAACAGGCGCTTCTCCTGGCACATTATCGAACACTTAGTTTCAGATAGAACAATTAGTTTAAAATGGACCTATGTTTTGCATTTGGAGTATCCTCTCTCACAAGATCAACCACTTAGTTTCCTCGAACACATACGGTTTCGAGTGGGATCGCCACACATTTCAGAGAACAGGCGCTTCTCCTGGCACAGAATCGAACACTTAGTTTCAGATAGAACAATTGGTTTAAATTGGAACTAAGTTTCGCATTTGGAGTTTCCTATCTCACAAGGTCGACCATTTAGATTCGTAGAACACATACGGTTTCGAGTAGCATCGCCACAGATTTCAGAGAACAGGCGCTTCTCCTGGCAGAGTATCGAATACTTAGTATCAGATAGAACATTTAGTTTAAAATGGAAATATGTTTCACATTTGGAGTTTCCTCCCTCACAAGGTCGACCACTTAGTTTCGTCGAACACATACGGTTTCGAGTAGCATCGCCACAGATTTCAGAGAACAGGCGTTTCTCCTGGCACACTGTCGAACACTTAGTTTCAGATAGAACAATTAGTTTTAAATGGAACTAAGTTTCGCTTCTGGAGTGTCCTCCCTCACAAGGTCGACCACTTAGTTTCGTCGAACACATACGGTTTCGAGTGGCATCGCCACACATTTCAGAGAACAGGCGCTTCTCCTAGCACACTATCGAACACTTAGTTTCAGATAGAACTATTAGTTTAAAATGGTACTAAGTTTCGCATCTGGAGTTTCCTCTCT
Organism: Nysson spinosus; assembly: GCA_910591585.2. Lineage (NCBI taxonomy): Eukaryota > Metazoa > Arthropoda > Insecta > Hymenoptera > Crabronidae > Nysson > Nysson spinosus. The sequence goes on from CAJUYC020000006.1 coordinate 4,905,304, forward strand.
CACAAGGCGACAACTTAGTTTCGTCGAACACATACGGTTTCGAGTGTCATCGCCACACATTTCAGAGCACAGGCGCTTCTCCTGGTATAGTATCGAACACATAGTTTCAGATAGAACAATTAGTTTAAAATGGAACTAAGTTTCGCATCTGGAGTTTCCTCTCTCACAAGGTCGACCACTTAGTTTCGTCGAACACATACCCTCTCGAGTAGCATCGCGACAGATTTCCGAGAACAGGCGCTTCTCCTGCCACAGTATCGAACACTTAGTTTCAGATAGAACAATTAGTTTAAAATGGCACTAAGTTTCGCGTCTGGAGTTTCCTCTCTCACACGGTCTCCCACTTACTTTCGTCGAACACATTCGGCTTCGAGTAGCATCGCCACAGATTTCAGAGAACAGGCGTTTCTCCTGGCACACTGCCGAACACTTAGTTTCAGATAGAACAATTAGTTTTAAATGGAACTAAGTTTCGCTTCTGGAGTGTCCTCCCTCACAAGTTCGACCACTTAGTTTCGTCGAACACATACGGTTTCGAGTAGCATCGCCACAGATTTCAGAGAACAGGCGCTTCTCCTGGCACAGTATCGAACACTTTCAGATGGAACAATTAGTTTAAAATGGAACTATGTCTCGGATCTGGAGTTTCGTCTACCACAAGGTCGACCACTTATTTTCGTCGAACACATACGGTTTCGAGTAGCATCGCCACAGATTTCAGAGAACAGGCGCTTCTCCTGGCACATTATCGAACACTTAGTTTCAGATAGAACAATTAGTTTAAAATGGACCTATGTTTCGCATTTGGAGTATCCTCTCTCACAAGATCAACCACTTAGTTTCCTCGAACACATACGGTTTCGAGTGGGATCGCCACACATTTCAGAGAACAGGCGCTTCTCCTGGCACAGAATCGAACACTTAGTTTCAGATAGAACAATTGGTTTAAATTGGAACTAAGTTTCGCATTTGGAGTTTCCTATCTCACAAGGTCGACCATTTAGATTCGTCGAACACATACGGTTTCGAGTAGCATCGCCACAGATTTCAGAGAACAGGCGCTTCTCCTGGCAGAGTATCGAATACTTAGTATCAGATAGAACATTTAGTTTAAAATGGAAATATGTTTCACATTTGGAGTTTCCTCCCTCACAAGGTCGACCACTTAGTTTCGTCGAACACATACGGTTTCGAGTAGCATCGCCACAGATTTCAGAGAACAGGCGTTTCTCCTGGCACACTGTCGAACACTTAGTTTCAGATAGAACAATTAGTTTTAAATGGAACTAAGTTTCGCTTCTGGAGTGTCCTCCCTCACAAGGTCGACCACTTAGTTTCGTCGAACACATACGGTTTCGAGTGGCATCGCCACAGATTTCAGAGAACAGGCGCTTCTCCTAGCACACTATCGAACACTTAGTTTCAGATAGAACTATTAGTTTAAAATGGTACTAAGTTTCGCATCTGGAGTTTCCTCTCTCACAAGGCGACAACTTAGTTTCGTCGAACACATACGGTTTCGAGTGTCATCGCCACACATTTCAGAGCACAGGCGCTTCTCCTGGTATAGTATCGAACACATAGTTTCAGATAGAACAATTAGTTTAAAATGGAACTAAGTTTCGCATCTGGAGTTTCCTCTCTCACAAGGTCGACCACCTAGTTTCGTCGAACATATACGGTTTCGAGTAGCATCGCCACAGATTTCAGAGAACAGGCACTTCTCCTGGCACAGTATCGAACACTTAGTTTCAGATAGAACATTTAGTTTAAAATGGAAATATGTTTCACATTTGGAGTTTCCTCCCTCACAAGGTCGACCACTTATTTTCGTCGAACACATACGGTTTCGAGTGGCATCGCCAGAGATTTCAGAGAACAGGCGCTCCTCCTGGAACAGTATCGAACAATTTCAGATAGAACAATTAGTTTAAAATGGAACTAAGTTTCGCATCTGGAGTTTCCTCAATCACAAGGTCGGCCACTTAGTTTCGTTGAACACATACGGTTTCGAGTGGCAACGCCACTGATTTCAGAGAACAGGCGCTTCTCCTGGCACAGTATCGTACACTTAGTTTCAGATAGAACAATTAGTTTAAAATGGAACTATGTTCCGCATCTGGTGAATCCTCCCTCACAAGGTCAATCACTTAGTTTCGTCGAACACATACGGTTTCGAGTGGCATCGCCACAGATTTCAGAGAACAGGCGCTTCTCCTGGCACAGTATCGAACACTTAGTTTCAGATGGAACCATTAGTTTAAAATGGAAATAAGTTTCGCATCTGGAGTTTCCTCTCTCACAAGGTCGACCACCTAGTTTCGTCGAACATATACGGTTTCGAGTAGCATCGCCACAGATTTCAGAGAAAAGGCGCTTCTCCTGGCACAGTATCGAACACTTAGTCTCAGATAGAACAATTAATTTAAAATGGACCTATGTTTCGCATTTGGAGTTTCCTCTCTCACAAGTTCGACCACTTAGTTTCGTCGAACAGATACGGTTTCGAGTAGCATCGCCACAGATTTCAGAGAACAAGCGCTTCTCCTGGCACAGTATCGAACACTTAGTCTCAGATAGAACAATTAATTTAAAATGGACCTATGTTTCGCATCTGGAGTTTCCTCAATCACAAGGTCGGCCACTTAGTTTCGTTGAACAAATACGGTTTCGAGTGGCAACGCCACAGATTTCAGAGAACAAGCGCTTCTCCTGGCACAGTATCGAACACTTAGTCTCAGATAGAACAATTAATTTAAAATGGACCTATGTTTCGCATCTGGAGTTTCCTCTCCCACAAGGTCGACCACTTCGTACCGTCGAACACATACGGTTTCGAGTGGCATCGCCACAGATTGCAGAGAACAGGCGCTTCTCCTGGCACAGTATCGAACACTTAGTTTCAAATGGAACATTTGGTTTAAAATGGAACTAAGTTTCGCATGTGGAGTATCCTCTCTCACAAGGTCGACCACTTAGTTTCGTCGAACACATACGGTTTCGAGTGGCATCGCCACAGATTTCAGAGAACAGGCGCTTCTCCTGGCACAGTATCGAACACTTAGTTACAGATAGAACACTTAGTTTAAAATGGATCTAAGTTTCGCATCTGGAGTTTCCTCTCTCACAAGTTCGTCCACTTAGTTTCGTCGAACACATTCGGTTTCGAGTAGCATCGCCACAGGTTTCAGAGAACAGGCGCTTCTCCTGGCATATTATCGAACACTTAGTTTCAGATAGAACAATTAGTTTAAAATGGAACTATGTTCCGCATCTGGTGAATCCTCCCTCACAAGGTCAATCACTTAGTTTCGTCGAACACATACGGTTTCGAGTGGCATCGCCAGAGATTTCAGAGAACAGGCGCTCCTCCTGGAACAGTATCGAACAATTTCAGATAGAACAATTAGTTTAAAATGGAACTAAGTTTCGCATCTGGAGTTTCCTCAATCACAAGGTCGGCCACTTAGTTTCGTTGAACACATACGGTTTCGAGTGGCAACGCCACTGATTTCAGAGAACAGGCGCTTCTCCTGGCACAGTATCGTACACTTAGTTTCAGATAGAACAATTAGTTTAAAATGGAACTATGTTCCGCATCTGGTGAATCCTCCCTCACAAGGTCAATCACTTAGTTTCGTCGAACACATACGGTTTCGAGTGGCATCGCCAGAGATTTCAGAGAACAGGCGCTCCTCCTGGAACAGTATCGAACAATTTCAGATAGAACAATTAGTTTAAAATGGAACTAAGTTTCGCATCTGGAGTTTCCTCAATCACAAGGTCGGCCACTTAGTTTCGTTGAACACATACGGTTTCGAGTGGCAACGCCACTGATTTCAGAGAACAGGCGCTTCTCCTGGCACAGTATCGAACACTTAGTTACAGATAGAACACTTAGTTTAAAATGGATCTAAGTTTCGCATCTGGAGTTTCCTCTCTCACAAGTTCGACCACTTAGTTTCGTCGAACACATTCGGTTTCGAGTAGCATCGCCACAGGTTTCAGAGAACAGGCGCTTCTCCTGGCATATTATCGAACACTTAGTTTCAGATAGAACAATTAGTTCAAAATGGAACTATGTTTCGCATCTGGAGTTTCCTCTCTCACAAGGTCGACCACTTAGTTTCGTCTAATAAATTCGGTTTCGAGTAGCATCGCCACAGATTTCCGAGAACGGGCACTTCTGTTGGCACAGTATCGAACACTTAGTTTCAGATGGAACCATTAATTTAAAATGGAAATAAGTTTCGCATCTGGAGTTTCCTCTCTCACAAGGTCGACCACCTAGTTTCGTCGAACATATACGGTTTCGAGTAGCATCGCCACAGATTTCAGAGAACAGGCGCTTCTCCTGGCACAGTATCGAACACTTAGTCTCAGATAGAACAATTAATTTCAAATGGAACTATGTTTCGCATTTGGAGTTTCCTCTCTCACAAGTTCGACCACTTAGTTTCGTCGAACAGATACGGTTTCGAGTAGCATCGCCACAGATTTCAGAGAACAAGCGCTTCTCCTGGCACAGTATCGAACACTTAGTCTCAGATAGAACAACTAATTTAAAATGGACCTATGTTTCGCATCTGGAGTTTCCTCTCCCACAAGGCCGACCACTTAGTTTGCTCGAACACATACGGTTTCGAGAAGCATCGCCACAGATTTCAGAGAACAGGCGCTTCTCCTGGCACAGTATCGAACACTTAGTCTCAGATAGAACAATTAATTTAAAATGGTCCTATGTTTCGCATTTCTCTCACAAGTTCGATCACTTAGTTTCGTCGAACAGATACGGTTTCGAGTAGCATCGCCACAGATTTCAGAGAACAAGCGCTTCTCCTGGCACAGTATCGAACACTTAGTTTCAGATAGAACAATTAGTTTTAAATGGAACTAAATTTCGCATCTGGAGTTTCCTCTCTCACAAGGTCGACCACTTAGTTTGGTCGAACACATACGGTTTCGAGGGGCATCGCCACATATTTCAGAGAACAGGCGCTTCTCCTGGCACAGTATCGAACACTTATTTTCAGATGGAACATTTGGTTTAAAATGGAACTAAGTTTCGCATCTGAAGTTTCCCCTCGCACAAGGTCGGCCACTTAGTTTCGTCGAACACATACGGTTTCGAGTGGCATCGCCACAGATTTCAGAGAACAGGCGCTTCTCCTGGCACAGTATCGAACACTTAGTTTCAGATAGAACAATTAGTTTAATATGGACCTATGTTTCGCATTTGGAGTTTCCTCTCTCACAAGTTCAACAACTTAGTTTGGTCGAACACATACGGTTTCGGGTGGCATCGCGACAGATTTCAGAGAACAGGCGCTTCGCCTGGCACAGTATAGAACACTTATTTCAGACAGAACAATTAGTTTAAAATGGAGCTATGTTTCGCATCTGGAGTTTCCTCTCTCACAAGTTCAACCACTTAGTTTCGTCGAACACTTACGGTTTCGAGTGGCATCGCCACATATTTCAGAGAACAGGCGCTTCTCCTGGCACAGTATAGGACACTTATTTCAGACAGAACGATTAGTTTAAAATGGAGCTATGTTTCGCATTTGGAGTTTCCTCTCTCACAAGTTCAACCACTTAGTTTCGTCGAACACTTACGGTTTCGAGTGGCATCGCCACATATTTCAGAGAACAGGCGCTTCTCCTGGCACAGTATCGAACACTTAGTTTCAGATAGAACATTTAGTTTAATATGGACCTATGTTTCGCATTTGGAGTTTCCTCTCTCACAAGTTCAACAACTTAGTTTCGTCGAACACTTACGGTTTCGAGTGGCATCGCCACAGATTTCAGAGAACAGGCGCTTCGCCACAGATTTCAGAGAGCAGGCGCTTCTCCTGGGACAGTATCGAACACTTAGTTTCAGATAGAACAATTAGTTTAATATGGACCTATGGTTCGCATTTGGAGTTTCCTCTCTCACAAGTTCAACAACTTAGTTTCGTCGAACACTTACGGTTTCGAGTGGCATCGCCACAGATTTCAGAGAACAGGCGCTTCGCCACAGATTTCAGAGAGCAGGCGCTTCTCCTGGGACAGTATCGAACACTTAGTTTCAGATAGAACAATTAGTTTAAAATGGAAATAAATTTCGCATCTGGAGTTTTCTCTCTCACAAGGTCGACCACTTAGTTTCGTCGAACACATACGGTTTCGAGTGGCATCGCCACACATTTCAGAGAACAGGCGCTTCTCCTGGCACAGTAACGGACACATAGTTTCAGATAGAACAATTAGTTTAAAATGGTACTAAATTTCGCATCTGGAGTTTCCTCTCTCACAAGGCGGCCACTTAGTTTCGCCGAACACATTCGGTTTCGAGTAGCATCGCCACAGATTTCAGAGAACAGGCGCTTCTCCTGGCACCTTATCGAACACATAGTTTCAGCTAGAACAAATAGTTTAAAATGGTACTAAGTTTCGCATCTGGAGTTTCTTCTCTCACAAGGTGACCACTTAGTTTCGTCGACTACATACGGTTTCGAGGGGCATCGCCACAGATTTATTATTTTACACGATCGTCCACCCGTCAAAGGAAATTCACATCTTCGGAAAAATGGAAATATGCTTCGCATGAGGAGCTTCCTCTCTCCCTTTGCGAAACTTAGTTTCACATTTCCGAAAAAGTGAATTCGCTTGAAACGTATCAAGGACCGTGTAAACTACGAATTCTGTTGCGATACCACTCGAAATCGTATGTGTTGGTCGAACCTAGGTGTTCGGTACTGTGGCAGGAGAAAGTCTCGTTCTGCGAAATCTGTGGCGATACCACGCGAAACCGTATGTGTCCGATGAAAATAACTGTTTGACTTTGGGGAGAGGAAACTCGCGTTGCGAAAATTATTTCACGTTTCCGAATACATGAAATACGATATCACGTTTCCGGAAATGTTAAATCGCGTGGAACGAATCAAGGATCTGTTAAACTACGAAATCTGTGGCTAAACCACTCGAAACCGTACATGTTCGTCGAAACTAAGTGTTCGTTACGGTGCCAGAAGTAAATCCAGTTCTGCGAAGTCTGTGGCGATGCCACTCGACAGCGTATGTGTTCGTCGATACTAAGTGTTCGACCTTGTGAGAGAGGAAACACCAGTTGCGAAACATAGTTCCATTTTAAACTAATTGTTCTATCTGATACTAAGTGTTCGATACTGTGCCAGGAGAAGCGCCTGTTCTCTGAAATCTGCGGCGATACCACTCGAAACCGTATGTGTTCGACGAAACTAAGTTGCCGACCTTGTGAGAGAGGAAACTCCAGATGCGAAATATAGTTGCATTTTAAACTAATTGTTCTATCTGATACTAAGTGTTCGATACTCTGCTAGAAGAAGCGCCTGTTCTCTGAAATCTGTGGCGATGCCACTCGAAACCGTATGTGTTCGACGAAACTGAGTGGTCGCCTTGTGAAAGGGGAAACTCCAGATGCGAAACTTAGTTCCATTTAAAACTAATTGTTCCATCTGAAACTAAGTGTTCGATACTGTGCCAGGAGAAGCGCCCGTTCTGTGAAACCTGTGGCGATACCACTCGAAACGGTATGTGTTCGACGAAACTGAGTGGTCGACCTTGTGAGAGAGGGAACTCCAGATGCGAAACATAGTTCCATTTTAAACAAATTGTTCTATCTGAAACTAAGTGTTCGATACTGTGCCAGGAGAAACTCCCATTCTGCGAAATCTGTGGCGATACTACTCGAAACCGTATGTGTTCGACGAATCTAAGTGGTCGACCTTGTGAGAGAGGACACTCCAGATGCGAAACGTAGATCCATTTTAAACTAATTGTTCTATCTGAAACTAAGTGTTCGATACTGTGCCAGGAGAAACTCCCATTCTGCGAAATCTGTGGCGATACTACTCGAAACCGTATGTGTTCGACGAATCTAAGTGGTCGACCTTGTGAGAGAGGATACACAAGATGCGAAACGTAGATCCATTTTAAACTAATTGTTCTATCTGAAACTAAGTGTTCGATACTGTGCCAGGAGAAGCGCCTGTTCTCTGAAATGTGTGGCGATGCCGATCGAAACCGTATGTGTTCGACGAAACTAAGTGGTTGACCTTGTGAGAGAGGATACTCCAGATGCGAAATATAGTCCCATTTTAAACTAATTGTTCCAACTGAAACTAAGTGTTCGATACTGTGCCAGGAGAAGCGCCTGTTCTCTGAAATCTGTGGCGATACCACTCGAAACCGTATGTGTTCGACGAAACTAAGTGGCCGACCTTGTGAGAGAGGAAACTCCAGATGCGAAACATAGTTCCATTTTAAACAAATTGTTCTATCTGAAACTAAGTGTTCGATACTGTGCCAGGAGAAACTCCCATTCTGCGAAATCTGTGGCGATACTACTCGAAACCGTATGTGTTCGACGAATCTAAGTGGTCGACCTTGTGAGAGAGGACACTCCAGATGCGAAACGTAGATCCATTTTAAACTAATTGTTCTATCTGATACTAAGTGTTCGATACTGTGCCAGGAGAAGCGCCTGTTCTCTGAAATCTGTGGCGATGCTACTCGAGACCGTATGTGTTCGACGAAACTAAGTGGTCGAACTTGTGAGAGAGGAAACTCCAAATGCGAAACTTAGTTCCATTTTAAACTAATTGTTCTATCTGAAACTAAGTGTTTGATACTGTGCCAGGAGAAGCGCCTGTTCTCTGAAATGTGTGGCGATGCCGATCGAAACCGTGTGTGTTCGACGAAACTAAGTGGTTGACCTTGTGAGAGAGGAAACTCCAGATGCGAAATATAGTTGCATTTTAAACTAATTGTTCTATCTGATACTAAGTGTTCGATACTGTGCTAGGAGAAGCGCCTGTTCTCTGAAATCTGTGGCGATGCTACTCGAAACCGTATGTGTTCGACGAAACTAAGTGGTCGACCTTGTGAGAGAGGAAACTCCAGATGCGAAATATAGTTGCATTTTAAACTAATTGTTCTATCTGATACTAAGTGTTCGATACTGTGCTAGGAGAAGCGCCTGTTCTCTGAAATCTGTGGCGATGCCACTCGAAGCCGTATGTGTTCGACGAAACTGAGTGGTCGCCTTGTGAAAGGGGAAACTCCAGATGCGAAACTTAGTTCCATTTAAAACTAATTGCTCCATCTGAAACTAAGTGTTCGATACTGTGCCAGGAGAAGCGCCCGTTCTGTGAAACCTGTGGCGATACCACTCGAAACGGTATGTGTTCGACGAAACTGAGTGGTCGACCTTGTGAGAGAGGGAACTCCAGATGCGAAACATAGTTCCATTTTAAACAAATTGTTCTATCTGAAACTAAGTGTTCGATACTGTGCCATGAGAAACTCCCATTCTGCGAAATCTGTGGCCATACTACTCGAAACAGTATGTGTTCGACGAATCTAAGTGGTCGACCTTGTGAGAGAGGACACTCCAGATGCGAAACGTAGATCCATTTTAAACTAATTGTTCTATCTGAAACTAAGTGTTCGATACTGTGCCAGGAGAAACTCCCATTCTGCGAAATCTGTGGCGATACTACTCGAAACCGTATGTGTTCGACGAATCTAAGTGGTCGACCTTGTGAGAGAGAATACTCCAGATGCGAAACATAGTGCCATTTTAAACTAATTGTTCTATCTGAAACTAAGTGTTCGATACTGTGCCAGGAGAAGCGCCTGTTCTCTGAAATGTGTGGCGATGCCGATCGAAACCGTATGTGTTCGACGAAACTAAGTGGTTGACCTTGTGAGAGAGGATACTCCAGATGCGAAATATAGTTCCATTTTAAACTAATTGTTCCATCTGAAACTAAGTGTTCGATACTGTGCCAGGAGAAGCGCCTGTTCTCTGAAATCTGTGGAGATACCACTCGAAACCGTATGTGTTCGACGAAACTAAGTGGCCGACCTTGTGAGAGAGGAAACTCCAGATGCGAAACATAGTTCCATTTTAAACAAATTGTTCTATCTGAAACTAAGTGTTCGATACTGTGCCAGGAGAAACTCCCATTCTGCGAAATCTGTGGCGATACTACTCGAAACCGTATGTGTTCGACGAATCTAATTGGTCGACCTTGTGAGAGAGGACACTCCAGATGCGAAACGTAGATCCATTTTAAACTAATTGTTCTATCTGATACTAAGTGTTCGATACTGTGCCAGGAGAAGCGCCTGTTCTCTGAAATCTGTGGCGATGCTACTCGAGACCGTATGTGTTCGACGAAACTAAGTGGTCGAACTTGTGAGAGAGGAAACTCCAAATGCGAAACTTAGTTCCATTTTAAACTAATTGTTCTATCTGAAACTAAGTGTTTGATACTGTGCCAGGAGAAGCGCCTGTTCTCTGAAATGTGTGGCGATGCCGATCGAAACCGTGTGTGTTCGACGAAACTAAGTGGTTGACCTTGTGAGAGAGGAAACTCCAGATGCGAAATATAGTTGCATTTTAAACTAATTGTTCTATCTGATACTAAGTGTTCGATACTGTGCGAGGAGAAGCGCCTGTTCTCTGAAATCTGTGGCGATGCTACTCGAAACCGTATGTGTTCGACGAAACTAAGTGGTCGACCTTGTGAGAGAGGAAACTCCAGATGCGAAATATAGTTGCATTTTAAACTAATTGTTCTATCTGATACTAAGTGTTCGATGCTGTGCCAGGAGAAGCGCCTGTTCTCTGAAATCTGTGGCGTTGCCACTCGAAGCCGAATGTGTTCGACGAAAGTAAGTGGTAGACCGTGTGAGAGAGAAAACTCCAAATGCGAAATATAGTTCCATTTTATACTAAGTGTTCTACCTTTAACTAAGTGTTCGATACTGTGCCAGGAGAAGCGCCTGTTCTCTGAAATCTGTGGCGATGCTACTCGAAACCGTACGTGTTCGACGAAACTAAGTGGTTGAACTTGTGAGGGAGGAAACTCCAAATGCGAAACATAGTTCCATTTTAAACTAATTGTTCTATCTGAAACTAAGTGTTCGATACTGTGCCAGTAAAAGTGCCTGTTCTCTGAAATATGTGGCGATGCTACTCGAAACCGTATGTGTTCGACGAAACTAAGTGGTCGACCTTGTGAGAGAGGAGACTCCAGATGCGAAGATTAGTTCCATTTTAAAGTAATTGTTCTATCTGATACTAAGTGTTCGATACTGTGCCAGGGCAAGCGCCTGTTCTCTGAAATCTGTGGCGATGCCACGCGAAACCGTAGGTGTTCGACGAAATTAAGTGGTCGCCTTGTGAGGGAAGAAACTCCAGATGCGAAATTTAGTACAATTTTAGACTAATTGTTCTATCTGAAACTATGTGTCTGATACTAAGCCAGGAGAAGCGCCTGTTCTCTGAAATCTGTGGCGTTGCCACTCGAGACCGTATATGTTCAACGAAACTAAGTGGTCGACCTTGTTAGAGAGGAAACTCCAGATGCGAAACTTAGTTCCCTTTTAAACTAATTGTTCTATCTGAACCTGAGTGTTCGATACTGCGCCAGGAGAAGCGCCTGTTCTCTGAAATCTGTGGCGATGACACTCGAAACCGTATGTGTTCGACGAAACTAAGTGATTGACCTTGTGAGGGAGGATTCACCAGATGCGGAACATAGTTCCATTTTAAACTAATTGTTCTATCTGAAACTAAGTTTTCGATACTGTGCCAGGAGAAGCGCCTGTTCTCTGAAATCTGTGGCGATGCCACTCGAAACCGTATGTGTTCCACGAAACTAAGTGGTCGACCTTGTAAGAAAGGAAACTCCAGATGCGAAACTTAGTTCCATTTTAACCTAATTGTTCTATCTGAAACTATGTGTTCGACACTGGGCCAGGAGAAGCGCCTGTTCTCTGAAATCTGTGGCCATGCCACTCGAAACCGTATGTGTTCGACGAAACTAAGTGGTCGACCTTGTGGGAGAGGAAACTCCACATGCGAAACTTACTTCCATTTTAAACTAATTATTCTATCTGAATCTAAGTGTTCGATACTGTGCCAGGAGAGGCGCCTGTTCTCTGAAATCTGTGGCGATGCTACTCGAAACCGTATGTGTTCGACGAAACTAAGTGGTCGCCTTGTGAAAGAGGAAACTCCAGATGCGAAACTTAGTTCCATTTTAAACTAATTGTTCTACCTGATACTAAGCGTTCGATACTGTGCCAGGAGAAGCGCCTGTTCTCTGAAATCTGTGGCGATGCTACTCGATACCGTATGTGTTCGACGAAACTAAGTGGTCGACCTTGTGAGAGAGGAAACTCCAGATGCGAAGCTTAGTTCCATTTTAAAGTAATTGTTCTATCTGATACTAAGTGTTCGATACTGTGCCAGGACAAGCGTCTGTTCTCTGAACTGTGTGGCGATGCCGTTCGAAACCGTATGTGTTCGACGAAACTAAGTGATTGGAGTTGTGTGAGAGGATACTCCAGATGCAAAACATAGATCCATTTTAAACTAATTGTTCTATCTGAAACTAAGTGTTCGATACTGCGCCAGGAGAAGCGCCTGTTCTCTGAAATATGTGGCGATGCTACTCGAAACCGTATGTGTTCGACGAAACTAAGTGGTCGACCTTCTGAGACAGGAAACTCCAGATGCGAGGCTTAGTTCCATTTTAAACTAATTGTTCTATCTGAAAATAAGTGTTCGATACTGTGCCAGGAGAAGCGCCTGTTCTCTGAATTGTGTGGCGATGCCGTTCGAAACCGTATGTGTTCGACGAAACTAAGTGGTTGAAGTTGTGAGAGAGGATACTCCAGATGCAAAACATAGATCCATTTTAAACTAGTTGTTCTGTCTGAAATAAGTGTTCGATACTGTGCCAGGAGAAGCGCCTGCTCTGTGAAATCTGTGGCGATGCCACTCGAAACCGTATATGTTCGACGAAACTAAGTGGTCCACCTTGTGAGAGAGGAAACTCCAGATGCCAGACATAGTTTCATTTAAAACTAATTGTTCTATGTGAAACTAAGTGTTCGATACTGTGCCAGGAGAAGCGCCTGTTCTCTGAAATCTGTGGCGATGCTACTCGAAACCGTATATGTTCGACGAAACTAAGTGGTCCACCTTGTGAGAGAGGAAACTCCAGATGCCAGACATAGTTTCATTTAAAACTAATTGTTCTATGTGAAACTAAGTGTTCGATACTGTGCCAGGAGAAGCGCCTGTTCTCTGAAATCTGTGGCGATGCTACCCGATACCGTATGTGTTCGACGAAACTAAGTGGTCGACCTTGTGAGAGAGGAGACTCCAGATGCGAAGCTTAGTTCCATTTTAAAGTAACTGTTCCATCTGATACTAAGTGTTCGATACTGTGCCAGGACAAGCGTCTGTTCTCTGAAATCTGTGGCTATGCTATTCGAAACTGTATGTGGTCGACGAAACTAAGTGGTCCACCTTGTGAGAGAGGAAACTCCAGATGCGAGTCTTAGTTTCATTTAAAACTAATTGTTCTATCTGAAACTACGTGTTCGATACTGTGCCAGGAGATGCGCCTGTTCTCTGAAATCTGTGGCGATGCTACTCGAAACCGTATGTGGCCAACGAAACTAAGTGGTCGACCTTGTGGGAGAGGAAACTCCAGATGCGAAACATAGTTCCATTTTAAAATAACTGTTCTATCTGAGACTAAGTGTTCGATAATGTGCCAGGAGAAGTGCCTGTTCTCTGTAATCTGTGACGATGCTACTTCAAACCGTATGTGTTCGAGGAAACTAAGTGGTCGACCTTGTGGGAGAGGACACTCCAGATGCGAGACTTAGTTCCGTTTTAAACTAATTGTTCTATCTGAAACTAAGTGTTCGATAATGAGCCAGGAGAAGCGCCTGTTCTCTGAAATCTGTGGCGATGCTACTCGATACCGTATGTGTTCGACGAAACTAAGTGGTCGACCTTGTGAGAGAGGAAACTCCAGATGCGAAGCTTAGTTCCATTTTAAAGTAATTGTTCTATCTGATACTAAGTGTTCGATACTGTGCCAGGACAAGCGTCTGTTCTCTGAACTGTGTGGCGATGCCGTTCGAAACCGTATGTGTTCGACGAAACTAAGTGATTGGAGTTGTGTGAGAGGATACTCCAGATGCAAAACATAGATCCATTTTAAACTAATTGTTCTATCTGAAACTAAGTGTTCGATACTGTGCCAGGAGAAGCGCCTGTTCTCTGAAATCTGTGGCGATGCTACTCGAAACCGTATGTGTTCGACGAAACTAAGTGGTCGACCTTCTGAGACAGGAAACTCCAGATGCGAGACTTAGTTTCATTCAAAACTAATTGTTCTATCTGAAAATAAGTGTTCGATACTGTGCCAGGAGAAGCGCCTGTTCTCTGAACTGTGTGGCGATGCCGTTCGAAACCGTATGTGTTCGACGAAACTAAGTGGTTGAAGTTGCGAGAGAGGATACTCCAGATGCAAAACATAGATCCATTTTAAACTAATTGTTCTGTCTGAAATAAGTGTTCGATACTGTGCCAGGAGAAGCGCCTGCTCTGTGAAATCTGTGGCGATGCCACTCGAAACCGTATATGTTCGACGAAACTAAGTGGTCCACCTTGTGAGAGAAGAAACTCCAGATGCCAGACATAGTTTCATTTAAAACTAATTGTTCTATGTGAAACTAAGTGTTCGATACTGTGCCAGGAGAAGCGCCTGTTCTCTGAAATCTGTGGCGATGCTACCCGATACCGTATATGTTCGACGAAACTAAGTGGTCGACCTTGTGAGAGAGGAGACTCCAGATGCGAAGCTTAGTTCCATTTTAAAGTAACTGTTCCATCTGATACTAAGTGTTCGATACTGTGCCAGGACAAGCGTCTCTTCTCTGAAATCTGTGGCTATGCTATTCGAAACTGTATGTGGTCGACGAAACTAAGTGGTCCACCTTGTGAGAGAGGAAACTCCAGATGCGAGACTTAGTTTCATTTAAAACTAATTGTTCTATCTGAAACTAAGTGTTCGATACTGTGCCAGGAGATGCGCCTGTTCTCTGAAATCTGTGGCGATGCCACTCGAAACCGTATGTGTTCGACGAAACTAAGTGGTCCACATTGTGAGAGAGGAAACTCCAGATGCGAGACATAGTTTCATTTAAAACTAATTGTTCTATCTGAAACTACGTGTTCGATAATGTGCCAGGAGAAGTGCCTCTTCTCTGAAATCTGTGACGATACTACTCCAAACCGTATGTGTTCGAGGAAACTAAGTTGTCGACCTTGTGGGGGAGGACACTCCAGATGCGAGACTTAGTTCCATTTTAAACTAATTGTTCTATCTGAAACTAAGTGTTCGATAATGAGCCAGGAGAAGCGCCTGTTCTCTGAAATCTGTGGCGATGCTACTCGATACCGTATGTGTTCGACGAAACTAAGTGGTCGACCTTCTGAGACAGGAAACTCCAGATGCGAGGCTTAGTTCCATTTTAAACTAATTGTTCTATCTGAAAATAAGTGTTCGATACTGTGCCAGGAGAAGCGCCTGTTCTCTGAACTGTGTGGCGATGCCGTTCGAAACCGTATGTGTTCGACGAAACTAAGTGGTTGAAGTTGTGAGAGAGGATACTCCAGATGCAAAACATAGATCCATTTTAAACTAATTGTTCTGTCTGAAATAAGTGTTCGATACTGTGCCAGGAGAAGCGCCTGCTCTGTGAAATCTGTGGCGATGCCACTCGAAACCGTATATGTTCGACGAAACTAAGTGGTCCACCTTGTGAGAGAGGAAACTCCAGATGCCAGACATAGTTTCATTTAAAACTAATTGTTCTATGTGAAACTAAGTGTTCGATACTGTGCCAGGAGAAGCGCCTGTTCTCTGAAATCTGTGGCGATGCTACTCGATACCGTATGTGTTCGACGAAACTAAGTGGTCGACCTTGTGAGAGAGGAGACTCCAGATGCGAAGCTTAGTTCCATTTTAAAGTAACTGTTCCATCTGATACTAAGTGTTCGATACTGTGCCAGGACAAGCGTCTGTTCTCTGAAATCTGCGGCTATGCTATTCGAAACTGTATGTGGTCGGCGAAACTAAGTGGTCCACCTTGTGAGAGAGGAAACTCCAGATGCGAGACTTAGTTTCATTTAAAACTAATTGTTCTATCTGAAACTAAGTGTTCGATACTGTGCCAGGAGATGCGCCTGTTCTCTGAAATCTGTGGCGATGCCACTCGAAACCGTATGTGTTCGACGAAACTAAGTGGTCCACATTGTGAGAGAGGAAACTCCAGATGCGAGACATAGTTTCATTTAAAACTAATTGTTCTATCTGAAACTACGTGTTCGATACTGTGCCAGGAGATGCGCCTGTTCTCTGAAATCTGTGGCGATGCTACTCGAAACCGTATGTGGCCAACGAAACTAAGTGGTCGACCTTGTGGGAGAGGAAACTCCAGATGCGAAACATAGTTCCATTTTAAACTAACTGTTCTATCTGAGACTAAGTGTTCGATGATGTGCCAGGAGAAGTGCCTGTTCTCTGAAATCTGTGGCGATGCTACTCCAAACCGTATGTGTTCGAGGAAACTAAGTGGTCGACCTTGTGGGAGAGGACACTCCAGATGCGAGACTTAGTTCCATTTTAAACTAATTGTTCTATCTGAAACTAAGTGTTCAATAATGAGCCAGGAGAAGCGCCTGTTCTCAGAAATCTGTGGCGATGCCACTCGAAACCGTATGCGTTCGGCGAAACTAAGTGGTCCACCCTGTGAGAGAGGAAACTTCAGATGCGAAACTTAGTTCCATTTTAAACTAATTGTTCTATCTGAAACTAGGTGTTCGATACTGTGCCAGGAGAAGCGCCTGTTCTCTGAAATCTGTGGCGATGCCACCCGAAACCGTTTATGTTCGACGAAACTAAGTGGCCGACCTTCTGAGAGAGGAAACTCCAGATGCGAAACTTAGTTCCATTTTAAACTAATTGTTCTATCTGAAACTAAGTGTTCGATACTGTGCCAGGAGAAGCGCCTGTTCCCTGAAATCTGTCGCGATGCTACTCGAAACCGTATGTGTTCGACGAAACTAAGTGGCCGATCTTGTGAGAGAGGAAACTTCAGATGCGAAACTTAGTTCCATTTTAAACTAATTGTTCTATCTGAAACTAGGTGTTCGATACTGTGCCAGGAGAAGCGCCTGTTCTCTGAAATCTGTGGCGATGCCACTCGAAACCGTACGTGTTCGACGAAACTGAGTGGTCGACCTTGTGAGAGAGGAAACTCCAGACGCGAAGCTTAGTGCCATTGTAAACTAATTGTTCAATCAGAAACTAAGTGTTCGATACTGTGCCAGCAGAAGCGCCTGTTTCCTGAAATCTGTGGCGATGCCACTCGGAACCGTATGCGTTCGGCGAAACTAAGTGGTCGACCTTGTGAAAGAGGAAACTCCAGATGCGAAACATAGTTCAATTTTAAACTAATTGTTCTGTCTGAAATAAGTGTTCGATACTGTGCCAGAAGAAGCGCCTGTTCACTGAAATCTGTGGCGATGCCACTCGAAACCGTATGTGTACGACGAAACTAAGTAGTCGACCTTCTGCGAGAGGAAACTCCAGAAGCGAAACTTAGTTCCATTTTAAACTAATTGTTCTAACTGAAACTAAGTGTTCGACACTGTGCCAGGAGAAGCGCCTGTTCTCTGAAATCTGTGGCGATGCCACTCGAAACCGTATGTGTTCGACGAAACTGAGTGGTCGACCTTGTGAGAACTGTGCCAGCAAAAGCGCCTGTTCCCCGAAATCTGTGGCGATGCCACTCGAAATTGTATGCGTTCGGCGAAACTAAGTGGTCGACCTTGTGAGAGAGGAAACTTCAGATGCGAAAATTAGTTCCATTTTAAACTAATTGTTCTATCTGATACTAGGTGTTCGATACTGTGCCAGGAGAAGCGCCTGTTCTCTGAAATCTGTGGCGATGCCACTCGAAACCGTTTATGTTCGACGAAACTAAGTGGCCGACCTTCTGAGAGAGGAAACTCCAGACGCGAAACTTAGTGCCATTGTAAACTAATTGTTCAATCAGAAACTAAGTGTTCGATACTGTGCCAGCAGAAGCGCCTGTTCCCTGAAATCTGTGGCGATGCCACTCGGAACCGTATGCGTTCGGCGAAACTAAGTGGTCGACCTTGTGAGAGAGGAAACTCCAGATGCGAAACATAGTTCAATTTTAAACTAAATGTTCCATCTGAAACTAAGTGTTCGATACTGTACCAGGAGAAGCGCCTGTTCCCTGAAATCTGTGGCGATGCCACTCGAAACCGTATGTGTACGACGAAACTAAGTAGTCGACCTTCTGAGAGAGGAAACTCCAGAAGCGAAACTTAGTTCCATTTAAAACTAATTGTTCTATCTGAAACTAAGTTATCGATACTGTGCCAGGAGAAGCGCCTGTTCTCTGAAATCTGTGGCGATGTCACTCGAAACCGTATGTGTTCGACGAAACAAATTGGTTGACCTTGTGAGAGATGAAACTCCAGAAGCGAAAAATAGTTCCATTTAAAACTAATTGTTCTATCTGTATCTATGTGTTCGATAATGTGCCAGGAGAAGCGCCTGTTCACTGAAATCTGTGGCGATGCTACTCGAAACCGTATGTGTTCGACGAATCTAAATGGTCGACCTTATGAGAGAGGAAACTCCAGATGCGAATCTTAGTTCCATTTTAAACTAATTGTTCTAACTGAAACTAAGTGTTCGACACTGTGCCAGGAGAAGCGCCTGTTCACTGAAATCTGTGGCGATGCTACTCGAAACCGTATGTGGTCGACGAATCTAAATGGTCGACCTTGTGAGAGAGGAAACTCCAGATGCGAATCTTAGTTCCATTTTAAACTAATTGTTCTATCTGAAACTAAGTGTTCGATACTGTGCCAGGAGAAGCGCCTGTTCTCTGAAATCTGTGGCGATGCCACTCGGAACCGTATGTGTACGACGAAACTAAGTAGTCGACCTTCTGAGAGAGGAAACTCCAGAAGCGAAACTTAGTTCCATTTAAAACTAATTGTTCTATCTGTATCTATGTGTTCGACACTGTGCCAGGAGAAGCGCCTGTTCTCAGAAATCTGTGGCGATGCCACTCGAAACCGTATGCGTTCGGCGAAACTAAGTGGTCGACCCTGTGAGAGAGGAAACTTCAGATGCGAAACTTAGTTCCATTTTAAACTAATTGTTCTATCTGAAACTAGGTGTTCGATACTGTGCCAGGAGAAGCACCTGTTCTCTGAAATCTGTGGCGATGCCACTCGAAACCGTTTATGTTCGACGAAACTAAGTGGCCGACCTTCTGAGAGAGGAAACTCCAGATGCGAAACTTAGTTCCAATTTAAACTAATTGTTCTATCTGAAACTAAGTGTTCGATACTGTGCCAGGAGAAGCGCCTGTTCCCTGAAATCTGTCGCGATGCTACTCGAAACCGTATGTGTTCGACGAAACTAAGTGGCCGATCTTGTGAGAGAGGAAACTTCAGATGCGAAACTTAGTTCCATTTTAAACTAATTGTTCTATCTGAAACTAGGTGTTCGATACTGTGCCAGGAGAAGCGCCTGTTCTCTGAAATCTGTGGCGATGCCTCTCGAAACCGTACGTGTTCGACGAAACTAAGTGGTCGACCTTGTGAGAGAGGAAACTCCAGACGCGAAACTTAGTGCCATTGTAAACTAATTGTTCTATCAGAAACTAAGTGTTCGATACTGTGCCAGCAGAAGCGCCTGTTCCCTGAAATCTGTGGCGATGCCACTCGGAACCGTATACGTTCGGCGAAACTAAGTGGTCGACCTTGTGAGAGAGGAAACTCCAGATGCGAAACATAGTTCAATTTTAAACTAAATGTTCCATCTGAAACTAAGTGTTCGATACTGTACCAGGAGAAGCGCCTGTTCTCTGAAATCTGTGGCGATGCCACTCGAAACCGTATGTGTACGACGAAACTAAGTGGTCGACCTTGTGAGAGAGGAAACTCCAGATGCGAAACTTAGTTCCATTTAAAACTAATTGTTCTATCTGAAACTAAGTTATCGATACTGTGCCAGGAGAAGCGCCTGTTCTCTGAAATCTGTGGCGATGTCACTCGAAACCGTATGTGTTCGACGAAACAAATTGGTTGACCTTGTGAGAGATGAAACTCCAGAAGCGAAAAATAGTTCCATTTAAAACTAATTGTTCTATCTGTATCTATGTGTTCGATAATGTGCCAGGAGAAGCGCCTGTTCTCTGAAATCTGTGGCGATGCCTCTCGAAACCGTACGTGTTCGACGAAACTGAGTGGTCGACCTTGTGAGAGAGGAAACTCCAGACGCGAAACTTAGTGCCATTGTAAACTAATTGTTCAATCAGAAACTAAGTGTTCGATACTGTGCCAGCAGAAGCGCCTGTTCCCTGAAATCTGTGGCGATGCCACTCGGAACCGTATACGTTCGGCGAAACTAAGTGGTCGACCTTGTGAGAG
The DNA here is from genome assembly GCA_910591585.2 of Nysson spinosus. Taxonomy (NCBI): domain Eukaryota; kingdom Metazoa; phylum Arthropoda; class Insecta; order Hymenoptera; family Crabronidae; genus Nysson; species Nysson spinosus. The sequence goes on from CAJUYC020000006.1 coordinate 4,925,693, forward strand.
AGGAAACTCCAGATGCGAAACATAGTTCAATTTTAAACTAAATGTTCCATCTGAAACTAAGTGTTCGATACTGTACCAGGAGAAGCGCCTGTTCTCTGAAATCTGTGGCGATGCCACTCGAAACCGTATGTGTACGACGAAACTAAGTAGTCGACCTTCTGAGAGAGGAAACTCCAGAAGCGAAACTTAGTTCCATTTAAAACTAATTGTTCTATCTGAAACTAAGTTATCGATACTGTGCCAGGAGAAGCGCCTGTTCTCTGAAATCTGTGGCGATGTCACTCGAAACCGTATGTGTTCGACGAAACAAATTGGTTGACCTTGTGAGAGATGAAACTCCAGAAGCGAAACATAGTTCCATTTAAAACTAATTGTTCTATCTGTATCTATGTGTTCGATAATGTGCCAGGAGAAGCGCCTGTTCTCTGAAATCTGTGGCGATGCTACTCGAAACCGTATGTGTTCGACGAAACTGAGTGGTCGACCTTGTGAGAGAGGAAACTCCAGACGCGTAACTTAGTGCCATTTTATACTAATTGTTCTGTCAGAAACTAAGTGTTCGATACTGTGCCAGCAAAAGCGCCTGTTCCCCGAAATCTGTGGCGATGCCACTCGAAACCATTTATGTTCGACGAAACTAAGTGGCCGACCTTCTGAGAGAAGAAACTCCAGACGCGAAACTTAGTGCCATTGTAAACTAATTGTTCAATCAGAAACTAAGTGTTCGATACTGTGCCAGCAGAAGCGCCTGTTCCCTGAAATCTGTGGCGATGCCACTCGGAACCGTATGCGTTCGGCGAAACTAAGTGGTCGACCTTGTGAGAGAGGAAACTCCAGATGCGAAACATAGTTCAATTTTAAACTAAATGTTCCATCTGAAACTAAGTGTTCGATACTGTACCAGGAGAAGCGCCTGTTCTCTGAAATCTGTGGCGATGCCACTCGAAACCGTATGTGTACGACGAAACTAAGTAGTCGACCTTCTGAGAGAGGAAACTCCAGAAGCGAAACTTAGTTCCATTTAAAACTAATTGTTCCATCTGAAACTAAGTTATCGATACTGTGCCAGGAGAAGCGCCTGTTCTCAGAAATCTGTGGCGATGCCACTCGAAACCGTATGCGTTCGGCGAAACTAAGTGGTCGACCCTGTGAGAGAGGAAACTTCAGATGCGAAACTTAGTTCCATTTTAAACTAATTGTTCTATCTGAAACTAGGTGTTCGATACTGTGCCAGGAGAAGCGCCTGTTCTCTGAAATCTGTGGCGATGCCACTCGAAACCGTTTATGTTCGACGAAACTAAGTGGCCGACCTTCTGAGAGAGGAAACTCCAGATGCGAAACTTAGTTCCAATTTAAACTAATTGTTCTATCTGAAACTAAGTGTTCGATACTGTGCCAGGAGAAGCGCCTGTTCCCTGAAATCTGTCGCGATGCTACTCGAAACCGTATGTGTTCGACGAAACTAAGTGGCCGATCTTGTGAGAGAGGAAACTTCAGATGCGAAACTTAGTTCCATTTTAAACTAATTGTTCTATCTGAAACTAGGTGTTCGATACTGTGCCAGGAGAAGCGCCTGTTCTCTGAAATCTGTGGCGATGCCTCTCGAAACCGTACGTGTTCGACGAAACTGAGTGGTCGACCTTGTGAGAGAGGAAACTCCAGACGCGAAACTTAGTGCCATTGTAAACTAATTGTTCAATCAGAAACTAAGTGTTCGATACTGTGCCAGCAGAAGCGCCTGTTCCCTGAAATCTGTGGCGATGCCACTCGGAACCGTATACGTTCGGCGAAACTAAGTGGTCGACCTTGTGAGAGAGGAAACTCCAGATGCGAAACATAGTTCAATTTTAAACTAAATGTTCCATCTGAAACTAAGTGTTCGATACTGTGCCAGGAGAAGCGCCTGTTCTCTGAAATCTGTGGCGATGCCACTCGAAACCGTATGTGTACGACGAAACTAAGTGGTCGACCTTCTGAGAGAGGAAACTCCAGAAGCGAAACTTAGTTCCATTTAAAACTAATTGTTCTATCTGAAACTAAGTTATCGATACTGTGCCAGGAGAAGCGCCTGTTCTCTGAAATCTGTGGCGATGTCACTCGAAACCGTATGTGTTCGACGAAGCAAAGTGGTTGACCTTGTGAGAGATGAAACTCCAGAAGCGAAACATAGTTCCATTTAAAACTAATTGTTCTATCTGTATCTATGTGTTCGATAATGTGCCAGGAGAAGCGCCTGTTCTCTGAAATCTGTGGCGATGATACTCGAAACCGTATGTGTTCGACGAAACTGAGTGGTCGACCTTGTGAGAGAGGAAACTCCAGACGCGTAACTTAGTGCCATTTTATACTAATTGTTCTGTCAGAAACTAAGTGTTCGATACTGTGCCAGCAAAAGCGCCTGTTCCCCGAAATCTGTGGCGATGCCACTCGAAACCATTTATGTTCGACGAAACTAAGTGGCCGACCTTCTGAGAGAAGAAACTCCAGACGCGAAACTTAGTGCCATTGTAAACTAATTGTTCAATCAGAAACTAAGTGTTCGATACTGTGCCAGCAGAAGCGCCTGTTCCCTGAAATCTGTGGCGATGCCACTCGGAACCGTATGCGTTCGGCGAAACTAAGTGGTCGACCTTGTGAGAGAGGAAACTCCAGATGCGAAACATAGTTCAATTTTAAACTAAATGTTCCATCTGAAACTAAGTGTTCGATACTGTACCAGGAGAAGCGCCTGTTCTCTGAAATCTGTGGCGATGCCACTCGAAACCGTATGTGTACGACGAAATTAAGTAGTCGACCTTCTGAGAGAGGAAACTCCAGAAGCGAAACTTAGTTCCATTTAAAACTAATTGTTCTATCTGAAACTAAGTTATCGATACTGTGCCAGGAGAAGCGCCTGTTCTCTGAAATCTGTGGCGATGTCACTCGAAACCGTATGTGTTCGACGAAACAAATTGGTTGACCTTGTGAGAGATGAAACTCCAGAAGCGAAAAATAGTTCCATTTAAAACTAATTGTTCTATCTGTATCTATGTGTTCGATAATGTGCCAGGAGAAGCGCCTGTTCTCTGAAATCTGTGGCGATGATACTCGAAACCGTATGTGTTCGACGAAACTGAGTGGTCGACCTTGTGAGAGATGAAACTCCAGAAGCGAAAAATAGTTCCATTTAAAACTAATTGTTCTATCTGTATCTATGTGTTCGATAATGTGCCAGGAGAAGCGCCTGTTCTCTGAAATCTGTGGCGATGATACTCGAAACCGTATGTGTTCGACGAATCTAAATGTTCGACCTTGTGAGAGAGGAAACTCCAGAAGCGAAAAATAGTTCCATTTAAAACTAATTGTTCTATCTGTATCTATGTGTTCGATAATGTGCCAGGAGAAGCGCCTGTTCTCTGAAATCTGTGGCGATGATACTCGAAACCGTATGTGTTCGACGAAACTGAGTGGTCGACCTTGTGAGAGACGAAACTCCAGACGCGTAACTTAGTGCCATTTTATACTAATTGTTCTGTCAGAAACTAAGTGTTCGGAACTGTGCCAGCAAAAGCGCCTGCTCCCCGAAATCTGTGGCGATGCCACTCGAAACTGTATGCGTTCGGCGAAACTAAGTGGTCGACCTTGTGAGAGAGGAAACTTCAGATGCGAAACTTAGTTCCATTTTAAACTAATTGTTCTATCTGATACTAGGTGTTCGATACTGTGCCAGGAGAAGCGCCTGTTCTCTGAAATCTGTGGCGATGCCACTCGAAACCGTACGTGTTCGACGAAACTGAGTGGTCGACCTTGTGAGAGAAAAAACTCCAGGCGCGAAACTTAGTGCCAATTTAAACTAATTTTTCTATCTGAAACTAAGTGTTCGATACTGTGCCAGTAGAAGCGCCTGTCTCCGAAATTTGTGGCGATTCCCCTCGAAACCGAATGTGTTCAACGAAACTAAGTCGTCGACCTTGTGAGGGAGGATACTCCAGATGCGAAACATAGTTACATTTTAAACTAATTATTCTGTCTGAAATAAGTGTTCGATACTGTGCCAGGAGAAGCGCCTGTTCACTGAAATCTGTGGCGATGCTACTCGAAACCGTATGTGTTCGACGAATCTAAATGGTCGACCTTGTGAGAGAGGAAACTCCAGATGCGAATCTTAGTTCCATTTTAAACTAATTGTTCTAACTGAAACTAAGTGTTCGACACTGTGCCAGGAGAAGCGCCTGTTCACTGAAATCTGTGGCGATGCTACTCGAAAGCGTATGTGCTCGACGAAACTACGTGGTTGACCTTGTGAGAGAAGATACTCCAGATGCGAAACATAGTTCCATTTTAAAGTAATTGTTCTATCTGATACTAAGTGTTCGATACTGTGCCAGGAGAAGCGCCTGTTCTCTGAAATCTGTCGCGATGCTACTCGAAACCGTATGTGTTCGACGAAACTAAGTGGTCGACCTTATGAGAGAGGAAACTCCCTTTGCGAAACTTAGTTCCATTTTAAACTAATTGTTCTAACTGAAACTAAGTGTTCGATAATGTGCCAGGAGAAGCGCCTGTACTCTTAAATCTGTGGCGATGCCACTCGAAACCGTATGTGTTCGACGAAACTAAGTGGCCTACCTTGTGAGAGAGGAAACTCCAGACGCGAAACTTAGTGCCATTTTAAACTAATTGTTCTATCTGAAACTAAGTGTTCGATACTGTGCCAGCAGAAGCGCCTGTACTCTTAAATCTGTGGCGATGCCACTCGAAACCGTATGTGTTCGACGAAACTAAGTGGCCTACCTTGTGAGAGAGGAAACTCCAGACGCGAAACTTAGTGCCATTTTAAACTAATTGTTCCATTTAAAACTAATTGTTCTATCTGTATCTATGTGTTCGATAATGTGCCAGGAGAAGCGCCTGTTCTCTGAAATCTGTGGCGATGATACTCGAAACCGTATGTGTTCGACGAAACTGAGTGGTCGACCTTGTGAGAGAGGAAACTCCAGACGCGTAACTTAGTGCCATTTTATACTAATTGTTCTGTCAGAAACTAAGTGTTCGATACTGTGCCAGCAAAAGCGCCTGTTCCCCGAAATCTGTGGCGATGCCACTCGAAACCATTTATGTTCGACGAAACCAAGTGGCCGACCTTCTGAGAGAGGAAACTCCAGACGCGAAACTTAGTGCCATTGTAAACTAATTGTTCAATCAGAAACTAAGTGTTCGATACTGTGCCAGCAGAAGCGCCTGTTCCCTGAAATCTGTGGCGATGCCACTCGGAACCGTATGCGTTCGGCGAAACTAAGTGGTCGACCTTGTGAGAGAGGAAACTCCAGATGCGAATCTTAGTTCCATTTTAAACTAATTGTTCTAACTGAAACTAAGTGTTCGACACTGTGCCAGGAGAAGCGCCTGTTCACTGAAATCTGTGGCGATGCTACTCGAAACCGTATGTGTTCGACGAATCTAAATGTTCGACCTTGTGAGAGATGAAACTCCAGAAGCGAAAAATAGTTCCATTTAAAACTAATTGTTCTATCTGTATCTATGTGTTCGATAATGTGCCAGGAGAAGCGCCTGTTCTCTGAAATCTGTGGCGATGATACTCGAAACCGTATGTGTTCGACGAAACTGAGTGGTCGACCTTGTGAGAGACGAAACTCCAGACGCGTAACTTAGTGCCATTTTATACTAATTGTTCTGTCAGAAACTAAGTGTTCGGAACTGTGCCAGCAAAAGCGCCTGTTCCCCGAAATCTGTGGCGATGCCACTCGAAACTGTATGCGTTCGGCGAAACTAAGTGGTCGACCTTGTGAGAGAGGAAACTTCAGATGCGAAACTTAGTTCCATTTTAAACTAATTGTTCTATCTGCTACTAGGTGTTCGATACTGTGCCAGGAGAAGCGCCTGTTCTCTGAAATCTGTGGCGATGCCACTCGAAACCGTACGTGTTCGACGAAACTGAGTGGTCGACCTTGTGAGAGAAAAAACTCCAGGCGCGAAACTTAGTGCCAATTTAAACTAATTTTTCTATCTGAAACTAAGTGTTCGATACTGTGCCAGTAGAAGCGCCTGTCTCCGAAATTTGTGGCGATTCCCCTCGAAACCGAATGTGTTCAACGAAACTAAGTCGTCGACCTTGTGAGGGAGGATACTCCAGATGCGAAACATAGTTACATTTTAAACTAATTATTTTGTCTGAAATAAGTGTTCGATACTGTGCCAGGAGAAGCGCCTGTTCACTGAAATCTGTGGCGATGCTACTCGAAACCGTATGTGTTCGACGAATCTAAATGGTCGACCTTGTGAGAGAGGAAACTCCAGATGCGAATCTTAGTTCCATTTTAAACTAATTGTTCTAACTGAAACTAAGTGTTCGACACTGTGCCAGGAGAAGCGCCTGTTCACTGAAATCTGTGGCGATGCTACTCGAAAGCGTATGTGCTCGACGAAACTACGTGGTTGACCTTGTGAGAGAAGATACTCCAGATGCGAAACATAGTTCCATTTTAAAGTAATTGTTCTATCTGATACTAAGTGTTCGATACTGTGCCAGGAGAAGCGCCTGTTCTCTGAAATCTGTCGCGATGCTACTCGAAACCGTATGTGTTCGACGAAACTAAGTGGTCGACCTTATGAGAGAGGAAACTCCCTTTGCGAAACTTAGTTCCATTTTAAACTAATTGTTCTAACTGAAACTAAGTGTTCGATAATGTGCCAGGAGAAGCGCCTGTACTCTTAAATCTGTGGCGATGCCACTCGAAACCGTATGTGTTCGACGAAACTAAGTGGCCTACCTTGTGAGAGAGGAAACTCCAGACGCGAAACTTAGTGCCATTTTAAACTAATTGTTCTATCTGAAACTAAGTGTTCGATACTGTGCCAGCAGAAGCGCCTGTACTCTTAAATCTGTGGCGATGCCACTCGAAACCGTATGTGTTCGACGAAACTAAGTGGCCTACCTTGTGAGAGAGGAAACTCCAGACGCGAAACTTAGTGCCATTTTAAACTAATTGTTCCATTTAAAACTAATTGTTCTATCTGTATCTATGTGTTCGATAATGTGCCAGGAGAAGCGCCTGTTCTCTGAAATCTGTGGCGATGATACTCGAAACCGTATGTGTTCGACGAAACTGAGTGGTCGACCTTGTGAGAGAGGAAACTCCAGACGCGTAACTTAGTGCCATTTTATACTAATTGTTCTGTCAGAAACTAAGTGTTCGATACTGTGCCAGCAAAAGCGCCTGTTCCCCGAAATCTGTGGCGATGCCACTCGAAACCATTTATGTTCGACGAAACCAAGTGGCCGACCTTCTGAGAGAGGAAACTCCAGACGCGAAACTTAGTGCCATTGTAAACTAATTGTTCAATCAGAAACTAAGTGTTCGATACTGTGCCAGCAGAAGCGCCTGTTCCCTGAAATCTGTGGCGATGCCACTCGGAACCGTATGCGTTCGGCGAAACTAAGTGGTCGACCTTGTGAGAGAGGAAACTCCAGATGCGAAACATAGTTCAATTTTAAACTAAATGTTCCATCTGAAACTAAGTGTTCGATACTGTACCATGAGAAGCGCCTGTTCTCTGAAATCTGTGGCGATGCCACTCGAAACCGTATGTGTACGACGAAACTAAGTAGTCGACCTTCTGAGAGAGGAAACTCCAGAAGCGAAACTTAGTTCCATTTAAAACTAATTGTTCTATCTGAAACTAAGTTATCGATACTGTGCCAGGAGAAGCGCCTGTTCTCTGAAATCTGTGGCGATGTCACTCGAAACCGTATGTGTTCGACGAAACAAATTGGTTGACCTTGTGAGAGATGAAACTCCAGAAGCGAAAAATAGTTCCATTTAAAACTAATTGTTCTATCTGTATCTATGTGTTCGATAATGTGCCAGGAGAAGCGCCTGTTCTCTGAAATCTGTGGCGATGATACTCGAAACCGTATGTGTTCGACGAAACTGAGTGGTCAACCTTGTGAGAGATGAAACTCCAGAAGCGAAAAATAGTTCCATTTAAAACTAATTGTTCTATCTGTATCTATGTGTTCGATAATGTGCCAGGAGAAGCGCCTGTTCTCTGAAATCTGTGGCGATGATACTCGAAACCGTATGTGTTCGACGAATCTAAATGTTCGACCTTGTGAGAGAGGAAACTCCAGAAGCGAAAAATAGTTCCATTTAAAACTAATTGTTCTATCTGTATCTATGTGTTCGATAATGTGCCAGGAGAAGCGCCTGTTCTCTGAAATCTGTGGCGATGATACTCGAAACCGTATGTGTTCGACGAAACTGAGTGGTCGACCTTGTGAGAGACGAAACTCCAGACGCGTAACTTAGTGCCATTTTATACTAATTGTTCTGTCAGAAACTAAGTGTTCGATACTGTGCCAGCAGAAGCGCCTGTTCCCTGAAATCTGTGGCGATGCCACTCGGAACCGTATGCGTTCGGCGAAACTAAGTGGTCGACCTTGTGAGAGAGGAAACTCCAGATGCGAATCTTAGTTCCATTTTAAACTAATTGTTCTAACTGAAACTAAGTGTTCGACACTGTGCCAGGAGAAGCGCCTGTTCACTGAAATCTGTGGCGATGCTACTCGAAACCGTATGTGTTCGACGAATCTAAATGGTCGACCTTGTGAGAGAGGAAACTCCAGATGCGAATCTTAGTTCCATTTTAAACTAATTGTTCTAACTGAAACTAAGTGTTCGACACTGTGCCAGGAGAAGCGCCTGTTCACTGAAATCTGTGGCGATGCTACTCGAAAGCGTATGTGCTCGACGAAACTACGTGGTTGACCTTGTGAGAGAAGATACTCCAGATGCGAAACATAGTTCCATTTTAAAGTAATTGTTCTATCTGATACTAAGTGTTCGATACTGTGCCAGGAGAAGCGCCTGTTCTCTGAAATCTGTCGCGATGCTACTCGAAACCGTATGTGTTCGACGAAACTAAGTGGTCGAACTTATGAGAGAGGAAACTCCCTTTGCGAAACTTAGTTCCATTTTAAACTAATTGTTCTAACTGAAACTAAGTGTTCGATAATGTGCCAGGAGAAGCGCCTGTACTCTTAAATCTGTGGCGATGCCACTCGAAACCGTATGTGTTCGACGAAACTAAGTGGCCTACCTTGTGAGAGAGGAAACTCCAGACGCGAAACTTAGTGCCATTTTAAACTAATTGTTCTATCTGAAACTAAGTGTTCGATACTGTGCCAGCAGAAGCGCCTGTTCTCTGAAATCTGTGGCGATGCCACTCGAAACCGTATGCGTTCGGCGAAACTAAGTTATCGATCTTGTGAGAGAGGAATCTTCAGATGCGAAACAGTTCAATTTTAAACTAAATGTTCCATCTGAAACTAAGTGTTCGATACTGTGCCAGGATAAGCGCCTGTTCTCTGAAATCTGTCGCGATGCTTCTCGAAACCGTATGTGTTCGACGAAACTAAGTGGTCGACCTTCTGAGAGAGGAAACTCCAGATGCGAAACTTAGTTCCATTTTAAACTAATGGTTCTATCTGAAACTAAGTATTCGATACTGTGCCAGGAGAAGCGCCTGTTTTCTGAAATCTGTGGCGATGCTACTCGAAACCGTATGTGTTCGACGAAACTAAGCGGTCGAACTTGTGAGGGAGGAAACTCCAAATGCGAAACATATATCTATTTTAAACTAAATGTTCTATCTGAAACTAAGTGTTCGATACTGTGCCAGGAGAAGCGCCTGTTCTCTGAAATCTGTGGCGATGCTACTCGAAACCGTATGTTTTCGATGAAACTAAGTGGTTGACCTTGTGGGAGAGGAAACTCCAGATGCAAAACTTAGTTCCATTTTAAACTGATTGTTCTATCCGAAAGTGTTCGATACTGTGCCAGGAGAAGCGCTTGTGCTCTGAAATCTGTGGCGGTGCTACTCGAAACCGTATCTGTTCGACGAAACTAAGTGGTCGAACTTGTGAGAGAGGAAACTCCAAATGCGAAACAGAGGTCCATTTTAAACTAATTGTTCTATCTGAAACTAAGTGTTCGATAATGTGCCAGGAGAAGCGCCTATTCTCTGAAATCTGTGGCGATGCCACTCGAAACCGTATGTGTTCGACGAAACTAAGTGGCCTACCTTGTGAGAGAGGAAACTCCAGACGCGAAACTTAGTGCCATTTTAAACTAATTGTTCTATCTGAAACTAAGTGTTCGATACTGTGCCAGCAGAAGCGCCTGTTCTCTGAAATCTGTGGCGATGCCACTCGAAACCGTATGCGTTCGGCGAAACTAAGTTGTCGACCTTGTGAGAGAGGAATCTTCAGATGCGAAACAGTTCAATTTTAAACTAAATGTTCCATCTGAAACTAAGTGTTCGATACTGTGCCAGGATAAGCGCCTGTTCTCTGAAATCTGTCGCGATGCTTCTCGAAACCGTATGTGTTCGACGAAACTAAGTGGTCGACCTTCTGAGAGAGGAAACTCCAGATGCGAAACTTAGTTCCATTTTAAACTAATGGTTCTATCTGAAACTAAGTATTCGATACTGTGCCAGGAGAAGCGCATGTTTTCTGAAATCTCGGGCGATGCCACTCGAAACCGTATGTGTTCGACGAAACTAAGTGGGCGACCTTGTGAGAGATGGAACTTCAGATGCGAAACTTAGTTCCATTTTAAACTAATTGTTCTCTCTGATACTAAGTGTTCGATACTGTGCCAGGAGAAGCGCCTGTTCTCTAAAATCTGTGGCGATGCCACTCGAAACCGTATGTGTTCGACGAAACTCAGTGGTCCCCTTGTGAGAGAGGAAACTCCAAATGTGAAACATAGTTCCATTTTAAACAAATTGTTCTCTCTAAAACTAAGTGCTCGATACTGTGCCAGGAGAAGCGCCTGTTCTCTGAAATCTGTGGCGATGCTACTCGAAACCGAATGTGTTCCACGAAACTAAGTGGCCGCCTTGTGAGAGACGAAACTCCAGATGCGAAATTTAGTACCATTTTAAACTGATTGTTCTATCTGAAACTATGTGTCCGATACTGTGCCAGGAGAAGCGCCCGTTCTGGAATCCTGAGGCGATACTACTCGAAATGGTATGAGTTCGACGAAACTGATTGGTCGACCTTGTGAGAGAGGAAACTCCAGACGCGAAACTTAGTGCCATTTGAAACTAATTGTTCTATCTGAAACTAAGTGTTCGATACTGTGCCAGCAGAAGCGCCTGTTCTCTGAAATCTGTGGCGATGCCACTCGAAACCGTATGCCTTCGGCGAAACTAAGTGGTCGACCTTGTGAAAGAGGAAACTCCAGATGCGAAACAGTTCAATTCTAAACTAAATGTTCCATCTGAAACTAAGTGTTTGATACTGTGCCAGGAGAAGCGCCTGTTCCTTGAAATCTGCGGCGATGCCACTCGAAACCGTATGTGTTCGACGATACTAAGTTGTCGACCGTCTGAGAGAGGAAACTCCGGATGCGAAATTTAGTTCCATTTTAAACTAATTGTTCCATCTGAAACTAAGTGTTCGATACTGTGCCAGGAGAAGCGCCTGTTCTCTCAAATCAGTGGCGATGCTACTCGAAACCGTATGTTTTCGACGAAACTAAGTGGTTCACCTTGTGAGAGAGGAAACTCCAAATGCGAAACATAGTTCCACTTTAAACTAAGTGTTCTATCTGTAACTAAGTGTTCGATACTGTGCCAGGAGAAGCGCCTGTACTCTGAAATCTGTGAAGTCTCGCGTCTTCCACCTGGTGTGTATCGGCTAGTGCAAACTTTGCAATCTCTTTTTGTACCTCTAAGCATTATGTGGAGCTTTCTATTGAGCCGAATCTCATCCGAGTCGGAGGTCGATGTTGAAGGTTTTCGCGGCTGCCGAAAATCTCCTTTCAACTGCTTTACTAAAATTTTTCTGAATTGTAAGTGGTTAAGTGGCTGCTCGTTTCTCTGCCTTTTGACTAGCTTGTACAGAATATAAGAATTGATTAAGCAAATTTCTAATCCCCAAAAAAATAGCTTGCGCCACCACTTCAATGATTTTCGCATAAAGCAGTATGTCGAGGCATACTGATCGGCCAGGTCAACGCCGCCCATGAATTTTATATAATTAATGACAGCATCGGGCTTTCTAACAACTGCCTGAACACCATGCCGGAGTGTTCGTTCTACGTCACTCATTGCCGCATTATGAAAATTTGTCAATAGCGTAACAATTCTCTTATCTTTCCACGCTAGAACCAAATTATCAGTTCTGCGGTAGGCTACCATCGATTTTCCTTTTGGAAGTTGTTTTTTTTTAATCGCAACTGGCAAGTCTTTTCTATTAGGCAAGATTGTCCAAGTCAAATGACACTTCAGTTTATGCAATTCATTCGCCAAAATGTAGCTGGTGTAATACCGGTCGGTAAACATATGATGTCCCTGCGCACCAGGAACTCTATTCAACAGCATTGTGTATAAATGCAATGGAATTCTTGTTGATACTGGAAGGTCCGGTCTTATCAATGTTTGTGCCGTCAGACTGCCATAGTACGGTAGAATTCCGCAAATATATCCCGTACCAGAATCTGCCAGTGTATAAATGCGGATGCCTCATTTGGTCGGTTTCTTTGGGTTATATGTAATAAATGAAACCCGCCCTTTGAATTTTACGACAGACTCATCGACACAAATTTCTCTGCCCGGTGTGAAATAGTTGAAAAGTCTTGAATTTATGTAATCAAGGTAGCCAGTTATCAGTTGTAAACGTGTTCTGGTGTATCTACCTTGCGCTGAAACTATCTCTGCATGTAACATCCAAAAAATTTGTGTAAACCGATCTCTTGAAAATGTATTCGGGTAAAATGGAATGTAGCCTGTAGCGTCTGTTGACCAATATTCTTTCATATTGGCCGCTGTCATTGTCCCCATATTTACTATAAGTGCGATAAACGCCCAAAATTCTGCTTTTGTGACATTATACCACGTGTGCCAAATTGATCCTGACGATAGAACCATTCCCTCTAACTTTCTTGAAGCATAGCGGTTTGTATCTGCTACTACCTGATCCACCAGCTCCTCGGTAAAAAAACAACTCGGTGAAAAAATCCAGAGGCTCTACAACATTTGAGGATACCCGTGGCCCTGCAGGTCTTTCGCCGGGAATAAAATTTATCCTGGGTGGTATTTCCATAGATTCCGCACAAGGTGCCCATTCCGATTGATCAGAGGATTGTGAGGCATCACTTTCACTTTCGGATTCGCTGTCTATTATTCTGATCCTTCGATTCCTTACACCCAATACCACATCATCATCTTCATCACTGCTTTCGCATTGTTTATCACTCATTTCTCTATAAATGCGATCGATTTCGTCCTGGACTATTTCAAAACAGAATTCATCGTCGCTAGAACCGATTTCATTTCTGCTATCCATTTTTCTCGGAGTTCGAACAAAACCACTCTATAGTATACAGATTTTCCAGATACTTTCGCCACGATCGTCGAGTCTCAATTGACGTCGGAGACATTTTCAGAGCCACAGTATTAGAAGAATCTTTTACTAAGTTTACTTTATCCCCGTTAAGATGTGTCATTTGACACTTCATACGAAAGAACATCAACAGCTAAGGAACTTTTTCAAGAACCAATACTGCGTTCCTATCGCTTGCAGCTAACGAAATCTAACATAAACACCGATGGTCGCGGCTCTGGCGCCATCCGACCTGCGGCGCGTATCGTCGCGGCGCGGTAACCGCGCCTTCCGTCCGCAAAGGGTTAATTCTCGAGTTCCTTGAGAATTCGTCTGCTCGCTTTGCTTGTAATTTCGTAAGTTGTCGAATTTGTTCTAGCGCTAGACAGTCGAAGCATCGACTACATAAAAAGGGGGTAGTGGGAGGTTCAAAATGAAGGGTGGTGATTGGTGGATAGAGTGGACAAATCTTGGAATACTACTTCGGAGGGTGTACGTGCTTTTCCCGGAATTGTAGGTAGGGAAATTGAAGGGCTGAAGGAGTGGTCACCAGATGTGGGATTTCACTTTTCCATGTAGACAATGCGCTATTGTAATTTGGAAGTCATTTAGGCGGTTGTTACCTGACTTCGCTGCGACTTAGAGTTTTTACTCGTCAACGTGCCGCCCCCCTTGAACGGCGAGGTTCAATAGACACGTTGACCATGAATATACAATCGAACTACTATGATATACTACTAACTAAGTTATGGTATACTAATTAATAGTAACTTACGCTAGCGATACAAGTAGAAATGTACTAACTGTACTTATGCTACAGATATGAATATACATGAGTATACCATAGCAACGCGATATATACGTTGTGCTTACTTACTGACTACGATACATGAGATTTTACCGTACATATATTATGAAATAAATATCTACACGTTTTATGCTGCCAGCAGGATAAACGCCCGGATGGTGTCTCCCGAAAATCGTGATCTGGTATATTTGTAATTGATTTGCCAATAAGGAAATGGCCAGGAGTTACAGCGGATAGGTCATTAGGATCAGCAGATAAAGGTGTTATAGGTCGGGAGTTTAGTATTGCCTCAATCTCAGATGCATACGTCTGCAGACCTTCGAACGTTAAAAGAGTTTCGCCGATTACGTGGGTCATGTGGTGTTTTAACGATTTAACAGCTGCCTCCCATAGACCGCCAAAGTGTGGTGACCGCGGAGGAGTGAAATGCCAATTGATTCCGTCATTGGTTATCTCGTTTTCCAGATTTGACCAATCTTCTGTTACGATTTTACGTAGTTTCATGAGCTCGTTGTTAGCTCCCACGAAATTAGTACCGTTATCGGAGTACATATCCGTGGGTTTGCCTCTGCGTGAAACGAATCGTCGAAGAGCTGCTAGAAACGCGTCGCTGGTAAGATCGCTCACTACTTCAACATGAATTGCCCTTGTAGCCAGGCACAACAAAAATCGCGATATACGTTTTGAGTTTTTATCGATTTCTATGATGTCTTTCTTTAATGAAAAAGGGTCCACAGTAGTCGACTCCAGTATGTTTCGAATCGTGTTAAGCGTAGCTTGTGCGCCTGCATGAACGTGTCTAGCATGTTCGTATCTGATTATTAATGTGGTGACAAAATGTTTTTGTGGTAGTAATGCCGGATGTTTTGTGGTGTAAGGTAGATTTGAGTACGATAATCGGCCTCCAACTCTCATGATACCACCTTGATCGAGGGGTCGATGAATCGATTTAGGAGATAATATTCCGTCGACGTGCTTTTCGTTTTGCAAACAATGGATTTCTGTTTAACGATCTTTCTAGTGACAAATATCGTTTTAACGCTTTTTGATATGTCTCGCCTAGTGGGCTTCTATTCAGTTTAAAAGGCAGTTTTACGATGTACCTACCTGAGTTGGGTTCACGAGTCGTGTACGTTTTATAATGGCTGTCACATGCGTTTTCTTCGGAAGTTAATAGGCGTTCAGGTAAAACTTTCTCGATTTCCCAAAACTTAGTGACCTGTTGTTGCAATGAGGCTACGTTGCAGATGGTACGTGTACGATTTGATTTTGAAGGAGCTCTACCCGATATTACCCATCCCAATTGTGTTTTTTGTGCTATTAATGAATTATCATTATTAAACGAGATTTGCCCTATAGATAATAGCTGGTAGAACAATTCAGCGCCGAGCAGTATGTCTACTTGTTGAGATTTGTGAAATTGCGGATCTGCGAGGCGAATGTTTTTCGGTATAGGTATGGTTTGACGGTCGACTGTCTTTGTTGGAAGATAATCTGTTATACTGGGGAGAATGAGTAAGGTCGTGTCGGCTGAGAAATTATTAATTCGCGATTGAATTTTAGTTTGGACAGTACGCGTTATATGTGAATTAACCTCGTTAATTCCACTGATTGGAATATTAACGCGTTTCGTTTCTAACTCTAAGCGATCTGCTAACTTTTTTGTGACAAAATGTGACTGTGAACCAGAGTCTAATAGTGTGCGGCAAGCGTGTGGATTTCCACGTGAATCTAATATGTGTATTAATGCAGTTGATAATAATACATGCGTAGAAAGGTTCGCGGTTAAGCTGGCGACGTTTACCTGGGTGGGTTGCGAAGGGCCATCCTTATGAAGTAAGGTATGGTGTTTACCCTTACACGTCTTTCAAGTGCCTGCGTGACAATTGTTTACTGAATGATTAGGTCGGAGGCAATTAAAACAAAGTTGTGCGGACCTTACTATATTGATTCGTTCCGACACGTTAACGTTAATTAGTTTTTCGCACGTTGATGTATAGTGTGATCCCTTACATACCTGGCACAGTGGTTTTGATTGCACGGTAAGTGCCTGTGTGCGATTATATGTCTGTGCCGTTGGAGTATGACGTGAAAACGGTTTCGTGTGGATGTGTGTTGGTATGTTGCGTCGTTCGGTCGACTGCGATTTCTCTAGATTCGCGATTGCTAGGACCTTCTGTCGAGCATGAAGATACTCTAACAATTCTTCCATTGTGGGTGAAGGATTATTTTGTGTTTTTTCGTTCCATTTGAGTCGTGTGGCGTCGTCTAACTTGGATGTGATTGTATACACTGGAAAGGCTTCCAAAAACGGTCTGCCTAGTGCTTGAAGAGCGCGATAGTGTTTCGATGCGTTGTCTATTAAATCGTCGAAAGTTTGGCGTTTATGTTTGACGCACACGGGCAAATCAAACATTGCCTTAATTCGCATATTGATTACTGCGCTTGGATTATCGTAGATTGTTTCTAGTATGTTCCAAGCGACCGCGTAATAAGCCGCTGTTGTTCCTAGTGACTCGATTTTTTCTGCGGCTTTACCCGTTAAGCACGATCGCAGATATGTTAACTTTTGTGAATCTCGGAACTTCGGATTATCATGAATCGCTGACTTAAATGCATCGCAAAAGCTAGGCCATGCTTCGAAAGAACCACTAAATGACGGCAGCTTCATGATAGGTACTTGGATTTGTATATTATCTGAATTTGACGCTAAATGAGAGTTGGCATGTGCATTATGATAGTCTGATTCGGTTTGCGGTGTCCCTAAGATTGACGTCATAAAATCCGAATTTGTACATTTGTTTAAAAATTGTTTAGCCTTTGCGACGGCTTCATCGAATGTGGACTCGAAGGCGTTACGTTTGGCTAGTCTGCTCTCAAATGATTCGTCGCTCGCAATATTTTCTAACTCGCTTTGTACGATGTCAAAATTCGCGTTTTCTCCCTCAATTCGATTGAGTTTGGTGGTTATATATTCTATCGATGGCTTTTCATCCCCGTCACACACTTCGAGGAATTTGGTAAACGTTGTCAATTTTGATTTGATAACGGCGCGTTTTCTTATTAATTCGCGTTCGCGAGCGATCAACGATTCGGATGCCATTGCGACTGAATTACACTGTGAATAGGGAACTAGGAAAGATTGGCGAATCAATAAAATACAGACTTACGATTTCGTTGATGCGTATCGTTGGTGTCGAGTTGTCCAGTGATGTCTCCTCGGTTGGAGTCTGGATACCAGCGATGTCTCCTCGGTTGGAGTCTGGATAGCAGCGATGTCCCCTCGGTTGGAGTCTGGATAGCAACGGTGTCTCCTCGGTTGGAGTCTGGATAGCAGCGGTGTCTCCTCGGTTGGAGTCTGGATACCAGCGATGTCTCCTCGGTTGGAGTCTGAATAGCAGCGATGTCTCGTCGGTTGGAGTCTGGATAGCAGCGACGTCTCCTCGGTTGGAGTCTGAATGGCAGCGATGTCTCCTCGGTTGGAGTTTTGATAGATCGTCGTCCAGAACCCTTGGTAATGGTGGTTCTGGTGATGATTTCGGTGCAATGGTGTTTCACCAACTTACGACAGTCCGTACTGAAGGATCCAACTATAATACGTTATCACGTTGGAAATCTGAATCTCGATTGATTCAGTCGATGTTTCTCCAAGGTGTCTGGATCCGGCTCGAAGGACCAAAATGTTGAGTCAGATAGTCGGATCGTCAACTATCCTTGTTCCCCGGGTTGTAGTTGCGAGGAACTAGTTCCTTATACGGCGTAAATTGGTTATGTGATATACGTTTGTTGCACTATTGTATTAATTCTCGAGTTCGTTGAGAATTCGTCTGCTCGCTTTGCTTGTGATTTCGTAAGTTGTCGAATTTGTTCTAGCGCTAGACAGTCGAAGCATCGACTACATAAAAAGGGGGTAGTGGTAGGGTCAAAATGAAGGGTGGTGATTGGTGGATAGAGTGGACAAATCTTGGAATACTACTTCGGAGGGTGTACGTGCTTTTCCGGGAATTGTAGGTAGGGAAATTGAAGGGCTCAAGGAGTGGTCACCAGATGTGGGATTTCACTTTTCCATGTAGACAATGCGCTATTGTAATTTGGAAGTCATTTAGGCGGTTGTTACCAGACTTCGCTGCGACTTAGAGTTTTTACTCGTCAACAAGTGGCATCGCTACATATTTCAGAGAACAGGCGGTTCTCCTGGCACAGTGTCGAACACATAGTTTCCGATAGAACAATTAGTTTAAAATGGAACTAAGTTTCGCATCTGGAGTTTCCTGTCCCACAATGTCGACCACTTAGTTTCCTCGAACACATACGGTTTCGAGTAGCATCGCCACAGATTTCAGAGAGCAGGCGCTTCTCCTGGCACAGTATCGGCCACTTAGTTTCAGATAGAACAATTAGTTTAAAATGGAAATAAGTTTCGCATCTGGAGATTCCTCTCCCACAAGGTCGACTACTTAGTTTCGCCGAACGCATACGGTTTCGAGTGGCATCGCCACAGATTTCAGAGAACATGCGCTTCTGCTGGCACAGTATCGAACACTTAGTTTCAGATAGATCAATTAGTTTAAAATGGAAATACGTTTCGCATCTGGAGATTCCTCTCTCACAAGGTCGACTACTTAGTTTCGTCGAACACATACGGTTTCGAGTGGCATCGCCACAGATTTCAGAGAACAGGCGCTTCTCCTGGCACAGTATCGAACACTTAGTTTCAGATAGAACAATTATTTTGAAATGGAACTATGTTTCGCTTCTGGAGTATCCTCTCTCACAAGATCAACCACTTAGTTTCGTCGAACACATACGGTTTCGAGTGGCATCGCCACAGATTTCAGAGAACAGGCGCTTCTCCAGGCACAGTATCGAACACTTAGTTTCAGATAGGACAATTAGTTTAAAATGGCACTAAGTTTCGCGTCTGGAGTTTCCTCTCTCACAAGGTCGACCACTCAGTTTCGTCGAACACATACCGTTTCGAGTTGTATCGCCACAGGTTTCACAGAACGGGCGTATCTCCTGGCACAGTATCGAACACTTAGTTTCAGATAGAACAATTAGTTTAAAATGGAACTAAGTGTCGCATCTGTAGTTTCCTCTCTCACAAGGTTGGCCAGTTAGTTTCGTCGAACACATACGGTTTCGAGTAGCATCGCCACAGATTTCAGACAACAGGCGCTTCTCCTGGAACAGTATCGAACACTTAGATTCAGAAGGAACAATTAGTTTAAAATGGAACGAAGTTTCGCATCTGGAATTTCCTCTCTCGCAAGGTCGACCACTTAGTTTCGCCGAACGCATACGTTTTCGAGTGGCATCGCCACAGATTTCAGAGAACAGGCGCTTCTGCTGGCACAGTATCGAACACTTAGTTTCAGATGGAACATTTAGTTTAAAATGGAAATATGTTTCGCTTCTGGAGCATCCTCTCTCACAAGGTCAACCACTTAGTTTCGTCGAACACATACGGTTTCGAGTGGCATCGCCACAGATTTCAGAGAACAGGCGCTTCTCCTGGCACAGTATCGAACACTTAGTATCAGATAGAACAATTAGTTTAAAATGGAACTATGTTTCGCATCTGGAGTATCCTCTCTCACAAGGTCAACCACTTAGTTTCGTCGAACACATACGGTTTCGAGTGGCATCGCCACAGATTTCAGAGAACAGGCGCTTCTCCTGGCACAGTATCGAACACTTAGTATCAGATAGAACAATTAGTTTAAAATGGAACTATATTTCGCATCTGGAGTATCCTCTCTCACAAGGTCAACCACTTAGTTTCGTCGAACACATACGGTTTCGAATGCCATCCCCACAGATTTCAGAGAACAGGCGCTTCTCCTGGCACAGTATCGAACACTTAGTATCAGATAGAACAATTAGTTTAAAATGGATCTATGTTTCGCATCCGGAGTGTCCTCTCTCACATGGTCGACCACTTAGTTTCGTCGAACACATGCGGTTTCGAGCAGTATCGCCACCGATTTCGCAGAACGGGAGTTTCTCCTGGCACAGTATCGAACACTTAGTTTCAGATAGAACAATTAGTTTAAAATGGGACTATGTTTCGCATCTGGAGTTTCCTCTTCCACAAGGTCGACCACTTAGTTTCCTCGAACACATACGGTTTCGAGCAGTATCGCCACAGATTTCAGAGAACAGGCGCTTCTGCTGGCACAGTATCGAACACTTAGTTTCAGATAGAACAATTAGTTTAAAATGGCACTAAGTTTCGCATCTGGAGACTCCTCTCCCACAAGGTCGACCACTTAGTTTCCTCGAACACATACGGTTTCGAGTGGCATCCCCACACATTTCAGAGAACAGGCGCTTCTCCTGGCACAGTATCGAACGCTTAGTATCAGATAGAACAATTAGTTTAAAATGGAACTAAGTTTCGCATCTGGAATTTCCTCTCTAACAAGGTCGACCACTTAGTTTCGTTGAACACATACGGTTTCGAGTGGCAACGCCACAGATTTCAGAGAACAGGCGCTTCTTCTGGCACAGTATCAGACACATAGTTTCAGATAGAACAATTAGTCTAAAATTGTACTAAATTTCGCATCTGGAGTTTCTTCCCTCACAACGCGACCACTTAATTTCGACGAACACCTACGGTTTCGAGTGGCATCGCCACAGATTTCAGAGAACAGGCGCTTCTCCTGGCACAGTATCGAACACTTAGTTTCAGATAGAATAATTAGTTTAAAATGGAAGTAAGTTTCGCATGTGGAGTTTCCTCTCCCACAAGGTCGACCACTTAGTTTCGTCGAACACATACGGTTTCGAGTGGCATGGCCACAGATTTCAGAGAACAGACGCTTCTCCTGGCCCAGTGTCGAACACATAGTTTCAGATAGAACAATTAGGTTAAAATGGAACTAAGTTTCGCATCTGGAGTTTCCTCTCTTACAAGGTCGACCACTTAGTTTCGTGGAACACATACGGTTTCGAGTGGCATCGCCACAGATTTCAGAGAACAGGCGCTTCTCCTGGCACAGTATCGAAAACTTAGTTTCAGATAGAACAATTAGTTTAAAATGGAACTATGTTCCGCATCTGGTGAATCCTCCCTCACAAGGTCAATCACTTAGTTTCGTCGAACACATACGGTTTCGAGTGTCATCGCCACAGATTTCAGAGAACAGGCGCTTCTCCTGGCGCAGTATCGAACACTCAGGTTCAGATAGAACAATTAGTTTAAAAGGGAACTATGTTTCGCATCTGGAGTTTCCTCTCTCACATGGTCGACCACTTAGTTTCGTCGAACACATACGGTTTCGAGTGGCATCGCCACAGATTTCAGAAAACAGCCGCTTCTCCTGGCACAGTATCGAACACTTAGTATCAGATAGAACAATTAGTTTAAAATGGAACTATGTTTCGCATCTGGAGTATCCTCTCTCACAAGGTCAACCACTTAGTTTCGTCGAACTCATACGGTTTCGAGTGGCATCGCCACAGATTTCAGAGAACAGGCGCTTCTCCTGGCACAGTATCGAACACTTAGTATCAGATAGAACAATTAGTTTAAAATGGAACTATATTTCGCATCTGGAGTATCCTCTCTCACAAGGTCAACCACTTAGTTTCGTCGAACACATACGGTTTCGAATGCCATCCCCACAGATTTCAGAGAACAGGCGCTTCTCCTGGCACAGTATCGAACACTTAGTATCAGATAGAACAATTAGTTTAAAATGGATCTATGTTTCGCATCCGGAGTGTCCTCTCTCACATGGTCGACCACTTAGTTTCGTCGAACACATGCGGTTTCGAGCAGTATCGCCACCGATTTCGCAGAACGGGAGTTTCTCCTGGCACAGTATCGAACACTTAGTTTCAGATTGAACAATTAGTTTAAAATGGGACTATGTTTCGCATCTGGAGTTTCCTCTTCCACAAGGTCGACCACTTAGTTTCCTCGAACACATACGGTTTCGAGCAGTATCGCCACAGATTTCAGAGAACAGGCGCTTCTGCTGGCACAGTATCGAACACTTAGTTTCAGATAGAACAATTAGTTTAAAATGGCACTAAGTTTCGCATCTGGAGACTCCTCTCCCACAAGGTCGACCACTTAGTTTCCTCGAACACATACGGTTTCGAGTGGCATCCCCACACATTTCAGAGAACAGGCGCTTCTCCTGGCACAGTATCGAACGCTTAGTATCAGATAGAACAATTAGTTTAAAATGGAACTAAGTTTCGCATCTGGAATTTCCTCTCTAACAAGGTCGACCACTTAGTTTCGTTGAACACATACGGTTTCGAGTGGCAACGCCACAGATTTCAGAGAACAGGCGCTTCTTCTGGCACAGTATCAGACACATAGTTTCAGATAGAACAATTAGTCTAAAATTGTACTAAATTTCGCATCTGGAGTTTCTTCCCTCACAACGCGACCACTTAATTTCGACGAACACCTACGGTTTCGAGTGGCATCGCCACAGATTTCAGAGAACAGGCGCTTCTCCGGGCACAGTATCGAACACTTAGTTTCAGATAGAATAATTAGTTTAAAATGGAAGTAAGTTTCGCATGTGGAGTTTCCTCTCCCACAAGGTCGACCACTTAGTTTCGTCGAACACATACGGTTTCGAGTGGCATGGCCACAGATTTCAGAGAACAGACGCTTCTCCTGGCCCAGTGTCGAACACATAGTTTCAGATAGAACAATTAGGTTAAAATGGAACTAAGTTTCGCATCTGGAGTTTCCTCTCTTACAAGGTCGACCACTTAGTTTCGTGGAACACATACGGTTTCGAGTGGCATCGCCACAGATTTCAGAGAACAGGCGCTTCTCCTGGCACAGTATCGAAAACTTAGTTTCAGATAGAACAATTAGTTTAAAATGGAACTATGTTCCGCATCTGGTGAATCCTCCCTCACAAGGTCAATCACTTAGTTTCGTCGAACACATACGGTTTCGAGTGTCATCGCCACAGATTTCAGAGAACAGGCGCTTCTCCTGGCGCAGTATCGAACACTCAGGTTCAGATAGAACAATTAGTTTAAAAGGGAACTATGTTTCGCATCTGGAGTTTCCTCTCTCACATGGTCGACCACTTAGTTTCGTCGAACACATACGGTTTCGAGTGGCATCGCCACAGATTTCAGAAAACAGCCGCTTCTCCTGGCACAGTATCGAACACTTAGTTTCAGATAGAACAATTAATTTGAAATGGATCTAAGTTTCGCATCTGAAGCTTCCTCTCTCACAAGGTCGGCCACTTAGTTTCGTCGAACTCATACGGTTTCGAGTGGCAACGCCACAGATTTCAGAGAACAGGCGCTTCTCCTGGCACAGTATCAGACACGTAGTTTCAGATAGAACAATTAGTCTAAAATTGTACTAAATTTCGCATCTGGAGTTTCTTCCCTCACAAGGCGACCACTTAATTTCCTCGAAAACCTACGGTTTCGAGTGGCATCGCCACAGATTTCAGAGAACAGGCCCTTCTCCTGGCACAGTATCGAACACATAGTTTCAGATAGAACAATTAGTTTAAAATGGAACTATGTTTCGCATCTGGAGTTTCCTCTCTAACAAGGTCGACCACTTAGTTTCGTTGAACACATACTGTTTCGAGTGGCAACGCCAGAGATTTCAGAGAACAGGCGCTTCTCCTGGCACAGTATCGAACACTTAGTTTCAGATAGAACAATTAGGTTAAAATGGAACTAAGTTTCGCATCTGGAGTTTCCTCTCTTACAAGTTCGACCACTTAGTTTCGTGGAACACATACGGTTTCGAGTGGCATCGCCACAGATTTCAGAGAACAGGCGCTTCTCCTCGCACAGTATCGAAAACTTAGTTTCAGATAGAACAATTAGTTTAAAATGGAACTAAGTTTCGCATCTGGAGTTTCCTCTCTAACAAGGTCGACCACTTAGTTTCGTTGAACACATACGGTTTCGAGTGGCAACGCCACAGATTTCAGAGAACAGGCGCTTCTCCTGGCTTAGTATCAGACACATAGTTTCAGATAGAACAATTAGTCTAAAATTGTACTAAATTTCGCATCTGGAGTTTCTTCCCTCACAAGGCGACCACTTAATTTCGTCGAACACCTACGGTTTCGCGTGGCATCGCCCCAGATTTCAGAGAACAGGCGCTTCTCCTGGCACAGTATCGAACATTTAGTTTCAGATAGAACAATTAGTTTAAAATGGAACTATGTTCCGCATCTGGTGAATCCTCCCTCACAAGGTCAATCACTTAGTTTCGTCGAACTCATACGGTTTCGAGTGGCATCGCCACACATTTCAGAGAACAGGCGCTTCTCCTGGCACAGTATCGAACACTTAGTTTCAGGTAGAACAATTAGTTTAAAATGGTACTAATTTTCGCATCTGGAGTTTCCTCTTTCACAAGGCGACCACTTAGTTTCGTGGAACACATACGGTTTCGAGTGGCATCGCCACAGATTTCAGAGAACAGGCGCTTCTCCTGGCACAGTCTCGAACACTTAGTTTCAGGTAGAACAATTAGTTTAAAATGGTACTAAGTTTCGCATCTGGAGTTTCCTCTTTCACAAGGCGACCACTTAGTTTCGTCGAACACATACGGTTTCGAGTAGCATCGCCACAGATTTC
Organism: Nysson spinosus; assembly: GCA_910591585.2. Classification (NCBI taxonomy): domain Eukaryota; kingdom Metazoa; phylum Arthropoda; class Insecta; order Hymenoptera; family Crabronidae; genus Nysson; species Nysson spinosus. Next base: position 4,950,502 of record CAJUYC020000006.1, read on the forward strand.
AGAGAACTGGCGCCTCTCCTGGCACAGTATCGAACACTTAGTTTCAGATAGAATAATTAGATTAAAATGGAAGTAAGTTTCGCATGTTGAGTTTCCTCGACCACAAGGTCGACCACTTAGTTTCGTCGAACACATACGGTTTCGAATGGCATCGCCACAGATTACACACAACAGGCGCTTCTCCTGGCACAGTATCGAACACTTAGTTTCAGGTAGAACTGTTTGTTTTAAAAGAAACTAAGTTTCGCATCTGGAGTTTCTTCTCTCACAAGGCGACCACTTAGTTTCGTCGAACACATACGGCTTCGAGTAGCATCGCCACAGATTTCAGAGAACACCCGCTTCTCCTGGCACAGTATCGAACACGTAGTGTCAGATAGAACAATTAGTTTAAAATGGCAATAAATTTCGCATCAGGAGTTTCCTCTCTCACAAGGTCGACCATTTAGTTTCGTCGAACATATACGGTTTCGAGTAGCATCGCCACAGATTTCAGAGAACAGGCGCTTCTCCTGGCACAGTATCGAACACTTAGTTTCAGGTAGAACAATTAGTTTAAAATGGAACTAAGTTTCGCATCTGAAGTTTCTTCTCTCACAAGGCGACCACTTAGTTTCGTCGAACACATACGGCTTCGAGTAGCATCGCCACACATTTCAGAGAACAGGCGCTTCTCCTGGCACAGTATCGAACACTTAGTTTCAGATAGAACAGTTAGTTTTAAAAGAAACTAAGTTTCGCATCTGGAGTTTCCTCTCTCACAAGGTCGGCCACTTAGTATCGTCGAACACATACGGTTTCGACTGGCATCACCACAGATTACACAGAACAGGCGCTTCTCCTGGCATAGTATCGAACACTTAGTTTCAGGAAGAACTGTTAGTTTTAAAAGAAACTAAACTTCGCATCTGGAGTTTCTTCTCTCCCAAGGCGACCACTTAGTTTCGACGAACACATACGGTTTCGAGTGGTATCGCCACAGATTTCAGAGAACAGGCGCTTCTCCTGGCACAGTATCGAACACTTAATTTCAGATAGAACAGTTAGTTTAAAATGGAATTAAACTTCGCATCTGGAGTTTCCTCTCTCACAAGGTCGACCACTTTGTTTCGTCGAACACATACGATTTCGAGTAGCATCGCCACAGATTTCAGAAAACAGCCGCGTCTCCTGGCACAGGATCGAACACTTAGTTGCAGATAGAACAATTAATTTGAAATGGAACTATGTTTCGCATCTGAAGTTTCCTCTCTCACAAGGTCGGCCACTTAGTTTCGTCGAACTCATACGGTTTCGAGTGGCAACGCCACAGATTTCAGAGAACAGGCGCTTCTCCTGGCTTAGTATCAGACACATAGTTTCAGATAGAACAATTGGTTTAAAATGGTACGAAGTTTCGCATCTGGAGTTTCTTGCCTCACAAGGCGACCACTTAGTTTCGTGGAACAAATACGGTTTCGAGTGGCATCGCCACAGATTTCAGAGGACAGGCGCTTCTCCTGGCACAGTATCGAACACATAGTTTCAGGTAGAACAATTGGTTTAAAATGGTACTAAGTTTCGCATCTGGAGTTTCTTCCCTCACAAGGCGACCACTTAGTTTCGTCGAACACATACGGTTTCGTGTGGCATCGCCACAGATTTCAAAGAACAGGCGTTTATCGTGGCACACTATCGAACACTTAGTTCCAGATAGAACAATTAGTTTTAAGTGGAACTATGTTTCGCATCCGGAGCTTCCTCTCTCACAAGGTCGGCCACTTAGTTTCGTCGAACTCATACGGTTTCGAGTGGCAACGCCACAGATTTCAGAGAACAGGCGCTTCTCCTGGCTTAGTATCAGACACATAGTTTCAGATAGAACAATTGGTTTAAAATGGTACGAAGTTTCGCATCTGGAGTTTCTTCCCTCACAAGGCGACCACTTAGTTTCGTGGAACAAATACGGTTTCGAGTGGCATCGCCACAGATTTCAGAGGACAGGCGCTTCTCCTGGCACAGTATCGAACACATAGTTTCAGGTAGAACAATTGGTTTAAAATGGTACTAAGTTTCGCATCTGGAGTTTCTTCCCTCACAAGGCGACCACTTAGTTTCGTCGAACACATACGGTTTCGTGTGGCATCGCCACAGATTTCAAAGAACAGGCGTTTATCGTGGCACACTATCGAACACTTAGTTCCAGATAGAACAATTAGTTTTAAGTGGAACTATGTTTCGCATCCGGAGCTTCCTCTCTCACAATGTCAACCACTTAGTTTCGTTGAACACGTACGGTTTCGAGTGGCATCGCCACAGATTACAGAGGACAGGCGCTTCTCCTGGCACAGTATCGAACACATAGTTTCAGATAGAACAATTGGTTTAAAATGGTACTAAGTTTCGCATCTGGAGTTTCTTCCATCACAAGGCGACCACTTAGTTTCGTGGAACACATACGGTTTCGAGTGGCATCGCCACAGATTTCAGAGAACAGGCGCTTCTCCTGGCACAGTATTGAACACTTAGTTTCAGATAGGCCAATTAGTTTAAAATGGAAATAAGTTTCGCATCTGAATATTCCTCTCTCAAAAGGTCGAATACTTAGTTTCGTCGAACACATACGGTTTCGAGTGGCATCGCCACAGATTTCAGAGAACAGGCGTTTATCGTGGCACACTATCGAACACTTAGTTCCAGATAGAACAATTAGTTTTAAGTTGAACTATGTTTCGCATCCGGAGTTTCCTCCCTCACAAGGTCAACCAATTAGTTTCGTCGAACACATACGGTTTCGAGTGGCATCGCCACACATTTCAGAGGACAGGCGCTTCTCCTGCCACAGTATCGAACACATAGTTTCAGATAGAAAAATTAGTTTTGAATGGAACTATGTTTCGCATCCGGAGTTTCCTCCCTCACAAGGTCAACCACTTAGTTTCGTCGAACACGTACGGTTTCGAGTGGCATCGCCACACATTTCAGAGGACAGGCGCTTCTCCTGGCACAGTATGAGACACATAGTTTCAGATAGAACAATTAGTCTAAAATTGTACTAAAGTTCGCATCTGGAGTTTCTTCCCTCACAAGGCGACCACTTAATTTCCTCGAACACCTACGGTTTCGAGTGGCATCGCCACAAATTTCAGAGAACAGGCGCTTCTCCTGGCACAGTATCGAAAACTTAGTTTCAGATAGAACATTTAATTTGAAATGGAACTAAGTTTCGCATCTGAAGTTTCCTCTCTCACAAGGTCGACCACTTAGTTTCCTCGAACACATACGGTTTCGAGTGGCATCGCCACACATTTCAGAGAACAGGCGCTTCTCCTGGCACAGTATCGAAAACTTAGTTTCAGATAGAACAATTAATTTGAAAAGGAACTAAGTTTCGCATCTGAAGTTTCCTCTCTCACAAGGTCGGCCACTTAGTTTCGTCAAACACATTCAGTTTCGAGTGGCACCGCCAGAGATTTCAGAGAAAAGGCGCTTCTCCTGGCACAGTATCGAAAACTTAGTTTCAGATAGAACGATTAATTTGAAATGGAACTAAGTTTCGCATCTGTAGTTTCCTCTCTCACAAGGTCGGCCACTTAGTTTCGTCGAACTCATATGGTTTCGAGTGGCATCGCCACACATTTCAGAGGACAGGCGCTTCTCCTGGCACAGTATCGAACACATAGTTTCAGATAGAAAAATTAGTTTTGAATGGAACTATGTTTCGCATCCGGAGTTTCCTCCCTCACAAGGTCAACCACTTAGTTTCGTCGAACACATACGGTTTCGAGTGGCATCGCCACACATTTCAGAGGACAGGCGCTTCTCCTGGCACAGTATGAGACACATAGTTTCAGATAGAACAATTAGTCTAAAATTGTACTAAATTTCGCATCTGGAGTTTCTTCCCTCACAAGGCGACCACTTAATTTCCTCGAACACCTACGGTTTCGAGTGGCATCGCCACACATTTCAGAGAACAGGCGCTTCTCCTGGCACAGTATCGAAAACTTAGTTTCAGATAGAACAATTAATTTGAAATGGAACTAAGTTTCGCATCTGAAGTTTCCTCTCTCACAAGGTCGACCACTTAGTTTCCTCGAACACATACGGTTTCGAGTGGCATCGCCACACATTTCAGAGAACAGGCGCTTCTCCTGGCACAGTATCGAAAACTTAGTTTCAGATAGAACAATTAATTTGAAAAGGAACTAAGTTTCGCATCTGAAGTTTCCTGTCTCACAAGGTCGGCCACTTAGTTTCGTCAAACACATTCAGTTTCGAGTGGCACCGCCAGAGATTTCAGAGAAAAGGCGCTTCTCCTGGCACAGTATCGAAAACTAAGTTTCAGATAGAACGATTAATTTGAAATGGAACTAAGTTTCGCATCTGTAGTTTCCTCTCTCACAAGGTCGGCCACTTATTTTCGTCGAACTCATACGGTTTCGAGTGGCATCGCCACACATTTCAGAGAACAGGCGCTACTCCTGGCACAGTATCGAACACTTAGTTTCAGATAGAACAATTAGTTAAAATGGAACTAAGTTTCGCATCTGGAGTTTCCTCTCTCACAAGGTCGACCACTCAGTTTCCTCGAACACATACGGTTTCGAATGGCATCGCCACACAATTCAGAGAACAGGCGCTTCTCCTGGCAGAGTATCGAACACTTAGTATCAGATAGAACAATTAGTTTAAAATGGAACTAATATTCGCATCTGGAGTTTCCTCTCTAACAAGGTCGACCACTTAGTTTCGTTGAACACATACGGTTTCGAGTGGCAACGCCACAGATTTCAGAGAACAGGCGCTTCTCCTGGCACAGTATCAGACACATAGTTTCAGATAGAACAATTAGTCTAAAATTGTACTAAATTTCGCATCTGGGGTTTCTTCCCTCACAAGGCGACCACTTAATTTCCTCGAACACCTACGGTTTCGAGTGGCATCGCCACACATTTCAGAGAACAGGCGCTTCTCCTGGCACAGTATCGAAAACTTAGTTTCAGATAGAACAATTAATTTGAAATGGAACTAAGTTTCGCATCTGAAGTTTCCTCTCTCACAAGGTCGACCACTTAGTTTCCTCGAACACATACGGTTTCGAGTGGCATCGCCACACATTTCAGAGAACAGGCGCTTCTCCTGGCACAGTATCGAAAACTTAGTTTCAGATAGAACAATTAATTTGAAAAGGAACTAAGTTTCGCATCTGAAGTTTCCTGTCTCACAAGGTCGGCCACTTAGTTTCGTCAAACACATTCAGTTTCGAGTGGCACCGCCAGAGATTTCAGAGAAAAGGCGCTTCTCCTGGCACAGTATCGAAAACTAAGTTTCAGATAGAACGATTAATTTGAAATGGAACTAAGTTTCGCATCTGTAGTTTCCTCTCTCACAAGGTCGGCCACTTATTTTCGTCGAACTCATACGGTTTCGAGTGGCATCGCCACACATTTCAGAGAACAGGCGCTACTCCTGGCACAGTATCGAACACTTAGTTTCAGATAGAACAATTAGTTAAAATGGAACTAAGTTTCGCATCTGGAGTTTCCTCTCTCACAAGGTCGACCACTCAGTTTCCTCGAACACATACGGTTTCGAATGGCATCGCCACACAATTCAGAGAACAGGCGCTTCTCCTGGCAGAGTATCGAACACTTAGTATCAGATAGAACAATTAGTTTAAAATGGAACTAATATTCGCATCTGGAGTTTCCTCTCTAACAAGGTCGACCACTTAGTTTCGTTGAACACATACGGTTTCGAGTGGCAACGCCACAGATTTCAGAGAACAGGCGCTTCTCCTGGCACAGTATCAGACACATAGTTTCAGATAGAACAATTAGTCTAAAATTGTACTAAATTTCGCATCTGGGGTTTCTTCCCTCACAAGGCGACCACTTAATTTCCTCGAACACCTACGGTTTCGAGTGGCATCGCCACACATTTCAGAGAACAGGCGCTTCTCCTGGCACAGTATCGAAAACTTAGTTTCAGATAGAACAATTAATTTGAAATGGAACTAAGTTTCGCATCTGAAGTTTCCTCTCTCACAAGGTCGACCACTTAGTTTCCTCGAACACATACGGTTTCGAGTGGCATCGCCACACATTTCAGAGAACAGGCGCTTCTCCTGGCACAGTATCGAAAACTTAGTTTCAGATAGAACAATTAATTTAAAATGGAACTAAGTTTCGCATCTGGAGTTTCCTCTCTAACAAGGTCGACCACTTAGTTTCGTTGAACACATACGGTTTCGAGTGGCAACGCCACAGATTTCAGAGAACAGGCGCTTCTCCTGGCACAGTATCGAACACATAGTTTCAGATAGAACAATTAGTCTAAAATTGTACTAAATTTCGCATCTGGAGTTTCTTCCCTCACAAGGCGACCACTTAGTTTCGTCGAACACATACGGTTTCGAGTAGCATCGCTACAGATTTCAGAGAACAGTCGCTTCATCTGGCACATTATCGAACACATAGTTGCAGATAGAACAGTTAGTTTCCAATGGAACTAAGTTTCGCATCTGGAGTTTCCTCTCTCACAAGGTCGACCACTTAGTTTAAAATGGAACTAAGTTTCGCATCTGGAGTTTCCTCTCTCACAAGGTCGACCACTTAGTTTCCTCGAACACATACGGTTTCGAGTGGCATCGCCACACATTTGAGAGAACAGGCGCTTCTCCTGGCACAGTATCGAAAACTTAGTTGCAGATAGAACAATTAATTTGAAATGGAACTATGTTTCGCATCTGAAGTTTCCTCTCTCACAAGGTCGGCCACTTAGTTTCGTCGAACTCATACGGTTTCGAGTGGCAACGCCACAGATTTCAGAGAACAGGCGCTTCTCCTGGCTTAGTATCAGACACATAGTTTCAGATAGAACAATTAGTCTAAAATTGTACTAAATTTCGCATCTGGAGTTTCTTCCCTCACATGGCGACTACTTAATTTCGTCGAACACCTACGGTTTCGAGTGGCATCGCCACAGATTTCAGAGAACAGGCGCTTCTCCTGGCACAGTATCGAACACTTAGTTTCAGATAGAACAATTAGTTTAAAATGGAACTAAGTTTCGCATCTGGAGTTTCCTCTCTCACAAGTTCGACGACTCAGTTTCGTCGAACACATACGGTTTCGAGTGGTATCGCCACAGGTTTCACAGAGCGGGCGCTTCTCCTGGCACAGTATCGAACACTTAGTTTCAGGTAGAACAATTCATTTAAAATGGAACTAAGTTTCGCATCTGTAGTTTCCTCTCTCACAAGGTCGGCCACTTAGTTTCGTCGAACACATACGGTTTCGAGTGGCATCGCCACCGAGTTCAGAGAACAGGCGCTTCTCCTGGCACGGTATCGAACACTTAGTTTCAGATAGAACAATCAGTTTAAAATGGAACTAAGTTTCGCATCTGGAGTTTCCTCTCTCAGAAAGTCGACCACCTAGTTTCGTCGAACACATACGGTTTCGAGTAGCATCGCGACAGATTTCAGAGAACAGGCGCTTCTCCTGGCACAGTATCGAACACTTAGTTTCAGATAGAACAATTAGTTTAAAATGGAACTAAGATTCGCATCTGGAGTTTCCTCTCTCACAAGGTCGACCATTTAGATTCGTCGAACACATACGGTTTGGAGTAGCATCGCCACAGGATTCAGAGAACAGGCACTTCTGCTGGCACAGTATCAAACACTTAGTTTCAGATAGAACAATTAGTTTAAAATGGCACTAAGTTTCGCGTCTGGAGTTTCCTCTCTCAAAAGGTCGGCCACTTAGTTTCGTCGAACACATACGTTTTCGAGTGGCATCGCCACAGATTTCAGAGAACAGGCGCTTCTGCTGGCACAGTATCGCACACTTAGTTTCAGATAGAACAATTAGTTTAAAATGGAACTAAGTTTCGCATCTGGAGTTTCCTCTCTCACAAGGTCGGCCACTTAGTTTCGTCGAACACATACTGTTTCGAGTGGCATCGCCACACATTTCAGAGAACAGGCGCTCCTCCTGGCATAGTATCGAACAATTAGTTAAAAATGGAACTAAATTTCGCATCTGGAATGTCCTCCCTCGCAAGGTAGACCAGTTAGTTTCGTCGAACACATACGGTTTCGAGCGGCATCACAACACAGTTCAGAGAACAGGCGCTTCTCCTGGCACAGTCCCGAACACTTAGTTTCAGATAGAACAATTAGTTTAAAATGGAACTAAGATTCGCATCTGGAGTTTCCTCTCTCACAAGGTCGACCATTTAGATTCGTCGAACACATACGGTTTGGAGTAGCATCGCCACAGGATTCAGAGAACAGGCACTTCTGCTGGCACAGTATCAAACAGTTAGTTTCAGATAGAACAATTAGTTTAAAATGGCACTAAGTTTCGCGTCTGGAGTTTCCTCTCTCAAAAGGTCGGCCACTTAGTTTCGTCGAACACATACGTTTTCGAGTGGCATCGCCACAGATTTCAGAGAACAGGCGCTTCTCCTGGCACAGTATCGAAAACTTAGTTTCAGATAGAACAATAAGATTAAAATGGAACTAAGTTTCGCATCTGGAGTTTCCTCTCTCGCCAGGTCGACCACTTAGTTTCGTCGAAGACATACGGTTTCGAGCAGCATCGCCACACATTTCAGAGAACAGGCGCTCCTCCTGGCATAGTATCGAAAAATTAGTTAAAAATGGAACTAAATTTCGCATCTGGAATGTCCTCCCTCGCAAGGTAGACCAGTTAGTTTCGTCGAACACATACGGTTTCGAGCGGCATCGCCACACAGTTCAGAGAACAGGCGCTTCTCCTGGCACAGTCCCGAACACTTAGTTTCAGATAGAACAATTAGTTTAAAATGGAACTAGGTTTCACATCTGGAGTTTCCTCTCTCACAAGATCGACAACTTAGTTTCGTCGAACACATACGGTTTCGTGCGGCATCGCCACACAGTTCAGAGAACAGGCGCTTCTCCTGGCACAGTATCGAAAACTTAGTTTCAGATAGAACAATAAGATTAAAATGGAACTAAGTTTCGCATCTGGAGTTTCCTCTCTCGCCATGTCGACCACTTAGTTTCGTCGAAGACATACGGTTTCGAGCAGCATCGCGACACATTTCAGAGAACAGGCGCTTCTCCTGGCATAGTATCGAACAATTAGTTAAAAATGGAACTAAATTTCGCATCTGGAATTTCCTCCCTCGCAAGGTAGACCAGTTAGTTTCGTCGAACACATACGGTTTCGAGCGGCATCGCCATACAGTTCAGAGGACAGGCAATTCTCCTGGCACAGTATCGAACACTTAGTTTCAGATAGAACACTTAGTTTAAAATGGAACTAGGTTTCACATCTGGAGTTTCCTCTCTCGCCAGGTCGACCACTTAGTTTCGTCGAAGACATACGGTTTCGAGCAGCATCGCCATACATTTCAGAGAACAGGCGCCCCTCCTGGCATAGTATCGAACAATTAATTAAAAATGGAACTAAATTTCGCATCTGGAATTTCCTCCCTCGCAAGGTAGACCAGTTAGTTTCGTCGAACACATACGGTTTCGAGCGGCATCGCCACACAGTTCAGAGGACAGGCGATTCTCCTGGCACAGTATCGAACACATAGTTTCAGATAGAACAATTAGTTTAAAATGGAACTAGGTTTCACATCTGGAGTTTCCTCTCTCACAAGATCGACCACTTAGTTTCGTCGAACTCAAACGGTTTCGAGTAGCATCACCACAGATTTCAGAGAACAGGCGCTTCTCATGGCACAGTATCGAACACTTAGTTTCAGATAGAACAATTAGTTTAAAATGGAACTATGTTCCGCATCTGGAGTTTCTTCTATCACAAGGTCGGCCACTTAGTTTCGTCGAACACATACGGTTTCGAGAGGCATCGCCCCAGATTTCAGAGAACAGTCGCTTCTCCTGGCACAGTGTCGAACACTTAGTTTCAGATAGAACAATTAGTTTAAAATGGAACTAATTTTCGCATCTGGAGTGTCTTCTCCCACAAGGTCGACCACTTAGTTTCGTTGAACACATACGGTTTCGAATGGCAACGCCACAGATTTCAGAGAACAGGCGCTTCCCCTGGCACAGTATCAGACACATAGTTTCAGACAGAACAATTAGTTTAAAATTGAACTATGTTTCGCTTCTGGAGTATCCTCTCTCACGAGATCAACCACTTACTTTCGTCGAACACATTCGGTTTCGAGTGGCATCGCCACAGATTTCAGAGAACAGGTGCTTCTCCTGGCACAGTATCGAACACTTATGTCAGACAGAACAATTAGTTTAAAATGGAACTATGTTTCGCATCTGGAGTTTCCTCTCTCACAAGGTCGACCACTTAGTTTCGTCGAACACAAACGTTTTCGAGTAGCATCGCCACAGAGTTCAGAGAACAGGCGTTTCTCCTGGCACAGTATCGAGCACGTAGTTTCAGATAGAACAATTTGTTTAAAATGGAACTACGTTTCGCATCTGGAGATTCCTCTCCCACAAGGTCGACCAATTAGATTCGTCGAACACATATGGTTTCGAATAGCATCGCCACACATTTCAGAGAGCAGGCTCTTCTCCTGGCACAGTATCGAACACTTAGTTTCAGATAGAACAATTAGTTTAAAATGGAACTAGGTTTCACATCTGGAGTTTCCTCTCTCACAAGATTGACAACTTAGTTTCGTCGAACACATACGGTTTCGACTAGCATCGCCACAGATTTCAGAGAACAGGCGCTTCCCCTGGCACAGTATCAGACACATAGTTTCAGACAGAACAATTAGTTTAAAATTGAACTATGTTTCGCTTCTGGAGTATCCTCTCTCACGAGATCAACCACTTACTTTCGTCGAACACATTCGGTTTCGAGTGGCATCGCCACAGATTTCAGAGAACAGGTGCTTCTCCTGGCACAGTATCGAACACTTATGTCAGACAGAACAATTAGTTTAAAATGGAACTATGTTTCGCATCTGGAGTTTCCTCTCTCACAAGGTCGACCACTTAGTTTCGTCGAACACAAACGTTTTCGAGTAGCATCGCCACAGAGTTCAGAGAACAGGCGTTTCTCCTGGCACAGTATCGAGCACGTAGTTTCAGATAGAACAATTTGTTTAAAATGGAACTACGTTTCGCATCTGGAGATTCCTCTCCCACAAGGTCGACCAATTAGATTCGTCGAACACATATGGTTTCGAATAGCATCGCCACACATTTCAGAGAGCAGGCTCTTCTCCTGGCACAGTATCGAACACTTAGTTTCAGATAGAACAATTAGTTTAAAATGGAACTAGGTTTCACATCTGGAGTTTCCTCTCTCACAAGATCGACAACTTAGTTTCGTCGAACACATACGGTTTCGACTAGCATCGCCACAGATTTCAGAGAACAGGCGCTTCCCCTGGCACAGTATCAGACACATAGTTTCAGACAGAACAATTAGTTTAAAATTGAACTATGTTTCGCTTCTGGAGTATCCTCTCTCACGAGATCAACCACTTACTTTCGTCGAACACATTCGGTTTCGAGTGGCATCGCCACAGATTTCAGAGAACAGGTGCTTCTCCTGGCACAGTATCGAACACTTATGTCAGACAGAACAATTAGTTTAAAATGGAACTATGTTTCGCATCTGGAGTTTCCTCTCTCACAAGGTCGACCACTTAGTTTCGTCGAACACAAACGTTTTCGAGTAGCATCGCCACAGAGTTCAGAGAACAGGCGTTTCTCCTGGCACAGTATCGAGCACGTAGTTTCAGATAGAACAATTTGTTTAAAATGGAACTACGTTTCGCATCTGGAGATTCCTCTCCCACAAGGTCGACCAATTAGATTCGTCGAACACATATGGTTTCGAATAGCATCGCCACACATTTCAGAGAGCAGGCTCTTCTCCTGGCACAGTATCGAACACTTAGTTTCAGATAGAACAATTAGTTTAAAATCAACTAAGTTTCGCATCTGGAGTTTCCTCTCTCACAAGGTCGGCCACTTAGTTTCGTCGAACACATACGGTTTCGACTAGCATCGCCACAGATTTCACAGAACAGGCGCTTCTCCTGGCACAGTATCGAACACATAGTTTCAGATAGAACAATTAGTTTAAAATGGAACTAAGTTTCGCATTTGGAGTTTCCTCTCTCACAAGGTCGGCCATTTAGTTTCGTCGAACACATACGGTTTCGAGTGGCATCGCCACAGATTTCAGAGAACAGGCGCTTCTCCTGGCACAGTACCGAACACTTAGTTTCAGATAGAACAATTAGTTTAAAATGGAACTATGTCTCGCATCTGGAGTTTCCTCTACCACAAGGTCGACCACTTATTTTCGTCGAACACATACGGTTTCGAGTAGCATCGCCACAGATTTCAGAGAACAGTCGATTCTCCTGGCACAGTGTCGAGCACTTAGTTTCAGACAGAACAATTAGTTTAAAATGGAACTATGTTTCGCATGTGGAGTTTCCTCTCTCACAAGGTCGACCACTTAGTTTCGTCGAACACAAACGTTTTCGAGTAGCATTGCCACAGATTTCAGAGAACAGGCGCTTCTCCTGGCACAGTATCTAGCACGTAGTTTCAGATAGAACAATTTGCTTAAGATGGAACTAAGTTTCGCATCTGGAGTTTCCCCTCCCACAATGTCGACCACTTAGTTTCCTCAAACACATACGGTTCCGAGTAGCATCGCCACAGATTTCAGAGAACAGGCGCTTCTCCTGGCACATTATCGAACACTTAATTTCAGATAGAACAATTAGTTTAAAATGGAAATAAGTTTCGCATCTGGAGTGTCCTCTCCCACAAGGTCGACCACTTAGTTTCGTCGAACACATACGGTTTCGAGTAGCATCGCCACAGATTTCAGAGAACAGGCGCTTCTCCTGGCACATTATCGAACACTTAATTTCAGATAGAACAATTAGTTTAAAATGGAACTAAGTTTCGCATCTGGAGTGTCCTCTCCCACAAGGTCGACCACTTAGTTTCGTCGAACACATACGGTTTCGAGTAGCATCGCCACAGATTTCAGAGAACAGGCGCTTCTCCTGGCACATTATCGAACACTTAGTTTCAGATAGAACAATTAGTTTAAAATGGAATTAGTTTTCGCATCTGGAGTTTCCTCTCTCACAAGGTCGACCACTTAGTTTCGTCGAACACATACGGTTTCGAGTAGCATCGCCACAGATTTCAGAGAACAGGCGCTTCTCCTGGCACATTATCGAACACTTAGTTTCCGATAGAACAATTTGCTTAAAATGGAACTAAGTTTCGCATCTGGAGTTTCCCCTCCCACAAGGTCGACCACTTAGTTTCCTCAAACACATACGGTTCCGAGTAGCATCTCCACAGATTTCAGAGAACAGGCGCTTCCCCTGGCACAGTATCGAACACTTAGTTTCAGATAGAACAATTAGTTTTGAATGGAACTATGTTTCTCATATGGAGTTTCCTCTCGCACAAGGTCGACGACTTAGTTTCGTCGAACACATACGGTTTCAAGTGGTATCGCCACAGATTTCGCCGAACGGGAGTTTATCCCGGCACAGTATCGACCACTTAGTTTCGTCGAACACATACGGTTTCGAGTGGCATCGCCACAGATTTCAGAGAAGAAGCGCTTCTCCTGGCACACTATCGAACACTTAGTTTCAGAAAGAACAATTAGTTTAAAATGGAACTAAGTTTCGCATCTGGAGTTTCCTCTCCCACAAGGTCGACCACTTAGTTTCCTCGAACACATACGGTTTCGAGTAGCATCGCCACAGATTTCAGAGAACAGGCGCTTCTCCTGGGACAGTATCGAACACTTAGTCCCAGATAGAACAATTAATTTAAAATGGACCTATGTTTCGCATTTGGTGTTTCCTCTCTCACAAGTTCGACCACTTAGTTTCGTCGAACAGATACGGTTTCGAGTAGAATCGCCACAGAATTCAGAGAACAAGCGCTTCTCCTGGCACAGTATGGAACACTTAGTTTCCGACAGAACAATTTGCTTAAAATGGAAATAAGTTTCGCATCTGGAGCTTCCTCTCTCACAAGCTCGACCACTTAGTTTCGTCGAACACATACGGTTTCGAGTGGCATCGCCACAGATTTCAGAGAATAGGTGCTTCTCCTGGCACAGTATCGAACACTTAGTTTCAGATAGAACAATTAGTTTAAAATAGAACTAAGTTTCGCATCTGGAGTTTCCTCTCTCACAAGGGCGGCCACTTAGTTTCGTCGAACACATACGGTTTCGAGTGGCATCGCCACAGATTTCAGAGAAAAGGCGTTTCTCCTGGCACAGTATCGAACACTTAGTTTCAGATAGAACAATTAGTTTAAAATGGAACTAAGTTTCGAATCTGGATTTTCCTCTCTCACAAGGTCGGCCACTTAGTTTCGTCGAACACATACGGTTTCGAGTGGCATCGCCACAGATTTCAGAGAACAGGCGCTTCGCCTGACACAGTATCGAGCACTTAGGTTCAGATGGAACATTTAGTTTAAAATTGAACTATGTTTCGCACCTGGAGTTTCCTCTCTCACAAGGTCGACCACTTAGTTTCGCCGAACGCATACGGTTTCGAGTAGCATCGCCACAGATTTCAGAGAACAGGCGATTTTCCTGGCACAGTATCGAACACTTAGTTTCAGAGAGAACATTTAATTTAAAATGGAACTATGTTTCGCATCTGTAGTTTCCTCTCTCACAAGGTCGGCCACTTAGTTTCGTCGAACACATACGGTTTCGAGTGGCATCGCCACAGATTTCAGAGAACAGGCGCTTCGCCTGACACAGTATCGAGCACTTAGTTTCAGATAGAACAATTAGTTTAAAATAGAACTAAGTTTCGCATCTGGAGTTTCCTCTCTCACAAGGGCGGCCACTTAGTTTCGTCGAACACATACGGTTTCGAGTGGCATCGCCACAGATTTCAGAGAAAAGGCGTTTCTCCTGGCACAGTATCGAACACTTAGTTTCAGATAGAACAATTAGTTTAAAATGGAACTAAGTTTCGAATCTGGATTTTCCTCTCTCACAAGGTCGGCCACTTAGTTTCGTCGAACACATACGGTTTCGAGTGGCATCGCCACAGATTTCAGAGAATAGGTGCTTCTCCTGGCACAGTATCGAACACTTAGTTTCAGATAGAACAATTAGTTTAAAATAGAACTAAGTTTCGCATCTGGAGTTTCCTCTCTCACAAGGGCGGCCACTTAGTTTCGTCGAACACATACGGTTTCGAGTGGCATCGCCACAGATTTCAGAGAAAAGGCGTTTCTCCTGGCACAGTATCGAACACTTAGTTTCAGATAGAACAATTAGTTTAAAATGGAACTAAGTTTCGAATCTGGATTTTCCTCTCTCACAAGGTCGGCCACTTAGTATCGCCGAACACATTCGGCTTCGAGTAGCAACGCCACAGGTTTCAGAGAACAGGCGCTTCTACTGGCAAAGTATCGAATACTTAGTTTCAGATAGAACAGTTAGTTTAAAATGGAACTAAGTTTCGCGTCTGGAGTTTCCTCCCTCACAAGGTCAACCACTTAGTTTCGTCGAACACATACGGTTTCGAGTGGCATCGCCACACATTTCAGAGGACAGGCGCTTCTCCTGGCACAGTATCGAACACATAGTTTCAGATAGAACAATTAGTTTAAAATGGAACTATGTTTCGCATTTGGAGTTTCTTCCCTCACAAGGCGACCACTTAGTTTCGTCGAACACATACGGTTTCGAGTGGCATTGCCACAGATTTCAGAGAACAGGCGCTTCTCCTGGCTCATTATCGATCACTTAGTTTCAGATAGAACATTCAGGTTAAAATGGATCTAAGTCTGGC
The DNA here is from genome assembly GCA_910591585.2 of Nysson spinosus. Taxonomy (NCBI): domain Eukaryota; kingdom Metazoa; phylum Arthropoda; class Insecta; order Hymenoptera; family Crabronidae; genus Nysson; species Nysson spinosus. Next base: position 4,966,309 of record CAJUYC020000006.1, read on the forward strand.
ATCTGGAGTTTCCTCTCTCACAAGGTCGACCACTTACTTTCGTGGAACACATACGGTTTCGAGTAGCATCGCCACAGATTTCAGAGAACAGACGCTTCTCCTGGCACAGTATCGAACACATAGTTTCAGATAGAACAATTAGTTTAAAATGGTACTAAGTTTCGCATCTGGAGTTTCCTCTTTCACAAGGCGACCACTTAGTTTCGTCCATCACATACGGTTTCGAGTAGCATCGTCACACATTTCAGAGAACAGGCGCTTCTCCTGGCTCATTCTCGACCACTTAGTTTCAGATAGAACAATCAGTTTAAAATGGAACTAAGTCTGGCATCAGGAGTTTCCTCCCCCACAATGTCGACCACTTATTTTCGTCGAACACATACGGTTTCGAGTAGCATCGCCACAGGTTTCACAGAACGGGCGCTTCTCCTGGCACAGTATCGAACACTTAGTTTCAGATAGAACAATTAGTTTTGAATGGAACTATGTTTCTCATATGGAGTTTCCTCTCGCACAAGGTCGACGACTTAGTTTCGTCGAACACATACGGTTTCGAGTGGTATCGCCACAGATTTCGCCGAACGGGAGTTTATCCCGGCACAGTATCGACAACTTAGTTTCGTCGAACACATACGGTTTCGAGTGGCATCGCCACAGATTTCAGAGAATAGGTGCTTCTCCTGGCACAGTATCGAACACTTAGTTTCAGATAGAACAATTAGTTTAAAATAGAACTAAGTTTCGCATCTGGAGTTTCCTCTCTCACAAGGGCGGCCACTTAGTTTCGTCGAACACATACGGGTTCGAGTGGCATCGCCACAGATTTCAGAGAAAAGGCGTTTCTCCTGGCACAGTATCGAACACTTAGTTTCAGATAGAACAATTAGTTTAAAATGGAACTAAGTTTCGCATCTGGAGTTTCCTCTCTCACAAGGTCGGCCACTTAGTTTCGTCGAACACATACGGTTTCGAGTGGCATCGCCACAGATTTCAGAGAACAGGCGCTTCGCCTGACACAGTATCGAGCACTTAGTTTCAGATGGAACATTTAGTTTAAAATTGAACTATGTTTCGCACCTGGAGTTTCCTCTCTCACAAGGTCGACCACTTAGTTTCGCCGAACGCATACGGTTTCGAGTAGCATCGCCACAGATTTCAGAGAACAGGCGATTTTCCTGGCACAGTATCGAACACTTAGTTTCAGAGAGAACAATTCATTTAAAATGGAACTATGTTTCGCATCTGTAGTTTCCTCTCTCACAAGGTCGGCCACTTAGTTTCGTCGAACACGTACGGTTTCGAGTGGCATCGCCACAGATTTCAGAGAACAGGCGCTTCGCCTGACACAGTATCGAGCACTTAGTTTCAGATGGAACATTTAGTTTAAAATTGAACTATGTTTCGCACCTGGAGTTTCCTCCCTCACAAGGTGGACGACTTAATTTCGCCGAACACATACGGTTTCGAGTGGCATCGCCAGAGATTTCAGAGGACAGGCGCGTCTCCTGGCACAGTATGGAACACTTTCAGATAGAACAATTAATCTAAAATGGAACTAAGTTTTGCATCTGGAGTTTCCTCTCTCACAAGTTCGGCCACTTAGTATCGCCGAACACATTCGGCTTCGAGTAGCAACGCCACAGGCTTCAGAGAACAGGCGCTTCTACTGGCAAAGTATCGAATACTTAGTTTCAGATAGAACAATTAGTTTAAAATGGAACTAAGTTTCGCGTCTGGAGTTTCCTCTCTCACAAGGTCGGCCACTTAGTTTCGTCAAGCACATACGGTTTCGAGTGGCATCGCCACAGATTTCAGAGAACAGGCGCTCCTCCTGGCACAATATCGAACACTTAGTTTCAGAGAGAACAATCAGTTTAAAATGGAACTAATTTTCGCATCCGGAGTTTCCTCTCTCAGCAGGTCGACCACTTAGTTTCGTCGAACACATACGGTTTCGAGTAGCATCGCCACAGGTTTCACAGAACGGGCGCTTGTCCTGGCACATTATCGAACACTTAGTTTCAGATAGAACAATTAGTTTAAAATGGCACTAAGTTTCGCGTCTGGAGTTTCCTCCCTCACAAGGTCGCCCACTCAGTTTCGTCGAACACATACCGTTTCGAGTAGCATCGCGACAGATTTCAGAGAACAGGTGCTTCTCTTGGCACAGTATGGAACACATAGTTTCAGATAGAACAATTAGTTTAAAATGGTACTAAGTTTCGCATCTGGAGTTTCCTCTTTCAAAAGGCGACCACTTAGTTTCGTCGAACACATACGGTTTCGAGTAGCATCGCCACAGATTTCAGAGAACAGGCGCCTCTCCTGGCACATTATCGAACACTTAGTTTCAGATAGAACAATTAGTTTAAAATGGAACTAAGTTTCGCATCTGGAGTTTCCTCCCTCACAAGGTCAACCACTTAGTTTCGTCGAACACATACGGTTTCGAGTGGCATCGCCACACATTTCAGAGGACAGGCGCTTCTCCTGGCACAGTATCGAACACATCGTTTCAGATAGAACAATTACTTTAAAATGGAACTATGTTTCGCATTTGGAGTTTCTTCCCTCACAAGGCGACCACTTAGTTTCGTCGAACACATACGGTTTCGAGTAGCATCGTCACACATTTCAGAGAACAGGCGCTTCTCCTGACTCATTCTCGACCACTTAGTTTCAGATAGAACAATCAGTTTAAAATGGAACTAAGTCTGGCATCAGGAGTTTCCTCCCCCACAATGTCGACCACTTATTTTCGTCGAACACATACGGTTTCGAGTAGCATCGCCACAGGTTTCACAGAACGGGCGCTTGTCCTGGCACATTATCGAACACTTAGTTTCAGATAGAACAATTAGTTTAAAATGGCACTAAGTTTCGCGTCTGGAGTTTCCTCCCTCACAAGGTCACCCACTCAGTTTCGTCGAACACATACCGTTTCGAGTAGCATCGCGACAGATTTCAGAGAACAGGTGCTTCTCTTGGCACAGTATGGAACACATTGTTTCAGATAGAACAATTAGTTTAAAATGGTACTAAGTTTCGCATCTGGAGTTTCCTCTTTCAAAAGGCGACCACTTAGTTTCGTCGAACACATACGGTTACGAGTAGCATCGCCGCAGATTTCAGAGAACAGGCGCCTCTCCTGGCACATTATCGAACACTTAGTTTCAGATAGAACAATTAGTTTAAAATGGAACTAAGTTTCGCATCTGGAGTTTCCTCCCACACAAGGTCAACCACTTAGTTTCGTCGAACACATACGGTTTCGAGTGGCATCGCCACACATTTCAGAGGACAGGCGCTTCTCCTGGCACAGTATCGAACACATAGTTTCAGATAGAACAATTAGTTTAAAATGGAACTATGTTTCGCATTTGGAGTTTCTTCGCTCACAAGGTCGCCCACTCAGTTTCGTCGAACACATACCGTTTCGAGTAGCATCGCGACAGATTTCAGAGAACAGGTGCTTCTCTTGGCACAGTATGGAACACATAGTTTCAGATAGAACAATTAGTTTAAAATGGTACTAAGTTTCGCATCTGGAGTTTCCTCTTTCAAAAGGCGACCACTTAGTTTCGTCGAACACATACGGTTACGAGTAGCATCGCCACAGATTTCAGAGAACAGGCGCCTCTCCTGGCACATTATCGAACACTTAGTTTCAGATAGAACAATTAGTTTAAAATGGAACTAAGTTTCGCATCTGGAGTTTCCTCCCTCACAAGGTCAACCACTTAGTTTCGTCGAACACATACGGTTTCGAGTGGCATCGCCACACATTTCAGAGGACAGGCGCTTCTCCTGGCACAGTATCGAACACATCGTTTCAGATAGAACAATTACTTTAAAATGGAACTATGTTTCGCATTTGGAGTTTCTTCCCTCACAAGGCGACCACTTAGTTTCGTCGAACACATACGGTTTCGAGTAGCATCGTCACACATTTCAGAGAACAGGCGCTTCTCCTGACTCATTCTCGACCACTTAGTTTCAGATAGAACAATCAGTTTAAAATGGAACTAAGTCTGGCATCAGGAGTTTCCTCCCCCACAATGTCGACCACTTATTTTCGTCGAACACATACGGTTTCGAGTAGCATCGCCACAGGTTTCACAGAACGGGCGCTTGTCCTGGCACATTATCGAACACTTAGTTTCAGATAGAACAATTAGTTTAAAATGGCACTAAGTTTCGCGTCTGGAGTTTCCTCCCTCACAAGGTCACCCACTCAGTTTCGTCGAACACATACCGTTTCGAGTAGCATCGCGACAGATTTCAGAGAACAGGTGCTTCTCTTGGCACAGTATGGAACACATTGTTTCAGATAGAACAATTAGTTTAAAATGGTACTAAGTTTCGCATCTGGAGTTTCCTCTTTCAAAAGGCGACCACTTAGTTTCGTCGAACACATACGGTTACGAGTAGCATCGCCGCAGATTTCAGAGAACAGGCGCCTCTCCTGGCACATTATCGAACACTTAGTTTCAGATAGAACAATTAGTTTAAAATGGAACTAAGTTTCGCATCTGGAGTTTCCTCCCACACAAGGTCAACCACTTAGTTTCGTCGAACACATACGGTTTCGAGTGGCATCGCCACACATTTCAGAGGACAGGCGCTTCTCCTGGCACAGTATCGAACACATAGTTTCAGATAGAACAATTAGTTTAAAATGGAACTATGTTTCGCATTTGGAGTTTCTTCGCTCACAAGGCGACCACTTAGTTTCGTCGAACACATACGGTTTCGAGTGGCATCACCACAGATTTCAGAGAACAGGCGCTTCTCCTGGCACAGTATCGAACACTTAGTTTCAGATAGAACAATTAGTTTAAAATGGAACTATGTTCCGCATCTGGAGACTCCTCTCCCACAAGGTCGACCACTTAGTTCCGTCGAACACATACAGTTTCGAGTGCGCATCGCCACACATTTCAGAGAACAGGCGCTTCTCCTGGCACAGTATCGTACACTTTGTTTCAGATAGAACAATTAGTTTAAAATGGAACTATGTTCCGCATCTGGAGACTCCTCTCCCACAAGGTCGACCACTTAGTTTCGTCGAACACATACGGTTTCGAGTAGCATCGCCACAGTTTTCAGAGAGCAGGCGCTTCTCCTGGCACACTATCGAATACTTATTTCAGGCAGAGCAATTAGTTTAAAATGGAAGTAAGTTTCGCATCTGGAGTATCCTCTCTCACAAGGTCAACCACTTAGTTTCGTCGAACACATACGGTCTCGAGTGGCATCGCTACACATTTCAGAGAACAGGCGCTTCTCCTGGCACAGTGTCGAACACATATTTTCAGATAGAACAATTAGTTTAAAATGGAACTAAGTTTCGCATCTGGAGTTTCCTCTCTCACAAGGTCGGCCACTTAGTTTCGTCGAACACATACGGTTTCGAGTGGCATCGCCACAGATTTCTGAGAACAGGCGCTTCGCCTGACACAGTATCGAGCACTTAGTTTCAGATGGAACATTTAGTTTAAAATTGAACTATGTTTCGCACCTGGAGTTTCCTCTCTCACAAGGTCGACCACTTAGTTTCGCCGAACGCATACGGTTTCGAGTAGCATCGCCACAGATTTCAGAGAACAGGCGATTTTCCTGGCACATTATCGAACACTTAGTTTCAGAGAGAACAATTCATTTAAAATGGAACTATGTTTCGCATCTGTAGTTTCCTCTCTCACAAGGTCGGCCACTTAGTTTCGTCGAACACGTACGGTTTCGAGTGGCATCGCCACAGATTTCAGAGAACAGGCGCTTCGCCTGACACAGTATCGAGCACTTAGTTTCAGATGGAACATTTAGTTTAAAATTGAACTATGTTTCGCACCTGGAGTTTCCTCTCTCACAAGGTCGACCACTTAGTTTCGTCGAACACATACGGGTTCGAGTGGCATCGCCACAGATTTCAGAGAAAAGGCGTTTCTCCTGGCACAGTATCGAACACTTAGTTTCAGATAGAAAAATTAGTTTAAAATGGAACTAAGTTTCGCATCTGGAGTTTCCTCTCTCACAAGGTCGGCCACTTAGTTTCGTCGAACACATACGGTTTCGAGTGGCATCGCCACAGATTTCAGAGAACAGGCGCTTCGCCTGACACAGTATCGAGCACTTAGTTTCAGATGGAACATTTAGTTTAAAATTGAACTATGTTTCGCACCTGGAGTTTCCTCTCTCACAAGGTCGACCACTTAGTTTCGCCGAACGCATACGGTTTCGAGTAGCATCGCCACAGATTTCAGAGAACAGGCGATTTTCCTGGCACAGTATCGAACACTTAGTTTCAGAGAGAACAATTCATATAAAATGGAACTATGTTTCGCATCTGTAGTTTCCTCTCTCACAAGGTCGGCCACTTAGTTTCGTCGAACACGTACGGTTTCGAGTGGCATCGCCACAGATTTCAGAGAACAGGCGCTTCGCCTGACACAGTATCGAGCACTTAGTTTCAGATGGAACATTTAGTTTAAAATTGAACTATGTTTCGCACCTGGAGTTTCCTCCCTCACAAGGTGGACGACTTAATTTCGCCGAACACATACGGTTTCGAGTGGCATCGCCAGAGATTTCAGAGGACAGGCGCGTCTCCTGGCACAGTATGGAACACTTTCAGATAGAACAATTAATCTAAAATGGAACTAAGTTTTGCATCTGGAGTTTCCTCTCTCACAAGTTCGGCCACTTAGTATCGCCGAACACATTCGGCTTCGAGTAGCAACGCCACAGGCTTCAGAGAACAGGCGCTTCTACTGGCAAAGTATCGAATACTTAGTTTCAGATAGAACAATTAGTTTAAAATGGAACTAAGTTTCGCGTCTGGAGTTTCCTCTCTCACAAGGTCGGCCACTTAGTTTCGTCAAGCACATAAGGTTTCGAGTGGCATCGCCACAGATTTCAGAGAACAGGCGCTCCTCCTGGCACAATATCGAACACTTAGTTTCAGAGAGAACAATCAGTTTAAAATGGAACTAATTTTCGCATCCGGAGTTTCCTCTCTCAGCAGGTCGACCACTTAGTTTCGTCGAACACATACGGTTTCGAGTGGCATCGCCACAGATTTCAGAGAACAGGCGCTCCTCCTGGCACAATATCGAACACTTAGTTTCAGAGAGAACAATCAGTTTAAAATGGAACTAATTTTCGCATCCGGAGTTTCCTCTCTCAGCAGGTCGACCACTTAGTTTCGTCGAACACATACGGTTTCGAGTAGCATCGCCACAGGTTTCACAGAACGGGCGCTTGTCCTGGCACATTATCGAACACTTAGTTTCAGATAGAACAATTAGTTTAAAATGGCACTAAGTTTCGCGTCTGGAGTTTCCTCCCTCACAAGGTCGCCCACTCAGTTTCGTCGAACACATACCGTTTCGAGTAGCATCGCGACAGATTTCAGAGAACAGGTGCTTCTCTTGGCACAGTATGGAACACATAGTTTCAGATAGAACAATTAGTTTAAAATGGTACTAAGTTTCGCATCTGGAGTTTCCTCTTTCAAAAGGCGACCACTTAGTTTCGTCGAACACATACGGTTACGAGTAGCATCGCCACAGATTTCAGAGAACAGGCGCCTCTCCTGGCACATTATCGAACACTTAGTTTCAGATAGAACAATTAGTTTAAAATGGAACTAAGTTTCGCATCTGGAGTTTCCTCCCTCACAAGGTCAACCACTTAGTTTCGTCGAACACATACGGTTTCGAGTGGCATCGCCACACATTTCAGAGGACAGGCGCTTCTCCTGGCACAGTATCGAACACATCGTTTCAGATAGAACAATTACTTTAAAATGGAACTATGTTTCGCATTTGGAGTTTCTTCCCTCACAAGGCGACCACTTAGTTTCGTCGAACACATACGGTTTCGAGTAGCATCGTCACACATTTCAGAGAACAGGCGCTTCTCCTGACTCATTCTCGACCACTTAGTTTCAGATAGAACAATCAGTTTAAAATGGAACTAAGTCTGGCATCAGGAGTTTCCTCCCCCACAATGTCGACCACTTATTTTCGTCGAACACATACGGTTTCGAGTAGCATCGCCACAGGTTTCACAGAACGGGCGCTTGTCCTGGCACATTATCGAACACTTAGTTTCAGATAGAACAATTAGTTTAAAATGGCACTAAGTTTCGCGTCTGGAGTTTCCTCCCTCACAAGGTCACCCACTCAGTTTCGTCGAACACATACCGTTTCGAGTAGCATCGCGACAGATTTCAGAGAACAGGTGCTTCTCTTGGCACAGTATGGAACACATTGTTTCAGATAGAACAATTAGTTTAAAATGGTACTAAGTTTCGCATCTGGAGTTTCCTCTTTCAAAAGGCGACCACTTAGTTTCGTCGAACACATACGGTTACGAGTAGCATCGCCGCAGATTTCAGAGAACAGGCGCCTCTCCTGGCACATTATCGAACACTTAGTTTCAGATAGAACAATTAGTTTAAAATGGAACTAAGTTTCGCATCTGGAGTTTCCTCCCACACAAGGTCAACCACTTAGTTTCGTCGAACACATACGGTTTCGAGTGGCATCGCCACACATTTCAGAGGACAGGCGCTTCTCCTGGCACAGTATCGAACACATAGTTTCAGATAGAACAATTAGTTTAAAATGGAACTATGTTTCGCATTTGGAGTTTCTTCGCTCACAAGGCGACCACTTAGTTTCGTCGAACACATACGGTTTCGAGTGGCATCACCACAGATTTCAGAGAACAGGCGCTTCTCCTGGCACAGTATCGAACACTTAGTTTCAGATAGAACAATTAGTTTAAAATGGAACTATGTTCCGCATCTGGAGACTCCTCTCCCACAAGGTCGACCACTTAGTTCCGTCGAACACATACAGTTTCGAGTGCGCATCGCCACACATTTCAGAGAACAGGCGCTTCTCCTGGCACAGTATCGTACACTTTGTTTCAGATAGAACAATTAGTTTAAAATGGAACTATCTTCCGCATCTGGAGACTCCTCTCCCACAAGGTCGACCACTTAGTTTCGTCGAACACATACGGTTTCGAGTAGCATCGCCACAGTTTTCAGAGAGCAGGCGCTTCTCCTGGCACACTATCGAATACTTATTTCAGGCAGAGCAATTAGTTTAAAATGGAAGTAAGTTTCGCATCTGGAGTATCCTCTCTCACAAGGTCAACCACTTAGTTTCGTCGAACACATACGGTCTCGAGTGGCATCGCTACACATTTCAGAGAACAGGCGCTTCTCCTGGCACAGTGTCGAACACATATTTTCAGATAGAACAATTAGTTTAAAATGGAACTAAGTTTCGCATCTGGAGTTTCCTCTCTCACAAGGTCGGCCACTTAGTTTCGTCGAACACATACGGTTTCGAGTGGCATCGCCACAGATTTCTGAGAACAGGCGCTTCGCCTGACACAGTATCGAGCACTTAGTTTCAGATGGAACATTTAGTTTAAAATTGAACTATGTTTCGCACCTGGAGTTTCCTCTCTCACAAGGTCGACCACTTAGTTTCGCCGAACGCATACGGTTTCGAGTAGCATCGCCACAGATTTCAGAGAACAGGCGATTTTCCTGGCACAGTATCGAACACTTAGTTTCAGAGAGAACAATTCATTTAAAATGGAACTATGTTTCGCATCTGTAGTTTCCTCTCTCACAAGGTCGGCCACTTAGTTTCGTCGAACACGTACGGTTTCGAGTGGCATCGCCACAGATTTCAGAGAACAGGCGCTTCGCCTGACACAGTATCGAGCACTTAGTTTCAGATGGAACATTTAGTTTAAAATTGAACTATGTTTCGCACCTGGAGTTTCCTCTCTCACAAGGTCGACCACTTAATTTCGCCGAACACATACGGTTTCGAGTGGCATCGCCAGAGATTTCAGAGGACAGGCGCGTCTCCTGGCACAGTATGGAACACTTTCAGATAGAACAATTAATCTAAAATGGAACTAAGTTTTGCATCTGGAGTTTCCTCTCTCACAAGTTCGGCCACTTAGTATCGCCGAACACATTCGGCTTCGAGTAGCAACGCCACAGGTTTCAGAGAACAGGCGCTTCTACTGGCAAAGTATCGAATACTTAGTTTCAGATAGAACAATTAGTTTAAAATGGAACTAAGTTTCGCGTCTGGAGTTTCCTCTCTCACAAGGTCGGCCACTTAGTTTCGTCAAGCACATACGGTTTCGAGTGGCATCGCCACAGATTTCAGAGAACAGGCGCTTCTCCTGGCACAATATCGAACACTTAGTTTCAGATAGAACAATCAGTTTAAAATGGAACTAATTTTCGCATCCGGAGTTTCCTCTCTCAGCAGGTCGACCACTTAGTTTCGTCGAACACATACGGTTTCGAGTAGCATCGCCACAGGTTTCACAGAACGGGCGCTTGTCCTGGCACATTATCGAACACTTAGTTTCAGATAGAACAATTAGTTTAAAATGGCACTAAGTTTCGCGTCTGGAGTTTCCTCCCTCACAAGGTCGCCCACTCAGTTTCGTCGAACACATACCGTTTCGAGTAGCATCGCGACAGATTTCAGAGAACAGGTGCTTCTCTTGGCACAGTATGGAACACATAGTTTCAGATAGAACAATTAGTTTAAAATGGTACTAAGTTTCGCATCTGGAGTTTCCTCTTTCAAAAGGCGACCACTTAGTTTCGTCGAACACATACGGTTACGAGTAGCATCGCCACAGACTTCAGAGAACAGGCGCCTCTCCTGGCACATTATCGAACACTTAGTTTCAGATAGAACAATTAGTTTAAAATGGAACTAAGTTTCGCATCTGGAGTTTCCTCCCTCACAAGGTCAACAACTTAGTTTCGTCGAACACATACGGTTTCGAGTGGCATCGCCACACATTTCAGAGGACAGGCGCTTCTCCTGGCACAGAATCGAACACATCGTTTCAGATAGAACAATTACTTTAAAATGGAACTATGTTTCGCATTTGGAGTTTCTTCCCTCACAAGGCGACCACTTAGTTTCGTCGAACACATACGGTTTCGAGTAGCATCGTCACACATTTCAGAGAACAGGCGCTTCTCCTGACTCATTCTCGACCACTTAGTTTCAGATAGAACAATCAGTTTCAAATGGAACTAAGTCTGGCATCAGGAGTTTCCTCCCCCACAATGTCGACCACTTATTTTCGTCGAACACATACGGTTTCGAGTAGCATCGCCACAGGTTTCACAGAACGGGCGCTTGTCCTGGCACATTATCGAACACTTAGTTTCAGATAGAACAATTAGTTTAAAATGGCACTAAGTTTCGCGTCTGGAGTTTCCTCCCTCACAAGGTCGCCCACTCAGTTTCGTCGAACACATACCGTTTCGAGTAGCATCGCTACACATTTCAGAGAACAGGCGCTTCTCCTGGCACAGTGTCGAACACATATTTTCAGATAGAACAATTAGTTTAAAATGGAACTAAGTTTCGCATCTGGAGTTTCCTGTCCCACAAGGTCGACGACTTAGTTTCGTCGAACTCATACCATTTCGAGTAGTATCGCCTCAGGTTTCCAGAACGGGCGCTTCTCCTGGCACAGTATCGAACACTTAGTTTCAGATAGAACAATTAATTTAAAATCGAACTAAGTTTCGCATCTGAAGTTTCCTCTCTCACAATGTCGGCCACTTAGTTTCTTCGAACACATACGGTTTCGAGTGGCATCGCCACAGATTTCAGACGACAGGCGCTTCTCCTGGCACAGTATCGAACACTTAGTATCAGGTAGAACAATTTGTTTAAAATGTAACTAAGTTTCGCGTCTGGAGTTTCCTCTCCCACAAGGTCGACCACTTAGTTTCCTCGAACACATACGGTCTCGATTAGCATCGCCACAGATTTCAGAGAACAGGCGCTTCGCCTGACACAGTATCGAGCACTTAGTTTCAGATGGAACATTTAGTTTAAAATTGAACTATGTTTCGCACCTGGAGTTTCCTCTCTCACAAGGTCGACCACTTAGTTTCGCCGAACGCATACGGTTTCGAGTAGCATCGCCACAGATTTCAGAGAACAGGCGCTTCTCCTGGCACAGTATCGAACACTTAGTTTCAGATAAAACAATTTGTTTAAAATGGAAGTATGTTTCGCATCTGAAGTTTCCTCTCCCACAAGGTCGGCCACTTATTTTCGTCGAACACATACGGTTTCGAGTGGCATCGCCACAGATTTCAGAGAACAGGCGCTTCTCCTGGCACATTATCGAAAACTTAGTTTCAGGTAGAACAATAAGATTAAAATGGAACTATGTTTCGCATTTGGAGTTTCCCCTCTCACAAGGTCGGCCACTTAGTTTCGTCGAACACATGCGGTTTCGAGTGGCATCGCCACAGATTTCAAAGAACAGGCGCTTCTGCTGGCACAGTATCGAACACTTAGTTGCAGATGGAACAATTAGTTTAAAATGGCACTAAGTTTCGCGTCTGGAGTTTCCTCTCTCACAAGATCGACCACTCAGTTTCGTCGAACACATACCGTTTCGAGTAGCATCGCGACAGATTTCAGAGAATAGGCGCTTCTCCTGGCACAGTATCGAACACTTAGTTTCAGATAGAACAATTAGTTTAAAATGGACCTAAGATTCGCATCTGGAATTTCCTCTCTCACAAAGTCGACCATTTAGATTCGTCGAACACATATGGTTTCGAGTAGCATCGCCACAGATTTCAGAGAACAGGCGCTTCTCCTGGCATAATATCGAACACATAGTTTCAGATAGAACAATTAGTTTAAAATGGAACTATGTTTCGCATTTGGAGTTTCTTCCCTCACAAGGCGACCACTTAGTTTCGTCGAACACATACGGTTTCGAGTGGCATTGCCACAGATTTCAGAGAACAGGCCCTTCTCCTGGCTCATTATCGATCACTTAGTTTCAGATAGAACATTCAGGTTAAAATGGATCTAAGTCTGGCATCTGGAGTTTCCTCTCTCACAAGGTCGACCACTTACTTTCGTGGAACACATCCGGTTTCGAGTAGCATCGCCACAGATTTCAGAGAACAGACGCTGCTCCTGGCACAGTATCGAACACATAGTTTCAGATAGAACAATTAGTTTAAAATGGTACTAAGTTTCGCATCTGGAGTTTCCTCTTTCACAAGGCGACCACTTAGTTTCGTCGATCACATACGGTTTCGAGTAGCATCGTCACACATTTCAGAGAACAGGCGCTTCTCCTGGCTCATTCTCGACCACTTAGTTTCAGATAGAACAATCAGTTTAAAATGGAACTAAGTCTGGCATCAGGAGTTTCCTCCCCCACAATGTCGACCACTTAGTTTCGTCGAACACATACGGTTTCGAGTAGCATCGCCACAGACTTCAGAGAACAGGCGCTTCTCCTGGCACATTATCGAACACTTAGTTTCCGATAGAACAATTTGCTTAAAATGGAACTAAGTTTCGCATCTGGAGTTTCCCCTCCCACAAGGTCGACCACTTAGTTTCGTCGAACACATACGGTTTCGAGTAGCATCGCCACAGATTTCAGAGAACAGGCGCTTCCCCTATCGAACACTTAGTTTCAGATAGAAGAATTAGTTTAAAATGGAACTAAGTTTCGCATCTGGAGTTTCCTCTCCCACAAGGTCGACCACTTAGTTTCCTCGAACACATACGGTTTCGAGTAGCATCGCCACAGATTTCAGAGAACAGGCGCTTCTCCTGGGACAGTATCGAACACTTAGTCCCAGATAGAACAATTAATTTAAAATGGATCTATGTTTCGCCTTTGGTGTTTCCTCTCTCACAAGGTCGAACACTTAGTTTCGTCGAACACATACGGTTTCGAGTGGCATCGCCACAGATTTCAGAGAACAGGCGCTTCTCCTGGCACAGTATCGAACACTTAGTTACAGATAGAACACTTAGCTTAAAATGGAACTCTGTTTCGCATTTGGAGTTTCTTCTCTCACACGCTCTACCACTTACTTTCGTCGAACACATTCGGCTTCGAGTAGCAACGCCACAGGTTTCAGAGAACAGGCGCTTCTACTGGCAGAGTATCGAACATTTAGTTTCAGATGGAACTTCTAGTTTAAAATTGAACTGTGTCTCGCATCTGGAGTTTCCTCTCTCACAAGGTCGACCACTTAGTTTCCTCGAACACATACGGTTTCGAGTGGCATCGCCACAGATTTCAGAGAACAGGCGCTTCTGCTGGCACAGTATCGAACACTTAGTTTCAGATGGAACAATTAGTTTAAAATGGCACTAAGTTTCGCGTCTGGAGTTTCCTCTCTCACAAGGTCGACCACTTAGTTTCGCCGAACGCATACGGTTTCGAGTGGCATCGCCACAGATTTCAGAGAACAGGCGCTTCTGCTGGCACAGTATCGAACACTTAGTTTCAGATAGAACAATTAGTTTAAAATGGCACTAAGTTTCGCGTCTGGAGTTTCCTCTCTCACAAGGTCGACCACTCAGTTTCGTCGAACACATACCGTTTCGAGTAGCATCGCCACAGATTTCAGAGAACAGGCGCTTCTCCTGGCACATTATCGAACACTTAGTTTCAGATAGAACAATTAGTTTAAAATGGAACTATGTTCCGCATCTGGAGACTCCTCTCCCACAAGGTCGACCACTTAGTTCCGTCGAACACATAGGGTTTCGAGTAGCATCGCCACAGACTTCAGAGAACAGGCGCTTCTCCTGGCACATTATCGAACACTTAGTTTCCGATAGAACAATTTGCTTAAAATGGAACTAAGTTTCGCATCTGGAGTTTCCCCTCCCACAAGGTCGACCACTTAGTTTCGTCGAACACATACGGTTTCGAGTAGCATCGCCACAGATTTCAGAGAACAGGCGCTTCTCCTGGCACAGTATCGAACACTTAGTTACAGATAGAACACTTAGCTTAAAATGGAACTATGTTTCGCATCTGGAGTTTCTTCTCCCACAAGGTCGACTACTTAGGTTCGTCGAACACATACGGTTTCGAGTAGTCTCGCCACAGATTTCAGAGAACAGGCGCTTCCCCTGGCACAGTGTCGAACACTTAGTTTCAGATAGAACAATTAGTTTAACATGGAACTAAGTTTCGCATCTGGAGTTTACTCTCTCACAAGGTCGACCACTTAGTTTCGTCGAACACATACGGTTTCGAGTAGCATCGCCACAGATTTCAGAGAACAGGCGCTTTTCCTGACACAGTATCGACCACTTAGTATCAGATTGAACAATTAGTTTTAAATGGAACTATGTTTCGCTTCTGGAGTTTCCTCTCTTACAAGGTCGACCACTTAGTTTCGTTGAACACATAAGGTTTCGAGTGGTATCGCCACAGATTTCAGAGAACAGGCGCTTCTCCTGGCACATTATTGAACACTTAGTTTCAGATAAAACAATTAATTTAAAATTGAATTATGTTTCGCATCTGGAGTTTCTTCTCCCACAAGGTCGACTACTTAGGTTCATCGAACACATACGGTTTCGAGTAGCATCGCCACAGATTTCAGAGAACAGGCGCTTCCCCTGGCACAGTGTCGAACACTTAGTTTCAGATAGAACAATTAGTTTAAAATTGAACTAACTTTCGCTTCTGGAGTTTACTCTCTCACAAGGTCGACCACTTAGTTTCGTCGAACAAATACTGTTTCGAGTAGCATCGCCACAGATTTCAGAGAACAGGCGCTTCTCCTGGCACAGTATCGACCACTTAGTATCAGATAGAACAATTAGTTTTAAATGGAACTATGTTTCGCTTCTGTAGTTTTCTCTCTCAGAAGGTCGACCACTTAGTTTCGTCGAACACATAAGGTTCCGAGTGGTATCGCCACAGATTTCAGAGAACAGGCGCTTCTCCTGGCACATTATCGAACACTTAATTTCAGATAGAAAAATTAATTTAAAATTGAACTATGTTTCGCATCTGGAGTTTCTTCTCCCACAAGGTCGACTACTTAGGTTCGTCGAACACATACGGTTTCGAGTAGCATCGCCACAGATTTCAGAGAACAGGCGCTTCCCCTGGCACAGTGTCGAACACTTAGTATCAGATAGAACAATTAGTTTTAAATGGAACTAAGTTTCGCTCCTGGAGTTTCCTCTCTCAGAAGGTCGACCACTTAGTTTCGTCGAACACATAAGGTTTCGAGTGGTATCGCCACAGATTTCAGAGAACAGGCGCTTCTCCTGGCACATTATCGAACACTTAGTTTCAGATAGAACAATTAATTTAAAATGGAACTATGTTTCGCATCTGGAGTTTCTTCTCCCACAAGGTCGACTACTTAGGTTCCTCGAACACATACGGTTTCGAGTAGGCTCGCCACAGATTTCAGAGAACAGGCGCTTCTCCTGACACAGTATCGACCACTTAGTATCAGATAGAACAATTAGTTTTAAATGGAACTATGTTTCGCTTCTGGAGTTTCCTCTCTTACGAGGTCGGCGACTTCGTTTCGTCGAACACATGCGGTTTCGAGTGGCATCGGCTCAGATTTCAGAGAACAGGCGCTTCTCCTGGCACAGTATCGAACACTTAGTTTCAGATAGAACAATTAGTTCAAAATGGCACTAAGTTTTGCGTCTGCCGTTTCCTCTCTCACAAGGTCGACCACTTAGTTTCGTCGAACACATAGGGTTTCGAGTAGCATCGCCACAGACTTCAGAGAATAGGCGCTTCTCCTGGCACATTATCGAACACTTAGTTTCCGATAGAACAATTTGCTTAAAATGGAACTAAGTTTCGCATTTGGAGTTTCCCCCCCCACAAGGTCGACCACTTAGTTTCGTCGAACACATACGGTTTCGAGTAGCATCGCCACAGATTTCAGAGAACAGGCGCTTCTCCTGGCACAGTATCGAACACTTAGTTACAGATAGAACACTTAGCTTAAAATGGAACTATGTTTCGCATCTGGAGTTTCTTCTCCCACAAGGTCGACTACTTAGGTTCCTCGAACACATACGGTTTCGAGTAGGCTCGCCACAGATTTCAGAGAACAGGCGCTTCTCCTGACACAGTATCGACCACTTAGTATCAGATAGAACAATTAGTTTTAAATGGAACTATGTTTCGCTTCTGGAGTTTCCTCTCTTACGAGGTCGGCGACTTCGTTTCGTCGAACACATGCGGTTTCGAGTGGCATCGGCTCAGATTTCAGAGAACAGGCGCTTCTCCTGGCACAGTATCGAACACTTAGTTTCAGATAGAACAATTAGTTCAAAATGGCACTAAGTTTTGCGTCTGCCGTTTCCTCTCTCACAAGGTCGACCACTTAGTTTCGTCGAACACATACGGTTTCGAGTGGCATCGCCACAGATTTCAGAGAACAGGCGCTTCTGCTGGCACAGTATCGAACACTTAGTTTCAGATAGAACAATTAGTTTAAAATGGCACTAAGTTTCGCGTCTGGAGTTTCCTCTCTCACAAGGTCAACGACTTAGTTTCGTCGAACACATACGGGTTCGAGGGGCATCGCCACAGATTTCAGTGAACAGGCGCTCCTCCTGGCACATTTTCGAACACTTAGATTCAGATAGAGCAATTAGTTTAACATGGAACTATGTGTCGCATCTGGAGTTTCCTCTCTCATAAGTTCACTCGAAACCGTATGTGTTCGACGAAACAAAGTTGCCGACCTTGTGAGAGAGGAAACTTCAGATGCGAAACTTAGTTCCATTTTAAACTAACTGTTCCATCTGAAATTAAGTGTTCGCTACTGTGCCAGGGGAAGCGGCTGTTCTCTGAAATCTGTGGCGATTCCACTCGAAACCGTATGTGTTCGACGAAACTAAGTGGCCGACCTTGTGAGAGAGGAAACTAGAGATGCGAAACTTAGTTCCATTTTTAACTAATTTTTCTATCTGAAACTAAGTGTTCGATAAGGTGCCAGGAGAAGCGCCTGTTCTCTGAACTGTGTGGCGATGACGCTCGAAACCGTATGTGTTCGACGAAACTAAGTGGTTGACCTTGTGAGAGAGGATACTCCAGATGCGAAACATAGTTCCATTTTAAACTAATTGTTCTATCTGAAACTAAGTGTTCGATACTGTGCCAGGAGAAGCGCCTGTTCTCTGAAATCTGCGGCGATGCTACTCGAAACCGTATGTGTTCGAGGAAACTAAGTGGTCGACCTTGTGGGAAAGGAAACTCCAGATGCGAAACTTAGTTCCATTTTAAACAAATTGTGCTACCTAAAACTAAGTGTGCGATACTGTGCCAGGAGAAGCGCTTGTTCTCTGAAATCTGTGGAGATGCTACTCGAAACCGTATGTGTTCGACGAAACTAAGTGGTCCACCTTGTGAGAAGAGGAAACTCCAGATGCGAAGCTTTGTTTCATTTTAAACTAATTCTTCTATCTGATACTAAGTGTTCGATAGTGTGCCAGGAGAAGCGACTGTTCTCTGAAATCTGTTGCGATGCCACTCGAAACCGTATGTGTTCGACGAAACTAAGTGGTCGACCTTGTGAGAGAGGAATATCCAGATGCGAAACTTAGTTCCATTTTAAACTAATTGTTCTATCTGAAACTATGTGCTCGATACTGTGCCAAGAGAAGCGCCTGTTCTCTGAAATGTGTGGCGATGCCACTCGAAACTGTATGTGTTCGGCGAAACTAAGTGGCCGACTTGTGAGACAGGAAACTCCAGATGCGAAACTAAGTTCCATTTTAAACTAATTGTTCTATCTGAAACTGATCGATACTGTGCCAGGAGAAGCGCCTGCTCTCTGAAATCTGTGGCGATGCTACTCGAAACCGTATGTGTTCGACGAAACTAAGTGGTCGACCTTGTGAGAGAGGAAACTCAAAATGCGAAAGTTAGTTCCATTTTAAATTAATTGTTCTATCTGAAACAAGGTGTTCGATATTGTGTCAGGAGAAGCGCCTGTTCTCTGAAATCTGTGGCGATGCCACTCGAAACCGTATGAGTTCGACGAAACTAATTGGTCGACCTAGTGTGAGAGGAAACTCCAGATGCAAAACTTTGTTCCATTTTAAACTAATCGTTCTATCTGAAACTAAGTGTTCGATACTGTGCCAGGAGAAGCGACTGTTCTCTGAAATCTGTGGCGATGGTACTCGAAACCGTATGTGTTCGACGAAACTAAGTGGCCGACCTTGTGAGAGAGGAAACTCCAGATGCGGAACTTAGTTCCATTTTAAACTAATTGTTCTATCTGAAAGTGTTCGATACTGTGCCAGGAGAAGCGCCTGTTCTCTGAAATCAGTGGCGATGCTACTCGAAACCGCATGTGTCGACGAGACTAAGTGGTCGACCTTGTGAGAGAGGAAACTCCAGATGCGAAACTTAGTTCCATTTTAAACAAATTGTGCTACCTAAAACTAAGTGTGCGATACTGTGCCAGGAGAAGCGCTTGTTCTCTGAAATCTGTTGCGATGCCACTCGAAACCGTATGTGTTCGACGAAACTAAGTGGTCGACCTTGTGAGAGAGGAATATCCAGATGCGAAACTTAGTTCCATTTTAAAGTAATTGTTCTATCTGATACTAAGTGTTCGATACTGTGCCAGGAGAAGCGCCAGTTCTCTGAAATCTGTGGCGATGCCACTCGAAACAGTATGTGTTCGACGAAACTAAGTGGTCCACCTTGTGAGAGAGGGAACTCCAAATGCGAAACATAGTTCCATTTTAAAGTAAGTGTTCTATCTGTAACTAAGTGTTCGATACTGTGCCAGGAGTAGCGCCGTTTTGCGAAATGTGTGGCGATAACACTCGAAACCGTATGTGTTCGACGAAACTAAGTGGTCGATCTTGTGAGAGAGGAAACTCCAGATGCGAAACTTAGTTCCATTTTAAACTAATTGTTCTATCTGAAAGTGTTCGATACTGTGCCAGGAGAAGCGCCTGTTCTCTGAAATGTGTGGCGATGCCACTCGAAACCGTATGTGTTCGACGAAACTAAGCGGCCGACCTTGTGAGAGAGGAGACTCCAGATGCGATAATTAGTTCCATATTAAACTAATTATTCTCTCTGAAACTAAGTGTTCGATACTGCGCCAGGAGAATCGCCTGTTCTCTGAAATCTGTGGCGAGGCTACTCGAAACCGTATGTGTTCGACGAATCTAAATGGTCGGCCTGGTGAGAGAGGAAACTCCAGATGCGAAACTTAGTTCCATTTTAAACTAATTGTTCTATCTGAAACTAAGTGTTCGATACTGTGCCAGGAGAAGCGCCTGTTCTCTGAAATCAGTGGCGATGCTACTCGTAAGCGTAAGTGTTCGATGAAACTAAGTGGTCCACCTTGTGGGAGAGGAAACACCAGATGCGAAGCTTATTTCCATTTTAAAGTAATTGTTCTATCTGATACTAAGTGTTCGATGCTGTGGCAGGAGAACCGCCAGTTCTCTGAAATCTGTGGCGATGCCACTCGAAACCGTATGTGTTCGACGAAACTAAGTGGTCGACCTTGTGAGAGAGGAAACTCCAGATGCGAAACTTAGTTCCACTTTAAACTAATTGTTCTGTCTGAAAGTGTTCGATACTGTGCCAGGAGAAGCGCCTGTTCTCTGAAATGTGCGGCGATGCCACTCGAAACCGTATGTGTTCGACGAAACTAAGCGGCCGACCGTGTGAGAGAGGAGACTCCAGATGCGAAAATTAGTTCCATATTAAACTAATTGTTCTTTCTGAAACTAAGTGTTCGATATTGTGCCAGGAGAATCGCCTGTTCTCTGAAATCTGTGGCGAGGCTACTCGAAACCGTATGTGTTCGACGAATCTAAATGGTCGGCCTGGTGAGAGAGGAAACTCCAGATGCGAAACTTAGTTCCATTTTAAACTAATTGTTCTATCTGAAACTAAGTGTTCGATACTATGCCAGGAGAAGCGCCTGTTCTCTGAAATCAGTGGCGATGCTACTCGTAAGCGTAAGTGTTCGATGAAACTAAGTGGTCCACCTTGTGGGACAGGAAACACCAGATGCGAAGCTTAGTTCCATTTTAAAGTAATTGTTCTATCTGATACTAAGTGTTCGATGCTCTGCCAGGAGAAGCGCCTGTTCTCTAAAATCTGTGGCGATGCCACTCGAAACCGTATGTGTTCGACGAAACTAAGTGGTCGACCTTGTGAGAGAGGAAACTCCAGATGCGAAACTTAGTTCCATTTAAAACTAATTGTTCGATCTGAAACTAAGTGTTCGATACTGTGCCAGGAGAAGCGCCTGTTCTCCGAAATCTGTGGCGATACCACTCGAAACCGTATGTGTTCGACGAAACTAAGTGGTCGACCTTGTGAGAGAGGAAACTCCAGCAGCGAAACTTAGTTCCTTTTTAAACTAATTGTTCTATCTGAAACTATGTGTTCGATACGGTGCCAGTAGAAGCGTCTGTTCTCTGAAATCTGTGGCGAAGCCACTCGAAACCGTATGTGTTCGACGAAACTAAGTGGCCGTTCTTGTGAGAGAGGAAACTCCAGATGCGAAACTTAGTTCCATTTCAAACTAATTGTTCTATCTGTAACTATGTGTTCGGTTATGTGCCAGGAGAAGCGCCTTTTCTCTGAAATCTGTGGCGATGCCACTCGAAACCGTATGTGTTCGACGAAACTAAGTGGTCGACCTTGTGAGAGAGGAAACTCCAGCAGCGAAACTTAGTTCCTTTTTAAACTAATTGTTCTATGTGAAACTATGTGTTCGATACGGTGCCAGTAGAAGCGTCTGTTCTCTGAAATCTGTGGCAAAGCCACTCGAAACCGTATTTGTTCGACGAAACTAAGTTGTCGACCTTGTGAGAGGGGAAACTCCAGATGCGAATCTTAGTTCCATTTTAAACTAATTGTTCTATCTAAAACTATGTGTTCGATAATGTGCCAGGAGAAACGCCGTTTTGCGAAATCTGTGGCGATACCACTCGAAACCGTATGTGTTCGACGAAACTAAGTGGTCGACCTTGTGAGAGAGGAAACTCCAGATGCGAAGTTTATTTCCATTTTAAAGTAATTTTTCTATCTGATACTAAGTGTTCGATACTGTGCCAGGAGAAGCGCCTGTTCTCTGAAATCTGTGGCGATGCCACTCGAAACAGTATGTGTTCGACGAAACTAAGTGGTCCACCTTGTGAGAGAGGGAACTCCAAATGCGAAACATAGTTCCATTTTAAAGTAAGTGTTCTATCTCTAACTAAGTGTTCGATACTGTGCCAGGAGTAGCGCCCTTTTGCGAAATGTGTGGCGATACCACTCGAAACCGTATGTGTTCGACGAAACTAAGTGGTCGATCTTGTGAGAGAGGAAACTCCAGATGCGAAACTTAGTTCCATTTTAAACTAATTGTTCCATCTGAAAGTGTTCGATACTGTGCCAGGAGAAGCGCCTGTTCTCTTAAATGTGTGGCGATGCCACTCGAAACCTTATGTGTTCGACGAAACTAAGCGGCCGACCTTGTGAGAGAGGAGACTCCAGATGCGAAAATTAGTTCCATATTAAACTAATTGTGCTCTCTGAAACTAAGTGTTCGATACTGTGCCAGGAGAATCGCCTGTTCTCTGAAATCTGTGGCGAGGCTACTCGAAACCGTATGTGTTCGACGAATCTAAATGGTCGGCCTGGTGAGAGAGGAAACTCCAGATGCGAAACTTAGTTCCATTTTAAACTAATTGTTCTATCTGAAACTAAGTGTTCGATACTGTGCCAGGAGAAGCGCCTGTTCTCTGAAATCAGTGGCGATGCTACTCGTAAGCGTAAGTGTTCGATGAAAGTAAGTGGTCCACCTTGTGGGAGAGGAAACACCAGATCCGAAGCTTATTTCCATTTTAAAGTAATTGTTCTATCTGATACTAAGTGTTCGATGCTGTGCCAGGAGAAGCGCCAGTTCTCTGAAATCTGTGGCGATGCCACTCGAAACTGTATGTGTTCGACGAAACTAAGTGGTCGACCTTGTGAGAGAGGAAACTCCAGATGCGAAACTTAGTTCCATTTTAAACTAATTGTTCTATCTGAAACTAAGTGTTCGATACGGTGCCAGTAGAAGCGTCTGTTCTCTGAAATCTGTGGCTAAGCCACTCGAAACCGTATGTGTTCGACGAAACTAAGTGGCCGTTCTTGTGAGAGAGGAAACTCCAGATGCGAAACTTAGTTCCATTTCAAACTAATTGTTCTATCTGTAACTATGTGTTCGGTTATGTGCCAGGAGAAGCGCCTTTTCTCTGAAATCTGTGGCGATGCCACTCGAAACCGTATGTGTTCGACGAAACTAAGTGGTCGACCTTGTGAGAGAGGAAACTCCAGCAGCGAAACTTAGTTCCTTTTTAAACTAATTGTTCTATGTGAAACTATGTGTTCGATACGGTGCCAGTAGAAGCGTCTGTTCTCTGAAATCTGTGGCAAAGCCACTCGAAACCGTATTTGTTCGACGAAACTAAGTTGTCGACCTTGTGAGAGGGGAAACTCCAGATGCGAATCTTAGTTCCATTTTAAACTAATTGTTCTATCTAAAACTATGTGTTCGATAATGTGCCAGGAGAAACGCCGTTTTGCGAAATCTGTGGCGATACCACTCGAAACCGTATGTGTTCGACGAAACAAAGTGGTCGACCTTGTGAGAGAGGAAACTCCAGATGCGAAGTTTATTTCCATTTTAAAGTAATTGTTCTATCTGATACTAAGTGTTCGATACTGTGCCAGGAGAAGCGCCAGTTCTCTGAAATCTGTGGCGATGCCACTCGAAACAGTATGTGTTCGACGAAACTAAGTGGTCCACCTTGTGAGAGAGGGAACTCCAAATGCGAAACATAGTTCCATTTTAAAGTAAGTGTTCTATCTCTAACTAAGTGTTCGATACTGTGCCAGGAGTAGCGCCCTTTTGCGAAATGTGTGGCGATACCACTCGAAACCGTATGTGTTCGACGAAACTAAGTGGTCGATCTTGTGAGAGAGGAAACTCCAGATGCGAAACTTAGTTCCATTTTAAACTAATTGTTCCATCTGAAAGTGTTCGATACTGTGCCAGGAGAAGCGCCTGTTCTCTTAAATGTGTGGCGATGCCACTCGAAACCTTATGTGTTCGACGAAACTAAGCGGCCGACCTTGTGAGAGAGGAGACTCCAGATGCGAAAATTAGTTCCATATTAAACTAATTGTGCTCTCTGAAACTAAGTGTTCGATACTGTGCCAGGAGAATCGCCTGTTCTCTGAAATCTGTGGCGAGGCTACTCGAAACCGTATGTGTTCGACGAATCTAAATGGTCGGCCTGGTGAGAGAGGAAACTCCAGATGCGAAACTTAGTTCCATTTTAAACTAATTGTTCTATCTGAAACTAAGTGTTCGATACTGTGCCAGGAGAAGCGCCTGTTCTCTGAAATCAGTGGCGATGCTACTCGTAAGCGTAAGTGTTCGATGAAAGTAAGTGGTCCACCTTGTGGGAGAGGAAACACCAGATCCGAAGCTTATTTCCATTTTAAAGTAATTGTTCTATCTGATACTAAGTGTTCGATGCTGTGCCAGGAGAAGCGCCAGTTCTCTGAAATCTGTGGCGATGCCACTCGAAACCGTATGTGTTCGACGAAACTAAGTGGTCGACCTTGTGAGAGAGGAAACTCCAGATGCGAAACTTAGTTCCATTTTAAACTAATTGTTCTGTCTGAAACTATGTGTTCGATACGGTGCCAGTAGAAGCGTCTGTTCTCTGAAATCTGTGGCGAAGCCACTCGAAACCGTATGTGTTCGACGAAACTAAGTGGCCGTTCTTGTGAGAGAGGAAACTCCAGATGCGAAACTTAGTTCCATTTCAAACTAATTGTTCTATCTGTAACTATGTGTTCGGTTATGTGCCAGGAGAAGCGCCTTTTCTCTGAAATCTGTGGCGATGCCACTCGAAACCGTATGTGTTCGACGAAACTAAGTGGTCGACCTTGTGAGAGAGGAAACTCCAGCAGCGAAACTTAGTTCCATTTTAAACTAATTGTTCTATCTGAAACTATGTGTTCGATACGGTGCCAGTAGAAGCGTCTGTTCTCTGAAATCTGTGGCTAAGCCACTCGAAACCGTATTTGTTCGACGAAACTAAGTTGTCGACCTTGTGAGAGGGGAAACTCCAGATGCGAATCTTAGTTCCATTTTAAACTAATTGTTCTATCTAAAACTATGTGTTCGATAATGTGCCAGGAGAAACGCCGTTTTGCGAAATCTGTGGCGATACCACTCGAAACCGTATGTGTTCGACGAAACTAAGTGGTCGACCTTGTGAGAGAGGAAACTCCAGATGCGAAGTTTATTTCCATTTTAAAGTAATTGTTCTATCTGATACTAAGTGTTCGATACTGTGCCAGGAGAAGCGCCAGTTCTCTGAAATCTGTGGCGATGCCACTCGAAACAGTATGTGTTCGACGAAACTAAGTGGTCCACCTTGTGAGAGAGGGAACTCCAAATGCGAAACATAGTTCCATTTTAAAGTAAGTGTTCTATCTCTAACTAAGTGTTCGATACTGTGCCAGGAGTAGCGCCCTTTTGCGAAATGTGTGGCGATACCACTCGAAACCGTATGTGTTCGACGAAACTAAGTGGTCGATCTTGTGAGAGAGGAAACTCCAGATGCGAAACTTAGTTCCATTTTAAACTAATTGTTCTATCTGAAAGTGTTCGATACTGTGCCAGGAGAAGCGCCTGTTCTCTTAAATGTGTGGCGATGCCACTCGAAACCTTATGTGTTCGACGAAACTAAGTGGCCGACCTTGTGAGAGAGGAGACTCCAGATGCGAAAATTAGTTCCATATTAAACTAATTGTGCTCTCTGAAACTAAGTGTTCGATACTGTGCCAGGAGAATCGCCTGTTCTCTGAAATCTGTGGCGAGGCTACTCGAAACCGTATGTGTTCGACGAATCTAAATGGTCGGCCTGGTGAGAGAGGAAACTCCAGATGCGAAACTTAGTTCCATTTTAAACTAATTGTTCTATCTGAAACTAAGTGTTCGATACTATGCCAGGAGAAGCGCCTGTTCTCTGAAATCAGTGGCGATGCTACTCGTAAGCGTAAGTGTTCGATGAAACTAAGTGGTCCACCTTGTGGGACAGGAAACACCAGATGCGAAGCTTAGTTCCATTTTAAAGTAATTGTTCTATATGATACTAAGTGTTCGATGCTGTGCCAGGAGAAGCGCCAGTTCTCTAAAATCTGTGGCGATGCCACTCGAAACCGTATGTGTTCGACGAAACTAAGTGGTCGACCTTGTGAGAGAGGAAACTCCAGATGCGAAACTTAGTTCCATTTTAAACTAATTGTTCTATCTGAAAGTGTTCGATACTGTGCCAGGAGAAGCGCCTGTTCTCTGAAATGTGTGGCGATGCCACTCGAAACCGTATGTGTTCGACGAAACTAAGTGGCCGTTCTTGTGAGAGAGGAAACTCCAGATGCGAAACTTAGTTCCATTTTAAACTAATTGTTCTATCTGTAACTATGTGTTCGGTTATGTGCCAGGAGAAGCGCCTTTTCTCTGAAATCTGTGGCGATGCCACTCGAAACCGTATGTGTTCGACGAAACTAAGTGGTCGACCTTGTGAGAGAGGAAACTCCAGCAGCGAAACTTAGTTCCATTTTAAACTAATTGTTCTATCTGAAAGTGTTCGTTACTGTGCCAGGAGAAGCGCCTGTTCTCTGAAATGTGTGGCGATGCCACTCGAAACCGTATGTGTTCGACGAAACTAAGTGGCCGTTCTTGTGAGAGAGGAAACTCCAGATGCGAAACTTAGTTCCATTTCAAACTAATTGTTCTATCTGTAACTATGTGTTCGGTAATGTGCCAGGAGAAGCGCCTTTTCTCTGAAATCTGTGGCGATGCCACTCGAAACCGTATGTGTTCGACGAAACTAAGTGGTCGACCTTGTGAGAGAGGAAACTCCAGATGCGAAACTTAGTTCCATTTTAAACTAATTGTTCTGTCTGAAAGTGTTCGATACTGTGCCAGGAGAAGCGCCTGTTCTCTGAAATGTGCGGCGATGCCACTCGAAACCGTATGTGTTCGACGAAACTAAGCGGCCGACCTTGTGAGAGAGGAGACTCCAGATGCGAAAATTAGTTCCATATTAAACTAATTGTTCTTTCTGAAACTAAGTGTTCGATACTATGCCAGGAGAAGCGCCTGTTCTCTGAAATCAGTGGCGATGCTACTCGTAAGCGTAAGTGGTCGATGAAACTAAGTGGTCCACCTTGTGGGACAGGAAACACCAGATGCGAAGCTTAGTTCCATTTTAAAGTAATTGTTCTATCTGATACTAAGTGTTCGATGCTGTGCCAGGAGAAGCGCCTGTTCTCTGAAATGTGCGGCGATGCCACTCGAAACCGTATGTGTTCGACGAATCTAAATGGTCGGCCTGGTGAGAGAGGAAACTCCAGATGCGAAACTTAGTTCCATTTTAAACTAATTGTTCTATCTGAAACTAAGTGTTCGATACTATGCCAGGAGAAGCGCCTGTTCTCTGAAATCAGTGGCGATGCTACTCGTAAGCGTAAGTGTTCGATGAAACTAAGTGGTCCACCTTGTGGGACAGGAAACACCAGATGCGAAGCTTAGTTCCATTTTAAAGTAATTGTTCTATATGATACTAAGTGTTCGATGCTGTGCCAGGAGAAGCGCCAGTTCTCTAAAATCTGTGGCGATGCCACTCGAAACCGTATGTGTTCGACGAAACTAAGTGGTCGACCTTGTGAGAGAGGAAACTCCAGATGCGAAACTTAGTTCCATTTTAAACTAATTGTTCTATCTGAAAGTGTTCGTTACTGTGCCAGGAGAAGCGCCTGTTCTCTGAAATGTGTGACGATGCCACTCGAAACCGTATGTGTTCGACGAAACTAAGTGGCCGTTCTTGTGAGAGAGGAAACTTCAGATGCGAAACTTAGTTCCATTTTAAACTAATTGTTCTATCTGTAACTATGTGTTCGGTTATGTGCCAGGAGAAGCGCCTTTTCTCTGAAATCTGTGGCGATGCCACTCGAAACCGTATGTGTTCGACGAAACTAAGTGGTCGACCTTGTGAGAGAGGAAACTCCAGCAGCGAAACTTAGTTCCATTTTAAACTAATTGTTCTATCTGAAAGTGTTCGTTACTGTGCCAGGAGAAGCGCCTGTTCTCTGAAATGTGTGGCGATGCCACTCGAAACCGTATGTGTTCGACGAAACTAAGTGGCCGTTCTTGTGAGAGAGGAAACTCCAGATGCGAAACTTAGTTCCATTTCAAACTAATTGTTCTATCTGTAACTATGTGTTCGGTTATGTGCCAGGAGA
The DNA here is from genome assembly GCA_910591585.2 of Nysson spinosus. Taxonomy (NCBI): domain Eukaryota; kingdom Metazoa; phylum Arthropoda; class Insecta; order Hymenoptera; family Crabronidae; genus Nysson; species Nysson spinosus. Next base: position 4,994,512 of record CAJUYC020000006.1, read on the forward strand.
AGCGCCTTTTCTCTGAAATCTGTGGCGATGCCACTCGAAACCGTATGTGTTCGACGAAACTAAGTGGTCGACCTTGTGAGAGAGGAAACTCCAGATGCGAAACTTAGTTCCATTTTAAACTAATTGTTCTGTCTGAAAGTGTTCGATACTGTGCCAGGAGAAGCGCCTGTTCTCTGAAATGTGCGGCGATGCCACTCGAAACCGTATGTGTTCGACGAAACTAAGCGGCCGACCTTGTGAGAGAGGAGACTCCAGATGCGAAAATTAGTTCCATATTAAACTAATTGTTCTCTCTGAAACTAAGTGTTCGATACTGTGCCAGGAGAATCGCCTGTTCTCTGAAATCTGTGGCGAGGCTACTCGAAACCGTATGTGTTCGACGAATCTAAATGGTCGGCCTGGTGAGAGAGGAAACTCCAGATGCGAAACTTAGTTCCATTTTAAACTGATTGTTCTATCTGAAACTAAGTGTTCGATACTGTGCCAGGAGAAGCGCCTGTTCTCTGAAATCAGTGGCGATGCGACTCGTAAGCGTAAGTGTTCGATGAAACTAAGTGGTCCACCTTGTGGGAGAGGAAACACCAGATGCGAAGCTTAGTTCCATTTTAAAGTAATTGTTCTATCTGATACTAAGTGTTCGATGCTGTGCCAGGAGAAGCGCCAGTTCTCTGAAATCTGTGGCGATGCCACTCGAAACAGTATGTGTTCGACGAAACTAAGTGGTCCACCTTGTGAGAGAGGGAACTCCAAATGCGAAACATAGTTCCATTTTAAAGTAAGTGTTCTATCTGTAACTAAGTGTTCGATACTGTGCCAGGAGTAGCGCCGTTTTGCGAAATGTGTGGCGATACCACTCGAAACCGTATGTGTTCGACGAAACTAAGTGGTCGATCTTGTGAGAGAGGAAACTCCAGATGCGAAACTTAGTTCCATTTTAAACTAATTGTTCTATCTGAAAGTGTTCGATACTGTGCCAGGAGAAGCGCCTGTTCTCTGAAATGTGTGGCGATGCCACTCGAAACCTTATGTGTTCGACGAAACTAAGTGGTCGACCTTGTGAGAGAGGAAACTCCAGATGCGAAACTTAGTTCCATTTTAAACTAATTGTTCTATCTGAAAGTGTTCGATACTGTGCCAGGAGAAGCGCCTGTTCTCTGAAATGTGTGGCGATGCCACTCGAAACCGTATGTGTTCGACGAAACTAAGTGGCCGTCCTTGTGAGAGAGGAGACTCCAGATGCGAAAATTAGTTCCATATTAAACTAATTGTTCTCTCTGAAACTAAGTGTTCGATACTGTGCCAGGAGAATCGCCTGTTCTCTGAAATCTGTGGCGAGGCTACTCGAAACCGTATGTGTTCGACGAATCTAAATGGTCGGCCTGGTGAGAGAGGAAACTCCAGATGCGAAACTTAGTTCCATTTTAAACTGATTGTTCTATCTGAAACTAAGTGTTCGATACTGTGCCAGGAGAAGCGCCTGTTCTCTGAAATCAGTGGCGATGCTACTCGTAAGCGTAAGTGTTCGATGAAACTAAGTGGTCCACCTTGTGGGACAGGAAACACCAGATGCGAAGCTTAGTTCCATTTTAAAGTAATTGTTCTATATGATACTAAGTGTTCGATGCTGTGCCAGGAGAAGCGCCAGTTCTCTAAAATCTGTGGCGATGCCACTCGAAACCGTATGTGTTCGACGAAACTAAGTGGTCGACCTTGTGAGAGAGGAAACTCCAGATGCGAAACTTAGTTCCATTTTAAACTAATTGTTCTATCTGAAAGTGTTCGTTACTGTGCCAGGAGAAGCGCCTGTTCTCTGAAATGTGTGGCCATGCCACTCGAAACCGTATGTGTTCGACGAAACTAAGTGGCCGTTCTTGTGAGAGAGGAAACTCCAGATGCGAAACTTAGTTCCATTTCAAACTAATTGTTCTATCTGTAACTATGTGTTCGGTTATGTGCCAGGAGAAGCGCCTTTTCTCTGAAATCTGTGGCGATGCCACTCGAAACCGTATGTGTTCGACGAAACTAAGTGGTCGACCTTGTGAGAGAGGAAACTCCAGCAGCGAAACTTAGTTCCTTTTTAAACTAATTGTTCTATCTGAAACTATGTGTTCGATACGGTGCCAGTAGAAGCGTCTGTTCTCTGAAATCTGTGGCGAAGCCACTCGAAACAGTATGTGTTCGACGAAACTAAGTGGTCCACCTTGTGAGAGAGGGAACTCCAAATGCGGAACATAGTTCCATTTTAAAGTAAGTGTTCTATCTCTAACTAAGTGTTCGATACTCTGCCAGGAGTAGCGCCGTTTTGCGAAATGTGTGGCGATACCACTCGAAACCGTATGTGTTCGACGAAACTAAGTGGTCGATCTTGTGAGAGAGGAAACTCCAGATGCGAAACTTAGTTCCATTTTAAACTAATTGTTCTATCTGAAAGTGTTCGATACTGTGCCAGGAGAAGAGCCTGTTCTCTGAAATGTGTGGCGATGCCACTCGAAACCTTATGTGTTCGACGAAACTAAGCGGCCGACCTTGTGAGAGAGGAGACTCCAGATGCGAAAATTAGTTCCATATTAAACTAATTGTTCTCTCTGAAACTAAGTGTTCGATACTGTGCCAGGAGAATCGCCTGTTCTCTGAAATCTGTGGCGAGGCTACTCGAAACCGTATGTGTTCGACGAATCTAAATGGTCGGCCTGGTGAGAGAGGAAACTCCAGATGCGAAACTTAGTTCCATTTTAAACTGATTGTTCTATCTGAAACTAAGTGTTCGATACTGTGCCAGGAGAAGCGCCTGTTCTCTGAAATCAGTGGCGATGCTACTCGTAAGCGTAAGTGTTCGATGAAACTAAGTGGTCCACCTTGTGGGAGAGGAAACACCAGATGCGAAGCTTAGTTCCATTTTAAAGTAATTGTTCTATCTGATACTAAGTGTTCGATGCTGTGCCAGGAGAAGCGCCAGTTCTCTGAAATCTGTGGCGATGCCACTCGAAACAGTATGTGTTCGACGAAACTAAGTGGTCCACCTTGTGAGAGAGGGAACTCCAAATGCGAAACATAGTTCCATTTTAAAGTAAGTGTTCTATCTGTAACTAAGTGTTCGATACTGTGCCAGGAGTAGCGCCGTTTTGCGAAATGTGTGGCGATACCACTCGAAACCGTATGTGTTCGACGAAACTAAGTGGTCGATCTTGTGAGAGAGGAAACTCCAGATGCGAAACTTAGTTCCATTTTAAACTAATTGTTCTATCTGAAAGTGTTCGATACTGTGCCAGGAGAAGCGCCTGTTCTCTGAAATGTGTGGCGATGCCACTCGAAACCTTATGTGTTCGACGAAACTAAGTGGTCGACCTTGTGAGAGAGGAAACTCCAGATGCGAAACTTAGTTCCATTTTAAACTAATTGTTCTATCTGAAACTAAGTGTTCGATACTGTGCCAGGAGAAGCGCCAGTTCTCTGAAATGTGTGGCGATGCCACTCGAAACAGTATGTGTTCGACGAAACTAAGTGGTCCACCTTGTGAGAGAGGGAACTCCAAATGCGAAACATAGTTCCATTTTAAAGTAAGTGTTCTATCTGTAACTAAGTGTTCGATACTGTGCCAGGAGTAGCGCCGTTTTGCGAAATGTGTGGCGATACCACTCGAAACCGTATGTGTTCGACGAAACTAAGTGGTCGATCTTGTGAGAGAGGAAACTCCAGATGCGAAACTTAGTTCCATTTTAAACTAATTGTTCTATCTGAAAGTGTTCGATACTGTGCCAGGAGAAGAGCCTGTTCTCTGAAATGTGTGGCGATGCCACTCGAAACCTTATGTGTTCGACGAAACTAAGCGGCCGACCTTGTGAGAGAGGAGACTCCAGATGCGAAAATTAGTTCCATATTAAACTAATTGTTCTCTCTGAAACTAAGTGTTCGATACTGTGCCAGGAGAATCGCCTGTTCTCTGAAATCTGTGGCGAGGCTACTCGAAACCGTATGTGTTCGACGAATCTAAATGGTCGGCCTGGTGAGAGAGGAAACTCCAGATGCGAAACTTAGTTCCATTTTAAACTGATTGTTCTATCTGAAACTAAGTGTTCGATACTGTGCCAGGAGAAGCGCCTGTTCTCTGAAATCAGTGGCGATGCTACTCGTAAGCGTAAGTGTTCGATGAAACTAAGTGGTCCACCTTGTGGGAGAGGAAACACCAAATGCGAAGCTTATTTCCATTTTAAAGTAATTGCTCTATCTGATACCAAGTGTTCGATGCTGAGCCAGGAGAAGCGCCAGTTCTCTGAAATCTGTGGCGATGCCACTCGAAACCGTATGTGTTCGACGAAACTAAGTGGTCGACCTTGTGAGAGAGGAAACTCCAGATGCGAAACTTAGTTCCATTTTAAACTAATTGTTCTATCTGAAACTAAGTGTTCGATACTGTGCCAGGAGAAGCGCCAGTTCTCTGAAATGTGTGGCGATGCCACTCGAAACCGTATGTGTTCGACGAAACTAAGTGGTCGACCTTGTGAGAGAGGAAACTCCAGATGCGAAATTTAGTACCATTTTAAACTAATTGTTCTATCTGTAACTAAGTGTTCGACACTGTGCCAGGAGAATCGCCTGTTCTCTGAAATCTGTGGCGAGGCTACTCGAAACCGTATGTGTTCGACGAATCTAAATGGTCGGCCTGGTGAGAGAGGAAACTCCAGATGGGAAACTTAGTTCCATTTTAAACTAATTGTTCTATCTGAAACTAAGTGTTCGATACTGTGCCAGGAGAAGCGCCTGTTCTTTGAAATCAGTGGCGATGCTACTCGTAAGCGTAAGTGTTCGATGAAACTAAGTGGTCCACCTTGTGGGAGAGGAAACACCAGATGCGAAGCTTAGTTCCATTTTAAAGTAATTGTTCTATCTGATACTAAGTGTTCGATGCTGTGCCAGGAGAAGCGCCAGTTCTCTGAAATCTGTGGCGATGCCACGCGAAACCGTATGTGTTCGACGAAACTAAGTGGTCGACCTTTTGAGAGAGGAAACTCCAGATGCGAAACTTAGTTCCATTTTAAACTAATTGTTCTATCTGAAAGTGTTCGATACTGTGCCAGGAGAAGCGCCTGTTCTCTGAAATGTGTGGCGATGCCACTCGAAACAGTATGTGTTCGACGAAACTAAGTGGCCGTTCTTGTGAGAGAGGAAACTCCAGATGCGAAACTTAGTTCCATTTCAAACTAATTGTTCTATCTGTAACTATGTGTTCGGTAATGTGCCAGGAGAAGCGCCTTTTCTCTGAAATCTGTGGCAATGCCACTCGAAACCGTATGTGTTCGACGAAACTAAGTGGTCGACCTTGTGAGAGAGGAAACTCCAGCAGCGAAACTTAGTTCCTTTTTAAACTAATTGTTCTATCTGAAAGTGTTCGATACTGTGCCAGGAGAAGCGCCTGTTCTCTGAAATGTGTGGCGATGCCACTCGAAACCGTATGTGTTCGACGAAACTAAGTGGTCCACCTTGTGAGAGAGGGAACTCCAAATGCGAAACATAGTTCCATTTTAAAGTAAGTGTTCTATCTGTAACTAAGTGTTCGATACTGTGCCAGGAGAAGCGCCTGTTCTCTGAAATGTGTGGCGATGCCACTCGAAACCGTATGTGTTCGACGAAACAAAGCGGCCGACCTTGTGAGAGAGGAGACTCCAGATGCGATAATTAGTTCCATATTAAACTAATTGTTTTCTCTGAAACTAAGTGTTCGATACTGCGCCAGGAGAATCGCCTGTTCTCTGAAATCTGTGGCGATGCTACTCGAAACCGTATGTGTTCGGCGAAACTAAGTGGTCGACCTTGTGAGATAGGAAACTCCAGATGCGAAACTTACTTCCACTTTAAACTAATTGTTCTATCTGAAACTAAGTGTTCGATGCTGTGCCAGGAGAAGCGCCTGTTCTCTGAAATCTGTGGCGATACCACTCGAAACCGTATGTGTTAGACGAAACTAAGTGGCCGACCTTTTGAGAGGGGAAACTCCAGATGCGAAATATAGTTCCATTTAAAACTAGGTGTTCCATCTGAAACTAAGTGTTCGATACTGTGCCAGGAGAAGCGCCTGTTCTCTGAAATCTGTGGCGATACCACTCGAAACCGTATGTGTTAGACGAAACTAAGTGGCCGACCTTGTGAGAGAGGAAACTCCAGATGCGAAATATAGGTCCATTTTAAACTAATTGTTCTGTCTGAAATAAGTGTTCGATACTGTGCCAGCAGAAGCGCCTGTTCTCTGAAATCTGTCGCGATGCCACTCGAAACCGTATGTGTTCGACGAAACTAAGTGGCCGACCTTGTGAGAGAGGAAACTGCAGACGCGAAACTTAGTGCCATTTTCAACTAATTGTTTTATCTGAAACTAAGTGTTCGATACTGTGCCAGGAGAAGCGCCTGATCTCTGAAATGTGTGGCGATCCCACTCGAAACCGTATGTGTTCGAAGAAACTAAGTCGTTGATCTTGTGAGAGAGGATACTCGAAATGCGAAACATAGGTTCATTTTAAACTAATTGTTCTATCTGAAACTAAGTGTTCGGTACTGTGCCAGGAGAAGCGCCTGTTCTCAGAAATCTGTGGCGATGCCACTCGAAACCGTATGTGTTCGACGAAACTAAGTGGTTGACCTTGTGAGAGAGGATACTCCAGATGCGAAACAGAGTTCCATTTTAAACTAATTGTTCTGTCTGAAGTAAGTGTTCGATACTGTACCAGGAGAAGCGCCTGTTCTCTGAAATCTGTGGCGATGTCACTCGAAACCGTATGTGTTCGACGAAACTAGGTGGTCGGCCTTGTGAGAGAGGAAACTCCAGATGCGAAACTTAGTTAAATTTTAAACTAATTGTTCTATCTGAAACTAAGTGTTCGATACTGTGCCAGGAGAAATGCCGTTCTGCGAAATCTGTGGCGATACTACTCGAAACCGTATGTGTTCGACAAAACACAGTGGTCGACCTTGTGAGAGGGGAATCTCCAGATGCGAAACTTAGTTCCATTTCAAATTAATTGTTCTATCTGAAAATAAGTGTTCGATACTGTGCCAGGAGGAGCGCCTGGTCTCTGAAATCTGTGGCGATGCTACTCGAAACCGTATGTGTTCGACGAAACTAAGTCCTCGACCTTGTGAGAGAGGACACTCCAGATGCGAAGCTTAGTTCCATTTTAAACTAATTGTTCTATCTGATACTAAGTGTTCGATACTGTGCCAGGAGAAGCGCCTGTTGTCTGAAATGTGTGGCGATGGCACTCGGAACCCTATGTGTTCGAGGAAACTACGTGGTTGATCTTGTGAGAGCCGACAAGCGTGCCCCTCTTGTACGCGGGCGCCTCGAATATCTTAACACTATTTATGTTTAAATAAGTGACCAGTAGTTGTTTCACCCGATCACGAGCCTCATAGTTAATTTCTTTTTCTTGAGTCTACCGAGTTTATTTGACCGGTGTGATTCGAAAAGGAAATAGAAAAACTAGCGAGGTCCAATAACATGACAATGATTGTTTTCGTCTAGACCGTGGGAAACCAGAGATCGGCACGTCTGACCGGTACATATTACCGTTTGAAGACGTTCGAATTAGCGAATAGTAAACGGATATGAGAGAGAGTGAGAAAGAACTAATAGTTTGACGAAAGCGCCGCGTAACGAGTAATTACTCGTTCGCGCTGGTCGACGACGGTGTAACGTCGCAGACAGTCAGTTGATTCCAGAAACTCCTCCGAGACGGTTGATTTCGGAGAGTTCTTCTTAGAGAGTCCTCAGCAACAGTTCGCACGGAGCGCATCGATTGTCGATCGTGCTCCCGTTATAACGAACACAGCTTTCAGCTCAACACCAGCAATTGTGAAACTGAATCGAGAATAGCACACGACAATTCGTGTTGACTCTTCAGCACAATAGCTGCGCCTTTTAGTAATTTAGCGGTCTTTACCCTGAATTAGTACTGGGGCGAAAATCGGTGGGTTCACCTGGTTTTCGCCAACCATTGTTATTCGACGTGGGAGCGTCAGGAGTCCACTCCTTGGATGACCACTGGTCGGCGGAGCACTACGTTAGTTGGCGCGCTATTCTAACTTAAGACCCGCTACTCGTTCTCTACCGGGAATCGCCTTCGTGACGTTTAGAGAAACCAAAGAGCGACCGGAGAGTTTCGATACCGCTGTGTCCAGGCTTCCTTCACGACGCGGCGTGTTGAAGAAGACGGGTTAGAAATAGCGTTGGTCCACTCTTACTCCACGCCAAAGCGTGTTGAGAAAGAAACGGTTAGATCAGCCTCCGTTGTCAGCCACCGGGACTAGTTACTAGTAACCGTGGATCTCCCCGCTCACGGAATCCATACAGGAGATTTACAACCTCCGCCTTGGTTTTCCGTTCGAGGCAATACGACTGTGCGGTCGTTGCACTAAAGATTTCATTGCGTAAATCTAGCCGACCGCCACGATTGTGTTCCTGAAAAAAGACGGAACAGATCGGCCAAAACAGTCGACGCGTGGCTTACCGTATTTAAAAGCCACGCACCAGTACACGCATTAGAACACACAGCACGGTTACCGTTGCTGTTTAAGTGTGCGCGTCATAACATTCCCGAGACAGAACGTCAATACGATTATCGTATTTCAGGTGATTACACCCGTTCGTTCTTTTTCTGTTGTTCCAGAGTTATAACCTAGGACAACCAGGCCCGCCGACAGCCAGGCTACCGAGAAATAGAATTCTTGCAATCGGCTAAACACACTTTGTATTATACAGAGCAAAAGGGTCTGTAATAAACGACTGTCCTTTTCAGGACAGTCAAAGGGAATCAAAGGCATATTGGTTTAGAGTTACCTTTACCCACTCTCCCTCGTCCGGACCGGAGGAGGAAGTTTCACTTCCTCCAATATCGGTTATAGTTGGCCGATAATTTAAAACAAATTTCAACAATTTATATTATTAATTTTAAAACAAAAATTACATTTTTGTATAAATAGTATAAAATATTAATTTATAATATAAAAATTTTTATGAAACTCTATTTATTGATAATCCCCACTTTAACGAAAAGTATTTAAATAAAAACATCAATTCAACGAGAAAGCTTTTTTTTATCAAAATAAAAATCGTTCATCCCCACTTTAACGAAAAGTATCTAAATAAAAACGTATTCTTTCTTTTAATATTATACCAAAAACAATGACCTAATTCTTTTAACCCAATAAAATTTATAATTTATTTAATTAATATAAGTAATTTATTAATTAATTTATTTCAATAAAAAATCTCTGGTAATAAGAATAATTTCACATTATATACCTATATAAATTAAAAAATCTCTAGTAACAAAAATAATTTTACGTTATACACCTATATAAATTAAAAAATCTCTAGTAACAAAAATAATTTTACATTATATACCTATGTAAATTAAAAAATCTCTAGTAACAAAAATAATTTTACATTATATACCTATATAAATTAAAAAATCTCTAGTAATAAAAACAATTAATTATTATTTATATTGTTAGAACATTCAAAGTGCGCGCTTTAATGCGAGAGCATCGCTCTCCTTATACACTAGGGAGATATCACCTTTCTTTTGTTTTTTTTTCTGGTTCTGTTCGTGGGCTCTCATCGCCTCGTGGTAATGCAATTCTTCTTGTACAATTATTTTATTCATTCTAATTATATATATATATATATATATATATATACATTAACAGTAATTGTGATACGTGTTTTGTATTTATTCCTCTGCCTAACATAATCCACCAAAGACCCGTCAACAGGTTATGGGCTCAGGGCAGGTAAATAAAAGATAATAATAAAATAAAAGAAAAGTGAGGTTAAGTGTGAACACGTGCCAAGTGCAGAGAAAAGTTTCCACAACCATGGGTTCAACAAATATGCAGAACATTGAAAAATTAAACGATACGAATTATGAATCATGGAAGATCCAAATGAAAAGTATTTTGAGATATAACGAATTGTGGGACTACGTGAATGGTATAAAGAATAGAACTGAAGAAAATGGAGGCGCGTGGAAAACGCATGACGAAAAGGCTCTCGATCTAATCATACTGAGTCTTAATAAGAACCAATATACACACGTAAAACGGGCAGAAACGTCGAAGGAAGCTTGGGAAGCATTAAATAATGTTCAACAATCTAGAGGCCCTATGCGACAGTGTGTATTATTTAAACAACTATATAGAATGAAAAAAGATTCCAAACAAAGTATGGCTCAGTACATCAACGACTTCATACACAAATCTGAACAATTACAAGAGTCTGGAATAATATTACCAGAATCTATTTGGCCAATAATGCTATTAATGTCACTACCCAGTGAATATGTAACCTTTTGCATAGCAATAGAGTCAAGAGATAAAATGCCTACGTTAGAAGAACTAACAATAAAATTAATTGAAGAAGAAATTAGAAAAATAGATATTAATGAAGTAAAGGACTCAGATAAGGAAGTAGCATTACTGACAAGGAAGAAATTCTCAAATGACAGAGCGATACAGAGAGAACATTACCAGAAGCAGAAACCCGGGGAGAGCAACCATATATCCAAAAACTGCAGAAGCCAACAAAAACATGGTCAGTGGAGCAACAGTGCACATGTGCAAAGATAAAGCTCAATTCATAAACCTTGACAAAGAACAAAGGGACAAAGCGTGTACAGCCACAGAAGAAAGCACAAACTCCTTAGGAAGAGGAAATATCAAGATAAATGTGCACTCCAAAAATCAAAGTACGAATGACATTAAACTAGCAAATGTTATGTGGGTTCCTGAATTCAGAAACAACCTGATGTCCGTATCAAGCATCACAGAAAATGGTTATACAGTAACGTTTACAAAACACTCAGCCTTTGTGAAGCGTAAGGATAATTCCATAGCGTTAACAGCTCATAAACGGAATGGTTTGTATATTGTGGAAACAAAGGGACGTCAACAGGCACTTCAGTCAAGAGAAGAAGAAAATGACAAACTTATAAGATGGCATCAAAGGCTAGGTCATTTAAACTTTAACGATGTAAATAAACTGCACAATAAAATATGGTGATCGGTATGAACATAAATCAAAGAAGTGCAATAAACTCTCCACAGTGTAAAACGTGCGACTTGAGCAAAATAAATCAAACACCCTTTAAGGAATCAGAAAGGGTAGAGAAAGAAATACTAGGATTGATCCACACGGACGTATGCGGTCCTATGAGTGTACCATCATTAGGGGGAGCAAAGTATTTCGCAACATTCATCGACGACAAAACTAGATTCACAGAAATAGCTGTACTAAAACAAAAATCCGAAATATTGTCTGCATTTAAAGCGTATAAAAACCGAGGAGAGAAACAAACCGGAAAAGAAATCAAAAAAATCAGGAGTGACAACGCCAAAGAATATCTTTCAAAGGAATTCTCAAATTACCTTGAGCAAGAGGGAATAGCAAGGCAACTGTCGACCCCGTATATACCGCAGCAGAACGGAGTAGCCGAACGCGCCAACAGGACAATAGTGGAAATGGCGAGAAGTATGTTAACCCAATCAAAATTACAAATGAGCCTATGGGCAGAAGCAGTAAACGCGGCCGTATACATTAGGAACAGATGCCCTACCAAAAAGTTAAACGAAGTCACACCATATGAACAATGGACAGGCGAAAAACCCTATGTAGGATTTTTAAGGATATTCGGTAGCAGCGCAGTAGCGCTGGAAAAAGGAACAAAAACAAACAAATTTATGCCAAAAGGCAAAGAATATGTCTTAGTCGGATACTCCGACGTGTCAAAGGCATACAGACTATGGGACCGTGGAACTCGTCATGTCGTCACAAGAAGAGACGTACGATTCCACGAAAAACTACACGATGTAGAGAACCCGAATGACCACTATTCCATACTCCTGTATAGAAATGATCCTCGAGAAACGTACACAGAAGAACATATTAAAGAGGAGGAACCGGGGCAAAACTCAGAACAAGAGCACCCCGACATCAACAATGAAGATTCCGAAGTAATCCCCAGCGACACCGAAGATGCTGATGAAGACGTCACATCAACTTTGAGGAAAGGGAAAGGCCGCCCAAAAATACTACGAACCGGCAAACCGGGAAGGCCAAGGAAGTTATTTAATTACACAGCAAACGTGGGTGAAGAAGAACACGGTGAACCAAGAACACTAAAAGAAGCCATGAACAGCGGAGACAGATCATTCTGACTGGAAGATATGAAAAAGGAATATAATTCTCTTGTAGAAAATAAAACATGGGAGCTTACAGATAAACCAGATAACGCCAGGATACTCTCAAATAGATGGGTGTTTAAGATAAAGAAAAATCAAGACGGCACAATAAATAAGTACAAAGCTCGATTAGTGGCCAGAGGAAACGAACAGAAGAAAGGGATCGACTACGATGAAGTCTTTGCGCCCGTAGTTCGACTAGAAATCGTACGAATTCTCTTAGCCGGAGCAGCGGAAAACAGGATGCACGTACATCACATGGATGTCGTCACTGCCTATGTACAAAGGGAATTAACGGGTACCATATTCATGCAACAGCCAGAAATTTTCACTGAAACTGGTAAAGAAAATAAAGTGTGTAGTCTGAAGAGACCATTGTACGGTCTTAAACAAGCCGGAAGAGACTGGTATCACACCATAAATAATTATCTAATCAGTATTAGTTTTAAGAGATCTGAAATTAACCCGTGTGTCTATACATGCATAACCAACGAAATGGAAGTAGTGGTAATCATATATGTCGACGACATACTACTGGCGTCGAAAGATCTACGAGCACTCAGGAAAATAAAACAACGATTAAAGAATAAGTTCAAAATAAATGATCTGGGTAAAGTTACGAATATTCTGGGTATTTCCATAGAAAGAGAAGGAGACACTGGGCAAATAAAATTAAATCAACGTAAATATATAGAAGAAACTCTAAAGAAATTTGGAATGGAAGACTGCAAACCCGCGAGTACACCTTTGGTACCGAATGAAACCTTTTACAACATTGATGAAACTACAGAAGATATGACAAAGGTGCCATATAGGGAACTCATAGGGGCATTAATATATTTATCAAATGCTACTCGACCTGACATAGCATTCGCCGCAAACTTTCTAAGTCAATTTAACACGTGTCCAAAGAATTACCAATGGAAAGCAGCCAAACACGTTTTAAGATACCTTAAAGGAACCATAAACTACAGCATCACATACTCCAAAAGAGATAAACTAGTCGAAGTTTATGTAGACTCCGACTGGGCCGGAGACGAGAACGGGAGAAGGTCACGTTCTGGATACGTTACCATGTTAGCCGGAGGACCCACCAGTTGGGAATCAAAGAAACAAAAATCAGTGGCCCTATCAACAATGGAGGCCGAGTATATGGCAATATCCGAAGCAGCCAAAGAGGCATTCTACTTAAAGAGAATGTTATTAAACTTAGGATTTAGTAATTTAGTTCGCGATAAGATTAGTATATTTTGTGACAATCAAAGCGCTATCCAGCTAAGTAAAAATAATATGTTTCACCGTAAAAGTAAGCACATAGATATTAGGTATCACTACACGAGAGAAATGCTGGAGAACGGCGAAATAGATGTAAAGTACATTTCTACAAATGAAATGACCGCGGACGTACTAACGAAGTCTTTACCTAAAAATAAGTTGGAAAAATGTATCGATTTGTTATGCCTGAAGAATTGTTAAATGATTTAGTTAGAAATTAGTTTACCGTACACTTTGAAAGGGGGAGTGTTAGAACATTCAAAGTGCGCGCTTTAATCCGTGAGCATCGCTCTCCTTATACACTAGGGAGATATCACCTTTCTTTTGTTTTTTTTTCTGGTTCTGTTCGTGGGCTCTCATCGCCTCGTGGTAATGCAATTCTTCTTGTACAATTATTTTATTCATTCTAATTATATATATATACATTAACAGTAATTGTGATACATGTTTTGTATTTATTCCTCTGCCTAACATAATCCACCAAAGACCCGTCAACATATATATATATATATATATATAATTTTTTTTTATATATAATTAAAATAAATTTATAAATATATAATATTAATATATGTTATTATATTAAATTATAAAAAAATTTTATTAGAGCAGCAACACAATCTGAATGTATGTAGTAAACAAATAGTCGACTGGTTTCTGTCCAGTCGTTTTGGTTACCGCGTTGTTGTTTCGTTATTAATAAAAAAAGGTTTATGCTCTGCAATAGGTTATGGGCCCAGCTCCCTTGGAATAGTATATTTTAGGTAGTTAATTAAAGTCAATATCGCGAGTGAAGATAATAAGTGTAGTGTATTTGCGCGAAAATGAGTACCAGCAGTTATACACGAATAGAAATGTTAGAAAGGGATAATTATGAGACTTGGAAATTACAAGCCGAAGCCCTTTTGGTGAAGAATGATGCATGGGGATATGTGAGTGGTGAGATACCGAAACCGGATTTGGCAGAAGGAGCTATAGTCACAAAGCAGTGGGAAATTGCTGACAAGAAAGCCAGGTCAGATCTAATACTATCTATCCACCCTCATGCATTAAAACAAATCAAGAATTGTACCACATCTCGAGATGTTTGGCTTAAATTAGAAAGTACCTATCAATCTAAGGGACCTGCTCGAAAAGCGAACCTTTTAAAACGACTCACTTTGCATAAAATGCGTGAAGACACACGAGACCACATTTCTAAATTCTTTGATGTGGTCGACAAGCTACAAGAAATGGATGTAGACCTCAATAAGGATTTGTTAGCCATAATGTTATTGTATAGTCTCCCAGAGAAATTTGAATATTTCCTATGTGCAATCGAATCCAGAGATGAATTACCATCACCGGAGATATTAAAGATAAAGATAGTTGAAGAAAGTGATGCACGCAATCAGAAATTAGAGGAAGAAGTCCCGAATGCAATGATGGCTGGAAGACAACCATTCAAAAATCACAAATTCCGGAACAATAGGCCCGACGAGCGTAGGGAAGCACATAAAGAAGAATTCAAATTCCGTTGCCATAAATGCAAAAAGGTGGGACACAAAGCTATAGACTGCAGACTAGAAGATGGGAAATACAAACCTTGGAAGTCGGGAAAGCAGACTCCCAAGGAATCTAGCTTACTAGTCACAGACAGAAAAGACTATGCTTTAAAGTCCGGACGCGACATAAGTACAAGCGATTGGTGCTTAGATAGTGGTTGTACATCGCATATTACGAAGAAAGAAGAAAGCCTAAAGAATCTGGAGTCATCTGAGTTCGAAGACTTGAATTTAGCGACTAACAATACATCAGCGAAAGGGACAGCATCTATTATTACCTCAAACAAAGATGGCAGTCAGAAAATAAATTTATTAAATACCTTATATGTTCCAGGATTACGCACAAATTTAATGTCTGTTTCAAAGATTACAGACAAGGGTTATAATGTAACCTTCCGTAGAAACGGTGCTCTAGTCAAGGATAGAGCAGGAAGCATTTTAATGCGCGCTGACAGAATCGATGGTTTATATTACATTAGGCAAAACACACAATATGCAGGAAGAATGTCGAGTGAATCAGAAGAAAATTTAAAAACAAGGCATGAGAGATACGGACACTTGAACGGAAGAGATCTGAAGAAAATGGTTGCTAATAAAGAGGTATGTGGCATCAGAATCAGAATACAAAAAGAACTACCTACGTGTGAAGTATGCTTAAAAGGCAAACTTACGCAGACACCTTTCCCAAAAGAGTCCAGTCGCAAATCGGAACTGCTAGAATTAGTACACACAGACTTATGTGGACCGATGAGGACAGAGTCATTGAATGGGTCAAAATATTTCTTAATCTTCATAGAAGACAGAACGAGGTGGTGCGAAGTAAGATTCTTGAAGAGGAAAAGCGAAGCCCTCACTGAATTCAAAAAGTACAAGAGCATGGTTGAAAACTTCACTGGTAGGAAAATCAAATACATTCAGTCCGACAACGGAAAAGAATATTGCAATAAAGAATTTGACGACTATTTACAAAAATCTGGAATCCAAAGAAGATTGACAATCCCGCACACACCGCAACAAAATGGCACCGCGGAACGCATGAATAGAACACTTGTGGAAATGGCAAGATGTCTACTAATTCAATCGAAACTATCCCCATCGTTTTGGGCAGAAGCACTGCATACAGCTAATTATATCCGCAATAGATGCCCCGCAAACCACTTAAATGGGCAAACACCTTATAAACTTTGGACCGGTAAAAGGCCAAATGTGAAATATTTCCGAACATTCGGATGTAAAGGATATGCATTGGACCGATTTATGTCGATGATATATTAATGATAGCAAGAAATAGAGAACACATGGAAGAATTAAAACAAGGACTAATGTCAACGTTTGAAATGAAGGACTTAGGACCCATTCAGCATTGCTTAGGAATTAAGTTCACGCTGAGTAAGGGGAAGATGGCGATGACTCAGAAGACCTATATTGAAGACACATTGAGAAAATTTGGCATGAGAGATGCGAAACCGATTTCTACTCCTTGTGAATTAAATAAACGGGATATAAAGGAAGAAACCAATGAAGATGTATCGGGAGCCGAAATTAAAGGGTTGCCATATAGGGTCTGATAGGATCGTTGATGTACATAGCCATTGCCACGAGACCAGACATAGCTCACGTGGTGAGCTGGCTCAGTCAATTCGGCTCCAATTTTGATCAAAACCATTGGAAAGCTGCGAAAAGAGTTCTGCGATACTTGAGGGGAAGCCTAAATTATGGATTAGTGTTCACCAAAGCCAAAGAAGATTTAATGGGATATGTTGACGCGGATTGGGGAGCCTGCCCGGATGATAGAAGGTCATATACTGGTTACATCTTCAAATATGGTAATGCAGCTATAAGCTGGGAATCACGGAAGCAGCGAACAGTAGCCCTGTCTAGTACGGAGGCAGAGTACATGGCTCTGACAGAAGCGACGAAAGAAGCAGTCAACCTCCAAACTTTCCTGAAAGAATTAGGCGTTAGAGATGAGACACCATTGACACTGTGGAACGACAATCAAGGAGCACAAAAATTGGCCAAGAACGCCGTATTTCACAGGAGGACCAAGCATATCGACATAAGGCATCATTTCGTCCGCGATGCATTGAAAGAAAGATCTGTTGTATTAAAATATATGCCCACGCAGGAAATGATGGCCGATGTGCTGACGAAGGGACTACCACGTTCAAAACACGAACACTGCCGCGATTTACTGGGAGTCCAGTCAATCGAAGATTGAAGGTGAAGACTCGGTGGAGAGTAACAACATTTACGATTGAGGGGAAGTATTAGAGTAGCAACACAATCTGAATGTATGTAGTAAACAAATAGTCGACTGGTTTCTGTCCAGTCGTTTTGGTTACCGCGTTGCTGTTTCGTTATTAATAAAAAAGGTTTATGCTCTGCAATAAATTTTAATATAAATTATTATATTATATATATATAGTATAGTTTATATTTATGATTTAATAATTTATATATATATATATTAATATTATATAAATTATATTTATTAATATATATTATTAATAATATAAGAGTATAAATATATTACCGATAATATATATATTAATTATATTACATATATTGTTGCGGCGCGTGCGGGGCATATCGGTACACGGAGGAGATGATTATAATTAACAGAGCGTTTATTGGTATTTTACGAATCAGAGCGTCGAGCGCGCGTCCGGTCGCTCTCGCTGTCGGATTACAATTCAACTCTTTTTCGACTGTTTATAAATTACTAGGCGCCCTTGACGACCCTCGTCGTCAAGGGGTTACAACGTAAGGGGTGGTCGTAACCCTACTCCCCCCTTCGAAAGGTGCGCTCGTCCCGAGCGCCGGTGGGAGTTCCCTCGCGGGTGCCTGTGGTCCGGTCGGTGTCGGGTGGGCGGGCACCGAACCAGCTGCTACCTCGGCATTCGCCCTCTGGTCCAGGGAAAGCCACCCAAACCCTGGACGAGGTAGTCGGCACGGGCTGCATCGGACCCTGGCTTCGCCGAAGGTGGACTGCTGGGCTCGCCCTCTTCGGGCGACGACCGGGGGTCCTTCCAACTTCCTCTGGAACGTCTTCCGTCATCCTGAGAATTCTCGGGCCCCTCGCGGAACGGCCCCACCCGTTCGTCGCTAGGCACTCCCCGCCGACTGCACCCGGAAGTAAGGGGAGGGTCTGGCGCCCCTGTACATTGCTGGTGGCGGCCAGGCTCCCATGTTAGCCCCATGAGGTGTCAGCCACCCCCTGGCAAGCCCGAAGTTGGGGGCACCCCTTCCCCCGACCGGAAAAGGCAACCTCCCCAAATCTCGCAGGCAGGACAGGTGGGGGAACCATCGCGACTACAGGGGAAATCGTTCCCTTAGTGCCCTGGTTGACACATCCTTCCTGTCTGGTCCGCTGGGTTTCCTTCTGCGGCGTCGGCGACGTCGCTTCCTCGTCGGTGCACTCTTCTCGGGCTGCCCGCCCTGGTACCTCGCCAATCTGTTGATGTGGACCACCTTCGGCTTGCCGAGGGGTGACCGCCGGATCCGGTAGACCACGTCGTTGATCCTGTCCTGGACGATGTACGGGCCCTCCCAGCTAGATTGTAGCTTCGGGCACTTGCCGAGGGTCCTCCTGGGTTGGAATAGCCACACCGCGCCCCCCTCTGCGAAGCGGGTGCCCGGCACGTTCATGTCGCATCTGGTCTTCATCTTCCCCGAGGACGAGATCAATCTCCGCCGTGCGAAGTCGTGGATGCTGCCTAGCGTCCTTTCGAGTTTTTGCACATACTCCGATGGTGGAATCTCTTCGTTCTGGTAAGGCGGCGTTCCTCGTAGTAAGTCCAAAGGCAGCCGCAGTTCCCTTCCGTACAACATATTCGACGGAGACTGCCTGAGCGTGTCGTGTTCTGAAGAGCGGTACGCTAGCAGGAAAAGGGGCGTCCAGCGATCCCAATCTCGCTGGTGTTTGGCGATGAACAGTAACAGGTACTGCAGGATCGTCCTGTTCAATCTTTCTACCAGTCCGTCGGATTGCGGGTGCAGCGAGGTCGTCCTTGTCTTCTTGATTCCAAGTACATGCGCAATCTCGCGGAAAAGGGCGGACTCAAACACCTTCCCTGGTCTGTGTGAACTTCGAGGGGCACGCCGTGCCGGCTGACGACGTGCGCCACGAGGGCTTGCGCCACAGTCTCAGCGCGGTGATCTTTTACTGGGATGACTTCAGGCCATCGTGTGAAGTAATCCGAGATTACCAGCAGGAATCGGTTACTATCTCGGGTCTTTTGTAGGGGTCCCAAGATGTCCAGGGCGATCCTCTCAAAGGGTACTCCCACGTCGTATACTTGCAGTTTTCCCTTCGTCCTATTTGTCGGTCCTTTTCGCGCGGTGCAGGCATCGCATGCGCGGCACCACGCTTCCACGTCGGCTCTATTGGTGACCCAATAGAAGCGCTGGCGCACTTTGGCCAGGGTTTTATTTACCCCGAAGTGCCCTCCAGTCGGTGCGTCGTGGGCCTCCCGCAAGATTTCTTCGGTCTTCTCGGCGGGTGCCACCAGCTGCCAAACGGTTTTCTTGAGGTCCGGTGACTCCCATCGCCTGAAGAGTAGGCCGTCCTGCACTTCTAGCGAATCCCTCAGGTAGAAGTAATACTTGGCTACGCTGCTTAGGATCGCAATTTCCTCTTTCGTGGGTCGCCGTCCTTCCTTCTTGAATTTCAGAAGCGGCCCCAATTCCGGGTCTTCGGCTTGAGCGCGGCGCCAGCCCTCCTCGTCCGTTCCGAACCGGATTCGCTTGACCTCCCCGACGGAGGGTGCGCTCCCGCGCTCCTCTTCTCTCTTCCTCTGCCGCTCGCAGAAGTCACAGTCGTTGGGAGGCCTTCTGGACAGGCTGTCCGCGTTGGTATGCAGTTTCCCTGCGCGGTGCACTACCTCGAAGTCGTATTGCTGCAGACATTCTATCCAGCGGGCGATTTGTCCTTCCGGAGACTTGAACGATAATAGCCAGCGCAACGCGGCATGGTCTGTCCTAATCGTAAATCTCTTGCCGCACAGGTAGTGGTGGAAGTGCGCAACTGCACGGACTATTGCCAAAAGCTCTTTCCTAGTGGCGCAGTAGTCCTTTTCCGCTTTGCTCAGGATCTTGCTAAAGTAGGCGATTGCTCTCTCGCCCCCCTCGTGCAACTGGGAGAGCACTGCACCGACCGCGTGATTGGAAGCGTCGGTGTCCAGGATGAACTCCTTATCCCGTAGCGGATAGGCCAGTACCGGTGAAGTGGTAAGCCTATTCTTTAGCGCGTCAAACGCTATGCTGCAGTCGTCGTCCCAGGTGAAAGGTCCGCTCTCTTCAGTGAGCCGGTGGAGAGGCGCTGCCAATCCTGAGAAATTGCGGATGAACCGTCGGTAATAAGAGCACAGCCCCAGGAAACTCTTAACTTGCTTCCTGTCCTTGGGGGTTGGCCATTCCTTCACGGTGGAGATCTTCGCCGGGTCCGTCTTGATCCCCTCTGCGGAAACCACGTGTCCGAGGTAGGCGACCTCCCGCCTGAAGAAGGTACACTTCTTCGGGTTCATGAGTAAGTGGGCGCTTTGCAGCCTGGAAAACACCTTGCGGAGGTTCTCCAATTCTTCCGCGAAATCCGTTCCGAGGATTATAATGTCATCTAAAAACACCAGGCATCTCTTCCAGAGCAGGCCGCGGAGGACGCTTTCCATTAAGCGCTCGAACGTAGCCGGGGCGTTTGTTAGCCCGAAGGGCATACCTGAATTGCTACAGGCCATTCCCCACCGAAAACGCGGTCTTCTCCCGGTCCTCCCTCGCCATGGATATCTGCCAGTACCCACTCTGGAGGTCCACCGTCGAAAACCAGGCCGACCCCGCAACAGCGTCCAGGGTATCTTCTATCCTAGGCAACGGATAAGAATCCCTCTTTGTCACGCCGTTCAGCCGCCGGTAGTCGACACAAAACCGCGTCGAACCGTCCTTCTTCTTCACTAGGACTACAGGGGATGACCAAGGGCTAGCCGACTCTTCTATAACCCCTTGTTCCAGCGTGGAAGACAGGAGTTCCTCCACTTCCTCCCTGCGATTGAAGGGTAGCAGACTTGGCTGCTGCTTAATCGGTGGATTGTCGCCCAACTTGACTCTTATCCTTCGCGAAAACGTCTTCGTACTCGCACAAGAGTTTTCTAAGTTGCGTTCGTTCTTGCTCGTCCAAAAGTTCCGAGCTTCTTTTAAACAGGTTTTGTAAGTGCTTTGGTATTGTTTCGGCAGTCTCCGGTTCCGCAGTGATCTGCCGGAGTGCCTTCGGTGGGGTTTGGTATTTCAGGGGTACAAATTCTTGTGAGTTCTCCCTCGCTGTCCTTAGGGTGCTCTCGTCTTCTCCTCGTAGTAAGAGTAGCGTTCCCTCGCCGATATCCAGAATGCATCTCAGCTTGCTTAATGCATCGAGTCCTAGGATGCAGGGGTCGCGTATATCCGCCAGGAGCGCGTCGTGTTGAAAAGATGTCGTCCCGATGTTGAAGTGGCACCTCCTCTTCCCTCTAAGTATCCCGTCCAAAGGTTCCCCTGAGACCGTACGCAGGTACTCTGGAGCGTCTGAAACATGAGTAACACTCCGCGGGCCCCCGACTCGCGAGCTAACCCCGTCCGTATGAACGAGGGTGACGGCTGCACCAGTGTCCACAAGCATTTGACATGGTTTCCCGTCAACCAACCCGTCCACGAAAATCCCTCCCGCTAACATATCACACGGGACCACGGCCGGCGGAGGGGACGCTTCCTCCCGCTTATTTCCGGTGTCCAACGGAAATAAGGTATCGAACAGCCCGACAGCTACTTGCAAAACCACGAACAAGGAACTAGTGATTAACATAATGAAACTAAATAAAAACGGAACGATTGAACTCAAAGAAATGCGCGCCATCCGTTGAACATACGGGGCGGAAAATCTATTTACAAAATGCTCTGAACGCTGCGAGGGATAAATTCTACGGGCCAAACCGTCCCTCCGCGGGTTAGCCTCTATCCTTTTTTTGCTTGCTTGTGCACGCCATTACCCTCGTTGCGGCGCATCCTGCACTCCCTCTGGACGTGGCCGAAGTCGCCACAACGCCAGCACTGCACGCGTCTTTCATCCTTTCCTCCCTCGGTCTCCCTAGGAGGCGGCCTGCGGGGGCCCTGCATTCCCACTGGTATTTAACGTGCCCCGGCCGTTTACGGGCGGTCCCCCAAAACTCCGTCCAACACCGCTCAGCTCGTTGACGGTTTTTATTTCCAAAGCGCGCGCTACTGTCGCGTGCAGGTCGGCGGACGGCGACAACCGCAGTTGTCGCTGGAGATTTGTGTCCGTTAACGCGGTGATAAATTGAGACGTCGCGAGCCGGTCTCTGACGGTGGACGGACAGTCCGGAAGGGCTATACGGGCGAGCCTCTCGATTTCGCTCGCGAGTGCCGGCAGGTCCTGGTTATATTTCTGCCGGTAAATCTGGAACTGCACGAAGCACAGCTTCGAGCTATACCGGCCTCCGAATCTCAATTCCAACGCGGACCGTAACTGCGAGTAGTCGAGTCGTTGCTCGTCTTCTAAATTCGCGAGTACGGAGAGAGCTGAGCCCTCCAGCGCGTTGACCAACGCGACGGCCTTTTCGCCATTGCCCCACGAATTTACTCTTGCTATGGTCTCGAATTGGGCGAGAAACTCATCCCACCCGCTCCCGCTAAACTTTGCGGGTTTAATCCTATACCCAAGGTCTACCGGGACTAACGCGCTTCAGACCGGAGCCGAAAATCGCGGCGCTTCACTTTCGATGGAATTTAGACGGCGGGACTCTAACGCGCGCAGCGACGTCTCAAGGGTAGTAACGCGGTCACTTATCTGGTGGTCTCGCCGCTGTATCCTTGCCTCCATCTCCTGGAGGATTTCCTGCACCGCAGCGAGCGTGTTTGGCCGTCCCCGGGCCCGCGGCGTTTCCTCCTGACGAGCACTATTTCGCGCACTTTCACCCGCGCGCGAATTCCCCGCACTGGCAGCCATCCCACTTCTGACACCAGTGTTGCGGCGCGTGCGGGGCATACCGGTACACGGAGGAGATGATTACGATTTACAGAGCGTTTTTTGGTATTTTATGAATCAGAGCGTCGAGCGCGCGTCCGGTCGCTCTCGCTGTCGGATTACAATTCAACTCTTTTTCGACTGTTTATAAATTGCTAGGCGCCCTTGACGACCCTCGTCGTCAAGGGGTTACAACGTAAGGGGTGGTCGTAACAATATATATATATATATAGTTTATATAAATAATAATATATTTATAAATATATTATATTATTATATTTAATTATAATTTATATATTCTAAAAACTCTAATATAGACTACTTGTTTAAGCCAGTTTAAATGTCGTGGCGCCCCTCGTTTCCGGCGGGCGGCAGAGGGTGCGTAGTCGCAGGGGGCTCTGTCTCCCCGAAGTGCGTTTCCGGGGGATAGAGCGAAATCTCGTTCTTCTTCTGCCGACTGTTAACCATTCGAGCGATACGTGTACGATCCAACACAAAATCGGGAGAATGAAAGGACACACGCCGCCGATGCATACAAGGAACTGCGAGAGGAAATCCTGGTGGAATGGAACCGAGCATGGACAACTTCTACCAAGGGCAGAGAAACCGCCGAATTCTTTGCCAGCGTAAAGGATCGTCTCAACGCCGAATGGGTGAAGAGCGACCACTACGTGACGCAGTTCCTTGCCGGCCACGGCGACTTTCGCGCCAAGCTCCATGGATTCGCGCTCGCTGATACGAACATCTGCGACTGCGGTGAGATAGAAACCTCAACGCATGTCCTGTTCGAATGTTGTCTTCACGCCGAGGCCAGAGAAGACCTCATCCAGGCGACGCAAAGGGAGGGATACCAGTGGCCAGCACCCAAACCGGCACTGGTAACGAGAAACGTATTCCCTGCCCTGAGAAAATTCGCCTGGAGAACGCTGCGCCAGAAGGAGAGGATGCGAGGAAGAGGACCAGCCGGGAACGCGCCACCGAGACGAACGGATGGACAGCAAGGAACAAGGAGGAATTCCACCAGAACGAGGGCCATGACAGGAAGGACGTACCATACACGATCCAGGAACGCCGCAGGAAGGACGACCGCCACCTCAGGTACAGTGACGGATGCAAACAGCCAAGCGGATTAGGTAAGTGCACCTATAAAAAACACAAAATCCACGACTCATCGTGCAGGCGGAGGTTATGAAAATGACCTCCGAATGAGTGTGGATAAATGGCGATCGCGCCAACCTGCTGGAATCAAGTTTAGGAAAGCTGGCGGCTCCGCCTCCTCGTGGCCCCCGCTGGTAACGTCCCTCCACGTCGCTCGCGACGTGGAGAGACGGCTAAGAGAGCCGCCTCCCGCAAGGGTAGATTCAACTTGTTCGATGAATCCGTAAGGAGGAGAGCAGGGTTTTTCCAAGCCGCGTGTTCAACACCTACACACGCGTTCTCACGGCAGTGCGCTACTTTCGAGCTTAGCTCCCCGTTCCGATTAATCGGGGGAGTGGGTATGGCCTCCTGGCTAAGGTACTGCTCCCAGGGTCGATGAGATATAACAAGTAGTCTATGCCGACTGTTAACCACGACGCACGTAAGAGTTTTTATCGCAAGCCACGAGGCTTCTCACATTCACATCGGAGACAATTTCTTCCACCACGGGAAGAGAATTGTACGCGGGCACGGGCCCAGTGAGTTTAATTACGGAATATTTCGATCTACGGAGATCGTTACGAACAGAAAGATCGTCGCGAATCACGGACGAGCGATATTCAGCCACCATCCTTTCTGATCCGACACCCGGCGCTCAAATAAATATTCGGTGTTCTCGGCCAAGATCGAAGGGGTCGCGAACATTTTGCTCCTTCGAGCCGGATCGCGCGGATTGCTGGGATCGATTGGATATCGCGAAATCTTTCACGAACGAAAGATAGCGTGGTTGCGAAAGGAACGTGACGAACACGTGGTCGCCGTTCAAACCGCAACGGAATTCCAAGACGGCCTCTCGAACATGACCAACTAGGTCCGCGGTGTTACATCTCTCTTTTAAAGGAGATCGTAGTGCGGTGCACTTTAGACGAACATTGTGTCTGGACAAATCTATAGTGCAGTGTTCTTCAATTGGACATACGAACAATATAAGTGCTACGAATTCGCAGGTGTGGTGCGACTGTGACGTCATCGTGTGCGTGCTTTCTTTGTCTCGAAGACCGTTAGAGCATTTCAAAACATTCGGTGTTCTTCGTTTCTTCGTGTCGCACGGTGATCTCTCTCACACTCACGAACGATCAGTGCTTTGTCTTACGCATCGCGCAGTGTTCTCTCTCGCACGTACTCTAACGCTCGGTGTTCTCTGTTTATTCGTGTTACGCTGTGCTCTCACTTGCACACACTCACGAACAACTACCCTGTAGTCCAGCTTCAGCTCTGTGAGGCGAACGCATCACCATGGAAGGTCTACCGCATCTCATCGCGAGCCAACAGCCCATCTTTGACCAACTTGACCGAGCTCTGTCTAACTTCAAGAAGATCGGCAGCGCGAACTACACCATCGCCAAGGTCCAGAATCGCTTGTCTGCGCTCGAGAAGCTATGGGAACGGTGCCAGGCCAACGAGATCTTGATTCACCAAGCTGCCGCCAACGAGGACATGAAGAAGATCGACTACTTCACGAAGGCGAAGTTCCAGACTGCCGAGGACGTCATGCTTCAGGCCTCCGACTATATGTCTGAAGTCCTCCATCAGATAAGTACATCGGTTTCTTCGGTTCCTCCCGCGGCGAACACTTCTACGACTCAATCTCCGCCAGTCACGACTCACTCTTCTTTGTTACCGCGAATAGAGCTTCCGAAGTTTTCTGGAAATCGGTTAGAGTGGGAGAATTTCCGGGACTTATTCGAATCGCTCGTAAAGAACAATCCTACCTTATCGACGGTCGAAAGGCTGCATCACTTAAAGATCAGCTTAACGGGTGAAGCGGAGCGTCTGTTAAGCAACGTTAGAGTCACGGACGCGAATTTCGAACATGCTTGGAAGAAGTTGACGGACGAGTATGAAAACACGCGACTGTTGATTAACTCACATTTACAAGCTATTTTTGATATCCCGATGATGAAGCTGGAGTCGCCTGCTTCACTGCGAACACGACGGCATAAAACTCATCTGCCAGTTACGGCCTTCGGAGATTCTTGCCGTGGTGTTTCGAAATTTGTTCTACATCTCGTTGTAGAGCCTTGTCAGCGAAGCGGTCCTTCTTTACCGCTGGACGCGTACGTTTACCAAAATATTACCTCGTACCGAGCGTACCGAGCTCAATCTCAACCCAGTTGGGATCACTTACAGGGTCTGACTCTCGCAGATCCCAATCCAAATGAGTCTACTCCGATTCATTTGCTCATTGGCGCGTATCTCTATGGCGCTATCCTACGCAATGGCTTGCGTCAGGGCCCATTGGGCAGTCCTACTGCTCAATTAACCATTTTCGGATGGATACTTTCCCGTCCCGATAAGGTTATTCATTCAGCCACTCTGGCTCACCATGCCAAGGTTAATCTTCTCTCCGCTGACCTCAACTCGCTCCTTTCGCGGTTCTTGGAGACGGAAGAAGAATTCACAGAACCTCATCTCACTGACGATGAACAAACGTGCGAAGAGCACTTTCAAATGACGCATTATAGGGATGAGCATGGACGGTACGTCGTTCGTCTTCCATTCAAGGAGGATCCTCCACCGTTAGGGTGTTCAATCGCTATCGCGTCACGTTTGTACTCCAAATTACAATCGCGTTTGGACAAGAATTCGGACCTTTCCGACGCTTACCATTCCTTTCTTCAGGAATACGAGCACTTAGGGCACATGGAAATCGTCCCTCCTAACGAACTTTCATCGCAACACACCTTCTATCTTCCGCATCATCCAGTTTTACGGAACGATAGTCTCACCACTAAACTGAGAGTTGTGTTCAACGCCTCTTGTCACACCTCTAACGGGTTTTCTCTCAATGACTACCTACGGACTGGACCGAAGCTACAAACTGATTTGCCTTCTATAATAATGAGATGGCGTCAATATCGTATCGTGCTCATGGCAGATATCGCCAAGATGTTTCGCCAAATTCTCGTACATCCGCGTGACAGAGACTTTCTACGGATACTATGGCAACCACCTCTTTCTTTCCACACAAGCACGTATCGGCTACGAAACGTTACTTACGGAACTGCTTCTGCTACCTATTTGGCGATCAGAGTTCTTCACCAACTTGCGGAGGACGAGGGCGACAAATTTCCTCTCGCCAAATCGATCCTCAAGGAACACATTTACGTGGACGATGTACTCTTCGGAGCGGAAGATGCGAGCTCTGCTCTCGACATCAAGAGACAGCTTACTGCGCTTCTCTCTGCAGGAGGCTTCCAATTACACAAATGGGCATCTAATGTTCCCGCTTTGTTGGACAATCTTTCCTCGGGAGACGATGATCTTGCTGCGGATCGCCACCTTAAGGAGGATGAAAGTATAAAGGTTCTCGGCGTTTACTGGGCGCCACAAAGTGACTCTTTTGCCTTTCGTACGCATCTGCCAGGGAACTCCGGTTCCACCAAACGTGCGGTTCTTGCCACCATCGCCAGGTTCTTTGACCCGCTCGGGTGGGCTACCCCCGTGGTGATTGTCGCAAAAATACTCCTTCAAGAGTTATGGCTTTGTAAGTGCGATTGGGATGATCAGCTTCCCTCCGCTATTCTTCATTCGTGGAAGTCCTATTGCCAGTCTCTTCCTCTCATTGAATCTATTCGCATACCACGTTGGACCGGACGGTCTACGTCTAACCTAGCTTGCGAATTGCATGGATTTTCAGATGCTTCAAACAGAGCTTACGCTGCTGTGGTGTACCTTCGGGTTTTGCACTCTCTTGATGAGGTCACTGTGACAGTTATTGCGGCTCGATCCAAGGTGACGCCCATCAAGACGGTTTCTCTTCCTCGTCTGGAGTTAAACGGTGGTGCTCTACTGTCCAAACTCGTTCAGTTTGTTCAGACAACATTAAAGCTCTAACACGTGCCAGTGTATTGCTGGACGGATTCAACCGTCGTCCTCGGTTGGTTGAAAAAACATCCCTCTACCTGGAACACGTATGTCGCGAATCGAACTGCTAAAATTCAAACGAGGTTACCCGCAGCCGTTTGGAACCATGTTCCAACGCATGCAAACCCCGCGGATTGTGCATCACGTGGCATTTCGCCAGCAGAACTCGAGAGTCATAAACTTTGGTGGCATGGGCCAACGTGGCTCAGTCAAAACTCACGCTTCTGGCCACCACAGGAACACGAGCCGAGTTCGATCAATCCTGATCACGAAGCGCTCATTCGCTCCGAACAATCTAAGGCTACGG
This sequence comes from Nysson spinosus, assembly GCA_910591585.2. Classification (NCBI taxonomy): domain Eukaryota; kingdom Metazoa; phylum Arthropoda; class Insecta; order Hymenoptera; family Crabronidae; genus Nysson; species Nysson spinosus. The sequence goes on from CAJUYC020000006.1 coordinate 5,022,938, forward strand.
TTCACTCCATCCAGACCATACCGGAGTCTAGTTATCTGGACGAGCTTATGCATCGCTTCTCTTCATGGCCGAAATTATTACGCGTAACGGCTTATGTGTTTCGCTTCACTTCAAACTTGAAGTTAACTCGGAAGCATCAGTCGCCAAACACGACGCCTCTGACGGCGAAGGAAATTCAGCAGTCGCGGCAGTTCTGGTGTCGATACTCGCAGACGGTCAGTTTTCCGTCGGAATTAGAGTTATTAAAGAACAATACCGCCGTCTCTCAACGGAGCTCGTTGGTAACGCTCCATCCGTTTCTCGACTCAACCGGACTAATTCGGCTTGGCGGGCGGCTGAGGCACTCGCAATTACCTTACGACGAAAAGCATCCGGTTATTTTGTCGAACGGTAGAATAAGTGACCTTATTATAGAAGATGCTCACCGAAGAGCTCTTCATGGGGGTCCGCAATTGACCCTTCGGATTCTGCGTCAGAACTACTGGATATTACGAGCCCGAAACCTCGTGCGTTCCAAAATCCACAAATGTATTCCGTGTATACGCCATCGGGCGAATACCCCGACGCAGCTCATGGGGGATTTATCTTCCGCTAGGGTAACTCCCTCTCGTCCGTTCTTGCATTCCGGCGCCGACTTCGCGGGGCCAGTCAACATTATACCGATTGCTGGCCGCGGACAACGATCGTACAAAGCATACGTTGCTGTTTTCGTCTGTCTATCGACGCGCGCAATCCATCTAGAACTGGTGAACAGTCTCTCTTCCACCGCCTTCCTTGCTGCCTTTAAACGTTTCGTATCTCGGCGCGGTATCCCGAGCGATATTTACAGCGATAATGGCACTAACTTCTTGGGAGCGGAAAAGGAACTGTCCACCATGTTCCGTAACTTATCTAAAGACGTCGATCTGTCTGCTCGGTTAGCCTCCGACGGCTCTACTTGGCATTTCATACCCCCCTCTGCCCCTCACTTCGGAGGGCTCTGGGAGGCGGGAGTCAAGAGTATGAAGCATCACCTCCGACGAATCGTGGGGGATCATACTCTCCCAATCGAGGAGTTCACGACGCTTCTCGCGCAGATTGAGGCTTGTTTGAACTCGCGCCCGATCGCAGCGATGACCAACGACGCGAGTGATTGCGCCGTGCTCACTCCCGGTCATTTTTTAATCGGCGGGCCTTTAACCACGGTGCCGGACGAGTCGGTCCTAAATCTGGACGAGAACCGATTGTCTCGTTATCAGCGCGTGCGTGCGATGCTCGAACATTTCTGGCGAAATTGGTCTTGGGACTACTTACATACTCTGCAACAGCGGTACAAATGGTCCAAAACCATGCCGAACATCCAGGAGGGTACACTTGTTCTACTAAAAAACAACTTGCTGCCTCCCTGTAAATGGGACTTGGCCATTGTAGAAAAATCCTTCCCAGGGAGTGACGATCGCACTCGAGTAGTTCAACTTCGGACTGCTCGATCGAAGTTCAAGAGGCCAATTTCCCAGATTTGTCCGCTACCGATCGATGTATGTAAGAAGTAGCGGTAGTGAGAGCTACGTCTGTCTACGTTACGCCGTTCCATGTTACTATTTGTACTATGTGCTCCGTTCTTATATATCATGCGTCTTGCGCCTCTCGTAAGTTAAGTTTATGTACGTACCATGCGTCCTGTCATGTAACATTATTCTTGTGAATATTTCACCGATTTTTGTTTCTAAATTAGATGTCGTACCTACCGGATACGAGGCGGGCGGTATGTTTAAGCCAGTTTAAATGTCATGGCGCCCCTCGTTTCCGGCGGGCGGCAGAGGGTGCGTAGTCGCAGGGGGCTCTGTCTCCCCGAAGTGCGTTTCCGGGGGATAGAGCGAAATCTCGTTCTTCTTCTGCCGACTGTTAACCACGACGCACGTAAGAGTTTTTATCGCAAGCCACGAGGCTTCTCACATTCACATCGGAGACAATTTCTTCCACCACGGGAAGAGAATTGTACGCGGGCACGGGCCCAGTGAGTTTAATTACGGAATATTTCGATCTACGGAGATCGTTACGAACAGAGAGATCGTCGCGAATCACGGACGAGCGATATTCAGCCACCATCCTTTCTGATCCGACACCCGGCGCTCAAATAAATATTCGGTGTTCTCGGCCAAGATCGAAGGGGTCGCGAACACTACTAAAGTATATATAATATATAATGTATATATATACAATTAATATATATTAATATTATATAGATTACATTTATTAATATATATATTATTAATAATATAAGAGTATAAATATATTACCGATATTACCAAAGCGCCACGGCTGGAGTCCACCGAGGGGTTTTAGCCGGTAAGAATCCGGCACTACCCCGGCCTCCCCCCCCCCAAAGGGAGACCGGGGTGTCTATGAAGATTTCCCCTCGTACAAAAAAAAAAAAGGTCACTTATTTAAACATACCGCCCCCCTTGCACTGTCTGTGCAATTTCTGGAGGGTTTGGTAGTTGTGACATCGAGACTCGAATCGCGGAATTTTACAAATTCAAGTTGAATAGACGTTTGAGAGAGAGGATAAATGCAAGTTAATTATATTGTATAATGATAACTTACATTTTGGTGGCGCCGAGGGGGTGACTGTCGTCTCCAGCAGTCTCAATGACGTTTCCAGGGCCATACGAGTGATTTGCTCGTACAACGCCCTGCTGTCCCCGGAGGGCGTGAGGCTGCCTGAGCTTCCGCTCGTCGAGCTGGACGAAGCCCTTCCAGCTCGTCCCCGATGTCGCCTCCTTTTCGGGTCGGTAGAGCTACGCTCCTTTGGACCCGTGGTTGCCCCTTGTGCCGTGGGTGTATGTGCCGGGAGTGCCGGACACGGCGTCCTCACCGGTGGAATCTCCGTTTTTATTTTGTATAGGAGGGACGTTAAACGTCCCTCGGAGTTCCAGCGGAGGGTGTACTTCCCACCTTTCACCCGGCAGTTATACCTCCGGGTGGTCCGGGGTATATGCTGCGGCACCCGCAATACGTCATGCCCCAGGTCGATTATTAGGCCCTCCTTTGGTTTGCCCGGGGTGGACCTTTCTTTCTCAGGGCCCTGCACTTCCATGCTGGGTCCGTCCTCAATTTCGTGGGCTGACCACGCTTGTTCGCCTAGGGTCAAACACCTCTCGAACGTGTCGCTTATGGCGCGCTGCGTTGCTCCTTCCATCACGTTTGCGATCACAGTTTTAACTATGAGGGCGAACGGATTGGGACCTGTTTTATTTCCTCGGTGTTACCCGTCGGCAACGGGGGTACCTCCCCTACAGGTGCGAAACCAGAAGAAAGACTTCGTGCCCTCTTTTCGTCTTATCCTGAGGAGTGGGGGCCAAGAAGGGGGTACCGGATCGAATTTTCGAGCTCAACGGTTTCTCTCCCCTTGTTGCCTCGCCTAACCGAAAAACAGTCCTCTGGAGTTTATTCGTCTTCGGGGTCACGATTCGTGCCCGAAGACTCGTTTCCCACGGGTAGCTTACACAGTCTCGTTATCGGACGTGTGTAGGTGGAGGTTTTTGTACGGAGTTTAACCACTCGCACATTACCGTCTCTACCCGGGAAAATCTCCTCAATTCTTCCCATTTCCCATTGATTAGGTGGGAGAAGAGGGTTTTGCACCAGTACCAGATCCCCTGGTTGCAGGTGCATTTCGATGGATCGCCACTTATAGCGATTCTGGAGATGCGTGATATAATCACGTGTCCAATGCTTCCACAGCTGCTCGTGAAATTTCTGGATCGCTCTCCAGCGCGATAGGCGCGAGAGCTGTTCCGTCTCAACAGAGCGCATCGGAAGTGCATTTAAAGGACCTCCACTAAGGAAGTAGCCCGGCGTGAGAGGCGCATAGCTATCGGGTGCATCACTCAACGCTGCGATCGGGCGGGAGTTTAAGCTCGCCTCGATCTTGCAAAGGAGCGTATACATCTCCTCTGCGGTTGGAGTGAATGCACCGAGAATGCGCTTTAAGTGATGTTTCACTGATTTCACGCCGGCTTCCTGCATGCCACCGAAATGTGGTGCACTTGGAGGATTAAATCTCCATTCTATGCCCTGCGTGCCGCAGTTATTTTGCACTTCCTGCGAATTACTCACCTCGCGGAAGTGCGTTCTTAGCTTGCGATCTGCACCGACGAAGTTTGTCCCATTGTCACTGAAAATGCAGGATGGGGTTCCACGTCGGGCGATGAAGCGATCTAAGGCGGCAATAAACGAGCCTGTCGTGTAATCACTGACAAGTTCGAGATGGACAGCTCTTGTAGCGTAACATACGAAAACCGCAAGGTACGCTTTATGAGCTGTCTTCCCTCGGCCAGCGGAGTAGCGAACGCGAAACGGTCCAGCATAATCCACTCCGCAATTCGAGAAAGCTCGAGCCGGTCTGCAACGCTCAGGGATCAAACCAGCCATTATCTGCGTGGAGGTGCGACCCTTCCACCTTATGCATTTCATGCATTGGTTGATCACCGTTCGAGCGGCATTTCGGCAGCCAAGGATCCAGAATTGCTGTCTCACCTTGTACAAGGTCATCTGCAAACCTCCGTGCAACGTATCCACGTGCCCCTGCCTAATTATTAGTGTGCTCACATAATGTTTCGGCAGGATTATCGGATGTTTCGTTTGCCAATCGAGTACTGTGTTCTCCAGCCTTCCACCGACCCTCAAGACGCCTTTATCGTCGATAAACGGATGCAGACTTTTTATCGGAGATTTCGCAGGAATTCCGCGGTGATTTTTCAAGCACCGGTACTCCTCTGCGAAGTGCGTACTCTGTACGTACTGTGCAATTCTGTGGGTTGCTTGTTGCAACTCCGATGCGTGGAGGATCTCCTTGACAAAGGACCTTGGGTCACCTTGCACTCGTCTCCGAAACCGGAGACAATATGCTGTGACACGCACTAGTTTTCTCCACGATGGAAATCGGAATAGGAAATCCCATTCCTTTTCGGGAGTAACTAGATGAGTATGCGCTACGCGCTTTCCCTCATCGGTCTCTATGGAAGCGGGTATTTTCGGCCACCTCACTTCCACTTGTCTTAGCCACGCTGGTCCTGACGACCACAGCTCCGAGGATAGCAGCTCCGCAGCTTCCACTCCACGTGAATTAAGATCCGCGGGATTGGAGCTTGTCGGAACATACCGCCATTGTGCACTCGGAAGCATCGTCTGTACCTTCGACACTCGGTTGGCAACAACCACCTTCCATGTCGAAGGATGTTTCCTCAACCATGCGAGTGCAATCGTGGAGTCTGTCCAGCAGACCACGCGCTCAACTCTGGTACAGAGCGAGCTTTGCACATGCAGCATTAGTTCGGTGAGGAGCACAACCCCGTTCAACTCCAGAATCGGGATTGATTGCGTTTTGATGGGAGCCACTCGCGTTTTTGCCATTAATAATGTAGTATTTACATCATTATTCATCGACGTTACTCTTAAATAAGTAACGGCGGAATAGGCAGCGAGTGATGCGTCACAGAATCCGTGTAATTCCACAGAAAGTGTGTCGGCTCCGCATCTTAACCATCGGGGAATTTTCAAATCATTCAACTTGCTCCAATCCACACAAAACGCATTCCACGTTTTGAGTGTATTCGCGGAGACTTGTTCGTCCCAATGGATTTCCTCCAGCCATTGGGCCTGCATGAGGACCTTTGCGCGAATCACTACCGGGGATAACCACCCGAGTGGATCGTACAATTTCGCGATCTCCGAGAACAAAGTGCGCTTCGTTATCGGGACCAGCGACGGTTGAAACCGTTGCAAGTTGAAATAGAAATAATCTCCCGACGGTACCCATCGTAGGCCTAATACCTTAAGTTCGGAATCCTCGAACAGTGCAAGGTCGACCGCGTGCGAATGGGCACTTTGGGGGATATTGCTCAGTAAATCTGGTGAATTTCCAGCCCACTTTCGCAGGCGAAATCCACCTTTTTGTAGAAGCTCGCAAATTTGCCTTCGCGTTTGCTCTAACAACGATTTATCTGGAGCCCCCATAAATACGTCGTCAACGTATATGTCCTTCTCGAGGACTGGAGCGGCAAGAGGGAAATCACCTCCGTCCTGCTCTTTCAACTCGAGAAGGGTTCGCATCGATAGATATGGCGCGCAAGCCGTACCGTGTGTCACGGTATTTAACTCGAAAGCGATAAGTCGCTCGGTTTTTGGCGCACGCCATAGGATGCATTGAAACCGACGGTCCTCCGGGGCGACGAGAATTTGTCTAAACATTTTCTCAATGTCTGCCACCAGCACGTAGGCATGCAGACGCCATCTCATCAGAACCGACTTGATGCCATTCTGCAATTTTGGCCCTACGTGAAGGACGTCGTTCAACGAGCGAGCGCTCGTGGTTCCGGAGGTTGCATTAAATACGACGCGCAACTTCGTCGTCGAGCTATCCTCACGGATAACTGCTCGATGTGGAATATATAGTCGTGCTCGGTCAAGCGACTCAAGACGGGTCATATGCCCCATCGACTCATATTCGGTGAGAAACTCACCGTATTCCTCTTCGAGGGTCTGGTTTGCTTCCAGCTTCTTCCTTAACCTTGTGAGGGCGGAGAGCGCTATGTGGAAGGAATCTCCCAGCACTTCTTCCGGCCTCGGATGGTTGAAGGGCAAGCGGACGACAAACCTGCCCATTTCATCGCGTGCAACGGTCTTTGCGAAGTGCGCTTCGCAATCCTCCTCGTCTTTGGTTAGAACCAATTTGCGAGGGATCTCCTCAATCTCCCAAAAACGCCGTATCGCTTCGTCCAGCGATTCAAGGACGTTGCAATGCAACGTCCTCAGCGTCTTGGTGGAGGAGGTTGTTGCGCTTAAAGGTCCGGATAGCACCCAACCGAGCGCGGTTTCTTGGGCTATCGGACCTGTGGTGCTTATCCGACGGAAACCTCGTCGAATAATTTGCGCATACAGCTCAGCGCCGATCAACACCTCAATACGGTGGTTCGACGCTAGATTCGGGTCTGCGAGTGGGAGGTCACGTATGGCATCGCTATCGGGTATTTGCACCGATGGCGGAACATACGTCGTGATCCTCGGGACCACATACGCGCTCGTTACAAAAACTTCCGAGGCGTTATGCAGCGACGACAGACTCATCTGCACCATGTGGGTTATGGATTGGGTTCGACCGCCCCCCAAGCCCGTTACCGTGGCTGGTGATCTTTTCCGCCGGAGTCTAAGGTCATTGACTAGACTCGCGGAGATAAAAGAAGCCTCTGACCCTTGATCCAGGAGGGCACGCGCGATGTGCGTTGTGCCATCCCTTCCCAACAGGCGCACATTCGCTGTAGCGAGTAGCACCGGCGGTGTTTTTACTGCCATCGACGCGCTACAGTGTGACGTCACTGAGGCGGATGACATATCAGTCGGCTTACTGTTCGAGCGACGGGGTGGGGGGGTTGCTCCGTCCCGCTCTCCGTTTGCTCGGCGTAGCCGTACTCATCGGCGACGGTTTTACCTGTGCCTTGCTTGTCCGTTGTTCGAAATGCAGCAGGGTATGATGTCTCCCACTGCACTTCTCACAGACTGCACGGCTCTGGCATTGCTTCGTCGTGTGAGTGGCGGCCAAGCAGAGTATACAATGCTGGCTGCCTCTAATAAACTGGAAACGGTGCTCGGGCGACAGTCGCTTGAAGCTATCACAATATGATACGTCGTGCGACTGACAGCAAAACGCACACGTTTCGTTCGGGGAAGGGGACGCCTGTACCACGGTATTATGAGCCCGTAGTCTTGGCTTCGATTGGGGATCGGTCGAGGCTTTCCGGCGCTGCTCGTTTGGCACCAGCATAGCGCAATCATACACCTCCAGGAACGCCAACATCTCGTCAAACGAGGGGTATTCCTTGGCGTTTTTCAACGACTTTTCCCAATCCCAATCGAGCGCAGGCTCCAACTTATTTTTTACCAGTAGGACTAGCAAGTCACTCCAGTGTTTCACTGGTCGGTTCAGCTTTTGCAAGGCGGCAAGCGTTCGCTTTATGCCAACCGTAACTTGTTGCAGACTCGCTAGATCCCCCTTCCTTATTGGTTTTAGCTTCCCGATTGGCTCGAGAAGCTGCGCGATCACTACGCGTGGTTTCCCGAATTTGTCCTTCAGGGCTTCCCACGCCACCTCGAAATTAGTATCCCTAATTTCGAGGGATGCGATCGTCGCCGAAGCGTCTCCCTCAACGCAGGCATTAAGGTATTGCAACCTTTGTCCATCCGACAGCCTATCGTCGTTAATTATAACGGAGGTGAATAGATCCTCGAACTGAGCCCAGTTTCGTGGATCTCCTCCGAATCTTGGGAGACTTTGCTTCGGGAGTTCTAATGGGAAGGGGATGCGGCTCGCTTTGCCCTCTAAAGAGGTTCGCGAGGCTTCACCCTTCTCCCTTTCCTTCTCAGCTGCGGCGAGGCTGGCTAATTCCGAGGTCAGGTAATCCTGACTCTCAAGGAATTCTTCCTCAGCCTCTACCATGCGGTTCAACTTAAAGAAGCTGTAGCTCTTACGTTTGTTGGGAGGAATGGCTCTCATCAACTCCGAGTGGCGTGAGAGAGCGTCCATCCAAATTCCCGTAATGTAGCGCAGCTTTTCTTTAAGGAGCGCTTCTGAGAAGTTAGCTCGTCCTCTTTTTTTCAGGTTTGTCATCACGGGCTTAAGTCGTTCTAGACCGAATACGAGATCATCGATCTGCCCCTTGAAATCAAATTCCAAGTCATGATCGGTCTCTTCAACTTGAGCCATTGTGATTTATTGATGATTAAATAATCGACTCGCAAAGCTGCGTGTGTTACTCCACACGCTCAAGCTTGTTTGGTTGGATGTCTTTCCCAAAATCTCGACCTCTAGTCCGTATATCCGGCTCGAAGGACCTTGTTGAAATTTGTTTTAAATTATCGGCCAACTATAACCGATATTGGAGGAAGTGAAGCTTCCTCCTCCGGTCCGGACGAGGGAGAGTGGGTAAAGGTAACTCCAAACCAATATGCCTTTGATTCCCTTTGACTGTCCTGAAAAGGACAGTCGTTTATTACAGGCCCTTTTGCTCTGTATAATACAAAGTGTTTTGCCTATTGTAAGAATTCTACTTCTTGGTAGCCTGGCTGTCGGCGGGCCTGGTTGTCCTAGGTTATAACTCTGGAACAACAGAAAAAGAACGAACGGGTGTAATCACCTACAATACGATAATCGTATTAACGTTCTGTCTCGGGAATGTTATGACGCGCACACTTAAACAGCAACGGTAACCGTGCTGTGTGTGCTAATGCGTGTACTGGTGCGTGGCTTTTAAATACGGTAAGCCACGCGTCGACTGTTTTGGCCGATCTGTTCCGTCTTTTTCAGGAACACAATCGTGGCGGTCGGCTAGATTTACGCAATGAAATCTTTAGTGCAACGACCGCACAGTCGTATTGCCTCGAACGGAAAACCAAGGCGGAGGTTGTAAATCTCCTGTATGGATTCCGTGAGCGGGGAGATCCACGGTTACTAGTAACTAGTCCCGGTGGCTGACAACGGAGGCTGATCTAACCGTTTCTTTCTCAACACGCTTTGGCGTGGAGTAAGAGTGGACCAACGCTATTTCTAACCCGTCTTCTTCAACACGCCGCGTCGTGAAGGAAGCCTGGACACAGCGGTATCGAAACTCTCCGGTCGCTCTTTGGTTTCTCTAAACGTCACCAAGGCGATTCCCGGTAGAGAACGAGTAGCGGGTCTTAAGTTAGAATAGCGCGCCAACTAACGTAGTGCTCCGCCGACCAGTGGTCATCCAAGGAGTGGACTCCTGACGCTCCCACGTCGAATAACAATGGTTGGCGAAAACCAGGTGAACCCACCGATTTTCGCCCCAGTACTAATTCAGGGTAAAGACCGCTAAATTACTAAAAGGCGCAGCTATTGTGCTGAAGAGTCAACACGAATTGTCGTGTGCTATTCTCGATTCAGTTTCACAATTGCTGGTGTTGTGCTGAAAGCAGTGTTCGTTATAACGGGAACACGATCGACAATCGATGCGCTCCGTGCGAACTGTTGCTGAGGACTCTCGAAATTGAACTGACTGTCGGCGACGTTACACCGTCGTCGGCAAGCGCGAACGAGTAATTCCTCGTTACGCGGCGCTTTCGTCAAACTATTAGTTCTTTCTCACTCTCTCTCATATCCGTTTACTATTCGCGAATTCGAACGTCTTCAAACGGTAATATGTACCGGTCAGACGTGCCGATCTCTGGTCTCCCACGGTCTAGACGAAAACAATCATTGTCATGTTATTGGACCTCGCTAGTTTTTCTATTTCCTTTTCGAATCACACCGGTCAAATAAACTCGGTAAACTCAAGAAAAAGAAATTAACTATGAGGCTCGTGATCGGGTGAAACAACTACTGGTCACTTATTTAAACAGTGTGCAAGAAGAAAGGTGTATTCCATCCATCATTAGGTATGTATGGTGGTCGTCTCTCAGTCCTAAATATGTTGTTTGTGGTATGATTTGCGCTGAGATGGTGGTGTTGATGTCCAGGATTTGAGCGGTGGGCCAAGTATGCATTCGATATAAGTGATAGGTAGTACGCTCCACAAGGGGTAGGTGTAATACTATTATTATCCGTTCCTTGTGATAACCCAATTCTAATGTTGTTAGCTTGCTTATTTCTTCTGTTCGGCGGTGATTTGTGGTTGTCGGAAATTCATAGTCTGAGACTGAATCATGTATTTGGTCAATGATGGTCCTCAGATCAGCGCTGGTCATCAAGGATGAATCTAGTTTTCCTTCCCGCGCGGCGCGCAGTGAGGCTAAGAATTTTTGTAATGCCCTAATATAATGGTCTAGTGAATTTTCGGCGCTGCGGGAGTAGTGATCAAGAGTTATACTATAGTTCAATAAGGCCTTTGTTTCCTCTATGGAGTTAAGTGTTTTCAGTATTTCGTTAATCTTTGCCCGATTCTCCTTGGTAGCCTTAATGTTTTTATTTATTGTATCGTGTAGTCCTTGCAAATTGCTGACGGTGACATAGGTTTGGTTTTTAATTATCTGTGTAATTTGCTTTTGATCGGTGTACAGTTTATCTATTTCAGAATTAAAATATTCTGCGTCATCAGTTGTCAATGTGTAGAATAAGTAGCGACTAGCTGAGCCTATGATACCAAATGGGACACTTCTGCGTACTACGGTTTTGGCTAACGTTTCAGTCTCCTGCACTACGACCTCTCCGGCTATTTCATTGATTTCCTCGTAGAGATCAAATGCTTCGTGAATTTTATTGTTTAAATAATCGGTTCTGAGTAAGGTGTCGCACTGATGTCTGATCGGTACTGTCATGCATTCTGAGTGTAATTTAGTAAGATGACATTTTTCGTTTGAGAATTGTTCCTTCAATTTCTTCAAATCAATAAATAAGGTTACGCGCCAATCTGCTCGTTTAAAACGTATATTGTGTAATTTTTCAAAGTATAACCCCGGACTGTTCTTCAGCTCAGTAATTTGATATTTTTCCTCCGAATTTACTGCTGCTACTAACCCCAGTAGTAGGATGAGTATCGCTGAGTCCACCGCCATTCCTTATCAAATATCAGGCATCAATGATTATTATTTTACGAAATTTGAAATTACTGTGCGGCCAATTCTACTTTATCCGCGTGTATGATGAGTCTTTTACCATTACCATCTTCCAAAACAATATTATTTTTCTCCAAAACTCCAACTATTTTATAGGGACCATGATATCGAGTACTGAACTTTCCTTTCCTTGGTTCTACTAGAACACGAGCCATATCTCCTACTTTTCCTGGGAATGGTCGTGCCTTTTCATCATAATATCCTTTAGACTTATGTTTAGCAGAAATTAAATTTTGTCCAGCTAATATTTGTGATTCGGAAAGTCGAATTATCAATTCACGAAGATATGAATTATACGTTAGCATATCATCATCTTCGGGAAATGAACTAGGGTAACGAGCTAATTTTCCAAAAACTAATTCATATGGAGTGAAGTTAGTGGCTTCGTGTACTGAGGTGTTGTATGAGAACATGGCAAACGGAACTAACTTATCCCAATCATCGAAATCATTTATATAATGTTTTATATAGTCCGTTAATACTATATGGCTCCTTTCTAAAGCACCGTTTGTCTGTGGTATGTAACCAGACGTTGTTACGTGATGAATTTTGAAGATTTTTGTTAATTCCTTTAAAATCTTGTTTATAAAACTTGTTCCTCTGTCGGTTAATATAATACGCGGAGCTCCAAATTGTAAGTTTAAATGTGTTACTATCGCGTGAGCAATTGTTTCAGCTTTTATATCTGGTACGGGTACGGCGATACAATATTTTGTCAAATTATCTTGCATAGTCAATATGTGCCGATTGCCATCAGGGGTTGTAGGTAGGAGTCCCACAGTATCTAATGATACTTTAGCAAACGGTTCTATAGGGGTATCTGTGATTATCATTGGTTCACGCGTTTTTGTCCTGACTAATTTATTTTCTTGACAGCTATGGCAAGTTCTAATGAAATTTTGAATATCATTCCTCATTCCTGGCCAATAGAATCTTTCGCGAATCCTACGATACGTTTTAGTTACTCCTTTGTGAATATTCGCGATTTCCCGGGGCATTTATCCTATTTTACGCGCGAGAATGCCCCCCGCTCGGAGGAGGTTCCATATTTAATTATCGCGAAGGAACGGATCACGCGATATTTTTCCCGACGGTGATTATATGGAGAAAGATCCGCTCTCTCGTATGCTATCTTTCCCTTTACTTCAATTACATTATCTCCGGAGATATTCACGATTTCCCGGGGCGTACATTCTATCTTTACGCGCGAAAATGCCCCCCGCTCGGAGGAGGCTTTGTATTTAATTATCGCGAAAGGACGGATCACGCGCTATTTTTCCCGACGGTGATTTCATAGAGAAAAATCCGCTCTCTCGTATGCTATCTTTCCCTTTACTCCGATTGCATTATCTCCGGAGATATTCGCGATTTCCCGGGGCGTTTATCCCTTTTTACGCGCGAGAATGCCCCCCGCTCGGAGGAGGCTCCATATTTAATTATCGCGAAAGAACGGATCACGCGATATTTTTCCCGACGATGATTATATAGAGAGAGATCCGCTCTCTCGTATGCTATCTTTCCCTTTACTTCATTTACATTATCTCCGGAGATATTCACGATTTCCCGGGGCGTTCATTCTACTTTTACGCGCGAAAATGCCCCCCGCTCGGAGGAGGCTTGGTATTTAATTATCGCGAAAGAACGGATCACGCGCTATTTTTCCCGACGGTGATCTTATAGAGAAAGGTCCGCTCTTTCGTATGCTGTCTCTCCCTTTGCTTCGATTGCATTATCTCCGGAGATATTCGCGATTTCCTGGGACGTTCACTCTATTTTACGCGCGAGAATGCCCCCCGCTCGGAGGAGGATTTGTATTTGATTATCGCGAAAGAACGGATCACGCGCTATTTTTCCCGAAGGTGATCATATAGAGAAAGATCCGCTCTCTCGTATGCTATCTTTCCCTTTGCTCCGACTGCATTATCTCCGGAGATATTCGCGATTTCCCGGGGCGTTTATCCTTTTTACACGCGAGAATGCCCCCCGCTCGGAGGAGGCTCCATATTTAATTATCGCGAGAGAACGGATCACGCGATATTTTTCCCGACGGTGATTATATGGAGAAAGATCCGCTCTTTCGTATGCTATCTCTCCCTTAACTTCGATTGCATTATTCCCGGAGATATTCGCGATTTCCCGGGACGTTCACTCTATTTTACGCGCGAGAATGCCCCACGCTCGGACGAGGCTTTGTACTTAATTATCGCGAAAGAACGGATCACGCGTTATTTTTCCCGACGGTGATTTTATAGAGAAAAATCCGCTCTTTCGTATGCTATCTTTCCCTCTACCTCGATTGCATTATCTCCGGAGATATTCGCGATTTTCCGGGGCGTTCATTCTATTTTACGCGCGAGAACGCCCCCCGCTCGGAGGAGGCCTCGTGTTTAGCCCCTTGCGGTCGTATTTAATTTGGACGTAGGTATCGTGCTGGTCGGAATTAATTTCCGCGGAGCGCGCAGTGATGCAGAGTATGCAAGATTACGAAGGAAAAACACAATTTATTCATTCTTTTGTGAACTTCGATATTTTAAACACAATAATAGGTTTAACGCAATGTTTTAGGGTAAAAATTGTAGTTTATAATTTACCATCGTGTGGTATCTCTCAAAGTAGCCTCCAATGCGAAGCCCTGGTTTTCGATAACAAGTGTCGCAAATAATTCATTTGGCGTCTTCCGCCCTTGATTTTTTTTGTATCTGTATCGGTATATTGGGGCCAACAATCTTAGATCCCGTCGAAAAATTAGTTTTTGACTGAGGCTGGTCGATGTGCGTAACAGCGGAGAAGGAAGGACGACAACCCCAGGAACCAGCGGAGATGGAAGGAGGGCAACCCCCGCAACCAAAAGAGAAGGAAGGAAGAGGACAGGAAGCGATGACCCCCCCTCCGACAGCGGCGGACTAAAAGTGGTGCAGATCAACCTGCACCACAGTGACGTGGCTTCATCACATTTGGTGAAGTTCATGGCCACAATTAAAGCTGACTTGGCGCTAATCCAAGAGCCTTGGATAAGTTTCAAGGCCCCCAGGGGACTTGGACTTATCGGGCAAACGGCACATTCCTCCGAGGATCCAGCCCCCAGGGCCTGCATCCTCGCCAGGAGGAATTGCCCGTTCACCCCGCTGCCGCAGTTCTGTAACAGGGACCAAGCAGCGGGAATATGGACAACCATTAGGGAGAACGGAGCTCCAAAGGAGGTAGTGGTGGTCTCATCCTACCAACCCTGGGACCTCCCGTACCCTCCCCCCACCAACGAGCTGAGAACCGTGGCCGAGTGGGCCACAGTGAACGGCAAGGAGTTGGTAGTCGGCATGGATGCGAATGCTTGCCACAGAGAGTGGGGCAGCACGACCACCAACCGACGAAGAGAGTCCGTCATGGACTTCCTCAACAGCCTAGACCTGAGGCATTTAAACAGGGGGTGTGAACACACCTACGAGATCAGGACTCGGAAAGAAACCCTGGATACAACAGTATGCTCCGAGAGCATAGCGGGAAGGGCAGTGGATTGGAGGGTCTCCGACGTTCCATCCATGTCCGACCACAGATATATCACATGTACCTTTCGGGGTACGGGGGACCCCCCCCCCCCCCCAATCAGGAAAGCCAATCCGAGAAATACGGATTGGATCGCCTACGGGAACGCCCTCAGGGCGAACCTAAAAGATTTTCCCTCCAGGTATGGGACGAAGGAGGACCTGGACGCGGCAGCCACCCGCATCACGGAGGCAATCGCAGGGGCCTTCAACGAGGCCTGTGAGGCCAAGGAGAGGTCCCGGAAAACCTCCGTGATGTGGTGGAACGAGGACCTCCAAAAGCAGAAGGACGACCTCCGGAAGCTGGAGATGACAGCCAGGAGAGGAGGCCGGAAGGGGCGGAGGGACCAATGGCTAGCAATGAGGGAAGCCAGGAAAGCCATGGCGAAGGCCACCCGGAAGGCGCGAAGCCAGTCATGGAAGGACCACTGCCGGGACATCCGAACGATCCCGGAAACGGTGAGGCTGCACAGAATCCTGGAGAGGGAACCGAGCGAAAATCTCGGACCCCTCAAAAGGCCCGATGGCAGCCTCACCACATCAGACAGAGAGATCACGGAGATCTTGATGAGGGAACACTTCCCGGGCTTCCACCCCCACGGAACGCCCACAGTGCCAAACGCCGCTGCGGGCGATATCGCAGGAGAGATTGTTCCCGAGCCCCCTAATTGGGGCCTGGCGAACAAAATCGTAAATGAAGCCAGGGTGAAATGGGCCATAAATTCATTCTCACCCTATAAGGCTCCAGGCCCGGATGAGATCCACCCACTGCTTTTGCAGAGAGGCCTGGCCCAGTTGTGCTAGCCACTCACAAGAGTGCTGAGGGCCAGCATAGCCACGGGGATTATCCCGAGGCTATGGACCGAAACGAGGGTGGTGTTCCTTCCAAAGCCCAAAAAGGCGGACTACACCACCCCCAAGGCCTTTAGACCGATTAGCCTGACCTCCTTCCTCCTGAGGACCCTGGAGAGATTGGTGGACAGGTATGTAAAAGAGGTCTAGCTGGTCGAAACCCCACTCCACCGCCACCAGTACGCTTTCAGGGCTGGCCTCTCGGTTGAGGCCGCCCTCCATAGAGTTGTGGGAAAGCTGGAGGCGGGGATTAGGGATAAGGGCATGACGGTTTGCATCTTCATGTATATTGAAGGTGCATTTAACCAAACCTCGGCGGAGGCTATACAAACCGCACTCAGGGATTTCGCCATCCCTTCCACTATCAGCAGGTGGATAAAAGTAATGCTGAACTCGAGACGTCTGTCGGTCCAAAGAGGTCAGGAAACGGTGGAGGGGACAACCAATAAAGGTTGCCCTCAGGGAGGGATCCTCTCGCCGCTTCTGTGGACCTTGGTGGCCGACAGCCTCCGACAGCGATCCGATGACTTCCTCATAATGGCATATGGCACAGATATCGACTCCATTATGGATCGATGCCAGACGGCTCTCGCAGCCACAGAGATCTGGTGCGAATGCACCGGTCTCATGGTTAATCCGACCAAAACCGAAATGGTGCTTGTCACTAGAAAAAGCGTCGTCCCCAAGTACACGGCCCCCGTGCTCTTCGGACAGTCCCTCGTGACCAGTAAAACGGCAAAATTCCTGGGTGTCACGCTGGACTGGAGGATGAGCTGGAGGCCTCATTTGAGGGCGCAAGGGAACAGGGCCCTCACATCCCTGAAGACGCTGCGGCGCGTCATGGGGCCGACCTGGGGACTTGGACCCAGCGTCACGAAATGGATCTACGAGGCCATCACCGTCCCGAGGATCCTTTTCGGGGCCCTACTATGGTGGAGGGGAGCACAACTGACCACCATGCAGACACTCCTGGGCAAGATCCAGGGAGCGGCGCTGAGGGCCATCACTGGAGCCCTGCCGACCGCACCGCCGGCCGCTCTAGAGGCCATTCTGGGATGCCCGCAACTCCACCTGAGGGCACAGGAGGTGGCCATGAGGACGGCCCACTGCCTGAGTTCGTGGAGACGCTGGCACAGCGAGGACCACGGACACGCCAACCTCCCAGAGCGGAGGGATGAGCTAGAGGATAACTATCCTCTAGACTCGACTAACCCTGAGTTCAGTTTTGAAAAGAACTACGTGGTCACGATCCCCACCAGGGAGGAGTGGGCCACGAACAAGGTCCTGGCTGGGACCATAAACCACGTCTGGTACACCGACGGGTCGCGTAAAAACGACTTAGTCGGAGCCGCCTGGACGAGGGGTCCAGGGAGTAGAGGCGACTTTGCTTCCCTGGGATCAAGCCCCACCGTCTTCCAGGCGGAACTGTACGCCATCATAAGATGTGCAAGGCTCCTCATAGAGGAAAAGACCACCGGCCAGGTGATCAAGATCTGTTCCGACAGCCAAGCCACCCTCGTGGCGCTTAGCAACGAGACGACCAGATCAAAATTGACCCTGGACGGTATCGACACGCTCAACCAGTTGGGCGGGAAGAATAAGCTGTCCCTGACCTGGGTACCCGGCCACAGAGGCATCCCCGGTAACGAGGAGGCTGACAGGCTGGCAAACCTCGGGTCGGACAGCCCCTTCACCGGGCCTGAACCGGCGCTCGGACTGGCCAAGGCGACGTTCACGACGTCGCTGAAAGCCAGAACCCGGGCGCTGCACCAGGCCCAGTGAAACAACGTCGACGGTTGTCGAAAAGCCAAGCTCCTCTTGGGCCCTAAAATAGACCTAAGAAGGAGCAAGGAGCTTCTGTGCCTGCAGAAGCAACAGGCGAGAGAGGCGGTGAGCCTACTCATTGGCTACGCCCCCACAGGGCACACACTGTGGAAGATGGGGCTGGCGGAGACCCCGACCTGCCCCAGATGCCAGGAGGAGCCGGAGACGGCCCAGCACATCCTCCTGGACTGTCCCGCACTAATGGGATGGAGGATGAAGCTCATGGGGACACCAAGACCTACGCCGGAGGAACTGAGGGCCATCCCCCTAGCAGTTCTAACTCGATGGATTGCCAAGGCCAAGGCAATCCGAGGCATCGGGGAAGCCACCCCACTCCAGCGCCACCCACTCCAGGAGCGATGCCGTCAACCAGCAGGGCCGGTGGGTCCCATAATAACCCAGCCACAAACCCTGGTCCACGCACCAGAAGCGGGCGGAAACGCCCGCACACCGATCCAACCTCCCCCCAAAAGATTAGAGGCGGCAAACGGCCCCGCGACCATTAACGCGGGATCGACAACCGCCCCCTAAACGACAGTAAATAGATTCCCCAGCCCCCTAGAAGCGATCCGGGCCACGAACCTGACCGCAGGGGCTGGAAATCAACACCCCCCACCTCTCCCACCCCCTACCCCTTCCCATAAACACGGAATAAACCCCGTAAACAGGCTAGAGCGGCCTTTGTACACTCTTAGTTCCGGCCCGGATCAAAGGCAATTACTCCCCCCTGAGGTGGGAGCCGGCAAAGTACCGCCGAGATAGGCTGCGTGGTGGCGTTATGCACCCGACATCCGGCCCGGATTAAAGGCAATTACCCACCCTGTTGTGGTGGGGGCTGACGAAAGGCCGTCGAAATAGGCTGCGTGGTGGCCTTTGTACACCCGACATCCGGCCCGGACTAAAGGCAGTTACTCCCCCCTGAGGTGGGAGCCCGCGAAATATCGCAAAAGATTGGCTACGGGGTGGCCATCATTCACCCCGACTTCCGGCCCGGATCACAGGCAAGTCACTCACCCATGTCAGAGGTGGGAGCTGGCGGAATACCGCCACGTCTCGTAGGCCAGGTTGGACTGCGCCACACAACATCGGAGGACGGAGCGACGCACCTGCCTCCCCCACGTACCTCCCAGGGGCTCCATAACAACGCCCGTGACCGACCAGAGGGGACCTGCGAGGGGAATCCAAGGTATGGACAGGGCAGATCCATATGCGCGGGGTCCCGTACGGACGAAACGTGGGGGGCAGGAGGGACGCTGCGTTCCCCGATGTGCGATAGGCTTGGGGGTAGCCTTTATACACCCTCACCTCCTTAGCGGGGAGTCAAATTACCGCTAACCTATAGGCAGGAACAGCCTCAAACAGCCCACCCGTCCGCTTCGCGCGTGACAGGGCTGCAGGGGAAAACCGAGCCACCTTCGACACCGCACGGTCTCCCGCAAGGGCTTGTGGGTGTGATTCGGGGTATCCAGTTACCGGGGACACCCTAGACTTAAGCAAGGTCGGAGAACCTATTCTCGCTCGCCTCGTAACTCTCCAGTTAATATCGGAATTTGGAAGAATTAATTTTAAGTTCCCAAGCCCGGTTTTTATTTTCGCGACGAAAGTCTCGTCAAAATGATGTTTCTGCTCAACGATGCTAAATATTTTGTACTTTCCATGTCTAGTGATTAGTACTTGACCTTCCTTTGGTTTAATTTCTCTGATATTTTCAACGCTGATAGCGCCTATATCTGTTAGCAATTTCCCTACGGATGTTGTCAATTCGCAATCAGCAGAAATAAAGCGAACATAATTATCATGTGAGTAGGTCAAATTTTTTCGGCTGATATTAATTAATTTCTTTGAAGAGCGTTGTGGTTACCGAGAAAGATTTACGGGAGAGCTAGGTGTGATATCCGGGGGAATTCCCTGCGTCAGCTGGATGCCAGTGCAGTACGTCTCGTTACCTGATACAGTCCTTGGAATTATTCGCCTTGGTATACCAACAGATTTTGATTTAGTTTCACTGAAGTGTCCTGGTAGAAGTGCATTTTGTCTCGTATTGATTGGTGAAGCTGGAAAAGGAGTTGACAATGCCAATGGTTTAGAATGTGGAATAGGAGTAGGTAATGTGGATCTATGGGGTTGCCAATGAATTTTGGTCTGCTCGGATGTTTCCAGTGTACAGTCAGGTTTCGATTTATCATGTCCTTCTGTTCCATATTGTTTAAGTAATTTTTCTTTTCTACTATTTAACTCTACGTCGTCTAGTTCGTCAGTGTCCGAAGTATTACCTGATGATTCTTCCATAAGTTCGCTGTGTTCTTTAAGAGATTCGTCAAAACGTTTGAAAGAGTCATGTAATTCCTGTTTGTTTATAGTCAGTCTTCGTTCGTCATCTAGGAAAACGTCATCGTCACTGTCCTCTGAGGGTGGCTGTAACTCTAGTAGTATAGTGTCAGCGTCTGTTGTTATCTCGTCTACGGATTCAGTATCAACGTCCTCGGCAATTGGTTCCAATACTTTCCCTTTCGGATGCTTTGAAGTAATTTTCTTGTGTAAATCCAGGCTTGGTATTACACTTTTCCTTTTCCGTAATATGGGTGTGTTACGAGCCGGGGCGCGGCGTGCGTGGACCGACGTAGAATTTCAGTACCCTGCTTGTGGCGTCTCTCGAATTAATATACCCGGGAGAGGGGTTTCGGCGTTGTGACCCCTCTGCCTTCTCCTGTTAATAACGAATCCGAAGATTCGCGTCAGTAAAGGTGGATCTACTTGGTAACCACCACTGACTTTATCTAAGCGAGTACCGTCTGAGTCGCAGCTCGTTAACTTATTATTTGATTGTACACTCCGAGGGGCTGGAGTGAACTCACGGGATCGTGCTCAAACGATGATTCTATTATTAGAGGGTAGGTCAGAGTTATTGACTACAAGGGTTATAAAAATATCTAAATATATTCTCACTATTGCTGAATGATTAAAGACCTGGCCTTTACAATGATGTTGAGTGTTACCTTGCGGTTTCGGTGTACGGTTGATGTTTGAAACTGACTATGATGTAATGGGTAACTTGTCCCAGGCTTCAGCAATTCCCCTTTAGCTGTATGAACTTGACTACGATTGGGCCCTGAAGGGCTGCTCTATTTATACCGAGAAAAACGTGGTTTACACGTGGTTTTCCGGAAGGTGGAAAACAGGTGGAGCTAGCGGCGTCGCTACCGAACCCCGGGCGCGAAACGCCTAGGTGCCTCGCCCTGGGCCCGGTAACGACGTATTGTTTTTCGGGGGTATTGTTGGAAGCCCGAGACAGGTTGTCCGCTTTCTATTTGCACTGTCGGCCGACTTTCCGGTGTTACTCCGAGAATTTAAGAAGTTCGTGATCGCTAACTAACGTGAATTTCCTACCGTAAAGATACGGCCTAAAATGCAAAATTGCGTATAATACTGCCAAACATTCTTTTTCGGTGGTGAAATAATTTTTCTCAGGGTTTGTTAGAGTTCTAGAAAGATAAGCTATTGGTAAATCGTTTCCATCAACCTCCTGCCTAAGTATTGCTCCTATCGCAAAATCTGAGGCGTCTGTTGTTAAAGTGAAAGGCTTATCAAAATTTGGATATTGGAGAATTGGACCTCTACAGAGCGCTTTTCGTAATTCCTGGAAGCTACGTTTTTGTTCCTTTCCCCAAACGAAGGTCGCGTTCTTTTTTAACAATTCTGTTAATGGTTTGGATTTTGCTGCAAAATCTTTAATAAATCTGCGATAATAACCTGCTAATCCCAAAAATTGTCTGACATTCTTTGCTGTTTTTGGTCGAGGGAAGTTTTTTACTGCTATAATCTTGTTTGGATCTGGCCTTACGCCCTTTTGACTAATTATATGTCCTAGGTATGCTACTTCAGTTTTCAAAAATTCACATTTATCGGGTTGTAGTGTTAATTTAGGTTTTTCTAACCGATTAAATAATCTACGAATTTTCTTTCCGTGTTCTTCAGGAGTTTTTGCGTACACTACAATGTCTTCGAGATAAACGAAAACTTCCTTTCCCTGCAAACCACGTAAGTTTGTGTACCGGTGGAAAGCGATACTGTCTAGTATTAATCGGTCAATCATCTGATGTCGGAATTTTATGTTTTATTAACGGGGTGAAAGGTAATTGGTCTCCTGGCAAATAAAAGCGATTTGGGTATTCTTCTATAATATCGGTTATATGGTCTCGTTCCTCGTCATTTAGGTGATCTAAGCGCAAACGTTTTAGAATTTCAAAAACCCTATCTTGAACTACAGGGAAAACCTGAACTTCTGAATCTGAATCGAAATATTCTTCTTCTGGAAAATCATAGTATTCAAAGGGAATTACTTCTTGTGGAGTAACTTCGACTTGTATGTCTTCTTCCAACGTATTAATTGCTAATACGTGACAGACACCATCCCGTACGCTAACAGCTGCTTCGCCTATGTATAAGCCTTCTACTGATTCTAACTTTGGCAAGTATCCTTCTTTTATTTCTGAATTAACCACGTCTATAGCTATCGGTTGACGAGTGCGAGCTTTAATCGTAAGAATTTGCGAACGAGGACTACGTTTAGATTTCTGATTTGGTTCTTCCCCAATGAACCTAAAAGGTCTGATGGGTTCAGTTTTTGTGACCAAGGTATTATGAGCGAACGAGATTTCCGCCTGGTCTTGACGTAAGTAATCTTTGCCTAAAATTCCATCATTATGCAAGGGAAACAATGATCTAACGACGTGAAATTTAACCGGTTGTTCTAAAAGTGTAACGGTAGTTGTTCCTAAAGTTCTCAATTTTTCCGGGGTAATTCCAGTTATAGAGACTGATTCCTGAATGTCTACTTCGACGTCTTCGTGCAAAGCATTTAATTTTATCAGATTTATATCTGCGCCGGTATCAACCAAAAATAAACCAGTGTTATTGCGTAATTCTTCCGCAGACATTTTAATTAATGGTGATTCTTGCTGTCGTTTATAGGAATAGACGATTCCTCTGCTTCCAAAAATTTTACTCTTCGACGCTCCTGATTCGAGTAACTCGCCGTCGCGCCGGCACGACGAGTTGTGCGGGAGTTTAAATTTTCACTGTTCCTTCTCGGCGAATTCGAGTTAAAATGATCAAATGTTGGGATAGGGGAAGAAGATCTGGAATTTTGGTTAGTGGGTGTGTTGGATCTTGAAGGTTCAATGCTTCGCGAAGGAACTGGGGTTGGAGAATTTGCTCTGGTTAGAGTATGATTAGTCAAGTTTGGATTCATATGGAAAGATTGAGAGTGATCATATATTGCACTGTAAGGCGGATATGGCATTGGTGGATAAAAATACGGTGGATAGTATGGATAAGGATGCGGTGGCAACGGATAATGGTGATGCTTGTAAGGAACAGGTGATGTAGGACGTGCAGATTTTAGAATGGTAATCGGTGAATTTGCGCGATTATAGTTCGGATTTCTCATGGGACTGGGACTCCTCGAATCTTGCTCTCGCAAGGTTTGGGAGCGGTTTGTGTAGGTGGTAGGTAAGTCACGAGAATCTGGATTCGGAACTGAATGTTGTGATAACATTAATCGCGAAGGTTCACCACCGGGGATTATTCCTGATTTCATTCGGGTTTCTATTCGTGCAGCAATTTTTACAGCGTCCTGTATTTTCTTTGGTTCACGCGAATCAACCGCGATAGCAATTTCGTCGGGTAATCCTCGAATAAAAGCTTCTAAAGCACATTCTTCTACGGGAGCCATCATTTGATTAGCGCATTCCCCGTATTTATCTTCTAAAGCAACACGAGCACCGCTGATTAGGATATTTAATCGATCTGCAGAGTCACTGACCGCTTCTCCGCGTCTCATTCGGATATTTTCTATATCGTGATGGTAGTATGGATATGTTTTACCTGGTGCAAATATTTTCTTTAAATGTTTTACGAGATCATCTAGTTTTTGAAAATTTTTACCCCAAATACTATCTCTCGCTGTTCCTTGCAATTTTCCTAATATTGCCGTTACATATGAAGTTTCCAGTGCTGGTGGCACATAGACTGCACCGTTTTGAACGTCGCTTAAGAAATTTTTAAGCGGAATGTTTCTCCCATCGAAAAATGGAATATTTAATGTACTGTGTTGAATTGTGAAGCATTCAGCCATAGAAGCCATCATCAAATTAGTAACGTGTAACTCGTCCAATGTAACATTTGCCGAAACTTGTGCTGCTGCATTACGAGAGGAATTTGTGGCCATATTGATAAATTAGGCGAAGGAAAATTCAGCAATCGTTATCGTGTAATTATAATTGATGTTGATTATTGATTATGAATTGAACTATCTATGCAACTGTGTGCGAATCTCAAGTCTATATGATCCTTTAATTATTCTGCACTAACACATGGGCTAATTGACAATACATATCCCACTTCTGACACCAATTCAGCTGTTACGTGCGTAAGGAATTATTTCGTGGGCCGAGCGGTCAGCCGTTCCGCATGTAACGCTTGAATAAATTTAATTTAGGATGGGTCGTATCATCTAAGATTCCGTACGGAATCCGCGCATAGGTCAGGAATGAAATAAGTGTTAACGCAGAATAGAGGATAAATACCTTATTGGCCTGTTCTATTGATTCTTTACATTATATAAAAACAATTACACGGAATGGTTCAGAAATATCGGAGTCCAGAATGGATGACAATTTTACAATACGTATTTTAGTTGGAGTCTTAGATTGGTAATGGGCCCAAGGGAAATTCCCACAAGCATATAAACATATGTTTGGGTCCTCGTATCGCAATGAGAACATAAGTATGGAAAACTCACCAATGAATACTATCTTGGAAGCAATGTTTATCGTTACCTCTGATGTGAATTGTCCCAGATGCTGGTGGAGCCCGAAGATGAAGGAATGGCTGATGAACTTTTCACGGCACTTATATGAGTTAACGCAATTCTATTTTCACTATACTATAAATACTATAAATACTATAAAGAAGAATTTAATATATTAGAATGGAGATTGGAATCTTAAGATTGATTTTAAATTTGAATAATTTCTTGTTAGCTGAGTCCTTCTGTAATTATGGAAGTAACTTCACTAATTTAACCCGAACTCTGGCTCAAAATAGCAACAAGGGCAAAACGCCACGCACCTCGCGATTTGACTAACGATTGCAACTCGCGGCGGTTTCTCTGCCTCTTTTGTAGATTTTGGGGACCGCTAAGGGGAAGTTCCAAGAGCCATGCTCGTTCCTCCCACTCAGGAAATCGCCCGTTCCTGTTCTAAGAATTCCGCCCGCAGTTCATCAGCTATTTCCCATCCATAGCCTCCCGCTATTGCAATTTCGCTTATTAGCAAAACGTGACCACCGTTCGAAGAATATTCGCGGTCGAGGAATTTCGCCGTGTTTAGGTATGCAAATTTTAATTTAACATCCGGTACGTAACAATATATAATTTATATATAATATTATTTATATAAATAATAATATATTTATAAATATATAATATTATTTATATAGATAATAATATATTTATAAATAATAATATATTTATAAATATATTATATTATTATATTTAATTATAATTTATATGGACCGATATCTGTGGCGATGTCACTCGAAACCGTATGTGTTTGACGAAACTAAGTGGTCGACCTTGTGAGAGAGGAAACTCCAGATGCGAAACATATTTCCATTTTAAACTAATTATTCTAACTGAAACTAAGTGTTCGATACTGTGCCAGGAGAAGCGCCTGTTCTCTGAAATCTGTGGCGATGCCAATCGAAACCGTCTGTGTTCGACGAAACTAAGTGGTCGCCTTGTGGAACAGGAAACACCAGATGCAAAACTTAGTTGCATTTTAAACTAATTGTTCTATCTGTAACTAAGTGTTCGATAATGTGCCAGGAGAAGCGCCTGTTCTCTGAAATCTGTGGCGATGCCACTCGAAACCGTATGTGTTCCACGAAACTAAGTGGTCGCCTTGTGAGAGAGGAAACTTGGGATGCGAAACATAGTTCAATTTTAAACTAAATGTTCCATCTGAAACTAAGTGTTCGATGCTGTGCCAGGAGAAGCGCCTGTTCTCTGAAATCTGTGGCGATGCCACTCGAAACCGTATGTGTTCGACGAAATTAAGTGGTCGCCTTGTGAGGGAAGAAACTCCAGTTGCGAAACTGAGTTCCATTTTAAACTAATCGTTCTATCTGAAACTAAGTGTCCGATACTGTGCCAGGAGAAGCGCCTGTTCTCTGAAATCTGTGGCGATGCCACTCGAAACCGTATGTGTTCGACAAAACTAAGTGGTCGACCCTGTGAGAGAGGAAGCTCCAAATGCGAAGCTCAGTTCCATTTGAAACTAATTGTTCTATCTGATACTAAGTGTTCGATGCTGTGACAGGAGAAGCGCCTGTTCTCTGAAACCTGTGGCGATGCCACTCGAAACCGTATGTGTTCCACAAAACTAAGTGGTCGACCTTGTGAGAGAGGAAACTCCAAATGCGAAGCTTAGTTCCATTTTAAACTAATTGTTCTATCCGAAACTAAGTGTTCGATAATGTGCCAGGAGAAGCGCCTGTTCTCTGAAATCTGTGGCGATGCCACTCGAAACCGTATGTGTTCCACGAAACTCAGTGGTCGCCTTGTGAGAGAGGAAACTCCAGATGCGAAACATAGTTCAATTTTAAACTAAATGTTCCATCTGAAACTAAGTGTTCGATACTGTGCCAGGAGAAGCGCCTGTGCTCTGAAATCTTGTGGCGATGCCACTCGAAACCGTATGTGTTCGACGAAATTAAGTGGGCGCCTTGTGAGGGAAGAAACTCCAGATGCGAAACATAGTTCCATTTTAAACTAATTGTTCTATCTGAAACTAAGTGTTCGATACTGTGCCAGGAGAAACGCCTGTTCTCTGAAATCAGTGGCGATGCTACTCGAAACCGTATGTGTTCGACGAAACTGAGTGGTCGACCTTGTGAGAGAGGAATCTCCAGTTGCGAAACTGAGTTCCATTTGAAACTAATCGTTCTATCTGAAATTAAGTGTTCGATACTGTGCCAGGAGAAGCGGCTGTTCTCTGAAATCTGTGGCGATGCCACTCGAAACCGTATGTGTTCGACGAAACTAAGTGGCCGACCTTGTGAGAGAGGAAACTCCAGATGCGAAACTTAGTTCCATTTTAAACTAATTGTTCGATCTGAAACTAAGTGTTCGTTACTGTGCCCGGAGAAGCGCCTGTTCTCTGAAATCGGTGGCGATCCTACTCGAAACCGTATGTGTTCGACGAAACTAAGTGGTCGACCTTGTGAGAGAGGAATCTCCAGTTGCGAAACTGAGTTCGATTTTAAACTAATCGTTCTATCTGAAACTAAGTGTTCGATACTGTGCCAGGAGAAGCGCCTGTTCTCTGAAATCAGTGGCGATGCTACTCGAAACCGTATGTGTTCGACGAAACTGAGTGGTCGAACTTGTGAGAGAGGAATCTCCAGTTGCGAAACTGAGTTCCATTTAAAACTAATCGTTCAAATCTGAATCTAAGTGTTCGATACTGTGCCAGGAGAAACGCCTGTTCCCTGAAATCTGTGGCGATAATACTCGAAACCGTATGTGTTCGACGAATCTGAATGTTCGACCATGTGAGAGAGGAAACTCCAGATGCGAAACTTAGTTCCATTTTAATCTAATTGTTCTATCTGAAACTAAGTGGTCCATACTGTGCCAGGAGAAGCGACTGTTCTCTGAAATCTGTGGCGATGCCACTCGAAACCGTATGTGTTCGACGAAATTAAGTCGCCGACCTTGTGAGAGAGGAAACTCCAGATGCGAAACTTAGTTCCATTTTAAACTAATTGTTCTATCTGAAACTAAGTGTTCGATACTGTGCCAGGAGAAGCGCCTGTTCTCTGAAAACTGTGGCGATGCGCACGCGAAACGCTATGTGTTCGACGAAACTAAGTGGTCGACCTTGTGAGAGAGGAAACTTCAGCAGCGAAACTTAGTTCCTTTTTAAACTAATTGTTCTATCTGAAACTATGTGTTCGATACTGTGCCAGGAGAAGCGCCTGTTCTCTGAAATCTGTGGCGTTGCCACTCGAAACCGTATGTGTTCGAGGAAACTAAGGGGTTGATCTTGTGAGAGAGGATACTCCAGATGCGAGACATAGTTCCATTTTAAACTAATTGTTCTCTGTGAAATAAGTGTTCGATACTGTGCCAGGCGAAGCGCCTGTTCTCTGAAATCTGTGGCGATGCCACTCGAAACCGTATGTGTTCGACGAAACTAAGTGGTCGACCTTGTGGGAGAGTAAACTCCGGATTCGAAGCTTATTTCCATTAGAAACTAATTGTTCTATCTGATACTAAGTGTTCGATACTGTGCCAGGAGAAGCGCCTGTTCTCTGAAATCTGTGGCGATGCCACTCGAAACCGTATGTGTTCGACGAAACTAAGTGGCCGACCTTGTGAGAGAGGAAACTCAAGATGCAAAACTTAGCTTCATTTTAAACTGTTTGTTCTATCTGAAACTAAGTGTTCGATACTGTCCCAGGAGAAGCGCCTGTTCTCTGAAATCAGTGGCGATGCTACTCGAAACCGTATGTGTTCGACGAAACTAAGTGGCCGACCTTGTGAGAGAAGAAACTCCAGGTGCCAGACTTATTTCCATTTAAAACTAATTATTCTATCTGAAACTGAGTGTTCGATACTGTGCCAGGAGAAGCGCCTCTTCTCTGAAATCAGTGGCGATGCTACTAGAAACCGTATGTGTTCGACGAAACTAAGTGGTTGACCTTGTGAGAGAGGATACTCCAGATGCGAAACATAGTTCCATATTAAACTATTTGTTCTGTCTGACATAAGTGTTCGATACTGTGCCAGGAGAAGCGCCTGCTCTCTGAAATCTGTGGCGATGCTACTCGAAACCGTATGGGTTCGATGAAACTAAGTGCTCGACCTTGTGAGAGAGGAAACTCCAGATGCGAAACTTAGTTCCATTTTAATCTTTTTGTTCTATCTAAAACTAAGTTTTCGATACTGTGCCAGGAGAAGCGCCTGTTCTCTGAAATCTGTGGCGATGCAACTCGAAACCGTTTGTGTTCGACGAAACTAAGTGGTCGACCTTGTGGGAGAGTAAACTCCGGATTCGAAGCTTATTTCCATTAGAAACTAATTGTTCTATCTGATACTAAGTGTTCGATACTGTGCCAGGAGAAGCGCCTGTTCTCTGAAATCTGTGGCGATGCCACTCGAAACCGTATGTGTTCGACGAAACTAAGTGACCGACCTTGTGAGAGAGGAAACTCCAGATGGAAAACTTAGCTTCATTTTAAACTGTTTGTTCTATCTGAAACTAAGTGTTCGATACTGTCCCAGGAGAAGCGCCTGTTCTCTGAAATCAGTGGCGATGCTACTCGAAACCGTATGTGTTCGACGAAACTAAGTGGCCGACCTTGTGAGAGAGGAAACTCCAGGTGCCAGACTTATTTCCATTTAAAACTAATTATTCTATCTGAAACTGAGTGTTCGATACTGTGCCAGGAGAAGCGCCTCTTCTCTGAAATCAGTGGCGATGCTACTAGAAACCGTATGTGTTCGACGAAACTAAGTGGTTGACCTTGTGAGAGAGGATACTCCAGATGCGAAACATAGTTCCATATTAAACTATTTGTTCTGTCTGACATAAGTGTTCGATACTGTGCCAGGAGAAGCGCCTGCTCTCTGAAATCTGTGGCGATGCTACTCGAAACCGTATGTGTTCGATGAAACTAAGTGCTCGACCTTGTGAGAGAGGAAACTCCAGATGCGAAACTTAGTTCCATTTTAATCTTTTTGTTCTATCTAAAACTAAGTTTTCGATACTGTGCCAGGAGAAGCGCCTGTTCTCTGAAATCTGTGGCGATGCAACTCGAAACCGTTTGTGTTCGACGAAACTAAGTGGTCGACCTTGTGGGAGAGTAAACTCCGGATTCGAAGCTTATTTCCATTAGAAACTAATTGTTCTATCTGATACTAAGTGTTCGATACTGTGCCAGGAGAAGCGCCTGTTCTCTGAAATCTGTGGCGATGCCACTCGAAACCGTATGTGTTCGACGAAACTAAGTGACCGACCTTGTGAGAGAGGAAACTCCAGATGGAAAACTTAGCTTCATTTTAAACTGTTTGTTCTATCTGAAACTAAGTGTTCGATACTGTCCCAGGAGAAGCGCCTGTTCTCTGAAATCAGTGGCGATGCTACTCGAAACCGTATGTGTTCGACGAAACTAAGTGGCCGACCTTGTGAGAGAGGAAACTCCAGGTGCCAGACTTAATTCCGTTTAAAACTAATTATTCTATCTGAAACTGAGTGTTCGATACTGTGCCAGGAGAAGCGCCTCTTCTCTGAAATCAGTGGCGATGCTACTAGAAACCGTATGTGTTCGACGAATCTAAATGGTCGACCTTGTGAGAGAGGAAAATCCAGATGCGAAACTTAGTTCCATTTTAAACTAATTGTTCTGTCTGACATAAGTGTTCGATACTGTGCCAGGAGAAGCGCCTGCTCTCTGAAATTTGTGGCAATGCTACTCGAAACCGTATGTGTTCGATGAAACTAAGTGCTCGACCTTGTGAGATAGGAAACTCCAGATGCGAAACTTAGTTCCATTTTAATCTTTTTGTTCTATCTAAAACTAAGTTTTCGATACTGTGCCAGGAGAAGCGCCTGTTCTCTGAAATCTGTGGCGATGCAACTCGAAACCGTTTGTGTTCGACGAAACTAAGTGGTCGACCTTGTGGGAGAGGAAACGCCAGATGCGAAACTTAGTTCCATTTTAAACTTATTGTTCTATCTGAAACTATGTGTTCGATACTGTGCCAGGAGAAGCGCCTGCTCTCTGAAATCTGTCGCGATGCTACTCGAAACCGTATGTGTTCGACGAAACTAAGTGGTCGACCTTGTGAGAGAGGAAACGCCAGATGCGAAACTTAGTACCATTTTAAACTAATTGTTCGTTCTGAAACAATGTGTCTGATAGTCTGCCAGGAGAAGCGCCTGTTCTCTGAAATCGGTGGCGATGCTACTCGAAACCGTATGTGTTCGACGAAACTAAGTGGTCGACCTTGTGAGAGAGGAAACTCCAGATGCGAAGCTTAGTTCCATTTTAAACTAATTGTTCTGTCTGACATAAGTGTTCGATACTGTGCCAGGAGAAGCGCCTGCTCTCTGAAATTTGTGGCAATGCTACTCGAAACCGTATGTGTTCGATGAAACTAAGTGCTCGACCTTGTGAGATAGGAAATTCCAGATGCGAAACTTAGTTCCATTTTAACCTTTTTGTTCTATCTGATACTAAGTGTTCGATACTGTGCCAGGGGAAGTGCCCGTTCTCTGAAATCTGTGGCGATGCTACTCGAAACCGTATGTGTTCGACGAAACTAAGTGGTCGACCTTGTGAGAGAGGAAACGCCAGATGCGAAACTTAGTTCCATTTTAAACTTATTGTTCTATCTGAAACTATGTGTTCGATACTGTGCCAGGAGAAGCGCCTGCTCTCTGAAATCTTTCGCGATGCTACTCGAAACCGTATGTGTTCGACGAAACTAAGTGGTCGCCTTTTGAAAGAGGAAACTCCAGATGCGAAACATAGTACCATTTTAAACTAATTGTTCTTTCTGAAACAATGTGTCTGATAGTCTGCCAGGAGAAGCGCCTGTTCTCTGAAATCGGTGGCGATGCTACTCGAAACCGTATGTGTTCGACGAAACTAAGTGGTCGACCTTGTGAGAGAGGAAACTCCAGATGCGAAGCTTAGTTCCATTTTAAACTAATTGTTCTATCTGATACTAAGTGTTAGATACTGTGCCAGGAGATGCGCCTGTTCTTTGAAATCTGTGGCGATGCCACTCGAAACCGTATGTGTTCGAGGAAACTAAGTGGTCGCCTTGTGAGGGAAGAAACTCCAGATGCGAAATTTAGTACAATTTTAAACTAATTGTTCTCTCTGAAACTAAGTGTTCGATACTGTGCCAGGAGAAGCGCCTGCTCTCTGAAATCTGTCGCGATGCTTCTCGAAACCGTATGTGTTCGACGAAACTAAGTGGTCGACCTTCTGAGAGAGGAAACTCCGGATGCGAAACTTAATTCCATTTTAAACTAATTGTTCTATCTGAAACTAAGTATTCGATACTGTGCCAGGAGAAGCGCCAGTTCTCTGAAATCTGTAGCGATGCCACTCGAAACCGTATGTGTTCGACCACTTTCCACCACAGTATCGAACACTTTCAGATAGAACAATTAGTTTAAAATGGAACTAAGTTCCGCACCTGGAGTTTCCTCTCTCACAAGGTCGGCCACTTAGTTTCGTCGAACACATACGGTTTCGAGTGGCATCGCCACAGATTTCAGAGAACAGGTGCTTCTCCTGGCACATTATCGAACACTTAGTTTCAGATAGAACAATTAGTTTAAAATGGAACTAAGTTTCGCATCCGGAGTTTCCTCCCTCTCAAGGTCGACCACTTAGTTTCGTTGAACACATACGGTTTCGAGTAGCATCGCCACAGATTTCAGAGAACAGGCGCTTCTCCTGGCACAGTACCGAACACTTAGTTTCAAATAGAACAATCAGTTTAAAATGGAACTAAGTTTCGCATCCGGAGTTTCCTCCCTCACGAGGTCGACCACTTAGTTTCGTTGAACACATACGGTTTCGAGTAGCATCGCCACAGATGTCGGAGAACAGGCGCTTCTCCTGGCACAGTAACAAACACTTAGTTTCAGATAGAACAATTGGTTTAAAATGGAACTAAGTTTCGCATTTGGAGTTTCCGCTCTCACAAGGTCGACCATTTAGATTCGTCGAACACATACGGTTTCGAGTAGCATCGCCACAGATTTCAGAGAACAGGCGCTTCTCCTGGCACAGTATCGAAAACATAGTTTCAGATAGAACAATTAGTTTAAATTGGTACTAATTTTCGCATCTGGAGTTTCTCCTCTCACAAGGTCGACCACTTAGTTTCGTCGAACTCATACGGTTTCGAGTAGCGTCGCCACAGATTTCAGAGAACAGGCGATTCTCCTGGAACAGTATCGAAAACTTAGTTTCAGATAGAACAATTTGTTTTAAATGGAACTAAGTTTCACTTCTGGATTTTCCTCTCTCACAAGGTCGGCAACTTAGTATCGTCGAACACATACGGTTTCGAGTGGCATCGCTACAGATTTCTGAGAACAGGCGCTTCTCCTGGCACAGTATCGAACACTTAGTTTCAGATAGATCGATTGGTTTATAATGGAACTAAGTTTCGCATCCGGAGTTTCCTCCCTCACAAGGTCGACCACTTAGTTTCGTTGAACACATACGGTTTCGAGTAGCATCGCCACAGATTTCAGAAAACAGGCGCTTCTCCTGGCAAAGTATCGAACACTTTCAGATAGAACAATTCGTTTAAAATGGAACTAAGTTTCGCATCTGGAGTTTCCTCTCTCACAAGGTAGGCCACTTAGTTTCGTCGAACACATACGGTTTCGAGTGGCATCGCCACAGATTTCAGAGAACAGGCGCTTCTCCTGGCACAGTATCGAACACTTAGTATCAGTTAGAACAATTAGTTTAAAATGGAAAAAAGCTTCGCATCTGTAGTTTCCTGTCTCACAAGGTGGACCACTTAGCTTCGTCGAACACATACGGTTTCGAGTAGCATCGCCACTGATCTCAGAGAACAGGCGCTACTCCTGGCACAGTATCAAACACTTAGTTTCAGATAGAACAATTAGTTTAAAATGGAACTAAGTTTCGCATCTGGAGTTTCCTCTCTCACAAGGTCGACCACATAGTTTCGTCGAACACATACGGTTTCGAGTAGCATCGCCACAGATTTCAGAAAACAGGCGCTTCTCCTGGCAAAGTATCGAACACTTTCAGATAGAACAATTCGTTTAAAATGGAACTAAGTTTCGCATCTGGAGTTTCCTCTCTCACAAGGTAGGCCACTTAGTTTCGTCGAACACATACGGTTTCGAGTGGCATCGCCACAGATTTCAGAGAACAGGCGCTTCTCCTGGCACAGTATCGAACACTTAGTATCAGTTAGAACAATTAGTTTAAAATGGAAAAAAGCTTCGCATCTGTAGTTTCCTCTCTCACAAGGTCGACCACTTAGTTTCCTCGAACACATACGGTTTCGAGTAGAATCGCCACACATTTCAGAGAACAGACGCTTCTCCCGGCACATTATCGAACACTTAGTTTCAGATAGAACAAATAGTATAAAATGGAACTAAGTTTCGCTTCTGGAGTTTCCTCTCTCACAAGGTCGACCACTTAGTTTCGTCGAACACATAGGGTTTCGAGTAGCATCGCCACAGATATCAGAGAACAGGCGCTTCTCCTGGCACAGTATCGAACACTTAGTTTCAGATAGAACAATTTGTTTAAAATGGAACTAAGTTTCGCATCTGGATTTTCGTCTCCCACAAGGTCGACCATTTAGTTTCGTCGAACACATACGGTTTCAAGTGGCATCGCCACAGATTTCAGAGAGCAGGCGCTTCGTCTGGCATAGTATCGAACACTTATTTCAGACAGAACAATTAGTTTAATATGGAAATATGTTTCGCATCTGGTGTATCCTCTCTCACAAGGTCGACAACTTAGTTTCGTCGAACACATACGGTTTCGAGTAGCATCGCCACAGATTTCAGAGAACAGGCGCTTCTGCTGGCACAGTACCGAACACTTAGTTTCAAATAGAACAATCAGTTTAAAATGGAACCAAGTTTCGCATCTGGAGTTTCCTCTCTCACAAGGTCGACCACTTAGTTTCGCCGAACGCATACGGTTTCGAGTGGCATCGCCACAGATTTCAGAGAACTGGCGCTTCTGCTGGCACAGTATCGAACACTTAGTTTCAGATAGAACAATTAGTTTAAAATGGCACTAAGTTTCGCGTCTGGATTTTCCTCTCTCACAAGTTCGACAACTTAGTTTCGCCGAAAGCATACGGTTTCGAGTGGCATCGCCACAGATTTCAGAGAACTGGCGCTTCTCCTGGCAAAGTATCGAACACTTTCAGATAGAACAATTCGTTTAAAATGGAACTAAGTTTCGCATCTGGAGTTTCCTCTCTCACAAGGTCGACCACTTAGTTTCGTCGAACACATACGGATTCTAGTGGCATCGCCACAGATTTCAGAGAACAGGCGCTTCTGCTGG
This sequence comes from Nysson spinosus, assembly GCA_910591585.2. Taxonomy (NCBI): domain Eukaryota; kingdom Metazoa; phylum Arthropoda; class Insecta; order Hymenoptera; family Crabronidae; genus Nysson; species Nysson spinosus. Next base: position 5,057,935 of record CAJUYC020000006.1, read on the forward strand.
CACAGTATCGAACACTTAGTTTCAGATAGAACAATTAGTTTAAAATGGCACTAAGTTTCGCGTCTGGAGTTTCCTCTCTCACAAGGTTGGCCACTTAGTTTCGTCGAACACATACGGTTTCGAGTGGCATCGTCACAGATTTCAGAGGACAGGCGCTTCTCCTGACACGGTATCGAACACTTAGTATCAGATAGAACTATTAGTTTAAAATGGAACTAAGTTTCGCATCTGGGGTTTCCTCTCCCACAAGATCGACCACTTAGTTTCGTCGAACACATACGGTTTCGAGGGGCATCGCCACAGATTTCAGAGAACAGGCGCTTATGCTGGCACAGTATCGAACACTTAGTTTCAGATAGAACAATTAATTTGAAATGGAACTAAGTTTCGCATCTGAAGTTTCCTATCTCACAAGGTCGGCCACTTAGTTTCGTCGAACACATACGGTTTCGAGTGGCATCGCCCGAGATTTCAGAGAACAGGCGCTTCTCCTGTCACAGTATCGAATACTTAGTTTCAGATAGAACAATTAGTTTAAAATGGAACAAAGTTTCGCATCTGGAGTTTCCTCTCTCAGAAGGTCGACCACTTAGTTTCGTCGAACACATACGGTTTCGAGTGGCATCGCCACAGATTTCAGAGAACAGGCCCTTCTCCTGGCACAGTATCGAACACTTAGTTTCAGATGGAACATTTGGTTTAAAATGGAACTAAGTTTCGCATCTGGAGTTTCCTGTCTCACTAGGACGACCACTTACTTACGTCGAACACATTCGGTTTCGAGTAGCAACGCCACAGGTTTCAGAGAACAGGCGCTTCCCCTGGCACAGTATCGAACACTTAGTTTCAGATAGAACAATTAGTTAAAAATGGAACTAAGATTCGCATCTGGAGTTTCCTCTCTCACAAGGTCGACCATTTAGATTCGTCGAACACATACGGTTTCGAGTAGCATCGCCACAGATTTCAGAGAACAGGCACTTCTCCTGGCACAGTATCGAACACTTAGTTTCAGATAGAACAATTTGTTTAAAATGGAACTATGTTTCGGATCTGGAGTTTCGTCTACCACAAGGTCGACCACTTATTTTCGTCGAACACATACTGTTTCGAGTGCATCGCCACAGATTTGAGAGAACAGGCGCTTCTCCTGGCCCAGTATCGAACACTTAGTTTCAGATAGAACAATTTGTTTAAAATGGAACTATGTTTCGGATCTGGAGTTTCGTCTACCACAAGGTCGACCACTTATTTTCGTCGAACACATACGGTTTCGAGTGCATCGCCACAGATTTGAGAGAACAGGCGCTTCTCCTGGCCCAGTATCGAACACTTAGTTTCAGATAGAACAATTAGTTTAAAATGGCACTAAGTTTCGCGTCCGGAGTTTCCTCTCTCACCATGTCGACAACTTAGTTTCGTCGAACACATACGGTTTCGAGTGGCATCGCCACAGATTTCAGAGAACAGGCGCTTCTGCTGGCACAGTATCGAACACTTAGTTTCAGATAGAACAATTAGTTTAAAATGGAACTAAGTTTCGCATCTGCAGTTTCCTCGCTCACAAGGTCGACCACTTAGTTTCGTCGAACACATACCCTCTCGAGTAGCATCGCGACAGATTTCCGAGAACAGGCGCTTCTCCTGCCACAGTATCGAACACTTAGTTTCAGATAGAACAATTAGTTTAAAATGGCACTAAGTTTCGCGTCTGGAGTTTCCTCTCTCACACGGTCTCCCACTTACTTTCGTCGAACACATTCGGCTTCGAGTAGCAACGCCACAGGTTTCAGAGAACAGGCGCTTCTCCTGGCACAGTATCGAACACTTAGTTTCAGATGGAACAATCAGTTTAAAATGGAACTAAGTTCCGCATCTGGAGTTTCCTCTCTCACCATGTCGACCACTTAGTTTCGTCGAACACATACGGTTTCGAGTAGCATCGCCACAGATTTCAGAGAACAGGCGCTTCTCCTGGCACAGTATCGAACACTTAGTTTCAGATAGAACAATTTGTTTAAAATGGAACTATGTCTCGGATCTGGAGTTTCGTCTACCACAAGGTCGACCACTTATTTTCGTCGAACACATACGGTTTCGAGTAGCATCGCCACAGATTTCAGAGGACAGGCGCTTCTCCTGGGACAGTATCGGACACTTAGTTTCAGATTGAACAATTAGTTTAAAATGGAACTAAGTTTCGCATCTGGAGTTTCCTCTCTCACAAGGTCGACCAATTAGATTCGTCGAACACATACGTTTTCGAGTAGCATCACCACAGATTTCAGAGAACAGGCACTTCTCCTGGCACAGTATCGAACACTTTCAGATGGAACAATTAGTTTAAAATGGCACTAAGTCTCGGATCTGGAGTTTCGTCTACCACAAGGTCGACCACTTATTTTCGTCGAACACATACGGTTTCGAGTGGCATCGCCACAGATTTCAGAGAACAGGCGCTTCTCCTGGCACAGTATCGAACACTTAGATTCAGATGGAACATTTAGTTTAAAATTGATCTATGTTTCCCATATGGAGTTTCCTCTCTCACAAGGTCGACCACTTAGTTTCGCCGAACGCCTACGGTTTCGAGTGGCATCGCCACAGATTTCAGAGAACAGGCGCTTCTGCTGGCACAGTATCGAACACTTAGTTTCAGATAGAACAATTAGTTTAAAATGGCACTAAGTTTCGCGTCTGGAGTTTCCTCTCTCACAAGGTTGGCCACTTAGTTTCGTCGAACACATACGGTTTCGAGTGGCATCGCCACAGATTTCAGAGGACAGGCGCTTCTCCTGACACGGTATCGAACACTTAGTATCAGATAGAACTATTAGTTTAAAATGGAACTAAGTTTCGCATCTGGGGTTTCCTCTCCCACAAGATCGACCACTTAGTTTCGTCGAACACATACGGTTTCGAGGGGCATCGCCACAGATTTCAGAGAACAGGCGCTTCTGCTGGCACAGTATCGAACACTTAGTTTCAGATGGAACAATAAATTTGAAATGGAACTAAGTTTCGCATCTGAAGTTTCCTATCTCACAAGGTCGGCCACTTAGTTTCGTCGAACACATACGGTTTCGAGTGGCATCTCCCGAGATTTCAGAGAACGGGCGCTTCTCCTGTCACAGTATCGAATACTTAGTTTCAGATAGAACAATTAGTTTAAAATGGAACAAAGTTTCGCATCTGGAGTTTCCTCTCTCAGAAGGTCGACCACTTAGTTTCGTCGAACACATACGGTTTCGAGTGGCATCGCCACAGATTTCAGAGACAGACAGGCCCTTCTCCTGGCACAGTATCGAACACTTAGTTTCAGATGGAACATTTGGTTTAAAATGGAACTAAGTTTCGCATCTGGAGTTTCCTGTCTCACTAGGACGACCACTTACTTTCGTCGAACACATTCGGTTTCGAGTAGCAACGCCACAGGTTTCAGAGAACAGGCGCTTCCCCTGGCACAGTATCGAACACTTAGTTTCAGATAGAACAATTAGTTAAAAATGGAACTAAGATGCGCATCTGGAGTTTCCTCTCACACAAGGTCGACCATTTAGATTCGTCGAACACATACGGTTTCGAGTAGCATCGCCACAGATTTCAGAGAACAGGCACTTCTCCTGGCACAGTATCGAACACTTAGTTTCAGATAGAACAATTTGTTTAAAATGGAACTATGTTTCGGATCTGGAGTTTCGTCTACCACAAGTTCGACCACTTATTTTCGTCGAACACATACGGTTTCGAGTGCATCGCCACAGATTTTAGAGAACAGGCGCTTCTCCTGGCCCAGTATCGAACACTTAGTTTCAGATAGAACAATTAGTTTAAAATGGCACTAAGTTTCGCGTCTGGAGTTTCCTCTCTCACCATGTCGACAACTTAGTTTCGTCGAACACATACGGTTTCGAGTGGCATCGCCACAGATTTCAGAGAACAGGCGCTTCACCTGGCACAGTATCGAACACTTAGTTTCAGATAGAACAATTAGTTTAAAATGGAACAAAGTTTCGCCTCTGGAGTTTCCTCTCTCACAAGGTCGACCACTTAGTTTCGTCGAACACATACGGTTTGGAGTAGCATCGCCAGAGATTTCAGAGAACAGGCGCTTCTCCTGGCACAGTATCGAACACTTAGTTTCAGATAGAACAATTAGTTTAAAATGGAACTAAGTTTCGCATCCGGAGTTTCCTCTCTCAGAAGGTCGACCACTTAGTTTCGTCGAACACATACGGTTTCGAGTGGCATCGCCACAGATTTCAGAGAACAGGCGCTTCTCCTGCCACAGTATCGAACACTTAGTTTCAGATAGAACAATTAGTTTAAAATGGCACTAAGTTTCGCGTCTGGAGTTTCGTCTACCACAAGGTCGACCACTTATTTTCGTCGAACACATACGGTTTCGAGTAGCATCGCCACAGATTTCAGAGAACAGGCGCTTCTCCTGGCACATTATCGAACACTTAGTTTCAGATAGAACAATTAGTTTAAAATGGCACTAAGTTTCGCGTCTGGAGTTTCCTCTCTCACACGGTCTCCCACTTACTTTCGTCGAACACATTCGGCTTCGAGTAGCAACGCCACAGGTTTCAGAGAACAGGCGCTTCTCCTGGCACAGTATCGAACACTTAGTTTCAGATGGAACAATCAGTTTAAAATGGAACTAAGTTCCGCATCTGGAGTTTCCTCTCTCACAAGGTGGACCACTCAGTTTCGTCCAACACATACGGTTTCGAGTGGCATCGCCACAGATTTCAGAGAACAGTCGCTTCTCCTGGCACAGTATCGAGCACTTAGTTTCAGATAGAACAATTAGTTTAAAATGGAACTAAGTTTGGCACCTGGAATTTCCTCTCTCACAAGGTCGACCATTTAGATTCGTCGAACACATACGGTTTCGAGTGGCCTCGCCACAGGTTTCAGAGAACAGGCGCTTCTCCTGGCACAGCATCGAAAACATAGTTTCAGATAGAACAATTAGTTTCAAATGGAACTAAGTTTCGCATCTGCAGTTTCCTCTCTCACAAGGTCGACCACTTAGTTTCGCCGAACATATACGGTTTCGAGTAGCATCGCCACAGATTTCAGAGAACGGGCACTTCTGTTGGCACAGTATCGAACACTTAGTTTCAGATAGAACAATTAGTTTAAAATGGAACTAAGTTTCGCATCTGGAGTTTCCTCTCTCACAAGGTCGACCACTTCGTACCGTCGAACACATACGGTTTCGAGTGGCATCGCCACAGATTGCAGAGAACAGGCGCTTCTCCTGGCACAGTATCGAACACTTAGTTTCAAATGGAACATTTGGTTTAAAATGGAACTAAGTTTCGCATGTGGAGTATCCTCTCTCACAAGGTCGACCACTTAGTTTCGCCGAACACATACGGTTTCGAGTGGCATCACCACAGATTTCAGAGAACAGGCGCTTCTCCTGGCACAGTATCGAACACTTAGTTACAGATAGAACACTTAGTTTAAAATGGATCTAAGCTTCGCATCTGGAGTTTCCTCTCTCACAAGTTCGACCACTTAGTTTCGTCGAACACATTCGGTTTCGAGTAGCATCGCCACAGGTTTCAGAGAACAGGCGCTTCTCCTGGCATATTATCGAACACTTAGTTTCAGATAGAACAATTAGTTCAAAATGGAACTAGGTTTCGCATCTGGAGTTTCCTCTCTCACAAGGTCGACCACTTAGTTTCGTCTAACAAATTCGGTTTCGAGTAGCATCGCCACAGATTTCCGAGAACGGGCACTTCTGTTGGCACAGTATCGAACACTTAGTTTCAGATCGAACCATTAGTTTAAAATGGAAATAAGTTTCGCATCTGGAGTTTCCTCTCTCACAAGGTCGACCACCTAGTTTCGTCGAACATATACGGTTTCGAGTAGCATCGCCACAGATTTCAGAGAACAGGCGCTTCTCCTGGCACAGTATCGAACACTTAGTCTCAGATAGAACAATTAATTTCAAATGGACCTATGTTTCGCATTTGGAGTTTCCTCTCTCACAAGTTCGACCACTTAGTTTCGTCGAACAGATACGGTTTCGAGTAGCATCGCCACAGATTTCAGAGAACAAGCGCTTCTCCTGGCACAGTATCGAACACTTAGTCTCAGATAGAACAACTAATTTAAAATGGACCTATGTTTCGCATCTGGAGTTTCCTCTCCCACAAGGCCGACCACTTAGTTTCCTCGAACACATACGGTTTCGAGTAGCCTCGCCACAGATTTCAGAGAACAGGCGCTTCTCCTGGCACAGTATCGAACACTTAGTCTCAGATAGAACAATTAATTTAAAATGGTCCTATGTTTCGCATTTCTCTCACAAGTTCGACCACTTAGTTTCGTCGAACAGATACGGTTTCGAGTAGCATCGCCACAGATTTCAGAGAACAAGCGCTTCTCCTGGCACAGTATCGAACACTTAGTTTCAGATAGAACAATTAGTTTTAAATGGAACTAAATTTCGCATCTGGAGTTTCCTCTCTCACAAGGTCGACCACTTAGTTTCGTCGAACACATACGGTTTCATGTGGCATCGCCACAGATTTCAGAGAACAGGCGCTTCTCCTGGCACAGTATCGAACACTTAGTTTCAGATAGAATAAGTAGTTTAAAATGGAACTAATTTTCGCATCTGGAGTTTCCTCTCTCAGACGTCGACCACTGGGTTTCGTCGAACACATACGGTTTCGAGTAGCATCGCGACAGATTTCAGAGAACAGGCCCTTCTCCTGGCACAGTATGGAACACTTAGTTTCAGATATAACAATTAGTTTAAAATGGAACTAAGCTTCGAATCTGGAGTTTCCTGTCTCACAAGGTCGACCACTTAGTTTTGATGAACACATACGGTTTCGAGTAGCATCCCCACTGATCTCAGAGACCCTGTGCTACTCCTGGAACAGTATCGAACACTTAGTTTCAGATAGAACGATTTGTTTAAAATGGAGCTAAGTGTCGCATCTGGAGATTCCTCTCTCACATGGTCGACCACTTAGTTTCGTCGAACATATACTGTTTCGAGTAGCATCGCCACAGATTTCAGAGAACAGGCGCTTCGCTTGGCACAGTATCGAACACTTAGTTTCAGAGAGAACAATTAGTTTAAAATGGAACTATGTTTCGCATTTGGAGTTTCCTCTCTCGCAAGGTGGACCACTCAGTTTCGTCCAACACATACGGTTTCGAGTGGCATCGCCACAGATTTCAGAGAACAGGCGCTTCTCCTGGCACGGTATCGAACACTTCGTTTCAGAGAGAACAATTAGTTTAAAATGGAATTATGTTTCGCATCTGGAGTATCCTCTCTCACAAGATCAACCATTTAGTTTCGTCGAACACATACGGTTTCGAGTGGCATCGCCACACATTTCAGAGAACAGTCGCTTCTCCTGGCACAGTATCGAGCACTTAGTTTCAGATAGAACAATTAGTTTAAAATGGAACTAAGATGGGCATCTGGGATTTCCTCTCTCACAAGGTCGACCATTTAGATTCGTCGAACACATACGGTTTCGAGTGGCCTCGCCACAGGTTTCAGAGAACAGGCGCTTCTCCTGGAACAGTATCGAACACTTAGTTTCAGATAGAACAATTAGTTTAAAATGGAACAAAGTTTCGCATCTGGAGTTTCCTCTCTCAGAAGGTCGACCACTTAGTTTCGTCGAACACATTCGGTTTCGAGTAGCATCGCGACAGATTTCAGAGAACAGGCGCTTCTCCTGGCACAGTATCGAAAACATAGTTTCAGATAGAACAATTAGTTTCAAATGGAACTAGGTTTCGCATCTGCAGTTTCCTCTCTCACAAGGTCGACCACTTAGTTTCGCCGAACATATACGGTTTCGAGTAGCATCGCCACAGATTTCAGAGAACGGGCACTTCTGTTGGCACAGTATCGAACACTTAGTTTCAGATAGAACAATTAGTTTAAAATGGAACTAAGTTTCGCATCTGGAGTTTCCTCTCTCACAAGGTCGACCACTTCGTACCGTCGAACACATACGGTTTCGAGTGGCATCGCCACAGATTGCAGAGAACAGGCGCTTCTCCTGGCACAGTATCGAACACTTAGTTTCAAATGGAACATTTGGTTTAAAATGGAACTAAGTTTCGCATGTGGAGTATCCTCTCTCACAAGGTCGACCACTTAGTTTCGTCGAACACATACGGTTTCGAGTGGCATCGCCACAGATTTCAGAGAACAGGCGCTTCTCCTGGCACAGTATCGAACACTTAGTTACAGATAGAACACTTAGTTTAAAATGGATCTAAGTTTCGCATCTGGAGTTTCCTCTCTCACAAGGTCGACCACTTAGTTTCGTCTAACAAATTCGGTTTCGAGTAGCATCGCCACAGATTTCCGAGAACGGGCACTTCTGTTGGCACAGTATCGAACACTTAGTTTCAGATAGAACAATTAGTTTAAAATGGAACTAAGTTTCGCATCTGGAGTTTCCTCTCTCACAAGGTCGGCCACTTCGTACCGTCGAACACATACGGTTTCGAGTGGCATCGCCACAGATTGCAGAGAACAGGCGCTTCTCCTGGCACTGTATCGAACACTCAGTTTCAGATAGAACAATTAGTTTAAAATGGAACTAAGTTTCGCATCCGGAGTTTCCTCTGTCACAAGGTCGGCCACTTAGTTTCGTCGAACACATACGGTTTCGAGTAGCATCGCGACAGATTTCAGAGAACAGGCGCTTCTCCTGGCAGAGTATCGAACACTTAGTTTCAGATAGAACAATTAGTTTAAAATGGAACTAAGTTTCGCATCTGCAGTTTCCTCTCTCACAAGGTAGACCACTTAGTTTCGCCGAACATATACGGTTTCGAGTAGCATCGCCACAGATTTCAGGGAACGGGCACTTCTGTTGGCACAGTATCGAACACTTAGTTTCAGATAGAACAATTAGTTTAAAATGGAACTAAGTTTCGCATCTGGAGTTTCCTCTCTCACAAGGTCGACCACTTAGTTTCGTCGAACACATACGGTTTCGAGTGGTATCGCCACAGATATCGCAGAACAGGCGCTTCTCCTGGCACTGTATCGAACACTCAGTTTCAGATAGAACAATTAGTTTAAAATGGAACTAAGTTTCGCATCCGGAGTTTCCTCTGTCACCAGGTCGGCAACTTAGTTTCGTCGAACACATACGGTTTCGAGTAGCATCGCGACAGATTTCAGAGAACAGGCGCTTCTCCTGGCACAGTATCGAACACTTAGTTTCAGATAGAACAATTAGTTTAAAATGGAACAAAGTTTCGCATCTGGAGTTTCCTCTTTCAGAAGGTCGACCACTTAGTTTCGTCGAACACATTCGCTTTCGAGTAGCATCGCGACAGATTTCAGAGAACAGGCGCTTCTCCTGGCACAGTATCGAACACTTAGTTTCAGATAGAACAATTAGTATAAAATGGAACTAAATTTCGCATGTGGAGTTTCCTCTCTCACAAGGTCGACCACTTAGTTTCGTCGAACACATACGGTTTCGAGTGGTATCGCCACAGATTTCGCAGAACAGGCGCTTCTCCTGGCACTGTATCGAACACTCAGTTTCAGATAGAACAATTAGTTTAAAATGGAACTAAGTTTCGCATCCGGAGTTTCCTCTGTCACCAGGTCGGCCACTTAGTTTCGTCGAACACATACGATTTCGAGTAGCATCGCGACAGATTTCAGAGAACAGGCGCTTCTCCTGGCACAGTATCGAACACTTAGTTACAGATAGAACACTTAGTTTAAAATGGATCTAAGTTTCGCATCTGGAGTTTCCTCTCTCACAAGGTCGACCACTTAGTTTCGTCTAACAAATTCGGTTTCGAGTAGCATCGCCACAGATTTCCGAGAACGGGCACTTCTGTTGGCACAGTATCGAACACTTAGTTTCAGATAGAACAATTAGTTTAAAATGGAACTAAGTTTCGCATCTGGAGTTTCCTCTCTCACAAGGTCGGCCACTTCGTACCGTCGAACACATACGGTTTCGAGTGGCATCGCCACAGATTGCAGAGAACAGGCGCTTCTCCTGGCACTGTATCGAACACTCAGTTTCAGATAGAACAATTAGTTTAAAATGGAACTAAGTTTCGCATCCGGAGTTTCCTCTGTCACAAGGTCGGCCACTTAGTTTCGTCGAACACATACGGTTTCGAGTAGCATCGCGACAGATTTCAGAGAACAGGCGCTTCTCCTGGCAGAGTATCGAACACTTAGTTTCAGATAGAACAATTAGTTTAAAATGGAACTAAGTTTCGCATCTGCAGTTTCCTCTCTCACAAGGTAGACCACTTAGTTTCGCCGAACATATACGGTTTCGAGTAGCATCGCCACAGATTTCAGGGAACGGGCACTTCTGTTGGCACAGTATCGAACACTTAGTTTCAGATAGAACAATTAGTTTAAAATGGAACTAAGTTTCGCATCTGGAGTTTCCTCTCTCACAAGGTCGACCACTTAGTTTCGTCGAACACATACGGTTTCGAGTGGTATCGCCACAGATATCGCAGAACAGGCGCTTCTCCTGGCACTGTATCGAACACTCAGTTTCAGATAGAACAATTAGTTTAAAATGGAACTAAGTTTCGCATCCGGAGTTTCCTCTGTCACCAGGTCGGCAACTTAGTTTCGTCGAACACATACGGTTTCGAGTAGCATCGCGACAGATTTCAGAGAACAGGCGCTTCTCCTGGCAGAGTATCGAACACTTAGTTTCAGATAGAACAATTAGTTTAAAATGGAACTAAGTTTCGCATCTGCAGTTTCCTCTCTCACAAGGTAGACCACTTAGTTTCGCCGAACATATACGGTTTCGAGTAGCATCGCCACAGATTTCAGGGAACGGGCACTTCTGTTGGCACAGTATCGAACACTTAGTTTCAGATAGAACAATTAGTTTAAAATGGAACTAAGTTTCGCATCTGGAGTTTCCTCTCTCACAAGGTCGACCACTTAGTTTCGTCGAACACATACGGTTTCGAGTAGCATCGCGACAGATTTCAGAGAACAGGCGCTTCTCCTGGCACAGTATCGAACACTTAGTTTCAGATAGAACAATTAGTTTAAAATGGAACAAAGTTTCGCATCTGGAGTTTCCTCTTTCAGAAGGTCGACCACTTAGTTTCGTCGAACACATTCGCTTTCGAGTAGCATCGCGACAGATTTCAGAGAACAGGCGCTTCTCCTGGCACAGTATCGAACACTTAGTTTCAGATAGAACAATTAGTATAAAATGGAACTAAATTTCGCATGTGGAGTTTCCTCTCTCACAAGGTCGACCACTTAGTTTCGTCGAACACATACGGTTTCGAGTGGTATCGCCACAGATTTCGCAGAACAGGCGCTTCTCCTGGCACTGTATCGAACACTCAGTTTCAGATAGAACAATTAGTTTAAAATGGAACTAAGTTTCGCATCCGGAGTTTCCTCTGTCACCAGGTCGGCCACTTAGTTTCGTCGAACACATACGATTTCGAGTAGCATCGCGACAGATTTCAGAGAACAGGCGCTTCTCCTGGCACAGTATCGAACACTTACTTTCAGATAGAACAATTAGTTTAAAATGGAACTAAGTTTCGCATCTGCAGTTTCCTCTCTCACAAGGTCGACCACTTAGTTTCGCCGAACATATACGGTTTCGAGTAGCATCGCCACAGATTTCCGAGAACGGGCTCTTCTGTTGGCACAGTATCGAACACTTAGTTTCAGATAGAACAATTAGTTTAAAATGGAACTAAGTTTCGCATCTGGAGTTTCCTCTCTAAGAAGGTCGGCCACTTCGTACCGTCGAACACATACGGTTTCGAGTGGCATCGCCACAGATTGCAGAGAACAGGCGCTTCTCCAGGCACAGTATCGAACACTTAGGTTCAGATGGAACATTTGGTTTAAATGGAACTAAATTTCGCATGTGGAGTTTCCTCTCTCACAAGGTCGACCACTTAGTTTCGTCGAACACATACGGTTTCGAGTGGTATCGCCACAGATTTCGCAGAACAGGCGCTTCTCCTGGCACTGTATCGAACACTCAGTTTCAGATAGAACAATTAGTTTGAAATGGAACTAAGTTTCGCATCCGGAGTTTCCTCTGTCACCAGGTCGGCCACTTAGTTTCGTCGAACACATACGGTTTCGAGTAGCATCGCGACAGATTTCAGAGAACAGGCGCTTCTCCTGGCACAGTATCGAACACTTAGTTTCAGATAGAACAATTAGTTTAAAATGGAACTAAGTTTCGCATCTGCAGTTTCCTCTCTCACAAGGTCGACCACTTAGTTTCGCCGAACATATACGGTTTCGAGTAGCATCGCCACAGATTTCAGAGAACGGGCACTTCTGTTGGCACAGTATCGAACACTTAGTTTCAGATAGAACAATTAGTTTAAAATGGAACTAAGTTTCGCATCTGGAGTTTCCTCTCTCACAAGGTCGACCACTTAGTTTCGTCGAACACATACGGTTTCGAGTGGTATCGCCACAGATTTCGCAGAACAGGCGCTTCTCCTGGCACTGTATCGAACACTCAGTTTCAGATAGAACAATTAGTTTAAAATGGAACTAAGTTTCGCATCCGGAGTTTCCTCTGTCACCAGGTCGGCCACTTAGTTTCGTCGAACACATACGGTTTCGAGTAGCATCGCGACAGATTTCAGAGAACAGGCGCTTCTCCTGGCACAGTATCGAACACTTAGTTTCAGATAGAACAATTAGTTTAAAATGGAACAAAGTTTCGCATCTGGAGTTTCCTCTTTCAGAAGGTCGACCACTTAGTTTCGTCGAACACATTCGCTTTCGAGTAGCATCGCGACAGATTTCAGAGAACAGGCGTTTCTCCTGGCACAGAATCGAACACTTAGTTTCAGATAGAACAATTAGTTTAAAATGGAACTATGTTTCGCATCTGGAGATTCCTCTCTCACAAGGTCGACCACTTAGTTTCGTCGAACACATACGGTTTCGAGTAGGATCGCCACCGATTTCAGAGAACAGGCGCTTCTCCGGGCACAGTAACGAACACTTAGTTTCAGATAGAACAATTAGTTTAAAATGGAACTAGGTTTCGCATCTGGAGTTTCCTCTCTCACAAGGTCGACCACTTAGTTTCGTCGAACACATACGGTTTCGAGTAGGATCGCCACCGATTTCAGAGAACAGGCGCTTCTCCGGGCACAGTAACGAACACTTAGTTTCAGATAGAACAATTAGTTTAAAATGGAACTAAGTTTCGCATCTGGAGTTTCCTCTCTCACAAGGTCGGCCACTTAGTTTCGTCGAACACATACGGTTTCGAGTGGCATCGCCACAGATTTCAGAGAACAGCCGCTTCTCCTGGCACAGTATCGAACACTTAATTTCAGATAGAACGATTAGTTTCAAATGGAACTCAGTTTCGCAACTGGAGATTCCTCTCTCACAAGGTCGACCACTCAGTTTCGTCGAACACATACGGTTTCGAGTGGCATCGCCACAGATTTCAGAGAACAGGCGCTTCGCCTGACACAGTATCGAGCACTTAGTTTCAGATGGAACATTTAGTTTAAAATTGAACTATGTTTCGCACCTGGAGTTTCCTCTCTCACAAGGTCGACCACTTAGTTTCGCCGAACGCATACGGTTTCGAGTAGCATCGCCACAGATTTCAGAGAACAGGCGATTTTCCTGGCACAGTATCGAACACTTAGTTTCAGAGAGAACAATTCATTTAAAATGGAACTATGTTTCGCATCTGGAGTTTCCTCTCTCACAAGGTCGACGACTTAGTTTCGTCGAACACATACGGTTTCGAGTGGTATCGCCACAGATTTCGCCGAACGGGAGTTTATCCCGGCACAGTATCGACAACTTAGTTTCTTCGAACACATACGGTTTCGAGTGGCATCGCCACAGATTTCAGAGAATAGGTGCTTCTCCTGGCACAGTATCGAACACTTAGTTTCAGATAGAACAATTAGTTTAAAATAGAACTAAGTTTCGCATCTGGAGTTTCCTCTCTCACAAGGGCGGCCACTTAGTTTCGTCGAACACATACGGGTTCGAGTGGCATCGCCACAGATTTCAGAGAAAAGGCGTTTCTCCTGGCACAGTATCGAACACTTAGTTTCAGATAGAACAATTAGTTTAAAATGGAACTAAGTTTCGCATCTGGAGTTTCCTCTCTCACAAGGTCGGCCACTTAGTTTCGTCGAACACATACGGTTTCGAGTGGCATCGCCACAGATTTCAGAGAACAGGCGCTTCGCCTGACACAGTATCGAGCACTTAGTTTCAGATGGAACATTTAGTTTAAAATTGAACTATGTTTCGCACCTGGAGTTTCCTCTCTCACAAGGTCGACCACTTAGTTTCGCCGAACGCATACGGTTTCGAGTAGCATCGCCACAGATTTCAGAGAACAGGCGATTTTCCTGGCACAGTATCGAACACTTAGTTTCAGAGAGAACAATTCATTTAAAATGGAACTATGTTTCGCATCTGTAGTTTCCTCTCTCACAAGGTCGGCCACTTAGTTTCGTCGAACACGTACGGTTTCGAGTGGCATCGCCACAGATTTCAGAGAACAGGCGCTTCGCCTGACACAGTATCGAGCACTTAGTTTCAGATGGAACATTTAGTTTAAAATTGAACTATGTTTCGCACCTGGAGTTTCCTCCCTCACAAGGTGGACGACTTAATTTCGCCGAACACATACGGTTTCGAGTGGCATCGCCAGAGATTTCAGAGGACAGGCGCGTCTCCTGGCACAGTATGGAACACTTTCAGATAGAACAATTAATCTAAAATGGAACTAAGTTTTGCATCTGGAGTTTCCTCTCTCACAAGTTCGGCCACTTAGTATCGCCGAACACATTCGGCTTCGAGTAGCAACGCCACAGGTTTCAGAGAACAGGCGCTTCTACTGGCAAAGTATCGAATACTTAGTTTCAGATAGAACAATTAGTTTAAAATGGAACTAAGTTTCGCGTCTGGAGTTTCCTCTCTCACAAGGTCGGCCACTTAGTTTCGTCAAGCACATACGGTTTCGAGTGGCATCGCCACAGATTTCAGAGAACAGGCGCTTCTCCTGGCACAATATCGAACACTTAGTTTCAGAGAGAACAATCAGTTTAAAATGGAACTAATTTTCGCATCCGGAGTTTCCTCTCTCAGCAGGTCGACCACTTAGTTTCGTCGAACACATACGGTTTCGAGTAGCATCGCCACAGGTTTCACAGAACGGGCGCTTGTCCTGGCACATTATCGAACACTTAGTTTCAGATAGAACAATTAGTTTAAAATGGCACTAAGTTTCGCGTCTGGAGTTTCCTCCCTCACAAGGTCGCCCACTCAGTTTCGTCGAACACATACCGTTTCGAGTAGCATCGCGACAGATTTCAGAGAACAGGTGCTTCTCTTGGCACAGTATGGAACACATAGTTTCAGATAGAACAATTAGTTTAAAATGGTACTAAGTTTCGCATCTGGAGTTTCCTCTTTCAAAAGGCGACCACTTAGTTTCGTCGAACACATACGGTTACGAGTAGCATCGCCACAGATTTCAGAGAACAGGCGCCTCTCCTGGCACATTATCGAACACTTAGTTTCAGATAGAACAATTAGTTTAAAGTGGAACTAAGTTTCGCATCTGGAGTTTCCTCCCTCACAAGGTCAACCACTTAGTTTCGTCGAACACATACGGTTTCGAGTGGCATCGCCACACATTTCAGAGGACAGGCGCTTCTCCTGGCACAGTATCGAACACATCGTTTCAGATAGAACAATTACTTTAAAATGGAACTATGTTTCGCATTTGGAGTTTCTTCCCTCACAAGGCGACCACTTAGTTTCGTCGAACACATACGGTTTCGAGTAGCATCGTCACACATTTCAGAGAACAGGCGCTTCTCCTGACTCATTCTCGACCACTTAGTTTCAGATAGAACAATCAGTTTAAAATGGAACTAAGTCTGGCATCAGGAGTTTCCTCCCCCACAATGTCGACCACTTATTTTCGTCGAACACATACGGTTTCGAGTAGCATCGCCACAGGTTTCACAGAACGGGCGCTTGTCCTGGCACATTATCGAACACTTAGTTTCAGATAGAACAATTAGTTTAAAATGGCACTAAGTTTCGCGTCTGGAGTTTCCTCCCTCACAAGGTCGCCCACTCAGTTTCGTCGAACACATACCGTTTCGAGTAGCATCGCGACAGATTTCAGAGAACAGGTGCTTCTCTTGGCACAGTATGGAACACATTGTTTCAGATAGAACAATTAGTTTAAAATGGTACTAAGTTTCGCATCTGGAGTTTCCTCTTTCAAAAGGCGACCACTTAGTTTCGTCGAACACATACGGTTACGAGTAGCATCGCCGCAGATTTCAGAGAACAGGCGCCTCTCCTGGCACATTATCGAACACTTAGTTTCAGATAGAACAATTAGTTTAAAATGGAACTAAGTTTCGCATCTGGAGTTTCCTCCCACACAAGGTCAACCACTTAGTTTCGTCGAACACATACGGTTTCGAGTGGCATCGCCACACATTTCAGAGGACAGGCGCTTCTCCTGGCACAGTATCGAACACATAGTTTCAGATAGAACAATTAGTTTAAAATGGAACTATGTTTCGCATTTGGAGTTTCTTCCCTCACAAGGCGACCACTTAGTTTCGTCGAACACATACGGTTTCGAGTGGCATCACCACAGATTTCAGAGAACAGGCGCTTCTCCTGGCACAGTATCGAACACTTAGTTTCAGATAGAACAATTAGTTTAAAATGGAACTATGTTCCGCATCTGGAGACTCCTCTCCCACAAGGTCGACCACTTAGTTCCGTCGAACACATACCGTTTCGAGTGCGCATCGCCACACATTTCAGAGAACAGGCGCTTCTCCTGGCACAGTATCGTACACTTTGTTTCAGATAGAACAATTAGTTTAAAATGGAACTATGTTCCGCATCTGGAGACTCCTCTCCCACAAGGTCGACCACTTAGTTTCGTCGAACACATACGGTTTCGAGTAGCATCGCCACAGTTTTCAGAGAGCAGGCGCTTCTCCTGGCACACTATCGAATACTTATTTCAGGCAGAGCAATTAGTTTAAAATGGAAGTAAGTTTCGCATCTGGATTATCCTCTCTCACAAGGTCAACCACTTAGTTTCGTCGAACACATACGGTCTCGAGTGGCATCGCTACACATTTCAGAGAACAGGCGCTTCTCCTGGCACAGTGTCGAACACATATTTTCAGATAGAACAATTAGTTTAAAATGGAACTAAGTTTCGCATCTGGAGTTTCCTCTCTCACAAGGTCGGCCACTTAGTTTCGTCGAACACATACGGTTACGAGTGGCATCGCCACAGATTTCTGAGAACAGGCGCTTCGCCTGACACAGTATCGAGCACTTAGTTTCAGATGGAACATTTAGTTTAAAATTGAACTATGTTTCGCACCTGGAGTTTCCTCTCTCACAAGGTCGACCACTTAGTTTCGCCGAACGCATACGGTTTCGAGTAGCATCGCCACAGATTTCAGAGAACAGGCGATTTTCCTGGCACAGTATCGAACACTTAGTTTCAGAGAGAACAATTCATTTAAAATGGAACTATGTTTCGCATCTGTAGTTTCCTCTCTCACAAGGTCGGCCACTTAGTTTCGTCGAACACGTACGGTTTCGAGTGGCATCGCCACAGATTTCAGAGAACAGGCGCTTCGCCTGACACAGTATCGAGCACTTAGTTTCAGATGGAACATTTAGTTTAAAATTGAACTATGTTTCGCACCTGGAGTTTCCTCCCTCACAAGGTGGACGACTTAATTTCGCCGAACACATACGGTTTCGAGTGGCATCGCCAGAGATTTCAGAGGACAGGCGCGTCTCCTGGCACAGTATGGAACACTTTCAGATAGAACAATTAATCTAAAATGGAACTAAGTTTTGCATCTGGAGTTTCCTCTCTCACAAGTTCGGCCACTTAGTATCGCCGAACACATTCGGCTTCGAGTAGCAACGCCACAGGTTTCAGAGAACAGGCGCTTCTACTGGCAAAGTATCGAATACTTAGTTTCAGATAGAACAATTAGTTTAAAATGGAACTAAGTTTCGCGTCTGGAGTTTCCTCTCTCACAAGGTCGGCCACTTAGTTTCGTCAAGCACATACGGTTTCGAGTGGCATCGCCACAGATTTCAGAGAACAGGCGCTTCTCCTGGCACAATATCGAACACTTAGTTTCAGATAGAACAATCAGTTTAAAATGGAACTAATTTTCGCATCCGGAGTTTCCTCTCTCAGCAGGTCGACCACTTAGTTTCGTCGAACACATACGGTTTCGAGTAGCATCGCCACAGGTTTCACAGAACGGGCGCTTGTCCTGGCACATTATCGAACACTTAGTTTCAGATAGAACAATTAGTTTAAAATGGCACTAAGTTTCGCGTCTGGAGTTTCCTCCCTCACAAGGTCGCCCACTCAGTTTCGTCGAACACATACCGTTTCGAGTAGCATCGCGACAGATTTCAGAGAACAGGTGCTTCTCTTGGCACAGTATGGAACACATAGTTTCAGATAGAACAATTAGTTTAAAATGGTACTAAGTTTCGCATCTGGAGTTTCCTCTTTCAAAAGGCGACCACTTAGTTTCGTCGAACACATACGGTTACGAGTAGCATCGCCACAGACTTCAGAGAACAGGCGCCTCTCCTGGCACATTATCGAACACTTAGTTTCAGATAGAACAATTAGTTTAAAATGGAACTAAGTTTCGCATCTGGAGTTTCCTCCCTCACAAGGTCAACCACTTAGTTTCGTCGAACACATACGGTCTCGAGTGGCATCGCTACACATTTCAGAGAACAGGCGCTTCTCCTGGCACAGTGTCGAACACATATTTTCAGATAGAACAATTAGTTTAAAATGGAACTAAGTTTCGCATCTGGAGTTTCCTGTCCCACAAGGTCGACGACTTAGTTTCGTCGAACACATACGGTTTCGAGTGGTATCGCCACAGATTTCGCAGAACGGCTCTTCTCCTGGCACATTATCGAACACTTAGATTCAGATAGAACAATTTGTTTAAAATGGAACTAAGCTTCGCATCTGGAGTTTCCTCTTTCACAGGGTCGATCACTCTGTTTCGTCAAACACATACGGTTTCGAGTAGCATCGCCACAGATTTCAGAGAACAGGCGTTTCTCCTGGCACACTTTCGAACACTTAATTTCAGATAGAACAATTAATTTAAAATGGAACTAAGTTTCGCATCTGAAGATTCCTCTCCCAGAAGGTCGACCACTTAGTTTCGCCGAACGCATACGGTTTCGAGTGGCATCACCACAGATTTCAGAGAACAGGCACTTCTGCTGGCACAGTATCGAACACTTAGTTTCAGATAGAACAATTAGTTTAAAATGGAACTAAGTTTCGCATCTGGAGTTTCCTGTCCCACAAGGTCGACGACTTAGTTTCGTCGAACTCATACCATTTCGAGTAGTATCGCCTCAGGTTTCCAGAACGGGCGCTTCTCCTGGCACATTATCGAACTTTTAGTTTCAGCTAGAACAATTAGTTTAAAATGGAATTATTTTTCGCATCTGGAGTTTCCTCTCTCACAAGGTCGACCACTTAGTTTCGTCGAACACATACGGTTTCGAGTAGCATCGCCACAGACTTCAGAGAACAGGCGCTTCTCCTGGCACATTATCGAACACTTAGTTTCCGATAGAACAATTTGCTTAAAATGGAACTAAGTTTCGCATCTGGAGTTTCCCCTCCCACAAGGTCGACCACTTAGTTTCGTCGAACACATACGGTTTCGAGTAGCATCGCCACAGATTTCAGAGAACAGGCGCTTCCCCTATCGAACACTTAGTTTCAGATAGAAGAATTAGTTTAAAATGGAACTAAGTTTCGCATCTGGAGTTTCCTCTCCCACAAGGTCGACCACTTAGTTTCCTCGAACACATACGGTTTCGAGTAGCATCGCCACAGATTTCAGAGAACAGGCGCTTCTCCTGGGACAGTATCGAACACTTAGTCCCAGATAGAACAATTAATTTAAAATGGATCTATGTTTCGCATTTGGTGTTTCCTCTCTCACAAGGTCGAACACTTAGTTTCGTCGAACACATACGGTTTCGAGTGGCATCGCCACAGATTTCAGAGAACAGGCGCTTCTCCTGGCACAGTATCGAACACTTAGTTACAGATAGAACACTTAGCTTAAAATGGAACTCTGTTTCGCATTTGGAGTTTCTTCTCTCACACGCTCTACCACTTACTTTCGTCGAACACATTCGGCTTCGAGTAGCAACGCCACAGGTTTCAGAGAACAGGCGCTTCTACTGGCAGAGTATCGAACATTTAGTTTCAGATGGAACTTCTAGTTTAAAATTGAACTGTGTCTCGCATCTGGAGTTTCCTCTCTCACAAGGTCGACCACTTAGTTTCCTCGAACACATACGGTTTCGAGTGGCATCGCCACAGATTTCAGAGAACAGGCGCTTCTGCTGGCACAGTATCGAACACTTAGTTTCAGATGGAACAATTAGTTTAAAATGGCACTAAGTTTCGCGTCTGGAGTTTCCTCTCTCACAAGGTCGACCACTTAGTTTCGCCGAACGCATACGGTTTCGAGTGGCATCGCCACAGATTTCAGAGAACAGGCGCTTCTCCTGGCACAGTATCGAACACTTAGTTTCAGATAGAACAATTAGTTTAAAATGGCACTAAGTTTCGCGTCTGGAGTTTCCTCTCTCACAAGGTCGACCACTCAGTTTCGTCGAACACATACCGTTTCGAGTAGCATCGCCACAGATTTCAGAGAACAGGCGCTTCTCCTGGCACATTATCGAACACTTAGTTTCAGATAGAACAATTAGTTTAAAATGGAACTATGTTCCGCATCTGGAGACTCCTCTCCCACAAGGTCGACCACTTAGTTCCGTCGAACACATAGGGTTTCGAGTAGCATCGCCACAGACTTCAGAGAACAGGCGCTTCTCCTGGCACATTATCGAACACTTAGTTTCCGATAGAACAATTTGCTTAAAATGGAACTAAGTTTCGCATCTGGAGTTTCCCCTCCCACAAGGTCGACCACTTAGTTTCGTCGAACACATACGGTTTCGAGTAGCATCGCCACAGATTTCAGAGAACAGGCGCTTCTCCTGGCACAGTATCGAACACTTAGTTACAGATAGAACACTTAGCTTAAAATGGAACTATGTTTCGCATCTGGAGTTTCTTCTCCCACAAGGTCGACTACTTAGGTTCGTCGAACACATACGGTTTCGAGTAGTCTCGCCACAGATTTCAGAGAACAGGCGCTTCCCCTGGCACAGTGTCGAACACTTAGTTTCAGATAGAACAATTAGTTTAACATGGAACTAAGTTTCGCATCTGGAGTTTACTCTCTCACAAGGTCGACCACTTAGTTTCGTCGAACACATACGGTTTCGAGTAGCATCGCCACAGATTTCAGAGAACAGGCGCTTCTCCTGACACAGTATCGACCACTTAGTATCAGATTGAACAATTAGTTTTAAATGGAACTATGTTTCGCTTCTGGAGTTTCCTCTCTTACAAGGTCGACCACTTAGTTTCGTTGAACACATAAGGTTTCGAGTGGTATCGCCACAGATTTCAGAGAACAGGCGCTTCTCCTGGCACATTATTGAACACTTAGTTTCAGATAAAACAATTAATTTAAAATTGAATTATGTTTCGCATCTGGAGTTTCTTCTCCCACAAGGTCGACTACTTAGGTTCATCGAACACATACGGTTTCGAGTAGCATCGCCACAGATTTCAGAGAACAGGCGCTTCCCCTGGCACAGTGTCGAACACTTAGTTTCAGATAGAACAATTAGTTTAAAATTGAACTAACTTTCGCTTCTGGAGTTTACTCTCTCACAAGGTCGACCACTTAGTTTCGTCGAACAAATACTGTTTCGAGTAGCATCGCCACAGATTTCAGAGAACAGGCGCTTCTCCTGGCACAGTATCGACCACTTAGTATCAGATAGAACAATTAGTTTTAAATGGAACTATGTTTCGCTTCTGTAGTTTTCTCTCTCAGAAGGTCGACCACTTAGTTTCGTCGAACACATAAGGTTCCGAGTGGTATCGCCACAGATTTCAGAGAACAGGCGCTTCTCCTGGCACATTATTGAACACTTAATTTCAGATAGAAAAATTAATTTAAAATTGAACTATGTTTCGCATCTGGAGTTTCTTCTCCCACAAGGTCGACTACTTAGGTTCGTCGAACACATACGGTTTCGAGTAGCATCGCCACAGATTTCAGAGAACAGGCGCTTCTCCTGGCACAGTGTCGAACACTTAGTATCAGATAGAACAATTAGTTTTAAATGGAACTAAGTTTCGCTCCTGGAGTTTCCTCTCTCAGAAGGTCGACCACTTAGTTTCGTCGAACACATAAGGTTTCGAGTGGTATCGCCACAGATTTCAGAGAACAGGCGCTTCTCCTGGCACATTATCGAACACTTAGTTTCAGATAGAACAATTAATTTAAAATGGAACTATGTTTCGCATCTGGAGTTTCTTCTCCCACAAGGTCGACTACTTAGGTTCCTCGAACACATACGGTTTCGAGTAGGCTCGCCACAGATTTCAGAGAACAGGCGCTTCTCCTGACACAGTATCGACCACTTAGTATCAGATAGAACAATTAGTTTTAAATGGAACTATGTTTCGCTTCTGGAGTTTCCTCTCTTACGAGGTCGGCGACTTCGTTTCGTCGAACACATGCGGTTTCGAGTGGCATCGGCTCAGATTTCAGAGAACAGGCGCTTCTCCTGGCACAGTATCGAACACTTAGTTTCAGATAGAACAATTAGTTCAAAATGGCACTAAGTTTTGCGTCTGCCGTTTCCTCTCTCACAAGGTCGACCACTTAGTTTCGTCGAACACATACGGTTTCGAGTGGCATCGCCACAGATTTCAGAGAACAGGCGCTTCTGCTGGCACAGTATCGAACACTTAGTTTCAGATAGAACAATTAGTTTAAAATGGCACTAAGTTTCGCGTCTGGAGTTTCCTCTCTCACAAGGTCAACGACTTAGTTTCGTCGAACACATACGGGTTCGAGGGGCATCGCCACAGATTTCAGTGAACAGGCGCTCCTCCTGGCACATTTTCGAACACTTAGATTCAGATAGAGCAATTAGTTTAACATGGAACTATGTGTCGCATCTGGAGTTTCCTCTCTCATAAGTTCACTCGAAACCGTATGTGTTCGACGAAACAAAGTTGCCGACCTTGTGAGAGAGGAAACTTCAGATGCGAAACTTAGTTCCATTTTAAACTAACTGTTCCATCTGAAATTAAGTGTTCGCTACTGTGCCAGGGGAAGCGGCTGTTCTCTGAAATCTGTGGCGATGCCACTCGAAACCGTATGTGTTCGACGAAACTAAGTGGCCGACCTTGTGAGAGAGGAAACTAGAGATGCGAAACTTAGTTCCATTTTTAACTAATTTTTCTATCTGAAACTAAGTGTTCGATAAGGTGCCAGGAGAAGCGCCTGTTCTCTGAACTGTGTGGCGATGACGCTCGAAACCGTATGTGTTCGACGAAACTAAGTGGTTGACCTTGTGAGAGAGGATACTCCAGATGCGAAACATAGTTCCATTTTAAACTAATTGTTCTATCTGAAACTAAGTGATCGATACTGTGCCAGGAGAAGCGCCTGTTCTCTGAAATCTGCGGCGATGCTACTCGAAACCGTATGTGTTCGAGGAAACTAAGTGGTCGACCTTGTGGGAAAGGAAACTCCAGATGCGAAACTTAGTTCCATTTTAAACAAATTGTGCTACCTAAAACTAAGTGTGCGATACTGTGCCAGGAGAAGCGCTTGTTCTCTGAAATCTGTGGAGATGCTACTCGAAACCGTATGTGTTCGACGAAACTAAGTGGTCCACCTTGTGAGAAGAGGAAACTCCAGATGCGAAGCTTTGTTTCATTTTAAACTAATTCTTCTATCTGATACTAAGTGTTCGATAGTGTGCCAGGAGAAGCGACTGTTCTCTGAAATCTGTTGCGATGCCACTCGAAACCGTATGTGTTCGACGAAACTAAGTGGTCGACCTTGTGAGAGAGGAATATCCAGATGCGAAACTTAGTTCCATTTTAAACTAATTGTTCTATCTGAAAGTGTTCGATACTGTGCCAGGAGAAGCGCCTGTTCTCTGAAATCAGTGGCGATGCTACTCGAAACCGCATGTGTCGACGAGACTAAGTGGTCGACCTTGTGAGAGAGGAAACTCCAGATGCGAAACATAGTTCCATTTTCAACTAATTGCTCTATCTGAAACTATGTGTTCGATACTGTGCTAGGAAAAGCGCCTGTTCTCTGAAATCTGTGGCGATGCTACTCGAAACCGTATGTGTTCGAGGAAACTAAGTGGTCGACCTTGTGGGAGAGGAAACTCCAGATGCGAAACTTAGTTCCATTTTAAACTAATTGTTCCATCTGAAACTAAGTGTTCGATACTGTGCCAGGAGTAGCGCCGTTTTGCGAAATCTGTGGCGATACCACTCGAAACCGTATGTGTTCGACGAAACTAAGTGGTCGACCTTGTGAGAGAGGAAACTCCAGATGCGAAACTTAGTTCCATTTTAAACTAAATGTTCTATCTGAAAGTGTTCGATACTGTGCCAGGAGAAGCGCCTGTTCTCTGAAACTTGTGGCGATGCCACTCGAAACCGTATGTGTTCGACGAAACTAAGTGGTCGACCTTGTGAGAGAGGAAACTCCAGATGCGAAACTTAGTTCCATTTTAAACTAATTGTTCTATCTGAAACTAAGTGTTCGATACTGTGCCAGGAGAAGCGCCTGTTCTCTGAAATCTGCGGCGATGCTACTCGAAACCGTATGTGTTCGAGGAAACTAAGTGGTCGACCTTGTGGGAAAGGAAACTCCAGATGCGAAACTTAGTTCTATTTTAAACAAATTGTGCTACCTAAAACTAAGTGTGCGATACTGTGCCAGGAGAAGCGCTTGTTCTCTGAAATCTGTGGAGATGCTACTCGAAACCGTATGTGTTCGACGAAACTAAGTGGTCCACCTTGTGAGAAGAGGAAACTCCAGATGCGAAGCTTTGTTTCATTTTAAACTAATTCTTCTATCTGATACTAAGTGTTCGATAGTGTGCCAGGAGAAGCGACTGTTCTCTGAAATCTGTTGCGATGCCACTCGAAACCGTATGTGTTCGACGAAACTAAGTGGTCGACCTTGTGAGAGAGGAATATCCAGATGCGAAACTTAGTTCCATTTTAAACTAATTGTTCTATCTGAAACTATGTGCTCGATACTGTGCCAAGAGAAGCGCCTGTTCTCTGAAATGTGTGGCGATGCCACTCGAAACTGTATGTGTTCGGCGAAACTAAGTGGCCGACTTGTGAGACAGGAAACTCCAGATGCGAAACTAAGTTCCATTTTAAACTAATTGTTCTATCTGAAACTGATCGATACTGTGCCAGGAGAAGCGCCTGCTCTCTGAAATCTGTGGCGATGCTACTCGAAACCGTATGTGTTCGACGAAACTAAGTGGTCGACCTTGTGAGAGAGGAAACTCAAAATGCGAAAGTTAGTTCCATTTTAAATTAATTGTTCTATCTGAAACAAGGTGTTCGATATTGTGTCAGGAGAAGCGCCTGTTCTCTGAAATCTGTGGCGATGCCACTCGAAACCGTATGAGTTCGACGAAACTAATTGGTCGACCTAGTGTGAGAGGAAACTCCAGATGCAAAACTTTGTTCCATTTTAAACTAATCGTTCTATCTGAAACTAAGTGTTCGATACTGTGCCAGGAGAAGCGACTGTTCTCTGAAATCTGTGGCGATGCTACTCGAAACCGTATGTGTTCGACGAAACTAAGTGGCCGACCTTGTGAGAGAGGAAACTCCAGATGCGGAACTTAGTTCCATTTTAAACTAATTGTTCTATCTGAAAGTGTTCGATACTGTGCCAGGAGAAGCGCCTGTTCTCTGAAATCAGTGGCGATGCTACTCGAAACCGCATGTGTCGACGAGACTAAGTGGTCGACCTTGTGAGAGAGGAAACTCCAGATGCGAAACATAGTTCCATTTTCAACTAATTGCTCTATCTGAAACTATGTGTTCGATACTGTGCTAGGAAAAGCGCCTGTTCTCTGAAATCTGTGGCGATGCTACTCGAAACCGTATGTGTTCGAGGAAACTAAGTGGTCGACCTTGTGGGAGAGGAAACTCCAGATGCGAAACTTAGTTCCATTTTAAACTAATTGTTCCATCTGAAACTAAGTGTTCGATACTGTGCCAGGAGTAGCGCCGTTTTGCGAAATCTGTGGCGATACCACTCGAAACCGTATGTGTTCGACGAAACTAAGTGGTCGACCTTGTGAGAGAGGAAACTCCAGATGCGAAACTTAGTTCCATTTTAAACTAATTGTTCTATCTGAAAGTGTTCGATACTGTGCCAGGAGAAGCGCCTGTTCTCTGAAACTTGTGGCGATGCCACTCGAAACCGTATGTGTTCGACGAAACTAAGTGGTCGACCTTGTGAGAGAGGAAACTCCAGATGCGAAGTTTATTTCCATTTTAAAGTAATTGTTCTATCTGATACTAAGTGTTCGATACTGTGCCAGGAGAAGCGCCAGTTCTCTGAAATCTGTGGCGATGCCACTCGAAACAGTATGTGTTCGACGAAACTAAGTGGTCCACCTTGTGAGAGAGGGAACTCCAAATGCGAAACATAGTTCCATTTTAAAGTAAGTGTTCTATCTCTAACTAAGTGTTCGCTACTGTGCCAGGAGTAGCGCCCTTTTGCGAAATGTGTGGCGATACCACTCGAAACCGTATGTGTTCGACGAAACTAAGTGGTCGATCTTGTGAGAGAGGAAACTCCAGATGCGAAACTTAGTTCCATTTTAAACTAATTGTTCTATCTGAAAGTGTTCGATACTGTGCCAGGAGAAGCGCCTGTTCTCTGAAATCAGTGGCGATGCTACTCGTAAGCGTAAGTGTTCGATGAAAGTAAGTGGTCCACCTTGTGGGAGAGGAAACACCAGATCCGAAGCTTATTTCCATTTTAAAGTAATTGTTCTATCTGATACTAAGTGTTCGATGCTGTGCCAGGAGAAGCGCCAGTTCTCTGAAATCTGTGGCGATGCCACTCGAAACTGTATGTGTTCGACGAAACTAAGTGGTCGACCTTGTGAGAGA
Source organism: Nysson spinosus (assembly GCA_910591585.2). Classification (NCBI taxonomy): domain Eukaryota; kingdom Metazoa; phylum Arthropoda; class Insecta; order Hymenoptera; family Crabronidae; genus Nysson; species Nysson spinosus. Next base: position 5,085,153 of record CAJUYC020000006.1, read on the forward strand.
GGAAACTCCAGATGCGAAACTTAGTTCCATTTTAAACTAATTGTTCTGTCTGAAACTATGTGTTCGATACGGTGCCAGTAGAAGCGTCTGTTCTCTGAAATCTGTGGCGAAGCCACTCGAAACCGTATGTGTTCGACGAAACTAAGTGGCCGTTCTTGTGAGAGAGGAAACTCCAGATGCGAAACTTAGTTCCATTTCAAACTAATTGTTCTATCTGTAACTATGTGTTCGGTTATGTGCCAGGAGAAGCGCCTTTTCTCTGAAATCTGTGGCGATGCCACTCGAAACCGTATGTGTTCGACGAAACTAAGTGGTCGACCTTGTGAGAGAGGAAACTCCAGCAGCGAAACTTAGTTCCTTTTTAAACTAATTGTTCTATGTGAAACTATGTGTTCGATACGGTGCCAGTAGAAGCGTCTGTTCTCTGAAATCTGTGGCAAAGCCACTCGAAACCGTATTTGTTCGACGAAACTAAGTTGTCGACCTTGTGAGAGGGGAAAATCCAGATGCGAATCTTAGTTCCATTTTAAACTAATTGTTCTATCTAAAACTATGTGTTCGATAATGTGCCAGGAGAAACGCCGTTTTGCGAAATCTGTGGCGATACCACTCGAAACCGTATGTGTTCGACGAAACTAAGTGGTCGACCTTGTGAGAGAGGAAACTCCAGATGCGAAGTTTATTTCCATTTTAAAGTAATTGTTCTATCTGATACTAAGTGTTCGATACTGTGCCAGGAGAAGCGCCAGTTCTCTGAAATCTGTGGCGATGCCACTCGAAACAGTATGTGTTCGACGAAACTAAGTGGTCCACCTTGTGAGAGAGGGAACTCCAAATGCGAAACATAGTTCCATTTTAAAGTAAGTGTTCTATCTCTAACTAAGTGTTCGATACTGTGCCAGGAGTAGCGACCTTTTGCGAAATGTGTGGCGATACCACTCGAAACCGTATGTGTTCGACGAAACTAAGTGGTCGATCTTGTGAGAGAGGAAACTCCAGATGCGAAACTTAGTTCCATTTTAAACTAATTGTTCTATCTGAAAGTGTTCGATACTGTGCCAGGAGAAGCGCCTGTTCTCTTAAATGTGTGGCGATGCCACTCGAAACCTTATGTGTTCGACGAAACTAAGCGGCCGACCTTGTGAGAGAGGAGACTCCAGATGCGAAAATTAGTTCCATATTAAACTAATTGTGCTCTCTGAAACTAAGTGTTCGATACTGTGCCAGGAGAATCGCCTGTTCTCTGAAATCTGTGGCGAGGCTACTCGAAACCGTATGTGTTCGACGAATCTAAATGGTCGGCCTGGTGAGAGAGGAAACTCCAGATGCGAAACTTAGTTCCATTTTAAACTAATTGTTCTATCAGAAACTAAGTGTTCGATACTGTGCCAGGAGAAGCGCCTGTTCTCTGAAATCAGTGGCGATGCTACTCGTAAGCGTAAGTGTTCGATGAAAGTAAGTGGTCCACCTTGTGGGAGAGGAAACACCAGATCCGAAGCTTATTTCCATTTTAAAGTAATTGTTCTATCTGATACTAAGTGTTCGATGCTGTGCCAGGAGAAGCGCCAGTTCTCTGAAATCTGTGGCGATGCCACTCGAAACTGTATGTGTTCGACGAAACTAAGTGGTCGACCTTGTGAGAGAGGAAACTCCAGATGCGAAACTTAGTTCCATTTTAAACTAATTGTTCTGTCTGAAAGTGTTCGATACTGTGCCAGGAGAAGCGCCTGTTCTCTGAAATGTGCGGCGATGCCACTCGAAACCGTATGTGTTCGACGAAACTAAGCGGCCGACCTTGTGAGAGAGGAGACTCCAGATGCGAAAATTAGTTCCATATTAAACTAATTGTTCTTTCTGAAACTAAGTGTTCGATACTATGCCAGGAGAAGCGCCTGTTCTCTGAAATCAGTGGCGATGCTACTCGTAAGCGTAAGTGGTCGATGAAACTAAGTGGTCCACCTTGTGGGACAGGAAACACCAGATGCGAAGCTTAGTTCCATTTTAAAGTAATTGTTCTATCTGATACTAAGTGTTCGATGCTGTGCCAGGAGAAGCGCCTGTTCTCTGAAATGTGCGGCGATGCCACTCGAAACCGTATGTGTTCGACGAATCTAAATGGTCGGCCTGGTGAGAGAGGAAACTCCAGATGCGAAACTTAGTTCCATTTTAAACTAATTGTTCTATCTGAAACTAAGTGTTCGATACTATGCCAGGAGAAGCGCCTGTTCTCTGAAATCAGTGGCGATGCTACTCGTAAGCGTAAGTGTTCGATGAAACTAAGTGGTCCACCTTGTGGGACAGGAAACACCAGATGCGAAGCTTAGTTCCATTTTAAAGTAATTGTTCTATATGATACTAAGTGTTCGATGCTGTGCCAGGAGAAGCGCCAGTTCTCTAAAATCTGTGGCGATGCCACTCGAAACCGTATGTGTTCGACGAAACTAAGTGGTCGACCTTGTGAGAGAGGAAACTCCAGATGCGAAACTTAGTTCCATTTTAAACTAATTGTTCTATCTGAAAGTGTTCGTTACTGTGCCAGGAGAAGCGCCTGTTCTCTGAAATGTGTGGCGATGCCACTCGAAACCGTATGTGTTCGACGAAACTAAGTGGCCGTTCTTGTGAGAGAGGAAACTCCAGATGCGAAACTTAGTTCCATTTCAAACTAATTGTTCTATCTGTAACTATGTGTTCGGTTATGTGCCAGGAGAAGCGCCTTTTCTCTGAAATCTGTGGCGATGCCACTCGAAACCGTATGTGTTCGACGAAACTAAGTGGTCGACCTTGTGAGAGAGGAAACTCCAGCAGCGAAACTTAGTTCCTTTTTAAACTAATTGTTCTATCTGAAACTATGTGTTCGATACGGTGCCAGTAGAAGCGTCTGTTCTCTGAAATCTGTGGCGAAGCCACTCGAAACCGTATTTGTTCGACCAAACTAAGTTGGCGACCTTGTGAGAGGGGAAACTCCAGATGCGAACCTTAGTTCCATTTTAAACTAATTGTTCTATCTAAAACTATGTGTTCGATAATGTGCCAGGAGAAACGCCGTTTTGCGAAATCTGTGGCGATACCACTCGAAACCGTATGTGTTCGACGAAACTAAGTGGTCGACCTTGCGAGAGAGGAAACTCCAGATGCGAAGTTTATTTCCATTTTAAAGTAATTGTTCTATCTGATACTAAGTGTTCGATACTGTGCCAGGAGAAGCGCCAGTTCTCTGAAATCTGTGGCGATGCCACTCGAAACAGTATGTGTTCGACGAAACTAAGTGGTCCACCTTGTGAGAGAGGGAACTCCAAATGCGAAACATAGTTCCATTCTAAAGTAAGTGTTCTATCTCTAACTAAGTGTTCGATACTCTGCCAGGAGTAGCGCCGTTTTGCGAAATGTGTGGCGATACCACTCGAAACCGTATGTGTTCGACGAAACTAAGTGGTCGATCTTGTGAGAGAGGAAACTCCAGATGCGAAACTTAGTTCCATTTTAAACTAATTGTTCTATCTGAAAGTGTTCGATACTGTGCCAGGAGAAGCGCCTGTTCTCTGAAATGTGTGGCGATGCCACTCGAAACCTTATGTGTTCGACGAAACTAAGCGGCCGACCTTGTGAGAGAGGAGACTCCAGATGCGAAAATTAGTTCCATATTAAACTAATTGTTCTCTCTGAAACTAAGTGTTCGATACTGTGCCAGGAGAATCGCCTGTTCTCTGAAATCTGTGGCGAGGCTACTCGAAACCGTATGTGTTCGACGAATCTAAATGGTCGGCCTGGTGAGAGAGGAAACTCCAGATGCGAAACTTAGTTCCATTTTAAACTGATTGTTCTATCTGAAACTAAGTGTTCGATACTGTGCCAGGAGAAGCGCCTGTTCTCTGAAATCAGTGGCGATGCTACTCGTAAGCGTAAGTGTTCGATGAAACTAAGTGGTCCACCTTGTGGGAGAGGAAACACCAGATGCGAAGCTTAGTTCCATTTTAAAGTAATTGTTCTATCTGATACTAAGTGTTCGATGCTGTGCCAGGAGAAGCGCCAGTTCTCTGAAATCTGTGGCGATGCCACTCGAAACAGTATGTGTTCGACGAAACTAAGTGGTCCACCTTGTGAGAGAGGGAACTCCAAATGCGAAACATAGTTCCATTTTAAAGTAAGTGTTCTATCTGTAACTAAGTGTTCGATACTGTGCCAGGAGTAGCGCCGTTTTGCGAAATGTGTGGCGATACCACTCGAAACCGTATGTGTTCGACGAAACTAAGTGGTCGATCTTGTGAGAGAGGAAACTCCAGATGCGAAACTTAGTTCCATTTTAAACTAATTGTTCTATCTGAAAGTGTTCGATACTGTGCCAGGAGAAGCGCCTGTTCTCTGAAATGTGTGGCGATGCCACTCGAAACCTTATGTGTTCGACGAAACTAAGTGGTCGACCTTGTGAGAGAGGAAACTCCAGATGCGAAACTTAGTTCCATTTTAAACTAATTGTTCTATCGGAAAGTGTTCGATACTGTGCCAGGAGAAGCGCCTGTTCTCTGAAATGTGTGGCGATGCCACTCGAAACCGTATGTGTTCGACGAATCTAAGTGGCCGTCCTTGTGAGAGAGGAGACTCCAGATGCGAAAATTAGTTCCATATTAAACTAATTGTTCTCTCTGAAACTAAGTGTTCGATACTGTGCCAGGAGAATCGCCTGTTCTCTGAAATCTGTGGCGAGGCTACTCGAAACCGTATGTGTTCGACGAATCTAAATGGTCGGCCTGGTGAGAGAGGAAACTCCAGATGCGAAACTTAGTTCCATTTTAAACTGATTGTTCTATCTGAAACTAAGTGTTCGATACTGTGCCAGGAGAAGCGCCTGTTCTCTGAAATCAGTGGCGATGCTACTCGTAAGCGTAAGTGTTCGATGAAACTAAGTGGTCCACCTTGTGGGAGAGGAAACACCAGATGCGAAGCTTATTTCCATTTTAAAGTAATTGCTCTATCTGATACCAAGTGTTCGATGCTGAGCCAGGAGAAGCGCCAGTTCTCTGAAATCTGTGGCGATGCCACTCGAAACCGTATGTGTTCGACGAAACTAAGTGGTCGACCTTGTGAGAGAGGAAACTCCAGATGCGAAACTTAGTTCCATTTTAAACTAATTGTTCTATCTGAAACTAAGTGTTCGATACTGTGCCAGGAGAAGCGCCAGTTCTCTGAAATGTGTGGCGATGCCACTCGAAACCGTATGTGTTCGACGAAACTAAGTGGTCGACCTTGTGAGAGAGGAAACTCCAGATGCGAAATTTAGTACCATTTTAAACTAATTGTTCTATCTGTAACTAAGTGTTCGACACTGTGCCAGGAGAATCGCCTGTTCTCTGAAATCTGTGGCGAGGCTACTCGAAACCGTATGTGTTCGACGAATCTAAATGGTCGGCCTGGTGAGAGAGGAAACTCCAGATGGGAAACTTAGTTCCATTTTAAACTAATTGTTCTATCTGAAACTAAGTGTTCGATACTGTGCCAGGAGAAGCGCCTGTTCTTTGAAATCAGTGGCGATGCTACTCGTAAGCGTAAGTGTTCGATGAAACTAAGTGGTCCACCTTGTGGGAGAGGAAACACCAGATGCGAAGCTTAGTTCCATTTTAAAGTAATTGTTCTATCTGATACTAAGTGTTCGATGCTGTGCCAGGAGAAGCGCCAGTTCTCTGAAATCTGTGGCGATGCCACGCGAAACCGTATGTGTTCGACGAAACTAAGTGGTCGACCTTGTGAGAGAGGAAACTCCAGATGCGAAACTTAGTTCCATTTTAAACTAATTGTTCTATCTGAAAGTGTTCGATACTGTGCCAGGAGAAGCGCCTGTTCTCTGAAATGTGTGGCGATGCCACTCGAAACAGTATGTGTTCGACGAAACTAAGTGGCCGTTCTTGTGAGAGAGGAAACTCCAGATGCGAAACTTAGTTCCATTTCAAACTAATTGTTCTATCTGTAACTATGTGTTCGGTAATGTGCCAGGAGAAGCGCCTTTTCTCTGAAATCTGTGGCAATGCCACTCGAAACCGTATGTGTTCGACGAAACTAAGTGGTCGACCTTGTGAGAGAGGAAACTCCAGCAGCGAAACTTAGTTCCTTTTTAAACTAATTGTTCTATCTGAAAGTGTTCGATACTGTGCCAGGAGAAGCGCCTGTTCTCTGAAATGTGTGGCGATGCCACTCGAAACCGTATGTGTTCGACGAAACTAAGTGGTCCACCTTGTGAGAGAGGGAACTCCAAATGCGAAACATAGTTCCATTTTAAAGTAAGTGTTCTATCTGTAACTAAGTGTTCGATACTGTGCCAGGAGAAGCGCCTGTTCTCTGAAATGTGTGGCGATGCCACTCGAAACCGTATGTGTTCGACGAAACAAAGCGGCCGACCTTGTGAGAGAGGAGACTCCAGATGCGATAATTAGTTCCATATTAAACTAATTGTTCTCTCTGAAACTAAGTGTTCGATACTGCGCCAGGAGAATCGCCTGTTCTCTGAAATCTGTGGCGATGCTACTCGAAAACGTATGTGTTCGGCGAAACTAAGTGGTCGACCTTGTGAGAGAGGAAACTCCAGATGCGAAACAGAGTTCCATTTTAAACTAATTGTTCTGTCTGAAGTAAGTGTTCGATACTGTGCCAGGAGAAGCGCCTGTTCTCTGTAATCTGTGGCGATGCCACTCGAAACAGAATGTGTTCAACGAAACTAAGTCGTCGACCTTATGAGAGAGGACACTCCTGATGCGAAACTTAGTTCCATTTTAAACTAATTGTTGTATCTGAATCTAAGTGTTCGATACTGTACCAGGAGAAGCGCCTGTTCTCTGAAATCTGTGGCGATGTCACTCGAAACCGTATGTGTTCGACGAAACTAGGTGGTCGGCCTTGTGAGAGAGGAAACTCCAGATGCGAAACTTAGTTAAATTTTAAACTAATTGTTCTATCTGAAACTAAGTGTTCGATACTGTGCCAGGAGAAATGCCGTTCTGCGAAATCTGTGGCGATACTACTCGAAACCGTATGTGTTCGACAAAACACAGTGGTTGACCTTGTGAGAGGGGAATCTCCAGATGCGAAACTTAGTTCCATTTCAAATTAATTGTTCTATCTGAAAATAAGTGTTCGATACTGTGCCAGGAGGAGCGCCTGGTCTCTGAAATCTGTGGCGATGCTACTCGAAACCGTATGTGTTCGACGAAACTAAGTCCTCGACCTTGTGAGAGAGGACACTCCAGATGCGAAGCTTAGTTCCATTTTAAACTAATTGTTCTATCTGATACTAAGTGTTCGATACTGTGCCAGGAGAAGCGCCTGTTGTCTGAAATGTTTGGCGATGGCACTCGGAACCCTATGTGTTCGAGGAAACTACGTGGTTGATCTTGTGAGAGCCGACAAGCGTGCCCCTCTTGTACGCGGGCGCCTCGAATATCTTAACACTATTTATGTTTAAATAAGTGACCAGTAGTTGTTTCACCCGATCACGAGCCTCATAGTTAATTTCTTTTTCTTGAGTCTACCGAGTTTATTTGACCGGTGTGATTCGAAAAGGAAATAGAAAAACTAGCGAGGTCCAATAACATGACAATGATTGTTTTCGTCTAGACCGTGGGAAACCAGAGATCGGCACGTCTGACCGGTACATATTACCGTTTGAAGACGTTCGAATTAGCGAATAGTAAACGGATATGAGAGAGAGTGAGAAAGAACTAATAGTTTGACGAAAGCGCCGCGTAACGAGTAATTACTCGTTCGCGCTGGTCGACGACGGTGTAACGTCGCAGACAGTCAGTTGATTCCAGAAACTCCTCCGAGACGGTTGATTTCGGAGAGTTCTTCTTAGAGAGTCCTCAGCAACAGTTCGCACGGAGCGCATCGATTGTCGATCGTGCTCCCGTTATAACGAACACAGCTTTCAGCTCAACACCAGCAATTGTGAAACTGAATCGAGAATAGCACACGACAATTCGTGTTGACTCTTCAGCACAATAGCTGCGCCTTTTAGTAATTTAGCGGTCTTTACCCTGAATTAGTACTGGGGCGAAAATCGGTGGGTTCACCTGGTTTTCGCCAACCATTGTTATTCGACGTGGGAGCGTCAGGAGTCCACTCCTTGGATGACCACTGGTCGGCGGAGCACTACGTTAGTTGGCGCGCTATTCTAACTTAAGACCCGCTACTCGTTCTCTACCGGGAATCGCCTTCGTGACGTTTAGAGAAACCAAAGAGCGACCGGAGAGTTTCGATACCGCTGTGACCAGGCTTCCTTCACGACGCGGCGTGTTGAAGAAGACGGGTTAGAAATAGCGTTGGTCCACTCTTACTCCACGCCAAAGCGTGTTGAGAAAGAAACGGTTAGATCAGCCTCCGTTGTCAGCCACCGGGACTAGTTACTAGTAACCGTGGATCTCCCCGCTCACGGAATCCATACAGGAGATTTACAACCTCCGCCTTGGTTTTCCGTTCGAGGCAATACGACTGTGCGGTCGTTGCACTAAAGATTTCATTGCGTAAATCTAGCCGACCGCCACGATTGTGTTCCTGAAAAAAGACGGAACAGATCGGCCAAAACAGTCGACGCGTGGCTTACCGTATTTAAAAGCCACGCACCAGTACACGCATTAGAACACACAGCACGGTTACCGTTGCTGTTTTAAGTGTGCGCGTCATAACATTCCCGAGACAGAACGTCAATACGATTATCGTATTTCAGGTGATTACACCCGTTCGTTCTTTTTCTGTTGTTCCAGAGTTATAACCTAGGACAACCAGGCCCGCCGACAGCCAGGCTACCGAGAAATAGAATTCTTGCAATCGGCTAAACACACTTTGTATTATACAGAGCAAAAGGGTCTGTAATAAACGACTGTCCTTTTCAGGACAGTCAAAGGGAATCAAAGGCATATTGGTTTAGAGTTACCTTTACCCACTCTCCCTCGTCCGGACCGGAGGAGGAAGTTTCACTTCCTCCAATATCGGTTATAGTTGGCCGATAATTTAAAACAAATTTCAACAATTTATATTATTAATTTTAAAACAAAAATTACATTTTTGTATAAATAGTATAAAATATTAATTTATAATATAAAAATTTTTATGAAACTCTATTTATTGATAATCCCCACTTTAACGAAAAGTATTTAAATAAAAACATCAATTCAACGAGAAAGCTTTTTTTTATCAAAATAAAAATCGTTCATCCCCACTTTAACGAAAAGTATCTAAATAAAAACGTATTCTTTCTTTTAATATTATACCAAAAACAATGACCTAATTCTTTTATCCCAATAAAATTTATAATTTATTTAATTAATATAAGTAATTTATTAATTAATTTATTTCAATAAAAAATCTCTGGTAATAAGAATAATTTCACATTATATACCTATATAAATTAAAAAATCTCTAGTAACAAAAATAATTTTGCGTTATACACCTATATAAATTAAAAAATCTCTAGTAACAAAAATAATTTTACATTATATACCTATGTAAATTAAAAAATCTCTAGTAACAAAAATAATTTTACATTATATACCTATATAAATTAAAAAATCTCTAGTAATAAAAACAATTAATTATTATTTATATTGTTAGAACATTCAAAGTGCGCGCTTTAATGCGAGAGCATCGCTCTCCTTATACACTAGGGAGATATCACCTTTCTTTTGTTTTTTTTTCTGGTTCTGTTCGTGGGCTCTCATCGCCTCGTGGTAATGCAATTCTTCTTGTACAATTATTTTATTCATTCTAATTATATATATATATATATATATATATACATTAACAGTAATTGTGATACGTGTTTTGTATTTATTCCTCTGCCTAACATAATCCACCAAAGACCCGTCAACAGGTTATGGGCTCAGGGCAGGTAAATAAAAGATAATAATAAAATAAAAGAAAAGTGAGGTTAAGTGTGAACACGTGCCAAGTGCAGAGAAAAGTTTCCACAACCATGGGTTCAACAAATATGCAGAACATTGAAAAATTAAACGATACGAATTATGAATCATGGAAGATCCAAATGAAAAGTATTTTGAGATATAACGAATTGTGGGACTACGTGAATGGTATAAAGAATAGAACTGAAGAAAATGGAGGCGCGTGGAAAACGCATGACGAAAAGGCTCTCGATCTAATCATACTGAGTCTTAATAAGAACCAATATACACACGTAAAACGGGCAGAAACGTCGAAGGAAGCTTGGGAAGCATTAAATAATGTTCAACAATCTAGAGGCCCTATGCGACAGTGTGTATTATTTAAACAACTATATAGAATGAAAAAAGATTCCAAACAAAGTATGGCTCAGTACATCAACGACTTCATACACAAATCTGAACAATTACAAGAGTCTGGAATAATATTACCAGAATCTATTTGGCCAATAATGCTATTAATGTCACTACCCAGTGAATATGTAACCTTTTGCATAGCAATAGAGTCAAGAGATAAAATGCCTACGTTAGAAGAACTAACAATAAAATTAATTGAAGAAGAAATTAGAAAAATAGATATTAATGAAGTAAAGGACTCAGATAAGGAAGTAGCATTACTGACAAGGAAGAAATTCTCAAATGACAGAGCGATACAGAGAGAACATTACCAGAAGCAGAAACCCGGGGAGAGCAACCATATATCCAAAAACTGCAGAAGCCAACAAAAACATGGTCAGTGGAGCAACAGTGCACATGTGCAAAGATAAAGCTCAATTCATAAACCTTGACAAAGAACAAAGGGACAAAGCGTGTACAGCCACAGAAGAAAGCACAAACTCCTTAGGAAGAGGAAATATCAAGATAAATGTGCACTCCAAAAATCAAAGTACGAATGACATTAAACTAGCAAATGTTATGTGGGTTCCTGAATTCAGAAACAACCTGATGTCCGTATCAAGCATCACAGAAAATGGTTATACAGTAACGTTTACAAAACACTCAGCCTTTGTGAAGCGTAAGGATAATTCCATAGCGTTAACAGCTCATAAACGGAATGGTTTGTATATTGTGGAAACAAAGGGACGTCAACAGGCACTTCAGTCAAGAGAAGAAGAAAATGACAAACTTATAAGATGGCATCAAAGGCTAGGTCATTTAAACTTTAACGATGTAAATAAACTGCACAATAAAAATATGGTGATCGGTATGAACATAAATCAAAGAAGTGCAATAAACTCTCCACAGTGTAAAACGTGCGACTTGAGCAAAATAAATCAAACACCCTTTAAGGAATCAGAAAGGGTAGAGAAAGAAATACTAGGATTGATCCACACGGACGTATGCGGTCCTATGAGTGTACCATCATTAGGGGGAGCAAAGTATTTCGCAACATTCATCGACGACAAAACTAGATTCACAGAAATAGCTGTACTAAAACAAAAATCCGAAATATTGTCTGCATTTAAAGCGTATAAAAACCGAGGAGAGAAACAAACCGGAAAAGAAATCAAAAAAATCAGGAGTGACAACGCCAAAGAATATCTTTCAAAGGAATTCTCAAATTACCTTGAGCAAGAGGGAATAGCAAGGCAACTGTCGACCCCGTATATACCGCAGCAGAACGGAGTAGCCGAACGCGCCAACAGGACAATAGTGGAAATGGCGAGAAGTATGTTAACCCAATCAAAATTACAAATGAGCCTATGGGCAGAAGCAGTAAACGCGGCCGTATACATTAGGAACAGATGCCCTACCAAAAAGTTAAACGAAGTCACACCATATGAACAATGGACAGGCGAAAAACCCTATGTAGGATTTTTAAGGATATTCGGTAGCAGCGCAGTAGCGCTGGAAAAAGGAACAAAAACAAACAAATTTATGCCAAAAGGCAAAGAATATGTCTTAGTCGGATACTCCGACGTGTCAAAGGCATACAGACTATGGGACCGTGGAACTCGTCATGTCGTCACAAGAAGAGACGTACGATTCCACGAAAAACTACACGATGTAGAGAACCCGAATGACCACTATTCCATACTCCTGTATAGAAATGATCCTCGAGAAACGTACACAGAAGAACATATTAAAGAGGAGGAACCGGGGCAAAACTCAGAACAAGAGCACCCCGACATCAACAATGAAGATTCCGAAGTAATCCCCAGCGACACCGAAGATGCTGATGAAGACGTCACATCAACTTTAAGGAAAGGGAAAGGCCGCCCAAAAATACTACGAACCGGCAAACCGGGAAGGCCAAGGAAGTTATTTAATTACACAGCAAACGTGGGTGAAGAAGAACACGGTGAACCAAGAACACTAAAAGAAGCCATGAACAGCGGAGACAGATCATTCTGACTGGAAGATATGAAAAAGGAATATAATTCTCTTGTAGAAAATAAAACATGGGAGCTTACAGATAAACCAGATAACGCCAGGATACTCTCAAATAGATGGGTGTTTAAGATAAAGAAAAATCAAGACGGCACAATAAATAAGTACAAAGCTCGATTAGTGGCCAGAGGAAACGAACAGAAGAAAGGGATCGACTACGATGAAGTCTTTGCGCCCGTAGTTCGACTAGAAATCGTACGAATTCTCTTAGCCGGAGCAGCGGAAAACAGGATGCACGTACATCACATGGATGTCGTCACTGCCTATGTACAAAGGGAATTAACGGGTACCATATTCATGCAACAGCCAGAAATTTTCACTGAAACTGGTAAAGAAAATAAAGTGTGTAGTCTGAAGAGACCATTGTACGGTCTTAAACAAGCCGGAAGAGACTGGTATCACACCATAAATAATTATCTAATCAGTATTAGTTTTAAGAGATCTGAAATTAACCCGTGTGTCTATACATGCATAACCAACGAAATGGAAGTAGTGGTAATCATATATGTCGACGACATACTACTGGCGTCGAAAGATCTACGAGCACTCAGGAAAATAAAACAACGATTAAAGAATAAGTTCAAAATAAATGATCTGGGTAAAGTTACGAATATTCTGGGTATTTCCATAGAAAGAGAAGGAGACACTGGGCAAATAAAATTAAATCAACGTAAATATATAGAAGAAACTCTAAAGAAATTTGGAATGGAAGACTGCAAACCCGCGAGTACACCTTTGGTACCGAATGAAACCTTTTACAACATTGATGAAACTACAGAAGATATGACAAAGGTGCCATATAGGGAACTCATAGGGGCATTAATATATTTATCAAATGCTACTCGACCTGACATAGCATTCGCCGCAAACTTTCTAAGTCAATTTAACACGTGTCCAAAGAATTACCAATGGAAAGCAGCCAAACACGTTTTAAGATACCTTAAAGGAACCATAAACTACAGCATCACATACTCCAAAAGAGATAAACTAGTCGAAGTTTATGTAGACTCCGACTGGGCCGGAGACGAGAACGGGAGAAGGTCACGTTCTGGATACGTTACCATGTTAGCCGGAGGACCCACCAGTTGGGAATCAAAGAAACAAAAATCAGTGGCCCTATCAACAATGGAGGCCGAGTATATGGCAATATCCGAAGCAGCCAAAGAGGCATTCTACTTAAAGAGAATGTTATTAAACTTAGGATTTAGTAATTTAGTTCGCGATAAGATTAGTATATTTTGTGACAATCAAAGCGCTATCCAGCTAAGTAAAAATAATATGTTTCACCGTAAAAGTAAGCACATAGATATTAGGTATCACTACACGAGAGAAATGCTGGAGAACGGCGAAATAGATGTAAAGTACATTTCTACAAATGAAATGACCGCGGACGTACTAACGAAGTCTTTACCTAAAAATAAGTTGGAAAAATGTATCGATTTGTTATGCCTGAAGAATTGTTAAATGATTTAGTTAGAAATTAGTTTACCGTACACTTTGAAAGGGGGAGTGTTAGAACATTCAAAGTGCGCGCTTTAATCCGTGAGCATCGCTCTCCTTATACACTAGGGAGATATCACCTTTCTTTTGTTTTTTTTTCTGGTTCTGTTCGTGGGCTCTCATCGCCTCGTGGTAATGCAATTCTTCTTGTACAATTATTTTATTCATTCTAATTATATATATATACATTAACAGTAATTGTGATACATGTTTTGTATTTATTCCTCTGCCTAACATAATCCACCAAAGACCCGTCAACATATATATATATATATATATAATTTTTTTTTATATATAATTAAAATAAATTTATAAATATATAATATTAATATATGTTATTATATTAAATTATAAAAAAATTTTATTAGAGCAGCAACACAATCTGAATGTATGTAGTAAACAAATAGTCGACTGGTTTCTGTCCAGTCGTTTTGGTTACCGCGTTGTTGTTTCGTTATTAATAAAAAAAGGTTTATGCTCTGCAATAGGTTATGGGCCCAGCTCCCTTGGAATAGTATATTTTAGGTAGTTAATTAAAGTCAATATCGCGAGTGAAGATAATAAGTGTAGTGTATTTGCGCGAAAATGAGTACCAGCAGTTATACACGAATAGAAATGTTAGAAAGGGATAATTATGAGACTTGGAAATTACAAGCCGAAGCCCTTTTGGTGAAGAATGATGCATGGGGATATGTGAGTGGTGAGATACCGAAACCGGATTTGGCAGAAGGAGCTATAGTCACAAAGCAGTGGGAAATTGCTGACAAGAAAGCCAGGTCAGATCTAATACTATCTATCCACCCTCATGCATTAAAACAAATCAAGAATTGTACCACATCTCGAGATGTTTGGCTTAAATTAGAAAGTACCTATCAATCTAAGGGACCTGCTCGAAAAGCGAACCTTTTAAAACAACTCACTTTGCATAAAATGCGTGAAGACACACGAGACCACATTTCTAAATTCTTTGATGTGGTCGACAAGCTACAAGAAATGGATGTAGACCTCAATAAGGATTTGTTAGCCATAATGTTATTGTATAGTCTCCCAGAGAAATTTGAATATTTCCTATGTGCAATCGAATCCAGAGATGAATTACCATCACCGGAGATATTAAAGATAAAGATAGTTGAAGAAAGTGATGCACGCAATCAGAAATTAGAGGAAGAAGTCCCGAATGCAATGATGGCTGGAAGACAACCATTCAAAAATCACAAATTCCGGAACAATAGGCCCGACGAGCGTAGGGAAGCACATAAAGAAGAATTCAAATTCCGTTGCCATAAATGCAAAAAGGTGGGACACAAAGCTATAGACTGCAGACTAGAAGATGGGAAATACAAACCTTGGAAGTCGGGAAAGCAGACTCCCAAGGAATCTAGCTTACTAGTCACAGACAGAAAAGACTATGCTTTAAAGTCCGGACGCGACATAAGTACAAGCGATTGGTGCTTAGATAGTGGTTGTACATCGCATATTACGAAGAAAGAAGAAAGCCTAAAGAATCTGGAGTCATCTGAGTTCGAAGACTTGAATTTAGCGACTAACAATACATCAGCGAAAGGGACAGCATCTATTATTACCTCAAACAAAGATGGCAGTCAGAAAATAAATTTATTAAATACCTTATATGTTCCAGGATTACGCACAAATTTAATGTCTGTTTCAAAGATTACAGACAAGGGTTATAATGTAACCTTCCGTAGAAACGGTGCTCTAGTCAAGGATAGAGCAGGAAGCATTTTAATGCGCGCTGACAGAATCGATGGTTTATATTACATTAGGCAAAACACACAATATGCAGGAAGAATGTCGAGTGAATCAGAAGAAAATTTAAAAACAAGGCATGAGAGATACGGACACTTGAACGGAAGAGATCTGAAGAAAATGGTTGCTAATAAAGAGGTATGTGGCATCAGAATCAGAACACAAAAAGAACTACCTACGTGTGAAGTATGCTTAAAAGGCAAACTTACGCAGACACCTTTCCCAAAAGAGTCCAGTCGCAAATCGGAACTGCTAGAATTAGTACACACAGACTTATGTGGACCGATGAGGACAGAGTCATTGAATGGGTCAAAATATTTCTTAATCTTCATAGAAGACAGAACGAGGTGGTGCGAAGTAAGATTCTTGAAGAGGAAAAGCGAAGCCCTCACTGAATTCAAAAAGTACAAGAGCATGGTTGAAAACTTCACTGGTAGGAAAATCAAATACATTCAGTCCGACAACGGAAAAGAATATTGCAATAAAGAATTTGACGACTATTTACAAAAATCTGGAATCCAAAGAAGATTGACAATCCCGCACACACCGCAACAAAATGGCACCGCGGAACGCATGAATAGAACACTTGTGGAAATGGCAAGATGTCTACTAATTCAATCGAAACTATCCCCATCGTTTTGGGCAGAAGCACTGCATACAGCTAATTATATCCGCAATAGATGCCCCGCAAACCACTTAAATGGGCAAACACCTTATAAACTTTGGACCGGTAAAAGGCCAAATGTGAAATATTTCCGAACATTCGGATGTAAAGGATATGCATTGGACCGATTTATGTCGATGATATATTAATGATAGCAAGAAATAGAGAACACATGGAAGAATTAAAACAAGGACTAATGTCAACGTTTGAAATGAAGGACTTAGGACCCATTCAGCATTGCTTAGGAATTAAGTTCACGCTGAGTGAGGGGAAGATGGCGATGACTCAGAAGACCTATATTGAAGACACATTGAGAAAATTTGGCATGAGAGATGCGAAACCGATTTCTACTCCTTGTGAATTAAATAAACGGGATATAAAGGAAGAAACCAATGAAGATGTATCGGGACCCGAAATTAAAGGGTTGCCATATAGGGAACTGATAGGATCGTTGATGTACATAGCCATTGCCACGAGACCAGACATCGCTCACGTGGTGAGCTGGCTCAGTCAATTCGGCTCCAATTTTGATCAAAACCATTGGAAAGCTGCGAAAAGAGTTTTGCGATACTTGAGGGGAAGCCTAAATTATGGATTAGTGTTCACCAAAGCCAAAGAAGATTTAATGGGATATGTTGACGCGGATTGGGGAGCCTGCCCGGATGATAGAAGGTCATATACTGGTTACATCTTCAAATATGGTAATGCAGCTATAAGCTGGGAATCACGGAAGCAGCGAACAGTAGCCCTGTCTAGTACGGAGGCAGAGTACATGGCTCTGACAGAAGCGACGAAAGAAGCAGTCAACCTCCAAACTTTCCTGAAAGAATTAGGCGTTAGAGATGAGACACCATTGACACTGTGGAACGACAATCAAGGAGCACAAAAATTGGCCAAGAACGCCGTATTTCACAGGAGGACCAAGCATATCGACATAAGGCATCATTTCGTCCGCGATGCATTGAAAGAAAGATCTGTTGTATTAAAATATATGCCCACGCAGGAAATGATGGCCGATGTGCTGACGAAGGGACTACCACGTTCAAAACACGAACACTGCCGCGATTTACTGGGAGTCCAGTCAATCGAAGATTGAAGGTGAAGACTCGGTGGAGAGTAACAACATTTACGATTGAGGGGAAGTATTAGAGTAGCAACACAATCTGAATGTATGTAGTAAACAAATAGTCGACTGGTTTCTGTCCAGTCGTTTTGGTTACCGCGTTGCTGTTTCGTTATTAATAAAAAAGGTTTATGCTCTGCAATAAATTTTAATATAAATTATTATATTATATATATATAGTATAGTTTATATTTATGATTTAATAATTTATATATATATATATATATTAATATTATATAAATTATATTTATTAATATATATTATTAATAATATAAGAGTATAAATATATTACCGATAATATATATATTAATTATATTACATATATTGTTGCGGCGCGTGCGGGGCATATCGGTACACGGAGGAGATGATTATAATTAACAGAGCGTTTATTGGTATTTTACGAATCAGAGCGTCGAGCGCGCGTCCGGTCGCTCTCGCTGTCGGATTACAATTCAACTCTTTTTCGACTGTTTATAAATTACTAGGCGCCCTTGACGACCCTCGTCGTCAAGGGGTTACAACGTAAGGGGTGGTCGTAACCCTACCCCCCCCTTCGAAAGGTGCGCTCGTCCCGAGCGCCGGTGGGAGTTCCCTCGCGGGTGCCTGTGGTCCGGTCGGTGTCGGGTGGGCGGGCACCGAACCAGCTGCTACCTCGGCATTCGCCCTCTGGTCCAGGGAAAGCCACCCAAACCCTGGACGAGGTAGTCGGCACGGGCTGCATCGGACCCTGGCTTCGCCGAAGGTGGACTGCTGGGCTCGCCCTCTTCGGGCGACGACCGGGGGTCCTTCCAACTTCCTCTGGAACGTCTTCCGTCATCCTGAGAATTCTCGGGCCCCTCGCGGAACGGCCCCACCCGTTCGTCGCTAGGCACTCCCCGCCGACTGCACCCGGAAGTAAGGGGAGGGTCTGGCGCCCCTGTACATTGCTGGTGGCGGCCAGGCTCCCATGTTAGCCCCATGAGGTGTCAGCCACCCCCTGGCAAGCCCGAAGTTGGGGGCACCCCTTCCCCCGACCGGAAAAGGCAACCTCCCCAAATCTCGCAGGCAGGACAGGTGGGGGAACCATCGCGACTACAGGGGAAATCGTTCCCTTAGTGCCCTGGTTGACACATCCTTCCTGTCTGGTCCGCTGGGTTTCCTTCTGCGGCGTCGGCGACGTCGCTTCCTCGTCGGTGCACTCTTCTCGGGCTGCCCGCCCTGGTACCTCGCCAATCTGTTGATGTGGACCACCTTCGGCTTGCCGAGGGGTGACCGCCGGATCCGGTAGACCACGTCGTTGATCCTGTCCTGGACGATGTACGGGCCCTCCCAGCTAGATTGTAGCTTCGGGCACTTGCCGAGGGTCCTCCTGGGTTGGAATAGCCACACCGCGCCCCCCTCTGCGAAGCGGGTGCCCGGCACGTTCATGTCGCATCTGGTCTTCATCTTCCCCGAGGACGAGATCAATCTCCGCCGTGCGAAGTCGTGGATGCTGCCTAGCGTCCTTTCGAGTTTTTGCACATACTCCGATGGTGGAATCTCTTCGTTCTGGTAAGGCGGCGTTCCTCGTAGTAAGTCCAAAGGCAGCCGCAGTTCCCTTCCGTACAACATATTCGACGGAGACTGCCTGAGCGTGTCGTGTTCTGAAGAGCGGTACGCTAGCAGGAAAAGGGGCGTCCAGCGATCCCAATCTCGCTGGTGTTTGGCGATGAACAGTAACAGGTACTGCAGGATCGTCCTGTTCAATCTTTCTACCAGTCCGTCGGATTGCGGGTGCAGCGAGGTCGTCCTTGTCTTCTTGATTCCAAGTACATGCGCAATCTCGCGGAAAAGGGCGGACTCAAACACCTTCCCTGGTCTGTGTGAACTTCGAGGGGCACGCCGTGCCGGCTGACGACGTGCGCCACGAGGGCTTGCGCCACAGTCTCAGCGCGGTGATCTTTTACTGGGATGACTTCAGGCCATCGTGTGAAGTAATCCGAGATTACCAGCAGGAATCGGTTACTATCTCGGGTCTTTTGTAGGGGTCCCAAGATGTCCAGGGCGATCCTCTCAAAGGGTACTCCCACGTCGTATACTTGCAGTTTTCCCTTCGTCCTATTTGTCGGTCCTTTTCGCGCGGTGCAGGCATCGCATGCGCGGCACCACGCTTCCACGTCGGCTCTATTGGTGACCCAATAGAAGCGCTGGCGCACTTTGGCCAGGGTTTTATTTACCCCGAAGTGCCCTCCAGTCGGTGCGTCGTGGGCCTCCCGCAAGATTTCTTCGGTCTTCTCGGCGGGTGCCACCAGCTGCCAAACGGTTTTCTTGAGGTCCGGTGACTCCCATCGCCTGAAGAGTAGGCCGTCCTGCACTTCTAGCGAATCCCTCAGGTAGAAGTAATACTTGGCTACGCTGCTTAGGATCGCAATTTCCTCTTTCGTGGGTCGCCGTCCTTCCTTCTTGAATTTCAGAAGCGGCCCCAATTCCGGGTCTTCGGCTTGAGCGCGGCGCCAGCCCTCCTCGTCCGTTCCGAACCGGATTCGCTTGACCTCCCCGACGGAGGGTGCGCTCCCGCGCTCCTCTTCTCTCTTTCTCTGCCGCTCGCAGAAGTCACAGTCGTTGGGAGGCCTTCTGGACAGGCTGTCCGCGTTGGTATGCAGTTTCCCTGCGCGGTGCACTACCTCGAAGTCGTATTGCTGCAGACATTCTATCCAGCGGGCGATTTGTCCTTCCGGAGACTTGAACGATAATAGCCAGCGCAACGCGGCATGGTCTGTCCTAATCGTAAATCTCTTGCCGCACAGGTAGTGGTGGAAGTGCGCAACTGCACGGACTATTGCCAAAAGCTCTTTCCTAGTGGCGCAGTAGTCCTTTTCCGCTTTGCTCAGGATCTTGCTAAAGTAGGCGATTGCTCTCTCGCCCCCCTCGTGCAACTGGGAGAGCACTGCACCGACCGCGTGATTGGAAGCGTCGGTGTCCAGGATGAACTCCTTATCCCGTAGCGGATAGGCCAGTACCGGTGAAGTGGTAAGCCTATTCTTTAGCGCGTCAAACGCTATGCTGCAGTCGTCGTCCCAGGTGAAAGGTCCGCTCTCTTCAGTGAGCCGGTGGAGAGGCGCTGCCAATCCTGAGAAATTGCGGATGAACCGTCGGTAATAAGAGCACAGCCCCAGGAAACTCTTAACTTGCTTCCTGTCCTTGGGGGTTGGCCATTCCTTCACGGTGGAGATCTTCGCCGGGTCCGTCTTGATCCCCTCTGCGGAAACCACGTGTCCGAGGTAGGCGACCTCCCGCCTGAAGAAGGTACACTTCTTCGGGTTCATGAGTAAGTGGGCGCTTTGCAGCCTGGAAAACACCTTGCGGAGGTTCTCCAATTCTTCCGCGAAATCCGTTCCGATGATTATAATGTCATCTAAAAACACCAGGCATCTCTTCCAGAGCAGGCCGCGGAGGACGCTTTCCATTAAGCGCTCGAACGTAGCCGGGGCGTTTGTTAGCCCGAAGGGCATACCTGAATTGCTACAGGCCATTCCCCACCGAAAACGCGGTCTTCTCCCGGTCCTCCCTCGCCATGGATATCTGCCAGTACCCACTCTGGAGGTCCACCGTCGAAAACCAGGCCGACCCCGCAACAGCGTCCAGGGTATCTTCTATCCTAGGCAACGGATAAGAATCCCTCTTTGTCACGCCGTTCAGCCACCGGTAGTCGACACAAAACCGCGTCGAACCGTCCTTCTTCTTCACTAGGACTACAGGGGATGACCAAGGGCTAGCCGACTCTTCTATAACCCCTTGTTCCAGCGTGGAAGACAGGAGTTCCTCCACTTCCTCCCTGCGATTGAAGGGTAGCAGACTTGGCTGCTGCTTAATCGGTGGATTGTCGCCCAACTTGACTCTTATCCTTCGCGAAAACGTCTTCGTACTCGCACAAGAGTTTTCTAAGTTGCGTTCGTTCTTGCTCGTCCAAAAGTTCCGAGCTTCTTTTAAACAGGTTTTGTAAGTGCTTTGGTATTGTTTCGGCAGTCTCCGGTTCCGCAGTGATCTGCCGGAGTGCCTTCGGTGGGGTTTGGTATTTCAGGGGTACAAATTCTTGTGAGTTCTCCCTCGCTGTCCTTAGGGTGCTCTCGTCTTCTCCTCGTAGTAAGAGTAGCGTTCCCTCGCCGATATCCAGAATGCATCTCAGCTTGCTTAATGCATCGAGTCCTAGGATGCAGGGGTCGCGTATATCCGCCAGGAGCGCGTCGTGTTGAAAAGATGTCGTCCCGATGTTGAAGTGGCACCTCCTCTTCCCTCTAAGTATCCCGTCCAAAGGTTCCCCTGAGACCGTACGCAGGTACTCTGGAGCGTCTGAAACATGAGTAACACTCCGCGGGCCCCCGACTCGCGAGCTAACCCCGTCCGTATGAACGAGGGTGACGGCTGCACCAGTGTCCACAAGCATTTGACATGGTTTCCCGTCAACCAACCCGTCCACGAAAATCCCTCCCGCTAACATATCACACGGGACCACGGCCGGCGGAGGGGACGCTTCCTCCCGCTTATTTCCGGTGTCCAACGGAAATAAGGTATCGAACAGCCCGACAGCTACTTGCAAAACCACGAACAAGGAACTAGTGATTAACATAATGAAACTAAATAAAAACGGAACGATTGAACTCAAAGAAATGCGCGCCATCCGTTGAACATACGGGGCGGAAAATCTATTTACAAAATGCTCTGAACGCTGCGAGGGATAAATTCTACGGGCCAAACCGTCCCTCCGCGGGTTAGCCTCTATCCT
Organism: Nysson spinosus; assembly: GCA_910591585.2. NCBI lineage: Eukaryota > Metazoa > Arthropoda > Insecta > Hymenoptera > Crabronidae > Nysson > Nysson spinosus. The sequence continues at coordinate 5,107,274 of CAJUYC020000006.1, forward strand.
TTTTTTGCTTGCTTGTGCACGCCATTACCCTCGTTGCGGCGCATCCTGCACTCCCTCTGGACGTGGCCGAAGTCGCCACAACGCCAGCACTGCACGCGTCTTTCATCCTTTCCTCCCTCGGTCTCCCTAGGAGGCGGCCTGCGGGGGCCCTGCATTCCCACTGGTATTTAACGTGCCCCGGCCGTTTACGGGCGGTCCCCCAAAACTCCGTCCAACACCGCTCAGCTCGTTGACGGTTTTTATTTCCAAAGCGCGCGCTACTGTCGCGTGCAGGTCGGCGGACGGCGACAACCGCAGTTGTCGCTGGAGATTTGTGTCCGTTAACGCGGTGATAAATTGAGACGTCGCGAGCCGGTCTCTGACGGTGGACGGACAGTCCGGAAGGGCTATACGGGCGAGCCTCTCGATTTCGCTCGCGAGTGCCGGCAGGTACTGGTTATATTTCTGCCGGTAGCTCTGGAACTGCACGAAGCACAGCTTCGAGCTATACCGGCCTCCGAATCTCAATTCCAACGCGGACCGTAACTGCGAGTAGTCGAGTCGTTGCTCGTCTTCTAAATTCGCGAGTACGGAGAGAGCTGAGCCCTCCAGCGCGTTGACCAACGCGACGGCCTTTTCGCCATTGCCCCACGAATTTACTCTTGCTATGGTCTCGAATTGGGCGAGAAACTCATCCCACCCGCTCCCGCTAAACTTTGCGGGTTTAATCCTATACCCAAGGTCTACCGGGACTAACGCGCTTCAGACCGGAGCCGAAAATCGCGGCGCTTCACTTTCGATGGAATTTAGACGGCGGGACTCTAACGCGCGCAGCGACGTCTCAAGGGTAGTAACGCGGTCACTTATCTGGTGGTCTCGCCCCTGTATCCTTGCCTCCATCTCCTGGAGGATTTCCTGCACCGCAGCGAGCGTGTTTGGCCGTCCCCGGGCCCGCGGCGTTTCCTCCTGACGAGCACTATTTCGCGCACTTTCACCCGCGCGCGAATTCCCCGCACTGGCAGCCATCCCACTTCTGACACCAGTGTTGCGGCGCGTGCGGGGCATACCGGTACACGGAGGAGATGATTACGATTTACAGAGCGTTTTTTGGTATTTTATGAATCAGAGCGTCGAGCGCGCGTCCGGTCGCTCTCGCTGTCGGATTACAATTCAACTCTTTTTCGACTGTTTATAAATTGCTAGGCGCCCTTGACGACCCTCGTCGTCAAGGGGTTACAACGTAAGGGGTGGTCGTAACAATATATATATATATAGTTTATATAAATAATAATATATTTATAAATATATTATATTATTATATTTAATTATAATTTATATATTCTAAAAACTCTAATATAGACTACTTGTTTAAGCCAGTTTAAATGTCGTGGCGCCCCTCGTTTCCGGCGGGCGGCAGAGGGTGCGTAGTCGCAGGGGGCTCTGTCTCCCCGAAGTGCGTTTCCGGGGGATAGAGCGAAATCTCGTTCTTCTTCTGCCGACTGTTAACCATTCGAGCGATACGTGTACGATCCAACACAAAATCGGGAGAATGAAAGGACACACGCCGCCGATGCATACAAGGAACTGCGAGAGGAAATCCTGGTGGAATGGAACCGAGCATGGACAACTTCTACCAAGGGCAGAGAAACCGCCGAATTCTTTGCCAGCGTAAAGGATCGTCTCAACGCCGAATGGGTGAAGAGCGACCACTACGTGACGCAGTTCCTTGCCGGCCACGGCGACTTTCGCGCCAAGCTCCATGGATTCGCGCTCGCTGATACGAACATCTGCGACTGCGGTGAGATAGAAACCTCAACGCATGTCCTGTTCGAATGTTGTCTTCACGCCGAGGCCAGAGAAGACCTCATCCAGGCGACGCAAAGGGAGGGATACCAGTGGCCAGCACCCAAACCGGCACTGGTAACGAGAAACGTATTCCCTGCCCTGAGAAAATTCGCCTGGAGAACGCTGCGCCAGAAGGAGAGGATGCGAGGAAGAGGACCAGCCGGGAACGCGCCACCGAGACGAACGGATGGACAGCAAGGAACAAGGAGGAATTCCACCAGAACGAGGGCCATGACAGGAAGGACGTACCATACACGATCCAGGAACGCCGCAGGAAGGACGACCGCCACCTCAGGTACAGTGACGGATGCAAACAGCCAAGCGGATTAGGTAAGTGCACCTATAAAAAACACAAAATCCACGACTCATCGTGCAGGCGGAGGTTATGAAAATGACCTCCGAATGAGTGTGGATAAATGGCGATCGCGCCAACCTGCTGGAATCAAGCTTAGGAAAGCTGGCGGCTCCGCCTCCTCGTGGCCCCCGCTGGTAACGTCCCTCCACGTCGCTCGCGACGTGGAGAGACGGCTAAGAGAGCCGCCTCCCGCAAGGGTAGATTCAACTTGTTCGATGAATCCGTAAGGAGGAGAGCAGGGTTTTTCCAAGCCGCGTGTTCAACACCTACACACGCGTTCTCACGGCAGTGCGCTACTTTCGAGCTTAGCTCCCCGTTCCGATTAATCGGGGGAGTGGGTATGGCCTCCTGGCTAAGGTACTGCTCCCAGGGTCGATGAGATATAACAAGTAGTCTATGCCGACTGTTAACCACGACGCACGTAAGAGTTTTTATCGCAAGCCACGAGGCTTCTCACATTCACATCGGAGACAATTTCTTCCACCACGGGAAGAGAATTGTACGCGGGCACGGGCCCAGTGAGTTTAATTACGGAATATTTCGATCTACGGAGATCGTTACGAACAGAAAGATCGTCGCGAATCACGGACGAGCGATATTCAGCCACCATCCTTTCTGATCCGACACCCGGCGCTCAAATAAATATTCGGTGTTCTCGGCCAAGATCGAAGGGGTCGCGAACATTTTGCTCCTTCGAGCCGGATCGCGCAGATTGCTGGGATCGATTGGATATCGCGAAATCTTTCACGAACGAAAGATAGCGTGGTTGCGAAAGGAACGTGACGAACACGTGGTCGCCGTTCAAACCGCAACGGAATTCCAAGACGGCCTCTCGAACATGACCAACTAGGTCCGCGGTGTTACATCTCTCTTTTAAAGGAGATCGTAGTGCGGTGCACTTTAGACGAACATTGTGTCTGGACAAATCTATAGTGCAGTGTTCTTCAATTGGACATACGAACAATATAAGTGCTACGAATTCGCAGGTGTGGTGCGACTGTGACGTCATCGTGTGCGTGCTTTCTTTGTCTCGAAGACCGTTAGAGCATTTCAAAACATTCGGTGTTCTTCGTTTCTTCGTGTCGCACGGTGATCTCTCTCACACTCACGAACGATCAGTGCTTTGTCTTACGCATCGCGCAGTGTTCTCTCTCGCACGTACTCTAACGCTCGGTGTTCTCTGTTTATTCGTGTTACGCTGTGCTCTCACTTGCACACACTCACGAACAACTACCCTGTAGTCCAGCTTCAGCTCTGTGAGGCGAACGCATCACCATGGAAGGTCTACCGCATCTCATCGCGAGCCAACAGCCCATCTTTGACCAACTTGACCGAGCTCTGTCTAACTTCAAGAAGATCGGCAGCGCGAACTACACCATCGCCAAGGTCCAGAATCGCTTGTCTGCGCTCGAGAAGCTATGGGAACGGTGCCAGGCCAACGAGATCTTGATTCACCAAGCTGCCGCCAACGAGGACATGAAGAAGATCGACTACTTCACGAAGGCGAAGTTCCAGACTGCCGAGGACGTCATGCTTCAGGCCTCCGACTATATGTCTGAAGTCCTCCATCAGATAAGTACATCGGTTTCTTCGGTTCCTCCCGCGGCGAACACTTCTACGACTCAATCTCCGCCAGTCACGACTCACTCTTCTTTGTTACCGCGAATAGAGCTTCCGAAGTTTTCTGGAAATCGGTTAGAGTGGGAGAATTTCCGGGACTTATTCGAATCGCTCGTAAAGAACAATCCTACCTTATCGACGGTCGAAAGGCTGCATCACTTAAAGATCAGCTTAACGGGTGAAGCGGAGCGTCTGTTAAGCAACGTTAGAGTCACGGACGCGAATTTCGAACATGCTTGGAAGAAGTTGACGGACGAGTATGAAAACACGCGACTGTTGATTAACTCACATTTACAAGCTATTTTTGATATCCCGATGATGAAGCTGGAGTCGCCTGCTTCACTGCGAACACGACGGCATAAAACTCATCTGCCAGTTACGGCCTTCGGAGATTCTTGCCGTGGTGTTTCGAAATTTGTTCTACATCTCGTTGTAGAGCCTTCTCAGCGAAGCGGTCCTTCTTTACCGCTGGACGCGTACGTTTACCAAAATATTACCTCGTACCGAGCGTACCGAGCTCAATCTCAACCCAGTTGGGATCACTTACAGGGTCTGACTCTCGCAGATCCCAATCCAAATGAGTCTACTCCGATTCATTTGCTCATTGGCGCGTATCTCTATGGCGCTATCCTACGCAATGGCTTGCGTCAGGGCCCATTGGGCAGTCCTACTGCTCAATTAACCATTTTCGGATGGATACTTTCCCGTCCCGATAAGGTTATTCATTCAGCCACTCTGGCTCACCATGCCAAGGTTAATCTTCTCTCCGCTGACCTCAACTCGCTCCTTTCGCGGTTCTTGGAGACGGAAGAAGAATTCACAGAACCTCATCTCACTGACGATGAACAAACGTGCGAAGAGCACTTTCAAATGACGCATTATAGGGATGAGCATGGACGGTACGTCGTTCGTCTTCCATTCAAGGAGGATCCTCCACCGTTAGGGTGTTCAATCGCTATCGCGTCACGTTTGTACTCCAAATTACAATCGCGTTTGGACAAGAATTCGGACCTTTCCGACGCTTACCATTCCTTTCTTCAGGAATACGAGCACTTAGGGCACATGGAAATCGTCCCTCCTAACGAACTTTCATCGCAACACACCTTCTATCTTCCGCATCATCCAGTTTTACGGAACGATAGTCTCACCACTAAACTGAGAGTTGTGTTCAACGCCTCTTGTCACACCTCTAACGGGTTTTCTCTCAATGACTACCTACGGACTGGACCGAAGCTACAAACTGATTTGCCTTCTATAATAATGAGATGGCGTCAATATCGTATCGTGCTCATGGCAGATATCGCCAAGATGTTTCGCCAAATTCTCGTACATCCGCGTGACAGAGACTTTCTACGGATACTATGGCAACCACCTCTTTCTTTCCACACAAGCACGTATCGGCTACGAAACGTTACTTACGGAACTGCTTCTGCTACCTATTTGGCGATCAGAGTTCTTCACCAACTTGCGGAGGACGAGGGCGACAAATTTCCTCTCGCCAAATCGATCCTCAAGGAACACATTTACGTGGACGATGTACTCTTCGGAGCGGAAGATGCGAGCTCTGCTCTCGACATCAAGAGACAGCTTACTGCGCTTCTCTCTGCAGGAGGCTTCCAATTACACAAATGGGCATCTAATGTTCCCGCTTTGTTGGACAATCTTTCCTCGGGAGACGATGATCTTGCTGCGGATCGCCACCTTAAGGAGGATGAAAGTATAAAGGTTCTCGGCGTTTACTGGGCGCCACAAAGTGACTCTTTTGCCTTTCGTACGCATCTGCCAGGGAACTCCGGTTCCACCAAACGTGCGGTTCTTGCCACCATCGCCAGGTTCTTTGACCCGCTCGGGTGGGCTACCCCCGTGGTGATTGTCGCAAAAATACTCCTTCAAGAGTTATGGCTTTGTAAGTGCGATTGGGATGATCAGCTTCCCTCCGCTATTCTTCATTCGTGGAAGTCCTATTGCCAGTCTCTTCCTCTCATTGAATCTATTCGCATACCACGTTGGACCGGACGGTCTACGTCTAACCTAGCTTGCGAATTGCATGGATTTTCAGATGCTTCAAACAGAGCTTACGCTGCTGTGGTGTACCTTCGGGTTTTGCACTCTCTTGATGAGGTCACTGTGACACTTATTGCGGCTCGATCCAAGGTGACGCCCATCAAGACGGTTTCTCTTCCTCGTCTGGAGTTAAACGGTGGTGCTCTACTGTCCAAACTCGTTCAGTTTGTTCAGACAACATTAAAGCTCTCACACGTGCCAGTGTATTGCTGGACGGATTCAACCGTCGTCCTCGGTTGGTTGAAAAAACATCCCTCTACCTGGAACACGTATGTCGCGAATCGAACTGCTAAAATTCAAACGAGGTTACCCGCAGCCGTTTGGAACCATGTTCCAACGCATGCAAACCCCGCGGATTGTGCATCACGTGGCATTTCGCCAGCAGAACTCGAGAGTCATAAACTTTGGTGGCATGGGCCAACGTGGCTCAGTCAAAACTCACGCTTCTGGCCACCACAGGAACACGAGCCGAGTTCGATCAATCCTGATCACGAAGCGCTCATTCGCTCCGAACAATCTAAGGCTACGGTTCACTCCATCCAGACCATACCGGAGTCTAGTTATCTGGACGAGCTTATGCATCGCTTCTCTTCATGGCCGAAATTATTACGCGTAACGGCTTATGTGTTTCGCTTCACTTCAAACTTGAAGTTAACTCGGAAGCATCAGTCGCCAAACACGACGCCTCTGACGGCGAAGGAAATTCAGCAGTCGCGGCAGTTCTGGTGTCGATACTCGCAGACGGTCAGTTTTCCGTCGGAATTAGAGTTATTAAAGAACAATACCGCCGTCTCTCAACGGAGCTCGTTGGTAACGCTCCATCCGTTTCTCGACTCAACCGGACTAATTCGGCTTGGCGGGCGGCTGAGGCACTCGCAATTACCTTACGACGAAAAGCATCCGGTTATTTTGTCGAACGGTAGAATAAGTGACCTTATTATAGAAGATGCTCACCGAAGAGCTCTTCATGGGGGTCCGCAATTGACCCTTCGGATTCTGCGTCAGAACTACTGGATATTACGAGCCCGAAACCTCGTGCGTTCCAAAATCCACAAATGTATTCCGTGTATACGCCATCGGGCGAATACCCCGACGCAGCTCATGGGGGATTTACCTTCCGCTAGGGTAACTCCCTCTCGTCCGTTCTTGCATTCCGGCGCCGACTTCGCGGGGCCAGTCAACATTATACCGATTGCTGGCCGCGGACAACGATCGTACAAAGCATACGTTGCTGTTTTCGTCTGTCTATCGACGCGCGCAATCCATCTAGAACTGGTGAACAGTCTCTCTTCCACCGCCTTCCTTGCTGCCTTTAAACGTTTCGTATCTCGGCGCGGTATCCCGAGCGATATTTACAGCGATAATGGCACTAACTTCTTGGGAGCGGAAAAGGAACTGTCCACCATGTTCCGTAACTTATCTAAAGACGTCGATCTGTCTGCTCGGTTAGCCTCCGACGGCTCTACTTGGCATTTCATACCCCCCTCTGCCCCTCACTTCGGAGGGCTCTGGGAGGCGGGAGTCAAGAGTATGAAGCATCACCTCCGACGAATCGTGGGGGATCATACTCTCCCAATCGAGGAGTTCACGACGCTTCTCGCGCAGATTGAGGCTTGTTTGAACTCGCGCCCGATCGCAGCGATGACCAACGACGCGAGTGAT